>CM062807.1:1316144397-1318544397 GCA_031772625.1 Pinus tabuliformis
CAGGAGTCTGCACAAAGCCAACTTCCTCAGATCATATCTCTGCAAAATATCGCGCGAAAAGCTCTGAAATTTGGACCCAAGGTTCAGCGCCAATTCTTCTCAAAATGGGTTTTTTTTGCGACTTCTGAAACGTCACAGAAAAAAAGTTATAGTGAAAATGCCACGATGACCTGTTTGGAGCAGCAAAACCCTAGAATCAAAGCTCTGATACCAAATGTTATGAAACCAGCTCAAGAAAAGATAGAAAAGATATATCAAAGCCTTAGAATTCAGCCTCTTCGAGGGGGCAACCTCCTTTACATTACATAAATGAACAATTCTTCGATGATACAAATGACAAAACCTCCTTTCTATATATAGGAGTTAAGGAGTCACAATATAATCCAGCCGACCTAACAATAATAATATAAAGCCACAAAAATAACAATAGAGGAATTCTATGGGGCACAAAAATAACAATATGGGGGAATAGGGGCACAACAATATAAATAAGGGGTATAACTACAATAGTAAGGGGGTAATCACTAGTATTATAGGGACCCAACAGATTGTATAAATAGAGCGAGGCTCTAAGTGTAAAACTAAAGAAAGAGTAGAGAAGAATAACAAGTCGAAGTGATTGAGTTTCAAGTGGAAAGTGTGTCTTTGGTCATAAAGTAGGAGAAGGCTCTGCAACTGAGTGCACAGAGTCCTAATAGTCCGGAACGGAGTGCGCGGACCCCTGCACTGAGTGCACAGGGCGGAGTCGAGTCTGTAACCAAGGAAGGAATTAATAAAGAGAAGTTTTTATCATAATGTTGTGTATCTATTCTTGGGTAATGCATGGTTGATTTGATTTGCAAATATATTGTTTATTTACTGCGTGCACCTGTATGCATAATTTATATTGTTAAGTATACCTAAAGCACTCGAGTAGGCAAATTTAAGTATCTAACGTTTGAATACCATTGAGGTATTGGGTAATAACACTGAGCGCGACGTTTATCCCCTTGGTAGGGCTGCACGAAGGCAGTATATCAAAATGCGAGGTAAGGGAAAATGCGCGTAGCGACTTGCACACAGTGTCAAACCGCAGACCACTTGAACTCATTAGAAATCTCCAGGGTGCAGAAACCTGGTTCTAGCACCCTCCCATACTACTTTGGGTGAGACTTCAGTCTGCACTCCGGGGATTATTGCCGAAAGGGCTAGTAGTACCAGGATTTTTTTGGCTAATTAACTCTCAACCTAGGTCAAGCCCCAATAAGCCAACACCCAACATATAATACGTTCAATGCAGAAGCATTTAACTCACATTCAATACAAACAACGTACATCTTGCACTGTATGATACCTGGATAAGTCTTCAATAAAAATTGTCACTATGCATACCATTCAATGCACACTGGAAGCACCAGAATTGGGCTCAAAACTGACCACCAATGCATACCATATAACATCAAAGAGAATTTAATACGCAGGCATACCGTTGAACGACCTCAATCCACACTAGGCCATCTCAATCTGACATTCGTTTTGACACTTCTAGTGCATAGTCACGACACCATTCAATGTAGCAACGAATTCAATCCACAGGGATATATTAGCTCACAGTTCCCTTGGCTTGAGTGACAAGTTTTAAAGTTGGACCAACAGTCATACTCTCCATTCAAACACAAGACAAACCACGAGTTTTACCAATAAATTCAATGCTCCATTCTCAATAAATGATGCTTCATTCCATGACCAGCGTATGTACATAGAACGAAGAGACAACACAAAACTCAGCGCAATGCAAATGCCTTATGGAATTCACACATGAACATATGCAACCCTTCAAAGCAGAACCCTTCAATACACAATTCATTAATGCAGAGCTCTGAGGACATGGTCTCACCATACACCTTCAATGGACCAACACTTGATTAATGGAGCTCCAGAGTTTCAGCTAGCACTCACAATATTTAATCAACGCACAGGGACAAAGAGCAAAGAAATAAAGAACATGGCAAAGAATGAAAGAGTTACTAGGCAGGGGATAAATAAATAAATAAAATTGAGGGTGTATATATATATGTGTGTGTGTGTGTGTGTGTGTGTGTGTAGATGGATGGAGATTTGATTTTTTGTTAGAACATGGATATATATATGGAGAGGGAGACTCTTGGGTTTCATTTCTCAATGTCTCTTCATCTTTCAATTCACTTTATTTTTCTATTTATATGGATTTACCTAATCCAAAAAATTAGATGTCAACAATAATGGACCCATTTTCGGAATTAAAATATATTAATTTAAGCAACCTACTTAAGATTAGGTATCATCCTTAACTTGAAGAATGGTTAGGCAAAAAAATCAATTTTTATAAAAAGTAATATGAGAAAAGAATAAATTATTCAATTTTCATTATTTTACCTTTACATGTCCAAAAAAATTGATCTACCTTATTGAATAAGTAATAAGAATAGATAATAAGAATTCATTACAGGATTACTTTTATAGAAAAATAGTTTAGTTTTGTATGTTTATGTTAAAAGACATTTTTTTATACTTGAGTATGAGAGATATGTGGTTCATTTTATGCTCAATATAGAGTGACACATGGCATATGTGTGTGTGTGTGTGTGTGTGTGTGTGTCTGTGTCAATGTTGGCCATAAATAAAATATTTTCTTCGGGAGGCGCTCTCCAACACAATATGGTAGAGATGTTGTAATGTAATGTAATGTCCTATAAACATTTCACTTAGTCAAAGGAAAAAAAAATTAATCATATGTTTAAAATAAAAATTATACATTATTATTTTTATTTTTATTATTTTTTGTTGGGTAGTTAAGATAAATTTGACTTGGTGAAGTTAGCTCTAGGTCTATGAGAACCCATGGAATTGACCCATGGTATTCATGTGAAATATAACCTATTTAAAGGTGGGAATTAAATCATCCAAGATTCATCTTAAGTATGGATCTACCAAACACCATGGGAGATCGAATCTCATTGCATCTCAAGGATTTGATGCCTCTCGACGCTCGGTAGATTTGGAGTTAAGATGGATATAGGCTGGTTTGAGTAAAATTTCTTATTCAAATAATAAGTGCTTTCTAATTTCTAGTATGAAGGTCATGTGTATTTCCTTCAATACTTAACATGGAGTTGACATAATAACAAAAATAAATCCAATGTGGACAACAAATTCTAATTGTTCTACATTTTTCCCTTTTTTGGGGCATACTCTTAAGTCAAGTTTTCCCAAAATTCAATAGGGATTTATTAGAATTGCAGGGTTGAACTATGTAGTCTATAAAATCCAAGTGCCCTGGGGTTTTTTAAGCAATGACTCTATTTATGCATCAAAAATGAAATCTAAAAAAAGTTACAATTTCACCAAGAATTATATCGATAGTTTCAATGAGAAACAAAAACATAGAACAATCTAGATGCACCAAAAATTTCTTATGGTTAAATTTTTTTAATTGTGTGTTGCTTAGCATTAGAAAGATGTGCAAATCCTTTCAAATTCAACATTATATATATATATATAGATATTCATATATTCTTAATTTTGGATCCATCATGCATCAAAAGGGACAAGTCCCTCATGATGATTTTTTTAAATTAAATAATTTACAAAAAAAAATTCAAACTTAAGGAATTTAATCCATCCTAATATATGATAAATCCAAACTTAACTTAAAATAAATATAGCTAACATAAAAAGAGAACTAACTTTATTTACATATATATTATTAAAAAATAAAATAAAATAAATAATATAACCTTTAAATCATACCTATTAAATATATATGAAGAAATGAAAGTTTTTAATCCTTAATCAAATTGTAATATCTATAAGGGTCATTGAGCATATTTTCGTAAACATGTAAAACATGCGTAATGTTATTTATATACACATATAATGAATTAAAATTTATTTCATAACTTTTCAAAAAAAGATTGTCATATAATAAATTTATTATTACTTTCAAATAGCAACAAAATTAATTATGTCATAAGGCATTCCTTGGAGAAGAACTCTCCTAGTTGCCATTCTGCATTGCTCTATACCATTAGTTCCATTGTTAGACAATTGAGAGTTCTTCCATTGCTAAATCCCACTGTTTTAACTGTCAACCGAATATATTATTTGTGAAACGGTTCAACAATGGAGAGACGTGTTAGGATTTTGTGGCACCTGAAGCCAATCGTTCGATGCATGCATGATGAGGTTAACCACAGAGGATAAAGAATTCAACAAGCTATTCAAGGGCTTCTCAAGAACTTAGGGTTTATAATCATTTTATGGGAAACCATAAGAAATTCCCTGTAAAAGCATATAAATTTCATTATTTACAATTTTTCTTTTAAAATTATATATCTATATATATCATCAACCCTATACATATCACATTAAAAAATTAAATTAAAAAAAATATAAAAGATGTAACAATGTGTATTATTAATGTTTAACTTTTTTATAAATAAGATATTCTTATATGTTGAGATGTGAAATTTATATAAATATAAATAATATTATTAAGAACCAATATAGATCCATATTATTCCATATCTAAATCCTTAGAAGTGTAAACCTTTCCTCAAATTTTATACTCAAAAAGAGGTTTTCACCTTGAAAGATCTTATCTCTCGGTGCTTGGTAAATGATATAGATAAATCTATATTGATGAATAAAAAATGAATTAATATGAGAAAATCAACATCAATTCCTAAACATTAATTCACTAATAACTAACATCTGACCTTCAAACTATAACTCCTAATTTTTAACTCACCAATTTAGTAACACTTTAACAATAATCCCTATCTCATGAACCAAACAACTAACTTTGAATCTTTAATCCACCATTGTAAATTTTAAGCACTACAAATTTTAAAGATATAAATAAACCACTTTTCTAATATAGGTAAACATCTAATATTATTTTATGAATAATTCATTATAAATAAAATATTTTAAAAAACATTCTAGTGCATTATAAATTCATACAAAAATTTGGCAATCTTACAATGAAATATAAATCTCGTAATGATAAGTAATTACTTATTTTCCATATACATTCATGATAACACTTATTATATGGAAAAAAATTATTTTAGTATTAAGGGATTACATTTATTATTGAAGTTAATGCTTGACCTCATGGTGCCATGTTAGACAACCCTGTTGATGATGCGTAGGAGGGAGAGTTGGTGCAAGAGGTTCTTCCAACATCCTTGTCAACAATAGCTCCTCTGACCCTTGATTCATTATGAGACAAGTTAACAAAATTATGGCTCTACTTGTGGACATGGGGAGATAGATGCAGGGACAATAGGTTGAGGCTTTGGGCTTCATGGAGGATATTCATCGGGCCTAATGGGACTAGCTATATCGCCTTATGTCCCTGAAAATTTCTAATGACTGTGGGTTTTGTTTACATTCTGTATGTATTTTGGAGCCTACATGGTTTTATTTTGTATACTTTTTTGGTTTATGGCATATCGATGACTATAAATATCTCTCTCTTATGGCCAACAAATACGGTAGGAGTGAGGCTGGAAGAGTAGACAATCACGAAAACTCCTTTTGTAAAATTTTGACCATCTAATGAAAATCCTTTTGATCAACAAAAGAAAAATATTTATTATTGAAGCTTTCTCACAATATTATTTAGGTTGAAATCGTGTTTTAGTTTTGGAGTAAAACCTAAAACCATTTATGATTGGATAAGAACTCATTTGTATTGAATGTAACGAAATATGTTAATGAACCAAAATGCAAAAACATAAGGAAAGAGTGAAAAGAGTGGAAATCTAATCAGGCATTAACCACCAAATTAATGTCTTATATTCTTATTTTTTTTCTTCTAAAGGAAAATTACGTGTATATTCATAAAGGGAATGTATACGTTTCAAAAGCTTACAAACTGAAACTGAAGTCTTGTGAGGACTACACTGGAATTTCTTCAATTCATCGGGAATCCTGGAGCCTAAAAGATTCTCCATTGATCTCTACAATTTTTTTCTCTAACTACATTTATTAATATCATGAGTCTAGAAATTCAATTTTATAGACATATATAGAAAAGAAAAGGAGATCCTTCCTCCTACAACTGAGTGGGAGGGAAGTTACTATTGGTATTCCATGGCGTTTAGCTCTTCCCCATTCTCATATTTGTATATAGCTACAGAACCTGGAGGAAGCTCAAGTGCTTTGGAAAGATCATCCACCTCCACATTTAATTCTTGAAGAATGTGGTTATATGTGATCCACTCAAAGGCAAATACTCATTTTTGTCACTCTATTTTGAGTATTTACACAATTATATATAAGTATTATATCAGTTAATCATTGAAGATAAAAAATTAGTAAACAAAATGTCATAAAAATTCAATATTTACAATTTTTCTTTTAAAATTATATATCTATATATATCATCAACTCTACACATATCACATTAAAATTTGAATTAAAAAAATACAAAATATGTAATAATGTGTATTATTAAAGTTTAATATTTTTTATAAATAAGATATTTTTATATGTTGAGATGTGAAATTTATATAAATATAATTAATATTATTAAGAACTAATATAGATTCATATTAATTCCATATCTAAATTCTTAGAAGTGCAAACATTTCCTCAAAGTTTACATTCAAAAAGAGGTTTTCACCTTGAAAGAATTGATCTCTCTCGGTGCTTAGCAATTCCAAAGTTAAGATAAAGATAAATCTATATTGATGAATAAAAAATGTAGTAGTATGAGAAAGCCAACATCAATTCTGAAACATTAATTCACTAATAACTAGCATCTAACCCTCAAACTACAACCCTTAATTTTTAACCCACCAAATTATTAACGCTTTAACAATAATCCCTATCTCATGAACCATGTAATTACTAACTTTGAATCTTTAATCCACTATTGTAAATTTTAAGCACTACTCCAAATTTAAAAAAATATAAATAAACCAATTTTCCAATATAGGTAACATCTAATATTATTTTATTAATAATTCAATATAAAATAAAATACTCATTTTTGCCACTATATTTTAAGTATTTATTATATATAAGTATATAACAATTAATCATTGAATATAAAAAACAGTAAACAAAATGCCATAAAAAATCAATATTTAAAATTTTTCTTTTAAAATTATATATTTATATATATCATTAACCCTATACATATCATATTAAAAAATTAAATTAAAAAAATATAAAATATGTAATAATGTGTATTATCAAAGTTTTAAATTTTTTATAAATAAGATACTTTTATATGTTGAGATGTCAAATTTTTATAAAAATAAATAATATTATTAAGAACCAATATAGACCCATATTAATTCCATATTTAAAATTTTAGAAGTGCAAACCTTTCGTCAAAGTTTACATTCAAAAAAAGGTTTTCATTTTGAAAGATTTGGTTGCTCTCGATGCTTGGAAAATACAAAGTTAAGATTAAGATAAATCTATATTGATGAATAAAAAATGAACTAATATGAGAAAGCCAACATCAATTCTTAAACATTAATTCACTAATAACTAACATCTAACCCTCAAACTACAACCCTTAGTTTTTAACCCACCAATTTATTAATGGTTTAACAATAATCCCTATCTAATGAACCATGTAACAACTAACTTTGAATCTTTAGTCCACCATTATAAATTTTATGCACTATTCCAAATTTAAAAAATATAAATAAACCAATTTTCCAATATAGGTAAACATCTAATATTATTTTATTAATAATTCAATATAAATAAAATATTTTGAATAACATGTACATTATAAAATTATATAACAATTTGACAAACTTATGATGAGATATAAGTCTTGTAATGATAAGTACTTAATTATTTTTCATTAACATTCATGATAACACTTTATATGGCAAAAAAAATATTAGTATCAAGGGGTAACATTTATTATTGAAGTTTCCTCACAATATTATTTAGGTTGAAATTGTGTTTCGGTTTAGGGGAAAGATCTAAAACTACTTCTAATTGACAAAGAAGTATCTTGAATTTAAGGAAATAGGTTAATGACCCAAAATCCAAAAGCATTAGGAAAGAGTGAAAATAGTGAAAATATAGCATGTCACAAACCACCAAATTAATGTCTCATAATTTTCATTTTGTTTTCTTCTCGAGGAAAAATACTTATATCTTCATAAGAGGAATATATACATTTCAGAAGCTTACAAATTGAAGCCCTGTGAGGACTGTATTGGAATTTCTTCAATTCATCAGGAATCTTGGAGGCCCAAAAAATTCTCCACTGACCTTTACAACTTTTTTCTTTAACGACATTTCCTAACATCACGAGTCTAGGAATTCGATCTAGTAGACATATATAGAAAAGAAAAGGAGATCATTCTTCCTACAACTGAGTTAAAGGGAAGTTACCATTGGTATTCCATGGTTTTTAGCTCTTCCCCATTCTCGTATATGTATATAGCTACAGAACTTCGAGGAAGCTCTATTGCTTCTTGGAAAAGAGCATCCACCTCAACATTTAATTCTCAAAGAATGTGGTTGTATGTGATCCACTCAAAGGAAAATACTCATTTTCGCCACTATATTTTGAGTATTTATTATATATAAGTATATATCAGTTATGTATAAGTATTATGTCAATTAATCATTGAAGATAAAAATTAGTAAAAAAAATGCCATTAAAATCTAGAAGATAAAGAACAATCACTTACATTATTCCAAATTGACAGATTCTATAACCTTTCCAGCACAAATTTCCTCTTAATCTTCAAAGATGATCTTTCAAGTTCCAATAACACATATTTGATAGATTTTGAAAAATACAAATAGTAGATGAGATAAACTAAATAAAATTATATTAATTCATGAAAAATTGATGTCTATCTTTCCATTAAGAATAAGATTCAATAGTTTCTTCATTGAGAAAGAGCATCTCATCACTTTTTACTAAAACAGAGAAAACGAACAAGCATTATGAAATGTCGAATGCAATTCCGAGGAAAAATCAGTTCCCAATTGAAATCTTTAGCAAACCAGAGGAAACATAACCACTAAACCACTTAAAAATGCTTCTTAAAGTGCAATAATCAATATATTACTAAGCAGTAGTGTATTACATATTACGTAGGTGCCTTGGCTTCTTTTTCCTTTCCTTGTCTTTTTTCCCAACAGACCCTTGTTGGGTTTTGGAAATCAGCTTAAGGTTTTTACTTCACCTCGTCCAAAACCATTGCCATTACGAACTCCCTTTCATATATGCTCAGGCCATTTGAATGAATAGCCAAAAATCACATTCTCTAATGCTTTGTTTAAACATGAAGTGTCTTAACAAAACACCCATTTATCATCAATCCAAAGCTCTGTGGGTGAAAGATATATAAACAAAAATTGTATTGAACAAAGAATTGTTATGTGAAATTAAAAAAAAATGTTAATAATAATAAATAAAAAAAATCAATGTTAACCATAAATAAAACATTTTTAATCAATTTCCTTATTCAACTATTAGGTGTTTTGATGATGTGTAATTTCTTTAATATTTAATATGGAGTTGACATGTGACATTTAAAAAAATATTAATAACAAAAACAAATGCAATGTGGTTCATAAATAAAAGGTCTCAATTTCCATGTCAACTAACATCTCTCTTTCTCCATAGGTGTGCAAAGAAATTAAAAATTAAAAGATTCAACGTATTCTATATCTACTTTTTTGTCTTTCTTAGGACTATTTCTTTGTCAAATCTATCTAAAATACATTAAAGATTTTAAAGATTTATTATTGTAATTGTAAGTTAATCCAAACTTCATTCTTCATGATTACATAAAGAACAATATTATAGAACCGTTCTCGCCCACAAATACATGGTACATGAGTATTTACTTCCTCTTGGGAATTAATACTTATTTATTCCTTGTAAATGAACTCCACCACATGCCACATCAATACTTATGTATTACTTATTGTAACTATGGAATAAGGATATTAACCAATGCTTTAGGGGATTTGGAATGATGATACCACCTACTCTTTCATTCTTAACATTTCAACACGCAAATGAAGGACCCATTTTCTAGGAGATCCACTTGTCGATTTCACTATAGCAACACATGAAATGCAACTACATAGTCAAACCTCCTCGCATCCTTTTATAATGTATGAATAAACCTCACCAAGGTAGAATCCTTTGGAATAAAAGAATGACACATATACCAGATGATGATTAAGGAGTCTCTTATAACTGAGGGATTTTTTATTCTCTTTAATGAACTTTATTAATTGAAAAAAAGCTAAAACCTCAACATAATTGTTATTTTCCTCACCTAAGTCCTATTCAAAGTTTCCTATAAATTTTTCTTGGAATGATATACAATTTTATAATTCTCATCATCTCTATTATCATTATTTGTTTTATATATAATATATATATATATGATAAATAAGAATAAAAAAAAGTACAATCTGAGCTTACAAAAAGTTGTAATTTCGAAACTCACAGAGTGGTTTTTTCTTCTTTTTTTTAACAAGTAGTCAAAGAGCACACATGTCAGAAAATGATCATTTTTTATTTCTGAATATGTCTATTCCTATTATTGATACAAAATATTTTTACACCAAGGCCATGGCCTCACGAAGCTAGCCCAAAGAAGCAGCATGATTACATGTCATAACTGATCAAAAACCAAAAATTACCCTGTTGATTTTTGCCTTGAAGGATTGCAGGGGACCTGACTATGTCTATTACAAAAAACAAAAAGCTCAATACAACAATGTAAACAGAGACCAAACAGCATCCGTGACAGGATGATTAGACCAAGGCAAGTGAACTGAGAAGCACTGCCTGGCTCTGGAGCTGAGAATAAACTTCAGAAGCACCTGGGACTGCATCCGAGACCAAAAACCATAAGCTAGGGGAGTGCTCCTCTCGCAGGGGAAACTGAAATTTTGAGCTGGGGCACTTATCATGACAGACAAGTAGAAGATAATTGAATATCCTTGAGCATGCTTAATTCCAAAAAACCGTGGAGCGCAAACCAGTTTAAACATCGTGAGATGTGGAGGGCTGCTCTTCGATGATGTGGCATCCATATTCGTAGTCATTGATGTGGGGGCATAGGACTCAGGAAAAAAATCTTCCAAATCATTCAAAAAATCCAAAAAAAAATTTACAGGCAAAGGAGTGGAATCCTTTAGCCGGCAATTTCTATGTTTTCCTAATTTAAAATAGAATAAATCCTAGAAATAAATCATGCATTGTAATAAAGCCTTAGGCTTTAAATCATTTATGTTTTCTTTGTACCAGATAAGGATGAGAGGACTTATCCTTAGGAAAAAATATATAAAGTAGAATAAAAGCAGAAAAGCGCTCAAGCCCTGAGCAATTACTCTAAAGCAAAAAGAAAAAAAAACTATGCGCTCTGCGCTATTGAATTCATGCTTCTGTATGTATATATTCATAAGTTAATGGCGCGGATGGTTCTAGTTTCACCATGCAAAACTACTGTACATTCATTCGGTTATTTGTTTTTTTCCCAGCGCGCAAATTATGTATGGTTAACAGTTAACGCTTGACTTCATAGATGGCTTGAATCCATTGTTATGCAGTGGTTTTGCTCTGAATTTATACCACCATATAACTGCTGTACGTTACTCTGGTTTTGGTGTTCTTTTCCAGCGCGCAAGGGCATATTAGTTAACTGTCGGTGCTAGAACTTAATATGGCAGCGGAAATATATGTCGGTGTTATATTAGTTAACATGGCAGAGTAGATAGAAAGGGAAGGAAAGGTGTTCTTTAAGAACGAAACCATCCACACTGTTCAGGTTAAAACGCATATATATATATATATATATATATATATCGACTCTAAAATACAGCGAGCAGAGTAGAGTGCTGTCGGTCCACGTGGAATGATTGACCAGCGATCACAGGTTGAAGCTTATAGTTTGAACGCTGTATGCTTGTAATTGACCGAGAGCCATAAAAGAACAGCGATATCATTATGTATGGGAGCCTTGTCGGAGGTAAGACCGGCGTATAATCAAGTTTCCATTTGAATTGGACGCGCCATGCAGATATATGTAAATCGTTTCAAGTGGATTTATATATATATAAATCGTTTGAAGTTGAAGTGAACTGTATAGAGGCGCAGCGAATATATAGTCATCGGATACTATATTTGAGCCTGTGCTTATGGTAAGAACTAACTCGTATTTATCATAGATGAAAGAGGCCGTGGGTATATATAATGTAGCATACATATATGTATTATGTTGTGTAAGATCATCTATCGAATAATGCTCTTAAGAACTTGGTGGAAGAACACTAGTTGTCAATACAGCATAATGGTGTGACTTTAAAAGGAAATGAATTACCAAGTTTAATGACTGATGTGCCCAAGCCAGAAGAAAGACCAGTAGACCGAGATATTGAAGATCTTGCTAACAGATTAGGAAGATTGACTCTAAAGCCTGCAACCCCACCATCAGTCATCATCGTCCTAAGAGGGGTGGCCCTATTTACTTGTAGAGCCTCCACCGATGGGGACACTTGGGCCTACCTGGTCATTCATGATCTGGGATGTCATGCCTTTGCCTGAGCCTGAGGCCTTTGCCTGCAGTTCCTTAGTCACCCCGAGGGAAGCAGCTTCCTGACCAGCATTGATCTCACTAAGCTCTATGGTAACAGAGGCCATGAAGGTGAAATTGCCATGAGTGTAGGGGAACTGAAGCCGAGCGGAATTAGTAGCAGAGTTAAAGGAGCTCACTGCCAAATTGTGCAGTCTTCTACCCCTTCCTCGACCACTCCTTGTAGCTGGATACCAGTCCATGCGGAAGTCTGAACAGAATGTCGAGGAATCCATCGTGGAGGAAGAGGCTTGGCGACCCGTTTGCCCCCGGGAGCTACCTCTCCTGCAGCTCATCCTCTGGCGAAGTTTCGGAATAACTAGAAGAACAGGAAGAGCCAGGCGACCTACCAGACTGAGGAAGAAGAGAAGGATCATAACAAACTTGGTATCAACACCTAGATGGGTGGAAGGGAGAGCAGAGGACCAGTAGCTGGTGAAATTACAAGTGTGGCAGTGAGAAATGTGAGGCACCAGCCAGCAATCCTCCCATCGAGCCAGAGCCCAACGTATCCCCGGGATGGTTCGAGAACGAGTATTTGTAGCTGCGACAGAGGGACTTACGCGCAGAGGAGGAACGACAATGAGACGAGCTGAGGGCACCATGATTAAGAAGTAAACAGGCCGGCGAGGAGGTACAAGCTACAATAAAGCAACATTAAGATTGAGCACAGGGGAAATAAAGTCTGGTACTGTGAAAGGCCGAGAGGCAGTGGAGATGAGCCATGCACCCACCCCAGTTGCTATCTATGTAATGATACCGTAATCAAACACCCGGATCCGGGATTATAGAGTGGTTGTTATACAAGCAACAAAAAACAAATTTAAGTTGGTTGGAAAATTATGAAATACAATTATAAATGTTAGAGAAAGATAGTTAAAAGACACACAAAAACTCTCCCATATAATGAATACAAGTTGACTGAAAAAGAAAATTAAGTGGACAAAACAAAAATGGTGAGGTAATATCGGACATCATAAATAGTTTTAGATTTCATCCTTTCACTGCTTTAAAAGTCGAGAGAATTAAGAAGAATACTGCTTACATAATTGTTTGATATTTGAAATAATGTTACCATCGTCCTAAAGGAATTGTGTGAGAATTTTGGATGGTTGTTCCATTGAGTTCTTTGCAATATATAAGTCCAAGTTCCATTTAGAGAGATTTTTTGATAAGCTGTCAGCGATTGCATTAAACTCTCTGTAAATATGTTGGAAACTGATTTCCTAGAATTCCTTCTTCTTCTCTTCAATTTCCTCTTCTCCATTGCAAGGTTAAGAACCTCTATTTGTGCTTTTTCTACCAAAAAATCAATCACACACTTGGAATCCCCCAAAATTTGAATACTTTTTATGTTCTTGATAAATCAAGGAACATAATAACCAACAAACAATTAATTCTACTTTAGTATTTGTCTTGGTTCGTAAACCAACTATGAAGAAGATGGCTTTATCCCCTTCCATTTTGATAATGTCCCCCCCTTCCCCCCACCCTCCCTTGACAATAGTTTTCTTGTGTTGCATCAACGAAGAAAAAAATCAGATATTCCTAGAGCAAGCAAGGGAAGTGTATTCTTCTTAGGTTCATCCTAAATTGTAATATAGAGTATTCCCTATAGTGAGAAACAATACTGGCAGAGAGATAAAGAATATCCAAGTTTGTATTTTTGAAGATTATCTTGTTCCTTAGAAGCCAGATACCCCAAGCTACACAGATAGGAAAAAAAAACGAATTTAAAATTTTCCCACCCAGTATTGTAGAAATTCCACAAAGGAGGTATGTGCAAGTTGTTCTCTAATGCCCATGACCTTCAATACCAAATGCCAGATATTCTTAGTAAATTGGCAACCAATGAAGATGTGATCAACATATTCACCCTGATTTCTACAAAGGAAACATTGGTTTGGGCATGCAATACCTTTTTCCTGTGAATTTTTCCATGATATAATTTTGTTTTGTTGCACTAGCCAAACAAAAAATTTAATTTTATTTGGTATGTTCTAATTCGAAATATTGTTGGTCCACCATTTAATATCCCAGTCCACAACTGAGTAGGAAATAGATTTGTATGTCATATTAGCTTTAACCCTACCCACAATATTGTCCTAACTCCATACCAGTTGATCCCCCAAACCATTCATGTAGACACCATTTATATTTAACTCCTTGGTGAAGGAGTTCCACTCTTCAACCAAAGATTCTTCTAGATCTAAATCTGAAGATGACAACTATTTACCCTGAGAAGATACATCATTTAAGTAGTTATAGCCTTTGGATGTCAAAGTATAAATCAAAGCTACTTAAAACTTATAGACACAACCCCCTCTTATAAAGGGGTCCTTGCCCAACATCACTTTTTTGCCATCTCTAACATTCCAAGCCAGTCAGTTGAAGAGGAAAGGAAAAGAATCCATAAGTGCCTTCTAGAAAATGGAACCCCTATTGTCATGTTTTCTGGTTGTTCCTCTAAGCCAATCCAGCACTGGTTGTTTTTTTAAATACTTCTCCTTAATCACTTGGCTCCAAAGACCACCATAAAACAATCCTCTCCACAATCTTTTTAGGGCTAATTCTTTGCCAAACCAGGAAATATTCTTAAATCCCTGATCTGATATTCACCTTATGAGTGACACCAGTTAAAGATTTATTAAATTAAAGGTATTACAGACTCATGTGTTGGTGTTTGTTCTGTGTTATTGAAACAACGGATCAATCAGATTGCTAATACACAGACAATAAATGGAAAGACAACAGAGAAATACAGTAAGCAACACAAAGACACAAACAATTTTAATAAGGAGTTCACCCTATTCTCTAGGGCTACGTCTCCGATCCAGCTTTCAGTGGTGGCCTTGTTTTATTGTGTCTTCAAGAAGAGAAATTACAATATAGGGACTCAATATGAGTTCTCCTTGTTATAGACATTTTTGTGCCTTACAGCATTGAGCATGAAATGTCCATAATCTAAGGGATCCAAAGTCCCTAAACATGTTGTTCCTACCCCTAGAGGAACAAGGCTAACAAACCACAGCAATTCACAGAAGTTATCCACCAGAAACTGCTCAAAAACAAGTCAATTCAGGATCAATTCAATGGCTCCACTAGCTGTCCGCGCTGAATGTCAAAGCCAACACTGGCTACCTGCACTGCAACGCAGGTAGAAGCACTACCAGGGTGCGTTGATCGAGAATTGCCAAATGGCAAGTTCATTCCAAGAGGTGTCAAGACCCAGGAAGCTTCCAGAATCTTCCTCAATGACACTTGCCTCAGTGAATTCGACTGGTGATGAGTAAGAGGTTCCTAATCTCCAAGTGGAAGCAAGAACCTCCAAGTGGAATCAAGAACTGACAGAGGGAGAGGACACTAGTCAGATCTCAAGCTGACTCATGCTCTCTCCAAACATCTATATATGGATCTCTCCTCCATGAGATCTAGAGGCTGGAATTTTGTTATTGCAAAGAATTGCTGTTGGTTTGAAATTGGAATCATTGGGTGCTTAATGCTTTGAAGGGGGTGAAGATAGGAATTCCATTTGCTGGGAAGGAGATGCTGGATTGGAGCCCTCTGGGTTGTATCTCTTCCTGAACCTTGTTATTCATCAATAAAGCTATCTTGGTTTCTCCTATATAATGATGTATCTTTGATGTATGATTTCATTAGTATGTTTAGTTTATTTCTAATCCTGAACTAGTTATGAATATGAATCTATGTCTTGTGTAGTGTTCTCTTCTTGTGATCTTGCAGAAACCTCTTGAAGCTGGGCGAGCGAGAAGGCAAGTAGCTGGGAACACTTAAAGAGAAGAGAGACCGGATCGAGGAACAAACGGAAGACACCGGTTAGTCCATCTATCTCTCTTCATTCTTAATTCATAAAGGAAGAATACTAGAATCACTGTCTCTGTTTGTTGCTAAGGCACTGTCACACCTTAGGTGGATAGGATCGTCCTGCATAGGCATTTTTCCCCACAACAAATTGGCGACTCCACTGGGGAGATCTGTTTAGTCATTTTATTTGTGTCTCTATCATTGTTTGTTTCATAGACTCGACAGCAACAATCGAACTGCATCTGCTATTCCCAGATGCAAAGTAGACAGTTGCTGCTTTGATCCAATCACTGGACTTGTCTATGATCTGAACAATGGACTCACAAATGATTTGATGATCCTTTGTGATAGATCTTAGTACCCCCTCAAAGCATCCCTTTGATTGTACCTTGCTTGTTGCTTTGATTTGGCCTGAAACTGTAGATTAAATAGCAATCTGTGACCCAGAACCCAGTGAGAAACTCTCGTTTCTCCTTCAGCGCAGACCCTGTGAAGGGATTCTGCATTTCAACGCAGGTCCCGTGAAGGCTACCTGCGCTGAATGTCAAAATCCCTGTGTTGAGGTTGCGCTGATCCAGTTAGCCCTTGTGCAGCTGGGGTTCTCTACTCTGTTTTGCCCTGTTTTGATCTCTGATTTTTGCAGCCTGTAACCAGCATAGGTACCAGTCTGATAACTCATTTTCTCTGCTTAAATTCCGCCTCCTTTTGTACAAAAAGACTGTGAGTGTTTTTATGTGTTTTTGGCGTCATTTGCAGTTTTCCTTTGCAAGAGTGAAATAGTCATCCTGTAGCCCTTGATTCAAATCTGTTGATTGTGATCTTAGGAGAGAGTTCATTGGCTGTTTACAGTTGATTATACATTTATTCTTGCTTATTGGTTTGAGTTTGTCTCATTTAAGTGTCAAAACAAGTATTCATTTCGAAAATCGTTAAGTGTTGTAATCTCTTCTACCCTCTCTGATTTTGAAAAAGTAAACTTGTTTGTATTTGTCATTTAAAAGCGAATTCAAAGTTGTACAAAAAGCTTTCTTTGTAGGCATCAATACTAAGAAAGCGGAAAACAAACACCTGCATTGTGCATTTGCATCTTGATAGTTTGCATGTCTGATTTAGGAAAAGTGCATTAGAGTGTGTTGATTGCTCTTTGAGAAAAGATGGTGTCTTTCTTTTCCCTTAGTAGCTAGGATTTTCATAAGTTGAAAAGATATAAAGCTTGCTTATCATCTTTAGACTGCATTTAGGAATTGTATCATACATCTCGTGGTGAACCTCAAAAGGCAAACTTCTAAAAAGATCAACCTAAAATAAATTGAATGAACTTAACAACGCTTTGCAACATAACACACAACATAGAGGTCTAGGCTAGAGACGTGTTCCGGCGTCGTAAAGCCTGGTGACTGTCGATCTCGTTGATGGTGGGTGATTCCTCCTGAGGGACGATAGCGCCAGTACGGATTGTGCTCCCACGTACCGTCGCTTATATATTGGGAGACCCCTATAGGCATAAAACCTTTATCCTTAGGAAGCCGTGTCAGCCGCCCTACTGATCGCAATGCACTGAACACAGCATTCAGGAAGATCGACCGCCCGTACCTTAAAAAGTATTCTACGGTTTTGCGAAAGGTTTGGCACAACCTCTGCCTAGAACTCCAGAGCAGTTCCTTTTGGCCTTTTTCAGACTCTATAACGGAAAAAGTCCATCCGAGAATTTGTCACTTCGGGCTCGTTAAAACATCGAAGGAGACTAGAGTCATCTTTAGCTTTTTCTCGACTCTTTAAAATTGAAAAAGCAAGTTGTGTCTAAAGCATCGTTAAAATTTATTTTAAACGGAACAATCACCCTTTATTCCTGCGTTGATCTTTAGGTTGAAAAATGGAGCACACCAACCAAGGAATTCCCCTTGGTGGAAATCCTAGTCCCTTCTCCTCTTGGGGAGATGTTGGTGCGCCCCATATGGCCACATTGTCGCTTCCAGGACTGACAATTAGCCTGCCGGTCTGGCTCTTTTCAACCAATGTCGTTCAGAACACCACCATTCCTGAACAGTCGAATTAGTAGTTAGACCAGACCAGAGTTGCCCACCAGCCTTCTACTTCATCTAATTCTTCCTCTCCTCCTTCCTCTTCGCTTGACGGAACTGGTAAAACAAACAACCAAGTTCCTAAGGAGAAGAAGGAAAAGAAGAAGAAAGAGAAGAAGAAGAAGGAGCCAAAAGCGACTGGGGGCAAACAAGTGTCGTCTGACAGAAATCCACACACAGCACTGACTAGGCCTAAATCGCCATGTGTCATATGCAAGGGAGACCACTTCCACAGAGATTGTCCCTGCATCCCTCGGATACTAAGGGACTGGTCTCCCCGTCTGCACAATTCGGTAGCGTCGACCTCTGATAGCCATGTTGACAGCCCACCGTCAACTAGTGAAAGTGAAGTCCCAGGACAGAGAGGGAAAGCTAGATTTCCCTGCAAACTGTGTGAAGGCGATCACGCCATCCACCGTTATCCCTTCTTAGACGAGGCTAAAAGAGTTTTGGAAGATCGCCCGATCTTACGAGCGCAACTTCCTCCTGGATATCAAAAACTCTTGCCAAGTCCTTCACTAGTTGAGAACCCGGCTGGCCCGCCCAGGTGGTCAGCCAAAGCACCTATCATTGAAGATGAACCGTCTGAATCCATACCTGACGAAAGTCAAAAGATTGAGGCGGCAGTTGACCCGGTTTTGCCTTCAGAGGCTCTATCTTCGAATGATACCATCACAGAGGAGAATAAAGACGACACCTTCCAAATTCTCTTCATCAGCACAGACTCCGACGAATAAGGGGGCAATTTGCCCATTCCTTTGTTGCAGGAAGGAACTTCATCAGAGTCATACCCGGCCGTCTATTCGGTCCCACAACCAAGCAACCTGGTTGTGTCCTTCGACTGGAACCAACTAGGCAGACCCCGGTTTCCAGCAAGCATACCATTCAGAATTATCGTTCAAATATACAGAATGGTAATGGCTGGCACTATCATTGATGAGGGGGCATCTGTGAGTATCCTTTCCTCTATTGCTTGGAAAGCGCTTGGTTCGCCAGCGCTTTTGCCTGAAATGAGAAATCTATCAGGCTTTGATAAAGGAACCAGTCGACCTTTAGGGATCCTCCCCAATGTGCCCATAACATTGAAAGGGAAGACTGTTCAAATGAACGTGATGGTCGTTCAAGGACCCTTGGATTATAACCTACTCCTTGGACGAGACTATATATATTGCATGGGAGCCGTCATCTCCTCACTCTTTAGAGTAATGTGTTTTCCGCATGAAGGAAGAGTGGTCAAGCTCGTGGACCAACTTTCATTTCCCGGATCACGCATCGCAAATAGTCATGTACCATCCCTAAATGGTCTCTTCACGCAAGAAATGTCTCAACCCATGGTCCGTCCTCCTGATGAGCGCGAGTAATCCGGGAGGATATGACTGGAACCCAGGGGGCATGCGTCCTGGTCTGCTTCGGCAGGAAAACTTTGGGTATAAGGTAGGTTTCTGCGGGAGAATATGACTAGTCTGTACCCCACCCATGCTAGAAGAGGGTTATTCTAGAATAAGATTCTTTTGTCAAAGTTATGTGAGTTGGCGGGCATCGTCGCTCACCTTTGTCTATTTCGATAGACATTGCCGAGGAAGTGTTTTGTTTGAAAGATTAACGAGGCAATCTTTGGGTAACCTGAAAGAGGTAAGCCTCTCTCGTTAAAACAAATGTTTTGACGGAAAAGAAGTAGAGGTAACCTTGAAACTCTGTTTTATACCTGGGGGCATGCAAAGCTTTCGGAGTGCAAGCAATCGGCGGCTATTTATTTTTAAAATTTTTAGGTCCTCCCTTTAAACCTGTAGGTCTAACCCTTTAAACTCGTAGGATTAGTCGTTTCCGAACTTGCATAGCGAAAGGATCTGGAGCAAAGCTTAGTGAGATGAAGCTCCATAAAAAATAGAATCTTGATGAGACACTCTTATCATATGACTGGGTAATCGAGCAGTTTTAGCACACAGTTCATGCTCGTTAAAAAATAAAAGCAAGATCCGAGCAGTTTTATCGTATAGTTCATGCTCGTTAAAAAATAAACATCAAATCGAGCAAATGTTTCCACCCGCGTTTAAGCTCGTTAAAAAATGAACTATCCTGGTAAATAACCACTGTGAATGTAATATCATCAGCCATTAAATCCTTGGTCGTGTTTGCACCGTCACCTCCACTTTTCCATTGGCCGATCGTTCACCTCCATATGTTTGTTTACCCATTTTGAGGAACAGCTGCGAAGAGTGATTTCACTAGCCATCCTTGTGACACTGCCGTGATTGGAAAATTCCAACCTGTACCTGGAACCAGCTGCTAACCCGTTTTATCACTCGTTCCTCAAAAGACGAGTCTCCTTTAAGCTCTTTTCATCTGACTCGTAAAATATGAAAAGATTGCCGAGTCCTTGGCCTTCCAGCTCGTTAAAGGGACAGGAAGTGCTATCCCTCCTCTAGATTTTAATCTTTTTGGACCTGAGGGATTATTGCACAAAAAGATCGAGCGCTTGTTTTATTCGGCTCATTAAAACTATCGAAAACTCATCCCTTCTGTATTGTTTTATACTTTTTCGGACCTAAGGGATTAGATGACGAAAAAGGACTTTTGGAGTTAACTTTATGTACCTTTTCAGACTCTCTAAAAATGAAAAGGACCGAGTTATCCTTGTCGTTAGACTCGTTAAAAGCATTAAATAGCGACAAACTTGTCTTTAGACGAGAACGAGTTTCACTATCGCTAGGCTCGTTAAAACATAGCGATGGGCTTGCCCGAAGGGCAGGTTATAGAACAAGCATATGTTATCCTCCTCAAGCTTGACAAAAATAAAGAGGTACTGGTCAGCAATGACTGGGGAAAAATTGGGAGAAACTCAAGAAAACTTTGATGGTAGCAAGTCACTCTTGAACATGACACTTTTCCTTCGTACCACAATCGGGTTGGGTTGTTTCATTCACCGGTCACATCCATGGTCTCGCCATACCATCCATATTTGGGGTAATGCTACCGATCCATCGCATCAGTGTCACCATATGTTCAAGAGAAGTCGTTCAGAAAAGCCAACCGTGTCCCATCCACTGCCGTACATTATCTTTCATCCTTTCATGACTGCCACCCTGAATCATATGTCACAGATCGTTTTCACTTCCATCAAAATCATTAGCTCCGTTCCGTGTCATTGATGTGGGATTCATTAAGGCCCTCCTTTGACGGATCGCTTCTTGTCGACATCAGCTCATTATCCAAGAAGTTGATCTAGGAACAACCCCTTCAGTACTTTGAAGCTTGCATGCCTCAATGGCAAGTTTCTCACTTCCGGCGACAGGTATACATCAATGACCTTCGACCGAAAGATTTTGCGTGGTGTTCGACGCCAAGTCCTTTATTCACACCACGTGAATTGTGCTGTAGTGCCTTGAGGGTCATTATCATTATCGGTGATTCCTCTCGCGCTTGTTAACGGTTTACCTCATTGACCGGTAATCAAGCGATGTCTTTCCATGTTCGACTTCAAAACATTTCTCACATGGATCGACTTGTACTTAGAGTGAAGATCGAACGAGTTTGAAGACCCCGGTCTAGTTTCATCCATCCGGGCTGCGATATATATTCAGGAAAGATAAAGACATGGACATGTACATCATTGCAGCAGATAATCATCCTACTCAAAGGATGATAATTTCATCAAAATTATCAGTCTACCATCAGACGATTGTCTGTTCTATGTACAGAAAAATGAATTTATAAAGCTGAGCATGGGAATGCCCGCCTCAGCTAGATCATGAAAGAAGTATGAAAAATAATGTATTGTATTGTATCTTATTACAGGTCTCCTCCCAGCACTGGATGAACTTCGGATCCCCCTGATAAAGCATTTCACCCGATAAACGGCCTCATCCTTTAGGGGGCAACTGTTATAGAAATTTTTGTGCCTTACAGCATTGAGCATGAAATGTCCATAATCTAAGGGATCCAAAGTCCCTAAACATGTTGTTCCTACCCCTAGAGGAACAAGGCTAACAAACCACAGCAATTCACAGAAGTTATCCACCAGAAACTGCTTAAAAACAAGTCAATTCAGGATCAATTCAATGGCTCCACTAGCTGTCTGCGCTGAATGTCAAAGCCAACACTGGCTACCTGCACTGCAACGCAGGTAGAAGCACTACAAGGGTGCGTTGAGCGAGAATTTCCAAATGGCAAGTTCATTCCAAGAGGTGTCAAGACCCAGGAAGCTTCCAGAATCTTCCTCAATGACACTTGCCTCAGTGAATTCGACTGGTGATGAGTAAGAGGTTCCTAATCTCCAAGTGGAAGCAAGAACCTCCAAGTGGAATCAAGAACTGACAGAGGGAGAGGACACTAGTCAGATCTCAAGCTGACTCATCCTCTCTCCAAACATCTATATATGGATCTCTCCTCCATGAGATCTAGAGGCTGGAATTTTGTTATTGCAAAGAATTGTTGTTGGTTTGAAATTGGAATCATTGGGTGCTTAATGCTTTGAAGGGGGTGAAGATAGGAATTCCATTTGCTGGGAAGGAGATGCTGGATTGGAGCCCTCTGGGTTGTATCTCTTCCTGAACCTTGTTATTCATCAATAAAGCTATCTTGGTTTCTCCTATATATTGATGTATCTTTGATGTATGATTTCATTAGTATGTTTAGTTTATTTCTAATCCTGAACTAGTTATGAATATGAATCTATGTCTTGTGTAGTGTTCTCTTCTTGTGATCTTGCAGAAACCTCTTGAAGCTGGGCGAGCAAGAAGGCAAGTAGCTGGGAACACTCAAAGAGAAGAGAGACCGGATCGAGGGACAAACGGAAGACACCGGTTAGTCCATCTATCTCTCTTCATTCTTAATTCATAAAGGAAGAATACTAGAATAGCTGTCTCTGTTTGTTGCTAAGGCACTGTCACACCTTAGGTGGATAGGGTCGTCCTGCATAGGCATTTTTCCCCACAACACTCCTGAAGCAGATTTAGCTTGGCAAGGTGGTTACTTGGATTCCCCAAGCCACTTGGATTACATAGACACTTCTTCTTCCTACCAGCTCTATGACCCTTTCGTCTACAATGGAAAGAGCCAAATGTGATGCTTAGTCTGGATAGATTCCTCTATGGGAAGGATTGAATCTTCAAGCTCTATGGTGCTTGATGCTGCCTCTGGTCAGCTCGACCCTCTGTCTCTTCTTCTTAGCTTTATTGTTCTCTGTGTTCAGTCCTCCTCTCGGGGTTCACTGTTCACTTCATCTCTCGACTTTTGTCTCTCCCTCTGACTATCTTCTTCCTCTATTCATGGCTTTAGCCATTCGATCCTTATGCCTGTTCGGTTCCTCTTCCGCCTGTTGATTCACCTTCTACAGCTACGCTTGGAGTTCCTTGTGTTCGGAATCATCATGAATGCTCAGGGAGTGGCCACTTGTCCTCCTCTAAATGGCGCCAGCATGCTTCGTCGGTTTGTTTCTTTAGTTACGTCGTGGATGCGTTCTTTATCCACTGTGGTAGTCAAATGGATTCCAAATCCCTTTAGAATGCGGCTTAATTCCCTGTCAATTCCGCTTCTCTCCATCGGGCACAATCTCATCCGTCCAATCTGGGCCCTCCAGATCCGATGCCATACGCACATTTTGTGCAGTTGACTTGCTCAACTGATAGCGCGTGTTCAAAGGCGGTTTTCTCTCATGTCCGCTTGCCATGCATCGATCGATGTATGGAATCGTTCCGCTCCTGTCCAAAACCTCTTACCTTTCAAGGGCACCCTAATCAAAACAACTGGTTTCCAGAGCGCGGGTCCCACCATTTGAGTTTAGCGCTTTTTCCTTTTTTTGCCTGCAGTCCTTCGATTCCCCCATGTGATCGGGTGCTCGAGCTTTCCCATCATGGCTGTGTTCACCTAGTTGCGCATCAATCGCGCATCAAAAACCTCTTCCTTTTCCCATTCTGGGGCTCCCAGGGGCTACTTTGGCCTCCTGCGCGGGCTCCATAGGTCTCGATCAGTGCGCTTTGACCGAGGTCCTCGTCATTCCACGTCAGCTTCCATGGCCACTGGTTCAGGGTTTTTTTTATACTGTTTTGGGATTTCTTTAGAGATTTGTTCGACCTAATACAATCATGGTTCTTTTACAGTCTTCTATAGATCCAATTCAGATCACGGCCTCCCCATTGAAAAAGCTTTTGGACCACCAAAAGTTGGTTTTCAAGCATCGAATAAGTGAGGATATTGTTTCTTCACTTGTCCAATCTCAATCCACTTTGCGCTGCTCGGCTTTGAACCTTTGAGCCCAATCCTGAGGTACTCAACATCTCCCTTACGTGTTGTCCTCACCTTCTTGTCCAACATGGTGTCTTCCCGCAACTCATTGAGGTATTCAGGTAGCAAGTCATCAATAGAAGGCAATTGACTTTGCTCTTCAGGTTCCTCAACCATTGAAGGTTCAAACAATCTCAAGCAGTCTGCATTTACGACTAAGTAGATGTGCATGTAAGCTGGTAGATCAAGGCGAAAATCATTTTCACCAATCTTCTCAAGTATCCTAAAAGGTCCATACTTGATAGGCTTTAGCTTTTTACCTTCACCTTGCATCCGGTCTTTGCTGATATATAGCCAAACGTGGTCTCCAACTTGAAAACTATGCTCCATCCGATGCTTATCATGCCTAGCCTTATACTTGGCCTGGCTTTTTTCCAACTGTTCTTGCACTGCCTGATGGATCTCCTGGATATGTTCAATGAACCTGGTTGCCTTATCCACATCGCTGTGTCCATTAACCATGGTATCTTTACCAAAGACAAAATCCAAAGGAGACCTTGGTATGAAACCAAAGCAGGTCTCAAAAGGAGATTTATGTGTAAAAGAGTGTTTGGCTCTGTTGTAAGCATGCTACACATAACATAAGTGTTCATCCCAAAGCTTAGGATGTTTACTGCAATATCCTCTCAGTAACTGGATCACTATCCTGTTTACTACTTCTGTCTGGCCATCTGTTTGTGGATGAAAAGTTGTGCTTTTCTTCAACTTGGTTTCCATCAGTTCCCACAGACTAGACCAAAACTTCCCCACAAATCAGGTGTCTCGATCAGATATAATGGAAGTGGGTAATCCAAAATGAACCCATACATGTTCAAAGAATAATTTTACAGTCTGTTCAGTTGTGATCTGTTTACTACAAGGTATCAAAATACACATTTTGCTGAACCTATCCACAACAACGTATAGATAATCATAACCTTTCCTAGATTTAGGTAGTCCTCCAACAAAATCCATGGAAACACTTTCCCAAGGGTGAGAAGGAACTGGAAATGGAGTGTACAAGCCTAGTTTTATATTGTTGGGCTTGTTTTTAGCACACATGGCACACCCTCTTACATATCTAGAAACTGTCTCATTCATTTTCGGCCAATAGTAGAGTCTTTGCAATTGTGCAACTGTTTTGCTTACCCCAAAGTGACCTGATATCAGAGAAGTGTGTGCTTCCCTAATTATCTTTATCCTCTCATTTTTTGGAATGCAGAGTTTCCCACAATGGTATAAGAGTCAGTCCTTTATATGATAGTCCAATTCTTCTACTCCTTTGCCTTGACTCAAAGTTGCATATACATCTTTAAAATCCATATCCTGAGCATATTGTTATATGTAGCTTTCATGTAGTACAGAATTATGCTTAAGTATGGTAGATGCATTTATAATGGGTCTAGATAACATGTATGCAACCTTGTTATGTATGCCCTTTTTATATCTGATGACTAAGTGAAACTGCTGTAGAAAACCCATCCATCTATAATGTCTTGATTGTTGCAACTTAGTTTTGGAGTGTAGATATTGAAGTGGCTGATGATCAATATGTATTACTGTCTCTTTGCCCATTAAATAATGTTTCCACTTTTTCACACTCTAAACTAATGCATACAATTCTTTATCATATGTCGGATAGTTAACTATTGTAGAATTAAAAGTCTCAAAATGATAACATATGGGTTTGTCATGCTGTGTCAACACTGCTCCCATGGCATAGTCACTGGCATCAGTTTGGATCTCAAATGGTCTTTGTAGATATGGAAGTACTAGTATAGGTGTTGTACTTATTTTCTCTTTCAAGGTGTCGAAGGCTTTCTGATGTTTGCCTCCCCACTGAAACACCTTATTCAATCCTGTTAAAGGATGTAAGGGAGCTGCAATCGAGGAGAAGTTAGAGATGAACTTCCTCCAATATTGTGTTTCTCCTAGGAAGCTTCTCACTTCTGTAGCAGACCTGGGTTTAGGCCAGTTCAAAATGAACACCACTTTAGAGAGATCTATTTTCAATTCACCTCCCCCTACTATATGACCCAAGTAGTTTAGAGATGTTTTGCCAAATTCACATTTTGAGAGTTTAACATAAGTTTTTCTCTTTTCAAAACATCTAATGTCTACTTAACATGCTTTAAGTGTTCTTACCACATTTTGCTAAAAATCAGAATGTCATCCAAATACACAATAACAAAATCATCAAGAAAAGGTCTGAGTACATCATTTATTAATCTCATGAAAGTAGCAGAAGCATTAGTTAAGCCAAAAGGCATAACCAGCCATTCATACAATCTCTGCTTTGTTTTGAAAGCAGTATTCCATCCATCTTGCTCTGTAACTCTGACCTGATGGTATCCACTGTGAAAATCCAGCTTGGTAAAATAAACAGCTTCTTTTAATTGATCTAGAAGATCATCTATGTGAGGAAGAGGATAATGATCTTTTATTGTTATCTTATTCAGTGCTCGGTAATCAATGCACATTCTCCACGAGCCATCATTCTTTCTCACCAAAACGATTGGTGACCCACATAGTGATGTGCTAGGCCTGATGAAGCCCTTCTCGAGCAACTTTGGCACTTGCTTCTTGATTCAGCATTCTCTAAAGCAGACAACCTGTACATCCCAATGTTAGGCAATGGAACATCTTGCTGCAAAATAATATCATGTACTATTCCCTTTTTGGGTGGCAAACCTTTAGGTTCTTGAAACAAGACATCATACTCTGAAACAACCTTTTCTATATCAGCTTGTTGTTCAACATTACAGCCCTCAAATACATTGGTTTTATCAGGTTTCTTTTCCTTTATAACCATCAGTAAGAATTGTTTGCATGAATTAATCATTCTTTTCATCTGTCCTAAAACAATTCCACATATATCCAAAAGAATTATGTCTAACTCAACCTCATCTACAAATGCTGACCCAAATTAAAACTTGAGTTTACACTGTCTAGTCACTTGTAGTTATGCTTTATCATTCAACCATCCTAATGGGTATGGTTTCTTGTGAGATGTAGTTGCTAATCCCAATTTCTTTACAATTGCTTCAAAAATCAAATTTACTTGAGAGCCTATCAAACAAAGTATCAATCTTTTGATTTTTGGAAATAACTCGAATATGGAAAAGCTCATGTCTTTTTCTCTCATTTTCTTCATCAATAACAAATTGGGCAGAATTACTAGTAGATGCTTCAGAATTCTTACCTTTTATACCTATGGCTGCTATAGTTGTTTCATCTCCAAATTCTGACCCCAAATCTCTCTAAATAGTTGCAGTTGTCTTCTTCTTCTTTCCCTCGGACTTCTTAGGTCTCATCTTTGGATGCAGAATCCAACAATGCTCATCATCATGCCCCTCCTTTTTACAATGAGTGCATGAAGCTTTGGCTTTCTGTGTAGTGTTAGCCTTCCTTGCCTTCCACTTTTGTTTTCTTTTCTCCTTGATCTTGCTTACAGTGGGTTGGGATGGTCCCCCAACTTCTGGATTACCATTCTTTCCTCTAGCCTCTAGTTGAGTAGCTTGTACAGATACCTCACCTACACTAGTGGGATTAAACATGAGGATGGTATGCCTCATGTAGCTGTGTAGACCACCAATGTACTTCAAAAGAGTATCTCGTGAGTCTAATGAGATACCCAACATCAATGTTCTCTTTCTGAACTCTTGAGTATACCCTTGCACACTTTGCCCTTTCAACTGTCGAAGAGTTTGCCAACTCATCATGGCCTGTTGCATGTAGGCCAATGGATAAAACGGCTTTTTGATTGCAGCAACAAATTCACTCCAGACAGAGATGGTCTTGCCATGTCTTTTCATAATAGCTTGGGTTCTGTCTTCCCACCAAACTAAGGTAGTGCCTCCTAGGTGTAGGCTTTCCAGTTGAATCTTACTCTTGTCTGAGTTTATGTTCTGTACCCTGCAATACACATCAATTTGTCTAATCCAATTGTCCAACTTTTCAGCATTCAGCTCTCCATCATATATAGGCAAATCAAATTTCACATCTAACTTAATCAAATATGCTTTCTTATTATGCACAGGGCTATTAGGAGGTGTGAGAAAGTTTTCCTCTTTCCCCTTTCCTTTGGAGTTGTCGTGGAAGTGAGACTCATCTTCTTCTTTCTCTTGCTTAGAGCTTGATGCATCTTCCACCTTTTGCTTTCTAAAGTCTCTGTACATCTCTTTAACCATAGACTTTATAGCTAGGAAACTCTTTATGAATTGAGGGTCTAGCCCCATAGAACCTTCTTCTGACATGGTCTTTCGAGGATAGACTCTCCCAATTTCATGATTAGTTTCCACCAACTCTCCTTCTCCTAATTTGAGCTTTGATCTTTTGAGCATTCATAGCGAAACCAACACAAACTTGTCTAACCTTACAGCCTTGATCTCTGATACCACTTGATCTGATATTCACCCTATGAGTGACACCAATTAAAGATTTATTAAATTAAAGGAATTATAGACTCATGTGCTGGTGTTTGTTCTGTGTTATTGAAACAAAAGATCGATCAAATTTCCAATACACAGACAACAAAATGGAAAGACATCAGAGAAATACATTAAGCAACACAAAGACACAAACAATTTTAATAAGGAGTTCACCCTATTCTCCAGGGCTACGTCTCCGGTCAGCTTTTAGTGGTGACCTTGTTTTATTGTGTCTTCAAGCAGAGAAATTACAATACGAGGACTCAATATGAGTTCTCCTGAAGCAAATTTAGCTTGGCAGGGTGGTTTCTTGGATTCCCCAAGCCACTTGGAGTACACAGACTCTTCTTCTTCCTACCAGCTCCGTGATCCTTTGGTCTACAGTGGAAAGAGCCAAATGTGATGCTCAGTCCAGAAAGATTCCTCTATGGGAAGGCTTGAATCTTCAAGCTCTGTGGTGCTCGATGTTGACTCTGGTCAGCTCGGCCCTCTGTCTCTTCTACTTAGCTTTACTGTTCTCTGTGTATAGTCCTCCTCTCGGGGTTCACTATTCACTTTGTCTCTTGACTTCTGTCTCTCCCTCTAACTGTCTTCTTCCTTTATTCATGGCTTTAGCCAGTCGGTCCCTATGCTTGTTTGGTTCCTCTTCCACCTGCCGATTCACCTTCTGCAGCTGCGCTTGGAGTTCCTTGCGTTTAGTGTCATCATGAATGCTCAGGGAGTGGCCAATTGTCCTCCTCTAAATGGCTCTAGCATGCTTCGTCGGTTTGTTTCTTCAGTTACGTCGTGGATGCGTTCTTCCTTCATCGTGGCAGTCAAACAGATTCCAAATCCCTTTAGAACGCAACTTAATTCCCTGTCGATTCCACTTCTCTCCATCGGGCGCAATCTCAGTCGTCCGATCTGGACCCTCCAGATCTGATGCCATACGCACGTTTCATGCAGCTAACTTGCTCGACCGATAGTGCGCAATCAACATCGGTTTTCTCTCACCTCCGCCTGCCACGAATCGATCGGTGTATGGAATCGCTCCACTCCTATCCAAAACCTGTTACTGTTCAAGGGCACCCCGATCAAAACCACCGGTTTCCAGAGTGTGGGTCCCGCCATTTGAGTTTAGTGCTTTTTCCTTTTTCCCCCCGCGGTCCTCTAGTTCCCCCATGCGACCGGGTGCTCGGGCTTTCCTTTTAGGGCACTATTCGCCTAGCGATCGTGCATCAAAAACCTCTTCCTTTTCCCATTCCGGGGCTCCCAAGGGCTACTTTGGCCTCCTGTGCGGGCTCCATGGGCCTCGGTCAGCGCGCTTTGACCGATGTCTTCATCGTTCCACGTCGGCTGCCATGGCCACTAGTTTAGGGTGTTTTTTATACTGTTTTGGGATTTCTTTAGAGATTTTTTCGACCTGATACAGTCATGGTTCTTTGACAGTCTTCTATGGATCCAATTCGCATCAATCCCTATCCTCCAAAATATTTTGGTTTGGTGAGGGAGGCCCAACTAGCAAGGTGTATCCCTTCTTTTTTCATTTTTCCAATCCATAGAAAGTTGTACATTCTTTGTCTAATATTGTTTAAAATTGATTTTGGAATTTTAGAAATTGCAAGCTAGAAATCTGGGATATTTTCCAGCACGGATTTAACCAGGATTATTCTTCCCCCGGTGATAACCACTTGTAACACCACAAACTGGTTTTCTATTCAATTTTTTTGAGAAACGACTTCCACTTATCTTTAAAATAACCATTTGACTTTAAGAAAACACCAAAGTATTTGAAATAAAAATAAAATAAACTAAATACATAAGAAAAATATTTCACTCCTAAATTAAAAGCATTTGATATAAAAAATTTACATTCATAAAATAAATTATCATAAATGATAATTTATTTGAGCCACAATAAAGATGTAAATGTGAAGGGAAAAGAATTTGGAATTTGGAATACCCAAGTTCACAAAAATATCGATCATAATATCTTAAAATTTCCTTGACTTTACTATTTGGCTATCATTGAAAATTTAGCTCACGGACTATTTGCTCTTATTTTCTCTTAAGTCCACATCAGATTCTAAATGCCCACATATTTAGTCTTAGTATTTTCTCTTTTTAATAAAGAAGAACTACCACGTCCACAAAACATGGGATAAAGTTTGTGAGAAGTAGGATTGAATAAGAATATTTGGTGTAATTTATTTTAGGGACCCAGCGATCTTTTGTTCCATCAAAGAAGGAGATAGGAAGCTAGCATACAACAAAACTAAAAGAAAAACTCCAAAGAAAGAAGGGTGTGGTTTTTCATTCAGTTGGGTTCATTAATACTTTTCTCAATCTACCCACCTTCGTAAGACATTAATTATGTAATTTAGGGTACCATATTTAAATGCAAGAATTGTTAGGAAAATAATTCAATTTATATAAAAGGAAATAATGTAAAAAATAAAATTTTATTATTTTATTTTTATATGTTGGTTTGATAAATGAGGATTTATAATTAAATAATAATAATTTATTAGCTGATTAATTTTATAGAAAAAAAATATAAAAAAATATTAATTTAATTTTAGTTGTTTGTGTGAAAGAAACATTTTTTTATAGGCTTTTTTTTGTTAGGGAGTCTTGAGATAGGCACACTTAACATGTGGTTTGAGTAGACATGATTTAGGGGTATCTAAGACAATTTGAGTAGATGTGATTTAGGGGTATCTAAAGCACACACGCTTAACATGTGGTTTGAATAGACATGATCTAGGAGTATCTAAGGCAATTTGAATAGACGTGATTTAGGTATATCTAAGGCACACTTAACATGTTGTTTGAGTAGACGGATTGAGGGGTATCTAAGTCGTCAAAATCAGCTGGGGGTGGAACCTAACCTGGGCCACACTAGCCCTTAACATGACTGGATTTTTACCCACAAAGTTTCGAACCAATGACCTTTACACCATGGAGTGCCTTAACAAAACACCCTTTCATGGGGGATTTGAACTGGTGACCTTCCCACATTGAGTGCCTTAACAAAACACCCATTCATCATCAATCCAAAGCTCCATGGGAGAAAAATATATATATATTTTTGTATTGAACAAAGAATCATAATGTGACATTTAAAAAAAAATGCTAATAATAATAATAATAATAAATCAATGTTAACCATAAATGAAATATTTTGAGTCAAAGTCTTTATTCAACTATTAGGTGTTTTGGTGATGTGTAATTTCTTTATTATTTAATATGGAGTTGACATGTGACATTCAAAAAAATATTAATAGAAAAAATAAATGCAATGTGGACCACAAATAAAATATCTCAATTTCTATGTCAAATAACATCTCTCTTTATCCATTGGTGTGTGTGTAAAGCGATTAAAACTTTAAAAAATCAGTGTATTCTATATCTGCATTTTTGCCTTTTGGGGGACTATTTCTTTGTCAAATTTGTCCAAAATACATTAAGGATTTATTATGATTGTAAGTTTGAGTTGTATAATCAGTTAATCCAAGTGTCCCAATGTTTTTTTAGAATGTTGAATCCATTTATACATTCAAAAATGCAATTTAAACAACAAAATATAACAATTTTTCCAAGAATTACATCATTGGATTTTGGCAAAAAAGGAAAAACATAGAATAGTTAGATTATGCCAATAAATACTTATTGTTAAAATATTTTAATAGTGTGTTGCTTAGTATGAAAAAGACGTACACTTCTTTTTGTGTTTAACATGAAGTCGACACGTAGTGAATGTGTGTATATATAAACCCATCCTATATTAACTTTGGATATATCATATACCAAAAAGATGAATGTTTTTCTAAAATTAAAATATTTTGAAAAAAATTACAACCCCTTTAAATTTGATCCCTCTAAATATATAATTCATATTTAAGAATAATAATAATAATTATTATTATATCATATATTTATTTATTGAAAATTTAAATATAATTTATATTAATAATATATATTAAATATTAAAAATAAATATTTTTTTATTAAATAAATTATAATATCTATATAATTTTTATTAAGCAAAATTTACGACCATAGTTAAATATATACCACATGTATAATGTTATTTATATACACATACCACATTTTGTTTTCAAACCTATCACTTAATATATTTACTTAACATTTTATATATAACTCTTTATGTATTCATCTCATTCACAATTACAAAAATATAATTTTCTTTAAATAAACTATTTTGTATCAATGAGATGTATTTTGCAATTTTTGAGGGTTAATTCAATTGGTCGAGTTCCCGTCACTAAGGCACCTCACTAATGGGAGGTCACGTGGTCAATTTTCCTCAACACCCTTGGGGTTAGTCTCTACTAATAAGTTGACGTGATATGATACCTTGGGGTAGATTTGCCTAGATATTTTCTTAGAAGAAAAGGAAAAAAGTGGTAGATATACTTTGCAAAAGTTAGAAATAGAAAATATTCCCTTTCATTAAGTTGTTTGTTGAATTCTAAAAATTAGATATAGAAAAATTACTTGAGCATTCCTATATTAAATATATGTGAAACCTTCACATTTATATATTATATTTATTTAAACAATAATTATTATTTTTAGTTTATATATATATATATATATATATATATATATAAACAATATTGTGATTATATTATATAATTTAATAATAAAAATAAAGGAAGGATTTTCCTAAGTTAAACATTTATAAGTTATTTAAAATTCAAAAATAGACTTTACAAATTTAATTGTTTTTTTCCTTAGGAAAAAGTGTAATTGAATTATCAATGTGATAGAAAATTATATTTTGTTAATACATGTCAAACATGTATTCAAATGATAGATAGATCTTCAAGGATCTTTCCCATAGTGTGGCATAATAGCCATTATACAAAAAAGTTTCAAAAATAAAAGTCGGTTGTAGGTTGTGTTGTCAGTGAAAACTGCATATGTGTCGATATATGATGAAACCAAAAAGAAATAACATGTAAATTTTTCGCTGATAATAGGCTATGTATGAGCAATGATTAGAGGAAAAATAACAACGGTATTCTATGTTGTTCCCTTCGATGAAGGGTTGATGGTAGAACTCACAAGAAGGTCATTTTGTCTTTGAGATCAACCATGTCCCAAAAACCATCAGAATGCCATCCTTAGAGAGGGTGCCTGCAATGGTGTTGTGCTCCTTATAAACATTTGAGGCAAAGAAATGTGATAGAGTGGATTTCATGTAGATTATCGCATCCACCAAAGGAAGAATCATTTTATTGTGATATATGTATGAGCCATTTATCCAATTGTTAATCAACTAGGAATCCTCAAAAACTTGAAGAGAGAGGATGCCTCTTTCAATAGAAAAAATCATTAGAAGTTTGAGGGCTACGAGCTCAACAAGATTGTTGGTTCCCTCTCCTAAATCCATTTTGATATGGAAGTAATGGTTTTGTTATATGTACAAAATTGCACCCCCGCCACAAACTTTTGGTTCTCCTTGTGAAGCAACATAAAAAAAGGCCCAAGGTCTAGTATTGTCGATCTGGAGGTCGCGGACAATTCTCTTGTGACACGAAACCTTGGGTTTAAGTAGCAGATCTAAGATAGCAAGTGATTGAGTTGTGTTGACCTTTGTGGGAATCGGGCGATCACTAAAGATGACATTGTTTTTGGCAAGCAAGATGCCCCATAAGACTAGGATAGGTAGGACTAAGAATTATTTTGCCTCTATATTAGTATACCAAAGTTGTCAGGTCTCTATTGGACTCCCCCCCATCCATTGAAAATCTTTTCCAAACTTGGATGCAAGAGCCTACCATAAGACTTGTGTGTATGAGAATTATATCAAGAGGTGGGATGTAGATTCATCAAATGTTTTGCGGAGGATGCACCATCTCAACCCTTCCTTTTTTGTATTTTGCATAAAAAGTATTAGGTTGGTATCTTATTTCCCAAATAAAAACACATAAATAATATGGATTTGGTCGGGCATTTGAGCATCCAAAGATGTCACCACTAGTATTCCTGAATTTCCAAAATCTATTTTGTGATGAGGAAAACGTAACCCAATTTAAGAGTCTAGATCCTAGAGGGGGAGTGTATCCATATCAGTTCATTAGGTTCATCATTCAGGCGAATGTGGGTGTCTTAAAGCTCACGTATATGGAGACCAGTGTTCTCTAAAGCCTCGGGGGAGGTTCAATTATCGTCTGGTAAGCCATATTTTTTCTCTAAGTGAGTTCTGTATAGGAGCGGCAACGTGATTTAGTGTAAAGAGACCCATGTCATGTAGAAAAGCAATGAGGTCCTCAAGGAGTCGATGGGAATTTTTGCATTCAACCTTGTAGAGTCTGAAGATTATCCGACCATGACATCCTTTTTGCCTAATGATCCTATCTTTTCCTATATATTTACCACCTAAATAAAGCCATATCCACCAGGTTTTGATGAAGGTATGCAATAATATGTCTTCTTGTTCATATTTAACTTTATACCCTATTGTTTTGTTAATATTGCAATTGGCTACCGAATTAGTCTGTTTACGCAGCTAATCCAGGTTTTTGTAGTTGTCTCCATTCTTTGCAAGGTTCCATATTTCCAGGTCAATAGAAAAGGGTGCGGATGGATAGAGGATGGCTCCCTCATGGATCCCTTCCTATCCCCTCAAAATTTTTTGCTAAGATAAGCGCAAGAGATCACGGTCAAAATCCAAGTCAATCGTCGGATTAATGCAGAACAAACCCTAAGATCGATTGAAACCTTATTGTTTTGCTTTCAAAATAGAAAAATGAAGGTTTGGTGATATAAGTTTAGATAGGATAGAGATATTAGGCTTGAATTATTCATGTAGTTATGCCAAGAGACCTTCTATAAAACTTATGGTCGCATTGGGATTTGGGTGCCCACTGAATGATGTAATTTTGAACAGTTTGTGAATTTCGTTTGAGTAGAATTGGTTTTTTGTGTATGCATTGTGTTGGTTGGAAGCTATGAACTACTGTGTGGAGGACCCCTACAAACAGTGACAGGTTTTAATCAATTGCAATATGATTTCCTTTCATTCTTCAAATGCTCTGTTTTGTGTGAAAATGCAACATAATGATTTTGCCACCGAGTTGTTATTTGCATAAGTACTTTTATTTGCTTTATACCTAGTTTAGTTTGTTATTTAATTTGCTTTAAACCTGGTACAACATGGTCATTTCATTTGCCTATTATCTAGCATAATTGAAGTGTGTTTAACTCATAATATAGATGTTGCTTGGCTTATTTTGTTTGAGCGGAAATTAAATAAGTAAAGGAGTGAGAGTTCTCTCCTAAACAATTGAGTTCAGAAAATATTTCTTCATAGATGATAGAATAAGTTTCTTTTTTCACTTAGTGATTTAGGATCAAAAATCCCAAAACAATATGATACAAGTAGGATCACTATCATATCATCTGCAAACTAATTAGATATAAATTAACTCCTAGGAAACTTATCCAACATCTTTAAGAATTACGACACTAATATAATTGACAAACACCACCTCCATATCCATCTTAAGTTTAGATTCTAACAAGTACATAACGACCTAATGAATAACTTATAAGCACATATTGTGCACCTGTACTTCATCAGTCTACGCACCCTGGTTGACAATTTATGATTGACAATTCAAAGACATTGAATTGGCCAAACATTTTGGTGTCGTTACCGGGGAAGTACGAATAGAAGTTAAAAAAAAAACGAAACATGATATGTGTAGGTTTAGAGACTCTAGAGGTAGATTTTTAGGGAGAGGAAGGATTTTAATTCCCAGAAATTCACTCACTTCACCTAGACCTCGAGAATCCACATCACCTACTCAAACCCAAATTCCTTTTAGAGGTCGAAAAAGGCTTCCTGAAATTTCAAGATCAGAAATCAAATCGACTTCACCAACTTCCTCTACTAAAGTTGTAATTGATGAAGATCCTACCTCCCCAACTATAGGAGTAATCTTTTATCCTCCATTGGTGAGCAAATTTTGGGAGAAAAATTAAAAGTTCCTAGTGAAGAAGATGAACTGGAAACTTATTCTGAGCAACCATTAATAGAGGAACTAGAAAGATTAGAAGAACGCTATATTAGCTCTAAAAAATCTATCATGGCTGAAGAGGGGGAAGGAGAAGTACACAATGTCCATAGCGAAGAAGATAGGATTGAAGGAAGAGGAAGAGGTAGAGGTAGAGGAGTGGGTAGAGGTAGAGGAAATCAAGATCCTTCGGGATTCCCTATTCTTAATGAAGATACAACCCTCACAATTAAAAATATATCACCTCCAATTCTTCCTAACTTCCACGGGAAAAGAAATGAAGATCCAGAGACATTTCTCTTTGAATTTGAAGTATTATGTAGATCATATGACTATCTGCATGATGCTCAAAAGTTAAAATTATTCCCTGCTACATTGAAAGACTCAGCATTAAAATGGTTCATGAGTCTAGGAGTGCATTCTATAACAACATGGGGACAAATGAAAGAGGCTTTCTTAGGCAAATATAGAAATTATTGTATGCCTAGTAACCTTAAGGATTAAGTCTTCAAAATGACACAAAAAGAAGATGAAAATATTGAAGACTTGGTAGAAAGGTTTGTTTATAATGTTAAGAGAGCCAAAATGGATAATTTGGATGAAGAAACCTTAAAATCTCTTTTACTCAGAGTCGTTAAAGATAAATGGATTGATCTCCTTAACCTAACTGGGAAAGGAGATATTTCCCACCTACCATTCGCAAATATTTGTGATTTATGTGTACATATCTCGAAGGGTAAAGCAAGAGTTGGAAGGAGTCCTCGAGGCTCTCGCTTGTCAAGAATTAACAAATCTACAGCTGGGACAGTCATCGGGGCAGAAATAGGAAATTTTCTTGACACCTTCAAAACATATATTTTAGGGAGACAAAGTGAGCAGATAGACACCCTTAAAATACAAAACAAGAAAAATTCCAAAAATGATGCATTATCTATCTTCTGTCCCAAATGTCGGAAGAAACATGCTCTAAGAGAGTGTCCCTTAGACTCAAAAGCCATAGAAATCTGTTTCATATGTGCAGATAATCATGATACGAAGGAATGTCCATCCTTACCAGGTCTTAAGGCCGTATTCAATGATGAAGGAATCTCAGAACTAGTAGACCCTCTCTACTTTATAGCCAAAAGACCTTGGCAAAACCTCCAACCAAATCAATCACAAGGATTTAGACCACAACAATTTTCCCAGTCTTCACAAAATAATTGGAATTCAGCCTGGCAGCCTTGGGCTCTGCCATAGTCACAACCTTGGAATCAAGGATGGAAAAATCCTTATGGAGCCTATGCTCAATATCAACAGTATTCGCCATCTTACCTTCCACCACAATTCTTACCCCCATCTAATCAAATTCCTCAAGCTAATCAATTGCCACAAGTTCCATATCAGAATCAAAAGCCACAACTTTCCCTACCATTTACACAAAAATCAAATCAACTACCCGCTCAACCACTTCTGAATACTAATAATAAAATACCACAACAACCAGTCTACAACATGAAGGGTCAGAATCCTCAAACTTATGTAATAACTCCACTAGACCTAAACAATGTCCAATTAAGGTCTGGAAGAGTATTACCAAGAAAACCTCTTGTTTCCATTCAAGAAACAAGATCCGATCTTCAAAAACACAAAAATCAATCAGAAGAAGGGGAGACTTCTCTCCCTCAAAAAGAAAATAAACAAACAGAAGAAATTCCAATAAATACTCCTATCATAGAACAACCCTCAATCAAAATCGAAATGAGTATCTCTCATATAAACAAGTATCATTACTCTCCATGGAAAAATTCAAGAATTCCTCAATAGAAATCTTTCTAGGAAAAACCTTGGATGTCAATGAAAACTTGGAAGAAGTGCAAAAGAATCAATTGATAGAAATTTTACAAAAACATTCTTCTACTTTTGCATGGGAATATGTTGACATGAGAGGGATTGATCCAAAAACTTGCATACACCATATCTACATGGAACAAAATGCAAGACCAGTTAGACAACCTCAGCGAAGAATGAACCCAAACCTAAAAGAAAGTTTTAAGGAAGAATTGCAAAAACTATTAAATGTAAATTTCATCTATCCAATATCCGATAGTCAATGGGTTTCACCCCTAGTAATCGTTCCTAAAAAGAATGGAAAATGGAGAGTATGCATCGATTATAGGGAATTAAACAAAGCAACATTAAAATACCACTTTCCGTTACCTTTCATAGACCAGGTCTTAGACACTTTAGCAGGAAAAAAATAGTTTTCCTTCTTGGACGGGTTTAGTGGATATAACCAGATTCAGGTAGCCCCTGAAGATCAAGATGAAACCACATTCACTTGTCCATGTGGAACTTATGCTTATCAGGTACTTCCCTTTGGGTTATGTAATTCTCTAGCAAAATTCCAAAGAGCAATCCTCGGCATTTTCTCTGACCTTATCCATGATTGTGTGGAAGTGTACATGGATGATTTAACAGTCTATGGGGATGCTTTCAATGAAGCACTGGAAAATTTAGAAAATTTCTTAATAAGATGTAAAGAAACAAATCTCTCACTAAGCCATGAAAAATGCTTTATGAAGTTTAACGAAGGAATTGTTTTAGGTCATCATATTTGAGGAGATGGAATCAAAGTAGACTCATATAAAGTTGAAGTCATTTCTAAATTATCAGTGCCAAGTTATCAAAAGGATGTTAGAATTTTTCTCGGTTTTACTGGATACTATAGAAGATTTATAGAAACTTCACAAAAATTGCATCCCCACTCTTTAAACTACTCACTGAAGACTGTGAATTCAGTTGGGATTCTGAATGTCAAGCTACCTTTGAAACTTTGAAAAGGAGAATTTCTAAAGCACCCATCTTAAAAGGACCGAACTGGAAATCGCATTTCCATACCTCAACAGATTCTTCAGATTCAGCCTTAGGAGCTATGTTAGGACAAAAAGATCTTACTCCTTATGCAATCTATTATACTAGTAAAAATTTGAATCCTGTAGAGTTAAATTATAATGTAACTGAAAAGGAGTTTTTAGTTGTAGTTCGTGCCATTAAAAAATTCACACATTATATAACTAGATATGAAACCTTTTTTCACACAAACCATTCTACCATTAGATACTTAACGAATAAACTAGTCACCAACGGAAGAATAACTAGATGGCTTCTACTTTTACAAGAATTCAACATAACCATTCTAGATAGACCAGGAAAACAGAACACAATTGCCGATTTTCTATCTAGAATACAAAATTAAAACAATGATCAAGCCGTAGAAGATAAATTTCCTGGTGAATATCTTTTTGCAGTATCTACTAAATCATCTTGGTATGTAGATATTGCTAATTATTTGGCCACAGGAAAAATGCCATTTCATTTGTCCCCTAGAGAAAAGAGAAGAATAGTCCACAATAGCACATCCTATTCATGGATAAATGAAGAATTATATAAGACAGGACCAAATCTCATCATCAGAAGATGTGTTTGGGAGGACGAAATACTAGAGATACTAAAAGCTTGTCACGATGAGCCATGTGGAGGACATTTTTTTGACAGGAGAACTGCTTACAAAATCTTGCTTTTATGATATTATTGGCCTTCCATTTTCAGGGACACCAAGGAATATGTTAAAATATGTGACATTTTTCAGAGAATGGGCAAACCTACTCTTTCAAATGAAATGCCACTGCAACCACGGGTACTTATCGAACCATTTGAAAAATGGGCACTGGATTTTGTTGGACCAATCAGCACACCTTCAAAGAAAAATAAGTATATTCGGGTATGTATTGATTATGTCACTAAATGGGTAGAATCTAAAGCACTTCCTTGTGCTACTGAAAGTATTGTAGTTTCATTTCTATTTGAGGATATTTTTACTCGTTTTGGTGTCCCAAGAGAAATTGTAACAGATCAAGGGACACAGTTCACATCCAGACTAGTGCAGAAGCTTGTGGACCAATACAAGATAAAACATCGGAAGTCAACTCCATACCATCCACAAGCCAATGGACAAGTTGAGTCCACAAATAAGGTGATTGAGGCTATCCTTACAAAGACTGTACATCTACACAGGAAAGACTGGGTGGAAAAGCTTCTAGAAGCCTTATGGGCCTACAGAACTACATGGAGGAATACTACAGGGAATACTCCCTATGAACTTGTTTATGGGAAGCAAGTCTTACTTCCAATAGAGTTCTAGATCCAGACCTATAAGACAGCAGCCCAATTAGATCTTGACTTGTTAGAATCCCAGAAGCAAAGGATGACACAATTAAATGAGCTCGATGAAATCAGACAAGAGGCCTTCCAGAGAACCAGCTTAGTGCAACAACAAAGGTCAAGATGGCATGATAAGTACATTAAAGAAAGGAATTTCCATCTAGGAGATTGGCCATTCTCTTTGATTTAAAATTCAAAAATTTTCAAGGGAAATTCCAAACCCATTGGCTTGGACCTTATGAAATTGAGAATGTCTTTAACAATGGTGCAGTTAGAATTAGGACTATTAACGAAGAGAAAACTCCTCTATAAGTAAATGGACATCGACTCAAGCTTTACCAAAAACCATTAACGAAAGAGGAATTTGTTAAAATGTTTCAAGATAATTCAGAACTGAAGATGGTCAAGAAGAATTCTTCTTCTTTTCCACCTTAGAATTTTCTACTCAGTTTTCTCTTAAATAAAAAATATAAAATATAAAATATAAAAAATAAATTATATATATATATATATATATATATATATATATATATATATATATATATATATATATATATATATATTTGTATAAACATGAAAACCAACATGTTGTTGGCATGTTTATACAAAAAATTTAAAGTGAAAACCAATTTGTTAGCACTTCAAAAATTTCTTTTCAAAATAATAATAATAAATTTCATACACTAAAGCCTTATTTCTCTTAGCTACAGAATCAGCAACTTTCCGTAGCTTGGACAAGTTTCCACAGCTAAAACAAGTTTCTGCATCCTAATAATATTTTTGAAGTCTACAAAGATGTTTGGTGATTTGGATTAAAGGATAGTTGACAGCAAGGTACCTGCAGGGGATCAAAGAACAACAAATAAGGTTATCCAAAGAAGATCAAAGGTACGTGTTGCTTTAATTTAACAATAGGGAAGGTTATATAGCATATATGACTAAGAAGATATAGTACTAAAATGTAATCATTATAACCTAAGGATAATGGCCGCCTAACAAGATATCATATGCCACCACTTAAAAATTCATGTCACGACCTTATTCCAAATCTGCCAAAGTAATTACCAAATCATAAGTTTAAATGAGCCTAATGGTCAAATTCATCCCTATAATCCTTATGATAATCTATCCGTTCTTCCCTATTCTTACACTCCTCTAAACTTTCATAGCCACTCCATCTTTCTGTGAGGTAACAAACCCTACCAGCTCCATTTTACTGTCAAGGTAGCCAATCTTCGAGGCAAAGCATCCTTTGGAATGGGGATAATTGTTCGAACTGAGCCAGTAGGGAAGCAATTCTTAGAGGGGTACCCACAAACTAGGGAGCTACTGCAAAGGAGACAATGGCTGCAGTTCATTGAAAAATTTAACGGCTTCCACAAGGAAGTAACTAGGAAATTTGCATGATCATTCGATGGAATTGAAGCCGAAATTGGGTACATTAAGCTCATGATAACAGAGTTTATAATCGTTGAGGCTACCGAGCTTCCAAGGAATGGAGAAAAATGGTTTAAAAACAAGGGCATTGATAGCGAGGACTGGAAGGTCTTCCTCAAGAATCCGAACATGGACACTACGGTCTACAAGAAAGGTATTCCCAGCGCTGCTCTTAAAAAAAATGGAGAAACTTATTACGTGTGCTTCAAAATTTTATCACTTGTGAGGGTAGGTTTGGGCGAATGTATTTTTATCATGTTAGGATGATGATGCACTTCCTTAAGGATCATTAGATGAACCTCCCTTACTTCCTCTTAAACAGCCTCAAGAAAATGTCTACAAATGTTTAGAATAAAATTAAATGTATAGAAAAAACCATGTATCATCATGGCCTGATAAAAATATTGGTCAAATTTCATCTCCAAAGTATAGGGGATAATTGGGAGAGTTTCCTAGTAAGGAACCACTTTAAAGAAAAATCCAAAGAAAAAGCAAGTAGTAGTAGGGCCCTCAGAGGGAGGAAGAGAACCATAGAAGTGATAAAGGAACATGCACCTCAAACTCAGACAAAAGTATCAGAAGAAGAGCTTCCTATAGTAAATATTTTGCAGAGCATGAAGAGGGGAAATCATAGAAGAAAGAAAGACAACCCAAGTAAAGAAGAATTCTCACAAACTAAGACCCCTCTTCTAGAAGAAAAATCAGAGAATAAAAGGAGGAAAGTGCAGAAAATACAAACCCCAAGCTTAAGGAGGAGCACAAGGTTGAGCACAATCCCACAAACAACCTCAAAAACTACAGAATACATTAATCTTGAGGAAAATGAGCCAAATGAAAAGGAGCCAATTGAAAATGAGCCAATAGAGAATACTCCAAGAGAGAATAAGCCAATTGAAAGCCTTGGAAATTCTCCAATAAGGTCACCAAGATCATCACCACAACCATATAGCTCACCTTTAAGAAGCCCAGTGCATAGTCTGGGTATTGTCCTCGATCAGCAGGAAATATATGACTATATAGAGTCACTGGAGAGGAAAGAGACAACAACAAAGGAAACAATTTAGAGTCCTGGAGAAGGGAGCAATCAGGTAAATGAATAATGAGCCTCAAACATCTTAAAGCAGGAGATCTTTGAACTAGAAACATTGAACCGATATATCAAAAATGAGAATCAAGCATTGAAGACACAGAGTGAGACTCTGTGATGCAGATTACAAAGAGTGACAATCTGATCCTTCATCTAAGCTTGTGGTATAAGAAAAACAAAAAGCTGAAGAAAGAAAACAGAATTATAGAGAGAGATATTATCAGTTTAAAGTACAAAATTCTCATGAGAAAGCCTAGAATGTCGATCACTGCCAAAAAGAAGAAAACAATGAAACATGGAGATGATAAGTAAGAGGCACAAGTGAATGACAAGGAAGAAGTGTATGAGGACACACAACATCTCCAGTCCGGGACAATGTAGAGTCCGAATATTGTCCCACCATGACATCCTTTTTGCCTAATGATCCTCTCTTTTCCTATATATTTACCAACTAAATAAAGCCATATCCACTAGGTTTTGATGAAGGTATGCAATAATATGTCTTCTTGTTCATATTTGACTTTATACCCTATTATTTTTATAAAGGTTGCAATTGGCTACTAAATAAGTCTATTTTCGCAGCTAATCCAAGTTTCTGTAGTTGTCTCCATTGTTTGCAAGTTTCCGGAGTTCTAGGTTAGAAAAAAAGGGTGTGGATGGATAGAGGATGGCTCCCTCGTGGATCCCTTCCTATCCCCTCGAAACTATTTGCTAAGATAAGCGCAGGAGATCACAGTCAAACTCCAAGTCAACCACTGGATTAGTGCAGAATAGAACCAGAGATCGATTGAAACCTTATCGTTTTGCTTTCGAAATAGCAAAACAAAGGTTTAGCGATATAAGTTTAGATAGGATAGAGATATTAGACTTGAATTACTCATGCAGTTATGCCAAGAGACTTGCTATAAAACTTATGGCGGCACTGCCATTTGGGTGTGCACCGAATGATGTAATTTTGAACAGTTTGTGAATTCCATTTCAGTAGAATTGGTTTTGTATGTATGCGTTATGTTGGTTGGAAACTATGAACTGCTATGTGGAGGGCCCCTACAAACAATGATAGGTTTTAATCAATTGCAATATGATTTTCTTTCATTCTTCAAATGCTTTGTTTTGTGTGAAAATGCAGCATAATGATTTCGCCACCAAGTTGTTATTTTTTGAAAATGGCAACAAGAAATGATAAAAACAGAAGTGCTAAAAATAGCAGTTTGGGTACTAGTGCTAGATTGAGCAACAAGGAATGAAAAATGGAAGTGCTAAAAATAGAATTTCTATTTTTAGCATTTCAGGATGGATTCCAATTTTGGTCAGTCCCTGGACTAAAATAAGAAGTAAAATTCGAATTTGAACTTAACAGATGTTTGAAAATAAATTAATTAATTCACCATGATTTAATTAGTTGTGAAAAATTAAACATGAAGTCTATATGAGGACATGCAACAGTTTCTCTATTAATTAAGGAATTTGTCCATCAGTTAAAGAGATAAGGATGAGTTCTAATTTGAGTTATAATTAGTTGGATCAGTTAACTGAGTCAATTCCAGTTAGATTGATTTAAACAATTTGTTTAAATTAATGTGAGTTCAGTTAGTTAATGCATGTTTGCATATAACTATTGCAATTCAGATAACTGAATATTCTCTCATGAATAACTCATGCATGTCAGTTCAAACAGAGACCTAGTTGAGATCAGAGGAGGGACAATGTACTATCAGTTGGATGGATTTTTCCTATAAAGGAAGCTCATCCATGGATAAGGATTTATCTCCTTCAGGATTGCGCAGTTGGATCAGAGTTTAGTGAGTGTGTGAAGAGGCCAATTCACACAAGTGGCTACACTGGACCCCAAGGAAAACAATGCAAGGAAATAGGAGGCTTGGAGGGTAGAGGAGAAGGTTTGTGAGAAGCCTTTGACTGCCTATGAGCAACAGTTGGATTGTAGAGAGAGCAAGATAGCTTGTGAGCTGATTCTTTTTGTAATACTGAACATATTTTCACTTGTCTGATAATACAGAGATTGGGGTTTTAGGCTGAGGCTTTCCCCGGGTTATTCTTCTGTGTTCATGTGTGATTGAATTCTCGTTCTTAGTTATATGTGTTCTATTTGATCTTGCTCATATTCAATTAAGCTTCCGCAAAGTTTGTTGTAGAAGTAGATCTAGTATATTCCTTTAGAACTTTGCATTATCAGTTGATCTACAGGTGAAATCTCTACATGGTATCAGAGCAAAGGTGATCAGATCTGTGAACAGTATACGAAGAAGAGAAATCAAAGAAAAAAATTGGGCCATGAGTTTGTAGATCAGATCTCAAAATTTTTGTGCAAAAATTTTAGAAACAAATAGAATATCTAGATTCCTTGCGAAAAAATACCCAAATTCAACAAAAAAATGGCTGAATCGGAGTTCGTATGAGGGAGATATCACTAATTTAAAATTAGCTCTTTTTCCAGAAAATTTTGTGATGGCGGGAAAGATGAAACAAATTGGTGTGCTAGCCAAGAACCTGTATGCACTTGAGTTACAAGATGCATGCAAAGCCTTGGGGAGCAAGGCAAAGGTTAGATACTTGGTGGTTGAGAGGGAGAGTAAATTACGTCTCAACATGCAGCGCTAGAAGAAGTCTCAGACAATTATGGAGGAGCCACAATTGGTGAAGCAGCTTCAGGACAACTGGAGAAGCTGAGAGGAGACCGAGTGAAGGCATCCACTCATGCAAAGACCTCTAGTAGAGGGGAATTTTGAGCCAAGTGGGCAGAGGGATCACATGCATCCATACCTCCAGGTGTGAGGTGGGGCGATGTTAAGTGAATAGTCCCAAGAAGGCTGAAACAGGGGCAGGATCCTTGAGGTACCCAACCTCTTTGATTAGACCTTGCTACGGGAGCCCTGACGAGGAGTAGCAGGACTGGCTGAGTGGGTAGAGACAGATGCGGATGGAGCAGCAGGGGGAGCTATAGTGCAGGAGTTCCATGACTGTGTAGAGCTAGTAGGCTGCAACAATGCGAGAGGCACAGGAGTCTTGCATGAGTGTAGGATGGCATAGAGAGGTGTGCAATGGTGCGAGATGCATGGAGTGTTACAGCAGCTTAGAGGTCAGAGAGGGAGCACTTGTCAGCAGCATGTAGAGCTTCAGCATCAGAGTATGTTTCTAGCCCAACAGAGTGGTCATTTGGGAGTTTCTTTTGTTTCTAGAGTTGCTGGAGCAACCACACTTGGTAGAAGTGTTGCATATAGAACATTCCAAAGGTACAGGATCAGGTTCGAGAGGAAGCCTTTCTTGTTGAGAGGGAGTGTTGAAAATGGCAACAAGAAAAGCTAAAAATAGAAGTGCTAAAAATATCACTGCTATAAATAACAGTTTGGGTACCAGTGTTGGATTGAGGAACAGGGAATGAAAAATGGAAGTGCTAAAAATAACATTGCTATTTTTAGCAGTTCGGGATGGATTCCAATTTTAGCCAGTCCCTGGACTAAAATAAGAAGTAAAATTCGAATTTAAACTTAACAGTTGTTTGAAAATAAATTAATTAATTCACCATGAGTTAATTGGTTGTGAAAAATCAAACTCGAAGTGTATGTGAGGACATGCAACAGTTTCTCTATTAATTGAGGAATTTATCCATCAGTTAAAGAGATAAGGATGAGTTCTAATTTGAGTTGTAATTAGTTGGCTCAGTTAACTAAGTCAAGTCCAGTTAGATTGATTTAAACAATTTGTTTAAATTAATGTGAGTTTAGTTAGTTAATGCATGCTTGCATATAACTGCTGCACTTCAGATAATTGAATATTCTCTCATGAATAACTCATGCATGTCAGTTTAGACAGAGACCCAGTTGAGATCAGAGGAGGGACAATGTACTATCAATTGGATGGATTTTTCCTCTAAAGGAATCTCATCAATAAAGAAGGATTTATCTCCTTCAGGATTGCATAGTTGGATCAGAGGTTAGTGAGTGTGTGAAGAGGCCAATTCACACAAGTAGTTGCACTGGACCCTAAGGAAAATTGTGCAAGGAAATAGGAGGCTTGGAGGGTAGAGGAGAAGGTTTGTGAGAAGCCTTTGACTGTCTATGAGCAGCAGTTGGATTTCAGAGAGAGCATGATATCTTGTGAGTTGATTCCTTTTGTAATACTGAACATATTTCCACTTGTATGATAATACAAAAATTGGGGTTTTATGCTGAGGCTTTCCTCGGGTTATTCTTCTGTGTTCATGTGTGATTGAATTCTCGTTCTCAATTATATGTGTTCTATTTGATCTTTCTCATATTTGATTAAGCTTCCACAAAGTTTGTTGTAGAAGTAGATCTAGTATATTGCTTTAGAACATTGCATTATCAGTTGATCTACATGTGAAATTTCTACATTATTTGCATAAGTACTTTCATTTGCTTTATACCTAGTTTAGTCTGTTATTTAATTTGATTTATACTTAGTACAACATGGTCATTTCATTTGCTTATTATCTAGCATAATTGAAGTGTGTTTAATTCATAATATAGATGTTGCTTGGGTTATTTTGTTTGAGCGAAAATTGAATAAGTAAAAGAGTGAGAGTTCTCTCCTAAACAATTAAGTTCAAACAATATTTCTTCATAGTTGATAGAATAAGTTTATTTTTGCACTTAGTGAATTAGAAGCTACAGCATAAAGATTCAGGATCAAAAATACCAAAACAATATGATACAAGTAGGATCACTCTCATATCATCTGCAAACTAATTAGATAGAAATTAACTCCTAGGAAACTTAGCCAACATCTTTAAGAATTATGACACTAATATAATTGACAAACACCACCTCCATATCCATCTTAAGTTTAGATTCCAAAAAATACATAACAACCTAATGAATAAATTCTAAGCACATATTGTTGTTGAAAATGGCAACAAGAAATGCTAAAAATAGAACTGCTATAAATAGCAATTCGGGTACCAATGTTGAACATAGAAACAAGGAATGAAAAATGGAAGTGCTAAAAATAGCATTGTTATAAATAGCATTTCGGGATTGATTCCAATTTTAGTTAGTTCCTGAACTAAATTGAGAAGTAAAATTCGAATTTGATCTAAGCAATTGTTTGTAAAATAATTAATTAATTCACCATGAGTTAATTAGTAGTAGAAAATAAAACATGAAGTCTATGTGGGGACATGCAACAGTTTCTCCATTGATTGAGGAGTTTATCCATCAGTTAAAGAGATAAGGATGAGTTGTAATATTGAGTTGTAATTAGTTGGCTCAGTTAACTGAGTCAAGTCTAGTTAGATTAATTCAAACAATTTGTTGAATTAATTGTGAGTTTAGTTAGTTAATGCTTGCATGCATGTAATTGCTGCACTTCAAATAACTGAATATTCTCTCATAAATAACTCATGCATGTCAGTTCAGACAGAGACCCAGTTGAGATCAGAGGAAGGGATAGTGTACTATCAGTTGGAGGAATTTTTCCTATAAAGGAAACTCATCCATGCAGAAGGATTTATCTCCTTCAGGTTTGTGTAGTTATTTCTGACCCAAGTGAGTTATGTGAGGTGGGAATTCACACAAGTGGAAGCAGTAGACCCCAGGAAAAACTACACAAGGAAATAGGAGGCTTGGAGGGCATAGGAGAAGGTTGTGAGAGCCTTTGATTGTCTATGAGCAGCATTGTTTGATTGCAGAGAGAGCAAGATAGCTTGAGAGCTGATTATTTTGTAACTTGAACAAGATTTCCACTTGTATGATAATACAGAGATTGGGGTTTTAGGCTGAGGCTTTCCTCGGGTAATTTCTTCTGTGTTATGTGTGATTGATTTCTCATTCTCATTTATATGTGTTCTCATTGATCTTGCTCAATTCAATTAAGCTTTCGCAAAGTTTGTTGTAGAAGTAGATCTTATATGTTGCTTTAGTACATTACATAATCTGTTCATCTACAGTGGGAATTTCTACATGGTATTGGAGCAAAGGTGATCAAGGAGAAGAACAATATACGAGAAGGGAGAAGTTTGAATTTTGTGGTTCTTGAATATATAAATCAAGTTCTTATCACATCTCAATTTCACCAATGGCATTCAGTGGTTTAAGACTCGAGTATGCCCTTGATGGAAACTCAAATTATATAGCCTGGAAGGATCTGTTGGACACAGATTGTCATTGATGTCAATATGGAAATATTCAAGAGGAGGAGACAGAGCATATCGGAGCCAAGGGGAGCAAAAGGAGCCAAGAGGAGCGGACCAAGCCAGAGGAGCCACATATATCGGAGGAGTGCCAGGCCAAGAGGAGACATATATATATTACAAACAAATAGGGCCATCAGAGTCATGTGATTGAAGCCTTGGGAGTCATTTCCCTTTTATACAGACTCCTTAAATCATTTTACAAGTGCTATATCGAATATCTCTATTTACACAGAGAATTCAAAATATTTCCCCTTAGGTGGGACAGTGGCGGAGTTGAAAGAATATTAATTTTGGTCCAGACCCATATCGGGTCCGGAAACCAAATATCGCATCGGAGGAGAGGCCTCGGAACCGCCGAAGTGTATGCTCCGAAATCCCGGAGCCGAAGTATTATGAAGTACAGCGGATAAGGATTTCGGGTCCGAAATCAATATCGCATCGGAGGAGTGGAGCCTTTCGCAATCACCGAAGTGTATGCTCCGACAGACCGGAGCCGAACCATTATAAAGGGGAGCATAAAGTAATATCAGGTCCACAAAGGCCTTTGGGACTGTTAAGTGTAAGCTCCGACCGTCCGGAGCCGAAATGTTATAAAACAGAGCCTAAAGGAGCATCGGGTCCGCAGACCCTTTGTATTACAAAGTCACCGAGGTGAACTCGCTGAATTGACGGAGCCGAAATTTGAATAGGCTGGATCATAAAAGGGTGTCGGGTTCGTCGCATCGGAGGAGGCTGTTCTATTGTTTATAGCGAACGTCGATGTTCATCGGACCCGAAACAATATTAAAGGGAGTCTAAAGAGCATCGGGTCCACTCCTCATTGGAGGTCGGAGTAAAGGGATTTATTGTGATCGTCGAAATCTGGACCCGCCAATAACTATAAAGGTGGGCGGATAAGATTTGAAATCCGTGAATGATCATTTGAGCAGATTTACATGGGTTCCTGTGTAGTAATGTGTATGTGACCGAAATCTTTATAAAGGGGTTTGTTGGTGGATGGCATAACTTGAGCATGAGATAGTGGAAGCAACAGAAGCAATGGAAGCTGAAAAGAGCGCAGCAGCACACCGGTGTATACCAAAGAGGTTGGAGCCTCAGAATTGAAAAGGATTGAAGTCCTTGGGAGTTGGTGCTCCTAAGTCCAAGATTGGTGTCTTGGCAAAATAGAGTTGGTGCTCAGGAGGTTGGAGCCTCACCAAAGTCCAAGTTGGAGCTTGGCAACCTATTGTGACATTCTATTTATTGTATTTATTTTACTGCACAGTTATATTAATAAAAGCATTTATTCCTGCTGTTCATTTTGTGTTCTGAACATATATGTTTTAACTAGTAAAACAATAGTGAGAAAAAGAAATAATGATTCACCCCCCTCTCAGTATTTCTAACAGGATCGCATGGAAGCAGTATTAGAGGATAATGGTCTAAAGGACTTCATTGATCAAGAATTCCCAAAGCTGATTGATGCTACTCAATTGTCGGAATGGAAGAAATGTGTGGCTAGAGCAAGGAGAATCCTCCTGGAGGGAGTTCGAGACCACAATGTCTCGAGCCTCCATGGGAAGGAGACACCGTTTTCGATGTGGAAAACATTGAAAGATCTATATCAGAATAGCAATGATCAAAGGAAGCTCGCACTAAAAGACAAGCTTTGGAAGATCAAGTGTGAAAAGGGCAACACGATCTCTACATATCTGAACAAGCTCACCACTTGTAGGGATGAGCTTGGAAGTGTAGGGATCACAATAGCCGATGATGACATGGTGAGTCTTTCTCTCCTCGGTCTTCCTCAGAGATGGCATAACTACCAAGACTCGGTAAATGGAAGAGAGAAACTGCCAAATTGGGAACTACTTTGGTTGGATCTGATGCATGAGGAGATAAGAAGAAGCACCAGAGATGGTTCTTCATCCAAGGAGGATGAAGAAAATTGTACCTTAGCGAGTAAGGCAAAGAAAGGGAAAGAGAATGATTCTCATCCCAAATCGAGTTCTTCCCATGGTGGGAAGAAGTTTGACAAATCGAAAGTGTGATGCTTTCGTTGTCATGAGGTGGGCCATTTTGATACAAATTGTCCACTGAAGAAATCCAAGATGGGATCCAAGGAAGGATCTGAAGGTGAGGCATTGGCCTCATAGTTCGAGTTGGATTTCACCCTCTTCACATGCATGGTTTTATCCATGGTGGGATGTGGTTGGTTTCTTGATAGTGGAGCTTCTTTCCACATGACCAACGACAAGAGTTTTTTCAATACCTTGGGGGAGAAAGATCTCCAGATACTCATAGTGATGGCTAATGATGAAAAGTATAATGTCTCAGGTGTATGCACGGTTGTTTTTCAGAGAGAGCATGGAGCTCACATTACCTTGGCCGATGTCAAGTATGTACCAGGACTGAAGAAAAATTTGATGTCGATTGCAATGCTGAAAGACAAAGGTTATGATGTAGTGTTCAATAAGGGAAAGGTTTTCCTTTGACATATCACCACGAGACAGGTGAAGCAGATCAGTTCATGAGTCAAGAACTTGTATGCTCTTGAGGTTCAATATGCATGCAAAGCCTTAAGGAGCAAGGAAACTGTTGGAGACTTGGTGGTTGAGAGGGAGAGTACATTAACTCTCAACATGCAATGCCAGAAGAAGTCTTAGAAAATTGTCGAGGAGCCACAATTGGTGAAGTAGCTTCAGGAGGTTCTCCAGCAGCCACAACTAGACAAGCTAAAAGGAGATTGAGTAGAGACATCTACTCATGCAAAGACCTCTAGTAGGGGGAAATTTCAAGCCAAATGGGAAGAGGGATCACATACATCCATACCTCTAGGTGGGAGGTGGGGTGATGTGGAGTGATAGTCACAAGAAGGCTGGAATAGGGGCAGGATCATTGAGGTGCCCAACCTCTTTGATTAGACCTTGCTACGAGAGCCCCGACGAGGAGTAGCAGGACTAGCTGAGTGGGTAGAGACAAATGTGGATGGAGTGGCAGAGAGAGCTACAGTGCAGGAATCCCAAGACAGTGTAGAGCTAGCAAGCTACATCAATGCGAGAGGCACAGGAGTGCTGACCAGTGCAAGATGGCACAAAGAGGTGTGAAATGGTGCGAGATACATGGAGTTTTGCAGCAACTCAGAGGTCAGAGAGGGAGCACTTGTCAACAGCAAATGGAGCTTCAGCCTCATAGGAAGTTTCTAGCCCAATAGGAAGGTCAGTTGGGAGTTTTTTTTGTTTCTAGAGTTGCTGGAGTAACAACACTTGGAAGAAATGTTGCATGTAGAACATTCCAAAGGTTCAGGATCGAGTTCGAGTTGAATGCCTTTCTTGTTGAGAGGGAGTGTTGAAAATGGCAACAAGAAATGCTAAAAATAGCACTGTTATAAATAGCAGTTCAGGTACCAATGTTGGACATAGCAACAAGGAATGAAAAATGAAAGTGATAAAAATAGCATTGCTATAAGTAGCATTTTGGGATGGATTCCAATTTTAGATAGTCCCTGAACTAAAATTGAGAAGTAAAATTCGAATTTGATCTTAGCAGTTGTTTGTAAAATAATTAATTAATTCACCATGAGTTAATTAGTTGTAGAAAATCAAACATGAAGTCTATGTGGGGACATGCAATAGTTTCTCCATTGATTAAGGAATTTATCCATCAGTTAAAGAGATAAGGATGAGTTGTAATATTGAGTTGTAATTAGTTGGCTCAGTTAACTGAGTCAAGTCTAATTATATTAATTCAAACAATTTGTTGAATTAATTGTGAGTTCAGTTAGTTAATGCTTGCATGCATGTAACTGCTGCACCTCAGATAACTGAATATTCTCTCATAAATAACTCATGCATGTTAGTTCAGACAGAGACCCAGTTTAGATCAGAGGAAGAGATAGTGTACTATCAATTGGAGGAATTTTTCCTATAAAGGAAACTCATCCATGCAGAAGGATTTATCTCCTTCAGGTTTGTGCAGTTATTTCTAAGCCAAGTGAGCTCTGTGAGGTGGGAATTCACACAAGTAGAAGCACTGGACCCCAGGAAAAACTGCACAAGGAAATAGGAGGCTTGGAGGGTAGAGGATAAGGTTGTGAGAGACTTTGATTGTCTATGAGCAGTATTGTTTGATTGCAGAGAGAGCATGATAGCTTGATTTTTTGCAGTATTTCAACAACAATTTTTTGGAAAATTTCTCTTGCACCATTTTTTTTTAATAAGCTCAATACAAAATTGTAACTTGCAAATCATAATTTGTAAGTTGGCTTGTCATCAAAGACAAATTGAACTGAATTGTATGGGTGCATTTTCGGTAGTAACCGACACCCTAATTTGAATTGTTAAGGTGAATACATTAATTCAAGTAAGTCTTCAACTGAGTCATCTATATTTAACTTGTCATTTGTCTGTTGGGTGCATTTTCGACAGTGTTCGACACCCATCATTTTTTTAGCACATTCAGTGCATCACTAAGTGCAGTAATTAAACAAGAGTTCAAGACAACAAGTAATTCAAGCAAAAACTATCAAGCAAGTGAGTGTGTTCATCAAAAAATCAAGCAAGTTCAAGCACACAATCATCATCAAACGAGCGTGACTTCTAATCTTCAAGTGAGCATCAAAACAAGCATGTGTCTACAGCAAGCACACTAAGATCAAGCAAGCATGTCAAGTAATCAAATCAAGTATGTCAGTTCAACGCACAAAAGTGAGCCTGTGTAAAGTTCATTACAACATTCATAAAGTTCCTTTCAAGCAAAGTGATCGTCATCAAGTGAGCGTCAAATCACCAATTCAAGCAAGTGTTTAAAGCATCAGCAATCAGTAAACAGTACAAGCGAGCATGCCATTTCAGTGATCAACTCAAGTGTGCAATTTTCAAGCACAGCTTCTACACCAAGCGAGCCTGACTTCAAAGTAAGCAAGACAACATGGTGACACACATTTGACTGTCCCAAATTCTTCACAATTTAATGTTATCATCAGCTGACGACATGGTGCACATTAGCAAAACCACTCTTGCTGACGTTCAAGTGCATCTTCAACATGCACATAAAACAATTGAATTCCTTCAACTAGAATCGCAACTACAGAGAATTGAGTTGCAAGAGAAGCGTGTTTCTTCCAAGTATTTTCCAGATACAGCTGATCATTCAGACTCATTCATCCAACCAGCTTCAAGTGTTGAAGTTGTCCCAGTGCAACTTTCTTCCAAACCCATCATCAAGCCATGGGAAGAAATCCAAAGTAATCGAAATCGATGCGGCTTAGGATATGTCGAAGATGAGGACAACTTACATATCCCTGATTATTCAAAGCACATTCAGTTCGTTAATTCCGAATTACTTGAACAAATCACCTCAGCAAGTTCTCCGCAAGTTGCAGACAGACATCAATGCACACAAATTGAAAGTGCAAACAAACAGAAATGCATGCAAAATCAAGTTGCAAACAAACCAAAATGTTCTCATTGTCAAAGAACCGGTCATCTAGAAGATCAGTGTTTTGATCTCCATCCCTGTCACCATTGTGGTAAGTCGAATCATTCATCAGAGAAATTTTGCAAACATGACCAACCTACCAGATTGAAGATAAATTATACATGGATTGATCCTTGGGAATGGTCATCCACAGCCAGAAGATTGTACAAGTTTTACAATCGGATTCACTCACATATTGCAGCCAACAGTCAAATGAAGATGGTAGTCTCGTGCAGTTGAATGGGGGAGTACAACAGTGAAACTCTCCTACACCTGAAGGGGGGAGTTCATGTTTGGTTGTGTTATATTCTTTCCATGACTACCCGACATAGTTAACAGGGGGTTTGTGGGGCACCTGTAACCCCACTTTTAAATTTTGGTTTTGGACCCTATGTTAGGTTGGGTGGACCCACCTATGGTTTTGTGCATGATTTTTGCACATGTTTTTTGGACGTGATGGTTTTCGGTCCATGGTATTGGATGCTTTGGCATGTATAAATATGTATTATAACATTGAAAGGAACATAATGAAAAATCAAGCTGGTAGTCTCGGTTTTGGGATCCAAGGGAAAATCTCTGTGTATATGTGTTTTATGTGTTATGCTCTCGCATTGTTTATTTTCTGTGTTTTAGAATACGTATGCAGGTAATTTCTGTACGGGGTTAAAACCTACATTCGGTATCAGAGCAGATTTGCCTTCAAGGGGACGCCTTTGTTGCTGAGGGGTTTCGCTCAGGCTTGTGGTAGGCCCTGTTCAGTGGGAGATCTGCGAGATCACTTCTGGTGGTGAAAGAAGATGGCGAGCAGTGGAAAGATAGAGATTGAGAAATTTAATGGTCAGAGTTTTGAGTTGTGGAAACTCAAGATGGAGGATCTGTTGGTGGATAAAGATCAGTGGATCATGGTAGATCTAGGTACTAAACCAACGCGAGTGTCCGATGAAGAATGGAAGAAATTGGATCGGAAGGCAAAGAGCACAATACGATTGTGTGTCTCAGATTCAGTATTGCTTAATGTATCAGGGGAAGCTATACCAATCTAAGTCTCTGGTGAATAAATTATTCTTGCGGAAAAAGCTGTACAACCTGAGCATGAAAGATGGAGACTCGATGACAGAGCATCTAAATGCATTTAATACTGTGGTAAGTCAGTTAGCATCTGTTGATATTAAAATTTCAGATGAAGATAAGTGCATCAGTTTGTTGTGTTCTCTACCAGATTCATGGAATAGTCTGGTTATTGCAATAAGTAGCAATGCAACTGCCTTGCAGTTTGATGAAATAGTCTCATCCTTGCTGACGGAGGAGATGAGACGGAAAAATATGGAGAGCCAGAATGGTGATGCCTTGTCTATACAAGGATGGTCCCAGAATAGAAAAAAAAAAAAGTCATCGAGTGGGAGATCTAAATCTAGAGGGATATCTAAATCTCCAGGAAAACCTGTAAAGATGGTGTGCTGGAAATGCAGAAAGGAAGGCCACTTCAAAAGGGACTGTAAATCTAAAGCTCCTGAGAAAGGAAAGGGATCTAATGAGGCTCCTTCTGCAGAGGCGAAAACCACCTCAGATGAAGGTGGGGATGTGTACTTGGCTTCTTCAAGTACACATGTAGATCATGAGGCATGGTTGATTGACTCAGGTGCATCCCTTCACTTCACTCCCCATAGAGAGTGGTTCTGCGAGTATGAGAAATACGATGGTGGTAATGTCTTCTTGGGGGATGACAGGAAGGCTAGAATCGTTGGTTGTGGAAAAGTAAAGTTGAAGTTGCAAGGTGGAAGGGTTAGAACACTTCTGGGTGTTCTGAATATTCCTGCATTGGCCAGAAATTTTATTTCTGTAAGCAAGTTGGATGATGCAGGTGTAAAAACAGTGTTCGAGAAGGATACGTACAAGATGGTTTGGGGAGCACTGGTATTGATGCAGGGTGTTTAGACTGGAACTCTGTACAAGCTATAAGGTAGCACTGTTGTTGACAAGTGCAACAGTTCTGTGGTTCCTAAAAGTGGAGGAGAAAATATGGTGGTCTCTGGAGAGAATACCATGTTGTGGCATCAAAGGCTTGGACATATTGGAGAGAAGGGCCTTCGAATACTTCATGGTAAAGGTATGGTTGAAGGTATGAGTAATAGCTCTCTGGATTTTGATTTCTGTGAAAATTTTGTATATGGGAAGCAGAATCGGGTGAGTTTCCCCTCTGGTAGTAAGAGGGCGAAACAAATATTAGAGCTTGTGCACAGTGATGTGTTTGGACCTGTGAAGGTTCCATCACTGGGTAAGTTTGTGTACTATGTATCATTTATAGATGACTTCTCAAGGAATACATGGATATATTTCCTTAAGAAGAAATCTAAAGTCTTTGATAGGTTTAAAGAATTTAAGGCTTTAGTGAAAAACCAGACAAAGAAGAAGATAAAGGTGTTGAGGACTGATAATGGTGGAGAGTTTTGAAGTAAGGAATTTGAAGAATTCTGTAAGAAGTGTGGTATAGCACAACAGAAGACTACTCCATATACACCTTAGCAAAATGGAGTTGCAGAAAGAATGAACAAGACGTTGTTGGAAAGGGCAAGAAGCATGCTCAGTGGTGCCGGGTTAGGACAGGAATTCTGGGCAAAGGCGGTAGATACTGCATGTTACCTGGTCAACACGTCACCATCATCAGCGTTGGAGGATAAGACTCCACAAGAGGTATGCACTGGTAAGAAACCCTCTCTTTCACATCTGAGGGTATTTGGATGTGATTCATATGTACATGTTCCAAAGGAGAAAAGAACAAAATTGGATAGCAAATCTGAAAAGTGCATATTTATTAGGTATAAGGATGGTTTAAAGGGTTATAAGCTTTGGAACCCAGTAACAAGGAAGGTTGTGTACAGCCGAGATGTGGTGTTCAAAGAGGTGAAAGATGTTATTAAACATGAAGTCCAACCAAAGGAACCTGAGAAGATAGAGTTTGAGCTAAAGAAGGAAGAATCAGACTCTACAGCAGAGGAGGAATCAGAAGAAGAAGAGCCACAAACTCCGGTTGTGAGAAGATCAGTTCAAGAAAGAAGGCAGCCAAAAAGGTATAGTCCATCTGCTTTCTGTTCAAACTTTGCTTTGCCTGTTACTGATGATGATCCTAGAACTGCGAAGGAAGCAGTGGATTCAAAGGATGGAAAACTCTGGAAAGAGGCCATGGTTGATGAAATGGAATATTTGCACAAAAATGAGGCTTGGGATCTGGTGGAGTTGCCAGCTGGAAGGAAACCCATTGGTATCAAATGGGTGTTCAAAAAGAAGACAAATGCAGAAGGAAAAGTGGAGAAATACAAAGCTCAGTGGGTAGAAAAAGGTTATTCCCAGGTGCCGGGAATTGATTTTGGTGATATTTTTTCTCCTGTTGCCAAGGTAACTTCTCTTAGATTACTTTTATCTGTTGTTGCTGCTTTTGATTTTGAGGTAGAACAAATGGATGTGAAGACAACATTTCTTCACGAGGATCTGGAAGAGGAGATCTACATGAAGCAACTTGAAATTTTTGCGGTGAAGGGTAAGAAAGAACTAGCATGCAAGTTAAAGAAGTCTTTGTATGGGTTAAAACAGTCACCAAGGATGTGGTATCAGAAATTTGATACATTTATACGAGGACTTGGCTTCACCAGAAGCAAAGCAGATCATTGTGTGTATTTTTAAATTAATTGGTGACCGTGTTATTTATTTGGTCTTGTATGTGGATGATATGTTGCTGGTTGGAAATGATAAAGAAATTATCCAGGATTTGAATACCCAATTGTCCTCCAAATTCGACATGAAAGATATTGGTGCTGCAAACTATATTTTGGGCATGGAAATTAAAAGAGATCGGACAAAGAGGAAGCTCTGGTTAAACGCATGGAAGTATGTCGAGACAATATTGCAGAGGTTTAATATGCAGGATAGTAAATTGGTGAAGGTTCTTATTCCTATCGGTGTGAGGTTATCTGCTGAACAGTGTCCCAAGACACAAGAAGAGGAAGAGGACATGTCCCGTGTTCCATATGCAAGTGAATTCGGTAGCCTGATGTATGCAATGGTCTGTACTAGACCAGACATTGTACATGCAATGGGAGTATTGAGCAGGTTTATGTCAAAACCAGGAAAGGAGCATTGGACAGCAGTGAAGCGGGTTTTCAGTTATTTGCGTGGCACTAGTGATTATGGTTTGTGCTACCAAGGAAGACCAGGATTGGACATAGTGTTGGATATTCATGGCTTTGTTGATGCAGACTGGGCTAGAGATCTGGATCAAAGAAGATCTACAGGTGGGTATGTGTTTAACCTATTTGGAGGTGCAGTCAGCTGAATGAGTAAGAAACAATCTGTAGTGGCACTATCAACTACAGAGGCATAATATATGACAGCCACTCATGCAAGAAAGGAAGCAGTTTGGTTGCGGAGATTTTGTTCAAGTATGGGGTTAGTGCAGGAAGCTATAAGGATATACTGTGACAGCCAAAGTGCAATTTTCTTGGCAAAGAACCTTGCATATCATTCAAAGACAAAGCACATTGATGTTCAGTATCACTTTGTGAGGGATATGATAGAAGACAAAAAGGTGTTGTTGGTAAAGGTGGACACTTTGAAGAATACTGCAGATGCATTGACAAAATCTGTGAGCTCTGAGAAGTTCTCTTGGTGTAGAGAAACAATGGGTGTTTCAGGGCTGGAAAAATGACTAAGCTCTCTTGTTGCCCCCTGTGGAAAGAAAAAAACAAGTGGGAGAATGTCGAGTTGTGTTATATTCTTTCCACGACTACCCCGCGTAGTTAATAGGGGGTTTGAGGGGCACCCGTAACCCCACTTTATGGGGTCTGGGGCAGCGCCCCGGAAAAATTTGGTTTTGGACCCTATGTTAGGTTGGGTAGACCCACCTATGTTTTTGTGCATGATTTTCGCACATTTTTTTTGGACGCGATGGTTTTCGGTCCATGGTATTGGACGCGATGGTTTTTGGTCCATGGTATTGGATGCTTTGGTATGTATAAATATGTATTATAACATTGAAAGGAACATAATGAAAAATCAAGCTGGTAGTCCCAGTTTTGGGATCCAAGGGAAAATCTCTGTGTATATGTGTTTTATGTGTTATGCTCTCACATTGTTTATTTTTTGTGTTTTAGAATTCATATGCGGGTAATTTCTGTACGGGGTTAAAACCTACAGTTTAGAATTCAGATATAATTTGAAGAAACTTGTCTCTCCTTTCAGCTGACAAAGGGGGGAAAATGTCAATGAAATTGACAAGTGGTTGTCAGACTGAAAGTCTCGACAACATCAGTGAATCAGCCAGTGGGCATATTCATCAGCCAATGGATATTTTTCATTAGTAGTGAGCATCAGCAAATTCTCCAGTGGGCGATCGACAACAAAAGCAGCAGTGAGCAGCTTTCATCATAGCAAAAGCAACATTAAGTTGTTTTTCGACATCTTCAGCCAATGGGCGATCACCATCAGCAGATATGCCAATGGGCATTCATCAAATTGTGTCAATGGACACTGGATGATGTTTTCAAGCAAAGGACAGTTGGATCCTTTTGCGGCTTGGCACATTATGGAGTTGTCAAGCATCATTTAGAGATGAATCAATCATGCAGTTGACTCATAGTCTCTTCATATTGCAGTTTCTTCAGCATCCAGATTTGGCGGTTTTTTCAGGCAAATGATTTTTGAGGAGAACTTGAGAACTTGGAAGATGGTTCCTTGTTCTTTTTGGATTTATCATTGAGGAGGGGAATGTAGCCTCACTCTATTAAAAACAATTATAAATCCAAATTAAAGTAAATCATGAGAGTTAGTTTCTCAAACTAAGGAGTTTAGTTAGGAGGAGAGATTCTCTCCAACTAATACTCCTAAATTAGTGTGTAAGTTGAGAAAATGTCTCAACCAAGTGAGTCTAAGATAGATGCACTATCTTAAGACCACTTGCTCATGTATTTAAATGTATTATTAAATTATTTGAATAAGAGAGAATTACATGAGCATGAGAGACCACATCATGGCTCTCTGCCTTTTCCACCAGTTTGTCTTTTGTGTGTTGCTGGTTTGATTATTGTGTGTTCATTTTTTGTGTGTGTTTAATATGGCTGAGTGGTTTCAACAATTTAGCAGGTAAGAGAGAACCTCTACCTATTAATGGGTAGTTCCTAAAGAAACATTTTCCATTGAAGATGATCTCTTCTGATCACTATATAGTATACTATTTAGTTAATTTTCTTTTGAAATAATAATACAAGTTGAAAACATTTACGTTTGGTTTTACTGAAGGATAGTTTCTCTTTTTAATTTTGTTTTTTGCTTGCATAAGTAGAAATGGTTATGAAAATTAATCTTCATTGATGAAATAAATAGTTGAGTGCTACAGCTCCAAAACTGCTTGTTTTTTCTATTAAATTATCCAATCTTTAATAAAACTTAACTTTAGAAAGAAGTTTTCTTTACATCAATCAGGAAAAGTATCAATAACAAAGCAAAGTTTCTCTGTGGAAAAGCATATTTAAACTCTACAATTGTCGTCCAAAAACTCTTAAGGAGCCAATGATTCCCCCCACTTAAGTAGCTTTCAATTTTAGAGTGTAATTCTAAAATATACTTTAAACTTAAAGGATAAGAGGTCTCATCAAGAGTCGGCTTACCATGATCATAAGATTATAACTAATTGACATTACCAACACTGAATATCAAAACAGGGTAATGGCTTGATATTGATCAATCAAAAGACAAGGGGTATCATCAAGAGCCAGCTTGTTCAGTTCAGTTATAAATCAAGTGAATGGCATTGTCAATTTTGGCCACCAAACCAAGACATTGTACTTGAAGAAATAAAAGAAGAATGAATTACTTCAATAAAATAGATAAAGAATCAAGCATACAAAAGAATTTATCTTTAAAATTGCATTCTTACTTAAGTGGGATACTGAATCATTGTTGGGTAACAGGTAACCTTGTCAAGGCTATGAACGCCTGCTGGCAGCAGAGGCTCTACCTATGACAAATAAGTATACCAAAATTGGTCTAACGAGATTCTTTTGCTTTTATCTTTATAACCAAGTAATGACTGATGTAGGTAAAATGACTATCTATGAGAAAAGGGCAATCAAAAGAAAGATAGTTAGAGCGGATGCTGTTTATTAATAAACGAGCAGTACTACTTACCTTGTATTCCATGCAATTTAGTTTTATTTTCAAAACTATCTTTATTTTAGAAGTTTTAGAAAATTCAAAAAACTCTCAGAGATAAATGGTTCTTCCAAGTGAATCACCAATTGTTGTGCTTGTCAACAACCCCCCATTTATTAATGTTAGTAGTAAAATATTACTTTGGTAAATGGGGAACCTTTCAAAAAATGTATATACCCAAAAAATCAATCCTAGCATGTAGGTATTTCTTTTATTTTTGGAATAAATCAAGATATCAAACAAAACCTATAAAACCATTAAAATGCTATTTTTTCTTATTTAGCATGAAATGCATCACAAACAATACCTTTCTAACCCACCACGATCTATGATGAAACAATCAAAAAAGAAAATCTATATTCGAAAAACAGTCATAATGTTAGAAATTCCTTAAAGCTTCTTTAAAAAGCTAAAAGTCTTGCATCGCAACATCACTATTTATAAAAGACTTCTCTTAAGAGGTTACCCCAAAGTATTGCGATCTGCGAGATTGCGATCTGCAAAATTGTGATTGTATAATAGCCTTCTCGCATCACATTTCAATCATACGACACAAGCCTCAACCTATTATATGTCGATATTGCGAAATGCGATCTCAACCTGGACCCACCTCTTAATATTTCCACCAAAACATGTGAAGGTCCATTATTCGTTAAAAAGAAGCCTGATTAGTAATGACGTTTGTTTCTCGCATCTCGCACAAACTCAAAAAGTGGTAAGCTAAACAAAAACATATTATGCGATATAGCGATCTATGATGTTGCTTTGCAAATCACAAAATCGCTATTATCGCAGTTTAAAGGCTCACCACCTAGGAGATTGTTTCCCGGTTTGCGATGTGAATATTTATGCACATTCAAGTTAAAAGATAATGGATCATTAGTGGGCATTTATGAAGAAGTAACTGCATTTATGTGTGAAAGGCCATTTAGAGTGATTTGATATCTTCTTACGTGATTTCAAATAAAACACCTTTATCACCTTTACTAGTTTTCTTCATCAATTCATTCCTATGTTCAGTATCATTTTATCCGATAAAATGTTCCTCTTGAAAATTTCAGGAAAAAGCCGCAGAATAGGATACCGAAAGCAATGGTGAAGAAAGGGAAAGAATTCGTCTCTGAGAATTCAGAAATGACCCCTCTGTTCATAGATACTACATGTAGTAGGGAAGCAGTGACGTCTGCATGGAAGGCTATGTATCAGTTACTGAAGGAAGAAAAACCAAGGATTCTTGAGACAACGATTACAGTGGATAGGAGCAATTCCTCTTATGCTTCCATAATTGAGCTTATGTGCTCATTTCTACACCGAATAGCCACATGACCAAAAATAATCCCCCATACTGACATGGTTAAGTGGATCATTGATGACGCTAATATATCTGACAGAGAATTTAAAACAGGAGGCCAGGAAGTTATAAGATCTTTCACTCCAGATAACCTAAGGCTTATGTACCACCTACCGGAGCCATAGGTTACCTACAACAGGGAATTTGTTGAGAAATTCGTCAAAGAAAATGAGGACCCAGTGGACTGCATAGAAAATGAAGAAAGAATCAAGAAAGACAAAAACAGTATGTACGCCACCGCATTTATTTGTTCTCCTTTCTGTTTTGCTGCGGCTATGTTATGTAGACTAGTTGGCAAACCCAACAGTAAAAAATTTTCCTCAAAATGGTTGCCCTTAATAGATGTAGCCGTTAATGCAACAATAATAGATTGGTCACAAATCTTGTCTGATAATTTAGCTAAAGTAATTATAGAATCTAGAAGGAAAAGGAGTATTGCTTCGAGGGTTTACTCTCCGTTTTTCATGTGTGCTTATGTTATGGACGCTATTTGTTTTGGTTCTAAATTCCCTCTTATGGGATGGAAGTGGACTATTCAAGATCCACTTCCTATTCACATCCACCACAAATACATGTGGGAATCCAATTTTGAACCACATTTTTTCAAGATTTGTCACGGGGTTATGCTTCCCATCCATAAACATATTTATAACCGAGATGCCCCCAGATTCTCCCAAGAAGCCAAGACAGGCATCCTCCCAGTAGCCCAATGGTTCGTGGAAGAGACATTTACATATATCAAAGTATTTGGTAGCATCGCCTCTCCCCATGTTCTCCCTTTCTATGTCCCAGATAAATTAATGGCTAAAGAGATAGCCTATTATACATGCAGTGAAGGAGGGATGAGCAAGGCAATGAGGGAGTCAAAGAAGTCCATTTGGCTTCAATTTCCTGTATCATGTGGATTGTTTGCATTACATGACCTTGTACATGCATTCAGGGAAGTAGATAATATGTTGTCTCTATGATTACCTAAGTTCCCCGAAAGACAATACGACCCATTCGGTATTGTCAAGGATTTTACCACTATGGTCGAAATAAAAATATTCAACCATGAGAAAGAACCATTTGATGATGTTTCCTTAAAGAATAATACCTTCAGAGAAGTGAAGCATATGGCACAGATACTTTTTGACCGAGAGGGTCTTGAAACATTTTATAGCTACAGAGAAAAGAGATTATCAAAGGTCCCATTGGACCAATTGTTAATTGAACCAATAAGGGAGCCCACTCCCAGTGTAAGCATAGATGGTGACTCTAAGGAAAAATCTAAAACCAATTCTGGAAAGGGATCCAAGAAATCTTCAGAAAATAAGAAAAGCAGGAGCAGGGAATCAATCCAGGATACAACCCAGTCTGCAGCAAATACAGATGAACAAAATTCGACCATCAAGCAGACTGAAACCCATACTCCCTCTATATAGTTGATAAAGCCTCAGCTAATTAATTTGGAAGAGGAGTGGGATAATTTCAACACAAAACTCAGCACAGAGGAACAAGCACCGAAGATGCAAATGACACATCAAGAAACAACTCTGGAAATTATAACATGGGGAACTGTGAATATTCAGGAAATAGAACACATTCTTGTTACCCCCACCTCTAAGATTGTTTTAAGAATAGAATAAATTCCCCCTCTTGATGTATTTTTGGCCCACAGCACAAGGCCATTGTTAAGAGACAGAGAAAGAAAAGAAAATTGGAATCCATAACTGCTACCACTCTAGAAAATGAGCCGATGGATGTCCTCTGGAAAGACTCATCCACCGACCCATTGGCCAACCTCACCAAGCTCTCACAGTTCACAGGTGCATACACTATGGCAACCATCGACAAAGAAACAGCGGTACAACTATTGCTTATAGAAAAAGAAGACAAAATTTTGTCACTCGAATAGCAGTTACAGCAAGCCAAAACCAACCAACAATAGAAATACAATTGGCTAAGTTACAACAAGAGTTCCAACAAATCCAAATAGAACATCAAAGAAGCTTGGCAGGTAAGGAGGCATAGATATAGAGCATAACAGATTTGCATAAGGACAACCCAAAGATCGATCAATTTGTCACCGAAGCACTCAACCTCAACTCTCAGCTCACACACCAAAAAGAATTGCTATGCCAAAAAATCTCGCAGCAGTGGACTCTCACTGCGAGACAAGCGACAAATTAACAAGCCAAGTTGTGGAAATGCGACTTGAATATGATGAAATTCTTAAAAAGGTTTCAGATTTCATCACTTGGAAAAATTTTGAAAATGGGAGAAGAGCCGACATGCCCAAATTAGATGAATCATATGAGATCTTATTTGCAAGTTGGGTTTCTCGGCTCAAAGAGGCAGAACAGGCAACAGAGGATGCGGTAGCAGCGGAAAACAACGTCATTGAAAGTGTAGATGAAAATTTGCATAGTGTTAATCTTGTGGCAAAAACCACCCTTGGTTTCCTTCCGAATGCAAAACAACTTGAATTACAATGGAAACAAGCAGCGGAAGAAAGAATAGAAGCAATTAGGCAAGTAACCAGGTTAAACTGGGAGGAATATTGGCAATATCTGGTAAAATCGCACAGCCGATGTATGACACTGAAATGCCTAATTGTTTCTACCGAGAAAATGGTGTCAGCACTCATCAATGCCGTGTTTATAGGACAACTGAAAGCCAAAGACGGCCAACCTACACTCCTCAAGACCATGCTAGATATTTTCGATCTGAAAGATCGAATTCAGGATTAGTCATTATGCACATCTCTATCTTTGTTTTATTTTGCTTAAATTGAGGCAGGTCGTTTAAACCTCCTCAACTTTTTTTTGTAATAATCTATTTTTAGTTTCATAAGTTAGTGTTTAAACCCCTCTCGTGCATTTAGAGAGGGGTCCAGAAACTTTATCATAAACATTCTTCAGAACATGCACTTCTGTACTCTTAGATGATGTTGTATGATTTGAAAGTAGATCAATATTGTTGGAGCACATGAATAGAACATATTATAAATGGTACTTTTATTTCATAATTATTTTTACTTATGCGTCAAGCAATACATTATCTTGAAGTTATTTATGTATGAAAGTTTTAATTTTAGATTGCCATTATTGCACTATTGTATGATGATGATTTATAGTTTATGTTAAATACATGAATGATTTTTATGCGATATATCTCTCATATCGTTTCGACTAACTTTTTATACAAAACGATCATTGTTAAACGAATTCACTTCTTATTGTAATTGAATGATCTTTATTATCAATTGCTTTCAGACATCATTTTAGATCGCATATATTATGTTACTCCCGGGACAGTTATAGTTAGATAAATATTTTTTATTTGGACAAACTGCACATGATTAAATATAGTTAAACTAGATTAGTTTGAGGCTATGTATTACCCCAAAAATATCAAAACATCATCCCGTTAGCACAAGCATAAAAATAGATTGGGAAACTGATCCCGTCATCCCCAGTCGGAGCCACTATTCCAAATGGAAAAGGAGTTGTCCCAAGGTCCCGACCGGGTGGTTATCCCCCTTGTTGAGGCAACGCTTTTCGAGCCTTCAACATGTTCTAAGCTTCATGTAGGCTAGAAACTCTATTTTGCACATGGTTAATGACTATCTAGTTATTTTCTAACAACCTCTCATTTCTCCTTAGAATGTAATGAAATTCTAGAACTTTGCATGAAAAGCAATATATAGGATGTTTGTATTCCATCATACTCTAATTATTCTAGGTTCCATTGTGAACCACAAATAAAGCACCATTGTTGCACATATAATGTGCTCCAAAATTCCAATAAAATACCCATATCCTACATAAAACAAAACTTAAAGCCAAGCCTAGTCCCCAAACAAAACTACTAAAAGACAAGTTAGGATGCGGATAAGACATGATCAATTCCTTCTTAAATCTCATCAACGTCAATATAAGATTGGCTAGGCCCCTAATTAAATAACCACATCTCCATTATTCATGATTACATCAACACCAATATTATAGAACTGCTCCTTCCCCACATATGAAGTGTACATGTGTACTTATGTCCTCTTCAGCATTAATACTCATCTATTCCTCTTAAACGAACTTCATAACATGTCACGTCCTGTATTACTCATTGTCACCATGGAATAAATATATTAACCAATGCCTTAGGGGATTTGAAATGATTATACCACCCCCACTTTTGTTCTTAATATTTTAGCACTCAAATAGGATACACCATTTACTAGGATATCCACTTGTCAATTTTGGTATATCAACACATGAAAGGAAGCTACAGAGTCAAACCTCCTAGATTCCTTTTATAATGTACAAATAAGCCTCACCAAGATACAATCCTTTGGAAGAGAAGAATGACACATATCCCTAATGATGGAGGAGTATCCTATAACTAAAAGGTTTCTTACTCTCTTTGAATAAAAAAAACCAAACCACTTAAAAAAAACTATTAACTCAGCAAAATAATTAATTGTCTCACCTAAACTTCATTCAAAATTTCTTGTAAATTTTCTATATAACTATTATATCTAAATAAATTTTATTATTATTATTTTATTAATATCTAAATAAATTTTATTATTATTACTATTATGAAATAAATAACATCCCACTCATAAATAAAAAAAAATATCTAACCTATTGAAAAAAATCACAATCATAGAGTAAACATAATTTGTTTCGACCACAATAAAAATGTAAAGAGAATAAAGGTGATAGGAACCAAACAATTTTGTTTTTAAAAATGAAAGGCAATAAGCACTCAAATGGGTCCAGAGACAGAGGCAGGATTTGTGTGTCTCCACTCAAATGGGTCCACCAATATCTTTGCCAATCTACCATCCCTTTCGTTAAAATCTCTGAATAGAGTACGAGAAAGGACTGCCCATCTTTTTCAATAAATTGTTCCCTTAGTTGTTCTTTGTACATGTTTCGGAAGAATTTTTATTTATTTTTAATGATAATATTATTTAATTAAAAAAAATGATAAAAGTTGATTTTATATATATATATAGATTTAAGTATTTTTTTAAATTTTAATTATTAGAAATATATTTTTAATGGAGATATAATGTTATTTAATTAATAAAAGATGATTTAAAATTAATATATATATATTTTTTAAATTATCATTTATAAATAATAAATTGATATATAGTTTTATATATTAAATTTTAAGTATTTTTTTTAATTTTAATTATTAGAAATATATTTTTTAATGGAGATATATGAATTCATCTTGGATTTGGGTGCCTTCTTGAACTATAAAGCTTATTAGACCTCCCATGACAATGCAATCTAGTGCATTAATGGATGGGGCTAGGTGGTGATTCTCCTTTGTCAGCCTTGCAGATCACATTCAATGTCAAGAAGAAGGTGGTGGAAAAACACAGATTTGGCATTCATACCCTGCTCAAGACATGGATTCAGACATTATTCCTTGGAGGAACATTCATTCTCACATTCAAACTACTCCGTAGGTTGCTGACCTATATTTCATTTGTAGAGCAGTGAAGGTTGGGGAACTTGACACTAAGGGCATAGGTTTTTCTTACCCAATAGTTATGTTCCACGAACAAGGACGTATTAGGAGAGGAGGGCGAGGAAGAGGCTACCAACCTCCCTCTCCATGGCATGGACAATGAGTGGAACATTTCGATGAAGATTTTCCATAGCATATTAGATGCTTAGTCACAGCTATGGAAGTGCAAGATCATAGGAACACTTGAAATGGTCACTAGGCAGTGAGGTACTTGCTTGGTTGTCATTTGAGGGGTCAAGAAGAGGTCTTGTGTGTTGTGGAAAACAAAATTGTAGACATAGATCTCCATCTTTTCCAGGCTCGATCGACTTTGAGTGTCCTGTCAATTCCCTCCTCCACCCCCTCCTTTGAATTCCTCCAACTCGCCAGATAATTCAAACAATGCATATTAGATTCATCAATGTACCATGCCTCCAAACCATAAACATCCATTATCATCTCAAAAAAAGAAGGAAAAGCAACCAAAAAATCCCAACTTTTTCGTCCATGTGGAGAAGGAGCAAACTTTTGCCAACAAGTAATCCAAAAGGTGAAATCTTGCGGCAGGAGGCCAACACCAACATAGGGGTGTGTTTTTTGAGTGGGAATGATCTCCATAGTTACCAAAAGGCTATGATGACTCCTTCTATTATCTTGCTCAGCATGACTAAGCTCATTAACAATCTTTGGGAATGTATTTTTCAACCTCTACTACTTTACTTCTTTTGTTGTGGTCTTTTGTTGTCACTACTACTCTTGTTTTTTTCACTTTTCTATGATGTCAGAAAATTGTCTCAGGACTCTTACGAACACCATCTAGTTTCCCACTCAATGGTAGATGGTATCTCCCAAGTATGCTTTAGGCTAGGAAGGTTTTTGTATCCAGAATGAAATCATTTCATAGTCTTCTCATGTTTATTCATGCATCTAACTTTTGAAAATCTAATGAAACTTTTCTTACTTACATAAAAAAAAATGGAGATATATGAATTCTAAATCATATTAAGAAAGAATATACATTTGTCTTAATTTTATCATTTAAATATGTCATCTACAATATTGGAGTTACTATTATAATAAAATATTTTCAATATCTTAATGTATGTAAAATAGAAAATGAAGTGCATATGAAATTTTTAGTGCTTTATGTTCTCATTTTATTTTGCATCTCCCTTTATGTAATCTATTTTATGAAATTTGTGCTTGTATTATATCTATTTTTATATCTTCTTTAAACTAATTTTACATCAATGTTTCTTGCTTTGCATTTGTATTACATCTCTCTTGCATCCAATTTGTGTCTTTTAACATCTTTTTTCATCTTGTGTTTTCTACTCATCACGTGATTTTTAGTGAGAAATTATACTTTCAAATTTGTGTTCTAAGAAAATCTTATGGTATTGAAAAGTTTACCATCTCTTTTCTAATTCAATGCATTTTTCTTTTTCCAATTTAACTTCTAGTGTCTCCACATTTTATCCTTTTAATTATGCAAGATTTGTAACAAATAAAGGCATTAACCTCTTATCACACGCTTAAGAAATATATGGAAATAGTGCCACACATCTCTTCTTAGTGATTTTGTCTCTTATGTGCATGAGTTTATTGCTTATCTTTGTTTCTTATGTTAATAATTCGTTTTTATGATTTTCAATGCTTACGTCTTTGTATGCATCATGGTGAAAGGATCCATGAGTGTAATAGTTTCCAAATTTTAATCTATTACCTTGGACTCGTGGTCATTCTTAAAAATATGTTTATCAACTTATTTGTTCTAACCTTCTTATATTCGATTATCTAGATAAAATTGTTGTAAAAACCGCATCTACTTGCACAATCTAGTTTGTTAAAGTTTACTTTGGGCCTACAAATACTAGAATGGGTAGTGTTAGGCGCGGGATCCCCTAAGGGCAGTTTTGGGGCTAAAATCCCATATTTTGGTCCAATTTTGTAATCCAAATGTAAAGACTCCGCATTTTGTGGTCATGGAGCACGTAGATGTTAAAGAGTCATAGGGTTGTCCACCCTTATTTTGAAACATAATGTCGGTTGTAGAAGATCTACCCATGGTCCACAGACCATAGGATTGTATAAATAGAGCTAAGCTCTAAGTAGTTTAGGGCATTAATGGAATTAATGAAGATATGATGTAAGAGAGATAGCTCTGAAGTAGAAGTCTAAGTCTTGGGTCGTAGCGTAGGTAGAGGCTCTGCCGCTGAGTGCGCAGACCCGTGCAGCTGAGTGCGTCGGGCAGGTCGAGTCTGTAATTGTCCGAAAGTATCAATAAAGAGAAGTATTCTACAATTTCTACATCTTTATTTCTTGTTTATGCATCTGGTTATGTTTGGGTATGAATTTCACTTATAATGCTTATATGATGCGTGAATATATGTAATTGTGTTGGTTAAGTAAACGCAAGTAAGAAAATCTGTTTACGCGAAGCTAACTAAGATCTGTAATAAGAAAAGTAAGATACTTAGCATATTTTGGGAAATATCACAGTTCGTTGTCCTAGCAGCGCAAAAGTATATCAGCCCCAGGTTAGGGATGCGTGAAAGCCGATTGTATCCTTTTGCAAAGGTACTAAAGGGTGGAACAAAGGGCGAAGCAACCTGTGTGCAGGCAGGTATAGCTGGGATAAACCGTCATCACAACCATCTCAAGGGTGCGGAAACTTGGTTCCAACATCCCCCCATACTGCCTCGGGTGAGACTTTAGTCAGCGCTTTGCGGGCTGATGTCGAAAGGGCCAGTAGTGTAGGGATTTGTTTGGCTAATTAACGCTGAACCTGGGTCAGGCCCCCACAAGCCAGCAGGTAGTGATTGGTGTGGATGATGGCCTTGTTTCCCATCAAAAAACACTTCCATTTCTTAATAGTTGAACTATACCACATAGTTCCTTTTCATATGTGGGGTAGTTTAGGAATTTACTATGAAATGTTTATAATGATAGCATATTGACTTATCTCCATGCATCAAGACCACTACCCTAGCATGCCCACTTGCATTTGTATCTACTACAAATTCTTTTGCAAATTAGCAAAAGCAAGAACTTATGCTTAATTAATGTTTCATTTTGGCTTATTAAAGTTTTCTATTGATTCTTTCCCCACTAGAAACTCTTGCCATGATTGTGATGAAATAGAATCGTATATCTACGATGAAAGGATGTTATAAACTTTCATTGATACTATGTTTATCAATAATGTTTCTCGCTTTTATGACATTTGTAGGAGTTTTCCAATTGTGGATGGCCTCCATCTTCATGGGATCTATCTTGACTTGCAGGGAAAATTTTAGGGGCTAATATTTGTAGATGGACTAATTTTCCATGTTTTTTCCAAAAAAAATATTCACCAATCTCCATTTTTTCTAAAACTGATTTTCCCAATTTTCATAGGATAAGATTAATTTACCTTTAAAATCACAAAAATGTTACAGTGACTATATAAAATCATTAGATTTTTGAATATTTTTACAAAAAAATCACCAAAAATTTTCCTATTTGTATATTAGGGACTAGTAAGATTCACCAAGATTTCTAAATTTTAAAATAAATTTCCATCGTTAAAATTTTCCTTTATCTTGAGTTCCTCTCCACCAATCACACACCCTAAATACGCCAATAACTACTAAGAAAATTCACATTTCTTAATATTTGCTAGCAGTTAATTATCTTTAAGAGTCTCTAACACCCACATGAGATGTGACATATACTCTTCTTAGGTAAAGCTATAAGCCGATAATATCATCCAAGTACATTGGATCTAGAAAGGTGCACAATACATCATTAGTTGGTACATCACATAAACCAAAGGAATTACTAGCCATTCATATAGATGTTGTCTTGTATTGAAGGGGACATTATAGGTGTCTTCTTATTTAAATCATACATAATGGTATCCCAGTTTGAGATCCAGTTTGGTGAATTCCTTAGCATGTTACAAGTAATCTAGAAAGTTATTGATCCTAGGTAGAGTGTATTGATTCTTAAGGGTGAGCTTATTATATTCAATACACATTCACAAAATTCCATCCTTTTTGGATACTATGATGATAGGTGACCCATGAGGTGAGGTTCTTCTTTGAATTACTCTCCACTCCAATAGCAACCATAACTTCTTGTTCAAATCATTTGTTTCTAGGGTGGAATGCTTGGACAACCCAATGTTTCACACGGGGAGTCAAGAAACATCTATATCTCACGCCACACTTCCCTCTTATGTGACAATCCTTTAGTCTCTCAGAACACTTGTTTATATTCCTACATAATTTCCACCAATTTCCATTTCTTCTATTTAGTATACCCCTATAGAGATACCTTTACTATGGATTCATCTCTTATTTAATTCTTTCTTTAGAAGAGTAATACAAGCTTCCTACTATAACTATTTAATCTCTTAGCTTGGTTGGAACTTATAAGAGAGATCTTGGATTACTTTTGTGTGAATTGATAATGAAGAACTTCCTATCCATGATTAGGTGATATAGTTTCCTCTCCTTGCAAAGATTACATCCCTCATATAAATGTAGGGGCTTCCAAATATTGTATGACCCACATTAAGTGGTACTACATCTACCTCCCCTTCATCAATATAGTTTTCACTTATACCAAATTTTATCTCACTATTTCTATTTATTGACCTTGACATTTGCATCCTTATTTAACCATCCTAATGGATATGTGTATAAATAACTCAAAATTTGCATCTGCTAATGAATTCAGACTGAAATCAACAGACACAAATTTCTTCCACTCAATCTATAGAAAGAAAAACATACAATAGAAACACATGCAATCATTTAATCACAAAGAACACAATTTTTATTGGGGAACCCAACTAGGAAAATCCACTCCTTTGTTTAGATTATATGAGATTAGAACAATGATCTATTACAATGGAAACTTCAATGCTTGAAGCTCAATGTGCATTGCAATATTGATCTCCTCCTGAATCACCTACTTGCACAAACTCTGTACACTCACTAGATACAATAACGATTACAATTATGCCTTTTTCCTCCATTCCAATAGGAAATTCTAAGTGCATGCATGAATAGGTTTATTTTTCGTAAATTGACAAGTTAACTAAGAGAAGAGTGAGTTAAAAGTAGTTACAACTACTCAACTTAAATCATACTGACTCTATTCTAGAATACAACTCAAATAATTGGCTTTCACTAAATATAACTCCATTAGATAGCTATATCTTAGCAATCAACTCATTCACAACTCCACTTCTTGCCCACAAACTTGAACTGATTTACTTAATTGAGTGACTTGGCCATGTCACTCCTGCTAACTATCTGACAACTCATCCTGTTGAAGTGGAAATTTGAATTTCTCCATTTGAATAAGGCACAAGTCAAATGAAGCTTTTTCTTGCTATAATTTAACACTCCCTCTTAGGAAGAAAAGGGTTTTGAACAACCCCAATCTTGCCCCTATGGAACTCAAACTTGCATCCTGACAAATCTTTTGTCAAAATGTTTGCATTCTTCTCCTCCATGAATTTTTTGTAACATAACAATCCTCCTCTACACACAATCTCTTAGGTTATGGTACCTGATGTCTATATGCTTGGAACTATAATGAAACATTGGATTTTCAGAGAGTTTTATACAATTCTTATTATCACAGTGAATCAATGTAGGCTCCATACCCTAACTGAAAATACCAACAAATATCTTCCTCGTCCAAATAGCCTCGCATGCTACTTGACTAGTAGCCATATAATCGACCTCTTCTGAGCTGAGTGCTACGAATCTCTAAAACATGTTGTACCAAGAAATTGTTGTTGACCCAACACTGCATATTTCTCTTGATGTGCCCTCCTGTCTGAGGGACTCCTTGCCCAATATACATCTATGAAGCCTTGGAGCTTCACTCCATCAGTATGTATGTACCATAAACCAAAGTCTATTATGCCTCTAAGGTATCTAAGAACATGTTTTGTTTTTTTTCTAGTGAAGCTTGGTAGGCTCCACCATGAAATCACTAAGTTCATTCACTATAAAAAACACACCAGGCCTTTTTTTCACCAAGTACATCAAGGACCCCACCAACAAACTATGTAGATAGTGCCATCTACTGCCTCACCTGTAGAAGCATCCTCTTTCCTCCAGTTACATGAAGAGGAGTGTCCATGGGTTTGCAATATTGTATATGTAATCTCTGAAGGATTTCAGAGGTGTACTTCCCCTGTCCAACAAATATCTCTCTATATCCCTACCACACCTCCAAACCAAGGAAGTAGTGCATAAAACCCATATCCTTCATCTCAAACTCTCTTGCAAGGCCCTCCTTGCAATACTGAATCAACTTGTCATCTCTTATCGGTATCAAATCATCTACATATAGAACTAAGATGAGAAGACCACCATCAACCATAATGTAGTAGAGATTAGAATATGATTCCCTCTTAGTGAAGCCCAATCCAATGAGATAAGAATATATGTGAGTGTACCAAGAAATAGGTGCATGCTTGGTACCATAGATGGATCTCTTGAGCCTACACACATGCATCCATACTAAAGATCTCAAACCCCTCAGGCTACTCAATGTAGATCTCTTCCTCAACCACTTTATTGAGGGAGGAAATTTTAACATCCATTTGGTGGATCCTCCACCCCATCTGTGTTGCCAATGCAAGTATGGTCTTGATAGATGAGTATCTTGCCACGTGGGAAAATGTCTCCTCGTGATCAATCCCCTCCACTTGTGAGAAGCCTTTGGCCACAAATATGGCCTTGTACTTCTCAATGTTTCCGTTAGCTTCATGTTTCACCTTATAAACCCTCTTGGAGCCAATAATAGATTTTCCCTCGGGTCTAGGCACAACCTCCCAATCATCAGTCTTCATGATGGAATCATACTCCTCCACCATGACATCTACGCACACCTGCTAGGAAACATCCTCTTAAAAAGAAGATGGCTTAGAATCAATCAAATCTAACATGAGTGCCATATATCCTATATATTTGTTTGGTGATCTCCTTGTCTGCATGAGGAAATAGGAGATCCAACTTGCTCCTGAGAGTCCCACACCAATCTGTCAACCAATTGGTCCTCTTCCTCCCTTCTCTAGATGGATCTCTGTGAGTGGGTGCCTCCACTCAGTCTACTCTCTGCTTCTCCACATGTGTTTGCTCCACATTCTCCTCCTAGAATGTCTCCTTGCCTTTGAGCAAGATATGACTCTATTGATTTGACTAAGGTTCCTCCTTTGGAGCTAGAAGCTCCTCCTTTGGTGGTATGCTCAAAACTCGCTCTAGAGATCAACTCCTCATGGCTTTCTACTAATCAAATATGACATCCCTCCTCATCACAGTCATTCTAATTGAGGAAATTTACACCTGGTAAATATGAAGTGTCTCTGTGTAGCCTACAAAGACCCCCCTCTGTAGTGCACTCCAACTTTTCCTCCTATCTTTTGAGAGATGGCAATATACTATGGATCCAAAAATGTAAAAGTGAGAGACATCTCGCTTCCTCCTCATGAAATTCTCTTCAGGTGTAATCATTCCAAGAATTTTGGGAGGGCTCCTATTCAGCCAGTAAAGAGTTGTATTGCAAGCTTCTACGCACGAGGATAGTTGCAATCCCTGGTCATGCAACATTGCTCTAGTATCTTCTATAATAATTCTATTTTTCCTCTCTATAATCCCATTTTGTTGTGGGTTTTGGGGTGCAATCAACTCCCTTTTAATACCCTCCTTGACACATAATTATTTGAAGTAATTAGACACATACTCTCATCCATTATCACTTCTTAGGTATTTAATTTTATTTCTAGTCTCATTTTCAACTAAGGCTTTAAATTCAACAAACTTTTAATAAACCTCATATTTCTTCTTCATGAAATGGATCCAACATTTGTGGGAAAAATAATTAATGAAGATCACATAATACCTGTGTTTTGAAACTGAGATTGTTGAAAATGGTCCACACACATATGAGTGAACTCGCTCCAAGATGGCTCTAGCTCTGCTATCTCGACCTGGAAGAAGGATTTAACATATTTTCTAAGAGTGCAGCCCTTGCACACATCATGTTGATTAGGGGTACATTTTGGAAGTCCAATGGTGATTCTGCTGCATTATTTTTAAAGATCCATGGTGTAAGTGTCTCATGCACCTATGTTATTGCTCTCCAACATCTCGGCCTTAAAGATGTTCTACCTTGCTACTCATTAATGCAACACATGCATCCACCTATAACTTGTAGATATTTTTAACCCAAGCACCAATTTGTTTTACTTTTCCACTAGTAACATGCTTCAAATATGCCTTCCCTTTACCAAACACCACATCATATCCTTTGTCTTCAAGTACAGCTACAGAAACTATATTTTTCTTTAGACTAGGCACATACATTGCTTTATTTAGTTGAACATGTGAGCTTTAATCCCTCTTAAAGGTGATCGTGAAAATCCCTTTGGTACTATATTTTCCATCATCTCCAAGCTCTATGTGTAATTGCAGATCCTTATCCTCTAAGCTACTGAAGAAATCCTTATTTCCTGTCATATGAAACGAAGCACCAGATTCAAAGTACTATACACTACCTTGTACAATAATTTCCATGGAAGCAATGAGGATGAAATCCAAATTGAATTGTGATGTGAGAGCATCTCCTCCTGCTCCTCCTCCAAGATTCTTATTGGATTTATTATGTGGACACTTGGTTTCATAGTATCCATACTCACGACCATGAAAACATTTAATTTTACTGAGGTTTTTCTTCTTTCCATGGTTCTGGATGGATTTTGCCTTGCCTTGTGCCTTCTTTCCTTTAGCTTCCTTTAACTTTCCCACTAAAGCAAGGTTTTCTTCCTCATTAGTTCTGGATGTGATTGTATCTCTAGTGTTTCTTCTAATCTCCTCCTGGACCAAGTCAGACCAAATTCTCTCCCAATCTGGGAGATTTTCTCTTCCATTAACTATATCCTAAAAGTTGTGTCAGGACTTCGGAAGCACAAGGAGTGCTAAGCTCACAAGTTTAGATGATACCACATTTTCTCCAACTCCTCCAAGTTCATCTCTCACCTGAGTGAATCTGGATAGGTATTGAATAATAGTTTCATTTTTACTCATTTGAATGTTCCTAGTTTTATATTTTAATGTCAATTTCCAAGCATCATTGCTGCTTTGGAATAGATCTGTGATGGTTTTCCACATTGCATAAGCATTCTCCATGCCGTGAAAATTTGAAACCACATGGTCTCTGACTCCCTCCAGCATAATCCTCTTGGATTTTGAGGTATCTTTCTTCCACTGAACTAGTTGTTGTGCATTTGATTCTACTGGTTTTGGAATATCAGTTTGTATGTACTCCAATACTCCATTGTCATCTAGTATAACTTCCATCATGTCTTTCCAAGAACATAAATTCGAAGTTCCCTCCAATGCATAGTCAAGCCTCAATCCATTGAAAGACATTGTTCCTGCACCGAAGAAATACCTTTCAATGCACTTCGACTTTTCTAATGCAGTCTGCAGGGTATTGTGGCCGCGTGTTAACACTTTATAGACAAGCTAGGGTCGTGTTAGTGCTCTAACATTTCCAATACACAACTAGTTCGTGTGCATGTAACTGCACATAAGTGTACTACAAGTAACGTGGCTCACCATTGAGCTCTCCTATGTTATAACTCCTTGACTATCACTTGCAGGGTGTGTTATAACTTTAATCCAGAGAGAAAAAAAAATTGTCTCACAGACTTCTGCTAACCCACTCTCCCTTACCTCTATGTAACCAAGGCTCTGATACCATGTAGAAATAACTCAAAAAATTTTGCTGCTAATGAATTCATACTAAAATCAATAAACACAAATTTCTTCTACTCAATCTGTGGAAAGGAAAACTTATAATAGAAACACATGTGATCATTCAATCACATTGAACATAGTTTTTACTAGGGAACCCAACTGGGAAAAACCCTTCCTTTGTTTGTATTATATCTGATGAGAACAATGATCTATTATAATGACAACTTCAATGCTTGAAGCTCAATATGCACTACAATACTGATCTACTCCTTACTCATGTGCTTTCACAAACTATGTACATTCACTCATATACAATAATGATTAAAATTATGCCTTTTTCCTCCACTCCACTAGGTAATTCGAATTGCATGCACGACTACGGATATTTTTAGTAAACTGACAAGTTAATAGAGAGATCAGTGTGTTAACAACAATTACAACTACTCTATTGAACTCATACTGACTCTATTCTTGACTAGAGCTCAGATAACTTACTTTCACTAAATATAAATCCACTAGATAGCTAGACCTTAGCAATCAACTCATGCACAACTATACTTATTTTCTTCAGACTCGAATTGAGTAACTTAACTGAGTGACCTGGCCATGTCACTCCTGCTAATTGTCTGACAACCCATCCTACAGAAGTGGAAATTTGAATTTCTCCATTTGACTAAGGCACAAATCAAATGGAGCCTTTTCTTGCTACAATTTAATAATATGGGGTAGGATATTCATGACATTCCCATCCAAGCTCATTGATCAGATATTACGCTATAAGGATTCCTTGTGGATTGGAATCAAATAAAGAATCTTTCTTTGTTTTCTTGACCTAGATCTTAGCATGGAAGAGTTTAGTCATCTCCCTCTCTTACTTGGGATGAATGCTACTTAAACTCACCTTCTTCTACATTGTTGTCTAGACAATCTTTTCATATACAAATAAGTCATTGTCTACTTGGTTGCTTGATTACATGTCTATCATGTTCTTCTTTGCATTCTTCTTGTATTTATTTGGATGAAACTCTAGATGTAGCTTCCAACACTTATCTTTGGTGAGAACATTAATATTACAATGGTTACAATGGTGTTTTGCATCCGTGCACTTATGTGAAAGATTGTTGCCTTCATATCCTTTCCTTTCTGTTTCTTCTTTCTCTCCTTGGAAGCATCTTAGTGGTATTTATGTTTGGAACCACTTGGATATACTTTTTTGTCACCCATACTTTCCAAATATTTATCTTGCAACAAGACTCACCAACTATCCTAGATTTAAAGAGCATCACTTTTCTCCATAAATAAAAATATGTAGAACATCTAAATATTTGAGAAGTCCATTTGGTATTTTGGGAGATATACCCAACACAATGGCCATTTTTCTAAACTTAGTGGTGTAATATTTCATACTTTTTCCTTGCTTCTACCAAAAGTAATGTCGACGGATTTCATATTCCTCTTTGTATCTAATAGGGTATAGTCACAGACTTAATGAGGGATTCAAATACCTCCTATATTAAGGGTCTTTAGACCTATGTTTTTATCATATATTATGTATTGTGTAAATGATAGTAATCCTTGGTTAATGTGTAATATAAAGTAAATGAAGGTTTGTTGAGAGCGGGTACAACCACTCCAACTGTCTTATCTATGTATAAATATACCCAACGTCTACTAGAATGTTCGTTGGATTTCCTTCCCAATAATCATGTTATTCTTTGTGTCTTCAGGTGTGTTATTTTTGTTCCAAGATGTAGCTTGTTCATACTTATTTTATGCTTATAATAGTCTAGTGATGTTGCCTCCTTTTGGTTGGGTGACAGCAACAATGAATGAAGGAGGGATCAAAATTGCAAAGGAAAAAGTAAAGATGATCAGATCAAACGAGAAGTCTGCAAGTAAAATATGTTGCAAGTCTAATTTTTGTGAGAAATACTTATGAAAGAATATTGAGACCAAGGATTTTCCATTTTGTCTGCAAGTCGAATGATGGAATATATGCTTTTCGATTTTTTATGATGCACAAACCTGAGTACATCATTTAGCAGCCAAGAAATCCAACAAAAGACAAATATCAAAACATTCACTATAGCCAACATATATAAAATTGCAGCATAATTTACATAGCAACAACAACAAAAAAATCTGATAAAAATGCTTGTAGTAACAAAAAATATATTAAAGAACAGGAAATCAAATAAATAAAACACACAAAGATTTGAACATTTAAAATGATGACAACATCAAAGGAATGAATGGATTAAACCCCTTGCTATAAATTTGTATAATTGTTCTTAGATTGTGACAAAAGAAAAAGTATATGCTTCTTATGTAGATTATTTTCTTAGTTTATGAATGATGGAAGACTCCCAGGAATGATAGTCACACACTAGACTCGCCCGTTGAGAGAGGAAAAAGGACGTACTCAAACTATAGAGGAGATTCCCAATGGTTCCTAGTTGAAGTAGCTGTCTATATGGTTGAGAAGACTATAGATAATGTGAACAATGGAGATATGCAAGAAGCATCCATCAGACATGAAGAAGTCACAATAAACCTTGTACAAATGCATCTTCCTATCTAGTTGGTGGTTGTTGTTGTTGAGTTACCTATGCAGACCAATATGCATGGTTGATACATAGTAAGGATACTTCTACATCAAGTAGTAATCCAAGGATTTTTTGCATCCTTTCTTGGGACGAGCAAGGCATTGAGGGTGGGGAATATGTTATAAGGTTCTTTAGACCTATGTTGTTATCGTATATTATGTATTGTGTAAATGACAAGTAATCCTCAGTAAATGTGTAGGATAAAGTAAATGAAGTTTGGGTTAAGATAGGGTACAACCACTCCAACTATCTTATCTATGTATCAATCTACTAAAAGTCTAATAGAACATTGGTTGGATTTCCTTCCCAATAATCATGTTATTCTTTGTGTATTCGTGTTTGTTCTCATTGTTCCAAGATGGAACCTGTTCATACTTATTGTATGCTTATAACACCTCATAATTAGTTACTGGGGGTTCATCCTCCAATCTAAGTGTCTCTAAGTTACTTTCTCATCAAATTTAGACATGGCCCTATAACTTTAGTCAAGAAAATAAAATATTTTTCTTTTTTCTATGTTATGAAAACTAAAATAAACTTCATTTTGTTGTAACCGTTGATTTAACTTGGAGAAACAAATCACCTCTTAGTAGGTTTTTGATCCATGTGGATGTTGGTGACCACTAGCCTAATCCACTTGGACCCCCACCATTGTCTCTTTCAGTTTTTTAGTTTCCTTAATTGTAGCACAATTTACTATTTTTGGCATCTTTTAGGGTCCTAAACTTCCAGAGTTGTTTTGAGGCCCTAAACAATGTTTTTGGAGAAACTTGGGGCCATCAAGGGCTAAGTACTAGTGTTGGTTGGTCGAAAGTTGTATTCCTTAAATAGATCTTTCTAACGAGGTATTGTGCGCATCGAACGGAGATCGCATGCCAAAGTGATGACCCTAGGAAGTTGACGTACCAATTTACCCAAACAGGCCCCATAGTGTTGGCGCTTCATCTCCTAGGGTTAGGTTTTTGGATGTTTAGGGTTTTCCATTATTTCTCAATAATAAATAGGCTTTCGAGCCTCATTGTAACACAATTCATAGACATGTAGCTGCCACATCTCTTCTTAGAGATAAGCTACCATCACCTAAGCTAGTCTTATTTACATTTTGTTTGTAAGCATATTTCAGTGTTTGATATTAATGAAATGAAGTGTTATTTCTACTTCATCTCTATATTCATGGTTATATCTGTAATTTGTTGAATTCCTGTTTAAATTTGGATCAGTGGTATCAGAGTGGTCTACTCTTTCTCTGTTTTTCTTTGCATGTCCCCAACAAGGTTGCAATATAAGGAGTTAGGGCTTGAACTAGTCGAACCTTTTCAAGACCAGCCTCACAAATCCAAACGGCCTCCAATGGGGGAAGAAAATAAAGACGAGGGGGCAGGATATCCTTTCAAAATCTTGCTCGAAGAAGCCCTCAAGCGACAAATGAACGTGATGATGGATAAGTGTTCCCAGATCCTTTAGCAGCTACCCAAGGGCAACACATCTACTTCTAATAGCTACTCTAGAAGTGCCACATCCTTTAAGGTACAAGTTAACTTTGACATTCCCATATTTGAGGGTCAGATAGATGCGAACCCCATAGATAAATGGTTAAATTTGCTAGACAGATATTTTTATGTTCATGATTTTTCCACCCGGGAAAATATTACTTTTGCTCTTCTCAAAGTCGCCCCCCACATCAAGGACTGGTGGGAAACCTAGTGTGATAAGAAGGATGAAAGTACGCCCTCACTATTTTTTGTCGCACCCACTTGGGATTCATTCCGGGATGCCATCAAAGAGCAGTACTACCTTTTCAGGAGCTATGAGGATAAATCCATAAAGTGGACCATGCTGTGGCAGGGAAGGGACCAAGACATGCCAGATTTTACCAATGTTATTCATACCCTTCGCACGAAGTTGGGTATCAAGGATTCTGAGAAACATTTGGTACTCAAATACCACGGTTCCCTACACATGTACATCCAGGACGAGATAGTGTTCCTAGGCATCTCCTCACTTGGCACAATTAACCAATACACAGTCAAGATCGAGAAGAAGTTTAAACAAAAGAAGAAAGACTTTGGATCTGCAAATCCAAAGCAAGGGAAAAGTTCCCCCAAACCGGAGAACAAAGGACAAAGCCAAGGTGGGGTGACCCAAGGCAACCCGTCAAAGCTGCAAGAAAACAACAACACCACGAAGTCAAAGAAGGACGTAGGAAAGTGGTGTGAGTTCCATAAGAGCCCCACTCACAACACAAGTGAGTGTTGGGCCAAGCAGTCATTGGTGGCTGAGTTGAAGGCTTTCGAATCAGATGCATGTCCCAACTCTGAGTTAGAATCCAACAAGAGGAATGACAAAGGGAAGCATATTATTGATGCGGAGACCAGCGCCATTGTTGCCACCAACAAGATCCAAAAGAATGAGCCCGAAGATCTAGAGGATGGGGAGTGTCTCTTCCACTCATAGATGTGAGTGAAGGGTTCGCCGTTGCAATTCATTGTTGACAATGGGAGCCAAAATAACCTCATTTTAGCATAGGTCACTAAGCGGTTTGGCCTACTAACCACACCACACCTGCATCCGTACAACATCGGGTGGTTTCACCAATGACGAGATCTCTAAGTCAGCCAGCAGTGTCGCTTTCCCTACAACATCAAGCCCTTCACAGATGAGGTATTGTGTGATGTTGCTCCTCTTGACCTTTGTGATGTATTATTAGGAAAACCATACTTATGGAAGCGACATGTTGTGTATGATTTGATACCTCGCTCTGTTATTATTTCTTTGGGTAATACATTATATAGGATATCGGAGGTAGCCCCACCTACCACCAACTCTTTGATCTCTGCTAAGAAATGCAATAAGATCATCTCCCATACTAGGAAATTTATTTTTCTTTCTAGTTCACTCTCAAAGTAAGGGGAAGATCGTAGCCACATCCATGGCCCTCGGGAAGGGTTCCTCCACATAGTAGAAGCAGGTGGATAAGGTCATTAAAGAATACAGGGACATCTTCTCCTCACCCACAAGGGTACCATTGCACTGTCAAGTCAAGCATTCATTTGATCTAACACTCGGAGCACCTCTATCCAACGGGCCGATATATCATCACTCCATTATGGAAAATACCAAGTATAAGCATCGACATGATCAACATCGAGTGCCACACAAGTTTCAGGTAGGCGACAAAGTTTGGTTCCATTTTCAAAAATAACGCCTTCCCAGGGCCCATTGAAAGCTCAAACCACTCTGATATAGTCCTTACACCATTACCAAGGTTGTGGGAGACAATACTATTGAGCTCTACGTTCCCCCATTCCTTGGCCTGCACCCAGTGTTCAACGTGGACCACCTTTGACCATACTTCCCACCATTACTAGACACATCTGACATTGCAAAACAAATCACACCAACAAAGTTAAACCCATACTGCATGGAACACGCCAAAACTAGTCGAATTATGGACATGCAGGTCAAGAACACTCACTAGCAGAAGCTTCCCCATCTCATGAAGGCACTCAACGCAATGGGGACCATTGCTTTGTAAGGGGGGAGGAATGATCCAAGTGGATGTTGGTGGCCACCCGCCTATTCCACTTGGACCCCCATCATTGTCTCTTTCATTTTTTCAATTTCCTTAATTGCAACACAATTTACTATTTTTGGCAGTCTTTTTGGTTCTGAACTTCTAGAGCCGTTTTGAGGCCCTAAATGAAGTTTTTTGGGAAAAATGAGGCTAATAGGTGTCAAATATTTTTGTTGGCTAGTCAAAAATTGTAATCCTCAAATAGATATTTCTAATGAGGTATTGTGTGCGTCAAATGGAGATCGTAAGCCAAAGTTACGACCCCAGGAGGTTGATGTACCAGTTTACCCAAATGGGGCCCATAGTGTTGGCGCTTCATCTCCTAGGTTTAGGTTTTTGGATGTTTATGGTTTTCCATTAGTTTTCAATAATAAATAGGCCTTCGAGCCTCATTGTAACACAGTTCAGAGGCATGTAGCCACCACATATCTTCTAAGAGATAAGCTACCATCACCCGAGCTAGTCTTATTTACATTATGTTTGTAAGCATACTTCAATATTTGATATTAATGAAATCAAGTGTTATTTCTGTTGCATCTCTGTATTTGTGGTTATATCTGTAATTTGTTGCGTTCAATTTTAAATTCAAATCAGTTTTGATGTCCACTTTAAACATAGATTAAGAAGAAGTGATGGTATTGGAACTTGGTCTCTCTCTGTCTGGCCCTTTTGTTTACTCCTTTTTTGCTTCCTTGTTATCTCCAAATTTATCTTCTAATCTACTGCTTGAGTCAGAGCCATCAAACTCACCAAATTTCCCAAACTTATTCTCTAGAGCCACCATAGGAGTGACCTAGTTGCAAAAGATTTTTTTGACTTGTACTTCCAAATTTTAAAATTTCCCTTCCAACTTTTCCATGACTCATCTACTATGGTCAGAGTTTTCAAAATTTACAACAGCTCCTAAATCGTATAACTTCCCACAAAGCTATAAATAAAATGTTGTCATATCAATATGATTTGTAAATTGCCATGGATATTCCATTGGAACAATCTATTGCAATAGGTGTTACAATCTTTTGAAATCTCTTGTTATGTAGCTTTTTACTTTAGATTTCATATTTAATGTTATTGGATTAGTGCATCAAAATATTGAAATATAATAAATTGAAATGAAAGAAAATAAGCAAACAACACACCATTGACACAACAGATACAAGATGTACCTAATGAAAACGCAATACAGGAAAATCCTAGCTAAAAGGTGAGGCCTATGCAATACTCTTTTCTTCTCAATTATGAAATAAAAATACAAAGAAAGGGGCACTCACTATGGACTTTCCATGGACATTGTGTTCAACATGTCTAGTACATGATCTTATAATTTCTCTATTTTGCTTTAATATCCCACTCCTAGATGTTCTTCCCAACTATAAAACAATAAAAAATACAATAAAAATGGAACCTATTCCTTTCCTAGTGTCATAGTATTTAACATATCACCTAATAGTTATTTAGGGTTTAGGGTTTTTGCATGCATCAACCCACATTTGATGTTAGAATTTTGGATCCTCTGGAATCTTTTTGAAATTCCACATGTGTGAGTAATGTGACTTTATGTGGCATTCACTCAGTATCACGATTTTCAATAAGATAGGTAAACTTTCAAGAGCCATAAATTCCACATAAGAACTTCATTTGAGGTGATCTTTGAACCATTCGAAATCTCTTGATGTGTAAAACAACATTATGATGGTAGGAATATTGTTTAGAACATTTTAATTCACCAAAAATGCCATTTAAGTTCTCAAACTAGCTTTAGAAGGTTTTTAACCCCAAGTCACCAATGTAGGACCTACCTCTAAAATGATTCCTACAAGTCAATAGGTCCAATTGTTCCACCTAGAGAGTACCAAAATTTGTAACAAATTATATAATGTTTTATTCTTTTTCATTCAAGTGGTTTTTATTAAGGGGGCATAAGCTCTAATGTACCCTTCTTTCTATTACTGTGTCACCTTTGTAAATCCTTTAATCCTCTCCCTTGTTTTTAACAAAAATGTTAGGATATACACTTACAAGTTATATAAAATTAACTTGATCTAATGTGTCTTCAGGTAAAGTTTTTTCGTTAGTATTCTTTAATAACTAACTAATATGATGGTGATAATTATGTTCTATACATAAAGTGATATGTTTGTGTGAGTGATTAAGATGTTTGATCTGTGTGGATATACCCTATTTATTGAAAACATATTTAACCAACCTCTAGCACACATATTGCACTAATGAGGTAGTCTCTAATAAAACAATCATATGAGAGATAAAATCCCATGATGAATGCAAGAAAATTTCACTTTATAAATAATGATTGAGTAGCTACAATATTGAGCAAAATAATGAGGTATTGATAAACCTCAAATAGTCTAATTATGCCTTCTTATAAATGCAAAATGCTCCATAAACAATGCTCTTGCAACCATTATAATGACATTTTGTATAACAACATGTGTAGCTACTAGGAAATATTACATTATATTCCAACAATAACCATGGTTTCTCATACCAATACGGTTATGATGTCATGTGAAACACTGTGTTGTTGATATACTCTATGAGAGACAAAAATTTACTAGATTTGTGGTTTTCCTTCACTAATAAACTTTCAGAATTGTAGCACTATCCATTAGTATTATAACAACTACAATGTGTCATGTAATTTACTTGCCTAATCAACTAGGTAAATGAAATAATTCATTGAGTGATAAAAGATGGAGGAACTTCATGAGCTAAGATTGGTAGAGGCTAAAAGGAAGGTGGAAAAATGGTACATTGAGTGTAGCATTACAAAGGTTTATCACATGATATTGTACCATGGTATTTTGTCGATAATCATGCAAGATAGAAATTTGAAATGGGTTTTTCTCCATTAGGGTTTTTCCAATATAAATCTTGAATGTCCTTGTGTAATTATTATCATGGTATACAATCACTTTTTTGAGTTACATATTCTTTCTTTCATTATGATTTGAATATTTTTGTAAGTTCCATTATTATTTTATTTTCAAATGAGCTCAGTTGAATACTTATTTTGAGACATTAACAAGATTCAATATATGCAATGATGCTTTCAAGATCTTTGTTACATTAAGACAATGCAGATATGTAAATATTGTGTTTCTCAAGGGATTAGGAATGTGATACATTACATAATGGTTCTATCACAAGAGGTAGTTACTAATTTCTACCAGAAATGGGCACCCACTTGCTTAATTTTTTTTCTTATGGTATCTTGGAAAAAAATCAACAACTATAAAATATCCTTTCATCATATGCATTAACCTGCATTGGTGTGAAGGAAGGTTTGGGACTGCATATAACTCTTAAGAAACCATGAACCTTGAGCCAATGGGGACAACTGCATGGGAATTTCTCCTAATAACAGAATGGTTGATTGATTATAGGGTGAGCATTATTTCTTTCTTGATCTTTCCCTCCTCCTCTGTAGGATTTTTTGTGTGGATGCATGTGCGTGAGATAACAATCAAATATGGCTATCTAATTGTGCCTTGGAATAACTTCTACAATTGTGAAATCTCATATCTTATTGGATGTTATCCCATGTTGTGAGGGTTGCTATGTGGCTTCATATATGCATCAACATGCCATGATCCTTATCATTTTCCATGGAGGAAACCATTGGGGAGTGATGTCTCCCACTAACATAATGAGTTATTGGTTGTAGGGTGAATATGTTTGCTTGATAAACCTTCCTCTATTCCTTTCAAGGGTATGCGCATGTGGGTGTGAGTGAAACAATAATTATATATGCTTATCTTGTGGTGCCTTAGAATAACTCCTATACCTATTAAATATCCTCTCCTTTTGCGTGTTATCCACATTGGTTGTGCATGCTACTTTGTAATTGCATATAAGTTGCAACATCGCATGATCCTTATGCCAAGGGGGAAACCACAAGGGTGTGGTGTCTCTTACCAATGAAATGGATGATTAATATGTATATATGTACATGCATGTCATTTTTCAATGTCCACTTTAAGTAAAGTATTTCAATATCAAATTTATGTATTTCATAATGAGTAGTATATCCTTGTAATGGATTAGACCCTAATTGTCTGAGAATCCCTTAAAGACATAAATATGTGTATTTCTCATATTAAAAAAGAGATTGACTAGATCTGATAATTAAGAGCATATACTACCTCTTAAAAAATCACATAATATTTCAATATCTATTTTAAATAAAATAATAAAATATCAATTATATATAAAATACTTAAATAAATTCAACAAACTTAAAAAAAAAACAATACTAAAAATGTATATATTTCAATATCAATTATATATAAACAAACATTTTTTTTTAATTAATAACAATACTCTGTTCAAAAAATATTTCAATATTAATTACATATAAAGCCATTAATTTTTATTTTGATAAATAATTAAAATATTTTAATAATGTATTATTAATATGAAAAAAGATTTAACCCTTTAAAAAATGTGATACATCTTTATATTACATGTCAACTAAATTAATATTTTAAATAAATTAATATTTTAAATATTTAATATGATACTAGATTAATATTTTTTCACATTTGATTCATCCATAAGTCTAATTCACCAATAAGTGTATATATATGAACTTTAAATGGAAGGAGATTTGTTTTTTTTTTTAATTGAGGGCCTAGATTGATTCTCAAGGGAATATGCTCAGCATATGCTTCTTCTTAATGTTTATCAATTGTTGTAGTATATTACAGAGTTTGTTAGGTTGCATTGACTTTTAATAAATTTAAAAAATTATATTCGTGCCACGTGGCTCCCCACCAACCAATTTTCTAGGGAGTTGAGATTATTCCAATTCTAATAAGTTCCTCCATGTTGATATTATTTGAATTCTAATAAGTTCCTTGTTATTGTTTATAACATTCATTTATACATAAGCAATTTTATCTAGCAAAATGGTCCATTACTTTTAATAAATTTTAAAAATTGGGTTCGCGCCAAGTGGCTCCCCACCCACCAATTTCGTAGGGATTTGAAATTATTCAAATTCTAATAAGTTTGTCCATGTTGAGATTATTCCAATTCTAATAAGTTCCTCATTATAATTTATAACATTCATTTATTTTTAACACATTTAATTCAATGCGCACTCGCAGAGTGCATGTCACATGAAATAAGTCGATCTTGCGGACAAGATAGACCTTCCTAGAATCTAAAGAAGACCTAATGACAAGCAAACCAACCAGACACTATCTTTCTCTAAATATGCTTTAATAAACAAAGGCAAACAAGTGTTTTTAGGGCCTACCTTAGGTCCAACACAAGTTTGTGGATGCCCTTGCTCCTTCGATCCAAATGAGCTCCTTTGTCGCGAATCTGCAAACACAAACAAGCAAACAAATTAAATAGCACCTGAAAAGCCAATATCATAAAACATATTTAACATGAAAGTCAAGGAGTTCATGAAAAAAATAACATGAGATACTTGTTGAGAAAAATGAGTTTGATTGTATTAATTCAAAAGAAGAAGAACTTTACAACCTGTGCCTTGACGTTGTACAAGCTCCTCCCAAGGTCCAGCAAGAAGTCTCCTCTACTTTGACAAGTTTCACTCACTTCCCAATGAAGCCAAAAAGGTATGTGATCTCTCCTCTTAAGCTCAACTAGGAAGTCTTAATTTCACCAGCATTTACCCTAAAAAATGTTCAGCTTCTAAGCTCCTCAGCAACCAGCCCAATGCCTGAATTTATAGTGCAATGGAGGGAGGTTACTAGGTCCTCCTTCAAAGGGATAAAGCCCTCATTCAAAGGGATAGCTCCTCTCATCAAGGGATTAGCTCCTTCTCTTTTGGGATGCATGAACCACCTAAGAGTGGCAAATCCACGTCAAAATTCCTTCTAGAATCATTTAGAATTAACCCAAAGTGATTTTTTTAGAATAAACTTGCGCCTTTTTGACTTTCATAGGGGTCCGCACCCACACCTTTAGGGACAGAGTGGGCAGGTTCGTATTTTTTGTAAACAGAAGGTGCGGGACCACAGGTGACAGTGAGAGAAAGTGTGAAACCAGAGTTTCATTGATTTTTAATATCTTTCTCTTATTTTCAAAGCTTCACTTGAAGAGCTGAGGTCTGAGACTTGCTTAGGAGGACAGTACAAGTGATGATAGACCCATACTGACTGCAAATAATCATGGTGACGATATTTTTGTGTAACAGATTGCCCCCTAAAGTGCGAAGTCTATAGTAGATGAGGATTTCATTTATCATTTAGGAAGAGTGAAGTACTTTATCATTTCGAGGATCATCTTGTGGAGAGCCCGGTTGGAACCTGTAAAAACATTCAATGCAAGATATATATATGAGATCATATCATCACTGAGGTAGGCATTCCCATACTCAAATCAAAAATGACTTAGAAAAATAACTACTGCTCTGATACAGGAATGATCTTGTAAAACATCACAAATATAGACTCATGTGGACATAGTATGGGCGCAGCCATCTATTTATGAATAGTCCATTATATAATGAATACAAATTCCTCGCAGCCTGGATTGTGGAAACTAGATCCAGGGTCTTCATTTCTACTTCCCGAAACAGTACGATTCTATCCATGCGAATGAATGTGTTGATGTCGAACATGGTAGAAACCACTTGATTACCAGTCATTGATGTAAACTGTTAACAAGTGTGAGAGAAACCACCAGTGATGTTAATGGCTCTCAAAGTACTTAGTACAATCCATGAAATGTGAATAAATGTGTTGATGTCGAACATGTCACGGAATCCTTTGATCGAAAGTCAATGATGCAACCTGTCATCAAAGGCAAGAAACCTACCATTGAGGCATGCAGATCCCAAGGTACTGACGATTTCTAGATCATCTTTCTAGATAATGAGCTGAAGTCGATAGAAAGCAATCCGTCGCAGGCAAGCCCACAACACGAAATCATAGATCAAGTTGAAGAAATTTAGTTGCAGGGACTGACTCAGGGATGGTCAAGATGGATGACATATATTTTGCAGATGAATGGCTTATTGGCAGTGACCTCTTGAACACATAACGACATGACAGATGGCTTGGTGACAATTAACCCAAAGTTAATACCCAGAAACCAGCTGAAGACTTTCAATGTGGTTTGATCAACTGTTAGGCAAAGGATTTCCCAACCCAGGTGAATAAAAGTGTCGTGTTCAAGAGCGGTTACGAAGTATGACAAACAGACTCATTTTTCTCTCTTTTCCCCCACCATTTCTGGCAAGTACCTCTTTATTTTTTACAAGCTTGAGGAGGATAACATTTGCTTGATTATAAGCTCGTCCTTCGGATGAGTCCAACTTAGTTTAAATTCGAACCCTAAGAAGGAGTGGTTCGTTCCTGTTTTTAATTGAACAGGTCCTTTATTGTGAAATTTTAACGAGTCCAGTATAGGAGAAACTCGGCATTTTTCAATTTTAGAGAGTCTGAAAAAACTTAAGAAAACTCCAGGGTTGATCTTTTTCGTAAATTTGTGTCTCCCAAGCCCGAAAAAGTATAAAATAATACTTGAGAGAACCGCTTGATCTTTTACGACCAAGGAGTACTTTTCGTCATTAGTGCCCTTGATCCGAAAAAGTAAAAAAAGCGATCAATGACACGTCATTTTATAACCAATATCGGCTTTGAAACGACAAAAATCCGGCAATCTTTTCATGTTTTTACAGTCAGAAAAGAGCTGTAAGTGGACCGTCTTTTAATTCCGTTTTAACGAGTTCAAAAGAAAAAGTCAGCAATCTTTTCATGTTTCAGGAGTCAGAAAAGAGCTTAAAGGTGACTCTAAATGTTTTTATGTCGAAAATGATAGATTTCGCCTGAATAATCCGTTATCCTGAACAAAACGCAAACATTACTCATACCTGTTTGAAATGGATAAAAATGTCGCAAAAATACCTTTTCAAAGTGAAACATAAACAAATTTGCAATTTATTTACTCAAAAAACTTATAAAAAGGGCCTTTGTCAATTCATTTTTACCGTTTGAGTTTTGGGTGAGAAAATAGTGCTTTTGTTCAGAAAAATTCCCGTGAAGATTGCGGAAAATCCAACCGTCGGAATCGAACGCCGTCTTCTCCAGGTAATCCACATCATCTTACTCTTCATTTTTAACCGTTTCATTTTTTGTTTTAGTCATTCATTTCATTTTTTGGGACGGTTTTTAGGCTTAAAACCCGCGCGCGGGGGTCCGTAGGTTTACCACTGCTGGCTTGCGGACCTCGACTTTTTCTCCATTGGGAAAAAGTCAGGGGTCCGCACTTTCCATGTAGACAAGGTGCGATCCCACGCACTGTGTCTAACCTGGAGGGTGCGGTCCCCGCCGCAAGGGTTTTTAACCCAAAAATTCTCAAAATTGGACCAAACAAAATAATTTCTGGCATTTTAATTTATCTTTATACTTGATCCAGAGAGTACATCATGCTAGATTGGCGTGAACGAGAGCATGAGGATGTGGATGTTGCCACATGGAACCATCAACCTTCACTTGATGCTTTGAGGGCATGCGGCTTGTACAAATTCTGGGCCATTCCTGGCATGAGGGCTCAAGTGGATTTCTTACAGTGGCTGGTTGACAGATGGAGCATACAGGACCAGTGCTTCTTCATTGGTGGCCACCAGCTCGAAATCGAGCCGGCGGACATATATTTCTTGACTGGTTTTCTTAATAGAGGCGAAGACTTGACTCTGTTTGGGGCTAGGCCAGGTGGCCAGTCTGTCGATAGCCTCCGGCTAGAGTTCTGCAACAGCCAGGCTAGAGACAAAGGGATAGACATAAAGACCATATCCCATCCTGAACTCATGGTGATTGCATTTACTGTCACCAGACTTTGCGGGGCTGCCGCATTACATATTGCCACCGGATCCCAGATGCGTATGGCAGTTGATTGCTTTCGAGGCACCATATTCAACTGGTGCGATGCTGTGTTGGCCAATCTAAAAGGCCAACTGACCAGGGCCAAAAATGGACAACTAAAGACCTTTAGTTATGGGGCTTTGGTTGTGAGTTTTGGCCTAGAGAGGGTTCCAATGTTGATCCCGCAGCACCTTACTGTTGGAGCTGGGCTTCCTCGAGAGCCCAAACTGATGCGATGGGTCGCAGTTATGGCCCGTCACCCGGACGAGAGGACAGAGGTTCCTCGATTAAGACCTGAGTATTTCCAATGGTTGGAAAACCAGGTCTTTTCTATTCAGGACTTCCCTTACGCTGGGGTAGATTTTCGTGGCGACCCAGACATGGATCTTCCACCAGGAGAGCAGTGGGATGACTCAGGTAAAATCATTTTCAACATTTTCCTATTTTAATTTTTTTTTACTATTTTTCATCGTCTCAAAACTGATAGCAAAAGTTTCAAATGCATATGTCGGTCCACAGCGACCAGCCACTCTCCAGCCTTATGAGAGGAAACAACTAGTTACAGTCGTGCCAGCCCCACAGGACGAATCAGCATAGGTTTTGGCCGAGTTGGAAGGTCATCTGGAGCGCTTGATAGGAGATATTCTGGAGACCACTATAGATGACATTCCTCGTCGGCTTCAGCGCTATGTGATTGGGGTCCCAGGACCTTTTAGGAGGTTCCTTTGCAAGGTGGCCTGTGTAGTGGTTTCTTATCGAGATCATCACCAGTGATAGGATGATCGCCTATTGTGGGCACATATGACATTTTTTTTTTTGTACTTATCATTTTTGCCGATCATAAGGTGTTTTTTCAACCTATGATCGAGGACGATGTATTTTTTGACACACTCCTATATATATATCACTATTAATGGCTTACCTTGTAAATCATGTTATGGAATGGTTTTAAATTTACATGTATGATTATTGCAAATGTCTATTTAACATTCGAGAAGCAATTGCATATGCTAATGTATTTAAAGATCTTGGAATATGCTGATATTCAATATAATCAAATTCACGTTCCAAGAGATGCACTCTCAAAAATAATCTTAATAACACTGGATTTCTAATGGCATACACTCTATTAAGCTGTAATACAATGAGTTCAGAATCTAACCTCACTATCAAACTCTGAATCCCAAATGAAATAGATTTAGATAATAGCTCAATCACTGCACTATACTTGGCAATGTTGTTCGTTGTTTGACCGAGGCTTACCCCATGCATAGATACTAACTCGTCAGAGGGCGAATAGATAACCCAAGCTGTGGAAGAAATGTTCTGTGTATTACGACAAGCACCATCAGCGAAACCAATGTATGTTTGGAGAGGCATCGACATCTGCAATATCAAGAGTAAAACCAAGATAAGCAGGAATAATGACGAAAAAAACACTCTCTAGGCTAAGCACACTGTTTAAACTAAAACACACCAGCTAGAAAGAAAAACTATCCTAACTAAAAATCTCCATACCCATTCTTTAAGCATAGTACCTCTTCAAGTAAAGACCATTTCTGGGTTTACCCAAAGAGTCCCCGCCAAAGTCTACCAATTCATAGGCCCCTTTTGCTAGCTTTCGCTTGACAACATAGGGACCATGCCACATAGGAACGAATTTTCCAGCGCCTAATTTATCATTAGCTTGATCGTAAACTAAGACTAGATCTCCTTCCAAAAAATTTCGAGGGGTCACATTTCGATCATACTGAGCTTTCATGCGTTTTGCGTGAGTCTCGATCACCAATGCAGCATCACGTCGATTCTCATCTAATTGAGCCAAGTATAACAAACACTTTTCCTCTTCGGAAGTGGCTGGAAGTAACTCGATGGCCATTTGCAGTGACGGGATTTCGCATTCAATGGGTAACACAGCTTCCAGACCATAGACTAGTTGGAAAGGAGTGAACCCTATTGATGTTTTTACTGAAGTTCGGTACGCCCAAAGCGCTGAAAATAGCATGTTATGCCAATTCGACCAATGAATCCCAATGATTCATCGGATCATGATGACTAAAACTTTGTTGATGGATTCAACCAGACCATTAGCTTGTGGATAATAAGGAGTTGAACTATCGTGACGCAAACCAAGCTGGCCTGTAAGTTCGGTCATCATAACATTTTGAAAATGACGCCCATGATCAGTGATTATCACTTGCGGGACACCAAACCTAGCAATTATATGATTGAACATGAAAATTGCAGCTGTCTTGCCGTCTTCCTCAAATGTAGGCATCGCCTCGGCCCACTTGGTAAAATAATCTACCGCAAGGATGATATACGCATGCCCCCTAGCCGAGTGAGGGTTACATGTAATAAAATCGATACCCCATTTGGCAAAAGGACCAACGGCAATTATAGGGTAGAGAGGAGCAGGTGGAGCACGCATCTTTTGATAAAAAAATTGGTAGTTGTGAAATTTTCGGACCGCCGTAATACAATCTTTAAATAAAGACGGCAAGAAGTAGCCAGTGCGCAATATCTTTTGGGCTGTCGCATACCATGACATATGACCGCCACACGCTCTAGAGTGACAGTCATTTAGAACCCTTTCAGCTTCTTCGTGAGTTAAGAAATGTCTAAAAACAGAGTCCGCCCCACGGCGATAAAGAGTATCTCCAATAATCCTGTATTGTTGGGACTGGAATCATATTTTCCGACGTTCTGACCTTGAAATTTCTGGCCGAAAGGATTGGGTCTGGAGATAAACGATGATATCCCCATACCACGGATCTAAAGTACTGATTAGAAACAAGGATTCGTCCGCAATGGGATCCTCTGCCACAGTTTCCGTGTCACCACGCGGGAAATCACACATTAACTCTGCAAAGACTAAAGATTTCTTAGACTTAGATTTCTCAAATTCCAAGTCGAACTACTACAGGATAACAATCCATCTAGAGTACTTGCCCCCTAATAATTGCTTGGTCAAAATATAGATCATAGGGTTGCAATCCGAAATCACTGTAGTTTTACGTAGTAAAATGTAGTGACGAAAACGTTGGACAGCTTGAACGGCTGCCAATGCCAATTTCTCCACATGTGAGTATTTTAGCTCAGTTGGATTTAAAGTTCGACTAAGGTAATATATCACATGCTCAGTTCCAAATTCATCTTCCTGAACTAAGACCATTCCAATGGTGGAATGAGAGGCAGCGAGATACAAGAAGTAATCTTGGTTGTAGTTGGGAGGATGCAATAACGGTGCATGGGTCAACGCGTGTTTAAGTGCATCAAAAGATTTTTGAGCTATCTCATCCCAATAGAATGGAGTATTCTGTTTCAACAACCGGGTAAAACCCTTTGTAACCTCGGCATAGTTAGGAATGAATCGTCGTAAAAAGTTTGCTTTCCCTTGCAAACTTTGGAGTTGGCGAAGACTCGAAGGAGGAGGCAATTCGATGATAGCTTCGACCTTCAAGGGATCGATGCGAATGCCGGCTTTAGAAACTACAAACCCCAGCAATCGACCCATTTCTATACAGAAGACACATTTGTGTGGGTTCAACTAAATCCGATAATGCCTACACCTCATAAAGATTGCTCGTAAATGGACGAGGTGATCAGCTCGATGTAATGAATGAGCAGGCAAGTCATCGAGATACGGTTGCACAATGTGCTTGATGTCATGAAACGCATAAGACATGGCCCTTTGAAAAGTTGCTCCAGCATTCTTGAGCCCAAAAGGTAAGTTGCAATAAGCAAATGTCCCCCATGGACAAATGAAAGCCGTTTTTGGTTGATCGGCAGGTAGAATATTGATTTGATTGTATTTGGAAAAGCCATCCATGAAGGAGAATATTTCGCTGCCGGCACAATCATAAATGATTTGATCGATATAGGGAGTTGGGTAATTGTCCTTTGGACAGGCTCGATTAATGTCCCTATAATCGATACATATTCTTATTGTTCCCTGCTTTTTATTAACCGGAACAATATTCGATACCCAATCCGTTAACGGGATCGGATAAATGAAACCTGCTTTGAGTAATTTTTCAACTTCTGCTTTAATTGCAGCAACTTATTTTGGGTGAATCTAATGCAAACGTTTCCGGACGGGTTTAGCGTCCGGGTAAGTCTTGATCTCATGAACAACAATCGCAAGATCAATTCCTGGCATTTCCTCATAGGACTAGGAAAAAACGTCGCGGAATTCTTGAAATAGTGCCTTATATATTTGAATTTCGTCATCTGTACACGAGGCACCTATATGAATGTTCTCAACAATTCCAGGCTTAACCGAAATGTCAATAGGAATAGTTAGAGATATGTTTCCCAAAGTTAACTCTGAATCAGGATGTTTCATTGGATTTTGAGGTTCCTTGACATATTCAGTCGTAAAAATTGATGAAAAATCATTTTCAAAACAATCATTCTCGGGTAAAAATGAAGATCTATGATGGAGATCTTCCCATGGTAAATCATCTACACATAGGATTTCACGAATTTGCTCATCAGAGTGAACAAGTTCAGAAAACGTGATTAAATCCGAGCTTGATGTGAAAAGTGATTCTTCACTGACCACATTCATGAAGTCATTTTCGGTTGAAAATGGGTCGGTAAACGATTGCACGGCCTCATACGCAATTTCATATGGACTCAAAGGCATGACATTACCAAATGAGTCTATCTCAGATTCAGAAGGAATGATCCAAGGATCATCATAAACAATGGTGTCTGATGTAATCATATGAATGGTTGCAAATGAAGACGATGCGTTGATCGAAGGAAAAGGAAAAGTTCCCGGTAAACTGGCATCTTTAACTAATCCTACTCCAACATCCTTATACGGGATAGTCGTTTTACCGACATGCTGAATGCTTTCAGAAGAGGCTAGGTCGGATGAAAAGTAAGCTAGCTGGTCTATTGTTACGATCTTTCCATTATGAGGAAACTTTATAACCCGAAAGACCGATGAAACGATCGTTGTCATAGCGTAAGACCAACTTCGACCCAAGAGAAGGTTGTAATCTAGAGGGGCATCAACCACCTCCACATCTAGATTAACGGTTTTTCCTTCAACCCCTATAGGCAAATCCTGTAGAATGCCAAAAGGATGAAACCCACGGCCATCGAAGGCCTTTAGAATCGTCGGGGATTGATTTAGTGAAGGAGAACCAAGCGATCTCCAACACTGTATCGACATAATACACATTGAGGCTCCATCATCAATCACTGGGATCTGGAAAGCCATTTGATGAGCCAAACGCGATGTACTATTTTCTAGATCGAAAATTATTAGGTTCGAGTCCTGAACATCAACAGCTCCTATAGCCACAAAAGTAATTTACATTGTGCTGGACATGATTGCAGCACTTCCAAAGCCGACATTGCTGAGGGTGAAACAACTAAATCCTCAACAATGTTATAGTTCTGAGCCGCTCTCGCATGTGGATTGAAAGCTGACTTTCGAAGTATACCCTTGGCGGGCGGTTTGATTACCAAGTCTGGATTAGGTTTCTCGATCTGTAGTGGATCGGAACCGGGAGCTGAGGTTGATGGATTAGAATGAGAAGATTCTACTTCTTTACCATCAACAGGACTTTTACTACCATAATCTTGCAATCGAGTCGTAATCCTAACATGGGACATCATCAGTATGGGTTCTTCATTGGCACTCAAGGACGAACCTATCATCTTACTGTCTTGAGCTGGAAAAGGATCCTTCAAAATAGCAGGAGTTTGGGAACCTTTGACAATCTTCGCAACCTCTGCACGATGAGGGCAGTCTCTTGTAAAATGTTCATCGTCACAAATGAGAGAAGGATAACGAGGTTTGCGCTTTTCATCATTGGATTCCGATTTTCCAGGTTTCTCCTTTGAATTTTTGTCTGTTTTATTCTTCTTCTTTCCTTTCTTCTTCCCCCCGGATTTTGATTTGGCTGTAGATGACTCTACAATGTGAATATTGGCGGAAATCTCTGCAGAAGAATCTCCTGTTGGGGAATCAGACAAGTTTATGATAGGAGAAGAATTCTTGGATTACTTCTTCTTACTTTTAGTGTTAACCATACCAATCATACCATCGGCGGCATGAGATCCCGAAGGAGCTGCAGCGATTTGATTTTGCTTGGGAAGATCGGGGATTTTCTCGTGTAACGTACCTGACTGAGTATAGACCAATTCAAGGTACTGTGATTGAGCAATTACTTGCTCCTCAGTAACAACTCTGGCTTTAGCTACATCTTCAGTGATCTTTGGCAACAAAGATTTTACAAACCACTCAGCCAAGATCTGATCCGGAATAAAAACCTTCACTAAACGTCGTCGACGTCTCCACTCATGAATATGATCTGAAATGTAAGTGGATGTCGATTGCTTTAACGAAGTTAACAATTCCGTGCCATTGTCATATCGGACTGGCAACTGAAAATGAGTTAAAAACGAGGTAGCTAACTGACTAAAATTATAAAAAGTGCCTCACGGTAACTCAATGTACCACTTGGCCACGAGACCAATTAGAGTGCGCTGGAAAAGTCTAAGACGGATTGAATCATCTGAAATGGAGTTAGACACACACCAGAGGTGGTAAGTCATCACATGGTTCGACGGGTCCTCTCCTGATTTACCTTCGAACTTAGGAATGTCACTGGGCAACTTATTCGGCATTGGTGGCCAAAACGGAAGATAATTAATGGGATCATTGTTAGGCGCGACAAGTCAGGTAAGTCCAAAGTTGCGATAAACGGTAACTAAAGATTAGGGTCCCTAAAACTCTGGGTCATGAGACCAGCCCCAGGAGGAGGATATCCAGGATAACTAGGAATAGGAATTGCATTTGGGATATTTTATCCTCCCGGAAAACCAGGATTAACCGGACCGTACTGGGGTTGCTGAGGTTGTTGATAAGTGTACCCAGGGTACGGTTGATACTGATAGACTAGCTGTTGCATAGCAGGACCGAATTGGTACTATCCCTGGTACGGTTGATAAGTAAATTGTGGTTGACTTGTGACAACCGTACTTGAACCAGGTTGCCCTACAGGCATCTGAACCGAAGTTTGAATCGTAAATCCAGACGGTGGTAAAGATGTTTGAGGAGTAGATACAGGAACAGTAGAAACCGGAGCTGTCGATACTCCGGAAGTAGGTGAGGTAGATTGAACAGATGTTGTGGCAGTTGTAGCAGTCGTTTGAGGTGGAGTATGAGGCGTACTAGGCCCAGGCTGAGAAACTACCGAAGGTACAAAATTTTGAATGTTAGACTAGACTGGTTGCTGGGGTGTACCAGAAACTAAGGGTTGTCCAGTTTGAGATGACAACTACACATTTGGCTACAACACCTGTTGAGTTTTCGATGGATCCCACACTATATTCATTCCGGGGTACTGAGCCATAACAGGTTGAGAATATTGAGGACCATAACTGGGTTGAGGGTAGGATTGATAATTTAAAGGTACATTTCTCGTTCCTTGCACATACGTTTGACCGGAGGGTGGTTGGAAACCTTGGTTCGAGTACTGACCTTGGGGTTGATACCCTTGAGGCACGTACTGATAATGGGGTTGACCTTGAGGTATAAATTGATACTGGGGTTGACCTTGGGGTACATATTGAGTCTGGGGTTGACCTTGAGGAACGTACTATCCCGTAGGTATGTACTATCCTTGAGGTTGCCCCCCAGATGCAAATTGGGTACCTTGAGGTTGCCCCCCAGGCGATAATTGACGCTGCCCCCAGGCGGTAACTGGCCACCTTGAGGTTGAGGATTGGGAATAGAACCTGACACCATGAGAATGTCTTCTACGCTCAATGGCTTAGTACCATTGCTTCCATTTAATAACCCTTGCTCAATGGGTTGAGGAGATGCTCCCGAAAAAGTACCAGAAAGTGACTGATACCCAGAGGGAACAGAAGGACCGTCGTACAATAAGGATTCGGGTGATTGAGTAAACATGGACGACTGCCTTGACATATTTAATGAAGGATAATAACCTCTACGTGTTGGGTGATAAGGAATGCGAGGTGGTGAAAAACTTAACCCTAGGTTTTCTAAGAAATTAGTCAAAGAAAGATACCAAGTACTACTCCTAGGTGGACTGTAAAAAATTGATTCATGCTCCCTTAGCTCAATAACAGGTTGATTTTCAGGGATAGGGATGCCTAATTCTTCTTCCGGAGTAGCAAGTTATTCAATAGCAATAAGTCCAGAAGGAAGATCTTGGGTGATTACTCTTTCTACCCTAGGTGAACCAGGACCACTAGAAGCTGGAGAAGCAAACCCCGATGTCGGAGTAGCAGCAAATTCACTTTCAGGCTCGGATATTTCAGGTTCCTCACCTATATCACTAGTAGATGAAAAGCTACCAGTAACTTCGGAAACAGACACTGACTGTGGATTATAATCTGCTACTAACGCTTGAAAATCAGGATGTACTATCAAAGAAGATTCTCCTTCTTCAAGTGACCCAACTCTACTGTCTCTAGGAGTTACGAGGACTTTCAAGCCTTCAAGTTGGCTCGGTGAAAACTCAGGAGGTTGGCTCTAAAGTCTACGGGACTTCCTCGGTAATTCAGCCACGGTTAAAAACTTTTAACTACTTCACACGCAAACAAAGTAAAATCTCAATTAAAACCACCTAAAGCCTCTAAAGAACCAAACAAATTTGAATCGCACGCCTAAAGAATCTAGGAGATCAAACACACACAAACAGTAACTTTCCGTACTGAAAACACTAGTTGGTGATGAAATCCAATGTCGCAGAGTTCAATACAGAAATGGCGGTTGGAACAGTTACCCCGGCAACTTGCTTAATGAATAGACTGGCACAAGTTCCTCCACTTAACCGTCTCGAGTGAGAGAACCCCCCAGAAAATCCAAGTGATTCTAGCCAACGTCTGCTCTAGGTACAGTGGGATCTTCCCACCACTCTCACCTTAGGAAGAATCCAAAAGAATATGGCCACTAAGGTTACCAACTGAAACAAATATACCTGGGGGAACAGTCTACAATCCGATACGCACGCAAGGGTAGAGTAGCAAGCTCAATCCCCTTGAAGGCTTCTTGACATAATCCAAGGTTTATCAACAAGTGACCCCAGGTTCCTCGACAATGGTTAATCCGAGGTTTACCGTTTTTAATACGTGAATATCTGGCGTCGTTCCCAATGAGGAAGGATTGATTCCCACACTGGTTCGGACACGATCTCGTGCTTCTCCTTTAAGAGGAGCTTTCCCAGAGCATAAATGCAACAATTGGATTTCTTCCCTACCACAAGATACAACTACTTGTTTGTTTTTACTGTCTTGGAGATTTAATTACTCTCCTACTCCAAGACACTAGCCTAAGGTAAGTTGGTGTATCAGAGCCCTAGAAATAAAAATGTTACTAGATGAATTTTACTTTAAGCGTTATTTTTTATTGGTTTTTGTTTAAGTCAAAAGGTGTGGAGATGAAACTCGTGGTATGAAGACTCAACTCAAAATCACTAAAAATGCACCTAAGATGATTTAAACAATCTTTTTCTCTTCGATGAAATTCTAAACTAAGAAAGAGTTTGAGAATGCAAATACTTTGTAAACACAAATCCTTCTTAAGAAACAAATTAAAAGAAGAGCTTTTGTCCTTTCCAATGCACTCAAAACGAGACAACTAGTTATTTCACAAAAATTTCCCTTTTTCGTTTCAAAGCACTCAACCACTACAAAAACAAACTTTTTTTCAAAAGAGATTTTTTTTATTTTTTATAAAACACTCAAAACTATGGAAATGACTAACTTTGAGATCTATAAACTATAAAAACCTATTTGAAGTCAAAGCCTACAAGATGTATTTTTTAAGGATGTTTTACTTAGCTAGATGTAAGCTAAGGACCAATTTATGCAGAATCACAAATCAGTCAAGAACAACCAATTTTGTTTTCTTTTTGAAAATGAAAATCCAAACTTTTAAACACAAGATTTTCGAAGTTTTGTAAACAGAAAACTCAAAGCGGATTCCTCAACAAGGGGAGATTTCATAAATGGTCAGACTCATAAGAAGGCTGGTAGACACCAAGGTGATCTGAGGTCCCTACAGCTTCTAAGCTCAGAGCCACTACACAACCAAAATGAAAAACAAGCCCAACAAGCAAAACTCCTAGGAATTTCACCTAAAACCCTAACACTAATGAAATCAACCTAAGGAAAGCTTCTGACAAGTTATATGCAGGTCTGGGTAGTGGATAACAATTTCTAAACAAAAACTAAGCTGACTAACAGAGGAAATCTTAGGTTTTTCAAAATTTTGACAGGGTCCGCAGGCCCACAGTTAACACAGGTGCGGTCCCGCTCTGTGCTAAAAGCAAAGGTGCGGATAGGTACGCACTGTGTCAAAAGGTTAGGGTGTGGTCCTCTCCCAAAGCTATGAAAAACGAAAAATAACCCTAGATCTACAAACTCTACCCAATTTTACACACAACAAGCAAAAAACAGAAAAAAAAAACACAGTTTCTTAAGTCAAAGTAAAAACAAGGAAAATAATCAAGTCCCCAGCGGAGTCGCCATTTTGTCACACGAAATAAGTTGATCTTGCGGACAAGATAGACCGTCCTAGAATCTAAAGAAGACCTAATGACAAGCAAACCAACCAGACACTATCTTTCTCTAAATATTCTTTAATAAACAAAGGCAAACAAGTGTTTTTAGGGCCTACCTTAGGTCCAACGCAAGTTTGTGGATGCCCTCGCTCCTTCGATCCAAATGAGCTCCTTTGTCGCGAATCTGCAAACACAAACAAGCAAACAAATTAAATAGCACCTGAAAAGCCAATATCATAAAACATATTTAACATGAAAGTCAAGGAGTTCATGAAACAAATAACATGAGATACTTGTTGAGAAAAATGAGTTTGATTGTATTAATTCAAAAGAAGAAGAAATTTACAACCTATGCCTTGATGTTGTACAAGCTCCTCCCAGGGTCTAGCAAGAAGTCTCCTCTACTTTGACAAGTTTCACTCACTTCCCAATGAAGCCAAAAAGGTATGTGATCTCTCCTCTTAAGCTCAACTAGGAAGTCTTAATTTCACCAGCATTTACCCTCAAAAATGTTCAGCTTCTAACCTCCTTAGCAACCAGCCCAATGCCTGAATTTATAGTGCAATGGAGGGAGGTTACTAGGTCCTCCTTCAAAGGGATTGCTCCTCTCATCAAGGGATTAGCTCCTTCTCTTTTGGGATGCATGAACCACCTAAGAGCGGCAAATCCATGTCAAAATTCCTTCTAGAATCATCTAGAATTAACCCAAAGTGAGTTTTTTAGAATAAACTTGCGCCTTTTTGACTTTCAGAGGGGTCCGCACCCACACCTTTAGGGACAGAGCGGGCAGGTCCGCAGTTTTTGTAAACAGAAGGTGCGGGACCGTAGGTGACAGTGAGAGAAAGTGCGGAACCAGAGTTTCATTGATTTTTAATGTCTTTCTCTTATTTTCAAAGCTTGACTTGAAGAGCTGAGGTCTGAGACTTGCTTAGGAGGACAGTACAAGTGATGATAGACCCATACTGACTGCAAATAATCATGGTGACGATATTTTTGTGTAACAGTGCAAAAGAGAAAAAATTAAGAAGTCTGAAACAAAATTCTTTTCAGTTAATGCTTGGTTTGACGAGGAATGCAAAAAAGGAAGGAAAATGTGGAAAGAGTAAAACAAGGTTAACATAAAGCTCAAAGCTTACAAGCAGTTATTAAGCAAGAAAAAGGCTGATTTCATGGTTTCAAGGAGGGAAGAACTAATATTTCTTGAGAAAAATAATCCCAAATTATTTTTAAAGGAGCTCCAACCGAGAAAGATGCAAACTGGAAATAGTATTACAAATTCTAAATGGTTTTACTATGCAAGAAAACTCTATGAGCAGGATCCCAAGGTTGACCCTCCCCCCTTGGTCAACACTAATACTAAACTCTTCACGGTGCAAGAGGTAGAGATGGGTATCAAGAAGTTGGGTGTTGGAAAATCAAACGACTTTGCTGAACTCCAAGCAGAATATCTAAATTGGGGCTCAAAGATTCTTGCACCTCACGTTACAAAAAATTTCAACAACATCATACAACAGGAGCTCCCCACAGATTGGACTACTAGTCTGGAAATACCTCTTTTCAAGAGCGGTGACGTCAATAATCCCTCCAATTATAGGACCATCATGATAATTCCTTTGTTTGCAAATCTATTTGGAAGCATGCTAGAAAATAAAATTAGCAAGTGAGAAAAAGAAAGAGATAAGCATCCTAAAGGGAAAGAAATTTTTAGGCCTAAACATTCCACAGTGTATTATTGTATAACTTTAAGGCACATCATTGAAAACGTTTGGGAGAAAAAGGAAGAAGACTTTTGTTGCTTTGTTGATTTCAGAAAAGCATTTGACACGGTTCCTATGGATATGCTTTGGCACAGAATGGAGGAACTTGAGGTTCCTAAACATTTGAGGGAAGTTGTGCATAGGTTGTATGAAGAGGTGAAAGTCAAAATTAGAACTTCAGTAGGCATTTATGAAGGTTTTAGAAGAGATATCGAGGTCAAGAAAGGTTGCCCACTGTCTCCTACCCTTTTTGGTTTACATATCGAAAATCTTGAGGAGTGGTTAAATTCGCAAGGGGGTGATGGTATCTATTTGGGAAATTTTGTTATAAGGCTTCTTTTGTATGTAGATGACATTATTCTAATTTCTAAATTGGCTTTTGGTCTGCAATAGCACTTACTGTCCCTTGATCATTTTTGTAGAACTGTGGGGATGCAAGTCAATATCATCAAAACGAAAGTAGTGGTTTTCTCTAAAAAAAGAAAACATAACCAACATAAGTTCTACTTTGAAAGCAACATTCTGGAAGAATTTTTGGATTACAAATACCTCCAAATTGACTTCAACAAAAATCTAAGCTGGGATGGTTGTAGAAAGAAAATAACTTTGGGGTATTGGAAATCATTTTATGTTTTTCAAAATAGGTGTAGAGAGGCAGAGTTATGGGACTAGAAAACCACTCAAACTCTTTTTGGGCTTCCAGTGATTCCAGTGATTCTCTATGGTTGTGAACTATGGGCTAGTAGTACATCTAACATGCAGTGGAAACAAATTGAGAAAATTCAGAAGCGTTTGATTACAAACAAATTCAAGATTAAAAGTGCAGTTCCTTATGCTACCATAAGGTATTTAAAAAAAATGAGCAAATGGAAGAGGGTAGATTGCCTAAGGTTATCTTTAATGACAGGTTGTGCAACAGAAAAAAGACTTGGATGCAGCAAAACAACAAATGGTTTAGTAAATGGGGTATTTTCTTGAACACGTGTCCCATAAACAACAAAGAGATAAAATCTTTTGTTACGGATAAGTTACACAAGCATACTTGGGATAAGGAGATAGGAAGAAAGAAAAAGTACTATATTGAAGTGTTTAATCCCACTCATAGTCATCAACCAAAAGCATACATCATTACAAGAAAAAAGGTCATTGGTGAGGGTAATGCTTGTGACGAACCTTTAAGGCCCGTCATCAATGTGACATATGGTGATAGTCTTTAAAAAAGTGTTGTTGTAAGTGTATATAATGATGGTCCTTTAAGTTTTGTCACCAAAGCTATTTTCAATGACACTTTTGGTGAGGGTCGTTAAAGGCTCATCACTAATTCTCTCTTTGGTGACACTTTTTGTGAGGGTTGTTAAATGCCCATCACTAATTCTCTCTTTGGTGACACTTCTAGTGACGATATTTTATTGACTGTCACCAATGATGTTTTTGGTTACTTTTGGTGATGGTCAATAAATGTTCGTCATCATTGATCATTATAATGAGTTTTTATGACACTTCATGCTTGTGACAGACCTTTAAGGTCCGTCACCAATGTCGCATATGGTGACGGTCTTTAAAAAATCGTTCTTGTAAGTGTATATAGTGATGGTCCTTTAAGGTTTGTCACCAAATCCATTTTCAATGACACTTTTGGCGAGGCTTGTTAAAGGCCCGTCACTAATTTTCTCTTTGGTTACACTTTTGGTGAGGGTCGTTAAAGGCCCATCACTAATTCTCTTTTTGGTGACACTTCTAGTGACAATATTTTATTGAACCTCACCAATGCTCTTTTTGGTTAATTTTGGTGACGGTCAAAAAATGTTCATCATCATTGATCATTCCAATGAGTTTTTGAGGAAGCTATGTACTTGTTACTATATTTTTTGTTAAAAGATAATGATTTAAGACCATTGTTGTGGAGTCTTTTTTATTATGTGTCCAAGGTCATAGTGGTTATAATAGTCAGTCAATTTGTTAACGATTAATTAGTGTGTATCATTTCCCTCAATTCACAAGAATATAGTTTTCCTATGAGTCAACACATGATTCATCTCTATCAGGTTTATATCTAGAAAATCTCCTTTAAATAAAGTTCCACTAGTGTGTGTAGGAACTATATTATTTAATACATAATCAAGCTCTATCAATTCTATTAATGAGAGAGACCTAGCACTCCTCAACACTCATGGCACACCTTAACATGCTTTGGAACAGTACACTAAAATTCCTTAGCACTGTTGAGCCCCGAACTTGCATCTTTCCTCTACACTTTCCTAGACTCTTTCCATTCACTTGGACCTCCTAAGCTATCAACATCATTGCATATTAATCATAAAAGAGCATTTAAAGTGGTTTTTAACTATGTTTTGTGTTTGTTGTTTGAATTAGATTTTTGCTCATCGAGCTGCGGAATCCTGTCACTTTCCACAGCGGCTTCAACTTTCTACAGCTATTTTTGTTAAATTCTACATTGTAGGTGTCTTCAGGCAAAGCGAGCCACATGGGCAAGTTGGAAATGACTTGGACATGGACCGAGTCCTATTGGCTTAGTCAGATTCATCAGAGGAGGCCATGGTCAACAGTGGTCAAGCGTGGTCAAACAGAAGAGTCCTACGGCAACAGGACTCTGTTTCCAAGCACGTGAAAGATTTTCGTGGCTGTTTCTAGATTTCTGGAGGCACGCTGACACCTGTAGGCTGCCCAGGATGTAAATCCAACAAGCCATTTTCAATACATTGCATCATCTCAGCAGCCATGATGCTAGATCCGTGGACGTTGTCGTTCATGTGTCCTCTGTCAGTGTGGTTTATAGGAAAACAATTATGTAAACTTTTTCTATAAATAATGCATTTCTATATGCATAGTAGTTAGTCTTTTGAATATATATTTTTGCTATTAAAAACCCCACTGTGTCGTTACACTAGTTTCATTGTTGTGACTGTGTTCTAAAATATATGAGAAGACTCTGTTTCTGAGCATAATTCTTGATTGATAGCTGTTGCCCGAGGTTGTGCAGAGGGCCTCTGCACACGCCGAGGTTTTGTTTCTTATTGCTATACAGTTTCATGTTGTGTTTATTATGCCATAGTTATTCACTTATGTATATTTCATTTACTATGGTACTAATGTTTCATTCTTGTTCATAATTTTACATGCTTTACATTGTTGTTAACGCTGATCAGTGTGTATGTTCCAGATTATAGTAGGCAGCCCGGGAATTTGCATATAATTTTCACAATGACTAATGACATGGAATCAGTCTTTCTGCTAACTTACTTTTCTTAGCTTTTAATTCCAGTTCTGTTTTGTTTATTTCAGTTTTGTTCATTGGCTTTATTAGTTAGCTTAGATATTAAATTTCTCAAGTTGTTGATGATTACCTCCGAAAGCCATAGCGAGACTAACTGGCGAGGGGTCAGACTATGAATTGATGTGATTTGATTTTAAGTTTACTTTTCTGCAATTAGATGTTAGATTGCTCAAGTTGTTGATGATTACCTCCGAAAGCCATAGCGAGACTAATTGGCGAGGGGTCAGACTATGAATTGATGTGATTTGATTTTAAGTTTACTTTTCTGCAATTAGATATCAGATTGCTCAAGTTGATGATTACCTCCGAAAGTCATAGCGAGACTAACTGGCGAGGGGTCAGAATATGAATTGATGTAATTTGATTTTAGCTTTACTTTACTTGCAATTTTTTTGGATTTCTTTGAGTACAATAGCTTAATTCATTTCTTTTGTATTTAGACAGTATCAGGGATAATGGTTTCATGATCAATAGTTCACTGTTTGTTTGATTAAAATAGTGGCACTTTTTCATTTTCTTTTGAGAATTTATTTCGTCATTAGTATGTTTTAAGACCTTCTAAAGTTTGAAGCTTTGGAAATCATTATAAAGGACATAATTGCCTTGAAAATTTATATCCATACTTGTATTTTAGAATTTCCATTTCACATTAGGAGATAAACGAAGATAAAAAAACCCCCAAAACAAAATAAAAAATCAAAAACGACAAAAAAGTAAGAAATAGGTTATCTTGCACATATAGTGCGCCACACTTCAATAGTTTACGACTCCCGGATTGACAATTAATATAGAAATTTAGGACACTCTAAATTGACCAAACATTTTGGCGCCGTTGCCAGGGAAGTGTAAACTAGGTAGCCAATTTCTTTAAAAAAAAATCAAAGAAGGGAAAAATTGATAACTTCTCAAAGTATGCTCTCCTCTTGCACCTCGTGTGATCTGGAGGATCAGAAAAGAGAGTTATTGGTTCAATAATTTCTTGAGTATGCTCTCTTCCTGCACCTAGTGTGATCTAGAAGATCAGAAAGAGAATTATTAGCCTGTCTTGAAGATAAAAAATAAAAAATGACATGCATAGAGCAAGAGATTCTAGGGGAAGGTTTATAGCTAGGGCCAAGAGTTTGATTTTTACAGCTCTAGCTACTTCAAGGCATAGACAAGATACACCTCCATCATATCCAACTCACACTCCTAGCCTTAGGATTCCTGGAATTCAAGGGGCAGCAGCTGAATTAGGAGACTCTCCCACACTATCCATCAAATCTGACCTAGGGAAAGAACCTTTCTTCACTTTTACAGGGGAACATATTGTAATCAAAGAAGTAGAATCACCTGAAGAAGAAGAGGGAGAAATTCCTCCTCGTTCGCCATTAATAGAAGAACCAGAGGACTCTGAAAACTCTGGGGAAACTATTATGACAGAGGAAGTAGTAAACGGATTTGGAGGAGGAGGAAACAATGGAGGAGGTAGAGGTAACATTGGGGTAAATAGGGATGGAGATAACTCATTTGGATTTCCTATAGTTGATGAGGAAACTCATACAACAATGAAAAACATCTCACCACCTATCCTCCAAAACTTTTATGGGTTGCGAAGTGAGGATCCTGAAACATTTCTATTTGTGTTTGAAGTCGTGTGCCGAACTTATGACTATATGGAAGACTCTCAAAAACTCAAATTGTTTCCTTCTGTTAGAGTCGGTCTGTTCAGCTCTCTGTCAAAGATCAAAACCTCTTTATTGCATTTCATTTTTAGGTGTCTCACTCTGTTCATTAATCGGCATTCCATTAGGGGCATGCCATAATCTGACAGAAGGACCTTATCACTCATTTCCCTCAGGTCATGTATCTGTTGGTCCGTGTCTATACATCAAAATCAATTTTAAAGTCATTCACAGTCCTATTTGGTCTCTTGGTCAGCAAAAGTGCCATTTTAGTCATTAGGTCTAGGGTTTGGTCTTCAGAATGTCAAATAATGCCAGTAGGCTATGAGAATGTCTCCAATAAGTTTTCATTTCAGAATTTTCATCATCAATAATGCTCAAGAATGGTTCTTCTTGAAAACCTGTTTTGAAGAAGAAATCGTCAAAATTTGTTTTTTGTAATGAATATGTAATTATCAAAGCTCCTTCATGTTGTGAAATTCTTCAAGCATAGCCCTGGTCTCCTTTGCCGAATCCGATGATAGCTATCCCTACACAAAAAGACCAGAGTTTCATCATCGGTTCAACAAGCCAAATGGAAACAAAATCAGAGTTTGTATTAAAAGATGAAGGTGCCAAAGTTCTGCAAATATTATCAAAACGGGCGTCATGGGCCAAAATTTCAAAATATCTTGGTTTATGAGCTATTCCTTCATTGGATAAGCTTATTTGCAAAAGACAAGCAGAGCCAAGTGATTTTGGTGAGTCGGGGAAAATTTGGGCGAAAATTTGCTGCAAGCACTAGACGCAGCGCACTGAGCAGGAGGCGCGGAGCACTAGTGAGGCGCGGCGCACTGGGCGTGAACACGCAGTGTTATTTTACATGGGCGTGATGCACTAGGGAGGCGCGGCGCATTGGGTATGCTGCACGACGCACAGAGCCAGGAAGCCCGAGAATTGCCCAAACTCACTCCAATCGCCCAAAAACGCGTGGATTCGCCTTGTGACAAGTAGGTAGAGCCTCCATACTGCTTTGCATTAAAATATGATTCCCATGTGATGGTGTTTGTTGTATGATGAATGGGTAAAGAAAGAACAAACCCTATATCTTCAAAACTGTCAAACAAAATCGTTGCCTAGGGTTTTGATCACTGTTTTGTCACCAAGCTCATTCCCCCATCTCATTTGTCCCTTGATTTCATTATTCCCTAAGTTCCCTTACCCCTTAAAATCTCTAATCCCCTATTTCAATTTCCTTTTGTTCAAAATCCTAATTGCAAAATCGCAAAACCCTAACCCCATACAAAAACCTCCCAAACATTCCACATTTCCCCAAATAAATTTATCCCAACAGTCCCTTAACTCCCATTCTTATTCACTCCCTTTGTTTCCCTTATTCCCCAAGTTACATACTCCTTGATTCACTAATCATATGCCCCTATCCCTCTTTCATAAAACCCAAAACCTCAAGTTTCCCAAATATTACCCAAACATTTAAATAACTATCCATTTTTCCTACATTTGTCAAAATTCTAAAGGGCAAATTATCACTAGACGAGACCCCACTGTCCACACTACCCTATTTCCCATAGTCCCTCAAACATTTGGTAATTGCACCAAATTCTCATTCTTCATCTCATTGAAGTCAAACAGACTTTGAAACACCATGAAGGCGGACACTGATACATTATATGACCAAGAAAATGACTTTACAACTAAAACTGCATGCACAAGGAGGGCACTGAAACATTGTAAAAGGGAGGATAGACTCCAAATCTTGGCCGAAGCATCCTTGGCTCAACATAGCTCTTGATGAAGAAGGTCCAACCCAAATTTCAACAAATTTGGAGCAATTTTTGCATTTTGGACACCAAAAACAGAGTTTTCCTCGCTATGCGCCGCACCACCTGGCGCTCGCTTTTGCTAGAGGGCTCAAATCACAAAATATTTGCATTTCTAGTTTTTTCATGAAAATTTATGCTTGCCTACTTATGGAAAAGAAGTTTGAGCAGGTTTTGAGCCCTCAAAAGGTCAAAAAACACTCAAAAAATGACCTCACTGCCCCTATTTTGACACACAGGAAGCAGTCATGGGAGATTGGACATTTGGAGGGGAAAATGGACACCAAATCTAGAAATTCCACTTGGGTTGGAAAGTAGACAGGCAGGGCTTTCCAACGAGTTATCGTGGGCTCAATTTTGACTTCAGGAAGTGCCTCAAAATCAGCTCCAAAGTGGCACGACGCATAGAGAAATTTGGCCTCATTTTCACTCTTCAGCTCATAAATTCGCCCAGTTTTGACTAGTTTTACTTTTTGATGTAACTATTGATCTGCCATGATGTAATTTGATGACCATGATGTAATATTGGCACATTTTTACTTGTTCTAGAGGATTCATTCACTAAAAAGTGAAAAACAACTGAATGAATCAATTTCCTAACATATAGAGGCAAGTTGTTTCATTGCCTATTTTTCAGTTCCTTATTTAGATATGGTTGAAATAGCTCCTATAATGATGAGCTCGACCCCTAGAGGCATGGGAAGTAGTTAGGCTTGCCTATATCTTGTGATCTTTCAACCATTAGCATGGTTGGATACTAGGGATTGCTTGGCACTCTATTTTACATTTCATTTCTGCAATTTTGGCAAAGGAAAGACCAGGGTTTTGCAGCACTTGTTGGGATCCATGTGGCTCTGTTTTTTGATGGTGTTTTAATCTAAGTAATTGTAAGTTCACTGATGTTTATGTGTATCATTTTACCTTCTCTTTTCTTCTGAAATTAAGCAAATGAGTGATTGAGGTAGAATTCATTGGACTGCTTTGCTCTGCCCTGAAATTTTGTTTAATTTTACATGTTTTCATCTGTTTGAGGAGGACTCTTGAGACCCTCTTGCCCTCCTTAGCCCCTCACCAGTCTGATCCATCCATTCATTCAATCCAAAGCATCAAAACAATTGCATTCCTCGCCCCAATCAGAACTCTGCAAAAACTAGGCTTCATCCCCGGACCCAAATTTGCCTTTCCCTTTTTCCAACAAAAACCCCTGAAAAATCAAATCAAATCTTTGCACTTCATACCTAGCCTAAAATTAGTTTGTATTTTAGTCATCTCCAGCTCCATTGATTATATTTCACTGAGATTGACCCGGATAGAGCCCTCTCCTATCCTCATAGGGCTAGCTACGAGGTTGAGCGTGGTTTGATGTAGACCTAGAACCTTGCCTTTTCAGCCTGAGGTAAATCTAGGCTCTAACATAGTGGCGACCATACTGGGGAAGAAAGTTTATTTTCATTTTTTGGCTTTATAAACTACAGATGGAGCCTGAAGTCAGCCAGGTAGCCTTCTAAACGCTTTTTCTTTACATTAGCGCAAGTAGATAAAAGCTGCTTCAGTCAATCTCCGGTCTAGTTTATAAACTGAACATCTGATCTAAACGATCACCCCAGTACATGTATCAAGTTAGATCTGATGGTTGATGGTGGACAACGATCAGACATAAGAAGGCTGAAATCATTCACCTGGTGACTCCAACTCAATGTAGAGACTCCATTGGAGGACTAACTCTTCTCTGAGAAAATGGAAGGATCTTACACAAAGTTCGGGTATCCAAAGTGGAATGGTATTCAGGATCTAGTCTGCTTTCTTGTAAATTACTTCTTTGCTGTTCTTGAAGCTGTCCTGAAAGTTTTTCAAAATTTGTTGTATGATGAAGGTGATCAAAATCTTCAATCAACCTATTCAAAAAGTGTAAATACTGAGTTTCCCTTTGATCCTGGCCTCCTTACTTTTCCCACATCTCATGATGACTCTCTTCAGCGTGATGAGCCTAAAGAAAACAAACCTGATCTCGTAGCTCTTGTATATACTCCTACACCTTTTATAATCCCAGATAGGTATAAACCTCTTGTTTTACCTTCTGTTCTTCATGCTTTCCCCAAAAACTATGATCTATACTTGCCGAGGTTTGATGGTGAATGTAAGAATGTCAACGCTAAGCAACATGTGCAGAATGATGAGACTTTTCTAGACCTTTTTGAAGTTGATGAAGAAGATGTCAGTATAAGGCTTTTTGCTCTTCTTTGCAAGGCAAAGTCAAGAGTTGGTTCAAAACCCTGCCTGATGCGAGCATCTCAGATTTCCAGTAGTTTGTCAATGTTTTTCTCGATAGGTGGGTGATCAGACAGAACCTTTTCCTTATTTTAGAAGAGTATAACCAGCTGAAAAGACTGCCAGGGGAGACAGTACAACAGTTTTCTGCCAGATTTAACCAAGTTTATTATTCGATGCCAGTTGATATAAGGCCTCCTCCTAGATTTTCTCTCTTGCACTATTCGGGTGCCTTTGATCCGAAAATGGAGTTTCAGATGAGAGAAAGGAATCTTGCAACACTTGAAGAGATACAGAATAGTGCAGTAAATGTAGAGGCTCATCTGTTGATCTGAAGGGCAAGGTTGAAAGAAGAAGAGATGAAAAACATAGATCCGGAGAAATCGACATCTCTAGAAGTAAAGCTTGACATTTTGGCAAGTGCAGTGGAAGAGATGATGCAAAGGATCATCACAAGGAATGAGAATAATGTTCAAGCCCATGGCTCGCTGATTGAAGAAGAACAAGTTGCTGATCCAAAACATCTTCTTTCTTATCCCAATTGTTATAGATCTGATAATGATTGTCTTATAGATCATCTTGGAGAAGAGGGATCTGTTGATATGACATGTATGCTTGATGATGTGTTGTATACTAATGATTTGCCTTAGTTTGATCAGTATGATGATGATTATGTTCTCCAAACAGGAGCTAATCTTGCAGACAAACCGCAGCTAGTTTGTGGGAGGAAGAAGTTCACTTTCAGCAGCTCGAGTACAGTGATCAACCGATGCATATCAGCGATGACAGTGACGAGGAAAGTGCAACAAACTTTGAAGTAAGTGAAGGATCTTTGCCTTTTTGTTTTGATTCATTTCAATTCATGAAAGACAACATTCATGCAATCAGAAATCAACTGTCAGCAAGTCTTGATTTGGACCCTTTTGAGGGTGATGAAAACCTTGTTCAAGACTTCTCATATTCAGATTTCCAGCCCCCAAATGCCATTGATTTTCAAGTTGCACATGAAGACATGGAAGCTGGCACATATGATCAAATGATACAGGATGACTCCCTACCTTTCTGTTTTGAATCATTTCAGTTTTTGAAGGGTAAATTGCACAGTAAATCTTCGAATGGGCAGCCTGCAGGAAATCAACAATCTCTAGGTTTTAATGTTGAGGATGAAGGTCAGATTATAGATGAAGGTGTGGAATCTGAAATACGTGATTTAATGATGCAAGAGGATTATGTACCGTTTTGTTTCAAAGCATTTCAGTTTATAAAACAGAATCTTCGTAATATCTTTAAAGAAAAAGATGAACAACCAATAGGATGTCATATATTTTTAATGGATACATCACAGTAGTCTTTTCAAATCTTTTATGATCCTATTGCTCGTGTGTTGGATGATGTTTGCTGTAAAATTTATTCCCCATTGGCTAACCATGTGCTAGAAAAGAATGTTGATAATAATATTATTCAAAATTCGCCTTCATTGTCTTGTTTAAAATATTGTTCATTGCATAGCCCATACTAAGGTTTGCAGTCATATGAGGAGATTGATAAAGGATAATTTTGTTCTGTTTAGAATCGGCAACAGAGTTTGGTGATTCACGAAATTTAGGACCCTTTTGACAGCCTGTTGCTGTCACCAAAGAAAGACAGCACCGATGTGAGGAAAATCTTAATATCCAACTATGAAGATTACTTGGACCAGAGCAGTAATGTGTTAATGGAAATCAATAGCAATGTTTATGAAGATCCTTTCGTAGTATTCTTGAAGTCATCCAGTAAATTCATGCTTTGCATGTTTATCATCAATCAACTTAATTCTGACTTTCCATGGGAGTTGCCTTTCAATTCTTCCCTTTTCCTGCGCATCAGAAAGCATTTGGGAAGAAATCAAATACTAGCCAGGATGCTTATGTGGTTGCATTGGTTGTTCCATTTCACTTGATCGAGTGGTGAAAAGAAAACTTAGAGTAGGTTTGTTAGTTATGTTTTAGTCATGTTTGGTTTTATTATGGTTTTCAATTTTAGTTGTGAGCCCAATTTCCAGTCAATAAATGAGTCAAAAGTCTTGTGTCAGTTTGTCAAGTTATCGACTCCATAGACCAATGGACGAAGGCACTGTCTATCTCTCCCACAGATCTGTAATTCTTGGCACCTCCAAGGAGCTACCATCCCCATTGGAGCCAATGTTAGAGTCGGTATGTTCAACCCTCTGTCAGAGATCAAAACCTCTTTATTGCATTTCATTTTTAGGTGTCTCATTCCATTCATTCATCTGCATTCTATTAGGGGCATGCCATAATCTGACAGAAGGGCCTTGTCACTCATTTCCCTCAGGTCATGTATCTGTTGGTCCGTGTCTATACATCAAAATCAATTTTAAAGTCATTCACAGTCCTATTTGGTCTCTTGGTCAGAAAAAGGGCCATTTTAGTCATTAGGTCTAGGGTTTGGTATTCAGAATGTCAAATAATGCCAGCAGGCCATGAGGATGTCTCCAATAATTTTTCATTTCATAATTTTCATCATCAATAATGCTCGAGAATTGTTCTTCTTGAAAACTCTGTTTTGAAGAAGAAATTGTCAAAATTTGTTTTTTGTATTGAATATGTAATTATCAAAGCTCCTTCATGTTGTGAAATTCTTCAAGCACAGCCCTAGTCTCCTTTACCAAATCGGATGATAGCTATCCTTGCACAAAAAGACCAGAGTTTTATCATCAGTTCAACAAGTCAAATGGAAACAAAATCAGAGTTTGTATTAAAAGATGAAGGTGCCAAAGTTCTGCAAATATTATGAAAACGGGTGTCATGGGCCAAAATTTCAAAAGCTCTTGGTTTATGAGCTATTCCTTCATTGGATAAGCTTATTTGCAAAAGACAAGCAGAGCCAAGCGATTTTGGTGAGTCAGAGGAAAATTTGGGCAAAAATTTGCTATAAGCACTAGGTGCGGCGCACTAAGCAGGAGGCGCGGTGCACTGCTGAGGCGCGGCACACTGGGCGCGAACACGCAGTGTTATTTTACATAGGCGCGGCGCACTGGGGAGGCGTGGTGCATTAGGTATGCTCCGCGGCGCACACAACCAGTAAGCCCGAGAATTGCCCAAACTCACTCCAATCACCCAAAAACGCGTGGATTTTCCTTGTGGCAAGTAGGTAGAGCCTCCATATTTCTTTGCATTAAAATATGATTCTCATGTGATGGTGTTTGTTGTATGATGAATGGGTAAAGAAATAACAAACCCTCTCTCTTCAAAATTGTCAAACAAAATCGCTGCCTAGGGTTTTGATCACTGTTTTGTCACCAAGCTCATTCCCCCATCTCATTTGTCCCTTGATTTCATTATTCCCTAAGTTCCCTTACCCCCTAAAATCTCTAATCCCCTATTTCAAGTTCCTCTTGTTCAAAATCCTAATTGAAAAATCCCAAAACCCTAACCTCATACAAAAACCTCCCAAACATTCCACATTTCCCCAAATAAATTTATCCCAACAGTCCCTTAACTCCCATTCTTATTCCCTCCCTTTGTTTCCCTTATTCCCCAAGTTACATACTTCTTGATTCACTAATCATATACCCCTATCCCTCTTTCATAAAACCCAAAACCTCAAGTTTCCCAAACAGTACCCAAACATTTAAATAACTGTCCATTTTTCCTACATTTGTAAAAATTCTAAAGGGCAAATTATCACTAGACGAGACCCCAATGTCCACACTAGCCTATTTCCCATAGTCCCTCCAACATTTGGTAATTGCACCAAATTCTCATTCTTCATCTCATTGAAGCCAAACAGGCTTTGAAAAACCATGAAGGCGGACACCAATAGATTATATGACCAAGACAATGTCTTTACAACTGAAACTGCATGCACAAGGAGGGCACTGAAACGTTGTAAAGGGAGGATAGACTCCGAATCTTGGCCGAAGCATCCTTGGCTCAACATAGCTCTTGATGAAGAAGGTCCAGCCCAAATTTCAAAAAATTTGGAGCAATTTTTGCATTTTGGAAATTTTTTGCACCAAAAACAGAGTTTTCTTCCCTATGCGCCGCGCCACCTGGCGCTCGCTTTTGCTAGAGGGCTCCAAATCACAAAATATTTACATTTCTGGATTTTTCATGAAAAGTTATGCTTGCCTACTTATGGCCAAGAATTTTTAACAGGTTTTGAGCCCTCAAATGGTCAAAAAACACTCAAAAAATGACCTCACTGCCCCTATTTTGACACACAGGAAGCAGTCTTGGGAAATTGGACATTTGGAGGGGCAAATGGACACCAAATCCATAAATTCTACTTGGGTTGGAAAGTAGAAAGGTATGGATTTCCAACGAGCTATCTTGGGCTCAATTTGGACTTTAGGAAGTGCCTCAAAATCAGCTCCAAAGTGGCACGACGCATAGAGAATTTGGGCGCGGCGCATAGAGAAATTTGGCCTCATTTTCACTCTTCAACTCAGAAATTCGCCCAGTTTTGACTAGTTTTACTTTTTGATGTAACTATTGATCTACCATGATTTAATTTGATGACCATGATGTAATATTGGCACATTTTTACTTGTTCTAGAGGATTCATTCACTAAAAAGTGAAAAACAACTGAATGAATCAGTTTCCTAACATATAGAGGCAAGTTGTTTCATTGCCTATTTTTCAGTTCCTTGTTTAGATATGGTTGAAACAGCTCCTAGAATGATGAGCTTGACCCCTAGAGGCATGGGAAGTAGTTAGGCTTGCCTATATCTTATGATTTTTCAATCATTAGCATGGTTGGATACTGGGGATTGCTTGGCACTCTATTATACATTTCATTTCTGCAATTTTGGCAAAGGAAAGACCAGGGTTTTGCAGCACTTGTTGGGATCCATGTGGCTCTGTGTTTTGATGGTGTTTTAATCTAAGTAATTTTAAGTTCACTGATGTTTATGTGTATCATTTTCCCTTCTCTTTTCTTCTGAAATTAAGAAAATGAGTGATTGAGGTAGAATTCATTGGACTGCTCTGCTCTGCCTTGAAATTTTGTTTAATTTTACATGTTTTCATCTGTTTGAGGAGGACTCTTGAGATCCTCTTGCCCTCCTTAGCCCCACACCAGTCTGATCCATCCATTCATTCAATCGAAAGCATCAAAACGATTGCATTCCTTGCCCCAATCAGAACTCTGCAAAAACTAGGCCTCATCCCCGGACCCAAATTTTCCTTTCCCTTTTTCAAACAAAAACCCCCGAAAAATCAAATCAAATCTTTGCACTTCATACCTAGCTCCATTGATTATCTTTCACTGAGATTGACTCGGAGAGAGCCCTCTCTTGTCCTTGTAGGGCTAGCTACGAGGCTGAGCGTGGTTTGATGTGGACCTAGAACCTTGCCTTTTCAGCCTGAGGCAAATCTAGGCTCTAACACCTTCAACATTGAAGGGAGCTGATTTGAAATGGTTCATGGGATTAGTCACTCAATCTATTAGGACTTGGAATGATATGAAACAAACATTTCTGGATAGATACCTGGACTATTGCATGCCCACCAACCATAAGGATGAGGTATTCAAAATGGTGCAAAAGAAGATGAAAACTTGGAGGATTTACTTGAAAGATTTAATACAACTTAAAAAGAGCAAAAATGAGTAACTTAGATGAGGAGACCTTGAAATCCCTTCTATTAAAATCCATTAGAGATGAATGGATATATATTTTAAACATGATGGGAAAGGGAGATATTTCTCAACTTCCACTTCGTGACATAGCAGAACTATGTGTCCATCTCTCAAGGGGAAATATAAAACAGGAAAAGGGCCTAGAGATCCTTCTCTTATTAGATCAAACAAATCTGCAACTGGATCAGTAAGTAGGGCTGAGATTGGCAATATGCTTGATGAGTTCAAAACTGATATTCTAGGGAGCCTTAGTGAACAACTAGACACCCTTAAAATACAAAACAAGCAGAAAGCAGAAGTTGAAGCCTTGGCCATATTTTGTCCAAAATTTAGGAAGAAACATGCTCTAAGGGAATTCCCCTTGGATGAAAAAGTTGTAGAAACATGTATGATTTTCTCGGAAAGCCATGAGACCAAGGATTGTCCTTCAATTCCTTGGCTCAAAGCTGTCTTTCAAGAAGATCCAAATTCAGTAGAGTCTCTCTGTTTTGTTTCAAGGAGACCTTGGCAGGGGCAACAAAATCAAGGGTTTAATAACCCTATGAACTATCAACCCCCACCAAATTGGAATTCTTGGCAACAACCTTGGTCCCAACCTCAAAATCCATATCAATCATGGGTACAAGGTATGCAAAATCCTTATGGGAGATTTGCTCAATTTTATCAATATCCTCCATCTTTTCAAAATCAACAAGCTCCACAACTTCCAAATCAAAACCCACAACTTTCATTGCCATTTCCACAACAACAACAACCTTCTCAACAAAATCCAAATTCCCAACTCTTGCTTCTGTTCCAACAAAAGACAAATCAACTACCAGCCCAGCCATTGCCAAATACTAATAAAAAAAATCCTCAGAATGCTTACATGGTAGAAGGACAACAATTTCCTACCTATATGATTGTTCCTCTTAATGATGTACAGCTCAGGTTTGGTAGAGTTTTAGAAAAATCTTCTATAGATGTTCAAAAGCAAGACACCTCTGAGGAGGATTCTCTTAAAGCCAATAAAGGTTCTGAAGAAGCATCTCTTCAAAACCCAACCATTCAAAAAGAAAAAGAAAAAGAGTCAACCCCCACAACTCCTATAGTTGAGCAACCTGCATCTTCATCCACACCTCCTTTCCCTGAAAGATTACAAATCGACAGAGGGGTGGAAAAACAAATCTTATTGCCTGACTATGATTTCCTAGATGAATTAAAGAATGTTTGTATCAAGATTCTCTTGCTACAAGCCATTAGAGAGATTCCTATTCTAGCAAAAACAATAAAGGAGTTGAGTCTCAAAATACTAGGAAGGAACCGAAAGATACAAGAAGAATCCACTTGGTAGGAAAAATTGCAGATATCATGATGGGAAAAATTACCATGCAAAAGTATGTATGTCCCGAAAGTCCAATTGTCAAGAAACATATAAATGGGATAGAAATTCCAAACACTGTAATTGACTTAGGGGATGCTATCAACATTATGAGTAGACAGACTATGGAACAGCTAAAACTTCCTAATCTTCTTTTTACACCTACCTTACTACAACTTGCAAATAGATCAATATCAAACCAGATGGTGTATTAGAAGATATTTCAATCTCCTTAGATTCTTGGGAATATCCAGTAGATTTCATGATTTTGACTCCCAAGAGTAATTTAGGAGGGCACCCACTCATCTTAGGAAGACCTTGGCTAGCCACATTTGATGCTTTCATTGGTTGTAGATCTGGGGATATGTATATTTCTGATGGTAGTTTGACAAAGAAATTCAATTTGTATCCTCTAGCAAAAGCAATTACAGAAGTAGGAGATAATGAATGGGTCGATGATGAGGACACTATACAACCTATCTTTACCATTTCTGAAATCAATGAAGATAGTCAAATTCTGAACACATTAGAAAACTTTGAAACATCTTCAGAATATGACCACACACAATTTCAGTTAGATTCTGACATTGAGTATTTATTGTCAAGACAAATATCTCTTTACTCTATGGAAGAGTTTGGTAGTTCCACCATTGAGATTTTTCCAGGAAAAACATTGAATATCAATAAAAATTTGGAAAAGTCACAACAGGAAGAGCTAACACAAAAACATTCTATTACATTTGCATGGGAATATACTGATATGAAAGGTATTGACCCTAAGACTTGCATTCATCACATCTACATCGAGGAAAACAGTAGACCAATCAGACAACCTCAGAGAAGGATGAATCCAAACTTTAGGGAGATAGTGAAAGAAGAGCTCCAAAAACTACTCAATGTAAACTTCATTTATCCAATTTCAAATAGCCGATGGGTTTCTCCTTTGGTTATAGTACCTAAAAAGAATGGTAAATGGAGGGTATGAATTGATTATAGGGAATTGAATAAAGCAACTTTGAAGGATCACTTTCCTTTGCCCTTTATTGATCAAGTGTTAGATACATTAGCAGGCAAAAAGTACTTTTCATTTCTGGATGGTTTTAGTGGCTATAATCAAATTCAGGTAGCACCTGAAGATCAAGATAAGACCACATTTACCTGTCCATGGGGAACTTTTGCTTATCGAGTGCTTCCTTTTGGATTATTTAATGCACATACAACATTCCAAAGAGCAGTACTAGGAATCTTTTCTGATCTAATCCATGATTGTGTAGAGGTTTATATGGATGATTTTACAGTTTATGGTAATTCGTTTGAAGAGGCATTAGAGAATTTGGAAAAAGTCCTTATAAGATGTAAGGAAACAAACCTTTCATTAAGTCATGAAAAATGCTTTATGATGTTTACTGAAGGTATTGTTTTGGGATATCACATTTCATGGGATGGGATTAAAGTTGATAGAACAAAAGTTAAAGTCATCTCCAAGTTGCCTATTCCAAATTGTCAAAAAGATGTTAGAAGTTTTCTGGGATTTACTGGGTACTATAGAAGATTTATAGAGAACTTCACTAAAATAGCATCTCCACTCTTCAAATTTCTTACAAAAGACTGTGAATTCAAATGGGATCCTGATTGTCAATCAGCATTTGAAACTTTGAAAACAAGAATATCTGAAGCACCTATTTTGAGAGGACCAAATTGGAAACTTCCTTTCCATATTTCTACAGATGCTTCAGATACAGCTCTAGGGGTTGTGTTGGGTCAAAAGGATTTAGTTCCTTATGCCATTTACTATACCAGTAAAAATTTAACTCCCACTGAGTTGAACTATACTGTGACTGAAAAAGAGTTCTTAACTGTTGTTCATGCAATCAATAAGTTTAGACATTATATAATAGGCTACGAAACGTTTATCCATACTGGTCATTCTGAGATTAGATATCTAATGAAAAAACCTGTTACTAATGGTAGAGTTACAAGGTGGCTCTTACTTTTACAGGAATTCAATGTCACTGTGTTGGATAGACCAGGAAAACAAAATACAGTAGCTGATTTCTTGTATAGGATTCAAAATACTAAAGAAGATTCTCCTGTAGAGGACAAGTTTCTTGATGAATATTTATTTGCAGTAAATACTAAGACTCCTTCGTATGCAGGTATAGCTAACTATTTGGTTACAGGGAAACTTCCTCCACATTTATTTCTGGCGAAAGAAGAAATATTATTCAGGAGAGTTCAAAATATTCATGGATTTCTAACGAATTGTTTAAAACAGGGCCAAATCTTGTTATCAGAAGATGTGTTAGGGAAGATGAAATGCCTGATATCCTCAAAGCATGTCATGATGAACCATGTGGCGGACACTTTGTTGACAGAAGGACAGCCTATAAAATCCTCTCTTTAGGATATTATTGGCCATCCCTTTTCAAAGATGCAAAATAGTATGTCAAAAGGTGTGACAGTTGCCAAAGAGTAGGGAAACCTACCCTTTCAAATGAAATGCCATTGCAGCCACAGGTACTCATCGAACCCTTTGAAAAATGGTCTTTAGATTTCATTGGGCCTATTAACCCACCATCTAAACAAAAAAAGTATATATTGGTATGTACTGATTATGTCACTAAATGGGTAGAAGCCAAAGCATTATTTTCTGCTACTGAAAATTCAGTTGTTAATTTTCTTTATGAGGATATTTTTACTTGCTTTGGTGTTCCAAGAGAAATTGTGACAGATCAGGGAAGTCAATTCACATCCAACCTGGAGGGGAAGCTGATGGAAGAATACAAAATCAAGCTCAGAAAATCTACTCCTTACCATCCGCAAGCAAATGGCCAAGTGGAGTCTACAAACAAAGTTATTGAAGGCATCATAACCAAAACTATTCATTTACACAAAAGAGATTGGGCAGAAAGGCTTCCTGAAGCCTTATGGGCCTACAGAACTACATGGAGAAATACAATAGGACATTCTCCCTATGAACTAGTTTATGGGAAATAAGTACTACTCCCCATTGAGTTCCAAGTCAAAACTTTTAAGATGGCAGTTCAGTTGGGGATGGATCTATCCGAAGCCCTAAAGCACAGAATGGAGCAATTGAATGAGCTAGATGAGATCAGGAAAGAGGCAATTCTAAGAACTGATCTAGTTCAACATCAAAGAGTGAGTGGCATGACAAATACATCAAAGAGAAAAAGTTTCAAGAAGGAGATTGGGCATTGCTATTTGATTCCAAGTTTAAAGATTTTAAAGGAAAATTTTAGATTCATTGGCTTGGGCCATATGAGAATGACAAAATCTTTAGCAATGGAGCGTTAAGAATCAAAACCATTGATGAATATCAAACTCCTCTTATTGTGAATGGCCATAGATTAAAGATCTATCATAAGCCACTCTCAAAAGAGGAATTTGTCAAAATGTTTCAAGATAGTTCTGCAATAAGGCTGGTGAAGAAGAATCCTTCTTCTCCACCAGCCTAGCCTTTGTTCCTTTCTGTTTCTAAAAAAAAAAATGTATAAGCCTGAAAACCAATCACTGATTGGCAGTCTTATACAGAAAATATAGGGCGAAAATCAAGAATTTCTGATGCCCTATATTTTCCAAAAAAAATTCTCTCTCTCATTTCACAGTTTTGTGACACTCCACTTCATTTCATTCCACTTCATTCCACTCCACTTCATTTCATTCCACTCCATTTCATCCATTTCCTCCATTTCATCCATTTCATTTCATTCTGCCAATAAAAGTTTTTTTTCATGACCATTTTCATTCAGTCAGTTATCATCTATCCATCTCCATTCAGTCAATTGATTGCTGTGTCAGTTTCCGCAGCTAAAACCAGTTTCAGCGGCCAGAAGCAGTTTCCGCAGCTATCACTCTGTTTTTCAAAACTAACAGTCATATTTTTGTTAAATAATCATGAAATCAAATGCAGGTATGATCGAGGACATATTATGAAGACATGAGGCACTCAAAAGCATCAACAAGGAGCAACTGATCAAAGATTAATGAAAAAATGGCAAAAATTCCAAGGTATGAGTAGAAATTTATTTCAAATAGCGTTCAAAGCACATTTTTACATAGTTATAAAACCATAGCTCCATTATATGCAATGATTGGCGTTGATAACTCCATAACCATTCCACGATCTCTATACGATTCCCCCACAATCCTTGCATTTATTTTCAAACGGCCTCATGATCAAACCTTCGGTTTTAACTCGTGTTCAGCTGTACTTTGATACTCCACCTATAATTATGGGATGTGGTTGATTTGATCACGGCTTCTCTCCACCGCACAAATTCTGCAGCCATTTCATAAGCGTGTTTACGTCCACTCCGCAGCCATTCAGTTTAAAATTCTGTCGGGTTCACTTTACTCCCCTACTATTTTATTGAAGCCACGGTTGCATTTCCACCTTGTTCATATTAGTCTTTGCTCCATTCCGTGAATTCACTACCGCTACTTGTTCTATGTTTTCCATTTACAGTCACTGTTTTCTTCTCCATAAACCCTGTTCACCATCGTAACCCAGTCGTCTTACCTCCGCTAAAACCATTACTTATGCAGACGAATTTTAAAGATAGAAGGAAGGATGGGTATGTTGTTGAGGGCAGAACCAGAAGGGCCCAAGTTTTTGGAAGGATACCCGCAAGTGAAAAACATATTGAAAAAGGCAAGGTGGCTACGGTTTATTCAAAAATTCAAGGGCTACAACAAGGATATTACAAAGACTTTTGCGAGGTCTTTTAACGGCCTGGAAGTGGAAGTTGGAGACCTCAAGTTTACAATCACCAAGGCATCTATAGCAGCTACTACAGAACTTCCGCAGGAGGGTGAATGCTGGTTCAAGAACAAGAGCTTTGACGAGAAGGCTTGGAGGGTTATCCTACAAAATCCAGGTATGGATGTAACTATTTTTAAACGAGGAATCCCTGTCCATGCTTTAGAAGAGAAGTGGGCCAGTCTATTGTTGATTATTCAAAAGTTCATCACCTGTGAGGGACGTTTTGGATCAATGTATATGTATCACACCCGGTTGTTGATGAATTTCCTAGAAAACCAAACCCTCAATCTGCCATACTTTTTACTGAACAGTTTGAAAAAGATGTCTGTAACCGTCCAAAAGAATCTGGGGGACGTAGAACCACACTTGTATCACCATGGCCTTGTGAAAATCTTGATAGAAAAACAATTGAAAGAAAAGAAGGACACATGGGAGCAGTTTCTAATCAGAAATTTCTTTCAAGATCCACAAGAAGCCCCTGAAAGCAGTACATCAAGAAGAAGCAGAAGAAAGAGAACAAGTGATAAAATTCAAAGTACTCCTACTAACATAGTTGAAGAAACTAGTAGAGAAGAAAGACTATCTAAAAGGAGGAAGGAAAAGACTGAGGGTAAGAAGCCAACCAAATCAAAAGAGAAAAGAAGCATTGAGGTTGTGCATCAAACCCCAAAACCTTCCTCAGAATAAGACCATCAATTATTGTCTGAAAGACTAGTTCACCTTCAGGAACAGTCGGCTGTAGCCAAGAAGAAAGGAAAGAAAAACAGAGTAGGGAGGAAAAATACACTAGTCCACAGCATGTAAGAAGAAGCTCCAGGCTAAAAGGGAGATTAAGGACAGTGCAAACCAAAGGACCCCACTTTATTGACTTGGGAGGGGAAACACCGGAGCAGCCTCCAGCAACCTCTCTTGACCGCAGCCCACACCATACATCCATTTCATAGCCAGATCTTGACATGAGTCCTTCTCGGCCAGATTTGGAAATCAATCCTTCTCAACAGGATTTTGGGGTCAGTCCAAAGAAAACTACACCCGAGATAGACCCGAATCAACAAGAGATGTATGATTATATAGAATCCTTGGAAAAGACAGCCACAGGTCCAAGCACTTTATCCACTCAGCCTCACACAGCATAAGAAGCTCTAGTCCAATCGTTGAAACAAGAAGTTTTTGAATTGGAGGTCTTAAATAGACATATTAAAAATGAAAATGAAGCATTAATGGAACAAAGCAGATTGGACAAGATCATTCATGACAACACTATGTTACATCTGGGGCTGTGGCAGAAAAAGAACAGGAAATTGAAGAAGAAGTGCAGGAGGTTGAGTAAAGCACTTATCAACCTCAAATTCAGATGCTTGATGAGGAAACCTAGGATGGTAGTAGTACCAAGGAAGAGGAGAAGAGGGTTGGATGTGCTGATGGAAGTCTCAGAGCATATGGATTGAAGAGAGGATGGTCAAAATTTTGGTTGCATGGGGACATGCAACACCTTCACAGTGGGGGTATGTTGAGCCCCGAACTTGCATCTTTCCTATACACTTTCCTAGACTCTTTCCATTCACCTGGACCTCCTAAGCTATCAACATCATTGCATATTAATCATCAAAGAGCATTTAAAGTGGTTTTTAACTATGTTTTTTGTCTGTTGTTTGAATTATATTTTTGCTCATTGAACTGCAGAATCCTGTCACTTTCCGCAGCTGTTTTTGTTAAAGTCTACATTACAGGTGTCTTCAGGCAAAGCGAGCCACATGGGCAAGTTGGAAATCACTTGGACATGGACCGAGTCCTATTGGCTCAGTCGGATTCATCAGAGGAGGCCATGGTCAAGTGGTCAAGCGGTGGTCAAACAGAAGAGTCCTACGGCAACAGGACTCTGTTTCCAAGCACGTGAAAGATTTTTGTGGCCATTTCTAGATTTCTGGAGGCACACTGACACCTGTAGGCTACCCACAATGTAAATCCAACAAGCCGTTTTCAATAGATTGCATCATCTCGGCAACCATGATGCTAGATCCGTGGACGCTGTCATTCATATGTCCTCTGTCAGCGTAGTTTATAGGAAAACAGTTATGTAAACTTTTGCTATAAATAATGTGTTTCTATACACATAGTAGTTAGTCTTTTGAATATATATTTTTGCTATTAAAAACCCCACTGTGCTGTGACACTAGTTTCATTGTTGTGACTGCGTTCTGAAATATATGAGAAGACTTTGTTTCTGAGCATAATTCTTGATTGATAGCTGTTGCCCGAGGTTGTGCAGAGGGCCCCTGCACACGCCGAGGTTTTGTTTCTTATTGTTGTACAGTTTCATGCTGTGTTTATTATGCCATAGTTATTCACTTATGTATATTTCATTTACTATGGTACTAACGTTTCATTCTTGTTCATAATTTTACATGCTTTACATTGTTGTTAACGCTAATCAGTGTGTATGTTCCATATTATAGTAGGCAGCCCTGGAATTTGCATATAGTTTTCACAATGACTAATGACATGGAATTAGTCTTTCTTCTGACCTACTTTTCTTAGCTTTTAATTCCAGTTCTGTTTTGTTTATTTCAGTTTTGTTCATTGGCTTTATTAGTTAGCTTAGATATTAAATTGCTCAAGTTGTTGATTATTACCTCCAAAATCCATAGCGAAACTAATTGGCGAGGGTTCAGACTATGAATTGATGTGATTTGATTTTAAGTTTACTTTTTCTGCAATTAGATGTCAGATTGCTCAAGTTGTTGATGATTACCTCCAAAAGCCATAGCGAGACTAATTGGCGAGGGGTCAGACTATGAATTGATGTGATTTGATTTTAAGTTTACTTTTCTGCAATTAGATATCAGATTGCTCAAGTTGTTGATGATTACCTCTGAAAGCCATAGTGAGACTAACTAGCGAGGGGTCAGAATATGAATTGATGTAATTTGATTTTAGCTTTACTTTACTTGCAATTTTTTTGGATTTATTTGAGTACAGTAGCTTAATTCATTTCTTTTGTATTTAGACAGCAGCAGGGATAATGGTTTCATGATCAATAGTTCACTATTTGTTTGATTAAAATCGTGGCACGTTTTCAGTTTCTTTTGAGAATTTATTTCATCATTAGTATGTTCTAAGACCTTCTAAAGTTTGAAGTTTTGGAAATCATTATAAAGGACATAATTGCCTTGAAAATTTATATCCATACTTGTCTTTTAGAATTTCCATTTCACATTAGGAGATAAACAAAGATAAAAAAACCCCCAAAACAAAATAAAAAATCAAAAACGACAAAAAAGTAAGAAATAGGTTATCTTGCACATATAGTGCGCCACACTTCAAGAGTTTACGACTCCCGGATTGACAATTAATATAGCAATTTAGGACACTCTAAATTGACCAAACAAGCACCTCGCATGTCTTGGAACATATTTGTACCTAGAACATCTTGTCATGAGTAGGATGCCCAAGCACATGATGGCAATCCCTAGCATAGCATAGCACTCCCCTATCATGTGTTGGCATGCCCTGGAACACCTTGGAAAAATATTGCATTGAAAAACATTAGAACTTGGCACACATTGGCACTTGGCATGTATTGGAACATATTATAAGTGTGCCTAGCATGCCCCTTTTGAAAAAGATAAAGTCCCGACTTATTAACCCTCTTATGTGTTCATTTCCTTGAATTTTAGCTTGTTTATTCCTTTTGTTGCCTTGAAACTCCTTGACGCATATTGGCATACTATGGCACCATGTACATCCTAGCATGTCTTAGCACCTGGAATGCCTTGGAACTATTTGGCACATGCTAGCACACCCAGAAAATACCTAGCACACTCTAGCACTTCTTGACATTCCCTGATATTACCTGGCATGCCTTACCCATGCTTAGCATACCTTGTCACTCCCTCCTTGGCATGACAGCTAGCACTCATTAACACTCCCCGACGCACCCTTATATTCATTCACTTCCATGCATTTTGACCTAGTGCTCCCTTGTGTTGTCCTAGTACTCCCTAACACTCCTCAACATGCATTGGCACTCTCTAGCACACCTTAGCACTCTTCGATATGCTCTTCCACTTCATAGCATGCATCACACTCCCTGACACACATTGGCACTTGGCAAGTATTAGCATGTTTGGCATGCGTTGAGATGACTTGGTATGATTTGGAATGGTTTAATATTAAAGTTATTTGAGATCAATTATTGGAAACTAGATGAGAAGAAACGGAGGAAGATTTGGCACTTAGAATGCATTGACACTTGGCACTTGGCACCTATTAGCACCTAGTGTTGGTTTTCCTAGCATGACCCTCATGGAAAAGGTAAATTGATGACTTATTACCCTATTACGTGCTCATTTACTTGTAATTTAACTTGTTCCTCCCTTTTGTTCCCTTGGCAGTCCCAGCATGCATTGTCACACCCTTGTACATCTTTGCATGCCTTCACACTTGGCACGTCTTATCTTGTTTGACATGTTTTTGTAATATCTGGCACATGTTAGCATGCCCTAGCATTCCATAACACACCTTGGTAGTCATGACCTTACAACTAGCATTACATTTTTCCATGACTTGGGAAAATTACATTCACTAGAACACCTTGGCACTCCCTAGTTTTCATGCCCTCTGTTATCCTCCACATGTCCTAAGCTGACAAGGAGATTAACAGAGGTAATCACAGACCAAGCTTTTAGTTTGGTAACTATTCCTACCAAACTAGAGAGGTCTCTCTCTATGAAATCACAACAAAGAGATGACTATAATGTAAAGGATTTTAGGCTAGATAGCTAGGTTCAAGTGGGTTTTGGAAAATTTAGGGTTTTGTTGTTAGATAAGGGAGAATAACTAGGTAGCTAGGTCAGAGGATCAAAGGGTTACAACAAAAAATACAAAAAGGAGAAAGGTAGCATTACTTTTGTGATGGATCTTAGGGTTTTTCAGTGTAGTGTAGTGTTTAGAAGAAGCGAAAGGTATTAATGAGCATGAAACATGAATTCAATAAGCAAGAAATAAAGTAACACATAATGATTTTTCCATCAAAATAGAGCTTTATGCAAAGAATTTTGTTTATAAAATATAAGGAAAACCATTGAATAATTGATGAATGGAAAGAGAAGATTAATATCTTTCATAAAAAGCTATAACAGAGAAAAATAACATCACAAACTTACTGCACATTAATTCCTAGATAATAGTTGCAAATTGTGTCCTTCGATTTCCAGAAAATGTCCAAGTACAAGCTACAATAGTTCTCTCCTCTGAAATCCAACCCATTCTATCACTGAGAAACTAATACATAAAGACAAAAACAAAATCTCCCCACTCTTAATGGTTGAATCAATGACTCTAGGAACTGTTTCATGCGGTGTTCTAACCAAACACTAATGTCTATGGAAGTTAAAAACGACTTCTACAATTGACTTTGACTCCAACCTCTCTCATAAATGAGGTCAAAATTACATATAAAAAAAAAAAAAAACTTATAAATACTAACCACCAATTATTTGCAATTACTTTTACCCCTCACATTCATCTACTTCACCCTTTTAACTTTTACCAGAGTCAAACTAGGAATTACAAAAAATTACACAGTGAAAATTTTACAAAAATCTCATAAATTTCCAGGTGTACAGTGAGCTGTTGGAGGCCATTTTTGAGTTCCTTTCTAAAGTCCAAATCCAAATCGGAAGCCTTTTCTGGAAATATGGGAGAGTGTAGATGTCTTTAGAGTATTGTTTCACTCAAAATGACCAATTTTTGCCTAAGATATGGCCATTCTCCCAAGGTGTCTCCAAGTGCGCAACGAAATGGAAAGAAAGGGGCAGAAAGGTGATTTTTTTCCTCTGTTTTGCAAATTTATCAAAACCTAAGCCCCAGACCAGGAAAGTGGGAAAATGGGGTTTGATATGGGGTCATAATCTTTCCAAAAATGTTGATTTTACATCATTTGGAGCCCTGAGGAAGAAGCAAAGCGTGAGCTCGCTGTGCTGCTAGACAAAAAATTGCCAAAAAATTGCAAGTCTGCACCAAAACACAAAATTTTCTCCAAACCCTCCCAAAATTTGTCCAGAGATGCCTCCTTAGCACACCCAGAACTTGCTAACACTCCCTATCATACACTATTATTCATTCATTTCCATGCAATTGAAACTAGTCCTTCCTTGTGTTTCCCTGACACTACCTAACATACCTAGTCTATGCCTCCTTAGCACACCTAGAACTTGCTAACAATCCCTATCACACACTCTTATTCATTCATTTACATGATTGAAACTAATCCTCCCTTGTGTTTCCGTGGCACTCCTTAGCATGCGTTGGCGCCACACCCTAGCACCTAACACCTCTTGGAATGTCTTGGAATGACTAACATGCCTTGGAACTTTCTAGCATGTGTTATCACTTCCTAGCATTCCTTGCACACCTTGGCATTCCCTAGTTGTCATGCCCTCATAGATAGCCTTACTTTTTTTGTGACTTTGGAACCCAACCAAGTCATTGAAAAAATAGTGTTGTCCCTATACAAAAGTCTCCCTTTGTCTAAAATTGCTTTTTCCATCCCCTTATCGTAATCGTAGGCTTACCTATTGTAAGTCCTAATATGAAATTATCCTAATACACTTCATCCTTGGGACACCTATAAGACACTCTTATTCATTTGTTTCCATGCACTTTGACCTAGGTCTCCCTTGTGATTCCCTCACACTCCCCAACACTCCTTGACATGCATTGACATTGTTTGGCATGTGTTATCATGCCTTTTCATTCCTTGGCATGCCCTGGAACTCCTTAGCTATCATGCCCTCATAACTACCCTTATTAGTTTTAAGACTTTGGAACCAACCAAGTCCTACCTCGACTAAAACATCTTGACCAAGTTACAATTACTACAACTATACTATCCCTTTTTCACCTAATAATGGCCTATAGCTCATCTTAGGCTACTCATGCCCAATCTTAGCTCATCTCACTTAAGAAGTTACAAAGTCAAGGCTCACATCTAACCATGGCCATAAAACAACTAAGCAACATAGTTTACATCTTGACATGGCATAGAACCTGGCATGTCTAACAATCGCTTGGCACTATGTGGCACATGTTGGCATTCCCTGCATGCCATGGCATGATTTAGCACTCCCTATCATAACGTACCACTCCTTGACATGTCATGGCACTCTTTCATGCCTTAGAACTACCTATCATATAACTTTGTCACTCCCTCTTGAGCACACTTGGAATTCGCTGACACTCCCTATCATACACTCTTATTCGTTCATTTCCATGAATTTTGAACTAGTTTTCCTTTGTGTTTATGTCACACTCCCTAAAACTCCCTGACACGCATTGGCACACCCTGACACGCATTCGCATACCCTGGCATGTCACCCTAACACTCTAGCATTTCATGGCACTACCTAACATACCTTGTCGTCCCCTTCTTAGCACACCTAGAACTCGCTGACACTCCTTGTCACACACTCTTAGTCATTCATTTCCATGCATTTGAAACTAGTGCTCCCTTATGTTTCCCTAGCACTCCATAACACTCTGTGGCATGCATTGGCACACCCTAGCACCTGACACATCTTGGCATGTTTCCCTAGCTTCTAATATGCCTTAACATTGCCTATCATACCTTATCACTCCCACCTTAGAACACCTGGAACACACTAACACTTCCTGTCACAAAATCCTAATCATTCATTTGCATGCATTATTTTCACCTATTGCTCCCTTATGTTCCCCTAGCACTCCTTAACACTTCCTAGCACGTGTTTTTGATGGACAAAACACTATATCTAGGGAAAATCATACTCCATTTGTGGGCAAGAAAATTTGGTTAAGTAAGTCTGTAATAAGAAGTGCGAAGATAACCAACCAAAAGAAGGAAACAAAGAGATAAGATTTTGGTGTTGTTTATGGGTCTGTTTTAGGGCTAATAGATCCACACGTGCGAAGGAAGGAAGAACTATCTACTACAGAAAAGGTCGAATATCTTTTTGTTGTCCAAGAAGTCAAATCAAGGAAGAAGATAAGCAAGGTTACACGCCGAATTATAATAAGAGTTCATACCATCCAAGCGAATAAGATCAAGGTTCAAAAGGTTGGTCAACCACATGTTCTAGGGTTTATGCAAGAGGGCCAAGAACTATAGATCTGATCCATGGAACTGGAATTTCAAGGATAGTTGATTTATTGAAGGAAGAAGCCTGATCATCATTGACTCAAGGAAAAATAAGGAAGTTGAATCAAGGAGGCTTGTGACTTGGTCTTGGAGAGGTCATTGAGTCAAGGGTCTAGGCCATGGTCTTGGTATTCATCAATTGAAGTCTATATAAGAATAAGATCTCGTTTGGGTTTTCCTCTCATGTTGGAGAGGTTTTGGCCCTGGTTGATCGCATATTCTATGTGTCCCTTGTCTCCTCATTGTTTATGCATTGGTAGATGTTTGATGAAGAATATTGTTTTGAGCATTGTTTGTTATTGTGGATTGGTCTTGAATGTGTTTGTGTATGAAAAATTGGTTGGGTTTCTAAACTATGAGTAGAGCAGTGTTTGATTGATGCATGCTTCCTACAATAGAATGTGTCTATTACATAAATAATTAATTTAGTGGAAACATGGGTATTTGGACAATTATTTTGGAATTTATGCACCTTACAAGTACATCAACTCATATAATGCATAAATATAATGGAAAGTTGTAACATGTTGCATCATAGAAGGGATGTTGATAAAATATGATAGCTTAAATGTACATGATAGTTTGAAAAGGTGGGGAATAACTCTTATTTAGTCATAGGTAGCCTAATCAATTCCTTTTTTAATATTTAAATGTCCATGATGATTTTGAAATTAGGTGGGTAGCAATTCTTACTCATGTCATAGATAGCCTAACAAGTACTTTTCTCTATCTAGAATGATACTAGATACAGAACTTTCTTGTATTGTGTGGTTCTTAAAAAAAATTTATAGTGTTTGATTGATGCCATTGGAAACGCAATTGGGAAATTTTGCTGCAGGTGCCCAAAAACAGAGGAATATGCCAGAACCAACTATGCACACATCTGTGTGGAAATGGACTTCAGCGCCAGATTCCTAGCTGAAAAACACCTAACAAGTAAAGACTATGTGTGGAACCAGAAACTTGATTATGAAAGTGTCCTCTTTAGATGTTGATCCCACTTTGAGACAGGCCACCTAGCCAAAAATTGCCCAAAAGCCTCCCAGAAAAATTCTGCTAGAAAAATCACCACAAATCTACATGGTGAGAAGGAGCACAAAAGGAACACTACACTATCATCAAAGAAGAATACTCTTGAGAAAACTCTGAATCACAAGAAATCGGGCAAGAAAGAAACAACTCTCAAGACAAGCAAGGGGAAAGCCCCGCTCAACAACAAAAGAGTGAACTCGACAACCCCTCAAGCATCAACAGTTATGAGGGTTCGAATATCACATAAAACGAATCTTCATTTAACAACAAAGAAGATTTCCTAGACCAAACTTCTTCCTCGACTATCTTCAAAAGGATGAACACAATAGATCACAAAGCTAAGACACCAATGTCCCAAGAATTAGAAGAGATGAAGGAGATGTGAGATAAAGAAAGTTGGAACACCGTAGAGAAAAAAAGGAAATCTACAGCACCAATCTTGCCAAGAAAGACAAGGAGCCAGACAATTAGAAACTAAGAAAGAAAATTATAGGTCTGATAGAGCAATTTGGTCTCAGTGGACATTAACCATCATCATCATCATCATCATCATCAAAAAATTTAAAATAAGCTTCTCACTTTGGTCCTTGCATTTGTGGTAAAATATAAACCTAGCTTCTGAAAGTAGTGTTATTTTGGAGGATACCAACAATATTTTTCACTCCATAAAGGTTTTAACCTATCTTTAATCTTTGATGGGTTTTTTTGGATGATTGTACTTTAAAAATAAAGATGCATCTGTAGTTTTCTCACTTGCTAATTTAGAATCAATGAAAAAATCAAAATAATTACTTACATTTATTTGTAGAGTTTACCTGAAATTGATGGAACATGGTGATTACATCAAATGAGGGTGAAATTGAATTTTGAAATTTTATTAATGTCCTCAATGCTTGGAAAATGTAATGGGATCAGATGATAAGTTAACATGTAAGGTATTTAGTGAGACATTGCTTCTATTCTAAGAAAAGTATATCTAAACCAAGTGCAATACCAGGGACAAAGAGGATTCTGTAGTGTGCAAAGCTTAGTGTGTGGGTTGGGGCTAAGGCATAGTTGCTCCATTTAACTGAAGTAAAATGAGAGGAAATGAGGCAATGCATACTTTGTAAATCTTAGCTATGAGGATTTGGGGTTCAAGGCTTAGTCACTTCACAATTGAAATAAAATGAAATCAAATGAGACAAGGACTTGCAAATTATTAGTTATATGTAATGACATTAAAGTGAGTAAACACAAAGTATCAAAATTCGAAGTAGAATCAACCCTTGTGTATGAAAATTCAGTCAAGCATTTTTTTATGGCTGAATTCCCCCTCAAATATATATTTGATTAATGAAAAAGCTTAGAAAACCACATCTACGTAATCGAGGTATCCCTCTTAGATGCACAAACCTTTCCCCTTGGCTTCCCATTGACTTTGAGGTTGTGTTCCCCTACACTCCTATATGCTTACTAGGGATACTACACTCCAACATGATGGATTCTAAGATATCTTGTGATAGGGGGGATAAGGGTTTCAGAAATTCTTGTTGCCACAGGAAAGTCTTGCCATGTTTAGTTCAACAATACGGAAGCAAAATGCTCATGTAGAAGGATTTATGGTGCTTTTTCAATTGTGGGAAATATAAATGCCATACATTATGGTGCTTCTTGGTACAATATTACCGATTCATGGAGAAAGATCAATGGTTCCTTGGGTGGAACTATACCAATGTGTGGGTGGGACCAGGCTCATGAGATTCATTTTTTACTACCATAACAATGAACTACAACCAAATTGACTCATGATATTCATTTTTTACTGCCATAACAATGAACTACATCCAAATTGGCTATAAAAGATTGCATTGTTAAAAGCTAATTTTTAGCTTTAAAGTTTGACATAATAATTATAAAACCAAATCTCATTTGTTTAAATAACATGGAAACCCATAATATTAGTATTAGATAATTAAACATTAATAAAAAAATATTTATAGTTTTTTTGTTTAATTATATAAAATCCAAATCTGAATTTGTTTAAAATTACAACTTACAACATGGTTAATTATTTTGTAATTTTGAAAAATAAAAAATATAATTTTTTGAAATGAGTATACAATAAGATAAGAAAATATACATTCCATACATTTTGATATATTCATAAAATATAATGTTTTTAAAATTTATAAAAAAATAAATAATTATAATTAAAAAATTTAACGATCATCCAAATTAAAAATTTAATTTTTGCCGTGTTTTCTTTCCCGCCTTAGTGTATTCAAATGAATGTTGAGTAGTTGAAAAAAAGGAAAGAACATTTTGCCGCATTTTATTTCCCACCTTAGTGTATTCGAATGAATGTTGAGTAGTTGAAAAAAAAGGAAAGACCATTTTGCCGCGTTTTCTTCCCTGCATTCGAATGAATGTTGAGTAGTTGAAAAAATAGGAAAGAACATTATGTGGCATTTTCTTCCCGGCCTTAGTGTATTCAAATGAATATTGAGTAGTTGAAAAGAAAAGGAAAGACCAGAAAAAGTTTTCTTCCCCGCCTTAGTGTATTCGAATGAATGTTGAGTAGTTGAAAAAAAAGGAAAGACCATGGGCATAGTACAATCTGATCTGTGGCTATATGGAAACAGGTACAGGTCGTTGGATCAATCTTTAGGGTTTCTAGATCGATGGCCATTCTTAGAATTGATTTGCAAATTTGTTTTATATTTTCACATGAAATGTACGTTGAGTAGTTTAAAAAAAAGGATAGACCATGGGCACAGTACAATTTGATCTGTGGCTATATGGAAATAGGTGCAGGTCGTTGGAACAATTTTTAGGGTTTCTAGATCAATGGTCATTCTTAGAATTGATTTGAAAAATTGTTATATATTTTCACATGAAATGTTGTAGTAATTCTCTGGCAGTTATTGTTTCATGGTTGAATTTGGATGCGTTGAGAAATAAGATTGAGGAGGATCTCTTCAATGGCTTGCTCACAAAACATGGATCTATTTTCGTTGGACAAATTTGGACCACGATGGAAGGATCAGAAGCCTTGCTCTTCTTTCAAGAGGCCAAGAAAATACTTGCATAGGTACCCTTTCTCTCCTTTAATTCCTTCCTCGATTTCAATTGCTTCAAACGATCTACCAACTTTTTCACCTGAAATTAGGTTATTTGGGTTTTGTTTTTTAAGAATTTAGTTTCAAATGAACTAGCCCCACAATTACTATATTGGCAATGAAATTTATATTAAATATATGTTGAACTCTTATAGTAGTTTGGTAGTATACCACACCACAAATTACAAAAATAGTAGTTTAGTAGTATACCACACCAAGAAAACAACAGAAAAAACAACAACGTAGACTTCTCAGGGTAACTCCCTGCCCTCCCTCATTTCAATGCAACACGAAAAGATCACGGCAATTCTTAATCAAAAATATCAATTTCAAGCTCTGTTACCAGAAACGGAATGGAAATCTTCTTTTCTAAAAAAACCATATAAAAAATGGAACGGTACAGAAAACGGTGTTTTATTCAGTAGTTTTCGTTTTTTAATGCAAGTAACTGGGTTTTCCAAACTTTAAACTGTATTATGGAAAATGTTAATCTGGTTCATTTGCAATATGGATCTCTTCCCGATTGGACGTTGACAAGAATCATAAAAAACATTGGTTTTCTGGATAGTTTTTGAAGGCATTTTCATAGTCTATGGTTAGAAGTCAACCATATATAGCTTAGGTGCTAACAAAACAAGTTTGTTGCAAATAGGTTGGGTGTTCTCCCTAGTGACAACGCCTTGCAATAGTACTTAATATATATTTAACAATGTTGACTAGTTAGTAATTTTATTAGTTAAAGTTATGTTATTTTTTTAATTGTAACCATTGATATGTAGCAGTGTATGGTTAAGTTTTTACAAAAAAAAATTGTTATTTTTGTGTTGCTTTTATTTAAAAGTGGATTTAGTGATTGTATCTAATATTTAAAATGTGTATTTTTATATAAAATTATAAATTTAAATGTATAAGGTTTTTTTATATATATTTTTATAAATTAGTAATGTAGATATATATATATATATATATATATAGATATATATATATTAGTAGTTAAATATTTTAGTTAATTTTTCTAGTTAATTAATTATTTTATATAAACATTGGGACACAATAATTTTTTTTTTCATTGGTCTGGTTTATAACCTCTCAAATGATTGGAAAAGGATTTTGATAAAACCATTCTATAGAAACTTTTATCAACTATTAGACTATCTATAATATTAAATATCATCAACCAAAAACATTAATTTAATATATAAAAAATAATAATTATCTATTATCCATCCCATTAATAGTTTTATTCCATAAATACTTTTTTCATCGGTGATAAGAGATATTATGTTAGGTAATTTGCAATAATAAAGCTTAAAACCAACAAGCTATTGATTAATATGTCTATAATACAAACATAATTTCAACTATGATAAATATGGAAAGTTTCATAATTACATAAAAATAGTGATAGAAATAATTGTAAATTTATAAAAATAAACAAGTCTCAAAAATCAAAATACAAAATAGAAATTCATCATTTAATAAATTTCAAATACAAAACAAATAAGAGTACTACTACAAGAAAATACTCCTCTTCATTTATAAATAACCAGCGTAGATCTATCTCTCTCGAGCATCAAGAGAGATCAAATCTCTCTCTCTCTCTCTTTCTCTCTCTCTCTCTCTCTCTCTCTCTCTCTCGAGCTACAAACCTCTTTAAGTGAAGAGATTTGATCCTCTCAATGCTTGATCCACAGTTAAAATCGATCTAGGTTGCCTTAGTTATTAGCCTTTGAATAGGCTACATTGCAGAAAAATACCATGGACAAAAACAATGGGAAAAAACCATGGGCAAGAAAAAACTATGCACTGGAGAATTTTATGTTTTTTAATTTTTTATCTGATTTGATTTTGTTTTATTTTGATTGAGTTAAAATGCCAAATATTATAACATATTCCCGAGGTGGAAAGGGTCTCTTGGCACAAAAATCTAACAACCAAAAATATATTAAGAGGGACCTAGAATAAAATACCTAGATTATGAAATTTCTTTTCAAGACTTCAAGGTCTCTCTCGCTTGTTTTAATTTATGAAAGAAAATTGATGAGAAAAAACTAATATTAAATACAGAACCATGGAATCTAACAAAACCATGTGCAAAAACTAGCTAATTAAATGAATATAAAGTACAAAAGCATGGAATATAACAAAACTATTGGCCATAACATTTTTTCAAAAGTTATTTTAACATAAACAAATCTATAGACTAAAAAAGAATGGTTTGGTAAGTTCTAAGCATGGGTGATAACACTTTTTTTTAAGTTATTTTAACATAATCATATTTAACAACTAAAAATGAATGGTTTGGTATGTTATAACCACAAGTGATATTTATATATAATATTTAACTAAGTAGAAATTTTAAAAAAATCACAATTTAATAATTTATTTCACTTATTTATATTGATCAACCACACTTGTTAATTGGAAACATCGACTCAGATAACAAATTTTATAAAATGAAAATTAATAAAAAAATAACTAATATCATGAAAGCATATCTAAATTTAACTATTAAAATTTAACACAAAAATAAATTTACTATACAAAACCATATATATGAGGCATTGAAATAATTAATATAAAACATGACTACATATAATAATCATTTAATCAATGCAAATACAAATATGAGATAGCCATTATACACTTTAACTTTAATTATGGTAAATAATATATACTAGCATAGATCCATCTTAATTTCGCATATACCAACACCCTAAAGGGATCAAATCTCTTTTATAAATTAGTAATGTGTATAGATATTTTATATATATTTTTATAAATTAGTACTTAAATAATTTAGTTAATTTTTTTTCTCACAAACTAGCAATTTAAAATCTAGTTCAATTATACTTTTAAAATATATTATTTTTATTATTATAAAGATTAGTTTTCTATTATAATGGATTAAAGATAAAATTTTGAAAGTTTTCTCTTTAGATTTTGTCTTCAAACATGTGTTGTAGCATTTATGGTTCTGCAAGTGGCAATAGTTCGAGACAACCCTCTATTTTTGGCTCTATATCCAATGGAGATCAACTCAATCTCCACCATCTTGTTACCCAACCATGAAAACAATAAACCAATAACTGTGTGGAAAATGATACAATAGATCCCAAATTTGAGTTCCACTCATGTCACATCCAAGAATATATACAATGTATGTGGGATCATGTACTCATCCGGAAAATGCAAAGGCTAAATCAAACTTGAATCGGTGCCAAGTGTTTCTTCACTATTGTATTTGCCAGCCTAGAGGATCAAACATGAGTATTCAAGAATGTCTTATGTGAGAAATTGAAGCTTTGTTGATCACTATAAGTATGAAGGAATGGCCAATGTGAGCAGCTAAAGCCTATGAGCAACTACCTATGAACCATAGTATTTGAGAATGTTAATGATGAATGCTTGGTTTTATGTTTCATATTTTTCTTGTTTTTTCTCTATCCTCATTTCTTGAATGTGAAACAAATGCTTGGTTGTATGTTTCATATTTGTCTTGTTTTTCTCTCTCCTTGTTTCTTGAATGTGAAATCTCCAAACTCCGTTTCTCGTCTCGTTTCATTTCCCCTTTCTGGTTTCTAGTAACATAGATTTCAAGCCCTTCCTTCTAGCTTTGGTTGAATCTCTGCATTGTTTTCAACTCCAAAAGCATATGATATAAGGGATGGGTAGAAATATTGGTATGCAAGATAGAGTTAAAGAGCAAGAAACATTGAGTTAGACACTGCAAGATTCCTCTCGTGGGATAAAAGGATCAGAACAATGCCACAGTAAGCCCCTAAGAGAGAACGAAGATGCTACCGCATGCAGTGGTAACAATCAGAGTATGGTGCAGCGTCGTATATTAAGGTCCACCAATGACATCATATTAGCAAAAATCTAAGAATGAAAATAGATTGATACAAAAACAAAAGGAAAACCCTCACTAACTCGTCAGGCCCTTGCTCAATAATTGGGCAACATTTGAGTATGAAAAATCAAGGATCCCTTCTTCAAAGTCCCTGTTTGATTTTATAGATCTCTTCATATTAATGGATGGGTTCGACCCTCCTCGAATGGACATTGGATGAGTGCTGGGAAGTTGGATTCGTTAAACTTCCTGGCAACTGTTTGAAATTTTTTAATTTAGAACTTTTATACAGAACTTTGACTTTCGCATTTTGTAATTTGGTGCATATGTTTTCCACTCATGCCACATTTGTTTAAATAAAATAAATATTTATTTTCTTTTGATTATGTTTCTCAACTATCATCATGGATTTATCCTAGACAAGTAATGAAAATAAGATATGTTCCAAGGAATTGAACATATGTTTTCTCATCACTTGTATTGATATAATTTGACAACACGGGAACAGAAACCCGAACCCATCGCTTGACTGCACTATGACCGATAGAGACTTTCCTAGATGTTGAGCACAAAACATAGCCCATATCATTCGAAGATATACTGGTGTTATTCTTTCACCTTGAGATGGATATATATTTGTTTTATTGTAGCAGGGAAACAACCGCTACATTACGATACATCAACTATACTCAAAGGAAAAAACTATTTTTCCTTTACAACCACGTTGAGAGTAATAAGTATCTTCCCATGTGTCATCATAGAAACAGATTCCATTAGTGGCTAACATTATTGTGCAGGTTTCTCCTGTCAGTTTTTGCCTCCATGAAAGTTGATAAGAAAATGTTAAGACAATGCTAAATGTCAAATTTTAGCAGACATTCTGAAAACCTTTTTGATCCATTTTGTAACATGGTCCACAATTTTCTTTTATAATACTACGATGTATCTCTTCCAAAACTTGATTGTCTTTCATAGCTGGACAACTAATTTGATAAATGATCTCTTTAAATCTGTCTTGGACTCGAACGTTATTGGATGTTCTTGAAGATGGGCCAAGTGTTCACCCAAAACGTCCAAACATATCAATAACAACACATAGTGTAATAGAAATATTCATCCTCATCCAATTATTAGATGTGGAAATATTCCTCTAAAAGCCTGGATTTCCCATACACTGGGGCTATTACTTATATAACCCTTGGTTTTAGTTTCTCTTGCATGTTTGGCGATTCAGCTGGAATATGTCAAAATATAGAGTCCCTTGATGTCTTCACTCCAACTTCTTGGATGCCATCTCAAAGAAAGGCTCAAAGGATATTCCAAATATTATCTTTAGAGGTGGCCATTTCAACTCGAAAGGCCGAGTATCCATCCCATCAGTCACACTCTTCTATGCATGTGTACATTACCAAGCAATTTATCATTAATAAACATTGTTGCAAGATAATGATTGTTCAAATAAATTTCTGAGATGTTCTGGATATCTAAAGAGATTTCCTTATAAATCTCAAGTTCAGCAAAGAATCCAACATATGGATCATGAAACAGTGGATCCTCACACTAATATATTCACCATAGGACTGAGACAAAGGTCTAAAAATTGTAAACTCCCTCATGTAGATGAGAGAGTGGTGTTGGAAACTCTCCACATTAGAATTGACATTCTTACCATATTCAAATGGTGTCCTTCCTCAATGTAAACAATTCTTCAATAATATGGCCACTCTCCCACATGTGTCACTTCTCCCCATCCTCACGCTTAATTGGCACACTGCACCTATGCATTTCATTCGACAATGCATATGTCTTGGGACTTTATTTCCACTGTAGTGAGCCTTCATCCCTCTTCTATTACAAAGTAGACTTCTCGGGGTAGGGGAAATCACAACTCCTTGCCCTCCCTCATTTCAATGCAACACGAAAATCTTTTCTTGCTCTCTTTCCATTTCACGACATTTCTTTAATCAGAAATCTCAATTTCAAGCCCTTCCTTCCAGCTTTGGTTGAATATTTTCATTTCTGTAAACTCCAAAAGCAGGTGATAGAAAGGATGGGTAGAAGGCTTGGTACCCAAGCTAGAGTTAAAGAGGAAGAAACATTGAGTCAGACATTGGAAGATTCCTCTCGTGGGGTAAAAGGATCACAACAAGGCCACAGTAAGCCCCTGCAAGAGAAATAAGATGCTACTACATGCAGTGGTAACAATCAGAGTATGGTGCAACACTGTATATTTAGGTACCATTATCATCCCCTCAAGACTTCAATTGCTGAGGAGAGAGAAAATATTTTAAAAGAAAAATCTAGCAAATTTGAGGCTATAATTAGCAAAGTGGAAAGCTTGCACAATTTTGTTTAGAGACCTCGTGAGCACGTTACAGATGTTGATACACTCTTTGATCTCACATCCACACTCCTCGCTACTGTTAATAGATCACAAAAAAATGATGGTGATACTCCAGTTGATTTTATTAGTAGTGATATTCTAAGAAACTATAGTGACCAGGCATATGGAAGCAGGTCTTTGGAAGGAAATGCCGATCAAACCCAAATATCATGGAGAAATGTTGGGCTTTTATCTCCTTCTATTTTCCACCATGTGGCAGGAATTTTCACTATGCTTGGACCAATGGATAATGAACCCAAGCAAAGGAAAGCTATAGTACAAAGAAAACAGACTAAGTTGACAGAAAGCACTCGACCTGAAGCAGTGAAAGAGTCCCCGGAAGATGAAAAATCAGAAACAAAAAAGAATATGGCAAGCATATTTAGCATTTTGGTAAAACAGAAGCAAGCCAGATTAGAGAACTTGGTTCTAAATAGAATATCATTTTCCCAGATAGTAGAAAACATCTTTGCGTTATCATTTCTATAAAGGATGGTAGAGTTGAAATAAATGTCGATGAAAATGGAAAACATTTTGTTCTCCCCAAAAATGCTCCTAGAGCTACAGAAATGGAATCTGGAGAAGCTTCTTACAGCCAATTTGTTTTTCAGTTTGATTATAAAGATTGGAAGTTGATGATGGACGTTGTTGAAAGTTGTGAGGATTTGATGCCTCATAGAACCAGTCCACTTATGATTCCTTGTTTTGAGAAGGCTGTAGAGACTCCTATCAAAGAGATTTCAAGAAACAAGGGTAGAGTGGTACCTGCAACTCTTGAGGTGCAGGAAGATGAATGTGGAAGTGATGATGGTGGTGAAGGTCTTCAAAGACCAGCACCAAAGAAGCGAAATAAGTGTCTCCTATGACTTTTGCTGCTTTTTTGGGTGCTTTTTGTTGGAAACTATCTCTGTTTCTATCAGTGCACTGTAATTCATACAGGAAGCTAATCTTTAATTTAAGCAATCTGGTATATAAACAATGCTATCTTGTTTTCATAATTAGTTATAATTAAGTTTACTGGCGGTGAAAACCCCCGGTCATGTCTAAGTACACCCCTTTAGGCATGGTTCCAAGGCCTGGGCAGAAGACTAGCATCACATAAAAGGAAATTGTTAATTTAAGATGTCAAGTTTGATCTGTTAAACCATGATTAGTCTCCTTGTGACAGTATGTTGTAATTTTATGTCTGAAAAGTATTTTGAGATACCACACAAGAACAAAGTTTCCAATTATGTAGTTGGTTTAATTTGAGAATACATAGAGATGAGAGTAGGGTAAGGCCAGGCGAAAATAGATGTAAATACAAAGGTTCAAAAAACTAGCTAGCATCCCTTACCATACCCAAACCCTTTTATTGGCACTACAGGGATAGAGAGATCCACCCAGAGGTGTGTGGAGAATAAGTAGGGATATGCATGCTCTGGATTAACTAATTGCTTGAGCTTAGCTCAAGCAGGCGCAACTAGTAGATGGCAAGAGATTGGGAATATATATATATATATATTAAGTATGCGTATATGAAATTCATTATGTCCCCTTTTGGTTTTCAAGGTGGGAGGAATGCAATGGAGAAACGGAGATCGTATTTGTCCTCTATATCCCACCTATCAGGACACTAGGATAAGTCCCAATAATAAGAGTTGGGTTCACTCATAAGTATATGATTGTAAAAGGCCATCATGAACTTTATTAAGCTAAGTCATCCTTTAGTTGAGTTTCATCCTTTAGTTGAAGCTTCAAGCAAGATAATCGACCTCTTTTTAACCCTTCAGTCTTCCTAGAATAGCTACAGAACAACCCTATTTAACCCACATTGAATGCCTCTTCTTGTTGTGATCTTAAACTTCAAATTTCGGCCCTTCTCCCTACAAGAGCACCCAAGAACAACACTCAAAACAACCTCTCTTTCACATGTTGTACCTACAGCAAAACATAAGACTTCCACGTTGCTTCTAGGGCTTCTTTCTTGTTGTCTTAAGGATCCTTCTTGCAGCGGCTAGGGCCTCCCTTTGACTGTGTCTAGGGCCTCTTTGAGTGCTACTTTAGAACTTCCTGGACTGCGGCTATATGCTTCTTCTTGATGGTTGATAAGGGCCTCCCTCTTGCTATGGATTAAGGCCTCCTTTGTTGTGGATAAAAGCCTTCCTTTTGCTGCGTATCTAGCCTCTCTTGACTGCGTCTTTATGCCTCTCTTGACTGCATCTTAGGCCTCTCTCTAGACTGCGTCTTAGGCTTCTCTCTTATTGTGGCTGAGCCTCCTTTTGACTGCGATTAAGGTTGCCTTTTACTTCAATTAGGGATTTCTTATCGACTGTGGCTAGAGCTCCTTCAAGACTGCGTATAGGTCTCCCTTCATGGTTGTAGCTAGGGCTCCTTTGTGACCGCAACTAGCACTCACACTATTGCAGCCTGCTAGCCTCGCGTTGCCCAGGGACTCCTGCACTGTAGCACTCTCTTCTGCTTCATCTGCATCCGTCTCTACCCACATCTGCCAGTCCTGCTACTCTCTCTTCGGGGCTCCCATAGCAAGATATAATCCAAGAGGTTGGGTACCTCAAGTATCTGCCCCTCATCGCTTGTAGTCCTCCTGAATACAGCTCGATGTCTCCCCACCTCTTCTCTAGATGTACATGAGCACTCCCTATAGTCCCTAACATGCCCTAGGACACTACGACATGAGCACTAGTGCATTAACTAGGCTAAAAGGTCACTTTCTTGTTAATTTGACCATGAATATCTCTTCTACAAAGCAATATTTCTTAGCTTTGTTTACGTTAGTGGTTTGATAAGAACATTTCTACAGTCTCTTCACTGAATTTCTTAAAGTTTTTACATTTATGCTTTTTGACAAAAAAGGGCTAACATTTTACCCTAGCTAAGTAAGGATTCTTTAAATAACCTTCTAGATTGGTTCCTTTTGGTTCCATCTAAGCTTGGAAAAGTGTCATGAATTTACATTGAACAATGTAAGAATCTAGTCTTCACGAGAAACAATCAAGCCAACTCTTTCATTTTGAAAATTACCTACCAGTTCTGGACATATTCTTTGAAATTTCTATGCTGAAGGTGTTGGATTTAGGTAAGTGATACAGAATGCACACCTACAGTTCTATTATTCACCTATTAGACTAATGAAAATTATAGGCAAAATTGGAAGGGTTGGACATGAATGTTCCAACCATACTCTTATTGGTCTGCAATACATATATTCATAACACATACCTACAATACTATTGTTCACCTATTCTTCTAGTGCATATTGTAGGCAAACTGTTAATGTTGGACTTTGGTGTCTCAAGTTCACACACCAGCGCCAAAGATGCAACGTATTGTGTGCATCCTTAGATATGTTTGACATTGCAAGCTAACTATTTAAATAAATGCATGTATAAAACTTCTATATTAGCAAAATAACCATCAATATTTTTTTCTAGCATTTTGGGCTGAATTCACAATAGTATGCTAAAAAGTGTCATTTCAATGTCTGGAAATTAGGATATATAAATGTGAGATATATACTTTACATCTTTGGGTTATCTCCTTTTCAAATCTAAGTTTTTTTAGGCTACATGTTAATTGTTTGAACTTTGAACTTTGAATAAATTCCTTAATGGACTTCGTAAATACTCGAATGAATGGACTTCATAAGGCAGTGGTACCATAAATTGTGTTATTTCAAAGATTTGACTTCCATATTTTCACAAAATACAATGTCCTCAATAAATACTTATATGTATAGATACTTATGATTAGGATTATATATGTGTTGGAGCGGTTCCTTTATGTTTTACTAAAATCCTTATGCTAACAAGCTTTAGCTAACATTTTTCATCAATTGTTCATAGAATATCCAAAAGATTTTATTGTCAAAATGTGGCAAAAATTACATTTCTCCTTATTTATTTTTTTATTTTTCATGACAAGATAATCATGTTGTAGGAATGAGGTATCCTACAGTCTGTTTCAATTTGTGGATATTTTTTTCCTCCCATTCTTTTACAAGAATGTAGATTTGATTTTCATGTTGATGGTTTTTGCATGTATCTTATCTAGCCCCAACTGCTGGTAATGGAGCGGATCTTGAGAAGTAGTCGTGGAAACAGACTATCAGAGGTTAATGTTACAATACTGCTTCCACCTGGTATCAAAAAAATTTTAATGGTAAGTGACATAAAGAAGAATTATTTAACGACAGGGTTGAAAGGGCAACCTCATGTCTTAGTTCTAAGTCATTTATCTGCGTTTCTTATCTCTAAGTCATTTGTTTTTGAGCTTTACCAAATCAATTATTTCACTAATCCAATATGCATGGATTGTATTTCTCATCCGATGTTAGTTACTCGACATAGTTGATATAACATTCAATTCTAGGCCACTTTTATTTTAAGTAATAGATTTTATTGATTAAAAGGATGTTCATATTTTGATTGGTTTACTTGGAGCTTGATTTAAAAATAAATTCTAAATTCCACGTGGATGTTATTTTTTCAGGGTGACCTCTTTACACTAGTAAGGTCAGATGAGTCCTAGAACATAGGTATACAACAAGAACATCTTTGGCCTTTGTTGTGTATCTGTTATTCTTTATATCATTAATGGATGGTTATTGATTATGTAAAACAGAGGATGGGAAGGTCCTGCCAATTCTCTTGACAAAACAAAATAAAATGGAGTGGTAGAATTGTGTTTTAAAGGGTGAGCCAGAAATTAGTACTTGAAAGGTAGAACTTGAGAATGGCAAGCTATCTAATCTGGATCTAGAGACACAACAGACTGTGAAAAAAAAATTATGGTATTGACGAGTCTTCCCAGAAAATAAGCTCTAATTGTTAGACCACTTCCCAAATTTCAGTTATCTGCAATGGAAATAGTGACTCTAGCTTTATTTGTATGAATAATGACTTTGGATATTGTCCTATTCATTTCCTATGAATGATTTTGATTTTCAAACTCCAACTAGTTTGTTGTTAACTTAAGTAAAGCTTTGATGACAAACTTATAGTTTTCAAATCTCTTTCCTAAATCTATTTTCTTGAGCAAATTTGTCTTTTTACTTTAGGTACTATAGATTTCTACTGTGTGACATATGCTATGATATAGTTGCCTGGATAAATAGACAGAAGTGTTGTACAACATAATCTTTTTTAAATCTAAAGAAACAGTGTTTCCAAATACAAAGTTTATTAATTAAGAACATATTTTAGACTTCTTTGCTAAGTTATGATTATATTTCGGTAGGGGATTTTGTGTACGCTGATATTGTGTTGTCTGTTTGGTTTTTGTCAAGTAACAGTGGTTAATAATGAATGTGTTCTTGAGCAATGGGCACACATCTTATTCTACTACAGGAAACTCCATGGTTTTCAAGCATGGCAACAAAAACGCAGATGTTAGTGGGATATCCAAAGTCTTTGTTGGATGAATTTAATATTAGTGATGATTTTGATTCCTTGTCAGATAAAGAATGTCATTAGTCAAATTCAAATAAACAGAAGCAGCTCAAGAATGAAGGTGAAGCTATTGCTTTCTATCCAAGTCAATTTCTTTTATTTGTTGGTTGTTGTCCTGTTTTGAGTGTGGACTTGTGAAATTCCAAATTGCATGTTGGTTTATGTAAAGGCGATATATATATATATATATATATATATATATATATATTTTTATCATATGTCGTTCATGGTTTCTGGAGATCTGTGTTACATTTGCACAGAAGTTTAGATATCATTCAGATATCTAAACACCAAACAACAACAACATTAAGATTTTTCTTTCACTCAACCTATAACATATTGCATCTGTCTTCATCAATGTTCTTCTTCCATATGTTATCAACTTATGATATTTCCATTGCAATATTTGGTGCATTTTCTAGTTATAGATCATTTATCGATTATAAATGTCTTCATACTTTCACTTATAATTGAGTATTCAACTAAACATATTGATTCTCTTATACATAATTATTTTTCCCTCCACCCACTTTTCATAACTTCCATAACCATTAGGTAGGGACTTGCAGCTTCGATGTTGCTTTTCTTGTTTAGTAAAATATTGTCGAGACTTTAATTTATTAAAAGTTGTAGAATTTACAATGTATGAAGTTTCAAGGTCTAATTTTAAAAGTCTAATTCTTTAAAGGGTGCTAGCTCAATGGAAGAGCACTTGCTTTACAAGCAGGAGGTTGGTGGTTCGATTCCATCGTGCCCTGACATGATCCATATGGAATGAGCTTTTGACCATCACCAATGAGCTTTGGTGACATTTTTCAACCGTCACCAAAATATGAAATGGTGACGGTTAACGAACACCACCATATATATGCATCAATAGTGATGAACCTCAAAGGTCTGTAACCATAAATCGTTGTTGTTGATATGAAATGGTGACGGTCGATGTCCATGATTATAGTCATTATTCGTGACGGACCTTGAATGTCACCACAACACCTATACTTATGGAAATGCGGATTCTGGTGAGGATCAACGAACGTTACCATATATACGCACCAATAGTGACGGCCATGAAAGATCCATCACAATAAATCATTGTTGTTCATATGAAATGGTGATGGTCACTATTCATCATTATAATCAATATTCATGACAGACCTTTAATGTCACCATAACACCTATACTTTTGGTGACGCCACCTTTGGTGACGTTCAGTTTTTTGTGACGGAGGCTATGGTCCGTCACCATTTCTCATATGAAATGGTGACGGTCGCTATATGTCATTATAAATCATTATTGGTGACGGACTTTGAATGTCACTACAACACCTATACTTTTGGTGACGCCACCTTTGGTGATTTTCAGTTTTTGGTGACGGAGGTTATGGTATGTCACCATTGCTCATATGAAATGGTGATGGTCACTATCCATCATTATGAATGATTATTGGTGGCAGACTTTGAATGTCACTACAACACCTATACTTTTGGCAATGCCACTTTTGGTGGCGTTCAGTTTTTGGTGACGAAGGCTCTTTTGACTGTCACCAATGAGCTTATGGTGACATTTTTTTCCCCTCACCAATGTCCTCTTTTTTTGTAGTGCATAGAGACCAATATCTCTTAGAGAGCCAAAATTAGTATTCCTCAGTTAAGGACTAATTCTCATCAACTCCGGTGTGAAACGGGGCACTGTAAAAGGCCGAAAGAAGTGTGGGAGGAAAGAGTATGCATTTTTTGTTCTTTGGGAAAAGTGGAAACAAAAAAGAATTTCATTTTATAATGTGAGACCTTCAAAGACAACAGGGAAAGTTATGCAGATATACTAGTAGCTAGCTCTTGGGATAATCTATTTAGTGAGGCGTTTCGAGAAGCTGAGAGAATTTATTGTGAGGCTTCACAAAAAAAGGGTGGAATACATCAAGTAGATGAAAATGAAATCTATCCCATAGGCTATCTTTAGCCTTGTGGACGTTAAAATAATTTTATTTCTTTATTTCTTTCTTTTTATAAGAAATTTTATTTAGCAAAATGGTCCATTATTTTACTAAATTCAAAAAATTATATTCATGCCACTTGGCTCCCCACCCACCAATTTCCTTGGGATTCGAGATTATTCCAATACTAATAAGTTCCTCCATGTTGAGATTATTCCAATTCTAATAAATTCCTCAATATTAATTATAACATTCATTTATATATAAGCAAATTATATTTATCAAAATGATCCATTACTTTTAATAAATTTAAAAAATTAGATTCGTGCCACACGGCTCCCCACCCACCTAGGGATTTGGGATTATTCAAATTCTAATAAGTTCCTCCATGTTGATATTATTCCAATTCTATTAAGTTCCTCATTATTATTTATAACATTCATTTAAATATAAGCAAATTTTTTTTAGCAAAATGGTCCATTACTTTTAATAAATTTAAAAAAAATAGATTTGTGCCATGTGGCTCCCCACCCACCAATTTCCTAGAGATTTGAGATTATTCCATTTCTAATAATTTCTTCCATGATAAGTTCCTCATTATTATTTATAATATTCATTTATATATAAGAAAATATACAACAAGATATTTTCCCATGTCTTCACTATGGTGCAAATAAATTCCATCCATTATGGCGTTAAGATGTCCCTCAACGTGTTCGAATATCATATTGTATACTCCAATCTTCTGCTCACGCTAGAAGAATGTGGGCTACAAGTTGCGAATTCTACATCTTCTTCAATTAATAACAAAGTTTTCCGTACCATATATAACAAGGTATTTTCCTATAATCGTGGCAACAATTTACTTCCCTGTCTACTTTACCAGTATCTGAACATACATATATTTGTACGCTACCACAGGTGTCTGACAGTGGCAAATTTAACGTGGACAACCTCTATGATAAGTTTGAGAATTTGATAGTGGATCATGAGGTTGACTTACGGGACCTTGAATCTTGAGAGGAATATGTGTCACCGCACAAATGAGGAGTACAATATTTGACCAACCTATGCCACAAATGTCCACAAGATCAATTATGTGTCCGCTATAAATTTAGTAACTAAGTGTGGTTTAGATGTTAATGATTTGAAAGAGTGTTCTATCGAAGATTGCTTTACTTTTCAAATACAAATGTATAACAGAAGCTCAACTATGAATTTGGTCTGCCCTAGGTTTTTAGTGTAGGATTAGTGCAGAATTAGGTAAAGTAGCATGAATGAATTTGTACTCTAAAATTAATTAGCAATCATTCAATAACAAATTTTCAAACTGCAAGATGATCTTATTAGTTTTTTTCTTTAAAGATGGGTATTGATCTATTTTAATCACAAATCTAAGAAGTGTTTAGAGTGATATAATTTCTTCCTTTGTAAATTTTTTTAGAATGCAAAAAAAAAATTGCATCTCAAAGATAAAATTGACAAATAATATAGCCCAAATATAAAATAATAACATTACTTGAAATGCTTAAAAATGTTTTAACCATGAAATTTTTTTTCTTTTCATTGTACATATTAGTTGACATTGAAATATTTTACTTAATATGGCATTGAATATTTTACTTATAAAGTACATTGTTTATATTAATAAGTTCCTCCATGATTAATTGAAGCAAACAAAGTTCGTTCTTGAAGTTAAATACTCCAGAAGACTTGGAATATAAGGATCTCCATTGAGATACAAAAATATATATTAAAATGTATGAGTAAGATGATACAAATGAAAATGAGGGTCCTGCATATATAGCGAGGTAAGTACCCTTCCACTAATGGTTATGTCCTTAGGGACATACCTTTTCATTAATTGCTAAGTAATTAATAATTAATATTATTTGTTGTCTTTTACATTATTTGTGTTTTTTTTTATATAAATTTAGTTTGTTACATTTCCTTCCCCTTCAAAAAGATTTGTCCTCAAAGTTTAGTAGTAAAGGATTGGTTCTCTTCTCTTGATCAACATATCTTCTTATTTCCGAGCTTTCATATTTTTTGATACAAGCCGATATGATGTTCTGAACGATAGACAAAATTGTTGTACTGAAAATGGATGAGACCATCCTAGATTAATATTCTGGGGAATCTTCTGATCCTTGGAGATGTGTGGTGAATAGCTATCGTATGACTAGATTGAGCACACTTCAGTATTCTTTGGAACATAAGTTTGTTTTTTATGTTCTGCGTGATATAGATTTGTAGATTTATTAAGGCATCTACTCTTGTGATTCGGATGTAGATAAGGAAATTTTCTTGTTTGAACTTCCTTAAACATTTTTATGGCAATTTCCTGATTTCCATAAGGGATTGTTATTGTTGACTTAACTATTGAATCCTTATTTTGGGTGTCCTTTGTTTGAACAACAACCTCTAAGTACGTTTTTTATTCAACAGGGTTTGGATTTGCCTGAACTGCGGGATTAGTGGTATTGATGTGTGTTTCTTCAGTTTGGACTACTACATCTGGAGATTTTGATGCTTCCTTTGTGACAAGTTCTTTGAACCTATTCGTCAATGATTTATTTTCATCCTTAAGTTTTTTAATCTGTTTGAGCAATTTTTTATTATGATTTTTGAGACGTAAGCATTCCTCATTCTCTGAGTCAACTTTATTTTCGCCTTCACACTTCTCATCTTTTAAACACTTGATTTGTTCTACTAATGTTTGGTTAAGGCTCTTTAAATGCAATTTTTCTTCTTCTTTTTCTAATAAACGCTCTTTGAGTTCCTTCTTTGATGCTTTAGCTTTCTTGACTTGTTTGAGTAGTTTTTCTTGGTGATCTCTGAGGCACAAAATTTCTTTGTCTTTACTGCATATGACTTCTTCAAGATCTTTTTGCTTCTTTATTATAGTTTTTCATTATCTTGAAACATCAAGTCTCAGATATCCTTAAGGTCTTCTAATGAAGATTTTATTGATTTACTTGTTATGTCTCGAAACGTGACCATATTCCCTTTAGAAGGAAACATCAAAATTTGCTTCTCTATGTTTAACATGAATGTACCCAAATCCTTAAACCAGGCTTGACCAAGTATGATGTATGTATTTTTATCCATCCTTACAACATCAAATCGAGATATGTACTCATAATGACCTATTGTCACTTGTAGATCACTAATTTTATACTCTTTTTGGTCAAAAATATTTTTCTTTACACCAATGCTTGGATCTGGAATTAATCGTTGATTTTCCAAGTTAATGTTGATATAATTTTTATCGTTTCTTGGTCTAATAGCGACTTTAACTTCTCTTCCTTGGATACTTCCTTTTAAAGTAATTACTCTGTGATCTGTAACTGAAATACCATTATAGGGAAACCTTTCTTCCTTCATCATTTTAGAACTAAGCTCCATCATTTTTTTTCAATAATTGATCCCATTTGTTTTGTCAAGATGACTTAAGGTATTATGTAATCTAAATATATAAAATTTCCTTTAATTTGTTGGATTGTGAACACTTAGCTATCAATTGGAATATTCTCAAAATTCACCTTTTTATGTTTTATAAGAATATATATCTTCCATTTAATCCATTAAGGAATAAAATTTAATACTACCATTTTCTTATATTCACTTATATATATTTGAATGTTTCTCTTTATACTTATATAAATAGATATGATTTCATGTAACCTTCTTAATTTTTAATATTTTTTTAAACCTTATATTCTCTCCATTTTTTTTACTTGAACTTTTCTTTAAAATATGCCTTTATAATATATGCCTTTATAAGATGGCTAATTGGGCATTCCGATCGTTAAATATAGCCGGAAGGATAGTGCTACTGAAATCAGTACTACAAGCAATACCCATCTATCCACTATCAATTATGGCGGCACCCCAAAAAGCCTACTCAAAGATCAGAGAAATTTTTGGAAAATTCCTCTGGGGAGGCCCGAATCAACAAAGGAAATGGGCTTTAGTGTCTTGGAAAAACTTATCAAAAAGAAAGGAGGAAGGGGGACTAGGATTGAGAGACCCTGAGAAATTAAACAAGGTGCTTGGAGCAAAATTATGGTGGAGATGGATGAGGGGAGGCAACAACCTTTGGAAGGAAATATGGAGATATAAGTATAATATGCCAAAGAAGACGAGGAAATCCTTTGCTTGGAAGAAACACTGAGAGGATCTACCATCTGGGATCTAGCAAGACAAAACAAAAACCTAATAAATAACCATGCTTTCTGGGAGATTCGTGGAGAAAATGAAGCCAGATTCTGGGATGAGAAATGGCAACAGCGAGAAAAATTGAGTAATTTACACTCCTTTCAGAACATGCAACAAACAGTATTAAGAAAGAATTGGCAGCATGTGAAAGACTAATGGAAAACAGAGGAAACAGATGAAATATGGCACCCGTGGAAAAAGCCAGAAGAATGGGATACAGACATAGACCAAGAACAGCAAAAAGCATACTTGAGAGAAATCGAATCAAGGAAAATAAAGGTCAGAATCGGAAAAGATATTCTCAGATGGGGCAATTCAACGAAAGGAGAAATCACAGTCAAAGAGGCGTATTACTTGATGGATCAGCAGGAAAGAACAGAGGAAAATATGGAATGGAAGATAATATGGGACAATAAGTGGTGGCCAAAAATAACTCTATTCGCCTGGTTAGTGGCAAAAGAAAGAATTCTGACCTGGGATCAAATTCAAAAGAAAGGTTTTAGCGGTCCATCAAGATGCAGTATGTGTAATATAGAGGCAGAAAATCAAGAGCACTTGCTGAACAACTGTGTTTATGTAAAGAACTTATGGGCAGAAACGAGGAACCTGTATGGTAAATCTCAAAGAAACCCTAGAGACATAAAACAAACCATATTCTAGTGACATAAAGAGAAATTTCAATGCAAGGTAGTACAGAGGGCATGGAGACTCACGGTTGGCTTTGTGAGCTGGTTGGTGTGGAAAGAAAGAAACCGAAGAACTTTCCAAGATAAAAATAAAAATACTGAAGTAGTATGGAAAAGAGTCTTAAGTTCCGTAAGGGAAACAATCCTAGCTGAAGAATGGGAGGAAGAGGAGTGGAAAGCAGATCGGTATGAAGAACAAATTCTAGCAAAACTAAACCTGAAATATGAAATGGTATATAACAGAAGGGGAAAAAGAAATAATAAGATCGTCCAGAGTTCAGATCAATTTTGCTACCCAAGAGAGCGGTTCATCAAACTAAACTTCGACGGGGCTTCAAAAGGGAATCCAGGAAATGCAGGATTTGGGGGAATTTTCCGGGACAGTGAGAAAACCACTAGATGGATTTTCGCGGAATGGGGAGGTGAGATGACAAATAATGAAGCGGAGCTATGGGCAGTTCACCAGGGCCTGAGAATCGCTATAAGAAATAGCTACAGAAATTTAGAAATTGAAGGGGACTCCCAGCTGGTTATCGAAATGTTGAGAAAACTCAATAATGGAAAAAAATGGGAACAAGTAGCAGTAAGTTGGCGAACGGTCGGGATAGTGCAGGAATTGGCAAAATTGATGAGAAGGATAGACTACAAAATTTTTAGTCATGTCAGACGCAAAGGAAATCAAGCGGCGGATTTTCTCGCCAACTAGGGAAGTACAAATAAGGACAGCAGGGTTGACAGCAAATGGCCGTTAGTTATCAATAATAAGAAATGGGAGGAACTGGCAATGATCATAAATCAAGACCATGCGAAATCCTTATAACAGACATAATTACCCTAAACAATTGATTGATATGATGGACGGTCGAAACAGGCTAATAAATGAGTGTTGGGAGTGGCAAAGAAGAAGTCTAGGTAATGAGCAGAAGACATTAAATCAGGCACGTACAAGCAATCGAAATAAGCAAACATCACACCGCAATAGCAGAGAAACGATGGCGAGGAAAGGAGCAAAGGACGACATGTCAGAAACCAAAGGTGGAAATGATAATCGGGAAACAGAGGAAAAAGATGGCGGCAAGAAAAATAACAGGTGGCACGGTAAATTTCAACTTAAGGATAAGTGGAACGAAGCAAGGAGATCGATTAAAGAGCAGAGACAAGACGGGAGAAGGCAGAAGAGATATGTTGTAGTGCGAAAAGATCCGTGTAGAAAGAAGGTGACGAGCCGCGGTAACGACGAGAGCACTGCACCAAACAAAGTAAATAACTGTAAGAGGAGGATCAGAATGGAAACCAGAAGGAATACAAGGTTCGAAGAAGACACAGAGGTAATGGAACGTAGAACCCGGGAGAGTAAAGGAAAGAGCGTGGTGAAGGAGGAAAAGGCGGAGGAAATTTATGAGATTCAGGATGATACTGAAGAGGAGGAGGAAAGGTACGAGGCAGACAGGGAAACGGACAACCTGAGACGCGAGGCAGGCAGGAAGAGCAGGAAAAGGATGATTGAAGAGCAGCTGGAGAATTCAGAAAGTGAAGAACAGCATGTCCGTGGACGCAAGCGAGGCAGAGGCGAAAGTAGCACGCCAGGCAGGGGCAATAGGGGTGGCAGGGGACAGTACAGAAATAGAGGAGGAAGAAGAAGAGGGCAGAGCCCGCAAGGAAGGGGCAGAGGGAGAGCAGGGAGGTATTTTAGAAAGTCAAAAAGATCTCTAGATAGGAAAATCCAACATGCAGAAAGAGCCTACAACATTAACACCAACCCAAAAATCAGGAGGATAATACAACACATGGAAGAAGAGGCTATCCAAGCTCAATCAGATTCTGAGATGGAAGACTGGGAGTTCCTTCTTCCAGACCCGGGCAATACTAGGGGTAGGATGACTCTGTTTAAGCAGTCTATACATATATATTGGGTAATGAAGAGACTGCTGGAAAAAGCTCTTGAACAAGCAGTAACATAAATGGTGGAATTGGCGCAGGGAGTTCCAAATTTAAGGAGAGAATTGAGAATAATGCAGATTACTTTGGAGATGCAGGACAAAAAGATGGAGGAAATTCAGGCGATGATCAAGGAAGGACACCTAGGAGCCAACCGAGAAGTTGATCAACAGCCAGCAGCTGGAGTTCCATGAAAACAGATATGCATTAATTTTGATGAATTTTCAAAGAATAGTTAAATCTAAGTTCCTCACTGATATAGACAAGGAAATATGTTATATGCATTTAAGTAGTAAGAGTAAGTGTAAAGACTGTTTAGTTTATTTAGCTTGGACAAACAGAATCTGGACTTATTATTTTTGGCTGGCAATGAAAGACTTAAGGTGGCTGAGATACCCGGTTTCCCATAAGGGCGGGGTGAGGCCACCATGATACTGTAATGTTTTGGTTTATGATAATAGAAAGAAGCACCACCATAGTTTACAAAAAAAAATATATATGCCTTTATAATATAAAACTTCTCTTTATATCTCTTTTATTCATAATATTTTTTTTATTTTTTTTTTAAATTTACAACCCTAGTGAAACGAGGCTATTCATCTCTTTGGGGTATAATATAAAATATATGTCCACTTATGTCCCTTTGACTCGGTTAATTTTCTCCATGTAAAAGTAAAACTTACCATTCACATATAGAGTTTTTGTGTTCCTTTTGTTTTTTTTAACTTGTAAATACCATGGGAAATTACCATGGGTTGCTAAAACCATGTGCTTGTAAACCACTTAATGAAGAATCTAGATAATATTATATACTCAGTTTTAAAGATATTTGGAAATATTTCCTCTTAACTTTATCATGCACTTTTTATCATTAACATAGAACCCTTTTATATATATGAATGTTCTCCTTCAAAATTTACACAAGACTATATATATCTTTTTTTTTAATAATATATTTTTATATGATTTTTTTTCTTTAAATATATTTTTAAATCTTTATATGTACTTTTTTTTTCCTTTTTTTCTTTGACTATCTTCCTTTTTTCCTTATTTTTTTTGTTTAATGGTCAAAGGCATCTGACAAATCAGCGACGGAGAAACTCTCAAAATTATAGCGAAACGCTTCAATCTTGACGACAACAATGTTAAGGAAACCTGGATGGCCAAGAGCTTGGATCAAAGAGCGTGACTCTGTGCAGCAGTGGAGCGGCCAAAGGATCGAACTGCTCAGATACCATTGTTAGAAATGGTAATTTCTAATTGCAAATTGTTTTCTCAGAAATACACAGAAGTTTCTGATATATATATTTAATTGATTGATAATGTTTGAATGAAGTGAACAAAGTTCGATATTGAAGTTAAATACTCGAGAAGACTTAGAATATAAAGATCTTCATTGATATACAAAAATATATATTAAAATGTATGAGTAAGATGATACAAATGAGAAAGAGGGTCCCATATATATAGCCAGGTAAGTACCCTTTCACTAACGGTTATGTCCTTCGTGACATACCTTTTCATTAATTGATAACTAATTAATCATTAATATTATTTGTTGTCTTTTACATTATTTGTGTTTATTTTTATATAAATTTAATTTGTTGCATTAATAAATTATGAAATTTAAAAATTATGGTTAATGTTTTGAAATGTATTTTTAATTTTAAAATTTGAAATTCATTATATTGTAAATTGATTATAAGTAAAATAGATGAAGTAAAAATATAAAATTGGGTTATTTTTTTATTATTTAATTATCAAATTTTGAAATATATCATACATTAAAAAATAATAAATTTAGAGATTTAAAATTCCATCAATAATGTTCCACATGATATATTTAAAAAAATATTATATTCAAATGAGATTATAGTAAATGAATTTGTAAATGCTTATTTCGTTTCAATTTATTTTTTATGAATTTATTTTTGAAAAAATTATTATCTATTATTCATTTGTTTTTAAGATTTTGCACTATATTTTGAATTTTTTTTATTAAAAAAGTCTATAAAATAATAATTTATAGGGTTTATTAATCTAAGGCTTCATATTCCTAGGGTATAATATTATTCATATGGTTTATAATATTAATCTTTAGGTTTAATATAAATCCATTGGGTTTATAATCATGGTCAACCATGGTCCAACATCACATTGCGATAAATATTTTCTCAATATGAAAATCAACCAATGTCACATTATGACAAGCATTGTCTCAATATGAAAATCAACCATGGTCAACCATGTTCCAATGTCACATTGTGACAAAGATTGTCTCAACCATGGTCAAACATGGTCAATCATGGTCAACCATGGTCACATTGTGACAAAGACTGTCTCTTGGTCCAATGTCACATTGTCACAACCATGGTCATCCATGGTCAACCATGGTCCAACATCGCATTGTGACACAAATTGTCTCAATATGGAGATCAACCATGTTCAACGATGGTCAGGCATTGTACAACGTCATATTGCGACAAACGTTGTCTCAATATGAAAATCAATCATGGTTAACCATATTCCAATGTCACATTGTGACAAAAATTTATCTTAGGGTTTATATTCCTTGGGTTATAATATTTATCCCTTAGATTTAACATTATTCCCTTGGGTTTATTATTTCATTGGATTTATAATATTTAACTTTGGGTTTATATACCTGGGATTTATAATGGTTACGAGCATGTGTTTCCTCCTAAGAGGTCATAGGTTCAAAACCATAGGGGGGTAGAGTACATATGCCTTCATATGCTTAGTAGTCAAATCGTTGCGTGGAGGTGGGTCCCTTGTCCCACAAACAAGGGGGTCTCATACACCAATTTGCTGTCTGGCTTGGCCATGATCTTGAAATTGGATAATAATAACAATAATAATCCCTTGGGTTTAATATTATTCCCTTGGGTTTATATTATCAATATGTTGGGTTTTTAATATTATTCCCTTGGGTTTTTAATACCTTGCAATTTTAATAATAATCCCTTGGGTTTAATATTATTCTCTTGGGTTTATAATACCTTTGGTTTCAATCATGGTCAATCATGGCCACATTGTGACAAAGACTATTTCTTGGTCCAATGTCACATTGTCACAACCATGGTCATCCATGGTCCAACATCGCATTGTGACAAAGATTGTCTCAATATGGACATTGACCATGGGCAATGATGGTAAGCCATTGTCCAATGTCGCATTGTGACAAACGTTGTCTCAATATGAAAATAAATCATGGTCAACCATATTCCAACATTGCATTGTGACAAATATTTATCTAAGGGTTTATAGTATTTATCCTAGGATTTATATTCCTTGGGTTTATAATATTTATCCCTTAGGTTTAATATTATTCCCTTGTGTTTATAATCCTTTGGGTTTATAATATTTAGCTTAGGGTTTATATACCTTCAGTTTATAGTATTAATCTCTTGGGTTTAATATTATTTCGTTGTGTTTATATTATCAATCCATTGGGATTTTAATCCCTTAGTTTTTTAGTATTAATCTCTTGGGTTTATTATTCCCTTGGGTTTATAATATCATTCCCTTTAGGGTTTATATACCTTGCATTTATAATATATATCCCTTAGGTTTAATATTATTCACTTGTGTTTATAATACCTTTGGGTTTTAGAATTAATCCCTTGGGTTTATTATTCCCTTCGGTTTATAATATCAATCCCTCGGGTTTATTTGGGCCATATTCCTAAGGTATAATATTATTCATAAGGTTTATAATATTAATTCTAGGGTTTAATATAAATCTCTTAGGTTTACAATCATGGTCAACAGTGGTCCAATGTGCCAAAGATTGTCTCAATATGAAAATTAACCATAATCAACCATGGTCCAACATCAGATTGTGACAAACATCATCTCAGTATGAAAGTCAATGATGGTAAATCATGGTTAACCATGTTTATTTTAGGCTTTATTTGTCTCAAAATGAAAACCAATCATGGTCAACCATACTCCAACGCCACATTGTGACATATAGTTATGGTAGGGTTTATATTCCTAGGGTTTATAATATTTATCCTTTGGGTTTATAATATTGATCTTAAGGTTGATATAAAAGCAGTGGAAGTGTTATACAAATATATAAATCCAACCATTGTAGACCAAAGCTTCTGATAAATGAAAATTACATGATTACTTAATGTACATTGGTAACGATTAGTAGAGGAGTCTAAGGGGATTGATGAAGGGCCGGAGGCTCTGCGCGCTAGGGTTTTAACGCTTTCTGCGACAGCAGCCTGCTACAGACAAATGACGCTCTGCAAACTCTGACGAAATCACGATCCTGGGCCTCTTGCCAGAAGGTTTAGCTATCCATGGAACCCCCTCAAGGGGAGGGTGCAGCGCCTCCCCCGCAAGATGAAGCTGCGCGGCAAGGGAATCAAGAAAGCGATAAACTAGCTCATCAGAGTGAAGACGGTGAGGATCTGGACCAACAACAAGCAAGACAAAACAATAAACATCCCAAGGTTAGCTCGGCTACATGCAAACATGTAGCCTCTGTGCATCCGAGGGTAGAACTCCCAGGACACAGGATCAATGCACAGATTCAGTAAATGAGAGACCATGCCTTAATCAGTAAGTTCATTGGGCTTTGGCCGACTGAGCAGGCGCTTAGGAGCTGGATTTCTACAAAATGGAACCCAAAGGGACATATAACCCTGCAATTGAGACCAAAAGGCCTTTTCACTGCCATTTTCAACTGCTTGGAGGATAGGAACAGAGTGCTGGATGGAGGGCCTTACTTCTTTAATGTCGTCGGTCTGCATCTCAAAGGTTGGGTAGAGCGTTTCAACCCTGACAAGGAGGATCTCAGCTGGGCTCCGGTTTGGATCCGACTTTATTCACTCCCAGTGGAGTATTGAGAGGAAGAATCCCTACAAGTGATTGGAAATGCTCTAGGAGAATTTGTCAAGGTTGCTGAGGAAACAAAAATCCGTAAATACACTTCATTTGCAAGAATATGCATCTACATGCATCTCAATCAGGCACTCTCGGATGCGGTAAGTGTCTCTCATGATGATATTGAATGGGTTCAATTTATTGATTACAAACATGTACCATTTAGATGCTGAAGATGTCATGCCCTAGGACATTTATTCAGGAATTGTCCTTTAGTTCCAAAACCTTCTCCTGTTGCTGGATCTGATTCATCTGGTGTAGATGGATTCACCGAAGTAAACCATCGCAGGAAAAATCACAAGAAACAGGCCTCAAATGCTAAAGCACCTCCGGCCAGTTCCTCCAGGCCATCAACACGGAATAGCTTCGAAGCTTTAGCTCACCAAAATGATACGAGCCTAGAAATTCCTGCCCCCACAGAAACGGAGGTGATGAAGGTCAAACCGCAGCGGCACGCAGATCCCAAAGGATCTCAAACAAAACCCCTGTTCACAGGGGCCTCTACCTCAGAGAAACAAAAAGCCCCAGTATGGAATACACAAGGAATGGACGTAATCAACTTAAACTCAAATACCAGATTAGCAGAAGAGGAATATGAGGAATTCAATGACGCTCAGATTATGGAGGAGGAAACAGAGGCTATAGATATTTGGGAACTGGATATCCCAGGCTTAGAATAGGCCTGCACTACAAATAATTTTGAAAATATTATAGATAGACAACTTGAGAATTTGGAGGAGATCCTAAATCGAGCGCAGAGGCAAAAATATTTAGTTATTCAGACAGGAGGCCCCTGAGATGGGAAATTCATCACTAAAGACATCAAAAAGCGTGGAAGGAAAACAGACCTCCAGCGAACAATAAGAATAGGTAAAATGTTAGTGGAGTCAGGCATGTACTCCAAGCTAACTAAGTACTATAACACTGATCACAACCCTTCCCCATGAAGTTAATATCTTGGAACATAAGAGGGCTTAATAGCCCAGGGATAAGAAGAATTCTTAAAAACATGATGAGGCAAGAAAAACCACAAATCCTTTTCTTGAAAGAAACTAAATGCAATTCATATGTTGTGGAAAGTATTGCATCTAAAATCTGGCCAGGGAGTCTCAATGCGGCGGTGGATGCTCAGGGGGCTTCTGGAGGCCTAGCAATATTATGGGACTCTCGAACTATCAGACTAGACAAAATACATGCAAACAAGAACTTTATCCAGGCAACATTTCACATCATCGGGACAAATATACACGGGCTCTTAACCAATGTATATTTCCCCCAAGAGGCTCCACATAAAGCAGAAATAATCAGCGCTCTTTCTACAATTAACCACAACAGGGAACACCCTTTATGGATTTCTGGAGGAGACTTCAACATGATTACTAGGCTGGAAGAGAAGAGGGGTGGAAGATGCAGAGGGAGTCAGGAAGGGAAACCTCTAAAAGACTTCATTCAAAACAACTGGCTCATGGATCTACCTTTCAACAATGGTTTATACACATGGAGCAACAGGAGAGCAGGGACTCAGCAGGTGGCTTCTCGTCTATACAGATTCTTGCTCTCAGATAATGCCATTCATATGGGTGGAGACTTTGCAGCTTCCATCATGCCTCTGTCAGGATCTGATCACTGGACCATCTCCCTTCAATGGCCGCGTCCTGGAAACCTGACCCGGAGACCATTCCGCTTTGAGGAGTTTTGGTTGTCTCATCCAGATTTTCAAGAACTAATCACTTCAGAATGGAACAAGTTCTCCCCCCCAACAGGATCTAAGATGTTTCAATTTCAGCAGAAGCTAAAGCATATTAAAAGCAAGATCAAAAGCTGGAATCACAATTCTTTTGGTAATATTTTCCAAGTCCGGAGCTCCCTTGAGATAGAAATGAAGCAACTGCAACAGAGGATTATAGATGAAGGCCGATCAGATGATATGTTAGAACGGGAAAAAATTCTTGAGGCGCAAATCATAGAAAGGGCTAAGCAGGAAGAAACGTTATGGAGACAAAAATCTCGAATCAGATGGCTCAAAGACGGAGAGAAAAATACAAAAATTCTTTCATAGCACCACAATCCAACGCAAAATGAATAATAACATAACTCACCTTCAGAATGAGCAGGGAGTCAAGGTGGAAGCGCATGAGGAGATTGAAAGCGAACTCCTCAACTATTTCAAGCAAATGCATAGCGAACCAAATGCAGATAGATCGAGGGCCATAGACAAATTTACTCAAAACATTCCTAAAATTGTTTCAGAAGAGCATAACCAACTTCTCCTTAAACCTGTTGACTTACAGGAGGTGGAATTAGCAGTTCATCAACTGAAAGCAGGAAAGGCTCCAGGCCTGGATGGATTCACTTCTAACTTTTTTCACAGCTTCTGGGATTTGATCAAGTTGGAAGTCTGGCAGGTGGTGGAGGAATCGCAATCCTTGAGATGGGTGTTTCCGGGAGTGAATGCCACATTCATTGCTCTCGTTCCCAAGGTAGATATGCCTAGCAAGCCTGACAAATATAGACCTAGCTCTGTGTAATATAATCTAGAAGATAGTTTCCAAGGTCATTGCTTCCAGGCTTAAATTGTTGCTTCCTCTCATCTTCTCGCCTGAGCAGTCTGTATATGTTGAAGGCAGACAGATTACTGATGGTATAATCCTAACTCATGAGATAATTCACTCCTTGAAGCAATCAAAAAATCCAGGTATGCTCCTTAAACTAGATCTATCGAAGGCTTTTGACAGTCTTCGTTGGTTATATATTAAAAAAGTTTTAATCGCTTTTGGCTTTGCTCCCCCCTGGGTTCGATGGGTCATGAGTCTCATCTCCTCTTCATTCTTCTCTGTTTTTGTCAATGGCATCCCCTCCTCCACTATTCATCCCTCTCGGGGTATCAGACAGGGAGACCCTCTCTCCCCTTTCTTATTTGTTATTATGGCGGAAGGATTAGGCAGGAGTATTAAGCTAGCCCAGTAGTCCCATCGCCTCAGAGGCTTGTCTTTTCATAATTCTTCAGCCTTCACTCACCAGCAGTTCGTTGATGACAACATGCTCTTTGGGCATCCCTCTGTCCAGGAAGCTCGACAGCTCAAATCTCTTCTATCAGACTTTTCGGAAGCCTCAGGTGCTTCCATCAATAATTCCAAATCTCAGATCTTCTTTTTCCATACCCCAGCTACCACTCAAGTCGCCATAGCACGCATTTTGGGCTTCTCCATTGCTAACCTCCCATCCACTTATTTAGGTGCTCCTCTGATTGCCTCGGCCCTCAAGCACTCCTCATGGAAAGTTCTCTTGGAAAAATTAGAGACTCGTCTCACCTCCTGGACTCACAAATCTCTAAATATGGCGAGCCGGCTGGTACTTATAAAAGCATTCCTTCAGGTCATGCCATTGTATCTCTTCTCCATCCTAGCAGCGCCCAAATGGGTGCTCAAAGAAATCAAGTTGCTCCAACGATCCTTCCTATGGGGCAGCAACAGTCTCAGGTGTAAGTGGGCTCTTGTCAAATGGGAAAAACCCTGTCTCCCAAAGAATGAGGGTCGGGTTGGATTAAGGGATCCTTCTCACAGTAACGAAGTCATGGGTGCTAGAATTTGGTGGAACTGGCTAACTGCACCTCTCACCCCATGGGCTTCTCTATGGACAGCCAAGTATGCAAGCCATTGCCCAGTGGACGAACGAATAAGAATTTCATAATTCAGCATGGGTTCTCTCATATGGAACTCGGCCAAGCAGCATAGAAGTCTCATTCAGCAGCACAGCTTTTGGGAGGTGAAGAATGGAGACACTGCACAGTTTTGGGAAGATTCATGGCAGCAGATGCCCAAATTAAAGGAACAATTTTCTCACTTGCAACCACCGGAGCAGAATATGCAAGCACAGGATAAAGTTAAAAACTTCTAGAAGCTCTCATCAACCCAAGAATACAGGGAATGGCTCAAGGCGGATCAGTTCTTGAGTCAAGAAATGCCACAAGTCCAACAAATGATAGACACAAAATTAAAGAAAAGGAGAATTCAACCTTCCGAGGAAAAGGATATACTTAGATGGGGATATGAAGAAAAAGGTACCTTCAATACAAGAGAGGCTTACAACATCATTATCAAAGATCATTTGGTGAAAGATCCTATTTGCAGCAAAGTCTGGGACCCTTCCCTATGGCCGAAAATCTCCATCTTTCTTTGGCTCCTATGTCATAACAAGATTCTTACCTGGGACAATCTTAGGAAGAGGAACTTTCATGGGCCCTCAATATGCCCCAACTGTAGACAAGATGAGGAAACCATAAAGCATCTCATGCACTCCTACCAATTAGCGCAAAAGCTATGGGAAAAGGTTAGTTTCCGCTGCCAGAGGGAAGGAAGAGTTCACAGGGACATCATTACCACAGTGTGTAACTGGGAGCGGACTCCATATCAAAGCAAGATTTTAAATTTCCTATGGAAGCTCATTCTGAGCTTTCTTATGTGGGCCATATGGAAGGAGAGAAATAGCAGAATTTTCAAAGACCACTCTATGCCTCTGGAGAATATATGGAAAATAATTTTCCAAAACATTGAGGAAACCATTTCTCTCAAAACCTAGTACCAGGAGGACCTTCCAAACAGCCCCCAAGAACAATCAATATGGGCAAATTGGAACCTTAACTTGAAGCAAGAACAGATAATCAGAGGAACACAGCCTCTGAGAAATCAGTCACCTCAGAAATGGTTGCCTCCTCCAGTGCATATGTACCAGCTTAACTTTGATGGGGCCTCGAAGGGCAATCCGGGCAATTCAGGCTTCGGAGGGATCTTCAGAGATCATAAGGGTACCCCCCTCTTAAACTTTCTAGGCTCCAAGGGATGGGATACCAATAATTTGGCAGAATTGGAAGGTCTCTGGCAGGGCCTTATCCTTGCGCAAAGCAATGGATTCTTTCCGCTTATTATAGAGGGTGATTCTCAGATCATTATCAACATGATCTCCAAAATCCTGCAAGGAACTCCCTCTCACAAAGTTGGCAATAGCTGGAGGATGGCTAAAAGGCTCGAACTCATTGAATGTTGGCTCTTCTCTCACAGAGCGGTCACGCTAAAGCACATTCGCAGAGAAGGAAATAAAGTAGCGGATTTATTAGCAAACATTGGAGTTGAATGTGGGGTGAACCTTCATGCTTGATCCTTATCGAGGCTGGCCTCTGAGTCACAACTCTTGGACTATAAAAATCTTGTGAAAAATGAAATGTATCAGGAAGGAGAAGCACACCCGGATGCGGGTGAAATCAATGTGTCATAATGTTTCACAGGACAGATGGAGGCGCTTGGTACTGCCAGATGCAGACCCGCGCGATTCTCCAGAAGCTTATTTGGTTGATGTGTGTGACATTCAAGCGGCTCACTCGGTTCTTGAGGGATCATTTGCAGAGCAAAAGATTTGGCACGCTCTCTGCATTTACTACTCGTCCCGTCCAAGGTATGGCTTTGGTTATTTTATCCATGGCGTTCAGGGATTTCATTACCACTGTAAGCGCCCTGCCTTCGTGTCTCTGGTTAAAGCCAGAAGTGGGTTTCGGGGGCTGGCTGTTCTCTGCAAACAACGGTGAGTTTTCTTTGTGTATTCCGTTTCTTGTTCACCTCTGGCTTGGGAAAGTGTGGCGTTTAGATAGCGGTCTGGTCTCTGGAAACTTTGGCAAGCTTTCAACTTCCCCTGCTACTTTTCCTGCGTCGCTCTCCCTGCATTTACAGTCCTGTCGTCCATGTCTTAAGTTGGTTTCTATGTTATGTAACCTCTCTCTGGGTTCTGCTTTCGGTTTTCCGGATTGTTTCATCACCCTCCAGTCTCGGCCTCTGCGGACTCTCCTCATCATGGTGTGCCACAGCAAGAGGAGTCGTTCTGGGGGAAGTCGGGGAGGGCATGGAAAACAGCCGGCTTCCAGCTCTGTGGATCCTGCTCACAATCCAATTCCGTATCATGGGTTCCAAACAACTCATTTCACTTTTCAGAGCAATTTGAATAGACCTGTAATCACTGCCAATATCACCATTCTCTTCTCTGAAGAAGAAGCTCCGCCTCCAATTTGTTAGAAAATTATATATTATGGAGCAATGGAACACATAAAATATTACAGAAATATAAACACAGAAAGCGCATAAAACAAGAGAGACACAGATATACGTGGTTCACCCAGTTTGGGCTACGTCCACCCCAAACAGCCAGTCCTTCCTTTCTATTATTCAGCAAAAAATGAAGAGACACAACCTACAGCAGATCCGCTGTAATATCATATGTTTTCTCTCACAGTCTCACCTCTCTATTTCCCGCTCACAGAATACACATCTATCACACAGCCTCAAATACAATGCCCTCATACAAAGAGAGGTGTTGCCTTCTAGGGAAAAAAACCCTAAACTAAACATAAGTTCTACCGTCAGATCATCCGCCTAATGAACGGCCCAGATTGATTAGAAATTACTATACTTTTACAAGGAAATTTTACAGTTGTTTTTAGCTTCGGGGGCGCTGCCCCCGAAACCCCCCGCCAAGGGGGGGATCCCAAAGGTCGCAGCCGCCCCCCCTGGACCCCCCCTGCAGCGAATATTTTACGGGCGGCGTTGCCACCCCCATTTCGAACTGGGGTCCAATGTGGTGATACCTTTGAATATAGAAGATAATCAGGCTCCACACCCAACACAATTTGGGTGTGCCTGATGTCTGAGCCTTCTCAGGAAGCTTTCAAAGGAGCCAGCAGTCAAAGCAACAGACAGATTACTGCAGGGGAAAGTCTGGTGAAAGATCAGGGGGAGAGACTTGAAAGGAACGAGGCTCCCAGTGCCTCTCAGCCTCCGGAAACTGTTGTCTCGAGGATTCAGGAAGAGATGGATAGTGACACGCGTCCCCTGATGAGGCACCTAGGCAATGAAGATGTTGGACATGAGGATGCATGGAAGGATAACGCCTGTCCGGTGGTGGAGGAACCTCAGCATGAGGACGCTGCATTTTGAGGCCATCTGGGCCCTTCCCTTTTTGGTTTTCCGGATGACTAACATGATCAAGCTCAAGCGGTTTTGGACGCAGCTCGGGTCGGAAATCTTCAGACAGGCGGACTTAATTTTCTCTATGTTGCTTAGTAATGTAAAACTCTTCTGGAATTTTGAGCATTGTAATGGTCTCTGGAATTTTGAGCAATGTAATGGTCTCGTGCTCTAGTCATATGCTCTAGACAGACGGTTTTCACCTCCTCTTCATGTTTCCTTGGTTAATTCCTGGTGGCTATATCTGCTCTCTTGCTTATGTATATGGTTCTTCCCTCACAAGGGATAGTTTATGTTGTTCTGAGTGCTCTCGGAGGATGATTCCCGAGGCTTCGCCCCCTTGTATTTTTACTTTGTTTTACAGTTAATAGAATTAGCATTTGCCGAGAAAAAAAAATATTGATCTTAGGGTTTATATACCTTGTGTTTATAATATTAATCCCTTGGGTTTAATATTATTTCCTTATGTTTGTATTATAAATCCATTGGTTTTTTAATCCCTCAGGTTTTTAGTATTAATCCCTTGAGTTTAAATATCAATCCCTTCATTGTTTATATACCTTGCATTTATAATATTAATCTCTTGGGTTTAATATTATTCCCTTAGGTTTATATTATAAATCTGTTGAGTTTTGAATCCCTTGGGTTAATTATTCCCTTGGGTTTATAATATCAATCCCTTTAGGGTTAATATACATTGCATTTATAATACTATTCCCTTGGGTTTATAATACCTTTGGGTTCTAGAATTAATCCCTTGGGTTTATTATTCCTTTGGGTTTATAATACCTTTGGGTTCTAGAATTAATCCCTTGGGTTTATTATTCCCTTCGGTTTATAATATCAATCCCTTAGATGTATTTGTTTCATATTCCTAGGGTATAATATTATTCATAGGGTTTATAATATTGATCCTAAGGTTTAATATAAATCACTTGGATTTACAATCATGTTCATCCATGGTCAACGATAATCCAATATCACAATGTGCCAAAGATTGTCTCAATATGAAAATCAACCATGGTTAACCATGGTCCAACATCACATTGTGACAAACATCGTCTCAGTATGAAAATCAATGATGGTAAATCATGGTCAAGCATGTTTATTTTAGGGTTTATATTATTTATCTTAAGATTTATATACCTTAGATTTATAATATTTATCCCATGGGTTTAATATTATTCCTTTGACATTTACAGCTATATCAAGAGTGAAATCAATAGATGGTTGGTAGATTTTACTGCTTTTTTCTTTTCAACGTTATGCAAAAATGCAAGACAATGCAAGAAGAGATTGGTTGGAAAGCGTGAATGTTCATGATCATTATCTTGTTGATTTGAATTGATTCAACTTTTGTCATCGGTCTCGGTGTGTTTTGGAAGTGGCTAGCGTTTAATAATTATGTTCTGGTTGAGTGTTTAAAGTTAAATTTCCTATCAGCCACATTTAAATTATTGTTTGATTTTTATTAAATATTTATTTCATAATTACTTCATTATTATTTATTAAATGATTATTAATATAATTTATTATTATTATAGTAGTAATAATATAATATTAATTATTATTAATATGATTTTTTTATGTTTATACTCATATTATTGATATATGTGTTTAATATAAAGCTATCCATATTTATGAACAACATTTATTAATATAATTGTAAAAAACAACATCTGATATGTAATATTCCATCCTTATTATAAAAACCAGCTAAAGTAATTCATGCACAATTCAAAGTCAAAAAGCTCATATTAAAGTAATTCATGCACAATTGAAAGTCAAAAAGCTCATATTAAAGTAATTCATGCACAATTGAAAGTCAAAAAGCTCATATATCGTTCACCCTCATTTCAATATTTCCTAAAACTCAAACAGGCTGAGGCACAGACTTTGGCAGTCGATGTATTGACCAGAGACCAACCTTGTCCTATCATTTCATGCCTGTACATAACTGGGTTTAGCAATTTGAGCTCCTCCTCCTGGGTTTCCTGATCCTTCTAAGAGAAGAATTTGAAGAATGGTCCCATTTTATGGCAGAAAAATCTAATGACATATATTGGTTCACCTTGCTTTATTTCAGAATATCTGAGTGCAAGAATGTGCTTATGTCAGTAACACTATCCAAGCGCAACAATTCTACATATGCAGTGTGCATTCAGTAGTATAACTTGAAAAGGCCCTTCAATGGTGTTGCCCTTACATGTAAAAATAAAATTTCCCTTCAGACCTAGACCACTTGATTCCGATCCTCAACGTGAACCTGCAATAAGAAGACATATATGAGCAATTCATCAGCCAAATTCATCCCATCTATCACATAGCTCTGTTTACCTGAGAAGTGCCCATTCTTATGAGTGAGGTTAAATCAGAGATTTATGAAAGTGCCCATTCTTATGAGTGGAATTACATCAGAGATCTATTTACACTGGAAAGAAATGCCCTTTCTTGAAATTTGAAACTCAAATTTCCTGTCCCAAAATGTTCAAATTGGAAAGTTTCCCTTCAGCCTATGCAATGTTATGAGAAATACTTATTAAGACAATTTCCAAAAGAATGACTTTGCGTTTTTTATCAAAATAAAACACAAATCAGACTTTTTCCAAAGATGTTCAATAATAAGTATGAATTTTACAGGACGGTGCTTCAATTCGCCACGACTTCTAGTAGTTATTTCATCCAAAATTTCAGCATCATCAACATCTTCCTCAATCTCTTCCATTCTGTCTATCACATTTGCCTCAGGCTCCTGTATTTACAGAAGGGGAATGTCAAGACATAAGCATTGAAAATCCTAGAACTGAATTATTGACTTGAACTCTACAGAAAATATCCACCAAGATAAATAAAAAAACCCAAGTAGTTTAATATTCTGATGCATTGCTCTCGGAAATATGCTTCATAAGGTACATACCACCAATATGGAGCTACGTGGCTGATGAGGAAGGGCTTCACTCTCCTCATACTCAGCTGCATCTAGTTCACTTAGATGCTCGGGTTCAAATAGCTTTGGAAGAATACGCTGTCTGATGGGTATTAACAAAAAGAATGGGGCAGGGAAAAGTATTCCTGCTATAGGTATCCATGTTATGCCAAAGCATACCAGTAGGTAAAGAAGCTGAAACAGTGTAAATTTTGCAATGGTCTTGAACGGTACGGTTTCAACAAATGATGCATGCACATCCTCAAGCACCCTGCATATATAATTGCCATTTAGAAAGTTTCAAGCCCTCATCAGAATTTAGTTAACCTTCCAAGAAGAAGACTATCCAATACTCAATCTTTAGATTATTCAAAAGACCTCGCAGAGAAGTTAGGGACTCACTTATATCTCCTTGATGGTGTAATAAAGAAAAAAAGAAACCTCTCCCAGAACTGATTCCCTGGTAAACTCTCTATTGCCATGTAAGCAAAGTAGCCCCATAATACAGATGTAGGGACCTTTTTGATAACAGGCATCACAGCCACACAGATACCAACAAGCAAGGATTGGACTAAATTGCTCAGCCTCTGCTCTTTAACTCTGACTGGAAGCAAACCATCAACATGTTTTTCAGGGTCGAAAGCATTTCCATTCATATCGGTGTCCAGGCTCCTCAAGTCTATAGACTTAAATTGTTCTAACTCATTCAGCTGCTTCAGTGCCTGTAATGCCAATCAAACAACATATAAGACTCCATTTCAATTGGCATAAACTCTTCAGTACCTCCATTCCAATTAATATGAAAAGGTACAAGGGTGATGTAAGCCTTAAGGTCCAGGACTATCCCTGCCTATATGAAACCAATACCAGGTTGTCTGAAGAAGAAATTGCTAATTGCTGAAGAAATAAGATTGACTGAAAAGAGGAGAATTGAGAGATACATGTAATTGAGTATCAAGAATTACATGTCCATACATATTAAAAGCAACATATTTGTATTTAAATTGCACCATTCTTCGAAAACTCTGTTTTTAATATAATATACTTATTTGGAACGATTCCTTCGAATTATAGGTGCCCTAAAATATAAGGAAATATTAATTTGCTGAATGAAATATCCCTGACTAGTAAAGATAGGGATAACAAATTATTTAGATAAAGACCCTAGAAGAATTTTTTTTTGGAAAAATGTCAAGCTCTTTTAAACATACCGGGTTTGGAAGGTGATGGATATTATTCATCTCCATTTTTGTAAACACTTGTTGAATATTGTCATAAATCTCTGACACACTAGCCTATTTCTGCATGTATTTCTTAGCACTCTCTACCAATTCTTTCCGCACTATCTGCATCCAAAGTATCTAGATCAGGTTCTATTTACTGTTCAAAGGAAGAACATATGTCTTCATGACCATTCTAATAAGTAAGCAACAATCACATATGATTTTAAAGGGACTGCAAGTACGCAATAAACTGGGTGAAGATCAGCTTGTATTCATAAATCAGTAAGGAGTGTCTAAAGTTTTTTATTTTTCTAAGCTGGATCCACCGAGTAAAAAGGTGGAATAACCCCATGTAAAACGTTACTATGTGAAGGATGCAAAATGTGAAACATTTGCAGGACACAAATGAAATATTGTGATTAGACTTCCTATTATACAATGTAAATCGAAGGGGGGAGACTTCCTATTATTAGTGCTTAATAAGTACATTACCAACCTGTCTCTTCAGAGTTGCAAGGCTCTTTGTATGCATTGGGGATTGCGGTAATACCCCATTAGACGGAGGAATTCCAAGTAATCCACATATAAAGACCTGAATTAAGGGAATCGAACCCATAAAAAATTGTAGAAAATTCAATTTAAACATCAGTATAGATGCAAATATCAAATGGAAAACAAAATTTAATCCTAGAGACAGACCAGAACACACACCATAATCCCCAATAAAAGTAAGTCGTAGTGGTAAGCCGAAGGATTTCTCAAATTGAATTCTTTCTGTTGAGCCATTTGAGCTGCCACGCTGTGATCGAAAAAATACAGTCCTGTTATCATAATTGCAGGGATAAATGCACCTAGAATGTAGAGGGGTGGAACTTTATGCATATCCTGCCAAAATTGCCAGTTTAATGTCAACACTTAAAGAGACCATAATTGAATACTTGGTTATATAAATAAAAAAACAAGAAGGTACACAATCATCCTAAGAATAAAGGGGCTTCCAATCACCTTAATTACTGCCCAGTTGGATGAAGCACTAGGAGCCCAGGCATTAGGACTAGAAAGCCTTCTAGGAATTCCAGCGGGTACACTATCATATGCACTGTATGAGATTGCTGTCCACACCACAATCATCACGGGTACTCCGTAGTCTGCACAGAAACTTCTCAACCAACCTGTTGACAAAGTTATGCATTAGAATAATATAAACCAGAAATTATATCATTATCATAGATTCTAATTGCCAGTAAGAAAGAAAGAAACTCTACCTGTGCCATATCGCCATGATCGAGCCAATCTGCTTTTTAGGGCTGTGAGCAGTAGACCAAAAGATAAAACAATCCCAAATAACCCATTTGCAAAACGCCATGGAAATTTGAACTGATCGACATTGGGGTTCTCATTTTCAGGTATACGAAATTCGTCTACCAAACCCTGAAAACACAACTTCAACGGGATTCTTTTAATATGGAATTTCAGCAAAATAGTGAAAACTTGGCACCCAGATACAGGGATGGTAAGTGCACATGCCTTGATAGCCTCCTTCGCGAACAAGACAGCAATCAAGATGCCAAAGAGCTCTCCAGCCACTCTTGTAAACCTGTTGATGATTGAACCGGCACCGAAAATAGCTAGAAGGCATAGAAGCAACGCCGTCCACACACAAGCCCTGCACACCAATCTTCCATCACTTTTGTTGAAGTCCCAAACTGGATCCCCCGGATGCCATAAAAACAGAGAACATACCATTTATACATCTCTATATAGCTCTATACCTTGCAGAAAATGGGAATACAAATACAAGATATGTATCTCTGAAAATACAAAATACATGAAACACAATACCAAAAGCTCCTCCAAGCAAACAGTCAAATAAATATTATGCTTTTCCATATCTTAATCTTTGAATCCGATTGGAATAAGCAAAAAATCTATGCAGATATTGGTCTTTTTGTTATTGTAAGTATTCGTGCTTACCATCCTGCCCATGCAAGAAACAGCTTATGTCCCAAATCATCTCTGCCTTTTGCAAAATTATACATGTATGTATACATGAGGACAGTGGGTTCTGCAACTCCAAGAATTAGCAGGGGCTGTCCACCAAAAATAGCGTGTAGGATTCCACAAATAGCAGTAGAGACCAGTGTTTGAATAGCAGTTAAGGTCCCATCTAACAATACCATAGGCGTAGCAGAACGTTTAGATATATTTATCAGAGAAGAAATTAGATTTAACATTGACACTGAAGCTAATAAAGAAAACTAAGAATTACCCGTGGCTCTATCAAGCTGCTCCCCAAATGCTATAACAGGAAGAGCCGAAGCAAAGAAGATGTAGGTGGTTGGCGCCAAAATTCTACCATGAATGAAAATGAATACAGAAGCCAAAACACTCAATATTACAGAGAAAACTTGAGATCTATAACATGAAGAAAACAAAGTTCCGAGATGCCTGGCTAATCTTTCTTTTATGGGTAATATACCAACAATGCTAAAAGCCCTGCAGGCTTATGATCCACCAAGATCATGACATATACAAACGTTTGGAAAAGCTAAATCGAAAAAACTCATAATTTGACCTGATTCCTGTATTGAGTCCTTGGACCCAATCTTGTTTGTAACAGGGCAGCCTTCCTCTAACGTCTCTTAGAATTCCTCTAAAAGGAGCAGCAGATGGATTCTCCATTGCTTCTGAATCCAAAGTGACAATTATGTAAGGTTCAGAGTCTAATACGTAACAACAAAATTTGATAAAAGCACCCATTGGGTTTTCTATAAAGCAATATTTCAATCCAAAAATCAATTCAATACACAAAGAATCAATATATATGGCAAGTTTCAATCTGGTATGTTCGGAATCAATCAACAAACATACCACGTTTGCATGAAAAGGATGATATGGGTATGTACAGAATCAATAAACATGCCAGGTTTGAATCAAATATGCTATCTGGGTATATGCTCAGAATCGATAGACATGATAAGTTGAATCAATAATATTATCTGGGCATGTTCAGAATCAATATACATGCTCATATCAATATCAATTACTCTATAAATAAAGATGTAGTCAAGAATATGCCTGCAGCTTCAAACTATCATCAGTTGCATTTAAGAATATAAAGCGGCAATAATGGGATCGAAGATCTCTGGCACAAAAAGATTCTGTAATATTACGAAGTGTTAATGAGATCTTATGGAACCCAATTATGAAACGCAATTGTTTAACTTCTGAATTCTGCAAATTCTGAAACCCAATTGTTTAACCTTCGAATTCTGCAAATTCCAACTCTGCCTGTTAAACCCCGCCACCCCAAATTGGAAAAATGAATGCACTGTTCCTTTTTATTTTTTCTTCCGCTGAAGCTTGTGATGGGGAAGTTGTGGCGCAGAGTATTCAACAATTTGAAACTTGATATCATGTTCGTCTTTGTCCTTGTAAGGTCCATGTTTTCCAGAAAGACTACCGGATATTCAATCCGATTGGCAATCTCATGATGGCGAGACCATTACGAGGCTTACATACACACCCGTTGAGGTTTATGATTGTCATTTCGTTAATGCATGTATGATGACAAGCATCTCCTTTTGGTAAATAGACTTCAAGCTTTTTTATTTATTAAGCTTGTTGTTTTGGAAGCTAGAGTATGATTGTCCTGCATTAATCTTGTTTCAATTCTAAATCCTAAAGCATTAAATTCGATTAGGAATGGTTGGGAGAAATCTAACACTGTTTCAATTCCAAATCCTGGAGCATTAAATTTGACTAAGAATGATTTGGAAAAATCTAAAGTTGTTTGTGTGGTTGACATTAAATTAGTCAATTCTAGTCTTGAACTAATTTCAATTTTTATTATTATAAGATTTATCTTTTTCTCTTTAAACCAGATTATTTTAAAATATGTGAACCTTAAACATTTTAATTAATTTATAAAATACTTCATATCACTATGATTTCCAACTAAATTGCACACTACACACAAAGATCACTAAACTGCACACAAGTGCTCACACATATTTTAAACTGCACACACATATTTTAAAACTGCACACAAGCGCTTACACATATGTTTAAGTATATTTAAACTGAACACAAGCGCTTACACATATATTTAAACGGCACACAAGCGCTTAGACACTTATATTTTAGTTTCATATTGTTTGTAGAATTGTATATTTCAAAATTTAAATAATGTTTTTAGTTGTGAAATCTCTATAACTCTAGTGTTTTTGGAGTTTGTCATATAATTAAATCTTATATATTAAAAATATATTTTAAATAAGAAAAACCATGAATATCTATATTCATAATTTTTTTTAGATATTCATAATTTTTTTATATAAATATGTGTAAGTTCTTAGAGAGAAATAAATAATACATAAATTTATCTTTATTTTATAGAGGAATTAGTTATTAATTGTTTTTCTGCTTTTGTGAAGGTTATATAGATTAATATTTGGGATTGAATAAATAATTTGTTATATATATTTATTTTATATTTTCAACTATGTTATGATTATGATTATATATATATATATATATTTAATTTAATAATTTTTTTATTAAAAAAATGAATAAATGAAATGAATTAAGATAAAATTTTATTTTAATTGAATTTTTTTATATATTTATTAATTCAATTTCATATTAAATATTTCTATTTTTATTTCAACATATATTATGTAAATAATTTTTTTGAGTTATTTAATTATTAATATTATTATATAATTCATTATTTTAAAATTAATTTAAATATTAATATTATTGTAATTAAAATGTTATAAATTTTGTTGTTTTCATTGAGTTTTTATTATTTCAATGGTCGATGGGGAATTAACAATTTCCCTAGATATATGCAACAATCCATAAGCCACAAGTTCAAGTTCAATGTAGCCCGGATCCCCAGGTGGGATTTGAAACTGTCTGGAGGAGATAACATTCCAGTGCACAACCACCGCATCATCCCATGAGGAGACCCAATTTAATTATTAATATCATTATACTTAAAAATTGTTATGAGTAAGTCTCAAGTGGCAATTCAATGGGTGATCTAAATAATGTGAGTCGAAGGGAACTAAGACATTTAAGGTTCAAAGTTCAAAGTTCGAATTCTCAATTGTAACTTGGCAATATAGGAAAAAATAAAATAATAAAACATATAAAAATAATTTTTACTTTTTTAACCAGTTAAATAATAAAGATTAATAAAACATATTACAAGTTAAATAATAATGATTAATAAAACATATTAAAAAAATAGACTCATCTTATTTTGGTGAAATATTAACTTTGTTGAAAAGTTGAATAATAAAAGTTTAGGTTTTCTTTTCCATTGGAAGTTGAGAAGACAACTAACTTTAATCATATACTTTTTATTCCTATATGCTTAATGATAATTAATTAATTAATTTTTTTATTCATTAAGAAATAGAATGTTGGTAATATAATTTTTAAATTATGATAATAAAGCTAATGATAAAATGGTTAAAAATTAAATTTAAATGATATTAGTTAATTATGAACTACCTTATTACTTTCGAGATTATTGTAAAGGAGTGTTGCACTAATAAAATTAATTTATTTTATTGTTTCATTGATTAAAACAAATATTTTGACATTTTTGTTCTGGCACTTTTGGATTACTCACATCAAAATTTTTATGGTCGACATTTCAAACCACTAAGTGTGCTCAGCCTCAAAGATAAATAGGTGAGAGATGCGGGGTCAGAAATGGAGGAGAGACGTCTCTTACCTATTTATCCTGCAGGGCTTGATCAAATTTCGTATCTCAAAACATCAGTCATAAATTTTTTGATGTGAGTAATCCAGAAATTCCAAAACAAAATTACTCTTCTCACAAAAGCATCCACTTTGAAAATATTTTGACAAAATTTGGAAGAGGTTGGAAGAAATAAAGGTTCTTCTTAAGTTGAGGGTTGTTGTGACAAGGTTTAATGAGAACATTATTTCTAAGTTTAGAACTCTTGAGATTTGGTTGGAAGAAATAAACTACAATATCTAAGTTAAGCAATGGTCATTCACTTGTTCCCTTCCCTTTTTGGCATATACATTGATAAGTTAGAAGAGTGTTTGGAAGCAACAGGGTGTGTTGGCTCCAGTGTCACTGGTATAGTCATCACTCTTCTTCTTTATGCTAATGATATTGTTCTTTTGGTGTGGAGTCTTTCCAATCTTGGAAAACAACTAAAAATCCTCCAAGGTTTATGTTCCAAGATAGGTATGCCAATTCTAACAAAACAAAAGTCATGATAATTAAATCCAGAAAGATCACATATGATACTTTCATATCTAACAACAACCTATATGAAGTTCCTTTATAGAAATATCTTGGAATCAATATCCATCACAAGCTCAACTGGAATTGTAGCATTGAGAAAAGGATAATTGGAGGTTTGAAAACTTATCATGGACTTGAAAAAAATTGTAAGTAAATTGATCTTTAGATATGGGATTAAAAGAAAGTCCTCTTTCAAACTCCCGCCACCCTTTTTATTTTATTTGGGTAGGAGGCTTGAGGGTGTAGTGTTTCCATAGAATCGTGAAGGAAGATAGAATATATGAAAAACAATTTATAACTAACAATCTCAAGGTTAAAGGAAATACACCCTATCTTATACTCCTCATTGAAGGAAGTATTTCCCCATTGAAAGCATGACTATAACAAGACATCTTATGTATAAGAAGAGGTTAAACAACCTGCGAGACAAGAGACTTCCTAAAATTGCTTGTAAATGTAGCTAAAATTGTCTTAAGCTCAAGTGGGGATGGCATAAGGATACCCAATATGGGTTAGACCATTGCGACAAAAGGTATGAGATCATTTTGTAAAATAAGGATAATATTAGAAATATTATATACCAAAATTTAAGGAGTGATAAAGAGTTAAAGGGGAAAAGGAAACTACTATATTATAAGGAGGTGATCAACCTAAATCTCAAAAATAAAAATAAATATCTCTCTACCTTAACTAATGTAAAGAAGAAAAAACAACATTGCTAAAATAAGAACAGATTCTCATGAATCCATAGTGATACTTGGTGTTGGCCAATTGCCAAAACACCATGGGAAGAAAGAGTATGTCATGCTTGTGAAACTAAGAGATTTGAAGATGAAAAACATTTTCTCTTAGTTTTTCCAACTCACATTAAATTTAAATTTCAAAATATTTGTTACACTAGTGACCTTCTTATACTTTTAACTTAACAAAATTATCATGATCTTGGAGCACTTCTCTTGTTTTTTTAGTATAAGAATAAAAATCTAATGAATTATGAGTAAGCTCTTATCTTCTTAAGGTCCAATAGACCATATTCAATTTTAGTAGATGTTAATCATTATCATCATTATTAAATGTTCAAAATAAAAATATTTTTATTAATTAAAGTTAAAAAAATACACATTTAAGATAGTTATATATGTTTATAAATGGATTAAAATTTATCTCCCCATTATTTAATGTTTTATTGGCTAATCCCATGGGGGCTTCCCTAAATGAACCTCTAACATATCACACGTGTTCATGGCATATTAAACAATACCCCTATTTTGACTACATATTGGAAAATACCTATAAAAATCACATTATTTAACCCCCTACCAATACGAACCCTATACACCTTCCCAATTTAAAAAACCCCTAATTTCACTAGATATTATAGGTATCCATCTTTTCATTAAAAAAATTTACACCCCTTTATATTTTTTCATTAACTTTGAGCTCCATTTTTTATACCTACCAATATAAAAACCCTTTACCCCTACATATCCCCCAATATATTATGTCATTTTCCCCTAATATAAATCCCCCAATATGAATGCACGTGGTATGATATTGCTCTCCTAGTGAAGCTCCGTGGCTAATCCAGATGGCGATTTCAACCAATTACCTTTTCACAAGGAATTCCTTAACAACACATGTATTCATCATCATTTCAATATCCCATATACCTCTATTTTTTTAAACTTATTAAATAATATATTTATCTAATATTTCAAAATAATTATAAAACTATTAATTAATACTTAAACTAACATAATTTTTAAAAAATATTAAATATTAAAATAAGATATGTAAGATAACAATGATTAACTTCCACTGGGAAAACTAAAATTCATTATATTTTGCTTAAAAATCTATATAAAATATTTTAAGGAAATTTATAATCGCATAAGAATTATTATATAAAAAATGCAGTATTTAACTTATTTTTATTTTCTTTGAATAATAGTGATGAATCACTCTACATAAGCCAGTATTGATTGTTTACACCACTGGTTTGGTTTGACAACTAAGTTACGATAAATCTTCCGACTATAAATAAATGAAATCCTCTCTAAACTAAATTCAATTCAAATAACATAACGAAAACTAATATAATAAAAATATATATATATAATCCTCCATTCAAACATATATAATTATAATTTATTTCAACCACAATAAAAATTAAACACAAAACAAAACAACAAAATTTGCTTAGAAAAGAATATGCTTAGAAATATCCATCCCCACAAAAGTACCCGATTATATCTTTAACGGTGCCTTGACTTTGCTCACAACTCTCTTTCAATAAAACGTGTTTTACATTTAAAACTATTTATATGAGCAGAAAAATTGTCAATCCCTTTCAACGAAACGTCCTTGGACCGAAAACTTGGATACGAGTGAAGAAAGGCATTGCCAATTCTTTTCAATAAATTGTTGCTTTCAGTGAGCTGTACATAGAAATTATGTTTGAACCTGTTTATGCTAAATATGTGAGAAACATACATCATTTTCATGTTTAGTTGGTTAAACTCTATTTTAATGAATAAGTTTTATTTTTTATTAATTTAAAAAGTTTTATTAAAAAAAACAAAATTTTAATATATTTAAGCATATTTAAATTATATATTTTTTAAATATAAAAATATTAATATGATGATGATGGTGGTGGTGGTTAACATCCACTGAGACCAAACTTTGGTCTATTTTTTATTAATTTAAAAATTACAAGTTTTATAAAAAAAAACAAAATTTTAATATATTTAAACGTATTTAAATTATATATTTTTTAAATATAAAATATTAATATATTTAACATTTAATTTTACTAAAATTTTAAATTTTAAAATTAATTTTATTAAAATATTAATTAATATTAAACATAATTAAAATTATTTTTAAATAAATTAATTTAAAGCAATATTTAAAAATGTAATTTTTTTGTAGCCCATAATCATGTTTAATGTGGGTTTTGGATATATGTTGGGTGTAAGTTTAGAGTTGTTCAGAGTGGTGTCACCACCCATCATTAGGGATTCAACTAAAGCATATTATATCATAAAAGAGTGTTGGGGTGCTTATAAATAAGAAATAATTTGACGTTAATGTGACGTTAAATAGATTTAATAAATAGGGAAATATATATATATATATATATATATATATATATATATATATATATATATATTATTAAGAAATTTTGACCTAAAATTATTTAGGTGAGCATAAAAATTTTGATCTTTGACAACATATTCATCCAATAGAGGAAGAGGAATATAATAATGATTAATTATTTGGACACAATTAATAAGATAATATTAATAATAATAATAATTTATGGTTATTAATTAGAAATAAATTTAATTAGAAGAATGATAAATATTTCTAATATAAAATAATACAGTTAATATTACTAAAACATAAATACTCTAGCTATAATGGATAAAATAATGAAAATACAATTGTATTAATGAGATATTACAAAGAAAAGAAAGATAGAGGTGGAGAAATCAAACAAGCCAAAGGAAAGAGTAAGCATAAAAATTAAGATCAAGGAACGAGGAAAGGATGAGGAAGGGGGGTGCGTAGATTCAATTAATGGAAAGGTAGAGATCGGGGGGAGAGAAGAGGGAAGGGAGAAATAGGAGGATCCCCCGAAGGAGGATTGATTAATGACTTAGGCTAATGACTTAGGAGGATCGGTTAATAACTTACGAGGATAGGTTAATCAATATTATTTTATAAGTTGGAATTTAATTTCATATATATTTCATTATTTTTTTTCCAAACATTTTATATGTAATTTTTTCTTTTAATTAAAAATATACGAATCATAAACTCGTGATAGTCTATTGTCTAAAAATGTCATCTACAAGGTTTAATTCACTATTATAAAACAACGTTTTCACTATCATAGTTTACACAAAATGCACCTTGTTTCTTAGTCTTATTTTATGTTTCTATATGTCATCTTTTTTTAATCCCTTTTACAATTTTTTTTTTATCTCTATTGCATCTATTTTGGCATCATAATTTTTTTCTTTCCATTTAGATTGCATCCACTTTGTGTCTACTTCACGTCGTCTTTTGTTCGACATCTATTTTATGTCCCACTTGTGTCCACTTTATGTCTACTTTGCGTCCCTCTTTCCTCCACTTTGGCATCTATTTTACATGTCACTTGTGTCTCTTTTGTAAGCATCCAATTTGTGTCTATTAGTTTCTCTTTTTCATCTCATGTTTCTCTTCATAACATGCCTTTTAGTGAGCTATTTTACTCCTAAATCTAAGTTTTATGTAAATGTTATGATCCTAATGTTGATTATCTTTTTTCCAACTCAATGCATCTGACTCTTGCCATTGTAGCTTTTAGCCTATCCATCTTCTATCTTTTTCAATTCTACAATATTTGTAATGAATAAAGGCATCAACCTCCTATCATGTTCTTAATGAATAAATGACAATAGCACTACACATCTCTTCTTAGTGATTGTGTCTATTATGTACATGAGTGTGCTTGCATATGTGGGTGTTTGTGGGGGGGTTAGGTGTTTCTATGTCTCTTATGCAGGTATGTAAATGTGTTGCTTTATGGGTGTGTGAATGTGTCACTTATGTGTGAAGGAATTTCTTTTATGAGTGCATCACTTAAGTGTAAATATGTTCCATGAGTTCATTGTTCATGTGTGAGTACATCCCTTATGTGTGTGAATGTGATGCTTATATGTGAGTATGTTGATTATGTGTGAGTGTGTCACTTATGTGGGTATGTGGCTTATGGGTGAGCATGATTATTATGTGGATGTTGTTATCACCTGGATTGAACCTCAGGTTGAAGGAAGGCAATACCAGGGTAACCACAAACCATGCTTAGCCAAGTAGCTAGCCCTACTAGGCCAGGAGAGGGCTCTCTCCATAAGAATCTCAACCAAGATGACTGGATCAAGTAAAGGATTTTAGGCTAGGTATAGTAGCACAAAGGTTTTGATTGGATTTTGTAGGGGTTTTCCTGGATCAGGAGGAGCTGGGCAGTTTAGGTCTAGGGAATTAGGTCAGAATTGCAGGGTGTTCAATGGGGCAAGGTAGGCATAGGCTTTAGCACTCAAGGGCTTGATGTGATGAGATGTTTAATGCAGGAGCATCTAGACTTAGCCAACAATGTAAAAGTTTGTTCACATGTTGTGGCTAAACAAGTTGAAATGCATTGACCTGATTGGTAAAAAGCCAGTTTTACTGAGAGGGTTCGATCTCTTAAGAAATTAGTTATAATTCATTATTGTAATAAGTTAGAGACTGTCTTATTTTAGATATAGATATAGAGATTGTTAGCATAGAGCTAGGAGTTAGAGATTTGTTGTTAGATATATCAAAAATAGATATTTTATTGTTAGATATGGTTAGAGTGTTTATTGATGGATAAAAGGAAGGAAAATGTAATGAGCGAGAGAGAGGAGAGTAGAGAGATAGTGAGTGGATTTGCATTTTTTGAGATAGAGGTCTTTATCTGTGTAATCTAGCCTAAGGCTGAGACTCTGTTATGTGTTTATTGTGAATAAATCAGTGTTGCGTGCATATTAATATAAACAGCCCATGGAGGCCTCAAATGCTTATTTTTCTCTCTGTAATTGGATGATATTGATGTTGGCCTGTGTTTTTCATATTTTATCATAGAAATATTGTGTTAAAGGTTCGATTGGTGAGTTCATTCCATTGGTTTGGTTCTGTGAGTGGAAAACCCAAAACACACTAAGTATCGGGCACAAAACATAGTCAGATAGAGAATCTGGACTTTAAATTATTATAGGAGGGAAGTTTTAACGCTATCGGGTCTGTGGAAGCCACATAGCATCACCCTAGTGTATTTATTTGTCGTATCACTGAATGTCATTTACACAGAGAAATCACGCTAAACACTTAGTGGATTCAAGGAAGCGGACTTGAAATTTTATGCACGGGAGTTTTGGGTCCTATCGGGTCCGACAATAGATCGCATCGCGCAGTCGGATTGGGGCATGTCAAAGGCTTGTCCCCAAGCCTTTGCGATATGCGATTGCCGACACATATATCGCATCGGCATGTATGAAGTGGAGCGGCAGAGAGTTAAGCGGGTTATTGTAATCACCGATAGCGATTAGTGATATCGCATTGGATCTCCACCAAGGGATAACACCGATAGTTGTGACCATTGGGACCTCCAATCACCGATATTGCGATTCAACCTGAGCCGTCCGATCAGCCAGATCTGGATATGCGGCATAACATATATATTTGTTTAAAAAGTGGGAAAAAGCGTTGTTTTGGTATTTTTTAATGGTAATTCATTTCCGAAAGGGAAAACACATTGTTTAAGGGTTTCCAAAGGCAGTTTTGGCTGCGATAGGTAAAAGGCCTATATTTTGTGGAAAAGGGTGTAAAGCGGGGTGATTGTTGGGTTTTACAGATCCAACTGTGGGTTTATATTGAACCACTTTTTCCTCTATGTCATTTTTGGTATCAAAGTAGAAGAAAGGGTTATTTATAGCAAAAATGCCACCAAGGAGAGGCATTGGTCGAGGAAGACCTAACCCAAATGCAATTCTACTGGAAGAGGTACGGAGTCTGTGTACACAGATGGAGTCAATTGAGATTGCCCAGAGAAGAGCACTTGATGAAGGAGATGAAAGTTCTTCAGAAGAATCTCCTGCAGAGGAGATAGTAGATGAAAATGATGAAACTGCCAAGGTCCTTAAGATGTTAGTGAAAGTAGGAGGAAAACCTAAGGCGGAAATCCCTATGTATGAAGGGAGTCTGAACGCAGAAGAGTTAATAGATTGGATCAGATCCTTAGACCAGTACTTTGACTATGAAGAGATTGATGAGGGGAAGAGAGTGAAGTTTGTAGTTACCAGATTGAAGGGTCACGCAGCCATCTGGTGGGACGAGGTACAGACATCAAGAACGAGGAAAGGGAAGTCCAAGATCAAGCTATGGGATAAAATGGTAAGTAAAATGAAAGCCAAGTTTTTTCCTAAAGACTATCATTTGAATCTTTTTAAGCAATTGCAAAATTTAAGGCAAAAAGGAATGTCTGTTAAAGAATATACAGAAGAATTTTATAGATTGAATATTAGAGCAGGGCATGTAGAGGATGATGTGGAAAAGGTAGCTAGATATATAAATGGCTTAAGGTATGACATACAAGATGAGATTAGCTTGTTAAGTCTGAAAACTATTGAGGAAGCCTATCAAGCAAGTTTGAAGGCAGAAGAAAATATCTTGAGGAAACAGAATCAGAGGAATAGAGGAAAAAGCTCAGCAAGAGGTAGGGGAACTACCAGACCAAGGGGACAACAACATCAGCATGAAGCAGGGAGCTCAAGTAGTAGACCACCATAGAGGGGGGAATCTAACAGAGGAAGATATGTGCCCAGAGGAAGAGGTCGATGAAGAGATGTTCGATGTTATACATGTGGAGAATGGGGACATATGTCATCGAATTTTCCTCATAATAAACCAGCAAGTCAGAGAAATGCGAATGTGGCTGAGGCAAAGCCAGAACCACCTCGACTTGTGGAAAAGGAAGAGCCCCATAAAGAAGGTGAATCACTATTATTGAGAAGGACTTTGCTTGGGGCAGAGCTGGACATTGGAGAACCAGCATAGAGGAAGAATTTGTTCAGAACTACCTGTAAGTCAAAAGGTAAGTGTTGCAAAGTGATAATTGATAGTGGAAGCACTGACAATATTGTTTCTACAGAGATGGTGGACAAGCTTGGACTAGCAAAGATCATGCACCCTACTCCTTATAAAATGTCATGGTTGCAGAACGGACATCAGATTATTGTGACTTAACAATGCAAGGTGGAGATACAAATTGGTACGTATAAAGATGTGATATTATGTGATGTACATTGTGTGTGGAGAATGATTGTTCAAAGGTCTTTGTTTCAGCCGAATATATACCCCGGGAATTTTGTACATCCCTCCACGCAGGGGGGTGCAGAGGCCAACAGTCCCTCGGCGGGGGTTCGGGGGTAGCGCCCTCGAAGCTAAAAATAGATGTAAAATTGCCTTGTAAAAGTATAGTAATTTCTAATCAATCTGGGTTGTTCATTAGGTGGATGATCTGACGGTAGAACTTATGTTTAGTTTAGGGTTTTTTGCCCTAGAAGGCAACCCCTCTCTTTGTATGAGGGCATTGTATTTGAGGTTGAGATATAGATGTGTATTATGTGAGCGAGAAATAGAGAGGCGAGACTGTGAGAGAAAACAGAGGATATTACAGTGGATCTGTTGTAGGTTGTGTCTCTTCATTTTGCTGGATAATAGAAAGGAAGCACTGGATGTTCGGGGTGGACGTAGCCCAAACTGGGTGAACCACGTATATCTATGTCTCTCTTGTTTTATGTGTTTTCTGTGTTTATATTTCTGCAATATTTTATGTGTTCCATTGCTCCGTAATATATAATTTTCTAACAATGCAGTGCCCATGGATGTATGCCATGTATTGCTAGGAAGACTGTGGCAATTTGATCGGAAAGCTATTCATGATGGAAGAAGAAACACTTATACTTTGGAGAAATATGGAACTAAACACACATTGCTGCCAATGAAGAACGACGTTGACAAAGGAACACCTGGAAGTAGTATTATGCTGATAAGTGGAAAGGAGCTGTTGTAGGAAGTAGTGAAGAATGAGGAGTTGCATTTTGTTGTTGTGGGAAGACCAAAGGTAATTTTGACTTCCACAAACTTGAATGATTTGACTGAAGAAGTTCGAATACTGTTAGATGATTTTGCTGATATTATTGTGGATGAGTTTCCGAATGCATTACCACCGATTAGGAGTATTAGTCATCACATTGACTTAATACCAGGAGCAAGCTTGCCAAATAAAGCAGCATATAGACTAACTCCTCAAGAGAACGCAGAAGTTGGAAGGCAAGTGCAGGAGTTGATGGATAAGGGGTTGATCAGAGAAAGTCTTAGCCCATGTGCTATACCAATAGTACTCAGTCCAAAGAAAGGAGGAGAATGGCGCATGTGCACAGATTCTAGAGCTATCAACAAGATCACAATCAGGTACAGATTTCCTTTTCCATGCATGGATGATTTAATGGACTGTTTGAGTGGATCTAGATACTTTACTAAAATAGATTTGAAGAGTGGATATCATCAAATAAGGATTCGGGAAGGTGATGAATGGAAAACTGCATTCAAAACAAATAGTGGGTTGTATGAGTGGTTAGTGATGCCTTTTGGGCTCACTAATGCACCCAGTACGTTCATGAGGTTAATGAATGAAGTCTTGAAGGAGTATGCAGGTAAATTTTTTATTGTGTACCTTGATGATATTCTGTTTTTAGTAAAAGTAAAGAGGAGCATTTAGAGCATCTTAAGTTGGTCCTAAGAACTCTGCAGAAAGAGAAACTACTAATAAATTTAAATAAGTGTAGTTTCATGAAGGAGGAGTTGGTTTACTTAGGATTTGTAGTTTCTAAAGAAGGCTTGAAGATGGATCCAGAGAAGGCCCAAGCAATTTGGAACTGGCCTACTCCCAGAATCATATTTGAGGTAAGAAGCTTCCATGGACTTGCAAGTTTTTACAGAAAGTTTATTAAAGGTTTTAGTCAAATTTGTGCACCAATCCTTGAGACAATCAAGGAGATCAATCAGCAATTTCAGTGGGTAGAAGCAACAAACTAAAGTTTTAACTTGCTGAAGAAGAAAATCACAGAGAATCCTATTTTAGCTTTGCCAGATTTTGAGAAAGTATTTCAAGTAGAAACAAATTCTAGTGGAGTTGCAGTTGGCACAGTTCTGAGTCAAGAGCAAAGATCAATAACATCTTTTAGTGAGAAACTAAATGATGCAAAGAAGAAACATTATTTGTTGCCAAAATAATTCATATTATATTCAGACAATCATGCTTTACAATTTATCAATAACCAGCTAAAGCTGAATCAGAAACATGCCAAGTGGGTAGAATTTCTGCAAAGTTTTACTTTTGTAATAAAGCATGAGTGGTAAGTCAAATAAAGTAGCAGATGCATTGAGCAGGGTAAGTTTTATTTTGCAATAATTCAAAGTGGGTGTTGTAGAATTTGAGGAAATGATTGAAATGTACAAGGATGATGAAGATTTCAGAGATATCTATACAACAGTTCAAAATCCAATGAGCCATAACAGAAATCAGTGGTTGGACTACCTCATTCAAGGAGGTCTATTATTTAAAAGCAACAAGTTGTGTATTCCCAAATGTTCCATGAGGGAAAACATCATAAAGGAGAAACATAGTGGAGGATTATTTGGTCATTTTGGACAATATAAAACCTTCGCCCAGGTGAAAGCTTTTTATTATTGGAAAAAAATTCAAACTAATGTTGAGAAGTTTGTTGAGAAATGAAGGATATGTCAGCATGCCAAAGGAAGGAGTCAGAATTCAGGGCTGTATCAGCCATTGCCCATAGCAGACTGATCGTGGGATGTAGTTAGCATGGATTTCGTTCTGGGGCTACCAAAAACCTAGAGAGGGAATGATTCCATTTATGTTGTAGTAGATAGATTCTCTAAAATGGCACATTTCATTGCATGTAGGAAAACTAGTGATGCAACACACATAGCTAATTTATTATTTTCAGAGATTGTAAGATTGCATGGGTTACCTGTAAGTATTGTATCTGATCGAGATACCAAGTTTGTAGGGCATTTCTAGAGGACTCTTTGGAAGAAACTGGGAGATAACCTCAGTTTTAGTTCAACATACCATCCTCAAACAGATGGACAAACTGAAGTAGTGATCAGGAGCTTGGGAAATATATTAAGAATTTTAGTATATCAAAATCTGAAACAGTGGGATTTAGCACTAGCTCAAGCTGAGTTTGCTTACAATGATACTCCAAACTAAAGCACTGGAATGAGTCCATTTCAGATTGTCTTTGGAATGCATCCAAGAGGTGTGTATGAGCTCAGGAATTTGGGAAAGTAGGAAACCAGAAGTGAAAAAGCTGAAGAATTTTCAGAACAGATGCAGAGATTACAGGAAGAAGTCAAAGGAAAATTGCAGGAAAGCAGCAACAAATATAAACAGAGGGTAGATCTGAAAAGAAGAGAGAAAGAATTCCAAGTGGGAGACTTAGTGATGGTGCATTTGAGGAAAGAGAGATTTCCTACTAAAACTTACAACAAATTGAAAATGAAAAAGATAGGACCTTGCAAAATTGTAAGAAAATTTTCAGCCAATGCATATGAGATTGAGTTGCCAGAAGGGATTGGAATATCCCCCATTTTTAATGTTGCAGATTTGTATCCATACAGAGAGGCAGAGACAAAGTTGCAGGAGGAAGCTATAGGGGATGAAGTTCAAACTATGAATTGGGAAGAACAAATGCCAAAGACAGCTAAGAAGGAAGTGGAAGCTGTTTTGGAGAAGAGAGTATCCAAAAGAACCAGAGGACAGACTTATTTCTAGTATTTAGTCAAATGGAGAGGACAACCAATGGAGGATGCTAGCTGGTTGAAAGCAGAAGAACTACAGAAATATGGAGTAAGTCCTGAAAGTTTGAAGGAGGATTCTTTTCTTCCTTGGGAGTCTGATGTAGGAGCATCTGGACTTAGCCAACAATGTGAAAGTTTGTTCACATGTTGTGGCTAAACAAGTTGAAATTCATTGACCTGATTGGTAAAAAGCCAATTTTACTGAGAGGGTTGGAACTCTCAAGAAAATAGTTATAATTCATTATTGTAATAAGTTAGAGATTGTCTTATTTTAGATTCAGAGATAGAGATTGTTAGCATAGAGTTAGGAGTTAGATATTTGTTGTTAGATCTATCAAAAATAGAGATTTTGTTGTTAGATATGGTTAGAGTGTTTATCGATGGATAAAAGGAAGGAAAATGTAATGAGAGAGAGAGAGGAGAGCATAGAGATAGTGAGTGGATTTGCATTTTCTGAGACAGAGGTCTTTATCTGTGTAATCTTGCTTAAGGCCGAGACTTTGTTGTGTGTTTATGTGAATAAATCAGTGTTGCGTGCATATTAATATAAACAACCCGTGGAGGCCTCAAATTCTTATTTTTCTCTCTATAATTGGATGATATTGATGCTGGCCTGTGCTTTTCATATTATATCATAGAAATATTATGTTAAATGTTCGATTGGTGAGTTCATTCCATTGGTTTGGTTCTGTGAGTGAAAAACTCAAAATACACTAAGTATCGAGTGCAAAACACAGTTGGATAGAGAATCCAGACTTTAAATTATTATAGGAGGGAAGTTTTAACAATATTAGGTCCGTGGAACCCACATAGAATCACCCCAGTGTATTTATTTGTCGTATCACCGAATGCCATTTACACAAAGAAATCACGCTAAATACTTAGCAGATTCAAGGAAGCAGACTTGAAATTTTATGCACGGGAGTTTTGGGTCCTATCGGGTCTAACAATAGATCGCATCGTGCAGTCGGATTGGGGCATGTAAAAGGCTTGTCCCCAAGCCTTTGCGATATGCGATTGCCGAAACATACATCGCATCGGCATGTATGAAGTGGAGTGGCAGAGAGTTAAGCGGGTTACTGTAATCACTGATAGCGATTAGTGATATCGCATTGGATCTCCACCAAGGGATAGCGCCGATAGTTGTGACCATTGGGACCTCCAATCACCGATACTGCGATTCAACCTGAGCCGTCCGATCAGCCAGATCTGGATATGCGGCATAACATATATATTTGTTTAAAAAGTGGGAAAAAGCATTGTTTTGGTATTTTTTAATGGTAATGCATTTCCGAAAGGGAAAACACATTGTTTAAGGGTTTTCAAAGGCAGTTTTGGCTCCGATAGGTAAAAGGCCTATATTTTTTGGAAAAGGGTGCAAAGCGGGGTGATTGTTGGGTTTTACAGCTCCAACTGTGGGTTTATATTGAACCACTGTTTCCGTTGCGTCAATGTTTTAGACTGGTGAGAAGCTAAGAAGGGCATGTGAAAACCATGGATCCTTCCTAGACTGCAGAAAACATGAAATGATGAATGGTTTCCCAAGGTAGAGCACTGATATAATGAATTCTACCTATCAACTTGAAAACACTCAACTAGAAGCAATGAAATGATGCATGGAATACATAAAACACATTAAAATATGATCACATAAGAAGAAACTATACTAAAACTCATTCCACATGGATCCCATAAAAATAGCTATAATTCCTATTAATCTCCTGCCAAACTGCTTACAAAAGGTGTATAATCAAGGTCTGAGAATCCAACTGAGTCCAACCCTTTACAATGAGAGAGAAGAAGAAGATATAGACATGATTTCAACCTCCTCCCATACTTAGGGGTCGAATCCCTAATATGAGGAGCTAATCTAACTAATACTGAACAAGAAACAGGAATATAGGCAACTCAACAACTTGCCTCTAAAAGTGAAAAACTGATTCATTTGAGCTCAAACTAACTTCTAAGGCAATGAATCTACCCTATATTACTATTTATCTATCATAATTACATGCAATGTCATCATTTACAATGGTGAATCATCATCCATGAGAGAGAATCCATGATCACAGTGAAAAAACTGGAAAAATGGCCATCTTGAGCAAAACTGCCCAAAGCACAACGCCACTTTCAGGTCCCTTTTGGAGGCCTTCCCGACATCCAAATTGAGCCCATGATAGCTCATTGGAAAAGTCTTCAAGTCTACTTTCCAAAAAACCTAGAATATCTTCATTTTAAGTTCATCTGTCCCCTCAAAACTTGATTCTCCCAAGGTTGCTTCTGTGTGTCCAAAAAGTGGTAGAGAGGTCATTTTTAGGGTATTGTTTGACCTTTTGGTGGACCAGTTCTGCCCCAAAAACTTTGAAACTTGCTAGGGTGCATGCCCTCATCACAATGAATCCAAAAATGAAAACCATTTCTTCATTGGGTGCCCCTAGGAAAAGCGCAGCGCCAGTGGTGCTACGCTTTTAAGCAGTTTTTTGTGTAATAAATTCCAAAATTTGCAAATGACAAAATTTGCTCCAAATTTTCCCAAAATTGGTGAGAACCACCATCATCAAGTGCTTTGATGAGCCAAGGAAGCTTCAGCAAGCATCCTAAGCCTATTCTCCTCCTTTTTGCCTTTCAAGGCCCACCTTAGCCTAGTTTTCATTTTCTTGACCCTCATATTGCAAATCTTGTTTCAGGTTCGGTAATGATAGGCCATGTGTCTGATCATCTGATTGTCTCTATTGGCCTTCTGTAGCAGCTTCTCAAGGTGCAAGTTGACCCTCTCAAGCCAAGTCTCCCTATCGTCTTCAATCTCTTTCTCAATAGGAGTCAAAGTGACTTGTGCCTCTTTGCCACTTTGTCGTTTCATCTTGAGCATTTCCAACTCCATGAGGACTTGTTTGTCACTCAATTGCTTGTTTTCTTGCTCCAAATATGTGATGACATATTTGGCCCTCTCCAAATTGTCCGCCAAAGCTTGTACTTGAGCTTCCCTCTCTTGTATGATGATGTCTTTGATGGTTTCTTTGTCCTGAGCCTCTAAGTCAATGATTTCAACTCCATGATGGGTATACTGCTGCTCCGGCTCATCATGCTCAGTAAAGTCAAAGTCCCTTTCCTCCTCATCATCAAGACTCTACTCTGACATCCTTTCCTTCCCTTTGTGCAACTGCTGCACTTGTACCTTTTGTGTCGATGAAGAAGGCAAAGCCCCTTCCACATCCTGTGGAGCTAGAATTTGCCTATGGGATGATGAAGAAGGCAAGGCCCCTTCCACATCTCGTGGAGAAAACACTTGCCTATCGGTTGCAAATAGTCTCCTTGTGCCCCTCTGATATGTCATGTAAACAGGCACCTCAGTAGTTCTTGTCTCCTTGGCCTCCTCATCTATTTTCACTTGGCTAGAAGGTCCTCCTGCTTCTTGAGACATTGGTGGAGGAATTTGAGGACCCCTGAAAATGTCATGAGAAATAAAGGTCTCCCAAGAGATGTTGAGGAGACTGAGATGATGAAGCACAATGATCTTGATCAGGGAGTAATGATAAAGACTGCTCATCTGCTGAGGGTATGGCTTTCTTTGGACAATATGAGCCATCTTCTCAATATTCCTGAACAAGAAGTAAGGGAGGTTTAACATCCTCACCCTGGTAAAATGCATGAGGAGCCTGATGTGATAGGTGTACAACCTGGAGAACCTGCCCTCACAAGTGAAATACTTCATGATGATTTTCATCATGGGGACATACTTGTTTTCAAGAAATCTGAAAGGAAAAAGTCTCTTCACCTCATTTTTGTGCTGGGGTTTGATATAAGGCTCATAATAGTGCTCATCCAGGTCCTGGCCCTTGAACCACTTCTCCCCTACATTAGGAATCTTGGTGGCATCTGAAATGATGGAAGGTGAGATGGTGAATGTTACCCCAGCAAGAGTCACCCTGTTGTCCTGAAGATGGGCTACAAAAAGTCTAGTGAGCTCAGGGTGATGCTGAACTCTCTCTACCTGCTCACAGAACTCATAGCAGCCAAGGTATCTGAAACATGTGACAGCCAACTAAGAGGCCTGCAATTCCCTAAGGTTTGATGGCTCTTCTCTAATAATCCTGCCTCCCTTGTGTGGTTTTCTCGGTTTCCTGGCTCTATCTGCTGAAGTGTCACTGCCTGTGTTCTCCTCCTCATAGTCTCGGTCTTCTTGGTCCATGTTTGCAAGGTTGAGGTGTATGAAGGGAATGAGTGAAAGTGTTTTTAGGAATGAGGGGATGGGAGATGAGCTTGTGACTAGGAAATGAATGGAGGAGTAGGAAATGAGGGGGAGGGCTTGTTTGCTTGAGAATTTTCTCTTGGGGAAGAGGGATAAAGGGAATGGGAATGATATGGAATAGGGGTAAAGGGAAAAAGGGATAGGGTGATGGGGGAATACAGATAGGGGAATTTAGAGTTGTAGGGATAGGTGATAGGATGAACAGTGAGGATTTAGGGTTTTAGGCATCATTAGGGAGATTTTAGGGTTTCATATTAAACATGGAAAATGATGCTTATAGATTTGATTTGCAAACCAAAACTGAAGTGAGGGATGTCAACTTACTTGCAAAGATGGAAGGAGAGATCAATTTGGAGTTTCCTTGAGATTTTGAGGGTTTTTTAGCTCTCTTGCACAAAGCGCAGTGCCACTGCACAGAAGCGCAGTGCTAATGTAAATTTACAATGTGAAATTATGCCAGAAGCGTAGCACCAGGCTCAAAGTGCAGCGCCGGTCTCCAAAAATGCAGCGCCAACCTACCTTACTCAGAAGCGCAGTGACACTTTGCCAAAGCACAGCGCCATGTAGAAATTTTGAATAATATAACACTTATTCACAGAGATTATCCTGATTATACACTATTTGCAGAATGCATGCATAATACATAACCTCCTCTACGTTGATCATCAATTTGCGGAATCAAAAACAATCGCATGCGCACATTGAAACATTAATCACACATATCAACACAGTATGTAATGGGGAAAGCATACAGCTCAAAAGCCCCAACTATCTGTATATTATAATGATAGAGAACATGTAACAATACATAGTGCAATACTCCTCACAAGTACTCAGTACTATCTCCACCTGCTACACACAAACTAGCTCAGATCTGAACAAGTCATGGGTTCAAATCTCCTCCATTGTTTGCCTGCTTCTACTGCGCAATCCAAGTTGAGAATAGGAATGATCCAAGTTCAAATTCCTTTTTTCTTGTACTGCGCAATCCTCATTGGCAATCTCAATCAATGATTGTGCAAATCTCATGCACAGCTATAGTCACAACTGATAGTAGACTCACCCTTTCACCCACCTCTAACACTTGTCTCCACTGAATTGTCCATGCACTGAGTTAATTGATGTATTCTTTAGTTGATTTATGAGTTAATAATTAGTGAATTAATTAATAATTAATTCACATCACTCATCACTAGTGTATTTGGCAGTTAGACTAAATACAACTAGTTCAACTAAGTCAAACTGAACACAACTCCATCAACTCCTCAATCAACTCCACCAAACTCAATCACTTGAGTTCTAACTGAAGTCCATCATGCAATAGCTCAACTAACCCATAGGAAAAGCGTATTTCCTTCTGGAAGTTGCATGTGCCACATCCGTAGCTCGAACTGAAGTGCTGCAAGAGGATAAGATAATGTTTATAGTCCAAATATTATTAAGAGCTAATAATATTTGACTGTTCTATTTTTAGACTGGCAGTCTAAAAATAAACTCCACCCATATGTCTAAAAATAGAAGTCCATCTATTTTTACCAACATGACCATTCATCCATAAATAGCATCCTGCAACTCATAGACCATGATCCATATGTCTAAAAATAGACTTTGCGCCAAAAATAGCCTACGGGCCTACTTAGTGAAGGCGACTTCTTTTCACTAAGCTCCATCATCTTGTTGCATTTTCAACACTCCCTCTCAACAAGATATGGATTATCTGCAACCCCTATCCTGCCTCTGTGGTATTCTAATTTTCTTCTGGTGAGCGCCTTCGTCAAGATATCAACATCCTGATCCTCCGTGGGAATGTATGAAAGTAACATGATTCTCCGCTACACATAATCTCTGATATGATGGTACCTGATGTCGATGTGCTTGGATCTATCATGAAATACTGGATTAGCCAAGATTTTAATGCAACTCTGGTTATCACAATAAATCACAGCAGGCTCCAAGTGTGACCCAAACAACCCGACCAGGATCTTCCCCATCCATATAGCCTCGCATGCAGCCAAACTTGCTGCCATATACTTGGCCTCTGCTGAACTGAGTGCCATGGATCTCTTCTTCCTACTGTACCAAGAAATTGTTGTCGACCCGATACTAAAGATCCCTCCAGATGTGCTCTTTCTGTCCATTGGGCTCCCTGCCCAATCTGCATCCGTGAATCCACATAGCTTCACCTCATCCTCCTGTCTGTACCACAATCCATATCCCGATGTGCCTATGAGATAACGCAATACATGCTTGCCTGCCTTCCAGAAGAGCTTGGTTGGCTTAACCATAGCTTGTGAAAGCTAGTTAACAGCATAGCATATATCGGGTCGTGTATTGACTAGATACATGAGCGACCCCACTAACTGTCGATAAACAGTGGCATCCACTACCTCCGCTGAAGTAGCATCCTCCTTCCTCCAACCTCCAGGAAGAGGAGTATCAACAGGCTTGCAGCCATGCATGTTGAACTTCTCCAGTATCTCCCAGGCATACTTACCCTGAGAAACAAATAGTCCATCACTGCGCTGCCAAATTTCCAATCCCAGGAAATAATGAAGGAGGCCCAAGTCCTTCATCTCAATCTCTCTAGCAAGATCCTCCTTGCATGAAAGTATCAACAGCTCATCTCCCATCAAAATCAAATCATCTACATAAAGTACAATGATTAGCAACTTACCCTCCACTGATTTCCCTTTCGGTCTTGGGACAATCTCCCATGCATTGTTTCTGACAATCGAATCATACTCTTCCACCATGGAATCTACCCATGCGGGATCCTCCACAGCTTCCTCGAAAGAGGATGGCTCAGTCACGACAAATTTGCTCACAAGAGCCATGTATCCAGTGTACCGATCAGGTGACTGTCTCTATTTGCGATGCACTTTAGGTGGTCCTACAACCTTCTCTGCATCTTGAGCCAGTCGCTCAGCTTCTGTAGTACGCTTTCGCCCTTTGATGGTTGGCACTGCATGAGTGGTCTCTTCCACTCCATGAACTTCATCTTGTGGCTGATCCACGTCCTGAAGCTCATCCTTAGGAACTAATAGCTCATCATATGCATGCAAGTGTGGCTCCCTCTCAAGCAAACACTTCATGGCTTTCTCCTCCTAAAATTTGATATCCCGTCGCACAACAGTCTTGCGACTATCTGGCAAATACAAACGATAGTTGTGGGGCATATCAATGTACCCAAAAATATCCCAACCTCTGCGGTTGGCTCCAGCTTCTTCCTGGCATCCTTCTTCACATGCATGTAAACAAGAGAACCAAAAATCCTCAAATGGGAAATATCAGGCCTCTTACCAGAATAAGCCTCCTCGGGTGTACTCATGCCAAGTATCTTGTGAGGAAAATGGTTCTACACATATACTGCAGTATTGCATGCCTCCGCCCACAAGTGAAGGGGTAGGCCCTGATCATGCAACATCGCCCGTGCAACACCCACGATCGTTCTGTTCTTCTGCTCAGCAACCTTGTTCTGCTGTGGGTTATGGGGAGCTATGAGCTCTCTTCGAATCCCTTCTGCGCTGCAGAAGTCCTTGAACTCGCCAGAGATGAATTCACCACCATTTTCGCTCCTAAGAGCCTTCACCTTCTTCCTCGATTCCTTCTTGACCAGTGCTTTGAACTCACAGAACTTTAAGTATGTCTCGCTCTTCTTCTGCATGAAGAAGATCCAACACTTTCGAGAGAAATCATCAACAAAGATCACATAGTACTTGTGATTTGCTGTCGAAGCTACTGAGAAAGGTCCACACATGTCTGTGTGAATTCTCCTAAGGATCGTCGTGGTGCGACTATCCTTCTCGTGAAAGGTGGCTTTCACAAATTTTCCCAAAGTACACCCCTTGCACTAATCTGACTGCGCAAGAGTGCCTTTAGGAAGCCCAGTAGAAATCTGCTGCAGTGTCTTCAAAGCTCCATGGTGAAGGTGGCCCAATCTCCGTTGCCACAGTTCACCATTATCCCGGCTCACCACTCCTTCTGCCTTGCATGCCATTGCTACGCAGCCATCTACATGCAATTGATAAAGTTTCTTGACTCGAACCCCTATCTTCCGGGTTTCTCCAGTTGTCTTACTGCGCAGGAAATCCTTTCCCTCACTGAAGACAACATCATATCCCTTGTCTTCTAACATTGCCACAGAGATAAGATTCGTCTTCAATCCTGGAACATGCATCACTTCCTTCAATACGAAGGGTTTACCAAACTCCCTCTCAAAGAAAATGGTACTGATACCAGTCACACTGTATCTACCATCATCGCCCATATCGATGTGCACTCCAAGATCTTTCTCATCCAAATCAGAAAACAAATCTCGATCTCTTGTCACATGAAAAGACGCACCACTGTCCAAGAACCATACCGATCCCATCACACTTGATACCAAGCATGTGATCAATGAAAAATCCAGCTCAAACTGCGAGGTTAAGGCCTCTCTCGCTGCAAATCCAGCAGCTTGCTTATTTTTCTTCTTCTGCGGGCAATTTGTGGCATAATGTCTGTGCTGGTGACAGTGAAAGCACTTCACTTTGGACATGTCCTGCTTCTTGCCTTTCGCACCGGAATGAGAAGCTTTCTTGTTCTTCCCCTTCTTTGCTTTGGCATCCAAAGCGCAATTTTCTTCATCAGATGCCTTTGATAAAGATTCGTCCCTGTTATTCCGCCTGATCTCCTCTTGCACAAGATCCGACCAAATTCTCTCCCATCCTGGAAATTTCTCCCGACCATTGACAGAGTCCTGATAGGAATGCCAACTCTTCGGAAGACCAAGGAGATCCAAGCTCACCAAGTCCTCATCATCGACAGTCACCCCCACACTTCCCAGCTCATCCTGGCATTGGGTGAACTTCGTGAGATACTTGGGCATACTGTCTCCTTTCTCACACTTAATGTTTCTGAGTTTATCCTTGAGCGCCAAATTCCTCTGGTCGCTCTTGCTTTGGAATAAATCTGTCAACACTTTCCACATCAAGTATGGAGAATCCTTTCCATGCAGGCTGGATACAATGTGATCCTTCACGCCCTCCAACAGAGTCCTTTAACACTTTGATGTCTTCTTTTCCCAAGCCTCAACGTGAGCAGCATCAGTAGGGTTTGGGACCTCAGCATCTATGAACTCCTTCAACCCATTGCCATTTAACACCACCTCCAGCCTGTCTTTCCATGCAATATAATTCGAGCTGCCTTCAAGAGCATACTCCAATCGCAATCCGTTGAAAGACATTTCAACTTCGACACCAAGAAAACACTGCTGCAAATTCGAATTCCACCAGCTCAAAACTCAACCACTTCTGATCTAAAATTCGTGAGAACAAATTATTTCTCGTACAGAGATTGACTGTATGGGCATTTACCGGATATCTCACCTTCCAAAAGAAGGATGAATCCAGAAGCTACCTGGCCCGATTACAGACTCTGCGTGAAGAAATAAAATGTAATCACTTTCTGAATAATAGATCTGATGATCAACTCTGCTCCGATACCATGTAGAAATTTTGAATAATATAACACTTATTCATAGAGATTATCCTGATTATACACTATTTGCGGAATGCATGCATAATACATAACCTCCTCTACATTGATCATCAATTTCTGGAATAAAAAACAATCGCATGCGCACATTGAAACAACAATCACACATATCAACACAGTATGTAATGGGGAAAGCATACAGCTGAAAACCCCCAACTATATGTATATTATAATGATAGAGAACATGTAACAATACATAGTACAATACTCCTCACAAGTACTCAGTACTATCTCCACCTACTACACACAAACTAGCTCAGATCTGAACAAGTCATGGGTTCAAATCTCCTCCACTGTTTGCCTGCCTCTACTGCGCAATCCAAGTTGAGAATAGGAATGATCCAAGTTCGAATTCCTTTTTTCTTGTACTGTGCAATCCTCATTGGCAATCTCAATCAATGATTGTGCAAATCTCATGCACAACTATAGTCACAACTGATAGTAGACTCACCCTTTCACCCACCTCTAACACTTGTCTCCACTAAACTGTCCATGCATTGAGTTAACTGATGTATTCTTTAGTTGATTTATGAGTTAATAATTAGTGAATTAATTAATAATTAATTCACATCACTCATCACTAGTGTATTTGGCAGTTAGACTAAATACAACTAGTTCAACTAAGTCAAACTGAACACAACTCCATCAACTCCTCAATCAACTCCACCAAACTCAATCACTTGAGTTCTAACTGAAGTCCATCATGCAATAGCTCAACTAACCCATAGGAAAAGCGTATTTCCTTCTGGCAGTTGCATGTGCCACATCCGTAGCTCGAACTGAAGTGCTGCAAGAGGATAAGATAATGTTTATAGTCCAAATATTATTAAGAGCTAATAATATTCGATTGTTCTATTTTTAGACTGGCAGTCTAAAAATAGACTCCGCCCATATGTCTAAAAATAGAAGTCCATTTATTTTTACCAACATGACCAATCATCCATAAATAGCATCCTGCAACTCATAGACCATGATCCATATGTCTAAAAATAGACTTTGCGCCAAAAATAGCCTGTGGGCCTACTTAGTGAAGGTGACTTCTTTTCACTAAGCTCCATCATCTTGTTGCATTTTCAACACGCCATGGCTCCACAGCTCCAGAAGCGCAGCGCTCAGCTTCTTTCACCCAAAACTCACTCAAGCTTGCCTCTTCTTCTCACTTTTTTGACTCCTTGCTTGGCAAATGAGGATAATGAATTTGAAAATGAAATGTGAGAGCTTAAATAGGAGTAGATTTTGATTTTTCATTTGAAAAACCCACTTTCTAATGTTTCTTGTCCTTCTTGAAAACTCTGTTTTAATGCCCTTTTCTTCTTTGTGTCTTTGCAGGTGGATAAATTCTCATCTTGAACTGATTTTTGTAGTGTTTCTTTGTCATGCAGCAAGGAGAGATGCTCTGGTGCAGCTGGGAACATTTATTACATATAGTGACTTAAAATTACATAAGAAATACAAATAAACTCAAAATACTCTGTTTTTCACCTCAAAAACATGTTTTTGAGGTGAAAATTACATTAGGTTAAAAGATAATTTTTCAGTGGCTATGACCTACAAGCCATCATGCTTGACTTATTCATCATGCCGATACCCTTGCTGACCTTTATTTACACTTTTAAAATCAGGGATCTTGACCTTGGAAATGAAACCCTAAGACCTAATGAAACATGCCCTATGACCTAATGGAACATGATTGCAAATTGACCATGAAACTATAACTGAAGATAACTTGAAGAAGGGTCAGCAAGTATACTCTATGAGGGAAAAATTTAGATTTTTTAAGAGAAGACAACCATCAGTGGATCAACTTGACATGACCTAATGAAATGACGTGAAAATTTTAGTATGGGACCCCTGAAATGACAATGCAAAGAGCGAATTTGATCCCTGATGGAAGTATGTTGATACTGACACTAACATTGGCCTTATTGGGGATGTCAGCTCCTTGGAGGTGTCAAGAACACCGTAGACCAAGTGCCTCATCCATTGGGCAATACGGTCAAAACAAAAAAGTGAAATAATGACTTGATACAAATTGAAAACTGACTCACAACCAAACTGACTCTAAACTTGACTAAAAACCAAATCAACCCAAGTTGATATTAATCATTCAAACTTTATAGCCTTCACTTTGGGCCCCAAACTCAGATGACAGTGTACTTGAAAACTTGCAATGAAAATAAAACTGGTATATACAATGAAGGTGAAATAACTTCAGGGAAAAACCTCAAAAGTAGTAGTGCTTCAAGAGCCTACCATTCACTGGCCCTCCTGAACAATCGTGACCATCCATTTCCTTCAACAAAAATGCATTCTGTCCCCGATAAGATGAGATCGTATATGGTCCTTTCCATAAATTGTTAAACTTACCATGCTTGCCCTTTTCCTCATTCTGTGCATCCCACCGCAACACTACATCCTCTAGCTGAAGGTGAATCATTTGATTAATTCTGTGCGGAAAAGGAAACTACTATATTATAAGGAGGTGATCAACATAAATCTCAAAAAAGAAAACATCTCTCTACCTTAACTAATGTAAAGAAGAAAAAACACATTGCTAAAAGAAGAACAAATTCTCATGAATCCATAGTGATACTTGGTGTTGGTCAATTGCCAAAACATCATGGGAAGAAAGAGTATGTCATCTTTGTGAAACTAAGAGATTTGAAGATGAAAAACACTTTCTCTTAGTTTTTCTAACTCACATTAAATTTAAATTTCAAAATATTTGTTACATTAGTGACCTTCTTAAACTTTTAAATTAACAAAATTATCATGATCTTGGAGCACTTCTCTTGGTTTTTTAGTATAAGAATAAAAAGCTAATGAATTATGAGTAAAATCTTATCTTATTAAGGTCCAATAGACCATATTCAATTTTACTAGATGTTAATCATTATCATCATTATTAAATGTTCAAAATAAAAATATTTTTATTAATTAAAGTTAAAAAAATACATATTTAAAATAGTTATATATGTTTATAAATGGATTAAAATTTATCTCCCCATTTTTTTAATGTTTTATTGGCTAATCCCACGGAGGCTTCACTGAATGAACCTCTAACATATCACATGTGTTCATGACATATTAAAGAATACCCCTATTTTGACTATATATTGGAAAATACCTATAAAAATCACATTATTTAACCCCCTACCAATACGAACCCAATACACCCTCCCAATTTAAGAATCCCCTAATTTCACTAGATATTGTAGGTATCCATCTTTTCATTAAAAAAAATTACACCCCTTTATATTTTTTCATTAACTTTGAGTTCCATTTTTTATACTTGCCAATATAAAAACCCTTTACCCCCTACATATCCCCCAATATATTATGTCATTTTTCCATTAATATAAATCCCCCAATATGAATGCACATCGTATGATATTGCTCCCCTAGTGAAGCTCTGTGGCTAATCCATATGGCAATTTCAACCAATTACCTTTTCACAAGGAATTCCTTAACAACACATGTATTCATCATCATTTCAATATCCCATATACCTTTATTTTTTTAACTTATTAAATAATATATTTATCTAATATTTCAAAATAATTATAAAACTATTATTAATACTTAAACTAACATAAGTTTTACAAAATATTAAATATTAAAAGAAAATATATAAGATAACAATGATTAACTTCCCTGGAGAAAACTAAAATTCATTTATGTTTTGCTTAAAGATCTATATAAAATATTTTAAAGAAATTCATAATCATATAACAAAATACTTATTATTATATAAAAAATGCAGTTATTTTCTTTGAATAATAATGATGAATCACTAAGCATAAATCAACACTGATTATCCTCACTACGAAACGATAAATCTTCCTACCATCAATGAATAAAATCCCCTCTAAACTAAATTCAATTCAAATAACATGACGAAAATTAATATAATTAAAAAAATATGTATAATTCTGCGGTTAGAAATATATAATTATAATTTATTTCAACCACAATAAAAATTAAACACAAAACAAAACAACAAAATTTAAGAATATGCTGAGATAAATACATCCCCACAAAAGTACCCGACCATATCTTTAACGGTGCCTTGACTTTGCTCACAACTCTCTTTCAATAAAACGTGTTTTACACTTAAAACTATGAGTCAGAAAAATTGTCAGTCCCTTTCAAAACGTCCTTGGACTGAGTTGCCAATTCTTTTCAATAAATTGTTGCTTTCAATGAGTTGTACATAGAAATTATGTTTGAACCTTTTTATGCTAAATATGTGTGAAACATCATCTTCATGTTTAGTTGGTTAAACTCCATTTTAATGAATAAGTTTTATTTTTTATTAATTTAAAAATTACAAGTTTTATAAAAACAAAACAAAATTTTAATATATTTAAGCGTATTTAAATTCTATATATTTTTAAATATAAAAATATTAATATATTTAACATTTAATTTTATTAAAATATTAAATTTTAAAATTAATTTTATTAAAATATTAATTAATATTAAATATAATTAAACTTATTTTTAAATAAATTAATTTAAAGCAATATTTTAAAATGTATTTTTTTAATAGCCCATAATCATGTTTAATGTGGGTTTTGGATGTAAGTTTAGAGTTGCTCGAGTGGTGTCACCACTCATCATTAGGGATTCAACCAAAGCATATTATATCATAAAAGAGTGTTGGGGTGCTTATAAAGAAGAAATAATTTGATGTTAATGTGAACATTAAATAGATTTAATAAATAGGGGAAAAATATATATTATTAAGAGATTTTGACCTAAAATTATTTCGGTGAGCATAAACATTTTGATCTTTGACAACATATTCATCCAATAGAGGAAAAGGAATATAATAATGATTAATTATTTGGACACAATTAATAAGATATTATTAATAATAATAATACTTTATGGTTATTAATTAGAAATAAATTTGATTAGAAGAATAATGAGTCTTTCTAATAGTAAATTATGCAATTAAGATTACTAAAAAATAAATACTCTATACTCTAGTTATAATGGATAAAATAATGAAAATACAATTGTATTAATGAGATATTACAAAGAAAAGAGAGATAGAGGTGGAGAAATCAAACAAGCCAAAGGAAAGAGCAAGCAGAAAAATTAAGATCAAGGAACGAGAAAAGGATGAGGAAGGGGGGGGGTGTGTAGATTCAATTAATGGAAAGGTAGAGATTGGGGAGAGAGAAGAGGGAAGGGAGAAACAGGAGGATTGATTAATGACATAGGCTAATGACTTAGGAGGATCGGTTAATAACTTACGAGGATAGGTTAATCAATATTATTTTATAAGTTGGAATTTAATTTCATATATATATTTCATTATTTTTTTCCAAACATTTTATATGTAATTTTTACTTTTAATTAAAAATATGTGAATCATAAACTCGTGATAGTATATTGTCTAAAAATGTCATCTACAAGGTTTAATTCACTATTATAAAACAATGTTTTCACTATCATAGTTTACACAAAATGCACCTTGTTTCTTAATCTTATTTTATGTTTCTATATATCATCATTTTTTAATCCCTTTTACAATTTTTTTTTTATCTCTATTGCATCTATTTTGGCATCATCTTGTAACCAATTTTGCATCATAATTTTTTTCTTTCCATTTAGATTGCATCCACTTTGTGTCTACTTCACGTCGTCTTTCGTTAGAAATCCATTTTATGTCCCACTTGTGTCCACTTTGTGTCTACTTTGTGTCCCTATTTCCTCCACTTTGGTATCTATTTTACATGTCACTTGTGTCTCTTTTGCAAGCATCCAATTTGTGTCTATTAGTTTCTCTTTTTCATCTCATGTTTCTCTTCATAACATGCCTTTTAGTGTGCTATTTTACTCCTAAATCTAAGTTTTATGTAAATGTTATGATCTTAATGTTGATTATCTTTTTTCCAACTCAATGCATCTGACTATTGCCATTGTAGCTTCTAGTCTATCCATCTTCTATCTTTTTCAATTCTACAATATTTGTAATGAATAAAGGCATCAACCTCCTATCATGTTCTTAATGAATAAATGACAATAGCACTACACATCTCTTCTTAGTGATTGTGTCTATTATGTACATGAGTGTACTTGCATATGTGGGTGTTTGTGGGGGGGTCAGGTGTTTCTATGTCTCTTCTGCAGGTCTGTAAATGCGTTGCTTTGTGGGTGTGTGAATGTGTCACTTATGTGTGAAGGCATTTCTTTTATGAGTGCATCACTTAAGTGTAAATATGTTTCATGAGTTCATTGTTCATGTGTGAGTACATCCCTTATGTGTGTCAATGTGATGTTCATGTGTGAGTATGTCACTTATGTGGGTATGTGGCTTATGGGTGAGCGTGATTATTATGTGGATGTGTTTGTGTGTTAGGTGGAAGCATGTTTCTTATGTGTTTGTGCGTTGCTCACACATATATTAGTGATGCACTCACACACATAAGTGTTGCGCTCGCCAAAACATAAGAGACACACTTATGCACACATAGAAGATCACTGAAGTGTTGATTTGTCACTCACATCCACGTAAGTGATACACTTATGCACATAAATAATGCACTCACACACTTAAGAGATAACACATTCTTACACTTAAAATATGGCATAGTTACACATGAGAGGTGTACTCATAGATAGATATTTTTCACATACATAAGCAACACACCTACAACAAATATGTGTGGGTGTTGCTTGTGTGTGTGAATTTGACACTTCTCAAGATGCATCATATATGCACATGAGTGTTTCACCTACATTGATTATGATATTTTTGTTGATTGCTAATACATACCAAATCATGCCCCTAACTAATATTGTGATTTAGATTGGATCATTATATAATTTTTCATTTGTTTTGCTACTTTTTGGGTGGAACATTGAATTTATTAGCTTGTAAAGCCCATTTTAAGTGTAGGTCCCACTTTGGTGATTTGGCATCCACAACCTTCCCAAGCTCGTCTAAGGCCTTAAAATACCTTTTTTGGGGTAAAAAATTTGCGGAAAATGATTGCAACTTCTCAACATTGTTTACACATTAAAGCTTTCCAATGGGATAAAAATAACCATAATCAAAGTTTATATGCAAATTTTATGCCTCTCGCAAGTTGACCTATCCTATCGACATGCTAAAAAAATCTCAACAAGGATTTCCCTTTCTCAATCTCTTTGCAATCTCTTCTCTCTAAAATAAGCATAAAAGACACTATGAATGGTGAAATTATCTTCTCAATGGTATGCTTTATTGCTAGGGAGAAATTTCGACAGCATAACAATGCACTTCTTCTTCTTGTTTTTGGATCTCCATGAACTTGTATTTATAGAATTTTTGGACACTCCTTCCCTCCTTTGGCTCACCAATTTGGTTGTTTTCCTCATAAATGAGATGAGAGCTACCATCTCCTTGCCTTTAAGGCTTCTTGGGGCTCAAGACTCAAATTTGTTAGCCCATCATATCAAGAGTTAGAGTGTTCTTCAAGCAAGTTACTGACCCGAGGTGCTGACTGGACTTTTTTGCAAGCATGCGGTTATCAAAGAAATAGCCGTGCGGTTGTTAATTTTCAATAATTTGTGCACCCGAACGGTTCAAATTTTTAACTTGAATCTTAGGAAATCTTTTAATTTTTTGGCTTAATGGTGCTTTCAGCTAAAAATGTGACCTCTATATGTGTTGATCATTGACTTTGAGTGTATTCTAGTGCATACAGATGAGTGTACGATTTTCACATGATAAAAAATTGAATTTATTAACTTGTAAGCCCATTTTAAGTGTAGGTCCCACTTTCACGATTCGGCATCCACAACCTTCCCAAGCTCATCTAAGGCCTTAAACGACCTCTTTTGGGGTCAAAAATACATGGAAAATGTTTGTAACCTCTCAAGATTGTTTACACATTCAAATCTTTCCAATGGGATAAAAATAACCTTAATCAAAGTCTATATGCAAAATTTATGCCTCTCGCAAGTTGACCTATCCTATTGACATTCATGATACCAAGTGGATGCAACTTTAACTCACATTACTCACACGTTTGGAGATAGTCACCTATAGACATTCAAGAAAATTATAGAGGGTCCAAAATCCAATACTAATTGTGGGTTGGGGCATGTCAAAACCTTAAACCTAACCCTTACTGATTATCACACTATGTTAATTACTTGTCCACTAGGATACGCAAGGGTGCCATTCTTATCGTACTCTATATTTTCCGTAGTTAAGCAGAGAATCTAGGAGTGGGATATTGAAACATAAGATAGGAAGTAGAATATATTATAACAACCATTCTTTGTATTTTCATTTAATGACTAAGAAGAAAATCACAATGAATAGTGTGGATGGTGTGCTATTTTTTGAGCTTCCTTATTTCATTTTATTTTCAATTATTTCATTATTTCCATGCATTAATCCAATAACATCAAACCCAAATCTCAAGTAAAATGTTACAGAATAATAGATTGTAGAAACATGTAAGGCTTAATGTGACAAACTATTCTAGTGGAATATCCACAATAGCTTATAGATAATAATAGTACCAAAGAAGCATTCTTTGAGTTTTTTATGGGAAGTTGTGAGATTAGGAATTGGTGTAAAGTTTGAAGATCCTAGCCATGGTGGATGGGTATAGTAACAATCCACAAGATGAGCTAGAAGAAATATTTTCAAAGTTGGAAGTATAAGTTACTAACATCTCCCATAACATGGCCACCCTCACTATAGATGCAGAGAACAAGTTTGGACATTTCATGGAGTCTAGTAGCGCCAACTTAGAATTTGGATTGGATGAGAAATCTAGAGATAATGAAGATCTAAACAAGTAATTCAAATAAATGACCAAAGAAAGAGAGACCGAGTTCTAGTGTTATCTCTTCTTCCCATTATGTATTTATAAACATGGAAGTGGAAGTGGATATCAAGCCCTACCAAAGTGAGATTGATGTTGTTAAGTTGAATCAATGGTTATGATAATAAAAGTTTTACTTCAATTTCCATAACATATAGGAAGCGCAAAATATTTCATTTACCTAACTGAAGTTAAAGAGCCATGCTCAAACCTAGTGGGAAAGTTGCATGAAGATGCTTACGCTAGAGGGTAATCCTTCAAAAACAAAGTGGAAGGTGTTTAAAACCATCATTAAGTCCTAATTCTACCCTATTGAGCATGAACAAGACCAATTGATATATTAGAATTACTTTTGGTAGAGGTAAGGACATAGTGAGCAAGCCTATGTCACACCATCGAGTTTATAAAAATGGCCATTATGTTGGGCATGTCTCCCAATAACTTGGATGCAATACTCAAGTATCTAGGAGCCCTAGATAGTCATTTAAGAAGGCAAGTGATGCTCATTAAACCTAGAAAAAATTATGAGTCATGTGTGCAAGCAAAGTATCTAGAGAATATGGGATAGAAAAAAGGAAAACCAAATGATTCCAAGCATAAAGACCAACAAAATTATTCCAAGGAGGAGAAGAGAATGTGGAAAGGAAAAGACAAGGAGACAACAACCACTACACATCAGTGCAAGGATCCAAACAACTATTATAACCATTGTAATATAGATGGTCACACCAAAGATAAGTGTTAGAAGCTTCTTTTAAAGATGAATATTGTAACAACCTTGGTGAAAAGTTCATGTAATAAAAGTTAATAAAAGAAAAATAAGACCATAGGTAAGGGACACTTATTCCAAGCTGAATGTTGGGTAAAGATATCCTAGTGGGCATCACTGGATATGTTTTGGCTAAGGAAAATTGGCAAAGGCTAAGGCTAAGGAAAAGGCTAAGGAAAAGGCTAAGGCAAAGGAATTAAAAGTCAAAAAGGAATTTTGGCACATTTATTTATGAAAATAAAGGAAATTAGGAGAAAAGTAAGGTGAAAGGTCACAGGTTGCATGTGAGGAGGAAAATGGAGGAGAATAATGGAAAATGAAGAAAATAGAGGCCTCATTCATAAAAAGGCTTCTGAGTATCAGTTGGTAACCTTTTGTTAGTTCAAGTTTGGAGCTCCCTCATTATTCTCTCTCTCTCTCTCACTCTTGGTCACTTAGAGTTTTCTTGGAGCACTCTAGTTGTGGATCAAGGAAGGAAAAGCAAGAAAAGGGAAAGGAAGGAAACAAGGATCAATGGTTCACTTGTTGTCAGTGGTATGGTTTTTCCCAGTTATGACAGTGGTTTTTAGCCTGGCCTTGCCTTTTTCCGGATGTCATGGTATGTTGGGATATTTATCTTGGTTTTGAGCTTTGGTTTGCCAAATGGATTTCGAAATCCGGGGTGGAGGTGGTCTCAAGTTTCATTCCCAAAGGCCTAGGAATCCCTTGACTGGTTTTTTGGGATACGAGGTAAAGCCTGAGGGAGGAGTCTCAGTTTAGGGCCTAGTGATCCGGGTTTGGATTACGGTAAAGTCTGAGAAATTGGTCTCGGTTTAGGGCATAGTGATCCGAGATTGGATTGCGGTAAATCCTGAGAGACAAGGAGATGGAAAATTCCTCAAGGATAGTGATGGATTTCGGATGGCATTCCAAGTTCAGTTTGGTTGTGATTGGAGCACCAGTTTTGGTGTGATCATGGTTTGGTGAGGGTGGAGGTGGTTTAACCTCTGGATTCCCTTGTTTGTTCTTGGATTGATTGTTCTATGAGATCCCACATTCATGCTTGGAATATGGCACAGGGGTAACTGGCTGAAATATATATTTGCTTCAGCTATGTCTACGGTTGGGTGGTACATGGAAGTCCTAAACTTGGTCGGATTTGCCTATGATTAATAAAAGCTAAGTTCTCTTACTTTTTCACTAGTTTATATGTGGATTGAATGGTAGTCATATCTCTGATATTTATATGGTTTTATGCTAGTTATAATCATGGTTAAATGATTGGTTCATGTCATGGTTATTTCATGTATTTACTTGTAATTTTTAAATGGATGGATGCAAGACCAAATTGATGATATAATAGTTCAATGGAGAAGGAAGTGATCCTTCTAATTGTGTTTCGTAAGTTATTTCAGTCATTTATGCTCTGTCTTGTATCCTATACCTATAGGTTGCATTGATGCCAAGTGTTTGATAGAATGTTAGTCTCGTTTGGGGATGCTCATGCCTAGTCCTAAGGTTGATTTTTGATTTGTTTATATTGTCATCATGTCTTTGATGGATTCTAAAGGTTATAAAAAGTTTTGGGCAGAGGCTGAGATTCTGGGCTAGAAAAGTGGCTCAAATATTGGGGACGCTAGCACAGGTCTGCTGGAAAAAGTCCAGGGACGCTGGCACATAGGCCTGTGAGAGTGACTTTGGATTCTGGTTGTTGTCTTGCCTATAACATGAGAGCAACCAGGGGTTAAAATTCTTAAATCATCAGTGGGACTTAGGGACAGGAGGTTTGAGTGGCTAACATGTCTCCTGAGTATGTTGTTGCTGATGTGGATGGGTTTGTTTGATATGTTCCATCGGTTCCATGTCCTTAAGGTCACCAAGGAAGTTGAATCCCTTATAGTAGCCTCTCTCATCACATGTTTACCTCAGCTGACCTATTGCTTGGGTGGGACCTAGGAGGATGGGGTGTTACAGTTTGGTATCAAAGTGTGATTGCACTCTCCTTGGGGTGAAGTTGCTTGATCATGCATGCATGCCAGTTGCATGTGTGTCTCTTACACTTGCATTCCATGTGCTTGTTGCATTGCATCATGTTGATCATGATTGTAGTAAGGTTGTCATGAGGAACTTGATGTGATTTTGTGGGATGAATCGTCAGAAGTATATGACTGGTTGCATATGGTTATATGTCACTTACATGTTGATTATATGCAGCTTGAATACATCCCTAAATGTTAAGTGCATTCTTGAATGTTTTGATTACATGTATCAGTATTGTAGGTTGGTTATAAGAATTGATCACTTATGCTTGACTACATGCGTTCATACATATGTGTAGTTGATTAGGAATTTCTTATGCATGTTGATAGTTGCATGTGGCAATGTGTGCAATGGAGCAATGGTCATTTTCATGCATGAGGTCATAACATGCATTGTTGATATGGCCTTGCATTGATGACTAGACCCTAGCTAGAATTATGTTTATGTGTTGATACACTTATTTGATATATGTATATATGTTGTTATGATTATGTTATACATGTATCACACTGATTTGATGATCTTGCAGACAAGGTATCCTCCCTAAATTATGCTGAGGTAAGTTGGTTTATTGTGATTTGGTTTAGCTGACTGTTGTAGCGCTACAACCACCCTCCAAATTTTTTCCTTAGCTTCGTTTTGGAGCCTCCCTACCAACCATCCTCAGCAGCATGTCTTGCACTGTCCAAGTACAAATGCTTCAGTTGAGTTTCAGTGGCCTGTCAGCATATGCTGTTCAACTTGTTTGTCTCCCATCCGCAGGCTGACACTTTAGGACTTAACCATTTTCTGATTGTGATGCTCACCTAGGAAATTGTGCAATTCTGGAGGGGAACCAACCTTCCCTCCAGAAATTGTGCAATCTATCTGTGTTTCCTGCTGGGCTCCAAAAGTACGCAACCCAGACAGACAGCCTTCCCTCTGAAAATTGTGCAATGCATCCCAACACTAGGCTTTAGCTCAAAAATTGTACATCAATGATATATTCTTAGGAACATTTGAGGAAAATCTAGAAGACCGCAGGGTCTATGTCAACATTCACAAGTCTGGCTTGTACCAGATTGCATGCAGGTATCCTTCATTTCCATGCGCGGACATGTTTCACTTGATTGTCTTGCATATTGATCCCGAGACAATGGTGTTAAGCAGTGCCAGTAGAACACAAATTTCTACCTTCAGGGTGAAGGACTTTTAGGAGATGTATCACTTGCCACAATCGATGATCACAATGGAGAAACCCTTCAGCAGACCCAACAACAGTGCAAACTCAAGAGATATCTTGAAGAGATGGGTGAAAGAGCCAATCAAGTTCAAAACAACACCCAACTAGGTTTACAAGACGAAGATACTACATAAGGCATATTAGTTCTTGGTCATCTTTTGATGTTTCTTATACGGCCAAGAGAGCACAAAAACCTTCCCGTAGAGTTGGGTGATCATGTTGTATCAACTGGTGAGTGAAGGAATACCTTGCAACTGGTCCAACATGTTGGCTCTCAGGTTGAAGGAACAGGTGGCAGAAGCCCAACATCTGCCCAAGGGTCAGCAAGTGAAGATATCCATGTCCACTTACATAATGGATGTAGTCTATGCCTGTCAACAGTTCCCAGGCTTGGGTTGGGCATGGACACCTTCAGAAACCTCTATGCACACTTATTGCAGATTGTTCTCCAAATGCAGCTTCCATGGATTTATCATACACTTGTCATACCACTTTGTCACCCCGGTGTAAAAATTGATAATTGAGCAGGATCCACCTTGCATGTCGCAGGTAATGATGGAGGCATTGATTGACATAGAAGATTGGTATTCCTCATCGATTGGCACCTTCATACGGATGTACATCACGAAGAAGGCTCTGCATGTTTTACCTAAGTGTTCCATGGACAAGCTCGTCATGCAAGAGGTGTCATATCACATCTCGATAGGGTTATCAATGAGACTGCACAAGAAGACGACGGGACCTTGGCCCACTCTTTGCGAATTGGGTTGTATGAGATACATAATATCAAGCATGTTGAGGCTGAGACAGAGGAATTCAAAAGACTCACCTTTAGCACCGGAACTTTCAATCCATATGACCCGCATTGCTTTGTGAAGGACCACTATACGAGAGTGAAATATCCTTGGATCCACGGTGAGTGTCATTGGCCTGAGGAAGACCCATGGAAATATTGTTATCACTCCTCCAGGCTCAATGAACCTGTCGCCATAGTTGTAGAGTGGTTATCAAAGCATAGGGAAGCAACCTCGCAGAGAGCATCATCATCATCAGCAGTAGAGGGTAGCATACCTGTGCATGACAAAGGCAAGGGAAAGGTTTTTGACATCGTAGAGGCACAAAAAAGTTGCAAGTTCAAAGCATATCCACTTGTATTTAAAGCATCTTTGGAGATTGAGGCTAAGAGGCGACAATGCAATAGGAGGATCACGCAAAGGAAAAGAGAGAAACAGAGGATGGAGGAAACAAAAAGGAGTTGTAGGAGTTGAAGCGGCAACTCAGGGAAGAACAGGAGCTGCACAAAAGAAAGAAGGAAGCACAACAGGAACATGTATAGCAGGAGGTGCAGCATGCACAGATTGATGAAACTACACCCATACAGGTTATAGACTCATCCGTGTAGCTGGCATAGAGCAGACAGGGTGAGAATTCGCAGGAGTAGGACTTAGCTCAAGAGATTGAACATATGCTAGAACAGATGGACACGGATATGGTTCAGCTAGATTCAAATCAAGATATTGACCTCATGCCTCAGAACCAAGAGGTAATCCCACCGGTTTCACCAGGTCCAGAAGCAGAGCAAGTCCCAAGCGATCAAGGAGACATAGAGATCATTGAAGACAAGCCAGAGGTGGAGATGCACAACATATCCTTTGACGAGTCATAACACAGAATTGTGCAGTCTTGCAGAGTGCCCACTCCGGATGTCACATATCCCCTACATAGTTTGAAGAACGAGTGATCGTATCCAATGTACGCAAGCATCCAACAATATTGGATGATTCTACTAGAGCATATGCCAAAGCCACCAGCTCACGTGTTTGATTCTTGATATCGAAGAACGAGCATATGGCTAAGGAGTTACAAGCGGCCAAGTAGGGAGGAGAATATGTTACAATATCCGCTAGAGCAGAGTTGAGGAGAACAATACTAGATGAAGTATCATCTCTCGAGGCAGTCATGTGGACGTTGTACTCAAGATTCATCACCGTGCATAAGTCAGTTGTCCATCTCAACGGTTGGTAGTAGCGCTGTGCTAGGAGAGCACACATCCTGTCAAATCTACACACTACTGTAAATCGCATGCAAACATGGACATTGAGGTACAAAGGAGCCCCATTGCATTTTCCAAATATGATGAAGCCAAAGGCGGTAGAGTTGAAGGCATGCATCCGGAGTCAGATCCAGAACTATGAGGAACTCCCGCAGCTCACCAGTTTGCAAGCTTTACATGCACGGGTGCTCAGGAGCATGGACGTCATTATGCACATGCATGCTATCCCATCTATTGGCACACTCACCGAGGAAAAGTCAAAGAACCAATTCTAACTGGAGCTGGACATGTACTTTGATTATTTGATGCATGTAGCCACTAGCGCAGACTTGGAGATCAGCGCAAACACTATGCATTAGTATGTTTCTGGTCTGGCTGCACTCAAGACTATGATGTGCATGTTATTAGATGAGTTGGAAAGAGGTGCCAAATCAGTGTACCTAGATGCAGCGGAGGCAAGAGTTTGCTTTTAGTAGGATGTCACAATTGAGCACACGGACACCATAACAGACTACCAATATTGGCATCAGTTCGCCACCGTTGATCATCACAAGGATGTCGAAGAGTTGGTCTTCCCAGAGGTTTCCGAGTTTTAGTAATATATTGCATGGAGATCAAGCCTATTTTGTCTCACATGGGTACATGTGCAAATTGTAATGGAACATGTTGTAACAATGAAATACCAAGTGTCGATAGTAGAATGTAACAATCATGTAGTAGTTAAAGAGTCATGAGGGTAGGTGAAGAGTCACAAAGGGGAATGTCAAGGGTCACCCCACCCTTTGTTATTTATAGAACCTCATAGCTCATTCTACAAGCTTTTGGGAGCCAAGCTTCCTATAGGTGTAACTTAGAGAAATCTTGGAGTGTATTGTAATGAGCCTTGGCTTCTCTACAGTGTAGAGCTAGTATATCTCTTTGGAGGAGCAGGCGACAATGACTATAACATTCTGTTGTCAGGACTAGTGGTTGGTCATGGTTGTATGTATGATTGGATATTTCACTTTCTTAATATAACAGAGCCAACACGTTTCATGAATATGTTGTTATTGTAGTTCAACTATCTTGGTTACTCTAATGATATATGTAGCTGTTATTTATGCATGTATGTATGGACTTTTCTGTATATGTTTGTATGAATCTTATCAAAATGTGTTGTTGGTATAACCATCACTTTGGATCATCGGCTAACTTGCTTTCCAGCTTGTGATGTATTTCTACTCATGTGTTCCCTTTCAAGCTGTGTGCTATCACATGTTTCTAAGGGGCGAACTCATCCCCTCGTTCCATGTGTTAGTGCCTTTCATACACTTTCCTTGAATTCATGTACATGTCACACCCTTGCTACCAACAAGGACATCTACTCACCTCTGCACGCAACCGCAGTCAAGGTGATACCATACTACCCCACTTCTGGAACTCCTCCACCAAACAGTTTGAGGTCTAGTTGGGACTTCTTATTGGGGAGATCCCATGAAATGTTGGTGGGTCCAACACCATCAACACTGACATAGTATGCCTTGCAGGAAAGTGATCAGATGGATAACAAGGTGGTAGACTACATAGAATGTCCCTATGCATTAGATGGGAAAAGTGGTGTGGGGAACTCTTTTGACTTGGCAGACACATTGAGAATCCTGAAGGAAGAAATAAGGAGTTGCAAAGAAGACAATGAAAAAATCATGTAGACACAAGAGAAACAAGTAGAGGTGAATGCGATACTACTTTAGAGTTTGTTAGATTTGCAATGACACAGACCAATTTTAATCAACCATGGACATGAGGACATAACTAATGGGGCATATCATAGTAGGTCTCCTAGTAGACACATGTTGGTTAGATCTGACACGATCAGAGATGGCAGGTTGCTAGACACTCCGGATAAGAGAGGTGTTTGACACAGGTACTATTCTAGTTTTGGTTCTGACATGCATCATTATCGTCATTGTCATCATCCTTACAGGAGGAGTGATAGGGGATACTTTCATGATCAATTTAAGAAGGAAAATCCACCTAACTTTGATGGAGAGATGAAGAACTCACAGGATGAAGAGGAATGGTTTCTTGGTATGAAGAAATTCTTTCAATTGCATGATTATTCAGAAAACATGAAAGAAAAGATAGCCACGTTCAGTATCAAGGGTAAAGTGGATATTTGGTGGGAAGATGTGAAGAATGTCAAAGGTATACATGAGGAATATTTAACTTGGCATGCATTTGAAAGGCTCTTCAACAAGAAGTACTTGTCTGAGAGGTACTATGATGACAAAGCTAAGGAGTTTTATGAGTTACAAATGGGTTCTATGATAGATGATGAGTATACTAGCAGGCTTTTGGAGTTTTTGAGATATGTGCCTTACCTCAAGGAAGAGAAGGCCAAGTTTCAGAAATTCATCAGTGGACTACCAGTTGCATACAGAGATCAGATTGAGTTCGATGAGCCTAGATCATTGGAGGAGACCATTCGAAAGTTGAAGCATTTCTATGAGTAGTCAAAGCGCAAAATTGAACCTAAGCATGACTTGAAAAGAAACGAGAAAGCTAAAGGAAAATGGCCACCAAAGAGAGGAAGACCTCAAGATGCAAGTGAGAAAGAAAATACAACTCCTTACAAGATATTCAATACCGCTGAGGAGGGACGTGCAGAGCAGTAGGCTAGAGGTGGTGGTAGGGAACCATTGCATTGTTGGATATGTGGTAAGGATCATCATAAGAGGGATTGCTCGCAATAGCAGAGTGGTGGTAGACCTCAGATCTATAGTGATCAGGAGGCACATACAGTTGGTGATGTTGGTCATAGCATTCCTCGGATCTATGCAGTTGTGGACAACAGGCAGACAAATCATCAGACATCGATCATTGAGATGGATGGTAAGGTTTGTGATCAAGTTGTTTCTATTTTGATTGATCTTGGATCTGACTATAGTTATATTAATCCCGACTTAGTGGATAAGTGTGGTTTGAGAAAAGAAGTGCATGCAGAATCTTGGTTGGTACAGTTGGCTATAGGTACGAAGAAGAGAGTTATCCATTGGGTAAAATATTGTGAATTTGAGTTAAATGGCATGCCTACAACAACAAATTTGAATGTACTTCCATTGGGTTCATATAGTATGATTTTGGGTATGGATTGGTTGTACCTTCACAAGACCAAAGTGGATGATAGTGGGGAAAAAGAGGACTTTGCAGGGGAAGAAGAAGCCTACATCAGTGAGGATGGTTACCCCAATGCAGGCTAAGTGTAGTTGCAGAAAAGGTTATGTGATGTTTGTAGTACACGTTTCTAGTGACAAGGGTAAGGAGGTTGAAGATGCCGATGTGTTGAGAAGGTACCCATTTTTGCAAAAGTTTCAGGATGTATTTCCTGAGGCATTACAAATTTTCCACCTCACAGGGAGGTGGATTTTTCTATTGAGTTGGTGCCAGGGGCAGCTCCAACATCAAAATAACCTTACAGGATGAGCACACCTAAGTTGGTTGAGTTAAAGTTGCAGCTAAAGGAAATGTTGGACAAGGGATACATTAGGCCAAGTGTATCGCCTTGGGGTGCACCAGTGTTTTTCGTGAAGAAGAAAGATGATACTCTCAGATTATGCATTGACTATAGGTAGTTGAACAAGTAATGATAAAGAACAGGTACGCTTTTCTGAGGATTGATGATTTGTTTGATCAACTGAAGGGAGTAGCAATGTTTTCTAAGATCGACTTGAGATCGGGATACCATCAGGTACACATCAAGGAAGAAGATATCTTCAAGCTTGCATTAAGGACCAGGTATGGGAATTATGAGTTTATTGTTGTTCCATTCAATTTTACTAATGCTCCAGCTACATTTATGTGCTTGATGAATAGTGTGTTGTGTCCTTACCTGGACAAGTTTTTTATTGTATTCATTGAAAACATACTAGTATATTCTAAGAATGAGGAAGAACATGCCGAACATTTAGCTGCAGTGTTGAGATTGCTAATAGAGCATCAATTTTATGCTAAACTTAGCAAGTGCAGATTCTTTCAGACTAAGGTGCATTATTTGGGGCATGTTGTCTCCAAGGACGACATAACCGTGGATCCAGAAAAGATAAGGGCCATCATGGAGTGGAAACTCCTAAGAATGTGGATGAGGTGAGATCATTTGTGGGATTGGCAAGTTACTATAGGAGGTTCTTCAAGAACTTCTCATGCATTGCATATCCTATCATATCATTGCAGCATAAAGGTAAGAAGTTCGAATGGACAGAAGAATGTGAGGCTAGTTTTAAGTAGCTTAAGCAGTTGTTGACACATGCACCAATGCTAAAGATTGCGGATCTGGACAAGGAGTTTGTAGTGTGTACAGATGCTTGCAAGAGAGGGCTCCCACAAGGTGATGAACATGGCCTGATGTGCCCTTTCTACAACAACTCCTGAATCTGGCTCTTGATTTCATTGTTCTCCAAAACAGAGTGTCGATAGGTCGCCCCATTAGGTAGAGGCGTGCTCAAGGTCAGATCGATGGAGTGCTTGACCTAATAGTGTATAGGTACCCCTGTTGGTGAGGTGACGATGTCCCTGTACTCCTCGAAAAACTTATCCATCTGATGCTACCATTTAGAGGAGCCTTGTCTGGAGGCTGTGGCCACAATCTTCTTCTTGCCCTAAGGGAAAATCATAAGGAAAAAAAATTTCCCAGTCTGGGAATGATCTTACTGCATTGCTTCGCAGTGATCAAAGAAACGACGGTAGGTAGTGCTAACTATGGTATCATGTACAACTTATTTCCCAAAGTAATAATAACAGTGTGAGGCCTAGAATCATACGCAGCATGTCGCTTCCACAAGTATGGTTGGCCTAATAAAACATCACAACATTCAATAGGAGAAACATCACATAATACCTCATCTGTGAAGCGCTTGATGTTGTAGGGAAGGCAACACTATTGGATGACGTGGAGATCTTGCCCTTAGTGAAGCCACCCGATGGTGTATGACTACAGGTGTGGTATGGTCAGTAGGCCCAACCGCTTCATGACTTTTGCTGAAATGAGGTTCTTTTGGCTCCCGCTGTTGATAATGAACTACAACGGAGAACCTTCACCCACTTCTGTCAGTGTAAGAGTCGCTCTGCCTCCTTGTTGGGAATGGAATCCCCACATAACATGTTTTGGGGCTCAAAGCCCAAGTTTTGAGTGATATTACTGTAAAGCTCCAGGAATTGTGGGCGTGAAATGTATATTAGAGTCATAGGGTTGTCCGCCCTAAGTTTGAATGTAATGTCGGCCTGGGATAGTATAAATAGAGCGAAGCTCTAAGTGAAAAAGATAGTTAGAAGTTAGGAAGTTAGAGTGAAGTATGAGATAGAAGTACAGAGCAAGTGTCTAAGTGTATCTTGGGTCGTAGTAGTAGGAAGAGGCTCTGCAGCTGAGTGCGCAGAGGCCTAGTAGAGTCTGCAGCTGAGTGCACGGACCCCTGCAGCTGAGTGCATAAGACGGAGTTGAGTTTGTAACCGGAGAAAAGATTAATAAAGAAAGGTTTTGTTACCAATTCTATGCATCTGTACTGATTTATTTCATGTTTGATCTCATTTGCAATTATATTGTTTATTTACTGCGTGCACTTTTATGAATTGTGAATATTGTTAAGTATAACTGAAAGTGTACAAATAAGCTAAGTTAATCAACTAATATTGGGCTACTAGTAAGGACTTGGGTAATAACACTGTTTGGCCCTCGAGTAGGGCTGCACAAAGACAACACCATAGGCTGCGAGGTATTGATAAGTGCACGTAGCGACGTACGCGCAGGGTCAAGCTGCAGACTACTTGAACCCATTAGACATCCCTAGGGTGCGGAAACCTGGTTCTAGCACCCTCCCATATTACTTCGGGTGAGACCTTAGTCTGCACTCTACGGACTATTGCCGAAAGGGCCAGTACTACCGGGATTTGTTTGGCTAAATCATCTCTGAACCTGGGTCAAGCCCCAACAAGCCAACAAATGGTTCTGTTGTTGGGATCAGGATCTGCATAAGGGATGTTTGATGTCGTGTCACTGGAATCCAACAAAGAAATAAATTGCAAGGTGGTTGGATATAAAGATTCACGAGTTCATGGCACAGGAAAATAGGAATCCGTGAGTATCAAAGGAACAGTGGTTAGAATGCTACTTATATATGGAAATCCATGAAATTTTCTTTGCATCCTTCCCCTCTGAGTTGTATGAGTGGATTGTGAAGCTAGCAGATAGTCAGGGAAGGTGTAGGCTCGACAAACCAATTGTGTGGACTCCAGAATTAGTGCGCAGACTAGAAGCATTGGAAGATAAGATCATGCACACTGTGGACCATTGGCTCGATCAAATTATAGGAGGATTTATCATCGAGTTCACGGTAGACACGACAGTCAGCTACAGTGAGGCGGAATGACGCTTCCTCAAAGGACCGCGAGGTAAGTACATTAAATATTTGAACACTTGGATTAAGATGCTATTGTGTGAAAAGTGGGTTATGTGAATAAATTGATGTTTGGGGCTACACGAAGTGGAAGGATATATAGAAACGAAGGTAGCGCAGAGATAGAAAATAACCCCTTGATTTCACCTTGGCGGGAAAGTGAGGAAGAGCTCGCGAAAGTTTCTTCGAGGAGCACGATCAGTTTGATAAGGTAGTGAATTCCACGCATACCACCCCCACCTACACCACCACCTGTTTCACCATCATCACCTCCCACGCCACCTCCACCACCACCACAATTTAGTATGGCAAGCACGATAAAATTTCCGGTATTAGGAGGAGTAGGGAATGAAGATCCAGACCAATTTTAGTTTGTGGTAAGGGCCATATGGGAAGCACAAGGAATTGTGGATGACAATATAAATAAGGAAACATTGGTAAGCGTGTTGCAGGATCGCGCACTAACATGGTACATTAAGCATTCTAATGACCATACAAACGCGGGGATCACAGATATCCAGGCTGCGTTGAATAGGGAATTTAGCAGACCAAATTCAAAGACACAATTGATTATCGGGTTTAAGGAGATCGAAATGCTTCTAGGAAAGACCCCATGGGATCTAGATCAGATACTAAAGAGTATGATTCATGAAGCCAACATGACCTTGACAGATGGGCAACACCGTGCATGGTTTGTAGCGTCACTAACACCGCATCTAAGGATGACACTATCGCAGTAGAAGTTATCCACCCAGGCTGAAGCTTTGGAGATTGCAATGAGACTACACGAGACCCCAATACAAGATCCTAGCCTGGGAGTCTAACAAATCCACGCGCAATTACAAACTTTGTGTCTGGAAATGTAGAGTTTGAAACAGGACAGGACAACTTGTCCAGAGGCGCGCGAGGAGGTATGGTGCATAAAATGCAAAGGCTAGGGGCATGACAAGGACCATTGTCCAGTCTTCGTGAAGTACTTGGCGGGCGGAGGGCGGATGCCATTAAGACCAGAGGCACAAGCGGGACCGAGCGCATCGCCTGGATTATGGTGTGTGATTTGTCAGATAGGAGGAAAACATGCTACAAATAATTGTCATCTATTACAGAAGTATATGCAGATGTCCCAGTAATTGTTTTTTAATTTCTACAGGTCGGTAGGACATGATGAGTGCACCTGCAGAAGTTATGAACAGATGATGGATTGGAATCCTGCCTATAGAGTGCAAACCGACACGTGAGCCCTCGACCCAAATGTGGAAATGGCGCGTGCTATATTTCAGGGACGCGAATGAGGTCGAGGTGGAATGGGACAAGGAAGGGGTCGCGGACAACTGATTTGTTACAATTGCGGAGGGAAAGGGAATTATGCCTCCGACTTTACAAATCCGATGATAGCATCATGTTTATATTGTACTCAATTTGATCATGAGACAGAGGACTGCCCTACACTGATTGCGAGGCTGCACGATAAAGGGATACTTTAGCCTCCCCCGACTCAGAATTTGCAAATGATGAGGTCTGAGCAATGTGAAGAGGACCCAAGTGTAAACAAAGTGCTCCGAAGCGGTATCACGACAGGAGATGACAAAGGTAAGCAACCTGAAGAAAGTGTGTGGGTTCGCAAGGCTCCTACAAAGGAACCTGAATTTGATTTAGAGCGCACGAAGGAGACATTCATGGAAGCTAAGAAGAGCTTCACGGAGGCCTCCACTTCAGGCAATAAGGATCAACTAGAGCCGGAGATGGATCCTTCAACGATCACTACCTTTCTAGAGACATGTATGAAATTGCTGCGTGACAACAAGGCTGTGAAAGGACTGTAAGAACTTATCACTAGGTGCACTGGGTCAGGAGAACCTTGTGTAGTCCGGAAGCTCAGGAAACATACATCGTGAACAGGTAGGGAAATGCGGTTGACTACGCAAATCGGGGAGTATGAAATCGATCAAGTAATTCTGAATCTAGGATCGGACATGACTGTGCTGCCAAAGCAGACATGGGAACGCATGGGCAGGTCCGCGTTCCAATGGTCCCCTACTCAATTGTGAATGGCAGACCAGCAGAAGATACTATCGATGGGAAGATTGCAAGGGATAACAATAGACATCGAAGGTGCGGATGCGCTTGCAAATTTCGAGGTGATAGAGATTATCGATGACAACAATCACTATCCTGCGCTACTAGGAATAGATTGGGCCACTGATATGAACGGAATGATAAATCTAAAGAAGCGCAAAATGATTTTTGAGAAAAAGTCACTATGCGTAGTGGTGCCTTTAGACCCTGCGGAAGGAGCGCGCTACATAGAGCTAGTGCGCGACGATGAGCTAGAATATATCTACAAGATAAACACTCAGAACATGATTGGGTGAATCCTATAGCGGATGGCCAGATTTTGTGGGAGCGTGAAATCTCCTGCACATCATATTTAGATGAGGAAATAGAACGATTACAGAACTGGTTACACGAGGTAATCACGCTCAATTGCAACATGATGGTAAGATATTTGCACTACATGACAATAGAGGTAAGGGATCTGCCTATGTATGATGGGTTGACAGTAGTGGATGAATTCTTGAACAAATTTGAAAGCGCAGTGCTAGAACAACAACAGTTCGATGCTTTGAAATGGGCACTGCGCGCTACGCCCACAAGGTGGTGGGGTATGCACCAGCAGAGTTTCGGGGATTGGCACAAATGCAGAAAGATGATGCAATTATGATTTGGGAAGCCTCCGATGCAGATGGAATTTGGGCATGATGTATGAAACAACTTGCATGCCCATCTTTCCAGATGGGTATAGGCGTATGGTACGCAGCCTGCATGAATGCACATCGCTATCATGATAGGAAACAAGAACAACAAGAAGAAGCAGGCAGGGCAAGTGCACGAATGACAAAGTATGATAAGACCTAGGGCTCCAAAAATCATACACAGGGAAGCCTTCAACAAAGTGTGTGAAGTGTTGAACAGGGTCCACCATGTGAGACGCACCGATTGGGACCTGCGCTTACCAGTGGTTGTGTGGGCTTATAGGACCATGTTCAAAACTCTGACCGTGAGAGCACTTCCAAAGATGAAGTATGAAGTAGGGGCTGAAATCCCTGTGGAGCATGCGAAGCCGAGTCCGCGCGTAACAACACCCATAGATATGATGGTCCATGAAGACCAAAATGAAGAAATCACACAACTACGCGAAATAGAACATATAAGACTTGAGGAAGAAATCCGACGGGGAAACTTTAGACTTCTCAAACTTGAAAAATACTGGGTACGACTAAGGGAGAAAAGTGCTTTAATGGACGTAGAGGTCGAGAAGTTGGAAAATTAAATAAAGGAAGCAATTCTTGTCGAAAAACCGAGCATGGTGAGGTAAGGTGCATATAGTTGTACTGACAAATTGGAAAGTTATCATCATGAATTGGTTAGCCTGCTGCCTTGGCTTGGATCACATATCGCCAAACGTAGTGAGCAGGGTAGCACACTGCAAATAGTAGAGTTCCCGATGCCAATCACCACAATGAAAGATGAGGATTATCCACGAACCATGGTGGAGGACGGGATGGAGCCCTGCACGAGTGGTGCAACCACCTGACTAACCATAGGAAGAATAGTCTTAGCACTCCAGGCAGTTGAAAGGGAGCACAGGACTATAAAATATTCTTCCTGGAAGCTGCGCGATATGGGAGACGCGTGCAGAATCAGAACGTCACAAGGTTCGTGACCACACAAGGAGGGCTGCACTGCCACGCGGGTTGGCTGGGAAGTGACTGCTGGTGTCACTATTCATGATGGGATGTGTTAGCGCTTGAAATTTCACCTCAGGCTGAGAAAGGCCACTCCAAGGCAACATCAAACCACTTAGCCTCGTAGCTAGCCCTACGGGACAGGAGAGGGCTCTCTCTGGTCTATCTCGGCAAAAATATTCAACGGGTAGAGATAACCAATAAATAACACTAATTTTAGGCTAGTAAACTGATAAAAAGGTTTGATTTGCGATTTTTAGGGTTTCGGTGGAAAGTTGGGGAAAGGCAATTTTGGGTGCGGGGATTGGACACAGTTTTTGCAGGGGGTTCTTTGGGGCAAGGTAGGAGACTGTATTGATGCCTTTGAAAGAGTCAGATGGGCAAGAATGACTGGTGAGGAGCTAAGGAGGGCAAGTAAACACCTTTAATTCTCCTTAAACAGATGAAAACATTGATATTAAGCAAACTTAAAGGCAGAGCATAGCAACCATGAATTCTACCTTAACACTTCATTTGCCCAATTTGCAGAAGGAAAAGTAAGAAGATGATTCACATAACAAACTTACAAGTACAAAGAGAAACACACCATCAATACATGTAAGCACAGGAATCCCAAAAAGAACTGAAAAACCCTAGTCTTCCTTTGCCAAAAATTGCAGAGATACAATGAGTAATACAATAGAAGCTTATCCCTCAAGAGTCCAACCATGAAAATGACCAAGAAAGTACATAATATAGGCAATCTAACATATTTCCTTGCCTCTAGGGGTCGAGCTCACTATCCTAGGAGCTGTTTCAACGAATTCCAAACTGAGCACTAAAATCTGGGCAGTCAAAACAACTTGCCTCTATAAGCTAGGAAACCAATTCATTCATTAAATTTTTGCCTATTTCATGAATGAATCTTCTAGAAGAGATAAATAAGTGTCAAAGTATCATAAATTACATCATTTACATCAAGGAGGATCAAAACCCACTCCAAAAAGTCAAACCTAGTCAAAACTACGTTTTGTTGAGCTGTAGGTGCATTTCTGGAAAAATAGCCTGATGCGTAGCGCCCTGATTCTCAACGCGTAGCGTGCATTTGGGCCTAATTTTGAGGCACTTACTGGAGTCCAAATGAGGCAAAAATGGGCTTGTTGGAAAGGTCTGGATGTCTACTTTCCAACCCAAGTGGAATTTCTCAATTTGGTGACCATTTGCCCCTCCAAAATTGCAACCTCCCAAGACTGCTTCCTGTGTGTCAAAAAAGTGGCAGAAAGTCATTTTTTGCTTGTTTTTTGACCTTCTGGAGGCTCAAAACTTGATGAAATCTCTTGGAAATTGCTGAGAAAGTGTATTTTTGCATGAAAAATCCAAAAATGCTGAGTTTTCATGAAAAGGAGTTGCCCATCTTCAGGGTAGCGCGCGGCGTGCTACGCGTTGGGGAAGAAAACCTGTTTTTTGCCCAAAAAATTCACAAATGACCAAAAATGCTCAAATGTTTTTGAAATTTGTGTAGAAGGTAAGTCATTTAGCACCATGCTCCTTCAAGGAAGCCTCAGCCAAGATGTGGAGGGGATCGGGCCTTTTTCTGTCGTTTTAGTGCCTTGGCCAACCTCCTTGGATCTGACGATTGTATTTTTTGACATTTCTCTAAAACCATGACACCTGTGCAAAAAGTGAAGGACGTTTTTCTTCTTTGGCATGTTGTGGACAAAAACCTCTCTCACTTTTCCAAAATTCATCTTTGATTTCTCTAAAACATCTTTTGAGTGAAACTTATCCCGATGTGTGAAACAAGGAATTTTGTCGAAATGAAGCGAAATGAAGGGGATAAGGGGCTTGTAAATTCTTGGGGAAATTTTGGGAAGTAGGGAGGGATGTTAGGAAGCAGGATAAAGTGGAATCTCAGAGATTGAGTGAGGGGAAGGGGTCCAAAAGGGCAAAACACAGGCCCAACCTAGAAAATTGCCAGGTTGTAGCTAGAAACTAGGGTTTGTGGGAAAACGTAGGATTTGGGGAATCTCAGTGATGGGAAGTGTTTAATAAGGTACATTAATGATAGGGGAATGTGTATGAACATCTGGATACAAGTTTTTCTAATGATTTGGCTGTCCAAGAGAAATTAACTTTCAGAACCCTAAGAGAGAGAAATGACCTTGCCTAGGCGCAACTGAAGCATGAACAAGGTTTAAAATGACACATTAGACACTGACATGAAAATGAAAACCCTATGAATGATGATAGACTCAGCTGAATAGTGACATAGATTGGCATTTGGGCAAATTTGAAAAGAGTGAGACCAAACCCTAGACCTAATGCCTAGTGACCAAATTTTGCTTGAAGACTCACTGAAATGACAAAATTTGACCTTTACACTTCAAAATCACTTTGTAAGAGCATATTTGATCACTGGAGGAAGGCTGGAAAGACTGACACTAACATTGGCTCCAATGGTGATGGTAGCTCCTTGGAGGTGCCAAGAACCGCAGATCTCTGTAAGAGCTAGACGGTGCCTTCATCCATTGGGCGATGGAGTCATTATTTGACAAACAATACAAGACTTTGACTCATTTATTGACTGAAACTTGACTCAAGCCGACACAATTATGAAACTAACATAATTGAAAACTGACTCACAAATGACTCATTACTGACTTAACGAAAACAAGAACTTACAAAGCTTATTGAAGGGCAGCAGTCCATCGAGATTTGAAATCATGATGACAACCACCTGTGTTTCTTACAAGACAATATACATCAAACTATATCAAAATGCCAATGCAACCAATCAAGCAGATGCCTTCTTGATTGATTCTCCTGATTAGATCTTCTGGTCAACAATACAAACCTATCACTGGGCATCCAAAAACATAGTTGACCATGGCTGCAACAAAACACTGTAATAAACACTTTCACTGCTGGCTGCAACAAACTTGCTAGAGGATCGTAAAAAACATGAAGATTTGCCACTGCCACCTCCTGCTAAAAGAACAAGGTGTCCTTTGTTTCAAATTCTGATCTGCCTTCATCATGTGCTTCAGTAAAAGTATGCTCATAAGCTTCAAAAAACTCCGAACAAATGGATGAGAAGATCTCTTCTTGGAAAAAACATTTCAGCACATGAAACATATGAAGAATCTGAAAGGTAATCCTGTATGCTCTGATCTTCTGTAGTTTGACAATATGGTAGGTCATCTTCAAATGATATGACAGTCAGATTATCATCTTTGTGAAGGAAAACATTATCTATTTGTTGATCTACAAGACAGTCATCTTCTTCAACAGAGGAAGAAGTTTCCCCAACACTTTCCTGACTATGTGTGCATTGCAAATCTACTGTAGCTTGGGCTGTAACAAGACCTTTCAAAAGCTGATCTATCTCCTCTTCAGACAAAGGAGACAATGCCTTTTGTTCTCTTCTGCTTAAACAATAATTATCTTCATATGATATAGCACTCAAACTATCATTTATTACTGAGTTATTGAAAGGAGATTCATCATTTACTTGCACAAAGATCTCACCTTGCTGTTCATGAACTGACTGGATTGCTTCTTCATGAAGGCTGTGTTCTAATGATGGACTAACAGTATGAATTACTGTGTCTTCTACATTCCAAATGATTTCAACAGAACCTGGAGTAGCTGACTGGACATTATCACAATCTACAATCAGCATTGGGCTTACTTGCATGTTGCTGTCTTCTATGGGCAGATCTAAAATGTCATTCTCCCTTTCATCATTTTCAGCCATATTATCTTCAACCTGCTGATCTTGATTCTGCTGCAAAATGTCCTGATCATCTTGATGGGAATTCTCTAAGTTTTCTTTATACTGATGAAATGGATTCTCATACAGAGCCTCCATAATCTCAACGTCCATAAAATTATCATCTTCATAATATTTCTCAAGGCTTTCAATAAAAGTTGAAGCATGTTTGCAACAGTCATGAACTAAATTTAATGATGGATAAGATGCTTGATATCTTTCAATAAACAAGGCATGAAAATCCTTTAAACAGTAAATATAGGCCTGCGGCAAATTTTCATACCAGGATTGAGCCACACCTTCCAGAGTGGCCAAGAATATCTTCATCAAGCAATCTTCAGGAAAATCCACCTTCAACTTGCGAATATGCATATGAAATCTAACTAGATGTAAAGCAGCATCCTTCTTACCATCATCTTTAAATGTAGGCAAATTCCTTGACCAATCTACCTTCGGAATTTTATTTGGAAAACCAGGGATGTGATCTCGGCTCGGGGGAGCGTATCTTCTTGCAATCCGATCCATCTTGAAAAGCTCAAAGCTACTGATCTCTCTGCAGTGAAGTCACCATGAAGCACAGGTTGCTGGATTCTTCAGTGAAAAGAGTCGCCAGGTGAATGATTTCAGCCTTGTCAGTGTCTGATCGTTGTCCACTATCAACAATCAGATCTGAACTCGATACATGTACTGGGGTAAAATGCAAATGAAGCACTGTATTCACAAGCTCATGGAGATGGACTGAAGCAACATTTATCTACTTCCGCTTATGCAAAGCAAAAGCGTTTCGAAGGCTACCTGGCATAACTTTAGGCTCCGTCTAAGACTTATGAAACAAACACATCAATCCACAGACAAGTTTGTTCTCCCCAGTATGGTCGCCAATATGTTAGCGCTTGAAATTTCACCTCAAGTTGAGAAAGGCAAACTCCAAGGCAACATCAAACCACTTAGCCTCGTAGCTAGCCCTATGGGGCAGGAGAGGGCTCTCTCCGGTCTATCTCGGCAAAAATCTTCAACGGGCAGAGATAACCAATAAAGAACACTAATTTTAGGCTAGTAAATTGATAAAAAGGTTTGATTTGCAATTTTTAGGGTTTCGGTGGAAAGTTGGGGAAAGGAAATTTTGGGTGCGGGGATTGGACACAGTTTTTGTAGGGGGTTCTTTGGGGCAAGGTAGGAGACTGTATTGATGCCTTTGAAAGAGTAATATGGGCAAGAATGACTGGTGAGGAGCTAAGGAGAGCAAGTAAACACCTTGAATTCTCCTTAAACAGATGAAAACATTGATATTAAGCAAACTTAAAGGTAGAGCATAGCAACCATGAATTCTACCTTAACACTTCATTTGCCTAATTTGTAGAAGGAAAAGTAAGAAGATGATTCACATAACAAACTTACAAGTACAAAGAGAAACGCACCATCAATACATGTAACCACAGGAATCCCAAAAAGGACTGCAAAACCCTGGTCTTCCTTTGCCAAAAATTGCAGAGATACAATGAGTAATACAATAGAAGCTTATCCCTCAAGAGTCCAACCATGAAAATGACCAAGAAAGTACATAATATAGGCAATCTAACATCTTTCCTTGCCTCTAGGGGTCGAGCTCACTATCCTAGGAGTTGTTTCAACCAATTCCAAACTGAGCACTAAAATCTAGGCAGTGAAAACAACTTGCCTCTATAAGCTAGGAAACCAATTCATTCATTAAATTTCTACCTATTTCATGAATGAATCTTCTAGAAGAGATAAATAAGTGTCAAAGTATCATAAATTACATCATTTACATCAAGGAGGATCAAAACCCACTCCAAAAAGTCAAACCTAGTCAAAACTGCGTTTTGCTGAGCTATAGGTGCATTTCTGGAAAAATAGCCTGATGCGTAGCGCCCTGATTCTCAACGCATAGCGCGCCTTTGGGCCTGCTTTTGAGGCACTTCCAGGAGTCCAAATGAGGCAAAAGTGGGCTTGTTGGAAAGGTCTAGATGTCTACTTTCCAACCCAAGTTGAATTTCGCAATTTGGGGACCATTTTCCCCTCCAAAATTGCAACCTCCCAAGACTGCTTCCTGTGTGTCAAAAAAGTGGCAGAAAGTCGTTTTTTGCTTGTTTTTTGACCTTCTGGAGGCTCAAAACTTGATGAAATCTCTTGGAAATTGCTGAGAAAGTGTATTTTTGCATGAAAAATCCAAAAATTCTGATTTTTCATGAAAAAGAGTTGCCCATCTTCAGGGTAGCACGTGGCGCGCTACGCGTTGGGGAAGAAAACCTGTTTTTTGCCCAAAAAATTCACAAATGACCAAAAATGCTCAATTTTTTTTGAAATTTGTGCAGAAGGTAAGTCATTTAGCACCATGCTCCTTCAAGGAAGCCTTAGCCAAGATGTGGAGGGGATCGGGCCTTTTTCTGTCGTTTTAGTGCCTTAGCCAACCTCCTTGGATCTGGCGATTGTATTTTTTGACATTTCTCTAAAACCATGACACCTGTGCAAAAAGTGAAGGAGGTTTTTCTTATTTGGAATTTTGTGGACAAAAACCTCTCTCAGGTTTCCAAAATTCATCTTTGATTTCTCTGAAACATCTTTTGAGTGAAACTTATCCCGATGTGTGAAACAAGGAATTTTGTCGAAATGAAGCGAAATGAAGGGGATAAGGGGCTTGTAAATTCTTGGGGAAATTTTGGGAAGTAGGGAGGGATGTTAGGAAGCAGGAGAAAGTGGAATCTCAGAGATTGAGTGAGGGGAAGGGGTCCAAAATGGCAAAACACAGGCCCAACCTAGAAAATTGCCAGGTTGTAGCTAGAAACTAGGGTTTGTGGGAAAACATGGAATTTGGGGAATCTCAGTGATGGGAAGTGTTTAATAAGGTACATTAATGATAGGGGAAGGTGTATGAACATCTGGATACAAGTTTTGCTAATGATTTGGCCGTCCAAGAGAAATTAACTTTCAAAACCCTAGGAGAGAGAAATGACCTTGCCTAGGCGCAACTGAAGCATGAACAAGGTGTAAAATGACTCATTAGACACTGACATGACAATGAAAACCCTATGAATGATGATAGACTCAGCTGAATAGTGACATATATTGGCATTTGGGCAACTTTGAAAAGAGTGAGACCAAACCCTAGACCTAATGCCTAGTGACCAAATTTTGCTTGAAGACTCACTGAAATGACAAAATTTGACCTTGACACTTCAAAATCACTTTGTAAGAGCATATTTGATCACTGGAGGAAGGCTGGAAAGACTGAAACTAACAGGATGTTTGATTTGAGGCCAAATGGAGCGGGCGACAGGTAATCAAGACGTGAGTTATGGGTAACATTTGGGAAAATCTACTGCCAAGAAAGCATTAATTGCCTGAAATTGGGGGGAACAGGCGAATTCGAATTCAAAAGGCGCTATAAAACTCAAAAGGCTAGCCAACAAACAACACTTGGTCATTTGAGAATTGAGCGCTTGAGCAGAGCACAGAGCATTAAGAGTCGAGCGATAATTAAGCCCCTAAGTTCATGAGAGACATAATACAACCTAGAGATGATGACAACCACTAAGGATGTGTTAGTAATTGAAGAGGTACCCACAGGCGAGGCCGTGTAGACCCAAATGGTGGAGGACATTCCAGAAGGCACCGAGGTGGTGACAGAAATTCCTAAATCATTGCGAACACTACGACCCAAGAAGGATAAATAGGCAATGGGTCTAGTACACATGTCCCTGAGGAATCTATGACACAACAAACTATCCATGGAAGAAAATGGGAAAGAAGACACAATAGAAATAGATGAGGAAGAAGAAGACTTACAGGCCTTGATCGCCATGGCATAAGAAGAAGAAGTGGAGGGGGATATCCAACCGTTGCGCTCTGCAACAAAACTGCCAGCATATGTCCCTCCACAAAAAGGGAAAACCAAAGTGCCGAAGAACCTGGATGAAATGAAAAGCTCACTCCATACCCGCTCCTCCCCAACAGCATTGTATTTGAGGGCACGCACCTAGGCCACGTACCAACCATGAAATTTGAAGACTGGGACCTTGCTAAGAGTGAGAAGTTCCCACACATAGAGACCGGGAACTTAATGAAGCAAAACATCGAGGGAGCAGTGATCATGTTAGAGCTGTGGAAATGGCTGCATGGTGTGGAAAAGGTCAGGTTGTTGCACTTGTTATGGATACCACATTTCCACCACACACCCATCACCATTTTCGTTATCAAGTAGCTGCTCTGCCTGGTGCATGATGGGAATCTATGGCTGGAGGATCCTATTCCCATCATGACAGACCTTATTCACTGGATTTCTCAGCTTCCTTGTAAAGGAAAGGACCCTGGGACAATAGCCGGAAAAGGTAGCAATTTGGCTCTTGCAGAAGCCATGAAGGCGAAATATAAGCAGGAGAAGAAGAAGAGGTACTACGTTATCTCCAGCATCAAGGATAAAGGGGTGTGTGTAGCAACCCAACTCCTGGCCGACAAAGTGATGAATAAGTGTCGCACGATGAGGTACTGGCGCTGATGGTTGCCCTAGCCGAGCATTGCACAGAGGGGGTCCAGTTCAACTGGGCCGAATTCCTTTGCGAGGAATTTTTGATAAACTATCGCGAAGCCCAGGAGTAGGGTAAGACCTTCCACTACGCGTGGTTGTTATTATCCATATTGCTAGTAGCGGGAGAACTACCAGAGGACAGTAAGTTCCCCAACATTGACAAAGAGTTACGAGAGGCTGCTAAGTATGCTTTGCTCTGGGCCACCAAGGACGCGAAATAGATTCACGACATCAAAATTTTCTGGGTGCTCATGGAGGTGAGCATTCGGATGTGGATCAATAGGAGGCCGCGCCTATCCCCTACGGTGCACAATAGTCTGCAGAGTTTTGCAGACTTCAAAGCTGATATGCACAACATCTATATCAGGGTGTGAAAGGATCCAGTGAGAAGTGGATGAAGCTATCATTTGTAGCCATTGATGACACGACTTTTACTGTCTTGGAGACATGGCCTCCCTAATGGCATGCTCCAGACCTGGTAGAACTGGAGGAGGTGGAAGCCCAGAAGAAAAAGGATGATGCTAAGCTGTGTGTCACTCAATTAGCAGAGAAAACATAGAACGAAAAAGCAGCAGCTGAGGTAAAGGTAGTGTGAGAAGCGGCACAGACAGCTGCAGAGCAGAATAAGGCTGCAAAAGCAGCAGTAGCAGTGCAAGCAGCAGAGGCAGCAACAACACAGGTAGATAAGGGCCAAGCAACGTCCTCAGGGAAGGAGGCAGAGGAAACAAAAATAGTAGAAGGGAGTGCAGACCCAGGGGTTGCGCCCACACAGTTAAAGAACCTGCACATTGTGGAGAGATCAGGCCCAAAGAAGAAGGTCAAGGCCTCAAAGTTGGCCATTGACCCAATCACCTTAATCGAAGGTGATCTCCATGACATTGGCGAAACGGTCCGCGATGTCACCAGTGAAGCGCTTCAAGATTTTATGCAGGAGCAACAGAATATGTTAGGGGCCCTCAGAGCACAGATGCAGGAGTTATAGGGGAAACCCCCTCAAGAAGGTACCCTATCAACCCACGTCGCAGCAAGCACTTCAGCAACAGAGAAGATGTTGCGCGCAAGGATGGCAAACACAATAGTGTTTCCAGGGGGAGCACTAGTGTCGTCAAACGTAATGGATCGGTTGTCAGTTAGCATGATGAAAGGCCTTGGCCTTAATCTAGTTGCCCTTCCCTAGGAAACATTGTATCAGTTATAGGAAGGGATAATGGCAGAGCTGCGAGCCAGGGAGAGTCGCGCGATCCGGGTTCTTAGCAAGTAGAAAATAAACGTAGAATAGCTCATCTTGCAGCGTGAAAAATTGGTGTCGCAGAATCAACAGTTGGTGAATACGGTAGATGACACTTGCCGACGTGTCCCGGAGCTGGCCATAGCTGCAAATCTACTGGTAGAAGTGCGGATCCAAAGTTTGGCAACTGGAGTTCACGAGGCCAGAGAAGAGACGACAAAGGTTCAGCTGGAGCTGAATCTTTAGATCGCTGAGCTTTGGTTGAAGGCACAACCTTCCACTCCCCCAAAGGTTAGAGAACAACACACTAGTGCTATTATAGCAGGGTTGGCAGAAATTGGAGGAGCAGTGCATGACTGTACTGACATGTTGGAACAAGCACTTGGGGTCCTCACAACGTTGCAGGAGGATCCCAACATCCACCGCCTGGAGATAGAGGTGTGAGAACTCTAGTAGTGATACGACAACGTCAGAGGGACTTCGTAGACGGTAGTCCTCACTTAGCAACTTGCAAGGATGCAGCAAGCCAAGGAATTAAAGGAGCAGGTGGACGCGGCGCGCCATAAGGAAGTAGTTCTCAAAGCACGCATTTAACCATGGATTGACGAGGCCTTTACAATCACGACAAATATTGAAGGAAAGCTTATGCACATTCAGGGGATGCACGTATAGATGCAGGAAAGCGCGCTGACCATAGAGGTCTCAAAACAGAGGATGTAGCAAGTTTAGCAAGTAGTAGCTTAGTGCGCTACAGACATCAGCATCGTACGAGAACAGTTGGAGGGACTCCCCACCAAGATTGCCGCACCGACAAAGTGACTCGAGGGTGAGTCACGATGTTTGTGTTGGGGGCCTATTGGGCATGGAATCCCCCACTTCATGTTTTTGGGCTCAAAGCCCAAGTTTTGAGTGATATTATTGTAAATCTTCATGAATTGCGGGTGCGAAATATATGTTAGAGTCATAGGGTTGTCGGCCCTAAGTTTGAATGTAATGTCGGCCTACCCATGGTCCGCAGACCATGAGATTGTATAAATAGAGCAAAGCTCTAAGTGTAAAAGATAGTTAGAAGTTAGGAAGTTAGAGTGAAGTATGAGATAGAAGTACAGAGCAAGTGTCTAAGTGTATCTTGGGTCATAGTAGTAGGAAGAGGCTCTGCAGCTGAGTGCGCAGAGGCCTAGTAGAGTCCGCAACTGAGTGCGCGGACCCTTATAGCTGAGTGTGCAGGGTGGAGTCGAGTATGTAACCGGGGAAAATATTAATAAAGAAAGGTTTTGTTACCAATTATGTGCATTTGTACTGAGTTATTTCATGTTTGATATCATTTGTAATTATATTTTTTATTTATTGCATGCACTTGTATGAATTGTGAATATTGTTAAGTATAACTGAAAGTGTACAAATAAGCTAATTTAATCAACTAATATCAGGCTACTAGTAAGGAATTGGGTAATAACATTGTTCAGCCCCCGAGTAGGGTTGTGTAAAGACATCATCACAGGCTGCGAGGTACTGATAAGTGCGCGTAGCGATGTGCGCAGAGGGTCAAGCCGCGGACTACTTGAACCCATCAGACATCCCTAGGGTGCGGAAACCTGGTTCTACCACCCTCCCATACTACTTCGGGTGAGACCTCAGTTCGTGCTCCATGTACTGTTGCCGAAAGGGCCAGTAGTATCGAGATTTGTTTGGCTAAATCATCTCTGAACCTGGGTCAGGCCCCAACAAGCCAACACTCCTCTAGATCTTCGTGCTCATCCTTCTGGATCTTCGTGGTGAAAATGGTGGCACTAGGCTTTGGATCGATAATATGCTTCCCTTTTTCATTCCCCTTTTCAATTTCTCACCCAGATTCAGAACATGCATATGATTCGGAAGCCTTCAGCTCGATCACTGGTGACTTCTTAGCTCAACACCCACTTTTGTTGTGAGTAGGGATCTTATGGAACTCACACCATTTCCTTGTGTCATTCTTTGTCTTCGTAGTGTTGTTCTTTTCTTGCGGCTTCAGTGGATTGTGCTGGGTCACCCCGCCTTGGTTTTATCCTTTGTTTTGCTGTTTGGGGGTGCCTTTCCCTTTCTTCATATTCACAAATCCAAAGTCTAGCCTCTTTTTTTTTTAAATTTTTGCTTGATCTTGAAAACATATCGATAGGCAATGCCAAGCAAGGAGATGTTCATGAACTCCATCTTGTCCTATATGTACTTGTGTAGATAGCTGCGGCTTGAGTACCAAATGTCGCTCAAAATCCTTGATACCCAACTTCGTGCGAAGGGTATGGAAAACATTTGTGAACTCTGGCACATCTTGGTCCCTTCCCTGATGCATTGTGGTCCACTTTATGTATTTATCTTCATAGCTACCGATAGGGTTTTGTACATTTTCTCGAAGGCAAACTTAGCTATGAAACTGCACTAAGAAACCAACTCAACCAAACTTTAGGTTTAGGATGGCCCTCAAACTAGAGGGGGATCCCTCAAGTGTCACGAGCCTTTTATAACGTTGTTTACTGTCACTGGACAACAACCTTTGAATCACAATGGCCAGATCTATTATTTTTTCTAGGTGGTTGTTGATGATTATCCAATCTCTGCTTAGAAATAAAGTCCTATCTTGTTGAAACTTCATCAAGATGCCAACGTCTAATTCCGACAGAAAACATAGCTTAAGGAGTTTGGTGGAGGAATATAAGAGAAATCACATAATTAAGTATTCATACTGAATACTTCATCAACAAATATAGTAGATGCATACATCCAAACTTATACACATTCAAGAGATGATAGAAGGCAACAATTAAATGATGCAGAGGAGCTAATTTAAATAGAGTGTTCAATTAGCTAATCTCAGTGTAGATGATAACTTTGTAGCGAGCTGTCAGGGATTTTGATACTCAAACCTATCCTTGCCCTAACTCCTATGTTACCTTGAACATATGCAAAAACAAATTATGGAATAACAGGGAAAGAGATACATGAAAAACAATTTCTGTCATGAAACTAAAGCCATAATACTTTAATTAAAATTCCTATAATAAAAGTATTTACAAAATGGCAAGGTTCTAGCATAAAAAGTCAAGCCTCTTAATTCCATATGAGACCAACTCTCCCATGCCTCTCTCCCCTGCAAAGATCGGATAGCATAACCAAGCATTTACATTTCTAATTTAGAAATTAAAAGACTCTTTTTCTACAATTTCAACATGAGATAGTTAGTGCATGCATATATAAATCATAGAGTGATAGAATAAATTTCCATGTCCACTTAGTCCAAATAACTAGATGATAAAATGAAAGGTTAAATTAGTTCTCTTTTGCAAGTAGTTTATGTCATTTCCTAGCTAGATGATTTCATGGCATTTCATAGCATTTTCCCTTCAGTAACTTTTATTTCCTCAGTAGACAAGCATTTAATTTCCTATGTTGGAGCTAACTTTACATTCACTATTAGTAGTCAGGCTCCTTCTAGTAGATAGAAGGTTGGTTTGAAACCCTAGTGTTCCATCGCCCCAGTTGAAAAGTGACATGAGTAGATTGTTGCATCCGATGTGCATATAGCACTGTCGCCTCCAATTTTGTACGAAACCCTGGGTTGATAAAGTAAATTTGGTAGCCTTAGGAGTTGCAACATCCTTGCTACAATACTAAGTCTCATCACTTTTTGGCGCTGTTGCCAGGGAGGTTTCTAGGTACATGTAATTTATGCTTTCATTTCTATTTGACATTCAGTAAATAGTTTCAATTGTTGCTTTCTTTCTATTTTGCATTCAATAGATAGTTGCAATTTCTGCTTTCTTACTATTTTGCAAGTAATTCTTAAAAAAATCTTTCATGCCTTGTAGGAATAGAGACAATTTAGGAATTTTTTTGTCAAATACTCTCACATCATCATACATCTAACCTTCCCTCTTCTTTGGTGGTTGTCAGCTTCCCTGTTTGACTGCAGGGGAGTTAGAGGACCCATCAGGTGAACAATTAGGGATATTTGAAGAACCTATTGGGGAAGAAGAAGAAGAAACCCTTCCACACATTTACAACATGGCTGAAAATAGAAATGAAGGTGATTTTCCCATTAGATATACTAATGTAGATGATAGGATGAAAAACATAAGCCCCTTTGCCCTTCCTCACTTCCATGGCTTAACCTCAGAAGACTGTGATACCTTCTTGTTTGAGTTTTTTTTCATCTGCAGAACTTGTGATTATACCTCTGATAACCAGAATTTGAAATTGTTCCCATCCACCCTTAAGGATGCATCCTTGCACTGGTTCATGGGTTTACCTAGGGACAACATCACTACCTGGGCTCAGATACAGAAATCCTTCACTGACAAGTATAGGGACTACTGTAGGTCCAAGGATACCAAAGACGAAATATTAAGAATGAACTTGGGGCATGATGAATCCTTGGAAGACTATGAGGAAAGTTTCCAACTCAACTACAAAAGGACCAAATGCACCCTCGATCCTGAATCACTCAAGTTAGTCCTTCTCATAGGGATTAGGTAATATATCCTAGAAACCCTAAAAGTGTTGTCTAGAGGGGGCATCTATCATCTATCTTATGATGATATCAAGACAGTTTTCAGAAATCATTCTAGGGAAGCCAGAAATAAGGGTAGGGCTATTTAAGCTTTGGCCAATTCATCCTCGTCCAATACATCCATCAAAAGTGAAATTGGGAACATTTTGGTGGACTTTAAGAGTGAAATGTTGCATACCCTTGCTCTAGAAATGGACACCATGCAGATCAAGAGGAAGCAGGAGCATAAAGAGCCTTAGTTGTCTTTTGCCCTAGATGCACTAGGAGGCACCCTATAAATGAATGTCCATTGAATCTTATAGAAGTCTGTTCATCTTGTGAGGAAGCCCACTCCACAGACAAGTGCCCTTCTTTGCCTGGATTGAAAGTAGTGTATCATGGAACTAAAGGTGTGACTAAGAAACTCTTCTATATCAACCAAAGGAGGCCTCAAGGACATCAACCATACTAGAAGGGCATGTAAGGGGTGTCCTATTCATATTACAACCCAAATCAGAATGCATCCATTCACCCTTGGTGTCCTCCTGCTCATCCTTCATAGTCCACACCTTCTCCCTGGTCTTATGCATCTCAATACCATTCCCAACCTGCTAATCAATCATTTCAACCATATGCTCCCCCACAACCTCAGTGGAATACCCCATAACAGGGGTGGAGACCCCCATTCAACCAATCTCCAGCTTTACTGCCTCCACCTCCATCTCAACCACAGCTCCTTCACCCCGCTCCACCTAAGAAACCTCATATGCCTGCTCAAACAAGTCTGAACCCGAACAACAACAAGGAATAATAGGTCTATAGTGGAGAGAAATCCTACCCTACCTATGCTGTGGAAATTCAAGAAATCAACCTTGAGTCTAGAAGAGTGCTTCTAGATAACCAACCTCCATCTCCACCTGAGGAGCTTGAAGAGGAAAAGTAAGAGAGTGTTCCTCAATCCAATCCACCTCCTTTTCCTGAGAGACTAATCCATCCTAGCCAGCACACCCTAGAAGAGATTGAACTTCTGGGTGAATTGAAAAACTTGTGTGTTAAAATCCCACTCCTCCAAGCTATCAAGGATTTTCCCATCTACAAAAATTTAATCAAGGAGAAATGCTTCAAACATCCTGGGAGGAGAAAGAAAGACACCCCTACCATTAATGTCATTGGAAAGTTGTCTGACTTAATGTTGGGGAGAGTGATTTTCCCGAAGTATCTAGACCTTGGAAGTCCTGTGGTAGATGTGCACATTGATGGCATCATTGTCCCCCATACCTTGATTAATCTTGGGGCTTTCATAAATGTGATGACTAAGGAGACCATGCTTAAACTGAATCTCCAAGAATCATTAAGGAAGACCACAACAGTCTTGCAGCTTGCAGACAGATCCACAGTAGCTCCTGAGGGAGTTGTTGAGGATGTGATGGTCTCCATTGATTCTGGGAATACCCTATTGAGTTCTTAGTTCTCCAACCTAATACCAAATTCAATTTTTATCCTCTCATCCTTGGAAGGCCATGGCTAGCCATTGCTAATGCTTACATAAGTTTCAGGTTTGGGAATATGACCATTAAAAATGGGCATTTTTCCAAACAATTGGTCTTGTACCCTCCTGCTCAACCATCTCTAGAGCATGACTTACCCTTATGGTTGTAAGAGGATCAAGATGAAGTATACCATGCCACATCTTACACATTATGTACCCTAGATGCTATTATAGGAGGGGGGAAACCTGACGAAGACGACTTGATTGATCAAATCCTCCAGAATCAACCCCCCAACACCATGTCTCTTGATGAGTTAGTAAAGAAATCTAAAGATAACCCTTGGAATAATTTTTGCCTAGCTGGCTCAAGTCCTACTCATGTCAAGATGATAGAATTTAGTCTAGCTAAAACATTGAAAATCAACCCCTTTCTCTCCGCACATCAGGAAAAGGAGTTATGTGACATGCTAAGAGAGCACCTAGATGTCTTTGCCTAGAGTTATAATGAAATGAAGGGAGTGCACGCTTCAGTGTGTACTCACCACATTTACATCAAGGAAGGTTGCAAGCCAGTGCGACAACCTCAGAGGAGAGTGAATCCAGCCGTCAAAGACATAGTTAAAGAAGAATTGAAGAAGTTGTTTGATGCAGGATTCATTTACCCCATCTCAGATAATGAGTGAGTGTCTCCTCTAGTTATGGTCCCAAAGAATAATGGAAAATGGAGGATTCGTGTGGACCACAGAGAGTTAAACAAAGCCACTAAAAAATACCATTTCCATTTACCTTCCATTGATCAAATCTTGGATGGTCTTTCATTGAAGATGTTCTTCTCTTTCCTTAATGGATTCAGTGGTTACAATCAAATCCAGATCAGCCCAGAGGACCAAGATAAAACCACTTTCACTTGTCCTTGAGGTACCTTTTCTTATAGGGTCCTTCCTTTTGGATTATGTAATGCCCCTACCACTTTTCAAAGGATAGTTCTGAGCATATTTGCAGAGCTATTCCATGACTGTGTAAAAATCTATATGGATGATTTCACTCCCTATGGGTGTGATTTCCTGGAGGCTCTCTCTAACTTGGGGAAAGTATTGAATAAGTGCATTGAAATGACCCTATCCCTTAGTCTTGAGAAGTGTGAGTTCTTGATGAATGCAGGGATTTTTCTAGGTCACTCAATATCCCAGGAAGGACTACAAGTGGACCCAAATAAAAATTTTATCATAAAAAGGGTCCCTACTCCTCAGAAGGAGAGGGATGTCAAAAGTTTCTTAGACATAGCTAGATACTATAGGAGATTCATAAAGGACTTCAGCAAAGTAGCCTCACTATTATATGGACTACTGGACAAGGACTTTGAGTTTTGCTGGTCAGAAATCTGCCAAGAGGCCCTAGAAACCTTAAAAGACAAGTTGACTACTGCACCCATACTTGGAGGCCCAAATTGGGCCCTTCCTTTCCACATCCATGCTAACGCCTATGAAAAAGTTATAGGAGAAGCTCTAGGCTAGATAGATGACAAGTTTCCTTATTCCATTTACTTCATTAAAAAAAATTTGTCCAAGACTAAATTGAACTATATTGTGACTGAAAAAGAGCTCCTAGTTGTTATCCATTCCCTGAACAAATTTAGACACTTCATCACTGGTTAACAGATGTTTGTACATACTGACCATGTTCCTATCAAATATTTGATGAAAAAACCTGATGTGAATTCCAGAATTGTTAGATGGTTTGTTTTATTACAACAGTATGACCTAACTATCACTGATAAGCCTGGTAGAGAAAATGTAATTGTATATATTTTGTCTATAATTGCTTTGCCTACAGGTAAGGATGGAATGGTTGATGAGAAGCTGCCAGATGGGCATTTATTTTCTATTTCAATTCTCTCTCCATGGTTTGCTGAAATAGCCAACTACCTAGTGGATGCACAGTTCCCTCCAAATCTGTCCTCCAAGGAAAAAAGAAAAATTGTTAGAAAGAATGCCACATTCACTTGGATTGGGATCAACCTCTTCAAGCTAGGCCTAGATCAAATTTTGAGGATATGTGCCAGGGGAAGTCTTTGGCATCCTTCTGGCTTGTAATGATGGGCCTTGTGGAGGTCACTTTACAGCGAAGAGGACAACCTTCAAGGTATTGCAAGCTAGCTACTACTGGCCCGCTCTCCACCAAGATGCAAGAAGATACAACATTCGATGTGATAAATTCCAGAGAATGGGTAAACCTAATCCCAAGGATGAAATTCCTTTTCAACCTCAGGTGACTCTAGAGACATTTGACAGGTGGGGCATGCATTTCATTGGGCCTATTATTCCACCATCAAGGCAGAAAAGGTACCTAATTGTATGCACTGATGATTTGATAAAGTGGGTTGAGACCAGGGCGGTCAAGGTAGAAACAAAAGAAAAAGTGGTTGAGTTCTTAAGGGAGAATGTATTTTATAATTTTGGGTACCCTAGAGAGCTAGTCATTAATCATGGAGCTCAATTCACATCACACTTGATTGAGAATTTGTTGAGGCAACATAAGATCAAACACAAGAAGTCAATTGCTTATCATCCTCGAGCCAATGGGAAAGTAGAGGTTACTAATAGAGCACTGGAAAGCATCCTCACTAAGGTTGTGAGCAACAACATAAAATATTGGGCTGACAGACTAGTGGAGGCCACTTGGGCCTATAATAAAACCTGGAAGACAACCACTGACTTCACCCCTTATGACTTGGCCTATGGAAAGAAGGCTTTGTTGTCCATTGAGTTTGAGTACAACACTTTGAGAATGGCAGCATAGTTGGATTTGGATGTTACAAAGGCACAGCAGGAGAGGCTGCTCTAGCTCAATGGTTTGGATGAATTTAGGATGCAGGCCCTCCTACACACTGAAGTTATTCGAGTACAAAGAAAGGTTTGGCATGACAAAAAAATCAAGGACAAAGTTTTTCAAGAAGGATATTGGGCCTTGCTATATGACTCTAGGTTCAAGGACTTCAAAGGAAAATCAATGACCAAGTGTCTGAGCCCATATTTGATATAAAAATACCATGACAATGGGGCTGTGAAAATCAGAGCCATTGATGAAGAAGGTATCCCCTTTCTTGTCAATGGATATAGATTGAAAGCCTATAAAAGGACTTTGTCAAGGAAGGAGTTCATTAGTACTATTAGTAAGGAAGTGAATTTGATTGAAAGTGTCTCAACTTCTAACTCACCAAATTCTTGAAAACTATTTTTATTTTTGAAAAAGAAAAACGAAAAAACAATAAGGGACCTAGGTGAAAACCTCTATGAGGTGCCTGGGGCCAACTATTGGGTTGAAAACCTCCTTGAGGCAGCCCTGGAATGAAAAAAGGGAAAATAATAAATAAATAAAATCCTTGGCTGAAAACCTTCCTTGAGGAACCTAGGGCAAGAATATAGGTTGAAAACATCCTTTGGGGCGACCTGTGGGTCTTCCAAAAAAAAACAAAAAACAAAAAACAAAGATGCCATGATAGGGACCTCAAACCTACCCACTAATAAAATTATGTGATTTTGCAAGTTTTTAAAGACAAAAAAGGACTCAGAGTTCTAGGTGTTATCGCGAATAGTGTCTATGTAGAACTGCTAATCCCACTAAGGCTGGTAGCTACCTTAGAAACAAACAAACTAAAACTACATTCGTTTTCCTTTATGAAAGATATATGAGAGAAGAATAAAAGAGACCAACCTCTGTCTTGCGCTTGGTTCCTTGCTCGATTCCTCCCTCTTCTGATAGTCCTTTGCTACTTGCTTTCATACCTAGCTTCACAGAGTACCTGTAGAATCAAAGCAGCATAACACTATACGAGAACATAGATCTATTATCATAAGCAATACATGATCAGATGTATATTAACCACACAAATGCATAAAACATCAATCACAGAAGTGTATGGAGGAAAATTTAGATAGTTTTATTAATAATCAAGAAAGAGCCAAGAGAATTACAACCAATTGTTCTGACCCAGCATCAAACTCTCAGCAAGTAAGCCCTTCTTCACCTCATGAAAAACTTAGATCACCCAACACTATGATGTTGTCTCAAGAAACCAACAACACTTCCTTACAAGATGCAAAATTTCAGCCTTTGGATCTCTGGGATGAGGGATCCATATATAGATGTCTGCAAGGGAGGTGAGTCAGCTTGAGATTTGATTAGTGTCTTCCCTCTGATAGTTCTTGATTCCACTTGGATATTGATGATCTCTTACTCATCCCTGGTTGAATTCAGAGAGGCAAGTGTCACAGGAGAAGTTTCTGGAAGATTCCATGCTTCTCCACCTTGCAGATTAACCCTGCCATTTGTCCCTTCTCACCCATCGCACCCCATAGAAGGGCTTTTTGAAATGCAACGCACCTACTGTGTGTATTTAGGTGGGATGCAACGCACTTTGCCTATGGAGCAGGTGAAATGGTCCAGTTTTGACCAGTTCTGAGTAGCTTTTCATGGAGAACTTCTGGGAGATGCTATAATCAGTTGACCTTGTTCTTTTAGGGGTTGGAACAATACCTTTAGGGACTTAGGAGCCCTTGGTTTATGGACATTTATGCTTGGAGTTGCAGTGCCCAAAAATGTCTATAACAGTTGCCCCCTAAAGCATGAGGTCGTTAATCTTTTGATGTCGGGTGAAATGCTTTATCATGAGGATCCGAAGTTCTTTCAAGCTGGAAGGAGACCTGTAATAAGATACAATACAATACATTATCTTCATAATATTTTCATGATCTAGTTGAGGCGGGCATTCCCATGCTCAACTTTACAAATTCATTTTCATGTACATAGGACAGACAATCGTCTGAGTGTAGACTGATGATTCTGGTAGAGCCATCATCCCTTAGATTGGATGATTATCTATGCAGAAATGATGTACATTTGATGTCTTTATTTTCCTGAATACATATCGTAGTTTGGATGGATGAAACTAGATTCGGGGTCTTCAATCTCGTTCGATCTTCACTCAAAGTACAATTCGATCCATGTGAGAGATGTTCTGGAGTCGAACATGGAAAGACATCGCCTGATTACCAACCAATGATGTAAGTTGTTAACAGGCGCGAGAGGAATCACCGATAATGATAATGATCCTCAAGGTACTGTAGTACAATTCACGTGGTGTGAATAAGGGATTTGGTGTTGAACACCACGTAAAATCTTTTGGTCGAAGGCCATTGATGTAAACCTGTTGCCGGAAGTGAGAAACTTGCCATTGAGGCATGCAAGCTTCAAAGTACTGAAAGGGTTGTTCCTAGATCGACTTCTTGGATAATGAGCTGATGTCGACAAGAAGCGATCCGTCATAGGAGGGCCTTAATGAATCCCACATCAATGACACGGAACGGAGCAAATGATTTTAATGGAGGTGAAAACGATCTGGTGATATATGGTTCAGGGTGGCGGTCATGAAAGAATGGAGCGAAAATGTATTATAGTGGGTGAGACACAGGTGAATTCTCTGAGTGACTTCTCTTGAACATATCGGCGAAACTGACATGATGGATTGGTAGCGTTAACCCCAAATGTGGATGGTGTGATGGAACCATGGTGATGTGACCAGTGAATGGAACAACCCAACCCGACTTGGATGCGGCGTGAAAGTGTCATGTTCAAGAGTGACTTACTACCAACAAAGTTTTTTCAAGTTTTCTTCCCAATTTTTCTCGAGTCATTGCTGACCAGTACCTCTTTATTTTTGCCAAGCTTGAGGAGGATAACATATACTTGTTCTATAATTTTCCCTTTGGGAAAACCCATCGCTCTGTTTTAACGAGCCTAGCGATAGTGAAACTCGTTCTTGTCTGTTATGGACAAGTTTGTCGCTATTAGGTTTTAACGAGTTTAACGACAAAGATAACTCGGTCCTTTTCAATTTTAGAGAGTATGAAAAGGAACGTAAAGGAAACTCCAAAATCCTTTTTCGTCATCTAATCCCTTAGGTCCGAAAAAGTATAAAATAATACAAAAGGGATGAATTTTCGGTAATTTTAACGAGCTGAACAAGATAAGCACTCAATCTTTTTGTGTAATAATCCCTCAGGTCCAAAAAGATTAAAATCTAAAGGAGGGATAACACTTCTGGTCGCTTTAACAAGCTGGAGAGGCCAATAGCTCGGCAATCTTTTCATATTTTACGAGTCAATTGAAAAGAGCTTAAAGGAGACTCGTTTTTTGAGGAACGAGTGATAGGTTTGGGTAGCAGTTGATTCTAGGTAAGGTTTGGAATTTTCCAATCACGGCAGTGTTACAAGGATGGCTAACAGGATCACTCTTCGTAGCTGTTCCTCAAAAGGGGTAAAAAATCAAGTGGAGGTAAATGATCGGCCAATACAGAGTGGAGGTGATGATGAGAACACGACCAAGGCTTCAAAGTTTGAAGTACTACATTCACGATGGTTATTTACCGGAAATTGGTTCATTTTTTAATGAGCTTAAATGCTGGGGGAAACACTTGCTCATGGCTTATGTTTATCTTTTAACGAGCTTAAATTCTGCGATAAAACTGCTCGATTAATCCAGTCGCATAATAAGGATGTCTCATATATAAAAACGACATTATTTCAAAGCTTTTCCCCACATCCTTTCTTTATGCAAGTTAGGAAACGACCAATCCTACAAGTTTAAAGGGTTAGAGGACCTACAAATTTAAAAAATAAATGGTCACACTTCGCTTGCATGCCAAAAGTTTTGCATGCCCCCAGGTATAGTGAAATAGAGTTTCGAGGTTACCCCTCAATTTGCAGACAAAAAATTGTTTTATCAGGAAAGGCCTACTTTTTCAGGTTACCCCTCAATTTGCAGACAAAACATTTCTTTATTGGGAAAGGCCTACCTCTTTCGGGTTACCAAAGATTGTTCTATCTGTGCCACAAACAAAGGCGAGTGGCGCAGATGCCTCCACTCACATAACTTTGACGAGGGAATCTTATTCCAGTCTAATCCCATTTTCCAAAATGGACAGGTGTGTTAGACTAGTCATATATCCTTCGCGGAAACCTACCCTATACCTGAAGTTTTCCTTTCGAAACAGGCTAGGGTGCATGCCCCCTGGGTTTCAATCATGCCCTCCGAATTACTCGCGCTCATCAGGAGGACGGACTGGGGATTGATGAGACATTCCTTGCGTGAAAAGACCATTCAGGGATGGTATATGACTATTTGCTATGCGTGAACCGGGGAATGAAAGCTGGTCTACGAGCTTGACCACTCTTCCTTCGTGCGGAAAACAAATTACTCTAAAGAGTGAGGAGACAATGGATCCCATGCAATAAATATAGTCTCGTCGAAGGAGTAGATTATAATCCAGGGGTCCTTGGACTACCATTACGTTCATGTGAATGGTTTTCCCTCTCAATGTTATGGGCACATCGGGAAGGATCCCTAATGGTCGACTGGTTCGTTTGTCAAAGCCTGTTAGATTTCTCATTTCAGGAAAAAGCGATGGCGAACCAAGCGCTTTCCAAGAAGTTGAGGAAAGGATACTCACAATAGCCCCTTCATCTATGATGGTATTGGCCATGACCATTCTATATACTTGAGCGATGATTCAGAATGGTATACTAGCCGGTAAAAGGGGTCTGCCTAGTAGATTCCGGTCAAAGGAAACAACCAGGTCGCTTGGAGGTGGGACCGAATAGACGGCTGGGTATGAATTTGATGAACTTCCTTCCTGCGGTAAAGGAATGGATAGACTGCGCCCATGTTCATCGGAGCCTGTGTTTACGAAGAGAATTTGAACGGTGTCGTTCTTGTTCTCTTCGGTGACTGTATCATCTGAAGATTGATCTTCTGAAGGCATGACCGGGTCAACTGCCGCCTCGACCTTTTGACTTTCGTCTGGTATGGATTCAGATGGTTTATCTTCAATGATAGACGCTTCGGCCGACCACAAGGGCATGTCAGCCAGATTTTCAACTAGTGACGGACTCGGCAAGAGTTTCTTATATCCAGGAGGGAGCCGTAACGATGAAACCGGACGGTCGTCCAAAACTCTTTTAGCCTCATCTAAGAAGGGACAACGGTGAACAGCATGATCACCTTCACACAATTTACAAGGAAATTTACATTTTCCTTTTTTTCTAGGGGCTTCACTTTCACTAGTTGACGGTGTATTTTCAACATGATCATCAGAGGTTGACAACACCGGGTTGTGAAAACGAGGAGACCAGTCCCTTAAGATCCGAGGGATGCAAGGACAATCTCGATGGAAGTGGTCTCCTTTGCAAATGACACATGGATATTTAAGCCTGGTCGGTGCAGTGTGTGGATTTTCGTTAAACGACGGTTGGTTGCCCCTTTTCACCTTTGGCTCCTTATTCTTCTTCTCTTTCTTCTTCTTTTCCTTCTTCTTCTCAGGTACATGATTTTTGGCTTTACCAGCTTCATCAAGCGAAGAGGAAGGAGGAGAGGAAGAATTGGACGAAGTAGAGGGTTGGGGGGTAACTCTGGAATCATTTAGTTGCTAACTCGATTGTTCAGGAATCGCGGTGTTCTGAATGACGGAGGTTGACAAGAGCCATACGGGCAAGCCAATTGTCAATCATGGAAGTGACAATGTGGCCATATGGGGTGCACGAACATCTCCCCAAGAGGAGAAGGGACTAGGATTTCGTCCAAGGGGAACTCCTTGGTTGGTGGACTCCATTTTCCTCAACTTAAGACCAATGTAGGAAAGGTGATAATTATTCCGTTTAAAATAAATTTTTAGACGCTTTGACACAACTTGTTTTTTCAATTTTTAAGAGTCGAGAACAAACAAAAGATGACTCTAGTCGCCTTCGATTTTTAATGAGCCTGAAGTGACAAGTGCTCAGATAGACCTTTTCCGTTAAGGAGTCTGAAAAGGAATGAAAGGGACTGCTCTGGAAATCTAGACAGAGGGATTACCAAACCAATCGCAAAACTGCAGAATACTTTTTACGGTACGGCAGTCAATCTTCCCGAATGCTGTGTTCAACGCATTGCGATCGATATTGCGGCAGACACGGCTTCCTATGGATAAAGGATAAAGCCTATTGTGGTCTCCCAAAATATACTCGACGGTACGTGGGAGCACAAGTCCGTACTAGCACTTATTGTCTCAAAGTGGAGAAATCACCCAACCAACAGTGAAAACAACAGTTACCAGGCTTTACGACGCTGGAATACATCTCTGGCTTAGACTTCTAAATGTTGTGCATTAGGTTCCAAAGCATTTTTAGATTCATTAAATTTATTTTATAGTTGATCTTGCTTAAGAAATTTGCCTTTCAGGTTCACCGCGTGATGTAGATGTACAATTCCTAAAATGTAATCTAAGATGATAAACAATCGTTTAGTCTTCTTTTTGCAAATGAAAATCCTAGCTACTAAGGAAAGAGAGATGGCGTTCTTTCAACAAAGAGCAAAGAGCACACACTATATGCACTGTCCTAAATCAAACCAACAAACAGTCTAAATGCAAATGCACGTGCATGTATTTGTTTTCAGCCTTCTTAATGTGTAAATGAAAAAAGAAAGATAATGCGCAAATCTGAATTATTTTTCAAAGCGACAATTACTAACAAGTTTCTTTTCAAAACAAAATGAGGACAATGACAACACTTTGCGATTTGGAATTGAAAACTTGCTTTCGACACTAGAAAAAATACTAATTCAGATCAAATACAATAGTAACAGGGTAATCCACTATCAAGAACAATTAGATTCTCTTCTATGATTGAAAACGACACTTGCGACACTTTCAAATCAAGAAACGACAGTACAATTACGCTACTTCTTTGTAAAGGAGAATTGAAAATGACTCAAAAAATACATAAAAACATTTACAGTTCTTTGCATAATGGAGGCGGAATAACAACAAGGAAAGGGGTTTCAAACAGAGGTGTACTAACTATAGGCAGCAAAACTCATGAATAGGTCTGAAAAGAGTGAACACAAAAACCAAAATTTAGGAACAAGGCCTTGTCTGATCAGCGCACCTGTTACACAGTGAAACTAAAATGCAACGCACCTACTACACTCGGGAAGTGCACTGCATTTGAAGTTCACAGAATAGACAGTGCGCTGGACCAGGGACGAGACTTTGATTGGATTCTGGGTCACAATTTGCAGTTCAGTTCAGGGATTTAGGCCAAGAAAGTGGTAATCAGTAAATCAATCACAGGGGTAGATCTAAGGAGGTTACTAGAGCCACCACAAGGGAAATTAGAGAGCTTGTAAATCAATTGTTTAATTCATAAACAAAACTCGGAGATTGACTGAAGCAGCGTTGATTTACTTTGCACTTGCATATCAAATGCAGTTCGAAGGCTAGTTGGCTTGACTTCATGCTCCGTCTGTAAGTTTATAAAGTAAACAAATGTAGATGAACAAACAATCTGCTCGCTCCCCAGCGGAGTCGCCATTTTGTTATCGGGAATAGTGTCTATGCAGAACTGCTAATCCCACTAAGGCTGTTAGATACCTTAGAAATAAACAAACTAAAACTACTTTCGTTTTCCTTTATGAAAGATAGATGAGAGAAGAATAAAGGAGACCAACCTCTGTCTTGCGCTTGGTTCCTTGCTCAATTCCTCTCTCTTCTGATAGTCCTTTGCTACTTGCTTTCGTACCCAGCTTCACAGAGTACCTGTAGAATCAAAGCAGCATAACACTATACAAGAACATAGATCTATTATCATAAGAAATACAGGATCAGATGTATATTAATGACACAAATGCATAAAACATCAATCACAGAAGTGTATGGAGGAAAACTTGAATAGTTTTATTGATAATCAAGAAAGAGCTAAGAGAATTACAACCAATTGTTTTGACCCAGCATCATCCTCTCAGCAAGTAAGCCCTTCTTCACCTCATGAAAAACTTAGATCACCCAACACTATGATGTTATCTCAAGAAACCAACAACACTTCCTTACAAGATGCAAAATTCCAGCCTCTGGATCTCTGGGATGAGGGATCCATATATAGATGTCTGCAAGGGAGGTGAGTCAGCTTGAGATTTGATTAGTGTCTTCCCTCTAATAGTTCTTGATTCCACTTGGAGATTGATGATCTCTTACTCATCCCTTGTCGAATTTAGAGAGGTAAGTGTCACAGGAGAAGTTTCTGTAAGATTCCATGCTTCTCCACCTTGCGGATTGACCCTGCCATTTGTCCCTTCTCGCCCATCGCACCCCATAGAAGGGATTTTTGAAATGCAATGCACCTACTATGTGTATTTAGGTGGGATGCAACACATTTTGCCTATGGAGCAGGTGAAATGGTCCAGTTTTGACCAGTTCTAAGTAGTTTTTCATGGAGAACTTCTGGGAGATGCTGTAATCAGTTGACCTTGTTCTTTTAGGGGTTGGAACAACACCTTTAGGGACTTAGGAGCCCTTAGTTTATGGACAATTATGCTTGGGGTTGCAGTGCCCAAAAATGTCTATAACACCAGGGATAGCAAGCCAAGCATCACCTCAATTCTTCCTCCATCCACTTCATATCATGCATGCCTACCATGTCCCCATCATCCATTTCTACTTTCAGGCATCAAAAACCGTTTTTTGAGCAGTTTTCTAGCTTTCTACAAGATGTCCTATAGCTGCTCCAGGAAGATCCTATAGTACTACATGATGTCCTGAAATACTACAAGAAATTGATCCTGATTGGAAAATAATCATGCAGGCCTATTTTAGGATAAAAAAAGGGACCTTACACCTCACAATCTCTCACCCAACATCAACTCATGTCCATACCTACCCCTGTGTCCATCAAAACAAGAAAACACATGAAAATGTAAAAGAAAATACAAAAAAAATAATAAAGTAGAATCTAGAGGACACGTCATCATTAGCCTCACCTATCCATCACTCCATCTACTTCACCACCATTTCTCAACTCTTACACCACCACCCAGCCTCCCTCTAAGTGAAAAAAAGTAATAATAATGAAGGAAAGGAAACTACAGGGTTTCTTATAGGAGCTATAGGTTTTCCAATAGCACCTATCGAATCTCCTATAACAGACTATGTTATGAATGCAGTAGGAATAAGATGCATTCTCCTTCACCACCCATGAAAATAGGGAGCTCCAACATCACTTTTTATTCTTGTCCAGAGCTCAGCAGTAACAACAAGGATAGCAAGCACATGAATACAGGAAACAACAAGCAAACAACTACATCATCAAGAAGAAATCAACATAAAAATGAAGGCTGTGGAATATCTGAATCTAGACTTACAAGAACAAATCAACAAAAAAGTGACCAAAGGAGAGCACTTACCTGAACAAGAAGCAATGCAAGGTCATCCTCCAGCATGCATCGACCAGTAAAGGCAGGCACAGGTATGGCACCTCATCCAAACTCTTCCCCAAGTAACAATATGATAAAAGTGTAGGAATGTGAAAAAGTTATTTTTTATAAGCTGGAGGTGGCCAGTTAACTTGGCCACCCTCAGCTCAAAGACAAAAACCAAAGTCCTAGTCAACATGCCACGTTGGAGAGTGTGTGATAATTATGAGGGGAGATTGCATGATCACTGGTGGTCCCAATGAATAAATCCCATACCACTGCCATCCAACACAACGCTCCAAGAAATCGACCATAAATAGCAAAAATTACAAACTTTTATGCACCAATTGTTCATTTCAAGATCAGAGAGACCGCGACTACCTTGGAGAGCCATCATGAAAGAAAACCTTGTTTTGTCCATCCTACAGGAAACAATGCTACAAGAACTACAAGAAACTACATGAAACTGAGGGAGCTACAGGAATTTCACTTAGGGAGGTCCAGTTGGTTAGCAATTCTCATCATGCAGAGCATCACAGTGAAAGGTAGGTGGCCCATCTCTCTTGTGTTTTTGACTTGATAGCTAGGGAAGAAAAAATGACAAGTCTAAAATGTTCTAGTAATTATAGTGGGCCTGGGGTTTAGATAGAATTTTGTGAAGTTTAAAGAAAATTGTGTGGAGATAAGAAAGGGTAAAAATTGCAGTCATCCACCAAAAATTCTAAACTCTCAGTCACCTTAACTCACACTAAGGCTAGCCTACAAAACCTCCTATAGTCAGCTAACCAGAGAAGAGAAATGGGAGCAGGGTTCAACAGAAGGGAACCCATAGACACATCCAGGATCCACCTTCATCCCCCTATGGTAGATATATTTAGGAGGCATCACTGGTTGGGATTCTTTGAGTTTCTCAGAGGGTATGATGATGATATAGCTCTGGAATTTTCCATGGCACTCAACCCTTAGGCTAGAACCAGTGCTACTACTGTGGTGAGGGGGATGTCAATTACAATCAACCCTGAGGTGATTAGTAGAGTCACCACCCTTCCTGAAGGGGTGCAATGGATAAAGGAGGATAAATATAGTAGAAATTTTGCTAAGAAAACCTTTTTCCTAGATGATGAAGAGATAATTGAATACAAAAATGGGGTAAGAAGGGAGAACCTTCCCTATCCTGGAATGAGGTGAGATATCACATTCTCAAATACATTTCTTGTGAAGGGAGGCTCAGTGTAGTCTATGGCTACCAATTTAGACTCCACCATTAGTTGATATTTGGAGAGGATATACCCATAAACCAAAGGCTCAGTGTGCCTTATTTCATGTTGCAGTCAATGATAGACATGAGCCAAAAGGTACAAGAAGGGAGACATCAGCAATTGACACATCATGGGCTCATTAAGCTAATACTAGAGGATTCCTTGAGCCAATTAAGAATTCATATCCTATGGTCTAAATTTAGAGACATGAACAAAGAGGCTGTAATTGAAATCCAATCCCTTGAATATTATAGGGACCTAACCTCTAGTAGTGAGGAGGAGTCAGAAGAGGTAGAAGAAGAAGAAGAAGAATAAAAAGAAGAAGAGGCAGAAGAAAATAAAATAGAGGAGGAATAAGGAAAAGAAGGAGAAGAAGAGAAAGGTGAAGAGGAAGGGCAGAACGAAGAGGCAAGCACTAAGGAACATACCAAAGAGGGGAGAAATCTCCAAGGTTGACCCCTAAGCCCATTGAGAGGGATGAAGTTTCCACCTTGACTTCCCTAAGCACACCCATCAAGTCAAAAGGGAAAAGAAAAAGGCATATTTCAAAACAAGAAGAAGCACCAAGATCAAGTAGGGGATACCACAAAACCCACAAGGACTCACATCATAATTGAGGAGTCACCAAAAAAGCAGGAAGAGCTAGTTTGCTTAGGAATTAAATTGAAGAGGCCACATCAAAACAAGCTACCCCAAAGGCTCCCATCACCTATGTTAGGAATCTTGTCACCAGGTAAACATCAACAAAGCAAGAGAAGGCATGACACCATTACAGAGAGGAAAAATCCTTCTACAGGAAACTCTATCAGTCCTACAGGAAACACATAAAATGCTACAAGAAGGACATCATGGGCAAAGGGAAGGATAGGAAGCAACACCACCAGTGCAGGAGGGGAAACTTCTCCAAGAACAACTGAAGGGGAATTCCAAGAGCTGCAAAATCCTATCCCACAGCCAATTCTAAGCTCTTACTACAACTCCATTGAGGGAGGAAGAGTAATACCACAGAAATTTTCAATCCCTCTCTTCTTTGAGCTTGAGAAAGAGAGAGGAAGGACACATTGTTGGATGCAAATTTCCAAGTCAAAGAAGGTAAAAGATGTGGGCCATATGGAAGAGAAACTCCTAGAGATGGGCAGGGAGTTGAGTGAGATGAGAGATAGGGAAAAAATTATAAGATCCCAACTACAAGGAAAAAACATATGGCTAAGGAGGCAGTTGTAGGAAAAAGAGAGCCAATTGGCCACCATGGAAAGCCTCTCCATGGAGGCACTTTAGTGTAGGATGCCATTGAGATGATATGAACTATATCTCAACAATCAATGGCTACAATTTCAGATCAATACGCTAAAACAATAGGGGACTATGCCTTTCCAAGACTATAGACAGTTCATTGAACTATGTGACAAGAGCACCCTCGAATATAAGGCCAAGATATCTTAATTTTACCTACACAAATTGGCCTTAACATATTTGAATGTGTGGGACCCTAATACAAAGTTGGGGGATTTACAACTAATGGTCCTTGCATCATGGATGAATCATGAGGAGGCAATGGCTAAGGAGGTGAAGAGAATATTGGAAAAAGAGGAAGGGGAGCCCCTTTACATTATAGCATAACAGATAAATTCAATGGTTATCATTAGAAACCACAACATCATCTCCAATGATAACCAAATTGCACCAAGATACCTAGCTACACAAGAACAGATCATCACCCACTTTTAAGACATCTTGAGGCTACTGGGAAATGAAATCTAGCAAGCACGCTAGATGAGATGGAGCAACCTACCACACAGTCTAAGGATCAAAGAGTACCATTCCCCTGAGAGGTTGAGGAATGCACTGGAAAGAACCCCACTGTATAAGAATGTCATGCATAGACTAAAAATCAATTGAATTGGGTTGAAACTCAGTCTACCCTTGCTGTTGGGTCTAACAGAAGGTAGGAAGGAAGAGGAAGAAATAAAGTAGTGGGAAGAAATAGAGAAACATGTAGGGTTCTCTCCTAAAGAGGAAGCTCCATCAACAGAGACCTGGGATGTCGAGAGGCCACAAGAGCTATGAAATATATGGACATAGAATAATTTGCTCACAGGATGAGCAACATCTTCAGTAGGGGGGTTATGATGAGGCTCATCAATAGGTAAACTATATGGGTCTTAATGCCACTCTCCAACTTATTAAAATCAACTTTTCTCATATTCACTTACATATTTTATTATATTTTTCTTAGTGAGAAGGGTAAAGGTGACATGTTATGTCATGTGGCCTAATATGCATTAATTGCAAGAATTGGAGAAATTTTGGGCTAATTTAAGTGCAGGAACTAGAAGTGGACAAGAAAGAGGGATTTTAGGATATTTATCTCCCTCATTAACTCCTCAAATCATTTCAATATTCCTCCACCAGATCTCATCATCTTGGACTTACAAGCATCCAATCCAACCAGGTTCATTGGAAGTCAAGCCAGTGACGGTGAAGACAAGTCATTCTCGAGTTTGGGAGCCAAGTCTCCCTAATTTTTAGGAATTTTTTGGTAGCTTCAGTTTGTATAACTAAGAAGGTGTTGATGCCTCGAATATCACTGCAACAACATCGGGTATAACCACCTGGTCCGGACCTTAGTACAGCTCCTTTTCCGTTTGGAATAGTGGCTCCGACTGGGGATAATGGGACCAGTTTCCCAAAAATGGATAAACGGGATGAATGGATGATTTATAAACTAAGCTAATGGTGAGCGAATAACTAAAACTACTAACAAGAATACATAGACTATGATCTATCCCGGGAACTTATTGAGCTTTAAAGTGCAGCGCTTGATGATCCGTGTCTATAAACAGGCATATAGATGACTCCATTTAACAGACATGGACATTATTTCATTTATGATTACTATGCTTAAATAGTTAAGCAAAGCGATTGAAGCGATATTACCACACTTATCATTTATATCATTGACATATACATGATTAAAAGAAAGGCACATCATAAAACATCCAATAGTGGAATAAATGTAGATCTGCTGTTACAGCGCATGCATATAATCAATAATAGCAATAATAATCACATAACAATTCATATGAAAGGAATGAATTCAGACATAGATAGAAATACCATATGAGCTACTCGACATTCCCAATATCAATCGCTACTTTTAATTCTTCCTTCAACGCAGAAATATTCGCAACAAAGACAATAGTGCACAATTGCATAAAAAGCTTCCTTGTCGAATTAAGAACAACTGGTCCAGTTTCATAAAAGAATATTGACTGAAGCACAATAGTGCAAACTTCAGCCTTTTAAGTCTGGTACAAAACTTTACGACCCTTTCCAAAACAATGAAAGGGTCTATAAATACTAAATTAATCTAAATATCTATTAAACTGAAATCCTACTAAATCGGTATCAATAAATCTTGATCTTATTTTCCTCAGCGATCTGGCAATCGGCGGCATGATTCATCAAGTAGGTTGCTTGCCTTTAAATCTGAGATGACTTATCGCAAGCATTTACTTCAGGAGGTTTGTTGAGGCGCGAACTGAGCTGGGCGGCATAGGTGGCATCCTGAATATCGGGAATTATATACCTGATCACATCTGTTAGGCACTTAAGGGCGGCTCTCTGTGTATGCGACTTAATCAGGAAGAGCCAATATGCCTCGAAGGTTAAACTGTTAATCCCGGCGATTAATCTCCCCTTTTCCTCTAAATCAGGATAACATGATTGCTCCAATGTGTTTGTTGTTGTCAACTTTCCTGGTGTACATTGGGAAATCATATTTGATAAGTAGAGAGTGTTGTTAACTAGTTCAACTAGATTGCTGGACGTTGATTTACATCTTGAAGCCGCCCTCTCTGCTTTCATCATCTGAGACTGCCATTCTGTGAAGAGTATATCTTTATGTGTTTCTGAGATCCTGGGCAAATTTGCTGCTCTCCCTTGATCAGAATCTTGCCAGTCAAGAAATGCAGTTATGATCTCTTCGGCTTGATCTAATTCATTTCTGGCCTTCTCTACCTGCTGATTTATGGATGTCGTTAACTCACACAGTGGCTCTGCCTGAGCGATTTTTTGACACAAGAGCTTAATTTGGGATATTAATGCAGTGTTTATTTGTAATGCTTCTGCTCTAAATTCATCCACTTGTGGAGCGCCCTTTATTTTTTCGAGCTGTGATGACAATTGAGCGATTTGCTCATCTTTTGTCTTCACCATTTGCTCGTTCGCTGCCTTCAATTGTGCCAATGCCTCCGATAATTCCTTATGTTTCTGGATCGCGCTTTGGTCGATCCTTTGCTTTTCTGCCTGCAATTGTTGAGTTAGTTGACTGTTCACTTGCTGTTGTGTCAACAATTGCTGCTCTGCCTGCTCTGCCTTCTGCTTTGTCTCAGCCAATTCTGCCTGTAATGCGAAAATTTATTGATCCTTGGTTTTCAGTAGAAGACTTACCTCCGATGCCTTATCGATTGTTGCTGCCGAATAGGCTCCCGCATACTGTGACAGTTTTGTCAGGTCATCAGAGGGGTCGAATTCCTCCTTCCAAACCATGCTGCCCGTAACAGTTTTCTATGGGAAAAGGGAAGGTTGATCAATCTTCCTTCTTTTCCTTTGTCGTTTTACCACTTCTTTATGCCTCGGGCTGTAGAAAACATCCAGGGGAGGAATATCTTCTACCTGGAGAATGATTTGGTCGGAGGGGTCTTTTGGTATTACCTCAACATCCTTAGAAATGGGTGGGCCACTGGTTCCACTTAGAACCTGAGGTGAAGTGATGTCCTGTGTATCGTTTGTCTTGGAAGTGTCTGTATCCTTGGAACATTCCAACCCACTGATGATAGAGTCAAATTGCTTCCATTCCTGGAGCAATTTAGGGTCAATACGAGTATCTATATTGACATCAATGGTGGTTTGTCTTTGCTTTTCGGCTTGGGGCTCCTTCCGCACTTCTTCCTGTTCTTTCTTCTGTCGCTCTTCTTGTTCTTTCTTTTGTCTTTCCTCCTGCTCTTTCATTTGCTGTTCCTCTTTTTCTTTTCTCTGCCTTTCCTCCTGTTCCTTCTTATGATCCTTTGTTATAACCGGAGGTTCCTTTGACTGTTGCTGACCAGGCTCGCTTGATGATGTTGCTGGGGTTGTTGCTAGTAAATCTAGAGGCAGAGTTTGCAACCTCTGTTCTCTAAGTTTATTAAATTCAGTCAACCCTTCATCATTATATTTTGCTTTGGCGAATGATTTAACCTGATTTATTGACTCAGCTGAAGAGAACAGGTCGTCAAATATATCTTCCTTATGATCAAATCTTGTCAGTTTGGCCTGTTCCAGTGCATTATAGGCAACTTTATTTGGATCGAAATGCCTATTTGGGAGAGTCGCTAGAGTCAAGGATTGAATTTTTGTGGCTTCCTTTTCTACATGTTTGAGGTCATGCAGGGTATATACACCACACTTCAAAGGAAAAGAGGGCCAGCCTTGCTTCTTATTTTTCTTGAGCGTTTGTGTAACACTCTCTGCAATGATTTGGTAAGAAATTTCCCTCGCTAGCAATTTATCCGGTATGTACAAAGGGAGGACATGCGGTCTGGCTTGACTACCGAAAACTCTTATGTAGGTAAATCTCTCCTCTCCAAACCATCTACCTATTCCAGTTAAATCAATTCCGGCTTGATAGGAAATCTTGGGAGCAGGTCTATCAAAAATGGAATAATAAATAGGCAACATAAAGCCATTACAGACTTGGTATAGATGATGTTTATAAGAAGATTTCCACAATTTCTGATGATATATATGAATAGGCATGGGGTCTTGTGCAGTCCACCTCCAGCCAAGTTCGGGGAATTCAGAGTTAAAACAGAGGGTATCTAGAATATAGGCACTATAGTAAAATGGGGGAATTACCCTTTCAGAAATACGGGTTTTGCTTCTAAACTCAAGCACAGCTTGTGCTAATTTGTCAGAAAGGATGGTGGCCCAATCCATAATTATACTGTTGCATGCTGCTTCCATTAGAGGAACCATTTCTATGGTAAAATTAGCAGAGTCATGCAATCCCCATAATCTACACATCATTATTCTAGCATAGCAATAAGGAGAAGCCAGAGAATCAACCGAGTACTTACCGGAAGATTCGTGTTTGTGCTTGGCCGGATTTTGTCTCCAATCCTGGATGGGTTCGGATTCAACTTCATCTTCCTTTGCGAATTTCTCCAGGAACGCCTTATTATATATCTTCTTTGGCTCGGGCAAATGATACATTTGCCTTAGATCATCCACCCTGAACGATCCGAAAATTCTTCTGTCTCTAGTGTTGGAAGTTCTATCCAAGATTGGGATTTCTTCAATCGCCCACTGCACTACATCTGTGTATGGGAGAATTTGCTCCCTGGCCGCTATCCTGTGAAGGAATGAGTTGGCTAAATCCTTGTGAGTACTCTCAGACTTCCGAGTTGAATCCACAGTAGCTTCTACTATTGTCCTTGCTGGTTCTTCAGCTTCAATCAGGTTGTAGGTGCCTTGCCAAGTAACTCTGACGAGACCCGTACATGTAGTATCAGATATCAAGCCCTTCTTTTTGTCCACGACAGCTTGTCCTGCAACTGGTGTAGCGGAAGCGCCTGTGGTCTTCTTGGATTTCTTTCCCATCTTGCTTGAGCTTTATTCTATGGATGAATTCTGCACAGCGGTGAAAATAATCGTAACACAGAGATATGCTAATGAAAATCCAATATGGGAAAGATATATTGATCAAAGCGTGCTGAGAGATTAACTCTTAAAAATGGATGCGGATACAATCGATGGGAAGATCTTACAATTACATTAAATGGCCGTTTAAACCCTGCCACCCCTTAAATGCTCATTATATCATTAATCGGCCGAATGACCTGTTTAAGCGTGTTGTGGATGTTTTGGCGGTTGAGCGCAGGTGAATGATTGCTTAAAAGATCAAGCTTTAAATATGAATGAATCATAATATCCCTCCATTTAACGACTTTTTTGAAATCCGCGCTATATCGTAATCGGGCGTCGGGAACACTTAAATCCTTATGTTGACAATTTTGAAATCCCGATCGCCGATAGTGAAATCGCATCGCATCGGGGTGAATGGGCATAACAATGTGCATAAATAGTGTATCGCCGATTGCCAATTGTGATATTGCATCGCATCGGGGATATGACTTGGGCGCCTTATTATTGTGCATGAGATACTGTCGATTGCCGATTGCGATATTCCATCGCATCGGGGTGAAAGGGTTGGGGTGTTTTAAGACTGTGTAAAGATTACCGCCTATAGTCGATCGCCGATTGCGCATCACGTCGGGGCTAATGGCACGGGGTGCTTTAAAATGTGCATAGAGTATTGCCGATAGCCGATAGCGATATCGCATCGGCGGAGACCAATGTGCCACTTATTTGTGTTTTCTATGCCATTGCGATATGCGATCTTGCGATCGCTTTATCGCAATGATAAAATATTGTTTTATTTGACCAAAAATGGGTTTTTAAAAGGTTTTATATAATGTCTTCATTTGGTTTGCGGACCTTTTTCAAATAATGAAGTATTGATACCAACTAACTTCTAAAGGGACCCATTTCATATGATGATTTTGTAAATAAACATGATATGAAATGGGGGGTTGTTGTAGGGCACAACAATTGGCGATTTGCTGGAAGAACCAGTTATCTTTGGAAAGCATAGAAATACTTAAACTTTTTTCACAATAGAGTTCTAATCAAAGGGGAAAATTCTAATATAACTAGGTATATATGCATTCCGAGTAAAATGAAACTATTTTGCTAACTTCCTTTCTTTTTTAAGAAAATAAATACATTCTAAGTTTTAAATAGGCCTTTATTGGTTTATAATGATAAAACAGAAAACCTTTCCAAATCAGCTTTTATAGTAAACTCATCTGTCATAGGTAGAGCCTCTGTTGCCAGCAAACGTTTATAGTATCGACAGGGATACCTTTTAACCATGCTATTGTCCATTGTTCCATTCAATTAAGAGTGTGATTAACAAAATGAATTCAAAACATGTTTTCATATTTTGTATTCCATTTCCTTTTTATGTTATTGATAAGATAAAAATCCATTGTCATGGTTTGGTGGCTAGCTATTGACAATGCCATTCATTGGTAGTAATCTAACCGAACAAGCTGGCTCGTGATGAGACCCCTTGTCTTATAATTTCAAGCCATTACCCTGTTTTGGTATGCAGTATTGGTAATCGGTTAAACTATTTCCCCATGAACATGGTAAGCAGGCTTGTAATAAGACCTCTTATCTTTAATACCAGATATTTCAGAATTACACTCCGAGTAATCATAAACTTTAGTGAATGGGATGAACAATCTTCTCCTTAAGAGTAAATGGATGACAGGGTAAGAGTTAAAGATACTGAAATTGGATTAGCTTCTATCTTGATATTGATAACTTTTTGAGACCAATTTGAAAACAGAAAATGATTTACAATACTTCTAAACTTTGAGAGGAGTTCACAAAACTTGAACTGTGGTTTCAAAATACAATGATACCTAATTTCCTAGAAATTATCCCTTTTTGGTTAAGACTTCTATTATTTAAAAGCAAATATTCATACTACTTCTGTGGGATAACTTTTCAAACAGAGCAAAAGGTCAATGGAAGATACCTTACAACTTTATTTCCTAATGATCCTACAAACTATAAAATCCTATTAAAATAAAAGGAGAAGGGGCTACCTCCTCAATTAAAGAATTTTTTCAAGATAAGGCCATTAACAGGGAGAGAATCTCTCGAACCTGATAAATCTTGCAATATAAAGGTCGAATGGCCTATCTTTTCACAGATCTGAAATGGTCCAAGCCACATCTTCTGGAACTTGGTGTGTTTACCCTTGTCTTCATGGGCTTTGTCCCATTTCAGAACTAAATCACCGACTTGGAATTGTTTTGAACCGGATGAGACTGAATCAAAAGCTGCTTTGATGATTTGATGATGTTTGGCATGAGTAACCCTGGTTTTTTCTCTTTCCTCTTCAAGTTTTATAATTTGATCATGTCTAAGCTGAATAGAAGAGGAAGGACTTTCCTCAATAAACTGCACTAGGGCTAAAGAAGGAAGAACAAGATTTGTGGGTAGTATTGCTTCTTTTCCATACACAAGGTTGAATGGGGAAGATCCTATAGAAGCTTTCTGTGTTATCCTATCAGCCCATAATGCAAACATTAAGGATTTATGCCAGTTTTTATGATTCTGTTCGATAGTTCGCTTAATGATTTTGATCAGATTTTTATTAGTAGATTCCGCTAAACCATTGCCCTAGGGATAGTAATTAGCAGAATATTTCAATTTAAATCCTCTTTTAATAGCGAAATCAAACATAGCATTGCCTGAGAAATAAGATGCATTATCAAAAACAAGAGCATTTGGGACACCAAACCTGGTAATGATGAATTGATCTATGAATTCAATGATTGCTTCAGAATTTGTTGTCTTCAAAGGGATTGCCTCAACCCACTTAGTAAAATAATCGGTAGCAGTAAGGATATACTTATGCTGTTTGGAAGAAGGTGGAGTAATCTCCCCAATGATGTCCAATCCCCATTGCTCAAATGGTTGTTCAATGTTGACTGGTTGCAGAGGGAAAGCTGATTTGCGTTGTCTTCCACTAGAAGTTTGACAATTGAGGCATTTCCTTACATACTCGTGGGCATCTTTAAACAGAGTGGGCCAATAATATCCAGCATGAATAATTTTGTGAGCTGTTGTGTCAGCTCCAAAATGTCCTCCTGCTGGTCCATCATGTAACTCCTGCAAAACCTTTTGTGCTTCAGGTTTCTCAAGGCATCTTAACAAAATAGAATCATAATTCTGCTTAAAAAGCACGTCATCAATAATTGTGAAATTCTTTGCTTTTAACCTAATGGCCCTTTTGTTCTTGTAAGACAAGTTTGGAGGTGCATAACCATTCTTTAAATAAAAGATTAAATCTGCATATTGAGATTCAGAATCAGTAACACTTATCTGATTGATTTCTTCAGTTTGATCTGTATCGCTTGATTCTGGAATGTTGGATGCTCCTGCCAATATCCTGCAAAAACCTTGGCCCCTAACAATCTTTGCTGGCCTAATTTCTAAGTCATATTCTTGAAGCGCTGTGACCCAATTTGCCCTTTTTTCACCCAGTTCTTTTTGGATTAATAGTTGCCTAACTGCAGGGAAAGGAACTATAACTTTTGTATGGGTTTTCAAAAGGAAGGGTCTATAATGCTTGACTGCTTTAAATACAACAAAGGCTTGTTTTTCTACATCGGAGTAATTCAATTCAGCACCCTGAAGATTTGAGCTAAAAAATGAAATGGGTGCTTCCAAATTGTGATCATTTAGTTGCGTGAGTACTGCAACATAAGACAAGTTGGATGCGATGGTATACAATGTAAAATGATTAGAAAAATTTGGAGTATTTAAGGCTGGGGCATTGATTATTGATTGCTTGATTAGGTCAAAAGCTTCTTTTTCTGCTGATCACCACTTAAAGACTGAATTTTTCTTAATCATTGTTTGAAGTGGCAAAATAATTTGAGAAAAATCTGGAACAAATCTTTTAACAAAATTGATCTGGCCTAAAAATGACTGCATCGATTTTTTATTGTGTGGGAAAGGAATTTTAGAGATTTCTTTGATCCGATCAGGATCAATATAAATGCCATATTTAGATAATAAAACCCAAGAGCTTTCCTTGATCAAGAGCAAAGAAAGACTTTTTAGGGTTAAGAGAAATACCATATCTTTTGCAGCGTTGAAAGATTTGACTTAGGTAATGCAAATGATTAGACCTCTCTTTAGAGAATACAGTAATATCGTCTAGATAGATGACTACTGTTCTATTAATCAACCCTCTAAAAGCTGTATCCATAGCTCTTTGAAATGTTGCTCCTCCATTTATAAGTCCGAAAGGCATTTTCTGATACGCATATGTTCCCCATTTTGTTCTGAATGTAGTTTTAAGCTGGTCATTAGGATGAACCAGGACTTGGTTATATCCAGAGAAACCATCTAGAAAGGACATCAATTTAGAGCTTGCTACTGATTGAAGTATTTTCTCCATAGTAGGTAATGGGAAATTGTCTTTCAAGCTTGCCTTGTTCAAATTTCTGAAATCAATACAAATTCGAATGTCGCCATTTTTCTTTCTGACTGGCACCATATTAGAGACCCAGTTTGAGTGTCGGACAGGAAAAATAATCTTGGCTTTCAAGAGTTTGTTAAGTTCTGATTTTATCTGGCTCTCTAAGTTTGGATGTATTTTTCTTAACTTCTGCTGAATCGGTTTCTGATCGGGAAGCATTGGAATGGTATGCTGGATAATAGATGTATCATATGTCTTCAAATCATCGTATTTCCAGGCAAAGACGTGTTTATTTTTCCTTAACAGTCTAATGAATGCCTCCTTCTCTTCCAAGGAAAGTCCTAATCCTAAATTAATATTTTGAGGAGCTTGTTCAGTACCTAGATTTATCATTTCAAACCTTAGGGTAGAGCTTTGGAGCTTTGCATTAGTTACAGGTTTAAACCTGTCTTTAATATCATAAAGATCTTCCATCTTTACCACAGGTTTAGGAATTGCATTTTCCTGAGGTATTTCTCTCATTTGGGAGTCATGCTCATCTTCCTCAATGTTTGATTATCATAGGACCTCTCAGAAGTTAAGAATTGTAAAATATCCTCATCATGGTTGAATACTCTCCAATTAGTGACATTGTCAGGCACTGAAGGCCTAAAAAGCAATTCTACAGAAAATCTATCTGGTCTGTAGTCTTCAGAAGGTAGGAGCTTGGAAGCTACATTAGCTAGGAGATCGGCTGCCAAGTTTTGAGACCTGGGAATGGAGGAAATGTTGAATGCGGAAAAGTGCGAGGTAAGTTCTTGTACTAGCGATTGATAATGCTTGAGGTGATTTGAAAGACAATGGATTGCATTTCTCACCTGTTTAACAATAATTTCAGAATCGCCGAATACTTTTAGATATTGCACTTTAAGACCGATTGCTTTATATAATCCTTGGACTAAGGCTTCATATTCGGCTGTATTGTTAGTACATTCAAATTCTAGCCTACATGATAACATTGTCTTTTCTCCTTGTGGGCTAACCAAAATACATCCTGCTCCTGAGCCCTCGCTAGACTTGGACCCATCGAAATATAATGACCAAAATAAAGAAGTATTAACAATTGTATTTACAGTTTTCTCAGTATCATTGAAACATCTAGACCTATCTGTTTGTGAAAAATTCTCAATCTGAGATGTAAAATGATTGACTGAGAAAGGGTATGGTTGGGCAATGAAGTTGCCAAAGAATGACTCTGATGAATAATTCCCCAAAATGTTGTTGTTGAACGCTACGGGTTGGTTTTCTTGCTCAAATTCTGTAACTGTGTGGGTCATATGTTTCTCTCGATTGATCCTTATTTGATTTGGCTTGCCCTTGTAGGGAAGCCACATATGTGACCAATCAGTGGAAATATACCCATGCAATTTCTCAGACCAATCCATACTCAAAATTAAATCGTAAAATTCAGGTATATCAACTATTAGGATATCAATCCTCTGCACTATTCTTGGATCTGCAGATAACCTAATTGTTACAGAATTAATTTCTCCTAAAACCTGTACTTTGGTCCTGTCCAACTGTACAATATGAATAGCAGACTTCTGGGGTTCAATGTTCAGTTTAGAACAAACTGAAGCTGGCATTATGTTAGATGATGCCCCTGAGTCAATTAAACAGTTGTGCAAGTTTCTGTTGTAAATCTCATAGGTTAAAAGGAAGGGTGGAGTATGAGAATTTGATCTATCTCCAATCAGAACTGAATCGGTAGCTTCAACCATACCTGGAGGAGGTTGGCCTGAATCATTAACAGCTTTTGCACTGGGAAGTGGTGTAGAGGGAACAACATTCAATTCTTTAAGAAGTAATTTATGCTGATGTTTTAATTTACTAAGTTCAAACATGGTAATGTTTGCTTTAATTTTCTTCATATCATCAACAATGTTATACTCCATTGAATCGGATACCACTAATGTTTTAGATGTTGAAAGAGTATTAGAAGTTGAAGGCTGGTTTTGGGGAACTACTACAGGTGATTTCTTTGCAGGTGTTTTTTCTTTGGTTGTAGTAGCACCAGCACTCCTTTTCTTTGATGTTACTTGAACAGGTTCAGAAGTACTTTTACTTCTAGTAGTGACCGGGAATGCTTCTTCTTCATTGTCGGTATCGTAGTTGGGGAGTATAAAATCCCACATTCCATGATATTCCACTACTTCTTCTTCATCGCTAGTTTGTGAAATCGATTCCTCTTCCTCTTCTTCTTGTTCTGAATCAGCATTAGATATGACATTTGGTGGCTTTGATTCATTTTTCTTAAAAGTTCTAAAGGGCCTTTTGGTTGATGTCTCAGATACATGTTTCTTTATTTCAACCATTTCATTTGATAAAGTTTTTAGGACTTTTTGTAAACCCTCCATGTCGTATGGGTCTTTTGGGGTTTTCTTTCTTGAGTCATCTTTGAAAGAGACTTTTTTGGCTTTTATGTCTTCCAGAGCAGCTTTCTTCTCTAGATCATTGATGCGTTTTTCCACAGCAAGTGCTTCTCTCATGTTTTCAGCTAAGGTAGGTTTCCCTGCCCTGTCTACAAAAATGGCTATATTGGCAGGTAGGGCGGTGATATACCATTCACTTCGAATTTGTTCACTTGGTTTGGAGGCTGTAGGGATTTTATTCAGGAGCTTATTGAAGTGGGCATTAAATTCCTTAATTGGTTCCCTATGCTCTATTCTCAGTTTGGAGAGATCATTTATTAGGGTAGCCAAAGACCTATCATCTCCATATTTGGTAAGAAACTGCTCTTGGCAAGTGTTCCAACTAGTGATGGAACCAGAGGGTAAAGAGAAATACCAGGATCCTGCTGATCCTTGCAAGGTGTAAGGGAAAAGTCTAACAACAACATCTTGTTCTGTTACTCCTTTCAAGTTGACTGCTAACATGAAATTATTAATGTGTTCCTCAGCCTGGGTTCCATCATCTGGATTAGACTTGGGTAGCCATTTTTCAGGATAATCTGGTAATGGATGCAATGGTGCAGGCATATTGACTACACCAGGTCTGGTCCATGGATTTGCCATTACAATAGCAGTAGTGGTTGATACTACCGCTGGAATTCCAGATGTCTGGAAAGGAAATAATGTTGAGGAGTGAGCAGGCTGGGATGTTGAAGCTTCTAATCCCTGGTGAACAACAATATGTAATGGGGGAGTGGATGGTTGACTTTGCAGATGGGAATTTGAAATGGAGGATGTGGATGAAAGCTCTTCACTATCATATCCTTTAGTATTTTTCTTCGCCTTTTTCCTTTTGGGTAAAGTGAACTCAGTGGGTTCATTACCAAGTTTTTCGCTCTGAAGTCTGGTGAGAGGATGAGATAAATTGAACTGCGAAGTCGCACTGCTTTGTGATACCTCAGATTTCTGTGGTGAAATCGAGAAGCTCTGAAGTTTGTGGATAAGAGACTGGACTTCAGGTGATTCAAGACTTAATTGTTCTGTAGTATGATGGGTTTGAGCAGTGGTAGTTGATTCCTCTTCTTCTTGTTTAGATACTGGAGAACCAGCATGCAAATGAGAAGTTGGAGGGGATTCGGAGGGAGAATTACTCTTAGAATGGCTTGCAGATTTGGGTTTGTTTGCCATTCACAGTCAGGCCCTCCTTCTAGCGCCAAAAATGTTGATGCCTCAAATATCGCTGCAACAACATCGGGGATAACCACCCGGTCCGGACCTTAGTACAACTCCTTTTCCGTTTGGAATAGTGGCTCCGACTGGGGATAATAGGACCAGTTTCCCGAAAATGGATAAACGGGATGAATGGATGATTTATAAACTAAGCTAACGGTGAGCGAATAACTAAAACTACTAACAAGAATACATAGACTATGATCTATCCCGGGAACTTATTGAGCTTTAAAGTGCAGCGCTTGATGATCCGTGTCTATAAACAGGCATATAGATGACTCCATTTAACAGACATGGACATTATTTCATTTATGATTACTATGCTTAAATAGTTAAGCAAAGCGATTGAAGCGATATTACCACACTTATCATTTATATCATTGACATATACATGATTAAAAGAAAGGCACATCATAAAACATCCAATAGTGGAATAAATGTAGATCTGTTGTTACAGTGCATGCATATAATCAATAATAGCAAGAATAATCACATAACAATTCATATGAAAGGAATGAATTTAGACATAGATAGAAATACCATATGAGCTGCTCGACATTCCCAATATCAATTGCTACTTGTAATTCTTCCTTCAACGCAGAAATATTCGCAACAAAGACAATAGTGCACAATTGCATAAAAAGCTTCCTTGTCGAATTAAGAACAACTGGTCTAGTTTCATAAAAGAATATTGACTGAAGCACAATAGTGCAAACTTTAGTCTTTTAGGTCTGGTACAAAACTTTATGACCCTTTCCAAAACAATGAAAGGGTCTATAAATACTAAATTAATCTAAATATCTATTAAACTGAAATCCTACTAAATTGGTATCAATAATTCTTGATCTTATTTTCCTCAGCGATCTGGCAATCGGCGGCATGATTCATCAAGTAGGCTGCTTGCCTTTAAATATGAGCTGACTTATCGCAAGCATTGGCTCTACTTCAGGAGGTTTGTTGAGGCGCGAACTGAGCTGGTCGGCATAGGTGGCATCCTGAATATTGGGAATTATATACCCGATCGCATCTGTTAGGCACTTAAGGGCGGCTCTCTGTGTATGCGGCTTAATCAGGAAGAGCCAATATGCCTCGAAGGTTAAACTGTTAATCTCGGCGATTAATCTCCCCTTTTCCTCTAAATCAGGGATAACATGATTGCTCCAATGTGTTTGTTGTTGTCAACTTTCCTGGTGTACATTGGGAAATCATATTTGATAAGTAGAGAGTGTTGTTAACTAGTTCAACTAGATTGCTGGACGTTGATTTACATCTTGAAGCCGCCCTCTCTGCTTTCATCATCTGAGACTGCCATTCTGTGAAGAGTATATCTTTATGTGTTTCTGAGATCCTGGGCAAATTTTCTGCTCTCCCTTGATCAGAATCTTGCCAGTCAAGAAATGCAGTTATGATCTCTTCGGCTTGATCTAATTCATTTCTGGCCTTCTCTACCTGCTGATTTATGGATGTCGTTAACTCACAGTGGCTCTACCTGAGCGATTTGTTGACACAGGAGCTTAATTTGGGATATTAATGCAGTGTTTATTTGTAATGCTTCTGCTCTGAATTCATCCACTTGTGGAGTGCCCTTTATTTTTTTGAGCTGTGATGACAATTGAGCGATTTTCTCATCTTTTGTCTTCACCATTTTCTCGTTCGCTGCCTTCAATTATGCCAATGCCTCCGATAATTCCTTCTATTTCTGGATCGCGCTTTGGTCGATCCTTTGCTTTTCTGCCTGCAATTGTTGAGTTAGTTGACTGTTCACTTGCTGTTGTGTCAACAATTGCTGCTCTGCCTGCTCTGCCTTCTGCTTTGTCTCAGCCAATTCTTCCTGTAATGCGAAAATTTCTTGATCCTTGGTTTTCAGTAGAAGACTTACCTCCGATGCCTTATCGATTGTTGCTGCCGAATAGGCTCCTGCATACTGTGACAGTTTTGTCAGGTCATCAGAGGGGTCGAATTCCTCCTTCCAAACCACGCTGCCCGTAACAGTTTGCTCTGGGAAAAGGGAAGGTTGATCAATCTTCCTTCTTTTCCTTTGTCGTTTTACCACTTCTTTATGCCTCGGGCTGTAGAAAACATCCAGGGGAGGAATATCTTCTACCTGGAGAATGATTTGGTCGGAGGGGTCTTTTGGTATTACCTCAACATCCTTAGAAATGGGTGGGCCGCTGGTTCCAATTAGAACCTGAGGTGAAGTGATGTCCTGTGTATCGTTTATCTTGGAAGTGTTTGTATCCTTGGAACATTCCAACCCACTGATGATAGAGTCAAATTTCTTCCATTCCTTGAGCAATTTAGGGTCAATACGAGTATCTATATTGACATCAATGGTGGTTTGTCTTTGCTTTTCGGCTTGGGACTCCTTCCGCACTTCTTCCTGTTCTTTCTTCTGTTGCTCTTCTTGTTCTTTCTTTTGTCTTTCCTCCTGCTCTTTCATTTGTTGTTCCTCTTTTTCTTTTCTCTGCCTTTCCTCCTGTTCCTTCTTATGATCCTTTGTTATAACCGGAGGTTCCTTTGACTGTTGCCGACCAGGCTCGCTTGATGATGTCGCTGGGGTTGTTGCTAGTAAATCTAGAGGCAGAGTTTGCAACCTCTGTTCTATAAGTTTATTAAATTCAGTCAACCCTTCATCATTATATTTTTCTTTTGCGAATGATTTAACCTGATTTATTGACTCAGCTGAAGAGAACAGGTCGTCAAATATATCTTCCTTATGATCAAATCTTGTCAGTTTGGCCTGTTCCAGTGCATTATAGGCAACTTTATTTGGATCGAAATGCCTATTTGGGAGAGTCGCCAGAGTCAAGGATTGAATTTTTGTGGCTTCCTTTTCTGCATGTTTGAGGTCATGCAGGGGATATACACCACACTTCAAAGGAAAAGAGGGCCAGCCTTGCTTCTTATTTTTCTTGAGCGTTTGTGTAACACTCTCTGCAATGATTTGGTAAGAAATTTCCCTCGCTAGCAATTTATCCGGTATGTACAAAGGGAGGACGTGCGGTCTGGCTTGACTACTGAAAACTCTTATGTAGGTAAATCTCTCCTCTCCAAACCATCTACCTATTCCAGTTAAATCAATTTCGGCTTGATAGGAAATCTTGGGAGCAGGTCTATCAAAAATGGAATAATAAATAGGCAACATAAAGCCATTACAGACTTGGTATAGATGATGTTTATAAGAAGATTTCCACAATTTCTGATGATATATATGAATAGGCGTGGGGTCTTGTGCAATCCACCTCCAGCCGAGTACGGGGAATTCAGAGTTAAAACAGAGGGTATCTCGAATATAGGCACTATAGTAAAATGGGGGAATTACCCTTTCAGAAATACGGGTCTTGCTTCTAAACTCAAGCACAGCTTGTGCTAATTTTTCAGAAAGGATGGTGGCCCAATCCATAATTATACTGTTGCATGCTGCTTCCATTAGAGGAACCATTTCTATGGTAAAATTAGCAGAGTCATGCAATCCCCATAATCTACACATCATTATTCCAGCATAGCAATAAGGAGAAGCCAGAGAATCAACCGAGTACTTACCGGAAGATTCGTGTTTGTGCTTGGCCGGATTTTGTCTCCAATCCTGGATGGGTTCAGATTCAACTTCGTCTTCGTTTGCGAATTTCTCCAGGGACGCCTTATTATATATCTTCTCTGGCTCGGGCAAATGATACATTTGCCTTAGATCATCCGCCCTGAACGATCCGAAAATTCTTCCGTCTCTAGTGCTGAAAGTTCTATCCAAGATTGGGATTTCTTCAATCGCCCACCGCACTACGTCTGTGTATGGGAGAATTTGCTCCCTGGCCGCTATCCTGTGAAGGAAAGAGTCGGCTAAATCCTTGAGAGTACTCTCAGACTTCCGAGTTGAATCCACAGTAGCTTCTACTATTGTCCTTGCTGGTTCTTCAGCTTCAATCAGGTTGTAGGTGCCTTTCCAAGTAACTCTGACGAGACCCGTACATGTAGTATCAGATATCAAGCCCTTCTTTTTGTCCACAACAGCTTGTCCTGCAACTGGTGTAGCGGAAGCGCCTGTGGTCTTCTTGGATTTCTTCCCCATCTTGCTTGAGCTTTCTTCTATGGATGAATTCTGCACAGCGGCGAAAATAATCGTAACACAGAGATATGCTAATGAAAATCCAATATGGGAAAGATATATTGATCAAAGCGTGCTGAGAGATTAACTCTTAAAAATGGCTGTGGATACAATCGATGGGAAGATCTTACAATTACATTAAATGGCCGTTTAAAACCTGCCACCCCTTAAATGCTCATTATATCATTAATCGGCCGAATGACCTGTTTAAGCGTGCTGTGGATGTTTTGGCGGTTGAGCGCAGGTGAATGATTGCTTAAAAGATCAAGCTTTAAATATGAATGAATCATAATATCCCTCCATTTAACGACTTTTTTGAAATCCGCACTATATCGTAATCGGGCGTCGGGAACACTTAAATCCTTATGTTGACAATTTTGAAATCCCAATCGCCGATAGTGAAATCGCATCGCATCGGGGTGAATGGGCATAACAATGTGCATAAATAGTGTATCGCCGATTGCCGATTGCGATATCGCATCGCATCGGGGGTATGACCTGGGCGCCTTATTATTGTGCATGGGATACTGCCGATTGCCGATTGCGATATTCCATCGCATCAGGGTGAAAGGGTTGGGGTGTTTTAAGACTGTGTAAAGATTACCGCCGATAGCCGATCGCCGATTGCGCATCGCATCGGGGCTAATGGCATGGGGCGCTTTAAAATGTGCATAGAGTATTGCCGATAGCCGATAGCGATATCGCATCGGCGGAGACCAATGTGCCACTTATTTGTGTTTTCTATGCCATTGCGATATGCGATCTTGCGATCGCTTTATCGCAATGATAAAAGATTGTTTTATTTGACCAAAAATGGGTTTTTAAAAGGTTTTATATAATGTCTTCATTTGGTTTGCGGACCTTTTTCAAATAATGAAGTATTGATACCAACTAACTTCTAAAGGGACCCATTTCATATGATGATTTTGTAAATAAACATGATATGAAATGGGGGGTTGTTGTAGGGCACAACAGAAGGTCAAGGGCCTCAGTAGGATTCGACTTTTTGTTGTAGCCAAGAGGCAATTTAGAGCTAAAACATTGTGACTATTAGTTTCATGTTTTATTTGAAATTTTGATGATAATAAGAAGGTTTACCTTGATCTAGCACTGAGTTGACTCAAAGGGCTAAAGCTCTTGGGTTAGGGCCCAACCCTAGCAGTAGAGGTTCCTCCTTTAGTACATGTAGTCTTAGATTAAAATCATAGTTAACTGCTTAAGTTATTTAGGCTTTGATTAATTTAACAAGTATTTGAATGAGTGTTTAGTCTTGTTTTCATTAGTTGAAGAAGTAGATCAATGGTACAGTAGTGAGAAAGAATACTTAAGAAAATCCTGTGACAGTGGCCTCTTCCTCATCTCCCTCATGGGATCATGGTTTGAGGGCCCCACTCTCACAACCTCAAAAACAGGTTTATCTTTTGATCATTGCATAGCTTAGGGTTCATTGCTGAATAGGTCATTGTTTATGATTTCTTGGAAGCACCTGCATTTACCATTTTGTTTCTTGAGTTTTCTGTAGTTTAAGAAGGCATTTCATTTCATAGATCTAGTCACTAGCCATCAATAAATTAGTTTCTCAAATTCAACTCATATTTTCCCTATTTATATGAAGTTATGCATAAATGAAGAGAGGAACGTGTTTTGTTGCAGGGATTGTTGATATGCAAGGAGGCACTCATCCGACTAGCCTCATCTAAGTCTTCTCCACCTTCTTCCAAGGCCTACTAACCCCTAATCCAAATATCTATTTGGTATCCACCGTGGACAACCACCTTGGGAAAATCCCACCTTCCTGAAGTGTTGGGATGAGATTTGGGTAATGTGCACCTTCCATACACCCTATTTCACCATCAGACATCTTTCTAGAACTTCATTTCACATTCCCTACCTTCCTATGGCCTTCAACTAACTTCTTGTAGAAAACCAAGACATCCTATAGTAAACCAGGACATCCCGTAGCAGTTCCTGTAGCGGCCTGTTTTAGCCCATTTTGAGAAGAAATGATAGCTTGAGCACAGGGTAGGCCCTCCTCTTGAATTCCATGCATATTAATGCCAGCCGAGACTAGCTCTCCCATGCCTTTATCCCCTACAAAGATCGGATAACATAACCAAGAATTTACATTCCTAATTTAGAAATTAAGAGACTCTTTTTCTACAATTTCAACATGAGATAGTTAGTGCATGCATATATAAATCATAGAGTGATAGAATAACTTTCCATGTCCAGTTAGTCCAAATAATTAGATGATAAAATACAAGGTTATATTAGTTCTCTTTTTGCAATTAGTTTATGTCATTTCCTAGCTAGATGATTTCATGGAATTTCATAGCATTTTCCCTTCAATAACTTTCATTTCCTCAGTAGACAAGCATTTACTTTCCTATATTGGAGCTAGCTTTACATTCACTATTAGTAGTCAGATTCCTTCTAGTCAATAGAAGACTGGTTTGAAACCCTAGTGGTCCATTGCCCCAGTTGAAAAGTGACATGAATAGACTGTTGCATCTGTTGTGAATATAAAATTGTCATCTCCAAGTTTTTATGAAACCCTGGGTTGAGAAAGTAAAGTTGGTAGCCCTAGGAGTTGCAACATCCTTGCTGCAATATTGAGGACCATCAGGTTTTTCACACATTGAGAGAGAGAATAGATCACTAAAGTACAAGGACCTCAAAGGACCCATCCCACAGAGGGGAATTTGCAGACCCATGTTGTAGATCTCCTTCACCAGGTGTTTTAATAAAATATTATTGATATACAAGTCTTATTCTATTGGGTTATTACATAAAATATTTCTTGTTTTTTTCTATTTTGGATCACACACAATCTTTTTGCTTCAAGGTTTTCTCGTTTTATTATTATAGATCTAAAGCGTAAATAGAAATATATTGTTGTTAGGGTCGCTTGTCACCAATGACTTAAGTGAATTATTTTTGGTACATCTTCCTGAAATCTTTACACTAACACTAGTCCTGGAAGCCTTGGTTGGAAAAACACTCTAAAGCCTGACAATAGTTTTGGGTTGTGTTGTCATTCTGTATTTTTGATGTTGAGGGAGTAAACACATTGGACAACATCAAAACCACTTTGGAAGTTGGGATCTAGCCCTGCCAGCTTCAGAGAGGGATCTCTCTATTTAATTTAGCTTTGTTTTAATGTAAGTTTTAGGCTAGCTATGATTGTACTTGTTTGTTTTGTTTGATTGGTTTGGTTGATTTGAGTGTTATAACTCCATTGCGCTATGGAGTCTATACATTAAAATTGGATTTTGTTCATCAATTTTTAATGGAGTTCTCACATGGCAAGCTAGGTTGCAGTAAATGGGTCTGTTCAGAATTTAAATGAATTGTGGAATAACAAAAGTGTAAGGTTAAGTAGAAATCTAGGAGAAATTAAGAATTCCTAGATTTGACTTCAGTGGAAAACATTAAAATTAACAATAGCCAAAATAGGGCGCTCTAGATAACGAATCCCATTTATCATAGTTTCTATTGATTTATTCAGATTTAGAAAAACAGAGGAAAGAAATAACAATGTTTAAATAGATAAAGACAAGAAACAAATCACCATCCAAGATACCACATGAATCTTGTAAAAGGTCCCTGTATTATTGATGCTCCAGTACTTCAAAATTACAATATGTAGCAGAAATTACATTTAGAAATCAACACTAATACTTCAAACAGTGAAGTATTTATAATAAAAATTACAATAATGCTTTACAAAATCGTTGTCAAACCAACAGTGTATTATTAGCCTAATTACAAACTAATATCATCTAATCTTGGCAAAATAATAGGCCACGTAGGCTATTGAGGAAAGTGGTGGCCTTGTTTGGGTGGTTTCTGTTGCTGAGTCCTCCAAAACAGAATGTGATGCTGAACTGAATCTTGCACTGGCTGTTGTGCTGGAAAAATATTTTACTACTCTTGAGTTACTGCTTAGTCCAATAAATCAAGTAACTCTTCCCATCTCTTTTCATCTAGCACTATTAACTTTGTCACCCTGCAGTAGATTTCATCTACCTCTATATACTTAGAAAAAGTTGGTTTCACGGTAAAAATGTGTTTTACCTCATTCTGCACATGGAAGTCATTTGACATGGTCTCCAAAAAAGCCTTTGTTGTCATACTCCCTTTGATTCCACTGAACTTGATGCTGCTTTTGGCTACCTCTTTCATCTTCTGGATGTAGTCCTCCTGAGTGATCAACTTGCCATTGATGACATAGATACTGGGCAGTCCCTTTTGCATTAAGTCTTCAATCCTGTTTGTAAATATGTTCATATGTAGCTCCAAGGTTTCACACCTTTCCTCCAACTGTTGAATGAGATTTTTCTTAGTCAAGACTTTCTTGACTTCCAGAATGGTGGCAGTTCTATCACTGACTCCTACTTCCTCCATCTCATATCTGGACTTTGAATTTAAGAACCTGATAATATTGGCATCTTCAGTTGGCATTTCTCCTAGCTTTTCCCTTCCTTGTACAATGGTCTTAGTGGCCTTCTCTATTAACTCTTTTTGTTCAAATATAATTTTAATAGAAGGCCAAATCTCATTCATTGAGTTAAGTATGTTCATCTAAATTTTTTGCTTGGCTTGAGCTAACTTGCTAAGGCCTGGACAATAGATGTGTCTCTCTCTACCTGGCGCAACTTTTCCAAAAGTCTCTGAGATTTTTCCAATTCGGCGGCCTGAGCAGCTTCAACTTTGTCCTTTGGGCTTCCAAAGCTTTGAGTAGTCCCTGTAAGGTCTCAATTTCCTTTGATTGCAAAGACATATTTTGCAATGTGTGTGTGACCTGTTCAGCACTAGGAGTTTGAGTAGGTGCAGTAGTTGTTCCTGTGGATGGCAGTTGAGAAAGAGGTACAACATCCAAGGGAACAATGGCCATCTTCAAGCTGTCTTCCTTCTCCTTTATCAAATTTTCCAACTCTGCTTCCATCTGCCTGATCTGTATGTTTTGGTCAATAATTAGTTTCAACATGTCTGCTCTCTGAGCTTCACCTTATCCAATGTCCTTGTTCATTGGATCTTTTGTAGTTGGCAGCTTGATCTGTTTCCTCAAAGTTGCAATGTCCAAGTTTTTCTTCTTAATAATTTCTTCAGCAACAATAACATCCTTAGGGTCATACCCTATCTTGATCACCAAGTCTTCCAAAGACTTGATCCTATTGTCTTTGGCCAAGGAGGAGACCTTCTCCATCTTCAACTGTGACTGTACATTTGCAAAAGAAACTTGCAATTTGGGTAAAGACATGATCTTACTAATGAGAGTGGACGATATCATCTCACCAGTTTGTTTATGCATCTCCATTTGATCAATGGGATGTATTTCCTTTGTACTAAACTCAAAGGTGGTGCTATTGTAGTCAACTATTGATTTTGGCTGTGAAGTCTGGGCCTCAAGAAATTCCATCTGCATTCTACCATGTTCAGTATCAAACACTGACAAAAGTCTACTTTGTGAACTGGAATTCTGCTTCCAAAATTGATTTTCGGTGCTGTTCTTCAATATTTCATTTATGAGCTTTATTTCCCTATACCTATCAAACATTGTCTTCTCTTTTTCTATCTAGACAGTGTGTGTTTCTAGCTCGGTCTCCTTAGGATCCCATGAAGATGAAGGTTTAGAAGGAGATGTAGTGAAATTAGTGGTTGCTGGTGGATAATCTGTGATGATGATAACTACCTATTCTTCAATCTCTTTGTCTACCTCTCATTTGTGAGTCACCTTGGGCCTCTTTCTGTAACAGATTCTAAATTCTCTAGCTTCACTCCCTATTGTAGATGATGACCCTTCCTCCCTCTGCCTTTTGCTAGATTTTTCCTGAGGAACAGGAGTCTGCAAACTGGAAGTGGACACAATCTTCTCTTTAGCTTCCTGCAGGATATTGTTTGCCAATTCCAATTGATTGGCATATTGTTCTATGTCTGACCTAGAAGTATGGATGTAAGGAGTATTCTTATTGTCCACTCTGAGTTTTGAAATGATGCCACAGGGGTCATAAGACCATGTGAAGCTCAAGTTGAACTTCATTTCCTTCAGTATCTTATCTGCCTCCTCCCCTACAGTTCTTGTGTTGCACACAAATGGGCCCACCTGTGTTTTAATCCTGAATTGTGCCTTCTTCTTTGCTACTACAAAGTGGATCTCATCCGAGTTCAACATTTTCCTGATATATTCTAGTGCAAAGATCCTCATTGGGAGGTACTTGGGGAGCTTGTAGGGGGCCAATTCACATCCATAGACTCTAATCTCTGTGTAGTTTTGGTACAGGTACCAATCTACAGTCTTTTCTTGGTTTGATAGATGTAGTATTTGTTTGATCTCCTCACTGATCTTGGGCTTCATTGTACTATAGAGAATGTTCATAGCTGGATGAACAAAGTATTCTATAAATTTCTTGTAGTTGAATCCCTGTTGTTCTTTCATGACTAGTGAGGTCCAAAAGATCACTGGTTGTTGTTCCCCTGCATCATCCAAATTCTGCAATGCAAAACTGAAATTTTATGCTTGATAGTAGATGAAAATGTAAATTAAAACAGAGGTGTAACTAAACACCTGCTTTGTGGGAAACTTGATGAATTGCTTGAAGAAGAATCACAAAGACATATAACCATATGCACAACAAATTAACACATAAAAATTAAACTGGCGGAAAAGGCAGAGAGCCATCATGTGGTCTCTCATGCTCATGTAATTCACATTATTCAAAAAATTTAATAATACATTTAAATACATGAGTAAGTGGTCTTAAGATAGTGTGTCTATATTAGACTCACTTGGTTGAGGCAATTTCTCAACTTACACACTAATTTAGGAGAGGTAGTTGGAGAGAATATCTCATCCAAACTAGACTCCTTAGTTTGAGGAATTCTCATGATTTTATTTATTTAATTTAATAATTGGATTTATTATTGATTTTTAAGAGAGTGAGGCTAACATTCCCCCCCTCAATGATAAATCCAAAACGAACAAGGAACCATCTTCCAAGTTCTCAAGTTGATCCTCAAAAAACATTTTCCTGAAAAACTGCCAAAGCTGGATGCTGAAAAAACTCAAATCTGAAGAGAACATGAATCAATTGCATGTTTGATTCATCTTTGAATGTCACTTGACAACTCCATCACGTGCCAAGCTGCAAAAGGATCCAACTATCCTTTGCTTGAAAACAACATCTGGTGTCCACTGACACAATTTGATGAACACCCGCTGGCGTATTTGCTGATGATGGTCGCCCACTGGCTGATGGAGATGCCCACTGGCTGCTTCGCTGATGTTTTCGAGACTTTTAGTCTGGAAACCACTTGTCAATTTCATTGACATTTCCCCCCTTTGTCAGCTGAAAGGAGAGGCAATCTTCTCCAAAATATATCTAAACTCCTCCCTATAGGTGTAGGAGTGTTTCACTGGTGTACTCCCGCTTTCAGGTGCATTAGAGTATCATCTTCAATTGATTGTTGGTTGCAAGGGTTGAGATTGAATTCTGTTGTAAAACTTATACAATCATTTTACAGTTGACGACCATTTCCAAGGATCAATCCATGCATAATTGATCTTTAATCTGGCAGGTTGGTCTTGTTTGCAACATTTCTCTGATGTATGTTTTGACTTGCCACAATGGCTACAAGGATGGAGATCAAAACATTGATCTTCTAGATGACCGGTTCTTTGACAATGAAGGCATTTTGGTTAGATGACAACTTCAGTTTGCGTGCATGTCTGTTTTTCTGTAACTTTCATAGAACTAGTCGATGTGATTTGTGCAAGAAATCCTGCACTGACAAACTTAATGGGCCTTAAATAATCTAGAATATGCAATTTGGTGTCATCTTTGACATATTCTAAGCCGCGTCGATTTCGATTACTTTGAATTTCTTCCCATGGCTTGATGATGGGTTTGGAAGAAAGTTGAATTGGAACAACTTCAACACTTGAAGTTGGTTGGATGAATGAAGTCGAATGATCAGCTGTCTCTGGATTGGTCAAAGACTTGGAAGCAACACGCTTCTCTTGCAACTCATTTCTCTGTAGTTGCGACTCCAGTTGAAGGAACTCAATCATTTCATGTGCATGTTGAATATGCACTTGAGTGTCAGCAAGAGTGGTTTTGCTGATGTGCACCATGTCACTTGCTGATGATAACATGAAATTGTTAATAATTTGGGAGAACTGAATGTGTCTCGCCATGTTTCCTTGATTACTTTGAAGTTAGGCTCACTTGTCATAGAAGACGTACTTGAAAAAATTTCTCACTTGAGTCGATCACTGAAATGACACACTCGCTTGTACTGGTTGTTGATTGCTGATGCTTTTAAACACTTGCTTGAACTGTTGATTGTACACTCGATTGATGATGATCGCTTTGCTTGAATGAAACATTATGAATGCTTTAATGAACTTTACGCAGGCTCGCTTGTTGTTTGGTTGATTGTTTCACGCTCGCTTGAACTTGTTTTAACAATTGATTGGTTGAAAGCACACTTGCTTGCTTTCAATACTTGTTGGATTTTCAGAACTCGTTTGATGATGATTGCTTGCTAGATGGCTTGGTTGAACTTTATTGGTTGATTACTGACACTTTGTGAATGCTTCAATCAACTTCATACTAGCTCGTTTGTTGTAGATTTGATTTTGACACGCTCACTTGCTTGGTTGTTGTTATGAACACGCTCACTTGCTTGATTGTACTTACTTGAAATACTTGTTGTCTTGAACTCTTGTGTGATTATTTCACTTAGTGATGCACTGAACGTGCTAAAAAAATGATGGGTGTCGAACACTGTCAAAAATGCACCCAAATGATAAATTTTCAAATGACAACTGACTTGACTGAATGTATGCACTGTAACAAATCAAATGAGGGTGTCGGTTACAACTGAAAATGCACCCGTACAATTCAAAAAAAAGTTTATCTGCAAGTGATACAAAAAGTGTTGATGATGTTGATGTCATTAGGCTTGAAGTGCTTGATTTTGTAGCATCCTTAACTTGATGGTGTGAATTAGCTGTTGTGAAATGTTGTTGCAGAATATTACTTTTATCAAGTCGATGATGTGATGCTTTGTCCTTATGAACTTAATTGATTATGGGAGCTTTGATTTCAGGAGCTTGACCGATGACTTGTATATGTAAACTTTCTTATGTGCATGTAGTTGTTTGGTTTAAGCATAATAAAGAGAGTGTTTTACAAATTCAACTCAAATCATGCAAGCATATTCATTGCACACGGTGTACCGAAGATCCCCTTATTCAATTTCGGGCGGATCTAGGACATGATCACCACAAAAAGATATGTTTTTATTTAAATATGGGAGTACATCAACCTTCACCTTCTCAACATCATGAATGAAATTTCTCCAACAATGAGAATGCCAAGCTCATAGCCCCTTGAAGAAACTTGTCTTCATAAATAAAAGGAACCTTTTAAACCACAAGTTACAACCTTATCACTCCAAATATTTATTAGTCACACCTTATCGCTCCAAATTTCAAAATACTTTCACCTTATCACTCCAAATACAAAAAAAAATATAGCCTTTTATGTTTGAAATAGAAATTTCCAAAAGCACTTTTACAAGTCACCAAGAAATATAAGATATTTTATTACTTTTATGAAAAGTAATAAAATATATTTTCAAAAACTTATGTCTTTAAAAAATGTGCATTAAGTATCACTTTAAGAATACCTTGAAGGAAGTGCATCAATCCTTTTTAGTTGGAATCCTGTAAACTTTACTTTTATCCATGTAAACATCATTTGATTTACACACCATTTAATTTAGCAACACAAGGAGGTCTTCCATGGGCAAGTCCTCCAACGCAAGTCGTTTCACACTGAATGTGTTTTCAATGCATCAGATCCTTCTCCACACTGGCTATACATTGGTGCTCAAGGCTTTAAGGTGGCTCAACAAGAACCCACGCAGAAGTAGTGAAAAGGTCCAATATTCTATTGATTTGTAGTAGCCATTTTTGAAGTTGATGCTGCCATCTCTAAGATCTGATACGTTTTTCTCTCCTGAAACTGGTTGCTTCTGTTTAAGTTAGTTCAAACGCAGTACATCCCCTGCAATTGAGTGCAAGAGTATGCGACACGATTCGATCCAGCCCCATTGGAATCGCGAGGGAAATGTCTAAATTTATCTTTAAATGCCTGGATCATAAAAGCCCACGAGTCAAGCAAAAGGCTTTGAGATTAATTAAGTACTTGGTAGCAAAAGCTGGAGTAGAATTCAAAAGAGAAATGCAGCGACACTCATGAGCTATACGCCAACTATTTCATTACAGAGGTGAACCAGATGCCCTTAGAGGCAATTCTTTCAATAAAGCAGTCCGTGATACTGCCCATGAAGTAGTTACAACTATATTTGCTTTAGATGAGAAGCAAACAACTGCAGAGGATATCAACAAAAGAATAAAAGGGTTTGGCAATACTAATTTTGAAATGCCATTGCATGACAAAAAGTCTTTTCTCAGTGAAGTTGTTGGATTTGGAAGTGCATCTATTAAACAAGGCCTGAGCATGATTGGTGGACAATCAAGTGGTTATTTAGATGGACAAAACAATTCAGCTGGAAGTTACAAAGGACCTAGCCTAAGAAAATCTCTTACATTAGAAAGAGATACTTTTACCAGGCATCAAAGGGAGGAACCATGGGCAGAGCCACAATTTTCAGCTTCTGAACATCGAGAGTTACCATGAAATCAAGATTATACGGTTCTTACTTCTAATGTAAGCAATAACAGTTCTGGGTCCAATCAAACAAGAGGAAATGGTAGAGAAGAGAGACTTTTAGACACTATAACAGTAGCTGGCAGAGTGCGCCTTCAACCCAGCCGTGAAACTATTCAAAAATTCCTCGCAATGGCCTCAAAATTGGATTCTACCTCTTTGATTCAAGCTCTTAACGTGAAAATCTAGTCACATGTATGGCAGGTAAGCTATGTGCATCCTTGAATCAGTCTTAAGGAAAAGAGAAAATACACTCTTTGAAACAGTGGGGGCATTTTTCCATGAAAATAAAGATGCAATTGTTAATTGCACTGAAGCACCCCAAACATCATTAAGAGAGAAGGAAAACCGTGTATTGGGTCTTCTTGGAGGTAGCACAACAGTTAATGACAACACCATAGTGACAGAAAAGCTGAATGACAAAAACACATCGAAGCCTGTTTCTGTTGAGATGCCAGAATTGATAGATACTAGCGAAATAGACTTATTTGCTGGTGGAGGTGTGTCACAGGAAAAAGGCTCTGATACCACATGAAGAAGAATCACAAAGCCATATAACCATGTGCACAACAAATTAACACATAAAATTTAAACTGGCGGAAAAGGTAGAGAGCCATCATGTGGTCTCTCATGCTCATGTAATTAACATTATTCAAAAAATGTAATAATACATTTAAATATATGAGTAAGTTGTCTTAAGATAGTGTGTCTATCTTAGACTCACTTGGTTGAGACAATTTCTCAACTTACACACTAATTTAGGAGAGGTAGTTGGAGAGAACATCTCATTTAAATTAGACTCATTAGTTTGAGGAATTCTCATGATTTTATTTATTTAATTTAATAATTGGATTTATTATTGATTTTTAAGAGAGTGAGGCTAACACTGCTTATGGATATTGTCAGCCAAGAATTGACTGAAATTGAAAATAGTAGAGGGCTTGTTGTCTGTGGAAAATGTTGAAAGGAATCCTAAAATAGGCTCATCCAGCCACTGATAAGAATGGTAGCCTAGAATCTGAGAAAGGATAGAAATAGTTTACTTGGCCTGATCAGGGAAAATGGAAGAAGGATAAGGAGGATTCTTTTGGGAAAATTGGGCATTCTCTGGAAGGAAAATCTCAAAAATCCTATCTCTGGTGGGAAAATCCAGCTTTTGATAAAGCTGGGTGAGGGCTTCTAGGGAGAAAGGGGCAACATTTTCCACAAAAGGGGCCAGCATCATTTGGTCAATAGATTTGGAGGTGATGGTGAAAAGGATTTCACCTGTAGGTGCAATTATAGCTCTTTGGGCAGGGACATAGGAAGCTTGGCATCTTCTAGTGAATTATGGGGCTTGTAATGTCAAAGGAAAGATATAGTGGGGGAGTTTTAACTCCCAGAGTCCTATCTCATTAGTTTTATCAGTGTGTTTATCCTCTAACCAACATTATAACTCAATGAAATCACATTCACAGAGTGTTTCGGTTATCTAGTAATCCCTTTCTGCCAATGGTGTGTGATCCAGGTCTACAGAAGGTGGAATTAACAGGTTAATGGCTCGGTCCTGGGTCTCAGCCTTAGGAGGCATGGCTGTGGCAATTTATGAACAAAATGAATAGACAAAGGAGGCTTACCAGGTTCAGAAAAGATAGTTTGTCAGGTGAAAAAGAATAGGGAGGTCAGCGACTGTCGGGATGCTAGTGGCAAAGAAGCTCTAGCGGAGGTCGCTGCAGGAAATAATGAATACCATAAGCAATAAGAAGTAAATATTGAGCATAACGGGCTTGGGATTTATTTAAATGTAGAGGCAATGTCCCATTGGAAATGGCGTGGGGTCGTTACTGAATGGTTACCCCGGAAAATTAAATGAGAAACGAGTATTAAGCGGGAAGGAATTTAATTAGAGCAACGGTTCAGACAGGTGGCAAGCAGAGAGTGGTGGAGGAGGAGTGGTGGAGGCGAGGCGGGAATGGATGTAGGATAGGCAGTTTCTAGAGGGGGTGATGGGCAGTAAGCCGTATCAATAGGGGGGTGTGAAATCACCATGACGCGCCACGTAGGGAGTAGGGCCCGATAGAAGAAACCGCCTTTTAGACCCCCCCCTCCCGCCCCCCGCGGTAAAAGGAGAATGCAAAGGGGGGACTAAAAAGGACAATGGACGTAGATGGAGCAGGGGACCGGATCCCAAGGTGTCGAAGGCGAGGGAGGTTTAACCACAAACGACAAAATGATTTGTCCGCTTGCACTTGTATTATTTTCTTTTCAAACTTAGGATAAAGGGGAAAAATAAGGAAATGAAATACTTTATCCCCGCACATATAATTATCCTTTAAAATTAGGATAAAGGGGAAATAATAAACATTTCAAAATACATAATGCATAGCTTGCACTTCTGCCCTTTTTCCCTATCCTCAAACGTAGGATAAAATTTATGCGTGTTGATGTTTAAGAAAACCATCTAATCTACCTACCCTTAGCTAGACTAGCATTTTTTATTTTAATCTCTAGGGTGCATTTAGACTAGCAAACCCATTTTCATTTTGTTTTATGTAGAAAGAAAAACTATCTGACATATCCCTTATTTCTCCTATTGACCTAGATTAAACAGTTGGGTCAATGTCATTTTCTACCTAACTAATGATTTACCCAGTTTAAAATATTGGATAAACCTTTATTCTCCATCTAATTTACAGAAATTTAAAGAAGTCTAATCATGATTAAGCAGTATGCCTAAAGTAAAGCAAGTGATTGTGGAATTTTGGGCAAGCTGCACACAACTTTATTTCACATAAATGAACCAAAAACCATGTATGAGTAGTGGCCTTTAGACTTGCAACACTTTCAATATTATTCTCTTTTTTATTTTCTTTCTTTTGGTGCAGTTTAATCTTTTCTCTTTTTTCAATATTTTTATCTTTTCTCTTCATTCTTCTTCTTTATACCCTCTTTTAATCTTTTTATTCTATTTTTCTTTTTTATTTGGAAATCATTGGAAGATAACACTTATTTACAAAATAAGGTCCCTGAGATACATCATCCAATTACCTTTAGATCCTATAAATTATAGGAACGTAACAATGGCTCCAGATGGGAATGGCACTCTCCCTTTGAGGTGCAAAGAACATATGATCAATAGCCTTGAGTTGTTATTTCAGCAATATCCACCTCTGATTTCTTTGTTACATTATTTTATGGTAACTCATCAATAGAAGTTCAGGGCCTTCTCTGAGGGTTTCAACTTTTGCTAATAGGTTACCCAATCCACAAAATAAAGACAATGATATATACAATGATAAATGGTAAGAAAATCTCTAGTGCTCAGAAAAATAATGTTTGAGCATCCTGCCATTGATAGGTCCACCAGGTAATTCTATGCCATCTAAATTTCTGATAAAGAATGCATTATTTCCTCTGAAAGCATAAATGACATAAGGACCCATCCATAGGTTATCAAACTTTCCATGCTTCCCTTTATCCTCTCTTCTTTAATCCCACTTTAAAACTTTGTCACCAATGGTGAAATCATCTACCTTTGTCCTTCTGTCAATTTTTTTTTTAATATTCTCATGAATGACTTGAGCCTTGTTATAAACTTCTTCTCTGGATTGTTGCAACTGGATATTTTGATCAATCCTCCTTTGAATATCATTGGGCTCGACCTGCAATTCCTGAATTAACTTCATGACTGGGACTCCCAAAGAGGATGGAAAAACAAAATCCATTCCATAAAACAATTGGTATGGTGACATGCCAAATGATTTCTTTGGAGTGAGCCTTTCATCCCAAAGTGAATTTATAAGCTTGTTGTGCCATGACTTCTTGTTATTTGCTAATAATTTCTTGATAATATTCCCCAGACTTTTGTTTGAATATTTAGCCAACCCATTACCTTGTGGGTAATAAGTAGTTGAATGACCCAAAGTAATATGGTATTTATTTCAGAAATCTATCATTTTATTAGACCAAAAGGTTGCAACATTGTTTGTAATAAGTTTTATTGGGCATCCAAATCTAGACAGGATGTTGGTTTCTAAGAATTTGGTAATCACAGCATTTGTGGCTAGTCTAGAAGGAATGGCCTCAAGCCATTTGGCAAAGTAGTCAGTAGCAGTAAGGATCCATTTATGTTGAGTAGAGGATGGAGGATGGATTTCTCTAATGAAATCCAATCCCCACTGTTGGAAAGGGCTTTCAACAGATATGGGCTTCAAAGGTAAAGGAAAAAGTTTTCTTTTTCCCTCAAAGATTTGACACTTGTGACAAGAGGTTACCTTTTTATGGACATATGGAAAAAGTGTAGGCTAGTAAAAACCAACTCTAAGGATCTTATTAGCAGTGGTTTTCCAATAGAGATGGCCACCACAGTCACCTTCATGGAATTCCTGCATTATTCTTTCTGCATCATCACTCAAAAGACACTTTAGTAGAAGACCACTAGCATCTTTCCAATATAAAACATTTTCTAAGATGCAAAATCTAACTGCTTTTAGTTTCAGAAATCTAGCCTTTGTTTTTGTTAGACCAGGAGGAGCATTTAAATTAAATAAAACATAAATAAGGTCTGCATACCAGGGTGAGGTCATGAAAGCCTCATCTAGTTGTGGAGTCACCTGTTCCTCTTGATCATCCAATTCATCTACAAAGTTAATATCTAAAGCATTAAAATTAGATTCAGCCATCAATTTGGCTAATCCTTGTCCTTTGATGAGCTTGGTTGGCTTGATTTCCATGTCATATTCTAGAATGATGGCAATCCATTTGCCTCTTTTTCCATCTGGTCCATTCTGTGTCAAAATATCTTTAACAACAACATTAGGTACATAAGAAATTATATGGGAATGAAGAATATATACTCTAAAATATTTAATTGCTTTTATCAGTGCAAAAGCCTGTTTTTCCATTATGTTGTACTTGAGTGCAACATCCCTTAAAGCTTTGCTAAAGAAAGCAATGGGTTGTTCATATCCATCAGTGTTTTTCTGCAAAAGGACAACTGCAATAGTATGTTCAGAAGAAAAGGAAAAAATTATAAAATATTTAGTAAAATCAGGACTAATAAGGATTGGTGCTTTTGTTAAGGCTTGTTTAACCTAGTCAAACGATTGCCTACCTTTGATGTTCCACTTGATTTCAGAGTCTCATTTTAGCATGTTTGTGATATTTCTAAGAAGTTCTGCAGGGTTAGGGATAAATCTTCTCATGAAGTTTATTCTCCCAATAAATGACTGAATCTCTTTAATATTTCTTGGATGATTTATTTTTAGAATAGCTTCAATCCTTTTAGGATCAATTCTAATACCTTCCTTAGATATAATGTGACCAAGAAGTTTTCCTTCTTCAAGACCAAACAATGTTTTCTTAGGATTTAATGAGATCCCAAACTTTCTAAACTTTTCAAAAACTCCCCAAAGGTGCATGAGATGTTCTTCATCAGATTTAGAATATACAATTATGTCATCTAGATAGATCACAATAAATCTACCAATTTCATCAACAAAAAAAATATCCATTTCTCTCTGAAATGTGGCTCCAACATTCATTAATCCAAAGGAATCTTCACATACATGAAGGTATCCCTGTAGGTTTTAACCCCATACAGAAATTACCTGCATATGAATTCTAAAACACAGAAAATAAATAATGCGAGAGCAGAAGACATAAAACACATATACACAGAGATTTCCCCCTGGATCCCAAAACCGAGACTACCAGCTTGATTTTTCATTATGTTCCTTTCAATGTTATAATACATATTTATACATGCCGAAGCATCCAATACCATGGACCGAAAACCATCGCATCCAATACCATGGACCAAAAATCATTGCGTCCAAAAAACATGTGCGAAAATCATGCACAAAACCATAGGTGGGTCCGCCCAACCTAACATAGGGTCCAAAACCAAAATTTTCCGGGGCGTTGCCCCGTACCCCATAAAGTAGGATTACTTGTGCCCCTCAAACCCCCTGTTAACTACGTGGAAAGAATATAACACAACCCAACATTCTCCCACTTGTTGTTTTCTTTCCATAGGGGGCCACAAGAGAGCTTAGTCATTTTTCCAACCCTAAAATGCCCATTGTCTCTCTACACCAAGAGAACTTCTCAGAGCTCACAGATTTTGTCAATGAATCTGTAGTATTCTTCAAAGTGTCCACCTTTACAAGCAACACCTTTCTGTCTTCTATCATATCCCTCACAAGTGATACTGAACATCAATGTGCTTTGTCTTTGAATGATATGCGGGGTTCTTTGCCAAGAAAATTGCACTTTGGCTGTCACAGTTTATCCTTATAGCTTCCTGTACTAACCCCATACTTGAACACAATCTCTGCAACTAAACTACTTCCTTGCTTGCATGAGTGGCTGCCATGTATTCTGCCTCTGTAGTTGACAGTGCCACTACAGATTGTTTCTTACTCATCCAACTGACTGCACCTCCAAATAGGTTAAACACATACCCACTTGTAGATCTTCTCTGATCCAAATCTCCATCCCAGTCCACATCAACAAAGCCATGAATATTCAACACTTTGTCCAATCCTGGTCTTCCTTGGTAGCACAAACCATAATCACTAGTGCCACACAAATACCTGAAAACCCGCTTCACTACTGTCCAGTGCTCCTTCCCTAGTTTTGACATAAACCTGCTCAATACTCCCACTGCATGTGCATTATCTGGTCTAGTATAGACCATTGCATACATCAGGCTACCGACTACACTTGCATATGGAACATGGGACATGTCCTATTCCTCTTCTTGTGTCTTGGGACACTGTTTAGCAGATAACCTCACACCTACAAGAATAGGAACATTCACCGGTTTACTATCCTGCATATTAAACCTCTACAATATTGTCTCGATATACTTCCTCTGGTTTAACCAGAGCTTCCTCTTTGCCCAATCTCTTTTAATTTCCATGCCCAAAATATAGTTTGCAGCACCAATATCTTTCATGTCGAATTTGGAGGACAATTGGGTCTTCAAATCCTGGATAACTTCTTTGTCATTTCCAACCAACAACATATCATCCACATGCAAGACTAGATAAATAACACGGTCACCAATTAATTTAAAAGACACACAGTGATCTGCTTTGCTTCTGGTGAAGCCAAGTCCTTGTATAAATGTATCGAATTTCTGATACCACATCCTTGGTGAGTGTTTTAACCCATATAGAGACTTCTTTAACTTACATACCAATTCTTTCTTACCCTTCACCGCAAAGCCTTCAGGTTGCTTCATGTAGATGTCCTCTTCCATATCCCCGTGAAGAAATGTTGTCTTCACATCCATCTATTCTACCTCAAAATAAAAAGTAGCAGCAACAGATAAAAGTAATCTAATAGAAGTTACCTTGGCAACAGGAGAAAAAATATCACCAAAATCAATTCCCGGCACCTGGGAATAACCTTTTGCTACCAACCGAGCTTTGTATTTCTCCACTTTTCCTTTTGCATTTGTCTTCTTTTTGAACACCCATTTGCTACCAATGGGTTTCCTTCTAGCCGAAAACTCGACTAGATCCCAAGCCTTATTTTTGTGCAAAGATGCCATTTCATCAACCATGGCCTCTTTCCAGAGTTTTCCATCCTCTGAATCCACTGCTTCCTTCATAGTTCTCGGATCATCATTAGTAACAGACAAAGAAAAATTTGAACAAAAAGAAGATGGAATATACCTTTCTGGCTGCCTTCTTTCTCGAACTGATCTTCTCATAGCCAGAGTTTGCGGCTCTTCATCTTCTGATTCCTCCTCTGCTGTAAAGTCTGATTCTTCCTCCTTTAGCTCAAACTTTATCTTCTCAAGTTCCTTTGGTTGGATTTCATGTTTAATAACATCTTTTACCTCTCTGAACACCACATCTCGGCTGTACACAACCTTCTGTGTGACTGGGTTCCAAAGCTTATAACCATTTAAACCATCCTTATACCCAATAAAGATGCACTTTTCAGATTTACTATCCAACTTGGTTCGTTTCTCCTTTGGAACATGTACATATGCATCACATCCAAATACCCTCAGATGTGAAAGAGAGGGTTTCTTACCAGTCCATACGTCTTGTGGAGTCTTATCCTCCAACGCTGATGAAGGTGACCTATTGACCTGGTAACATGCAGTATCCACTGCCTTTGCCCAGAATCCTTGTCCTAACCTGGCAGCACTGAGCATGCTTCTTGCCCTTTCCATCAACGTTTTGTTCATTCTTTCTGCAACTCCATTTTTCTGAGGTGTATATGGAGTAGTCTTCTGCCATGCTATACCACACTTCTTGTAGAATTCTTCAAATTCCTTACTGCAAAACTCTCCAGCATTATCTGTCCTCAGCACCTTTATCTTCTTCTCTGTCTCGTTTTCCACTAGAGCCTTAAATTCTTTAAACCTGTCGAAGACTTCAGATTTCTTCTTAAGGAAATATATCCATGTATTCCTTGAGAAGTCATCTATAAATGATACATAATACATAGACTTACCCAGTGATGGAACCTTCGCAGGTCCAAACACATCACTATGCACAAGCTCTAATATATGTTTCGCCCTCTTACCACCAGAGGGGAAACTCACCCGATTCTGTTTCCCATATACCCAATTTTCACAGAAATCAAAATCCAGAGAGCTATTACTCATACCTTCTACCATAACTTTACCATGAAGTATTCGAAGGCACTTCTCTCCAATATGTCCAAGCCTTTGATGCCACAACACGGTATTCTCTCCAGAGACCACTAGATTTTCTGCTCCACTTTTAGGAACCATAGAACTATTGCACCCATCAATAACAATGGTACCTTGCAGCTTATACAAAGTTCCAATCCGAAGTCCTTGCATCAATTCTAGTGCTCCCCGAACCATTTTGCAGGTATCCTTCTCGAACATTGTTTTTACACCTGCATCATCCAACTTGCTTACATAAATAAGATTTTTGGCTAATGCAGGAATATGTAGAACACCTGGAAGCGTTCTAACCCTTCCACCTTGCAACTTCAACTTTACTTTTCCATGACCAATGATTCTAGCCTTCCTGTCATCCCCCAAGAAGACATCACCACCATCATATTTCTCATACTCGTAGAACCACTCTTTATGGGGAGTGAAGTGAAAGGATGCACCTGAGTCAATCAACCATGCATCATGATCTACATGTGTACTTGAAGAAGCCAAGTACACATCCCCACCTTCATCTGAGGTGTTTTGCGCCTCTGCAGAAGGAGCTTCATTAGATCCCTTTCCTTTGTCAGGAGCTTTAGATTTACAGTTCCTTTTGAAGTGGCCTTCCTTTCCGCATTTCCAGCACACCACCTTTACAGATTTTCCTGGAGATTTAGATCTCCCTCTAGATTTATATCTCTCACTCGATGACTTATTTTTGTTTCTTTTCTGGGACCGTCCTCGTACAAACAAGGCATCACCATTTTGGCTCTCCATATTTTTCTGTCTCATCTCCTCCATTAGCAAGGCTAAGACTATTTCATCAAACTGCAAGGCAGTTGCATTGCTACCTATTGCAATAACTAGACTATCCCACGAATCTGGTAGAGAACAAAACAAACTAATGCACTTATCTTCATCTGAAATGTTAATATCAACAGATGCTAACTGACGTACCACAGTATTAAAAGCATTCAGATGCTCTGTCACCGAGTCTACATATTTCATCCTCTGGTTATACAACTTTTTCCACAGGAACATTTTATTCACCAGAGACTTAGATTGGTACAAAGTCCCTAACTTGTCCCACAAAGCCTTCACCGTAGCTTCCCCTGATACATTTAACTATAATGAATCTGAGACACACAATCGTATTGTGCTCTTTGCCTTCCGATCCAACTTCTTCCATTCTTCATCGGACACTCCCGTTGGTTTAGTACCCGGATCTACCATGATCCACTGATTTTTATCCACCAACAGATCCTCCATCTTGAGTTTCCACATCTCAAAACTCTGATCATTAAATTTCTCAATCTCTATCTTTCCACTACACGCCATCTTCTTTCACCACTAGAATTGATCTCGCAGATCTCCAACTGAACAGGATCTACCAAAGGCCCGAGCGAAACCCCTCAGTAACAAAGGCGTCCCCTTGAAGCCAAATCTGCTCTGATACCAGATGTAGGTTTTAACCCCGTACAGAAATTACCTACATATGAATTCTAAAACACAGAAAATAAATAATGCGAGAGCAGAACACATAAAACACATATACACAGAGATTTCCCCTGGATCCCAAAACTGGGACTACCAGTGTGATTTTTCATTATGTTCCTTTCAATGTTATAATACATATTTATACATGCCGAAGCATCCAATACCATGGACCAAAAACCATCGCGTCCAAAAAACTTGTGCGAAAATCATGCAAAAAACCATAGGTGGGTCCACCCAACCTAACATACGGTCCAAAACCAAAATTTTTCGGGGCGCTGCCCCAGACCCCATAAAGTAGGGTTACTTGTGCCCCTAAAACCCCATGTTAACTACGTGGAAAGAATATAACACAACCCAACAACCCCAAGGAGTAGTAAAGGTCATTTTTTCCTAATCCTCTGGATGAACTAAGACCTGATTATAACTTGATAATCGATCTAATAAGGAAATCCTAGAAGATCCAACTACCTTTTGCAAAATATGATCCATTTTAGGTAAGGGATAGTTGTCTTTTAGGGAAACTTTGTTAAGGTTTCTGAAATCAATACACAATATTATTTCACCTGTTTTCTTCCTAGTTGGTACAATGTTGGAAACCCACTTAGAGTACCTAAGAGAAACTATGATTTTGGAATCACACATCCTTTTGATTTCTTTCTCAATTAAAGGCATCAAAACCAGATTTATTCTACGAAGTTTTTGTTTAAAAGGTTTCTAATCTTCCTTAGTTGGAATTTTATCTTCTATGATTTCAGTGTCATATGTTTTAACGTCTTCATATGTTTCTAATCTTCCTTAGTTGGAATTTTATCTTGTATGATTTCAGTGTCATATGTTTATTTATTTATTTATTTATTTTTTCAGCTACTGGGATTGATTTAGATAGTTTTATGATCTTTGGGTCTTTTTCAGTACCTAAATTACAATCTTCAACTATTGTTCCTGAGGGCTCAATCTTAGGCTTTTTAGCCACATCATTGAAATCAAATAGTTCTTCTAATGGAGCTAGAACCATAGGAAAAATATTATCTTTAAGATGGAGTGTTTCAAACTCTTCTTTTTCTGGGTCAATTTCAAGAAATTTTGGTTTATTTACAACTTTATCTAAGGGAGTATTTACATCTAAATTATCTAGTTGCCTTTTTGGATCAGAATGTTCAACAATTTGACTATCTTCTTTAGATTCCAAATCAATACTATCATCTTGAAATTCATATTTGGATTGTAGGAAACTCTCAATTTGCTTACCATTTCCAAATACCTGCCAATATCTTACGTTATCAGGTACAGTTGTTCTGTGTTTCACCTCCAGTACATATTCTTGAATTGGATAAGGCATTTTGCAAGAGCTAGCTGAAAAAGCCAGATTATTTGGAATGATGTTTTGTTTTCTAGGAATTGCAGAAAGGTCATATTCAAGGAAACTTTCTAGGAAGTCTAGCACAATGTTTATGTATGCTCTCATCCTAGGATGTTTGGCCGAATATTCTCCTTTAATATGTTTAAAAATTAATTCGGCATCCCCTTGAATAGAAATTATCTTAGCACCTAACCTTTTTAACAATTGCAAACCTAGAATGAGGGCTTCATACTCTACTATGCTATTAGTGCATTGAAAATTAAGCCTATATGTGTGTCGACCCTTAGAATGATTATTTCCTGTTTTAACCACCCAAATTCCTGCTCCAGCACCATCCTTGCTGCAAGAGCCTTCAAAACCCATGTTCCAAAGAGGTTAGGAGGAGTTTTGATTTGTGTTATTTGAGTTTGGGTTAGGTCTGTTTTAGAAACCTCATTCTCATCAGTGATTACCTGGTTGTCGATAGCCCCATCATTGCAAAGAATAAATGAATCTAAATCCGAATTAATAGAATAAAGTGGATAATTTTGAGGTCTGTCTTGAGTTCTCGCCATAAATTTCATTAAAGTTTCCCTATACAATCTCCTTTGCTGCCCAAAAACTGCTATGGTAGCAAAGTTCATGTCCATTTGTAGGGTTCCTTGTAATTTTTCTCCCCATGAGCATGACAAAAGCATGCTATACTTAGGGGGAATGTTTTCAACCACTATATCCATCACTATACTTTTAGCATGGATTTGGGCTAAAGTAACACATAGGCCTTTGATAAGACCTAGGCCTCAAACTTTGCTAGAATCAAAGGAGTATAAGTCTTTGTAGGGTATAGTAATGTCAAGTCCTAATTTATCCATCACGGCTTTAGGCATTAAATTATGGGATGCACCTGAATCTAGAATAACATTATGGAGAATTTTATCATGAATATTCAAACTAATATAGAATGGATGGACTCCTCCTTCTTGTGGTTTTCCTTCAACTTCTGGCCCAAATAAGAGTTCAGGATGTCATAATTCAAATTTACAGAGTCATTGCTTTCTCCAATGTTTAAGGCTTTCATTACTTGTGGTCTGTACATGTTTTTGTTCATTAAATCTGTGAGAGGAATAGGGATTTTTAATTTTTCCAGTTCATTCTCAATATTGAAAGATGTTTGATTCTTACTTAAGTTAGGAAGTTCAGCTTGCTCTGTAATTTGTTTTGTGATAGGCTCTTTTTGTTGACTGGTGGTTGGGACATTTATTTGAGTAGTTTTAGAAACATTGTTAGCAACATTTTTGACAGGGATTTCTACCTTTTTCTTACCATAATTATCCACAGTTTTCTTAGGAAGACTATTTGTGGTTTTCCTATGTTCATTTTCAGATGACTTCTTAGTAGTTTGTTCTAAGATTTTGGCATTGGGAGTGTATATATTCTTTTTGTTTCTAAGGTTTTACTACCTATGGACTTCCATGATCGCATTTGCAAACCCTTGTTTGTATTCATCCGACTCTTCAGAATCCAATTCAGTCGGGCTATGAGAAAACGTTCCTGCTCCTCTTGAGTGAGGAAAATTGTTTCATCATCATTTATCCCCAGCAAATTTATTTGATTATCATCCAAATCTTCCATAATATTCCCCTCATCATCTGTGTAATTTTCCTGAAAAGGAGGATGAACCCACTGGTCTCAACCCTTTTGTTCTCTTTGTTTAATTTGGGGAACATTCCTTCTAAAGTTTTGGTTTCTAGTCTGAGGGACATTTTGGTTTTCTCTGGGTTGATTTTGGTCATTAATGTTTACTCTTTGCATCATTTGATTCACTACTCTAACTAAGTTATCAATCTTATGATCAATAACAGAAGTAGAAGGTTCTTTTATGGTAACTCTGTGTTCAGACTTCAGTTTGGCTTTTTTGGCCAAGATGTTAGCTTCAAATTTAATGGCATTTTCTTGCATTTCTTCCAAAGTTGTCGAGTCTCTCTCTTTAAGTTGATATTCCATACCTACATCGAAACCATCTAGAAAATAAATCAGAGCTAGACCAAGGGAGGGCATGATGTCTTGTGGAATGGCTTTGTAAATGATATTAAATTGTTCACAATATTCTTCCACACTTTCATTTGGTTTTATTTTCAGTATTTTATATTCATTTAGGAGTTGAATTGGATTCTTCTTAATCTCCCATCTAGCTAAGAAAGTTTTATGGAAAGAATCAAGGTTGGCTATACTTAATGTAGGTAAACCCCTAAACCATTTCTTGACATCACCTCCTAAAATTTGGGCAAACAATCACATTTTAACATCAACTTCATCTACTTCTTGGAGGTCAAACACATCATTCATATGCTGTTGAGCGGTATAAGAACCAATGTTATCAAAGGTCACAATTTTTTATTGATAATCTCCAGGCATAGCATTTAGTTTGGCTGGAAACACCAAAGGTGCATACCTCCCTGCCATAACTATTCTGGAAGATTGACTTGAAGATGGACCTAATGTAGGTGTAGTTTTGATAACTATAGGGATAGTAGGCACAACAGTTTGGGAAACCAAAGGTGAGGAGGTTGATACTATGGAATGAGTAGGATTGGGAGGTTGTAGATGAATTTACTGGGAGGATGGACTAGACAAAGAGGCTACTGCGGTTGTTAAAGCAGAAAATTCAACATACTGCTGAACAAAGGCTTCTTCAATAGCTTGGTCCAACACTGAAACTAGACTTTGAAGTTTGTCAAATTGTTGCAAAGATTCAAAATCAGGATCTATTTCAAGGAGTTGGGCTTGGGGCATATATGGTTGTAGTATGGATTTATCTATGATAGTTTGATCTAAAAAAGCCTCATACTTTGATCTAAACAAACTTTGCTGGAAGGGAAAATCAAATTCTATCTCTTGTAAAGTTTCAAATTTCTCTGGGAGAGAATTAGACCTTGACAAAGGAATATTCTCAGGGAGAGAATTGAATCTAGATAGAGCACTATTACTACCTTGACTCTCGGTAAAGCTTTTCTTTCTCACTAGTTTCTCAAAGTTATCTATAATTTCAGCAGGTTTGGGATCAGGGTGAGATCTAGTATAAATCCTTTTGGGAGATAGGGCTATGAAAAATCATCACACAAAAAATTAAAATCAAAATCAATGATACAATAAATATATACAAAATAACAACCTTAGATCATGTATTTCATAATGATACAACAGTTGCTTATTGAAATATTGATTTAAAGCCAGGGAATAATAATGTTTTGGATTAAAATATATTCTTCCCCAATATGGTTGCCACTATGTTGTCGTTCTGTATTTTTTAGGTTGAGGGAGTAAACACATTGGACAACATCAACACCACTTTGGAAGATGGGATCTAGCCTTGCCAGCTTCCAAGAGGGATCTCTCTATTTAATTTATCTTTTTTTGAGTGTAAGTTTTAGGCTAGCTATGATTGTACTTGTTTGTGTTTATTTGATTGGTTTGGTTGATTTGAGTGCTATAATTCCATTGGGCTATGGAGTCATTACATTAAAGCGAGATTTTGTTCATCAATTTTTAAAGGAATTTTCACAGGGCAAGCTAGGTTGCAGTAAATGGATCTTTTCATAATTTAAATGAATTGTGGAATAGCAAAAGTGTAAGGTTTAGTAGAAATCTAGGAGCAATTAAGAATTCCTAGATTTGACTTCAGTGGAAACCATTAAAATTAACAACAACCAAAATATGGTGCCCTAGATAACGAATCATATCTATTACAGTTTTTGTTGATTTATTCAGATTTAGAAAAACTGAGGAAAGAAATAACAATGTTTAAACAGATAAATACAAGAAACACATCACCATTCAAGACACCACATGAATCTTGTAAAAATTCCCTGTATTATTGATGCTTTAGTACTTCAAAATTACAATATGCAGCAAAAATTACATTCAGAAATCAACACTAATACTTCAAACAGTGAAGTATTTATGATAAAAATCACAATAATGCTTTACAAAATCGTTGTCAAACCGACAGTGTATTACGAGCCTAATTACAAACTAATATAATCTAATCTTAGCAAAAGAATAGGCCACATAGGCTATTGAGGAAAGTGGTGGTCCTGTTTGGGTGGTTTTCGTTTCCAAGTCATCCTAAAGAGAATGCGATGTTGAACTGAATCTTGCATTGGCTGCTGTGAAGGCAAAATATTTTACTACTCCTGAGTTACTGCTTAGTCCAGTAAATCAAGTAACTCTTCCCATCTCTTTTCATCTGGCAATGTTAACTTTGTCACCCTATAGTAGATTTCATCTACCTCCGTATACCTAGCAAAAGTTGGTTTCACGGTAAAAATGTGTTTTACCTCATTCTGCACATGGAAGTCATTTGACATGGCCTCCAGAAAAGCCTTTGCTGCCATACTCCCTTTGATTTCAATGAACTTGATGTTGCTTTTGGCTACCTCTTTCATATTCTGGATGTAGTCCTCCTCAGTGATCAGCTCGTCATTGATGACATAGATACCAGGAAGTCCCTTCTACATAAGGCTTCAATCATGTTTGTAAATCTGTTCACCTGCAACTCTAAGGTTTTACACCTTTCCTCCAACTGGTGAATAAAATTTCTCTTAGTCAATACTTTCTTGACTTCCATAACGGTGACAGTTCTGTCACTGACACCCACTTCCTCCAACTCATATCTGGATTTTGAATTTAAGAACGTGATAATATTGGCAGATTGAGTTGGCATTTCTCCTAGCTTTTCCCTTCCTTGCACAATGGTCTCATTGGCCTTCTCTATTAACTCTTTCTATTCAAATATAATTTGAATAGAAGGCCAAATCTCATTCATTGAGTCAAGTATGTTCATCCAAATTGTTTCCTTGGCTTGAGCCAAGGTCTGGCCAATAGATGTGTCTCTCTCTACCTGTGGCAACTTTTCCAAAAGTCTCTGAGATTTGTCCAGTTCGACAGCCCGATCAGCTTCAACTTTGGCCTTTTGGGCTTCCAAATCTTTGAGTTTTCCATGTAAGGTCTCAATTTCCTTTGATTGCAAAGACATATTTTACAATGTATGTGTGACCTGTTCAGCACTAGGAGTTTGAGTAGAAGTAGTAGGTGCAGTAGTTGTTCCCGTGGCTGGTAGTTGAGAAAGAGGTACAACATCCAAGGGAATAATGGCCATCTTCAAGCTATCTTCCTTCTCCTTTATCAACTTTTCCAACTCTGCTTCCATCTGCCTAATCTATATGTTTTGGTCAATAATTAGTTTCATCATGCCTATTCCCTGAGCTTCATCTTCTACAATGTCCTTGGTCATTGGATCTTCTGTAGCTAGCAGCTTGAGCCGTTTCCTCAAAGCTGCAAAGTCCAAGTTTTTCTTCTTGATAATTTCTTCAGTAGCAATAACACCATTAGGGTCTGTTATCTCAAAATCAAGCTCTGGAAGGCTGCAGACTAGGAAGACTTCAAGTAACTGTTTCAAACCTACTTTAGGCTGAGGTTTAGCCTCCCCAACCTGAGAGGGCTATCTCAAAGGATTAAAGGTTTTTGATTATGATCAAGATGGATAATTCTTGTGAAACAAATAAAAAAATGAAATGGTGGAAACACAACTAACAAGTATCCATTGGGCTTATGGAGCCATATATGATTCAGTATTAACAGTAGGGTTGGCTTTACATAGAAGTCAAGGCATTCAGATTTCAACATACCAAACATATAGAAGGTAGTTTACGAGTATATGAAGGAAATTAGAGCACTTGTTAATAATTTCTAAGTAATCACATACTCATAAAACTGTAGATAACATGAAAAGACAACAAAAGAAACTCATTACATTGAACTCTTTATGATTCTTGAGAAGCATAAGCCAGTACTGTATTACCAAAAAACAGAGTCTTTACATAAGCCAAATATCAGAGCTTTTTTCCATAAATTTCCAACCCCTGGTACATTGCTCTTTCTCCTATATATAGAATTCTTTTACAAAGCTGAGATTCCTCCTCCAACATGAGGGGAACTCGAATTCTACTTCTTATGACACCTATTCAAATTTTAACTACCTATTAAATGTAACAAACTGCTAACTAGACTTTTTAGAGATCTAAGGCAAATAGGAGTCTAACTCCATATCATGCTAATAATAGCCTTAATTACAATCATTCTCGTTCTTTGACAAGTGGTCTTTTTTAGTTTGGCTGTGGTGGATGTTCAAAGCTCCATACTGGTCCTCAATGTCACATATTCTCCATTGCCACTGAAAAGTAGGAAACTGCCCCTGTTTATCTGCCTCTGGTTTTCCTCAAAGATATTCGCATCCAATGAACCATGCCCTTCATCTTTGATTATACAAAATATATCAGAATGCCACATTCTTGATGTGCTGTCAACCTTTTCCATGTGTGAAGACAAAAGCTCCTCCAAGCTGTCTAACATATCATGGACTGTAGTAAATGTGATCACTTTATAACAAAAAGTTTAGAGTTGGATTCGAATATATGTTTCCTCCACCTGTCTTGACCTTGTTGAAAGTTGATACCTTTAGATGATCCTTTGAAGATATTCCTTTTTCAAAAATTTTCCCTCGGTCTCTCAAAATCAGTTGAATGAGTTTAAATTATGTAGCTTCAGCAATTTCGTAGCACGCTATGAAACTGCTGTGCATTAGTCATCATCTTCAGCAGTTTCATAGTGCGCTACGAAACTGCTGTGTAATTCCAAAAACACAGTTTCAACCCAAATTTTTTTCTATTTTGAGCCTCTTGATATTTAAACATCCTTTTTAATTGCTCCAAAGATTTTCAAAACTGAGTGGAAATGTATGATTCTTCAAGAAAGATTATAACAAGGAAAACCATCAAAATTTGAAACATAACCTTACTTGATGTGTGAATCCCTTAAGGGGATTCTTTCTGCTGGCATAACTGTATCTTTAAGTCTTCAATTTGTTTCTTCATGACTTTGATCCCAGCTCTCAGGTTTGCATTGACCTTTCTGATGAATTGTGCTTCCTTTATTGTAGGGACAGTCCAGCTACGGAATTGAACATTACAATCAACCACCTCGGGTATTTGAAATGTTTTATCCTCCCACCGAGCTTGCATTTGGTTAAAATAAGCCTCCTTGATTGCAAATTTCTTGGAGGCTTTCTTCAGTCTAATAATTTCAAAGTTTGCCAATTCCAACCTCCTTTTCAACTCTTCCCCACTATCTTCTTCTTGAAGGGTAATTGCTTTGCCTTTATATTTTCTTTCATGAGGCTGTGTTACCTCCCCTGTTTCATTTGCTCTTGGCAGTACCTCCTGTATTTGTTTAAAATTCCTCGTTATGGGTCTTCTTGGCTTAAAAACAATTTGATTAGCCTAATCATCAAACTTGAGTTTTTTCGAGGCTTTGACTCTCTTAGCCTTGTCTTTTCCTGACTCTATCAAATCTGCTTGAACTAGGGGAGATTCTTCAATATCAATGGCTTGCAGTAAGTCATTCAAGTCTCCCTTTGAAACAGGGCTTTCCTCAATAATCATTGACTTGCCTTTTTCTTTAGCTACCTGGCTCCTAGTCCTTCTTCTTTGGACTCCTCCACCTGTGTTTGATTCATGTGCACCTTCTTTGACCTAAGTTTTCTCTTTAAGGGACTGCTGGGGTGTATCCTGGATAGTCAGTGGCTTGGTGCATTCCCTTACTTGTTTCCTAGCCTTCAACTTTGCAAACCTCCTGGATCTTGTTTCTGCTTGATGACCAGTTGTTGTTGGAAGATCTTTTGCAACTTGAGGACTGAGACCGGTCTCGTTCTTGAAACCAGACATGGATATGAATGTGGGCCAGTCCCTTCCTACTCTCTGGAGTTCATGCAAAATGATCAACTTAATTAAACTGTGGTGAAACAATGAGGTCTCACAAGCTTCTTTCCTTAGTTGCACCTTATCACACATTTTTCTTAAGCTACGAAATAAGTAAAAAGGTAAATCAAGGGATATCTTTCCTGTAAAATGTAGCAGAAGATTGAAATGATATGAATACACCTTATTATATCTCCCTTCACAGGTAAGGTACCTCTGTATATAGGTAAGCAAATTGGCATATGAGTCCTTGACATAATTTCTAGGCACAGACTTGTTTAAATCTGAGTCAATGTACTCCGGCTTCAGAAACTCTTTGCAGGGGGTCATATCAAATTTGAAATTCTTAAACCAAGTTTCTTGTCCCCTTGGAATCTCAGTAACTGTGGATATTACCTCTGGTGAGACTTGCAATTCGAGCATCCCAACCTTTGAATTCAGCCCTGTGAAATTCGAAGCAAATTCCTTGGTGATTTGTGCATGACCTCCCTAGAGTTTCTCACAAAAATTCCAACATCCAACCTGCTTGAATGCATGCTCAACTTCTTTGTTTTTCAAGATAATGTCTACACCTTCAGGTTCGTTTCTCAAACATCTGCCTGATCTGTGGTCTTTTCTTTCTGCCGATCCCTCCATGAGACTTTAGCGTAATGAAGGTTTGAAATACTAGTGCTACTCAAACTTCAATCTCTGCCTCGCTTGATAACTACCTCGCTTGATAACAATGCATTCAAATTGAAAACTTGTAGACTTGTCCCTCATGCAACGAATACAATCATAATTAAGACTATGAATACCTGGCTTTTCTTGGAACTTGCAATCCGAGCGTACCAAGGTACCTAACAGCTGTAATGATGGAGATAAGCGGTTGGACATTATATGTGGAGTGTATAAGCTGACAGTGAATGATGCAACCATAACTGAACTTGACAGATTTGACAATTAGGAAAGATTTCCTATGGATTGCACAAATCTCCGATTTCGTAGCGCAGCCAGTGTAAAATCTGAATTATCCGCTACGAAATCACCTAAAACATGTTGCACTACGAAACTGCTAAAAAGGATTTATGCGCTGCGAAAACACTTCAAAATGATTTATGCACTATGCAATCACCTAAAGAGCTTTGTGGCACATAGTGACCTTTGAACAAAGCTGACACATGGTTATGAGACCGGTGATGAGTGAGAATGCATAATTGATCTTTATTTAAGTATACCATCAAGACTCCTAAGACTCAGACTCTAAGGCAAACAAAAATCAAACTTAGACTAGCACCGACCTTTACCATCAAACTAATGTGAGAAATTTGGGCATTAGAATTCTTAAGTGATAACAGTGGCTCCACTTGGGATAGTGTGCTCCTGTAGTACACTAAGAACTCGCAGGTCCAGTGCTTTATCCATTTTATGACAAACATAGATTTGCTTGATGAGCATCTTTTTCCATCTTCTTGGGCCTTCACCTCGGGCTTAAGCTTTCTGTTCAGCTTGTCATTATTTGCAACAAAAAAAAAAACTGATAAAATGGGTATATACAATGTTGTGAGAAACTGGTAGGATTTTGATCAATAATAATGCTTTAGGAACCTACCATTGACAAGTCCTCCAGCATATGGTTTTCCATCAATTTCTTGCAAAATGTAAGTGTTGTTTCCATGAAAAGCAGAAATTTGATATGGGCCTTTCCACAAATTTTCGAATTTACCGTGCTTACCTTTTTCTTCAATTCTAGCTTCCCATTTCAACACTCTGTCATGGATCTGAAAAGTAACTTCTTTGATCTTCTTATCAACTGTTCTCTTGATTCTGTTCTGAATTTGTTGATGACTGTCATACACCTCATTTCTTTTCTCCTATAAGGCTATCAGCTGATTGACCCTTCTTTGTACAACATTTGGTTCCTCCTCTAATCCTTGAATCAACTTCATTACAGGTACTCCAAGAGATGTTGGAAATATGGCTTCAACACCGTATACTAACTCATATGGCGATGTTCCAATGGATCTATTTGTACAAATCCGAACTGCCGACAAAGCATATTTCAATTTCAAATTCCAAGCTTTCTTATTTTCCTGCAGCAGCTTCTTGATGATCCTCACAAGGCTTTTGTTTGATGATTCGGCAAGGCCATTTCCTTGCGGATAACAAGCAGTAGAGTGTCCAAGAGAAAGGTGATACTGATGGCAAAAACTAATCATCTTCTTGGACTTAAAATCTTGAGCATTGTTAGTTATATTCATTGGGCAACCAAATCTTGATAATATATTATTTTCTAAGAAAGAGATAATCACTGAATCATTTGCTTGCCTTGTTGGGACCGCTTCTATCCATTTGGTAAAGTAATCAGTGGCTGTGAGAATCCATCGATGCTGACCTGATGAAGGAGGATGAATTTCCCCTATAAAATCCAATCCCCATTGTTGGAAGGGCGCTTCAACATATATAGGAACCAAAGGCAATGGAACAAGCTTCCTCTTTCCTTCAAACACTTGACATTCATGACATGTAGCTACCTTTTTATATATATCTCTAAACATAGTTGGCCAAAAATATCCAGCCCTCAAGATCTTGTTTGCAGTAGATTTCCAATAGTGATGTCCTCCACAATCTCCCTTATGGAATTCATCAATTACTTTATTAGCTTCTTCTTCAAGGAGACAATTTAATAATATCCGTTTTGCATCTTTCCAAAAGAAATTTTGGTCATACACAAAGTATTTTAAATATTTCAGCTTGAAAAATTGGGCTTTGGATTTTGAAAGATTAGCAGGGGCTTTATTATGCTACAAAACAAATGCTACGTCCTTGCACCATTCTGAAACCAATAATTTTTCATTTATGTGGACCAACTCCTCTTCATTTTCAGAAATTTCTGAGATCTCTGTACTCAAGTTAATATCAATATAGTCCAAATTTGATTGTGTTAGTAGCTTGGCTAAGCCTTGACCCTTTACCAACTTCGTGGGTTTAATCTCAATGTCATACTCTAACAATTTTTCTATCCACTTGCCCCTTTTTCCATCCGGATCAGCCTGTGTTAGAATATCCTTTATAACAACGTTTGGAACATAGGCAACAATGTGAGAATGCAAAACATAGATTCTGAAATCCTTTATTGCTTTCACCAAGGCATAAGCTTGCTTCTCTAGGATATTATACTTCAGTTTAGCATTTGCTAATGTCTTGCTAAAGAAAGAAATAGGTTGTTCAGTACCTTGACTTCCCTTTTGCAGCAGAACTCCAGCAATTGTATCCTCAGAAGCAAATGTAAAAATAAGGAATTCCTTGGTAAAATCTGGGCTGATAAGTACTGGTGCTTGTGTGAGTGCCTTCTTGATCTCCTCAAAAGATTTCTTTGCTTCAGCTGTCCACTTAAAGTCCACTCCCTTTTTCAACATCTTTGTTATACTCTTGACAACTTCAGCAAAGTTAGGAATGAATCGTCTAACAAAGTTAACTTTTCCAAGGAAGGATTGAATCTCTTTCCTACTTCTTGGTAGATCTAACTTTTGAATTGCACTAACTCTATTAGGATCAATCCTAATTCCTTCTTCAGAAATGATATGACCAAGAAGTTTGCCAGAGGTTAAAGAAAAAATACTTTTGGTTGGATTAAGAGAAATACCAAACCTTCTACATTTCAACAAAACTCTTTCAAGGTGCTTCAAATGATCTTCTTCTCTCTTTGAAAAAACTGTGATGTCATCAAGATAAACCACCACTGATTTATCCTTTTCTTCAGCAAAAGCAATATCCATTGCTCCCTGGAAAGTGGCTCCTGCATTCATGTTACCAAAAGGCATCTTGGCGTACATGAATATTCCCCATGGCATTGTGAAGGCTGTTTTCTCTTGATCATCTGGATGAACAAGAATCTGATTGTACCCTGAGAAACCATCAAGCATAGACATCCTTTGTGAACCAACAATGTTTTGCAGAATCAGATCCATCTTGGGAAGAGGATAATTATCTTTCAATGAAGCTTTATTCAGATTTCTGAAGTCTATACAAATCCTGATCTCTCCATTCTTTTTCCTAACTGGGACCAAATTAGCAAGTCAATTTGAGAATTTGATTGGAACAATAATCTTAGCATCAAGAAGTTTTTTCACTTCCTTTTCAATCAATGGCATAAGAAGAGGATTAATTCTTCTTAACTTTGCTTGAAAGGTTTTTCATTCTCCTTAATAGGAATGGTATGATGTATAACTGAGGAATCATATTGTTTCAAGTCAGCATAGCTCCATGCAAAAACATCAATGAACCTTTTCATCATCTCAACATATTTAGTCTTCATATCAGCTGGAAGAAATTTCGAAATCTTGACCATCTTAGGTACAATTGAATCTCCTAATTTTGGTGCTTTGAATACATCGTTTTGATTGAACAATTTCTCGAGGGGAATGAGAGCTTTTGGAATTAAATTGTTTTTTAATTGTAAGACTTCAAACTTTTCCTTTGATTCCACAAACATGTTTGCTGATCCATTTGAGTTCTCACAAATTCTTCCTTTAACTCAATGAAATTCTTTACCTGCTGATCATCCTCAAAGACCTGCCAATTAGTGATGTTATCTAGTATAACTGGTCAGTGACGAACCTCCACCTAATACTTTTCAGAAGAGTGCATAGTAATAATAAAAAGATTGGCAGAGACAGCAAGAGAATCTGCAATAGAGTTTTGGTCTCTGGTTTTGATACTAAAAGTATGAGCCTGAAACTTTTCCAACATATCCATCACTAAGTTTCTATATGCCCTCATCCTTACATCCTTGGTTTGATAAGCACCTTCCACTTGTTTTATTATCAATTCAGAATCTCCACAAAAAACAATGTTTCTAGCCTTCAACTTTAACAAAGCTTCTAAGCCCAAAATCAGAGATTCATACTCGGCCATATTGTTAGTGCAATCAAAATTTAGTTTGTAGGAGAGAAAATTACTTTCTTTATCAGGACTTGTGATCCAAATCCCAGCTCCTGCCCCCTCTCTTCCTGCTGATCCATCAAAATATAATGACCACCAACCTATTGTCTCATTTTCATCTTCTTGCTGATCTCCTTGGCACTGGTTTCCTGAAAGCTTATCCTCTGATTCTTCTCCAGCTGACTCATTGAAAAGGATGGCTGATCTGAGACCAGTGTCAAATAAATAAATGGGAAAGTTTTGAGGTTTATCTTTGCTGCTTACCATATAAGCCATTCTGGTCTCCCGATACAGCCTCCTTTTCTCACCAAAACCAGGGATAGTAGCTTAGGTAAGGTCCATTTGCATTGTGCCCTTGATTTTTGCTGCCCATGATCTTGAAAGAATCATCCCAAACTTAGGTGGAATGTCAGCCACAACAATGTCCATGACAATTGTTTTCGCTGGAATTTGTGTGAGACCCACAACAACATATTTAATCAAACCAATGCATTAAACTCTTTTTGAATCAAAGGAAAATAAATCCTTATATGGTCTAGTTACCTCTAATCCCAATATTTCCATGATCACCTTGGGCATAATATTATGATATGCCCCTGAATCTAACATAGCATTATGTAAAGTCATATCATGAATGCTAATGCTTATGTAGAAAGGGGGAAACTCTTCATTCTATTCATCTTCAAGTCTTGGACCCAAGTAAATAATAGGATTATCTTCTTGTACATTTAAGATATCAACTACTCCTGGTTGTGAATTGAGCATTTCAACAATCTTACTTCTGTATTTGTCTACCTTGAGGATTTCACTAAAGGGGACTGATATCTTGATTTTTGCAATCTCATTCTCAAGGTTAAAAACAAAAACAGTCTTCTCAATTTCTTTAGTAGGGGATGGAGCTTGAATATCCTTTTTTCCAGGTGGAGAATCATCTTTACCTTCAACAACCTTTGAGTTTCCCTTCTTATCTTCAACAAAATTTCAGACATCCTTCTTGGGATGTGCTTTGCTTGTTGTAATGGGCACGTTTCTATTCCTGAGATTGTACTGCTTTTGCATCTCAAAGATAGCATGCTGATAGCCCTTTAAATAGTCTGAAGGCTCTTCTCCTGGTTTGGTCATACTGGACTCATCATGTTCTTCCTTAGTCGAGAAAATCCCTGACACTTATTCATCAAGACAATGGATGGACTCCTCTGGAATTTCAGGTTCATCTTCTTCATCCACCAAATTTTGCTGGAAAGGAGGTCTTACTGGAAGATCTGGCTATTGATTTCTATTTTCTCTTGGCCTTTGCTGATTTTGAGGTCTTCTGAACTGAGTATTCCTAAATTTAGGTTCCTGCTGCGCTAGAGGAACGAGGTATTCCCAAGAGCCAACCAATTCCATCGGTTTTTCCATGGTCTTCATCATTGATTCAAACTTATCTTCTGGAGCTGAAGTGGAAGGTTTCTCTTCTTCTTTCAGTTTAGCTTTTGCCATCTTTGATTTCTTAGCAGCAATCATGTTTACTTCCACTTTAATTGCATCGTTTTGCATGTCAGCAAGAGTAGCAGAATCCCTTTCTCTGAGTAACAGAGAAAAGTCAGAATCAAATGCTTCGACATACCTCAGTTGTGCAAAGGCCCCAGGAGGTTTCAAATGAACTGGGATGGAATTGTATATTTTATTAAACCTCTTGGAGAAGTTTTGGATGGTTTCATCAGGAGCTCTTCTAAGATTGTTGTATTCAGTAAGAGCTTGGACAAGGTTAGTTCTATTTCCCCATTTCCTTAGAAAACTATCTTCAAACTATGCCCAACTATAAATGCTTCCAGCTGCAAGAGCCTTAAACCATTTCCTAACCTCTCCAATGAAGGTTTGTGCAAACAATCTTAGCTTCAAATCCTTATCATCAACTTCCTCTCTGTCAACAAAATCATTGAATCTGTCTACATGTTCTTATGCTGTGATATCTTCGTTCCCACCCCATGTTGGAATTCTAGCAGCATATTTGCTGGGAAGGTCATGTAAAACAATAGGGAGGGCTAGTGGAGCATACCTAGCAGGTACGACCATAATTAATGGAGGAGTAGTGATGACAGGTACTGTAGGCACAGAGGAACTATAACTGATATGAGGTGGATTTCCTAGTGTCTGAGAGCTACTAGGACTAGCAGAGGCAGAGGATAAAGTGCTGATACAAAAATGACTATGTGGACTTTGCAAACCACTGATAAATGTACTCCAATTTGGAAGGGGTAGACCAGTTTTAGATTTGAGTAAGACTTCAAAAGGATCAAGCTCTTTGTGTTTATTTAAATCTTCCTCTTCTAACAACAATTCAGAAGTAAGAACCTCCCAAAATTCCTCCTTATCTTTTTGTGACACTAAGGACGAAGTATCAATACCTCTTTTTTGTAAATCTAAAATAATTCCAATAAGTTCTTCTTCGTTTTCGGACCTCAACAACACCTCATGAATCTTATCATCAACAATTTTGTCCTCAGGACTTCTTGAAAATTCAGAGAGCAAAGATTTTGAAAAAGATGGAGTACCCGGTGTTTCAGTAAATCTTTGTCTGCTCCTTGAAATGGTGTTTGGATTGTCCACATGAGTAGGTGGATCTAGGTCAGGATTGCTCCATGTATATCTCCCTCTCCAAGCCACCTTTTAAACTTTGAAAATATATGGAGTCACCAAGGTAGATTGCAGCCTCGAAAAATCTTCTGAGCTCCTGCTACCTTCAGAAGTTCAGTCTCTTGATTTCGGGAATGAATAATCTTCAGACTCTCGGCAGATGCACCAAAATGTTATCTCAAAATCAGGCCCTAGAAGGCTGCAGACTAGGAAGACTTCAAGTAACTGTTTCAAACCTACTTTAGGCTGAGGTTTAGCCTCCCCAACCTGAGAGGGCTCTCTCAAAGGATTAAAGGTTTTTGATTATGATCAATATGGCTAATTCTTGTGAAACAAATAAAAAAATGAAATGGTGGAAACACAACTAATAGGTATCCATTGGGCTTATGGAGTCATATATGATTCAGTATTAACAGTAGGGTTGGCTTTGCATAGAAGTCAAGGCATTCAGATTTCAACATACCAAACATATAGAAGGCAGTTTACGAGTATATGAAGGAAATTAGAGCACTTGTTAATGATTTCTAAGTAATCACATACTGATAAAAATATAGATAACATGAAAAGACAACAAAAGAAACTCATTACATTGAACTCTTTATGATTCTTGAGAAGCATAAGCTAGTACTGTATTACCAAAAAACAGAGTCTTTACATAAGCCAAATATCAGAGCTTTTTTTCCATAACTTTCCAACCCCTGGTACATTGCTCTTTCTCCTATATATAGAATTATTTTAAAAAGCTGAGATTCCTCCTCCAACATGAGGGGAACTTGAATTCTAATTCTTATGACACCTATTCAAATTTTAACTACCTATTAAATGTAACAAACTGCTAACTAGACTTTTTAGAGATCTAAGGCCAATAAGAGTCTAACTCCATATCATGCTAATAATAGCCTTAATTACAATCATTCTCGTTCTTTGACAAGTGGCCTTTTTTAGTTTGGCTATGGTGGATGTTCGAAGCTCCATACTGGTCCTCAATGTCACATCTTCTCCATTGCCCCTGAAAAGTAGGAAATTGCCCCTGTTTATCTGCCTTTGGTTTTCCTCAAAGATATTCGCATCCAATGAACCATGCCCTTCATCTTTGATTATACAAAATATATCATAATTCCATGTCCTTGATGTGCTGTCAACCTTTTCCATGTGTGAAGACAAAAGCTCCTCCAAGCTGTCTGACATATCATGGACTGTAGTAAATGTGATCACTTTATAACAAAAAGTTTAGAGTTGGATTCGAATATATGTTTCCTCCACCTGTCTTGACCTTGTTGAAAGTTGATACCTTTAGATGATCCTTTGAAGATATTCCTTTTTCAAAAAATTTCCCTCGGTCTCTCAAAATCGGTTGACTGAGTTTAAATTATGTAGCTTCAGCAGTTTCGTAGCGCGCTACGAAACTGCTGTGCATTAGTCATCATCTTCAGCAGTTTCGTAGCGCGCTACAAAACTACTGTGTAATTCCACAGACACAGTTTCAACCCAAAAATTTTGCTATTTTTAGCCTCTTGATATTTAAACATCCTTTTTAATTGCTCCAAAGCTTTTCAAAACTGAGTGGAAATGTATGATTCTTCAAGAAAGATTATAACAAGGAAAACCATCAAAATTTGAAACATAACCTTACTTGATGTGTGACTCCCTTAAGGGGATTCTTTCTGCTGGCTTAACTGTATCTTTAAGTCTTCAATTTGTTTCTTCATGACTTTGATCCCATCTCTCAGGATTGTATTGAACTTTCTGATGAATTGTGCTTCCCTTATTGCAGGGACAGTCCAGCTATGGAATTGAACATTACAATCAACCACCTCGGGTATTTGAAATGTTTTGTCCTCCCACCGAGCTTGCATTGTTAAAATAATCATCCTTGATTGCAAATTTCCTGGAGGCTTTCTTCAGTCTAGCAATTTCAAAGTTTGCCAATTCCAACCTCCTTTTCAACTCTTCAACACTATCTTCTTCTTGAAGGGTAACTGCTTTGCCTTTATCTTTTCTTTCATGAGGATGTGTTACCTCCCCTGTTTCATCTGCTCTTGGTAGTACCTCCTGTATTTGTTTAAAATTCCTTGTTATGGGTCTTCCTGGCTTAAAAAAAAATTGATCAACCCGATCATCAAACTTGAGTTTTTCCAAGGCTTTGACTCTCTTAGCCGTGTCTTTTCCCGACTCTATCAAATCTTCTTGAACTAGGGGAGATTATTCAATATCAATGGCTTGCAGTAAGTCATTCAAGTCTCCCTTTGAAACAGGGCTTTCCTCAATAATCATTGACTTGCCTTTTTCTTTAGCTGCTTAGCTCCTAGTCCTTCTTCTTTGGACTCCTCCACCTGTGTTTGATTCATGTGCACCTTCTTTGACCTGAGTTTTCTATTTAAGGGACTGCTGGGGTGTATCCTGGATAGTCAGTGGCTTGGTGGATTCCCTTACTTGTTTCCTAGCCTTCAACTTTGCAAACCTCTTGGATCTTGTTTCTGCTTGATGACCAGTTGTTGTTGGAAGATCTTTTGCAGCTTGAGGACTGAGACCGGTATCGTTCTTGAAACCAGACATGAATATGAATGTGGGCCAGTCCCTTCCTACTCTCTGGATTTCATGTAGAACGATCAACTTAATTAAACTGTGGTGAAACAATGAGGTCTCACAGGCTTCTTTCCTTAGCTGCACCTTATCACACATTTTGCTTAAGCTACAAAATAAGTAAAAGGGTAAATCAAGGGATATCTTTCCTGTAAAATGTAGTAGAAGCTTGAAATGATATGAATACACCTTATTATATCTCCCTTCACAGGTAAGGTACCTATGTATACAGGTAAGCAGGTTGGCATATGAGTCCTTGACATAATTTCTAGGCATAGACTTGTTTAAATCTGAGTCAATGTACTCTGGCTTCAGAAACTCTTTGTAGGTGGTCATATCAAATTTGAAATTCTTAAACCAAGTTTCTTGTCCCCTTGGAATCTCAGTGACTGTGGATATTACCTCTGGTGAGACTTGCAATTCGAGCATCCCAACCTTTGAATTCAGCCCTGTGAAATTCGAAGCAAATTCCTTGGTGATTTGTGCATGACCTCCCTGGAGTTTCTCACAAAAATTCCAACATCCAACCAGCTTGAATGCATGCTCAACTTCTTTGTTTTTCAATATAATGTCTACACCTTCAGGTTCGTTTCTCAAACATCTTCCTGATCTGTGGTCTTTTCTTTCTGTCGATCCCTCCATGAGACTTCAGCGTAATGAAGGTTTGAAATACTAGCGCTACTCAAACTTCAATCTTTGCCTCGCTTGAATGGACGCCTCGCTTGATAACTGCCTCGCTTGATAACAATGCATTCAAATTGAAAACTTGCAGACTTGTTCCTCATGCAACGAATACAATCATAATTAAGACTATGAATACCTGGCTTTTCTTGGAACTTGCAACCAGAGCGTACCAAGGTACCTAGTGGCTGTAAGGATGGAGATAAGCGGTTGGACATGATATGTGGAGTGTATAAGCTAACAGTGAATGATGAAACCATAACTGAACTTGACAGATTTGACAGTTACGTAAAATTTGCTATGGATTGCACAAATCCCTGATTTCGTAGCGCAGCCAGTGTAAAATCTGAATTATGCGCTACGAAATCACCTAAAGAGCTTTGTGGCACATAGTGACCTTTGAACAAAGCTGACAGATGGTTATGAGACTGGTGATGAGTGAGAATGCATAATTGACCTTTATTTAAGTATACCATCAAGATTCCTAAAACTCAGACTCTAAGGCAAACAAAACTCAAACTTAGACTAGCACCGACCTTTACCATCAAACTAATGTGAGAAATTTGGGCATTAGAATTCTTAAGTGATAACAGGGTCATACCCTATCTTGGTAACCAAGTCTTCCAAATACTTGATCTTGTTGTCTTTGGCCAAGGAGGATACCTTCTCCATATTCAACTGTGACTGTACATTTGCAAAAGAAACTTGCAATTTGGATAAAGACATGGCAGTATTAGTGAGAGTGCAGGATATCATCTCACCATTTTGTTTATGCATCTCCATTTGATCAATGGGATGTATGTCCTTTGTACTTAACTCAAAGGGGGTGCTCTTGAAGTCAACTATTGATTTGGGCTGTGAAGTCTGGGCCTCAAGAAAGGCCATCTGCATTCTACCATGTTCAATATCAAACATCGACAAAAGTCTACTTTGTGAACTGGAAGTCTTCTTCCATAATTGATTGTAGGTGTTGTTCTTCAAGATTTCATTTCTGAGCTTTATTTCTTTGTACCTATCAAACATTGTCTTCTCTTTTTCTGTCTGGATAGTGTGTGCTTCTAGCTTGGTCTCCTTATGAGCCTATGAATATGAAGGTTAAGAAGGAGATGTAGTGAACTTAGTGGTTGTTGGTGGAGAATCTATGATGATGATAGTTGCCTATCCTTCAATCTCTTTGTCTACATCTCATTTGTGAGTCACCTTGGGCCTCTTTCTTTAGCTGATTCTAAATTCTTTGACTTCACTCCATATTGTAGATGATGACCCTTCCTCCCTCTACCTTTTTCTGTATTTTTCCTAAGGAACAAGAGTCTGCAAAATGGAAGTGGACACAATCTTCTCTTCAGCTTCCTGGAGGGTATTTTTTGCCCATTCCAACTGATTGGCATATTGTTCTATGTCTGGCCTAGAAGTATGGATGTAAGGAGTATTCTTATTGTCCACTATGAGTTTTGAAATGATGCCACAGGGGTCATAAGACCATGTGAAGCTCAAGTTGAACTTCATTTCCTTCAGTATCTTATCTGCCTCCTCCCCTACAGTTCTTGTGTTGCACACAAATGGGCCTATCTGTGTTTTTATCCTAAATTGTGCCTTCTTCTTTACTACTACAAAGTGGATCTCATATGAGTTCAACATTTTCTTGATATATTCTAGTGAAAATATCCTCATTGGGAGGTACTTGGGGAGCTTGTAGGGGACCAATTCACATCCATAGATCTAATCTCTATGTAGTTTTGGTATAGGTATTGATCTTTGGTCTTTTCTTGGTCTGATAGATGTAGTATTCATTTGATCTCTTCACTAATCCTGGGCTGCATTGTATTGTAGAGAATGTTCATAGCTAGATGAACAAATTCTTATATAAATTGCTTACAGGTGAATTCTTGTTGTTCTTTCATGACCAATGAGGTACAACACATCACTAGTTGTTTTTCCCTTGCATCATCCAATTTCTACAATGCAAAATTGAAACTTTCTGCTTGATATTAGGTGAACATGTAAATTAAAACAGAGGTGTAACTGAACACCTGCTCTTTGGGAAACTTTATGAAATGCTCATGGATATTGTTAACCAAGAATTGAATGAAATTGAAAATAGTAGAGGGCTTGTTGTCTATGGAAAATGTGGAAAGGAATCCTAAAATAGGCTCATCCACCCACTGATTAGAATGGTAGCCTAGGATGTGAGAAAGGATAGAAATAATTTTCTTAGCCTGATCAAGGAAAATGGAAGAAGGATAAGGAGGATTCTTCTGGGGTGATTGGGCATTCTCTGGCAAGAAAATCTCAAAAATCCTAGGTCTGGTGGAAAAATCCAAATTTTGATAAAGCTGGCTGAGGGCTTCTAAGGAGAAAGGGGCAACATTTTCCACAGAAGGGGCCAACATCATTTGGTCAATAGATTTGGTTGTGATGGTGAAAAGGATTTCACCTATAGGTGAAATTTTAGCTCTTTGGACAGGGACATAGCAAGCTTGGCATCTTCTACTGAATTCTGGGGCTTGGAATGTCAAAGGAAAGATATAATGGGGGAGGTTTGACTCCCAGAATCTTATCTCATCAATTTTATCAATGTGTTTATCCTCTAACCAACAGTATAACTCGAGGAAATCACAGTCACAGAGTGTTTTAGTTATCCGGTAATCCCTGTTTTCCAATGGTGTGTGATCCGGGTCTATAGAAGGTGGAATTAACGTGTTAATGTCTTGGTCCTAGGTCTTAGATTTAGGAGGCATGGCTGTAGTAGTTTCTAAACAAAATTAATAGACAAAGGAGGCTTAATGGGCTTAGAAAAGATAGTCTATCAGGCGAAAAAGAACATGGAGGTCTGCGACTGTCAGGATGCTGGTGGTGAAGAAGATCTAACGGAGGTCATTGCAGGAAATAATGAATAGAAGGAGCAATGAGAAGTAAATATTGAGCATAACGGGCTTGGGATTTATTTAAATGCAAAGGCAAAGTCTTGTTGGAAATGGCATGGGGCCATTACTAAATAGTTACCTAAGAAAATTAAATGAGAAATAGGTATTAAGTGGGAAGGCATTTAATTGGAGCAACGGTCCAGACAGGTGGCAGGCAGAGAGTGGTGGAGGAGGAGTGATGGGGGCACGACAGGAACAGATGCAGGACAGGCGGTTTCTGGAGGGGGTGATGGGAAGTTAGCAGTATCGCAAGGGGGTGCGAAATCACCGCGATGTGCCACGTAGGGAGTAGGGCCCGGTAGAAGAAACCGCCTTCCAGACCCCCTTGGGCGGTAAAGGGAGAATGCAAAGGGGGGGCCCAAAAAGGACAATGGATGTGGATGGAGCAGGGGATCGAGTCCCTAGGTGTTGAAGGTGAGGTAGGTTTAACCACAAACGACAAAATGATTTATCTGCTTGCGCTTGTATTATTTTCTTTCCAAAATTAGGATAAAGGGGAAAAATAAGGAAATGAAATACTTTATCCTTGCGCATATAATTATCCTTTAAAATTAGGATAAAGGGGAAATAATAAACATTTCAAAATACATAATGCATAGCTTGCACTTCTGCCCTTTTTCCCTATCCTCAAACGTAGGATAAAATTTATGCATGTTGATGTTTAAGCAAACCACCTAATCTACCTACCCTTAGCTAGACTATCATTTTCTATTTTAATCTCTAGTGTGCATTAAGGCTAGCAAACCCATTTTCGTTTTCTTTTATGCAGAAAGAAAAACTATCTAACCTATCCCTTATTTCTCCTATTGAACCAGATTAAACAGTTGGGTCAATGTCATTTTCTACCTAACTAATGATTTACCCAGTTTAAACTGTTGGATAAACCTTTATTCTCTATCTAATTTACGGAAATTTAAAGAAGTCTAATCATGATTAATCAGTATGACTAAACTAAAGCAAGTGATTGTGGCATTTTGGACAAGATGTACACAACTTTATTTCACATAAATGAAGCAAAAACCATGTATGAGTAGTGGCCTTTAGACTTGCAAAATTTTCAGTATTATTCTCTTTTTGATTTTCTTTGTTTTGGTGGGGTTTAATATTTTCTATTTTTTCAATATTTTTGGAATTTCTCTTTATTCTTCTTCTTTATACCCTCTTTTCATTTTTTATTCTATTTTTCTTTTTTATTTGGAAATCATTGGCAGATGACAAGTATTTACAAAATACGATCACTGAGATACATCACTCAATTACCTTGAGATCCTATAAATTATAGGACCCTAAAAGGTTGAGTTACTAGTCCTGCAAGCTGGGTTAGAACAAACGCTCTAGAGCCCTAGATAACTTGGATAGAGATTGGTATGATGATGGTTAGTGATGCATGATCATGAGGTGGAATCATTGGTTGAGGGTTGAGGTGGTTTGGCCTCTAGAAGCCCTGGTTTGGTTTCTTGTTTTATTCCATGATATCCTATATTCATGCTTGGAATATGGCACAGGGGTGATTGGATGAAAGAGAGATTTGGTTTAGCCCAATCTATGGTCAGATGGTATGTGGAAGTCCCTTATTTGGTTGGATTTTCATATGTTAATAAGAACTCATTTCTCTTATGTTTTGTGTGGCAATGTACTTGTTATTATATGGATTTGATGGTTGTTATATTGTTGTTAATTATCTGGTAATTTGTTGGTTAGAAGTGTGGTTTTATGGCAGCCTTGAGTTATGGATCTCATCATGTTTTGTTTAGTAGATGAAATGTTAATGAATGAATGAACTAATAGATGATAATGCAACTAATTTGAGAGGGAATTAGACCTTCTTGACGATTCTTAGATAATTATCAGGTCCCTATGTTCAGATTTGTTCTTATGACCTATACATTACATGTTCATCATGTGTTTGCCGAAATACCTATCATGGTTAGAATGAATCAAGTCAGGTCCTTGTTCAAGTTTTGCATTAGAGGAATTGTCTTCTTGTCATTTACCACTTCTAATAATTTCATAAAGTTCTGGGTAGAGGCCTAAGTCCTAGCCTTGGAAAAGTGGCTCATAAGTTGGGGTTTCTAGCACAAAACTGCCTGAAAAAGACTGCAGCCACATGGAGGCCTTGTTGTGAGAGCGACTGGAGGGTTTCAGTTGCATGGAGGGCTTGCATGGGAGTGATTGGGGGTCCATTTGAGTCAAAAGGAAAGTTAAATCAGGGGTTGGGAACCTAGAGTTGTTGGTTAGCCTTTGGGGTTCCTATAGCTCCTAAGGAAGGTCAGTTTGGTTTTGGTTAGTCGATTCCACTTCCTTAACTTTACTTGGGGAGTTGAATCATATCATAGTAACTATTTGTCACATGTTTACCACAGCGGGCCAGTTAGTTTGGGTAAATGTGGGAGGAGGGTGTTACACATATAAAGTAAGGGTTTCATTCTAGGAAAATAAACCATAAATTAACATAACTTCTACTGTCAGATATTTCGCCTAATGAATGGCCCAGATTGACAACAAAATTACAATATTATACAAGGTAATTTTTATCAAAATTTTGCTTATGCCGGGAATGTTCCTGGACCCCCCTCCCAGGGGGGGGGTCTCATAAAATCGTCGCCGCCCCCCTTGGACCCCCTTAATAGAAATCCTATGGGTGGAATTGTCGCCCCGTTAGGAACTGAGGTCCAACACAGCTAAAACGAGACCTTTCAATCAAGAATATAATCAGCCTTTGCACCTAATAATTTGTACATAATTTTTTTACTTTGATGTCATTTGTGCTTAATAAGCATCTATAATTATAATCGATATTTATTAAGTATCTGAATCTTGATTAAAATTGTGTTGATATAAAGCTGAGGGAAGGGGTGGGCGAAGATATTATGCAAAACGGGGGTTATGGGGGTGTATTATGCAAAACATATTATGTTTTGCACAATATCTTCCCCCAATGAGGGTGGGAGTGGGGGAGATATATTATGTACAAAAGTTTTGAAGTGAGTTCAGAGGTAAATATTAAGTTTTTTATTTTATATATCCCCCATCCCCAACTATATGTTTTGTATAACATCTCCCCCGACTCCCTCCCCTACCCTCATAATGGGGGAATATTTTTTTACATAGTATCTCTCCCCACCTAAACCCTAATATGTTTACAATATGTCCCCCCACCCCCACCCCCATAATGGTGGGTATATTAAGAAAAACAAATTGAAGAGGGGGGGGGGGGGGGGGGGGGGGGGGGGGGGTGGGGTGGTTGTTGGGATAGATACTATGTTTGGAATAATATCTCCTCTCACTCTCACAGTCATAATGGTGAAATATTTTTTGCATAATATATTCGCACCCCCAACCCTCATAATAGGGAGATATTATGCAGAACATGTTATGTTTTGCATAATATCTCCCCCACTCCATGTTTTGTATAATATATTTTCCTACCCCAACCTATGTTTTGCATAATATCTTCAATCAACCTTATTTTAGCCATCAGCACCTGCATAATTGTCAAACTGAGAGTAACTCCGAATGAATTTGATTTTTTTCATTAAGATAAAACATGGATATATACATGGAGAGGGAGACTATTGGGTTTCATCTCCAAATGTCTCTTCATCTTCCAATTATCTTTATTTTTCTATTTACAATATTTACATAGATTTACCTAATCCCAAAGATTAGGTGCCAACATTCCCCACCTTAATCTGAAGCAATGTTTGTGAGTCCAAGCATCATTCTGAATCTTTCAAACTTTCCCTTCCAAGCGCTTTGGTGAAGATGTCTATAATTTTCTCAGTTGTGGAACAATGTCGAAGGTGGATTATGTTGGCCTCAACATGATGTCAAATCATATGGTATTTTGTATTGATTTTATTGGTTTGATCATGGAACTTTGGGTTCTTTGCCACTTTATTGCAAAAGTGTTTTCAATCAGAAGAGGATTTGAATGAACTTGTTTCTCCTGCAATCTTCTAGAATTTTCCTGAGCCACACAATTTCCTTTGTTACTTCATTTTTTGCCACATATTCTACCTCAATTATGGAATCTACTAGAACTGATTGTTTGCTTGACTTCCAGGAGACAACTCCTGATCCAAGACTCATAACATAACTTGAAGTAGATAATCTAGTTTCTTTATCTCCATCAAAATCTGAATCAAAGTATCCAATCAAGCTAGAGCCATCCACCTGTGTTTACTTGAGTCCAAAGTCGTGAGTTCCCTTCAAGTACTTTAGAACTCTTTTTGCAGTAGACAAGTGAACCTCACAAGGCTTTTGCATAAAATTGGAGAAGATTCCAACAAAAAATGAAATGTTTGTTCTGGTAGTAGTAAGGTAGTTGAGACTTGCTACGAGTTGTCTATACTTCATTACATCCTCAAATCCGTTTCCTTCAGTGGATGTGAGCTTTAAGTTCCGTTCCATTGGAGTAGTCAAAGGATTGCATTCAACCATGCCAAAAATATTCAACAAATCTCCAATGTACTTCTTTTGAGAAAGAAATATAAACTTTAGATGTTGGGTTATTTCAATACCAAGATAGTAGTGAACATAGCCCAAATTTGTCATTTCAAAACCTTTCCTCAGTTCCTTCTTTATGGATACAATGCAGATCTCATTGTTCCCTATTATCAGGAGATCATCTACATACACCACAAGATATACAATTGTTTTTCCAACTTTCTTGACAAACATAGTTTCATCACCAAGATCATAATGTTTGAAATTGAGTTTCAAAATATTCTCAGTTAAATTCTCGTACCAGGCTCGCAGTGCTTGATTGAGGCCGTACAAGGATTTTACTCTCTTGCATACTTTATGTTCCTGATCCTTCACAACAAATCCTTTTGGTTGGGACATAAAAACATTCTCTTTCATATCTCCATTCAAGAAAGCAATTTTTACATCCATTTGATGGACTTTCCAACGGTTATGAGCTACCAAGGCAAAGAGTGTTTGGATGGTAGCCCATTTTGTTTTGGGAGAAAATTCTCCTCATAGTCGACCCCTTCCTTCTATGCAAAACATTTTGCCACAATCCTGGCTTGTGCTTGTCAAGTGAGCCATTTGTGTTATACTTGTTCTTGAAGACCCACTAGCAACATATTGGTTGGTTCCCGATGGAGGATCAACTAGCTTCCAGGTGCCATTCTTTATCAAAGCAACATATTCTTTTTGCATCGCTTCTTTCCATTCATCATGAGAAGCAACTTCTTTGAAGGAAGTTGGTTCGAAATATGTATACAAGTACAATTCACAATCATAAGAAACATCCATATCAACAGGTGAATCAGAATCGTCAACACCAACTCCATTCTGTCTAGTTGAGCTTCTTGTTCTTGTCTTTCCAACCTCACCAAGATGAAAAATTTCAAGTGTCTTTGTCAGCCATTTTGGAGGACCTTTCTGAGATGGCTCAGGCTACTCAGTTGACTGAGATTGGACCGAATCAAGATTTAGTCTCTCAATTCTATCAATCACATGACTCAAAGTTTCATCAGTGGTTGGATCTTCATGCGCGGGAGAGAGTACTTTAGAAGAAGATTCCACATATTGATCCAGTATTGGAATCCCCCCTTCAAGATGTGGAATCTCCTTATAAAAGTCTTGAAAATAATTTGCATGTCTGAATATATCCAAGTGATCAAGTTGTCACTCAACAACATTGCAAGTCTTTGAAGATTCAAGAAAGATCACATTTCTAGACATTATAAACTTCTTATTCACTTCATCATAGAGACAGTATTCTTTGGAGGTATTTGAGTACACCGGGAAGATACATTTGCGAATCGTTGCACCGAGTTTGTTTCTTTGTTCCTTGGGTATTAAGGCATAACATGTGGAACCAAAAATCCTTAGATGCCTCACCAAAGGAATGTGGTGACACCACAGTTCATAGGGAGACTTGTTTTTTTATAGAATTAGATGGACTCATGTTCTTGATATACACAACACATAGAACTGCATTAGCCCAAAAAATCAGTTTAACTTTCTTGAAAAACATCATGGAGTGTACCATATTTAAGATTATCTTGTTCATTCTTTCAGCTACTCTGTTCTATTGGGGATTATAAGGCACGGTTGCTCGATGTTTGATCCCGTGTTGGTGAAGATAGTTTTAAAATTCATTTGATGTATATTCTTTTCCATTATCAGTAAAAATAGATCCAATATGAGATTGTGAATCATTTTTAATCCATGCATAAAAGTTCTTAATTATTTTAAAAGCTTTAGATTTATTCTTCAATAAATAAACCCCAACACATTCTGGTGTAGTCATCAATAAATATCATCATATATTTATTACCATTTGCAAAGGGAATAAGCATTAGGCCACATAAATCAGAGTGAATGAGGTCAAGTTTTCTATGTGCTCTAGAATGAGAATCATGAAAATATTTTTTGTTGTGCTTTCCTAAGATACAAGCATCACATTGCTTAAGTTTCCTAGGAATAGTTGGAAAACCAGTAACACCATTTTTCTTCAACAAATGAAGGTTGTCATAGTTCAAGTGTCCAAATATAGCATGCCATAAAATACTAGATGGAAATGTACCTTCATCATAGTGAGAACTGTTTGAAAAATTATGTGCACGAGAAGAGGTTCCTTGCAGCTTTAGAAGTCTTTCTTCTTTTATCCTAGTCATGACAAGCGAGTGATCTGATTCTTTTCTCACCTCAACCTTGCCATCAAATATGTGAATGGAGTGTCCTTGTTGGCGGATGTGGACCAAAGAAAACAATTTTCTCCTCAACTGCGAGAGGTGTTGAAATTTCTAAGTCTATCCGTTAGAAATTTTATTTGTATTCTTCTAGTTTATTTCTCCTACTTGTTAATTACAAACAAGTTATTTAAACATATAAACATCGAAATAAACACAATAAAACCTCAACCATATACAGATCAATAACTGAAAGAAATAAAAAACACACAAGTGACACCGTTATTTTTGGACAACTCGTCCCTAGAAAAACCCAATGCGGGAAAACCAATGCAACAATTCTGAGGGTTATATTATTATGCAATCTATCCTTGAGTACAACAGGGTTCCAAACTATCTCATCTAACAGAGAAAAATAACTGGCAGTAATACCTCTATATTTGAAAGTAGATATTCAGAAAATATGCCCCACGAAACCCTCTCCGGCAAAATTGAAGCACTGTGTCAACCCTCCTGGGCTCTGCATCAGCCTCGAAACCCTCTATGTCGGCCCTCTAAGGCATTTCATAGCCTCTACAACCTTCCTTGTCACTCTTGTTCCCTCTGCATGGATGACGCAGGCCCTCTAGCCTCTGCAGTGTCTCAGCTAGCCTCTGCGTGGTCTGCTCTGGCTTCTACGTCTGCCTCTGTGCTAGTCTCTCGGCACTATCTCTGCCTCTCTTTCTAGTACTCACTACCCCTCGCTACAAATTGATCACTGATTCGATGTTTCTTAGCAAACCCCGATCTAGAAAATCGAATGACTGATCACTCTGGTGTGTTCTCCAACTGACCCTCAAGCCTCTGCTTATACTTTTCCTATTGGTCCTTCAACGACAAATATTACATCTATAATCAATGGCTAAGATTAGATTTGGATTGATCCATGTCGTTTAGAACCTTCTAACCCAGTTTTATATTAATACACATTAATATTTTATTTTCCTAAGTCTATACTTAGGAACTCCATTAAAAATATTAGTTATTTTAATATCTCCTTAACTGGGTAGAATCTGCCCAAACCATTTATGGGTCTTGGAGATCTCATGTTCTTTAGCCACTCCACCAATTTTCATGGCTAGAGCACATCCAATGCTACCCCAAATAAACAGGAGGTATAGAACATCATGTAGAAGAAAGTCTGGAAGTCTAGGCAGTTTGAGCTTGATGGTGCCACGCCCTGATGGCTTGAGTTTTGACTTGTTTACAAAGTAGACTGCTCCGTCAACATTGTTAGTGAAAAGCTATCCTGAGAGACATGTGACAAGTTGCTTCTGAATCAAGTAACCAAACATCTTTCCATGAAGTAAGTGAAGCATTTAATAAGTCTTCAGTTACTCCAATGCGTCAATGTGCAAAAACATAATGAGTGGAATCATGTTCTTTTCCTTTCCCTTATTCAGGTGTTTTACCTTTTCCTTCACTTCTTTCCTGCTCAATTATGTACCAAGGAAGCTTACATGTGGATGCGTCATGTCCATATCTATTGCATTGTATGCAATGAAGATCAAACCTTTTTCCTTGGAAATGTCTACTCTCCCTACCTCTAAAATTATTCCTCCCTCTTCCTCTTCCTCTTTAGCCACCTCTTCCTCTAGAAGAATATTATGCATGATTCATCTCCTTATGTGCAAGGCAGAAAACCTCTTCAATAGACTGAGGAGTTGTCTTCTTCCCAAAAACATTCTCTCTCTCAGCAAACTTCTTCTCAAGGGAGTCAAAGGTAATCTCCTTAAGGTTGCCACTTTCTTGCAATGACTCAAGATAATGTGAATAGGTGGGATATAGTTCCTTGACATAAGCTATGAGAGGAATATCTATTTCAACATTAGTGGCTTTTGTGTCATGCATAATGGATCTTACTTCTGATGTTAAGACAAGAGGGTCATCATTTTTCAACTCAAGATTGAACAACTTGATCATCAATTAAACAACTTCAAGTTAAAAGTGTGAGTCATATAATTCCTTCAACTTATTTAAGGCTTCAAAGGCCTTTGAAAATGGTGAAATATGATGACTCACCTCTTCATTTACTAAAGATGCAATCAAGGAATAAGCCTTGTTGTTCTTGTTTTCCCAAATGTAAAACTCCTTGTCTGAAGTGGGGTTTTCAGGTGCATTATCTCCTTCTCCTTTGCAGATTCCTTTCCATTAAATTTCATTGAAAATAAGGGTGTGTTTTATCTTCCGGGACCACTCATGACAGTTCTCCTTTCTAGTGAGAACTACTCCCACTATCGAGATGAGTGAATGAATTCTAAAAAAAACTATCTTCTTTCAATTCAAAATCATGACTTTTCTTGATGTCTTCTATTATGAGAATGAAAAAAAAATCTCACTAATACTTTAATCATGTGACCTCTCCTTAATATATTAATGTTTCCACTCCTTAATGTAATATGTGGCATATCTATTCAATTCAACTCACTACTATGACATCATAAACCATATGCCATACGCATCATGATTTAAAAGGAAACAACACCCATATACAATTTTGTTTACTAATACCTAATCTCTCCAAGGGTCTCGACCCTTATGACAAACCCCAACACACATAAAAATTTAACAGAGGCATATCATTCACCCAATGTTGGGCATGGAATCCCCCCCAAGGCATGTTCTAGGGCTCAAAGCCCAAGTTTTGACCGAATTTTGTTATAAAGCTCCGCGAATATGGGGCGTGGGGCGCGAACGTATGATAGAGTCACAGGGTTGTCTGCCCTAGTTTTGTAACGTAATGTTGGCCTACCCATGGTCCGTGGACCATGGGCTTGTATAAAGAGAGTGAGGCTCTATGTGTAAAAGATAACTAAATAAAGAGTAGAGAAGAATAACAAGTCAAAGTGATTGAGTCGCAAGTGGAAAGTGTGTCTTTGGGTCGTAGAGTAGGAGAAGGCTCTGCAGCTGAGTGCGCAGAGGCCTAGTAGTCCACAATTGAGTGCGTGGACCCCTGCAGCTGAGTGCACAGGGCGGAGACGGAGTCTGTAACCAAGGAAGGAATTAATAAAGAGAAGTTTTATCATAATGTTGTGTATTTGTTCTTGGGTTAATGTATGGTTGATTTGATTTGCAAATATACTGTTTATTTACTGCGTGCAAAGTTAAGTAACTAACATTGGAATAACATTGAGGTCTTGGGTAATAACGCAGAGCGCGACATTCAGCCCCTCTGTAGGGCTACGTGAAGGCAGTATATTAGGTTGCGAGGTAAGGGAAAGTGCGCATAGCGACTTGTGCGCAGGGTCAAACCACAGACCACTTGAACTCATCAGACATCTCTAGGGTGTGGAAACATGGTTCTAGCACTCTCCCATACTACTTCGGGTGAGACCTCATTCCATGTTCCATAGATTGTTGCTGAAAGGGCCAGTGGTACCAGGATTTGTTTGGCTAGTTAACTCTGAACCTGGGTCAGGCCCCAATAGGCCAACATATGGTTTCGTTGCCGGGACTGGGATCTACATAAGAGATGTCTGATGTTGTATCACTGCAATCCGATGAAAAAAGGAATTGAAGAGTGGTTTGACAAGAATATTCACGGGTTCGCAGCGCGTGAAAACAAGAATCCATGATTATCGAAGGAAGAGTGGTTAGATTGCTACTTATATATGGAAATCCATGAAATTTTCTTTACATCCCTCCCCACTGAATTGTATGAGTGGATCGCGAAGCTAGCAGACAGTCAAGGAAGGTGTTGACTCGACAAACCTATTGTGTGGACTCCAGAGTTGGTGCGTAGACTGGAAGCATCAGAAGATAAGATCACGTGTGCCGTAGACCATTGGCTTGACCAAATTATAGGAGGGTTTATCACTAAGTTCGCGGTAGATACTTCAGTTAGCTATAGCGAGGCAGAACGATGTTTCCTCAAAGGACCACAAGGTAAGTACGTTAAATCTTTGAACACTTGGATTAAAATGCTACTGTGTGAAAAGCGGGTTATGTGAATAAATTGATGTTTGGGGTTACGTGAAGTGGGACTATCTACAGAAATGAAGGTAGTGCAGAACTAGAGTCTAGTCCCTTGATTTCACCTCCGCGGGAAAGCGAGGAAGAGCCCACGAAAGTTTCACCAAGAAGCGTGATTAGTCTGATAAAGCAGTGAATTCCACGCATACCACCCCCACCTACACCACCACCATTTTCACCATCTTCACCCACCCTACCTTTGCTACGATCACAATTCAATATGGCAAGCGCGATAAAATTTTCGGTGTTCAAAGTAGTAGGGAATGAAGATCCAGACTAGTTTTGGTTCGTGGTAAAGGTTGTATGGGAAGTGGAGGGAGTCACGGATGACAATATAAAGAAAGAAATGCTGGTCAGCACTTTGTAGGATCGTGCACTGACCTGGTACATTAAGCATTCCAATGAAAACCCAAATGCGAGGATCATGGATATCCAAGCTACACTAAATAGGGAATTGAGCAGGCCAAAATCAGAGACACAATCGATTAATGGATTTAAGGAAATCGTGATGCTTCCAGGAGAGACCCCGTGGGAGCTAGATCAGAGATTGAAGGGTATGATTCATGAAGCCAACATGACCTTGATGGATGGGCAACACCATGCATGGTTTGTAGTGTCACTAACACCACATCTAAGGAATGCGCTATCACAGCAGAAGCTATCTATTCAGGCCGAGGCCTTAGAGATCATAGTGAGACTGCACGAGAACCTGATACAAGATCCTAACCTGGGAGTTCAACAGATCCACGCGCAGTTGAAATACTTGTTTCTTGAGATGTAGAGTTTGAAACAAGATAGGACGGCTCACCCAGAAGTGTGCGAGGAGGTATGGTGCATAAAGTGCAAGGGCTAGGGACATGACAAGGACCATTGTCCAGTCTTCGTGAACTACTTGGCAGGAGGAGGACTAATTCCATTGAGACCAAAGGCACAAGCAGAACCGAGCGCGACGCCTGCATTATGGTGTGCAGTTTGTCAAATAGGAGGGAAGCATGCTACAGATAACTGCCATCTATTACAGAAGTATACACAGACTTCCCAACAGTTGTTCTGTAATTTCTATAGGTCAGTAGGCCATGATGAACGCACTTGTAGAATTTATGAACTGATGATGGATCAGACTCTTACCTACAGGGTTTAGACCGAAACATGGGTCCTCGATCAAAATGCAGGGATAATGCGCATTGGATTTCAAGGGTGTAGACGAGGTCGAGGTGGAATGGGACTAGGAAGAGGTCTCAGCCAGTTGATTTGTTACAATTGTGGAGGGCTAGGGCATTATGCCTGTGATTGTACAAATCCGACGAGAGCATCATGCTTATATTGTACCCAGTTTGATCATGAGACGGAGGACTATCCCACGCTGATAGCAATGCTGCACAATAAAGGAACACTCCAACCTCCCCCGACTCAAAACCTACAAATGATGAGGTCTGAGCCACACGAGGAAGACTCGAATGTAAACATCATGCTCCGAAGTGGTATCACGACAGGAGATGACAAAGGCAAGCAGCTCGAAGAGAGTGCCTGGGTTCGCAAGGCTCCAACAAAGGAACTAGAATTTGATTTGGAGCGCTAAGGAGACATTCATGGAAGCTAAGAAGAGCTTCATGGAGGCCTCCACTTCAGGTAGTAAAGAAAAACTGGAACCGGAAATGGACCCATCAATGCTCACTACCTTTTTGGAGACATGCATGAAGCTGCTGCGTGACAGCAAGGCTGTGAAGGGGCTGCAAGAACTCATAACTAGATGTGTTGGGACCGTGCCAGGAGAACTGCGCGTAGTCCGAAAGCTCGAAAAGCACATAATGCAAACAGGAAGAGAGATGAGATTGACTGCGCAAATCGAGGAATATCAAATGGATCAAGTGATTCTGGATCTAGTATCAGATTTGAACGTCAGGCTACCAAAGCAGACATGGGAGCGCATGGGTAGGCCCGCGTTGAAATTGTCTCCTCTTCAATTGAGAATGCTGAACCAGCAAAAGATCCTACCTATGGGGAGATTGCAGGGAATAACTGTAGATATTGAAGGTGTGAGCACTCTTGCAGAGTTCGAAGTGATAGAGATTGTTGATGTTAGCAATCCCTATCATGCACTACTGGGAATAGATTGGGCCACTGAAATGAATGGAGTGATAAATCTAAAGAAGTGTAATATGATTTTTGAGAAAAAGTCACTGCGCGTAGTGGTACCTTTAGACCCTGCGGAAGGATCGTGCTACATAAAGCCGGTGCATGACTACGAGAGCGATGATGATCTAGACTGTATTTATAAGATAACCATGTAGGAGCAGGACTGGGTGAATCCAACAATGGATGGCAGGATTTCGTGGGAGCGCGAAAGCTCCTGCACCTCAGATTCAGATGAGGAAATAGAATGATGGTAGAACCAGTTACATGAGGTAACCACGTTCAACTGCAACATGATGATAAGGCCACTGCGCTGCGTGACAACAGAGGTAAGATATCTTCCTATGTATGACAGGTTGATAGAAGTGGATGATTTCCTGTACAAATTTGAAAGAGATGTACTGGAAGAACAGTGTTTCAACGCTCTGAAATGGGAACTGCGCTCTACACCCACAAGATGGTGGGGTGCACATCAGAGAAGTTTTGTGGACTGGTGCGAATGCAGAAGGATGATGCTCATGTAGTTTAGAAAGCCTCAAATGCAAATGAAAGCTGGGTATGACGGACAAAACAACCTACGCACCCAGCTATCTAGATGGGTACAGGCATATGGTGCCCAACCTGCACGAACGCACACCTTCCTTGCGATAGGAAACACAACCAACAAGCAAGAAAGAGCATGACAAGGGCGCGGATGACGAGCAAGAAGTATGATAAGATTAAGCACGCAGAAGGTTATCTGCATGGAATCCTTTGACAAAGTATGTGAAGCACTGAACACGGTCCACCATGTGAAATGAATTGACTGGAACCTGCACGTACCTGCAATACTATGGGCTTATAGGACAACGTGCAAGAAACTGACAGGACAAACACCTTTCCAGTTAGTTTATGGCGTGGAAGCGATGGAATATATTGTACCTAGTCTACTCATAGCAGTGCTCATAGGTATGACGGACTGTGAAGCTCTGGAAGAAAGGCTCTCGCAATTGGAAGAACTTGAGGATGAACAGTTCCTAGCGGGTTTTCATCAGTAGGTACAAAAGTAGTGTGAAACGGCTTGGCACAATCGCCATATTAAGTTGCGCACCTTCAAGGTGAATGACTTAGTGCTATTGCATGACAATAAGTTTGAAAAAATCTCGGGAAAGTTTAGAATGCATTGGCTGGGACCATACATGGTTAAGGAGGTCGCCAATGGAGGCGTAGTACAACTAGTCAAACTAAATGGAGAGCCTTTCCAAGGCAAAGTAAATGGCAGCCACTTGAAGCCCTACACGGGTGGCCTGGCTATCTGACTAACCGGTGGAAGCACAGTCCTCGCGCTCCAAGGATCTGGACAAAGGTACAAGACTATAAAGAACTACAAGGGATACTGGCACAGATGCAGAGAATCAGTTCGGACACAGAGGTCACGGAACAATGTATGCAGCAGCTCCAGCAAGTAGCAGCTCAGTGCGCCGCTGACCTTCGCGTAGTTTGAGAATAGTTGGAGGGACTCCACGCAAAGATCGTCGCGGCGATAGAGTGACTCGAGGGCGAGTCATGATGTTTGTGTTGGGGGCTTGTTGGGCATGGAATGCCCCCCAAGGCATGTTCTAGGGCTCAAAGCCCAAGTTTTGACCGAATTTTGTTATAAAGCTTCGTGAATTACAGGCATAGGGCGCGAAAGTATGATAGAGTCACAGGGTTGTCTACCCTAGTTTTTTAATGTAATGTCAGCCTACCCATGGTCCGCGGACCATGGGATTGTATAAATAGAGTGAGACTCTAAGTGTAAAAGATAATTAAAGAAAGAGTAGAGAAGAATAACAAGTCGAAGTGATTGAGTCACAAGTGGAAAGTGTGTCTTTGGGTCATAGAGTAGGAGAAGGCTCTGCAACTGAGTGTGTAGAATCCTAGTAGTCCACAACTGAGTGCGCAGACCCCTGCAGCTGAGTGCACAGGGCAGAGTCGAGTCTGTAACCTTCGTAGATATTCAATTTCTTCACATACTTGTTCATAATCATAGCTGTCGAATTTACACATGAAAATTGTAACAAATTGATCCCAACTATGGATTGAAGCAACTGGAAGAGTTTTACACCATTTTCTGGCTTTTGCCGCAAATGTGAGAGTAAAAATTCTGCATAAAATGCCTTCATCAATTCCTTGAAAATCGTAATTTGACACATTTTGAATAAATTGAAAGACATGGTTAAAAGCAGAAGAATTTCTCTTACCATTGAATTTTACCTGAGACAGGAGTCTTACCACTTCGGGTGGAGTATTAGAGGATGCACATCCATGGATACAACTCCAAATTGGAAGTTTAAGAGGAGCCATAAACAAAATGTTAAAATTGAAAAGACTCCAATAGACAAATTTCTCAGGCCCTCCTTCTAGCGCCAAAATGTTGATGCCTCGAAAATCGCTGCAACAACATTGGGGGATAACCACCCGATCCGGAACTTAAAGCAACTCCTTTTCCGTTTGGTGTGGTGGCTCCGACTGTTCAACTAGGTCCAGTTACCTTCTCGCTATTGCTATTGGTTTATAATGTATCTTTAACTACCAATAGACAGGGACATCAGATCACTTCTTCTTGCTGATCAGGCAAGAGAATGACCCTTAAGCTAATTTGGGTTCAGCCAAGCCACAACTAAAGTTTTGCCTCTTTGAGGAGATGACTTAAAAGAATGTAGAATTTACTCTAAATGCAAGCTTATTCTATGATGCAAGCAAAAGAAACTAATCTAAATCCTATCTTAATTAGGCAGATATAGATCTAACCCAACTAAGAGCAAGATAATTAAAGTATTGGAATTTAGATATGTCTTGTTTATAATGAATACCAAGTTAATGAAGTAGTTCAATTAACTGATATTATGGATATCAAAACACATCGTATTGAGACCTCTTAACTGAAATAATAAACCAAAAACACTCAAGAAGTAGTTCACATAAATGATATTGATTATCAAATCAACAAATCCAATAACTAAATAATAATATGTGGAAATAGTTCACAACATATTACCATTCAATAAATCAGTTTTAATAAGGCAGATTTCTGAGTAAATAGTTACTCAGAAATCAGAAATTAATCCATGAGAACAGAGATACATGATAACAACATTGAGACAAATTACCCATATTGACAATAATGCACAAACATGAATAAAATGACACATTCTTGTTACCATAAAAATGAAACTGATATTTAAAACAGTAGTATTAAAAATACCAATTTATTGCATCCATTTCTCTGATCTTGGTCTCCAACAGTCCTTTACAATTGCTTGAACTTCTGCCTTCAAAGCTAAAGCCACAATAGTGAAAACTCTGCCCCTCATACATAATTCAAGATACAAAGGAAAAATCCTCAATAATCCCCAGATCTGAGATTTTCTCTCCTCTCTCCTACAACTCTAAATTCCTATTACAGTAGTGCTTTCAGCAGTCTAAAATTGCAGAGGAGAGAAGCCCCTATTCCATTCTGCAATCTATTACTTATACTATTTGTGAAGAAATTCTTGAGAGGAAAGTTTGGTGAAGAGAAATCTACCAAATCCAATTGCTGGAGCCTTCTCATTGATTGAGATCCTTTTCTTTATATTTATTCCACTGTTTTCCTGCAAAAAGAAATCAAAAAAAATTAAAATGCAACAATAAAATCAACATGGCATTGCTGGCATTTAAATCAAATCCAATCAAATTCTATAAAATATAAATTATCTTTTGATGCCTGGGATGATTTAATTGGCCAAGAATATCATTGACGAGTGAATCTGCAATTAGAAGAGGCCTGGACCAATGAAAATAAAACTCAGAAAAATGATTTTGTTTTCAAAATTCGGAGCTTGATCTTCTGCCTGATTTTTGACCCAATAAATGACCAAATCTGTCAATGAAATCTCCTCAGAAATATTCTCCTTGATTTTCTCTTTCCAATGAGCTGTCCTGGGCCTCATTTGGCCAAGTATAACTCATTCTATGAGCTTCCAAAGTTGATGAGTCAAATCTGGCATGAATCTGGAAATTCTGTTGCTGAGCTAAAAAATTGTAATTAAAAACTAATCCTAAATTAATCTCTAATTAATTCTAATTTAATTGCTAATTATAAACTAAACTAATTATTAGTAAACTATTTATTAATTTAACTAATTAATATTTAATTAACTATTTATAAACGAATTTAATCTAATTAAAAACTAATCAATCTTAATCTAAATGATATTTAAATTTTAATTAAATATTACATATTAATTTAAATAATATAATATATTACATATTATTAATTAATTAAATTAATATAATACATATTAATATTCAAACTAATATACTAACCTATATAATAACCTACACTCCCTTCATACGTAACCTACCATGAAGGAGTTTTAAATAAAAGCTCATTTTTATTAAAACAAAACTTATAACAAGCTCATGACATATGTTTTATCGGCAATTTGCATCGGAGCTCATGGCTAATGGGTTTTTTAACTTTTAAAATATGTTAAGTCAAATTCCCCGTATCGCATCGGGGGAATCATGGTTATCGGGGGCATATAACTCATATCAAATAAAAACTCCCGATGCGATTGAAATACTTTAATGCTTCATTTCCCGTTTGGTTATCAGCGATCGGAGGATATGAGGATATGGTATCGGGGGTTTATAACATATGTTGCGAATGAAACTTGCAACTCGATATTGCATCGGGGGATGGTGCGATTAAAATTTATTTTATATATATTAAATTTTAATTTAATTATATAATAATTAATTTAAGATTTAATATTAAAATTCAATTTTTATTTTTGATTTCATTTTATGAAGATTATTTTCTAATCTACAGCCACTCTTAATAAAAGTAAAAATATAAAAATAAACTACAGCCACTTCGAAAATTTTGGGTTTTCGAGATTAATAATTGATTTGGAAATTGAAGTAAATTTCTTAAAATCCCGATAATTAATAATTTGGCTGCATAACTAAAAATGAAGAATGTTAGTAAAAACTCGCTATGGGTTAATATTTAAAATGAATGCCTTATTGAACTAATTTATTTACAAAATGCAATATTGTACATTTTATGCATTTTTAACCCAGGCTAGATAAATGATGAGACTTCAAAGGAGTGCTATTTTCAAACCAGTTGACCAAATGAGGCGAAACAAGTGTCAATGGGAAGCTTATAAAAAATAGATTCTAACAAAGTAATCAAAACAAGAATCCAAGGAAAACGAAAAATTAACAAAAGCGTAGGGCAATCAACTAAATAAAAATCCAAAAAGGTGTTTAGCCAAATTTTTATAGAAAGGGTCCCCATTATTTGAGTTGTGCAAGTCAAAAATGGGGGGTTGTGTTTTTACCACAACAATGGCGACACGCGGGAGAAGAACCAGTTATCTCTATTTAATGAAATTTTCCTAAAATTAAAGTAAAAATAATTAAAGAAGAGAATTATTTCTTGGAATACTTGACTAGGTTCATTAATCTTAATAAAAACAAGAATCATCTAACTGTAATTTTCCTCAAAATTTCTCATAAATTAAAATATTTCAAAACTCTATATCAGTCCTTAATTAGTTGTAGAGATAAAGCAGGGGTCACTTTACAACTTAGCTTTTAAAATATACTCTTTTGTCATAGGTAGAGCCACCGCTGCCAGCAAACATCTATAGTTTCGACAGGGTTATCTTTTAATCATAAATGATTCAGAATCCCATCTGTTTAAGAATTATTGATCTATAGATAAATCCATTTATATATGCTTATTTTTTTTTAATTTTATTTTTAATTCTCTTAAAAGCCATTGTCCTGGTTTGGTGGCCAGATAGTTGACAATGCCATTCATTGGTTAAAATTGGACTGAACAAGCTGGCTCGTGATGAGACCCCTTGTCTTATAATTGTTTGCAATCATAAGCCATTACCCTGGTTTGTTTAGCAGTGTTGGTAATGTCAGCCTATTTTTCCCCTATGATCATGGTAAGCAGACTCATGATGAGACCTCTTATCTTTTAAGTTTAAATATATTTCTGGATTATACTCTAGATAAATAAGACTCTTTGGGACAGGGAGAATCATTGACTCCTTAAGAGTTAAGAATGACAATTTCAGAGTTAAAGGTGCTTTGCTGTAAAGTGTCTTTACTTGGTTAAAAATAACTTTTTTTGACTGATAATAAAACTTTGAAAGATCTTAATAAAATTTTGAAATCTCAAAATGATTACAATTTGATGAAAAAGAAATTTTCAGATTTTATGATACTTTGCCAACTTCTTTTGATTGGTAATCTCTTCCTTAAGTATGTCTACCTTTATAATAAGAAAATCAAACATCACTAAGAGATTTAAAAAAAAGCTAATAGGTGACTATTAACAATTTTTTCCATGTATGCTGACCATTGTTGGGTAATAAGTAGGCTTTCCATATAACTCATGGCAAAGTCACCAAAATCAAAACTGAAAACAAAGGAAAAGAATCCTTATGCTAAAATGAGAAAGGAATCAACAAACAAAACTAAAAATGATGAAATTTTAAAAGTGGAAAAGAAAATCCAAGTTTCGAAAGATAAACTCAAACAAGAATGTTTATACCAATGTCTCAACAATATGAAGAAAAAGAAAATAACCGTGTAATCATTCCTTCTGATGTCGAGATTTTAGAAAAATCATACTCTGCATGGTTGTAAGTGTTTTAGGCTTTTTTGGATAGCAGTGACGATAAAATTCAACCACCATGAAAACTTTCTGTCTGATATTAATTTTCTTGTTTCAAAGCATCATCTTAATTGTTTTCTAATGAAAGGAATGCTTAAAGAAACAAACTAAAGGTTCAGAAACTTCCTGGTGTAGCTGTTTCATCGAAGATCATCGCTGCTTCATGAAATTAAGCCAGGAGAAGAGTATGGACTTCGAAAATATGATCTGGCAGAGGATTGAAAGCTTTAAATGGAGAGCTGCAAAACAGAGTTTTATATCAGCATAATTTAAAAACAAAAATGAAACTAGAGTGATGAAATGGAAATTAATGAAAATGGGCACATGAATCTTACCATTGGATAATTGCTTTTGATCTTACCTGAAAGGTATCAATTTCTCCAAACTAGCTGACTCCTTATTTTAATTATCATTAAAAACATGAAGAAATCCCGCTAACCAAAATCCTATAACCCAAAATCATTATTTATTTTATTTAAACTAAAGTAAGCGGTAAAATGTAAAAATGGAATGCTTAGTGTTCAAGGAAATTGAAATTAAAAGAAATGCATCAGAGATGAGAATGAGAATTTGCAGTAATGACTATTCCTCAAAATATTATAAGTTTCATATAAACTCCATGATTTGATAAATTGTCCAGAATCAAGACCAAATCCAAGATAATAAAATTTAAATATGAAGATAAAGGTCTTGAATTCCATTTTTAATTATGGAATTATATATTTAAAACTAAAATGTATGAGAAATTGAAATGATTTTTGTATCCTGCAAATTTGTCATCAATTGCCTTTTTCCCATAGTGGTTACCCAAGCTCGCTTTAACACATCGCCTCATCGGATGATCCACACAACATGTTTCTTCACCATGCTTTAAGTTTAATTTGCAAGAATTCAATTTTGTTGCTATGCCACATATCGATTGAATGTTAATGGCTTAGAGGCATGCATTGGAACGTCTTGCATCAAAGGTTGCAATGGCGAATCGCCGATATGAAAATATGCGATGAGAAGTTGTGCTATGAGATGGAGTGATCGCATCATTAAAGAAATATTATATCGGGGGTCAGGGCATATTTACACTGTGCTTCCCACATCGCGCATTGCACATCGCAGAATCAGAGATTTGATGTAAGCATAAATAACAATGCGACGAAGCGATTGCGATATCGGCGATTGGCAAACTTTTGGTACCCGATGTAACACGATATGATTCTTGCGATGCCGATATGCGATGAATGACGTGGCTAATCGGCGATCGGCAATCGGCGCAATCGGCAATCTTAAGCCCATGATGAAACAATATTTGATATGCCGATATGCGATGAAGAGTGGACCCGATAACTTTATGATGAAAATTTGATAACATATCGGATCCGAGACATCGGCCCTTTAAAAGTTATGCTCTTACCATTATTGCGATTAAACGGACGCGATAATTTTATGACTTTGATTTGAATTTCATATCGGGTCCAGAATTATGTGTTTATCGCAATATCGGTAAAGTTGATTATCAGAGATTGGCGATTCACGATAATGGAAGTATATGTCAACTGCAAAGCTCCGATATGCGAAATGCGATATGGCATATGAGTAAGATAATACATCGGAGGTATTTTATGAACAATTTGTTATCAAAAGAAATGCTAAGAACTACTTCCGATGAAATCTTATGATGCGAATGGTCTTATGATATTCCTTGAAATTTCAATTGTGTTTTCTAAGTGAATAAAAACAAAATTAAAAATGCTTAAATTATAATGCATCACAAATAAAATTTCCCTGAGCCTATTGCAAATTTGAAATGGGTTTACTGCTTACTTCAAGTTTTTGAAAACAAATGAAAACCTGTAAATAAAATAGAACATGAATAAAAAATAAACTAAGGAAAAGAGAAACTAATAAGAGATGAGAACGAACTTGCAAATGCGTACCTGGAAGGAAATTGTTTGCGAATTTTACCTTACGAATCTTCAAATTCTTCCTTTGATTTATCAAAATTTTGACTTTGTTCAAAATCATCTCATCATTTATTCTAAATCTAAGTGTGCAATCAGCCTAAATAAAATCTGTTTATTCATGTCCAGGGAATATAAAATTTATCAGAAATAAATATTAAGCTATGCTTCCCTTTCGAAGTGAAACAACAATTTATTACCTCTGCTCATTCCGAATTAATCTTGAGAAAAATCTGTATTGTTATAGTGACTGTTCAATGATGCCTTCAGTAAATAAAGATGATGCATTTTACAGCATCAGATAATAAACTAAAGATTAGAATGAGATTAAGCCACTAATTGTGGAAAAATATCAAAACAGATTTGAATGTGTGCACTTGGCAAAATGGACATCCTTGAGGTCAGCTTTTAGCAAATTCGGAGGAAGATAATATGAAGTTCATATGATTACCGTGAAAGGTTGGACTGGCTAATAATGATGGAATTAGAATTAAGATTATCATAGACAGTCATACATTTCATGGGATAATGGGATCATGAAGCTTTTATATCCTCAAATCCTTACCATATAAATTTCAAAAGAAAATCTTAAAAGGAAATCTCGAAATAAAGAAAAGTGGCTTTGAGGCAATCGATACCAAGTGCAACTTTAATTGAATTTAATCAAGACATTATTCAAAATAGGTCAGAGTAGAGGTATTGCTGTAAGAAATTTAAAAGAAAGCAAGAATTAAAATTTTCTGATAGGGAAAAATGTTTTCACTGAACATGTATGAGAATGGCTGATTGCTTTGTTTTATTTTTTAATCTACAGAACTGTTAAAACAAATTAACTACATAAAACAAACAAACTAATTTAATTCTACCCCTATTCTAACCATATACATGAAAATGACTAGGTATAGTCATATTTCCAGTGTAACCATTCTCTCATTTTTATTCCCGCATATATGTACAGTTCAAATGTTAGTAATAAAAATACATATTTCACTAAACTAAGGAAAATAAATATGAAATCAGAATGTACAATTATTGTTAGGAACTTAATTAAAATCTCTCTCTCCTGAAATTTCCTTTCCAATTGACTACCAATTGGATCATAAAAATCTGGATGGATTTCTATTAAGGATTGAGAAATGTTCAAAAGAAGAGATAACAGGCCAGATTGTGAAGATGAGCTTTTAGATTCTTTGACCTGAAAAAATTTGTTAGTGTTATGTACAAATGTTAAATCATTGACAATTTTCCTTGAAGGAAGAATTTCCAAACAATTTTCAAATGAGCCAATGAAAAATGCATGGAAGCCTTTCAAATAAGATGGAAATTTATTAATTGAATTGAATTGCTGGCCAGATTGCAAAAATACATTCTCTTGTTGACATTGCCTTTGAAAAGATAGAAGCTTTTGATGAAACATTAGCATTGATTGAAATTGAAATATTGATATCTTATGATGCTCATGATTATAATATGAAACTTCAATTTCCCAATCGGGCAATGCATCAATTGAGTGTTTGATAGTAAGGAGCTCAATATGCCAGCGAAAAATGTGAAAATTTTGCAAAATAAAATCAGAAAATAAATATAATTTTAAACAAAATAGTTGTGAAAGAAAAATTAAAATGAAATCACTATTTGTACAACTAATGTTACAACACAATTGGGATTGTTTTGAAATAATTTCTCTTTCACAAGGATTGGTTAGAATTATGAAATTTGGGTAATTTCGAATTCCAACTTGTGAAATAGAAAACGAATTATGATTATGAATAGGAATGGGAGTTTGATCCTCATATGAATCATAAATTGGAATGATTTCTTGAATGGTGAAATCATGAAGATAATTTGCTGCTCTAGAATGAGGATTAGTTGAGATAATTGCTAGTTGAGATAATTGCTAAATTGAAGCGTTCTTCATCCTCAGATGTTATTTGAATTTTATCATGAGGATTCTCTTGAGAAGAATAAAAATCACCATCCTCAATGTCAGAGTAATCATCATAAATGACCTCACAAGACTCTCTAGAATTCCCTTCAATCTCATCCAATATATCCAAACCAGGAGGAACAAGAATTTCATGTTTATTAATGGCAAAAGAATGATTATTAATTGCTTCTCTATCTTGATAAAAACTTAATGGTAATTTATTTAAATCATCCTCTTTAATTTTTGAAATATCATTAATACTAGGAGGAAAAATATTACCATTATTGAAAATATCAGGATAAAGGGAAAAATGTGAACCTGAAACAAAGCATTTAAAACTGTCTCTGTTTGAGAGCTCTTGTGCATTATGCTCATTGTAAATTTCAGATTGCAGATCATTCCTTTGCGTGCATATGCTTTCCTGAAGAACGCAGCTTTGCTTCTCTGATTTTGACATTTGCTCATCATAGAGCAATTCAGAAATTTTTACAGCAGTTTGCATTTTATTTACTTTGATTGCTGCTTGTACTTGCTGATTTGCGATTTGATTTTCTAAATTTACTTCGAAGTAGCTTTCAGATTTCAAGGCGGCTTTTTCTCCAAAATTTTTGCTGTTGTCTTCTTGCATTTGAATGGAAATCTTTTCCAAGCTTTGTGAAACCACTTCATCACCATTTATTTGCACATCCATATTGGGATTCTCATTTATATTAGAAGGGGATGGAACAAAGCTCGAATTAATTTCATATGGATTGGGAATGGTTGGAAGAGAACAAATATATTCAAACCAATCTAATGATTCTTCTTCCGTAGGTTTATCTTCGTCTTTAAATCTTAAGCAATTCAAATGAAATCGCATATTAAAATCATTAACAGACTCATTTTTAAACCTTCGTAGATATTCAATTTCTTCACATACCTGTTCATAATCATAGCTGTCGAATTTACACATGAAAATTGTAACAAATTGATCCCAGTTGTGGATTGAAGCAACTGGAAGAGTTTTACACCATTTTCTGGCTTTTGCCGCAAATGTGAGAGTAAAAATTCTGCATAAAATGCCTTCATCAATTCCTTGAAAATCGTAATTTGACACATTTTGAATAAATTGAAAGACATGGTTAAAAGCAGAAGAATTTCTCTTACCATTGAATTTTACCTGAGACAAGAGTCTTACCACTTTGGGTGGAGTATTAGAGGATGCACATCCATGGATACAACTCCAAATTGGAAGTTTAAGAGGAGCCATAAACAAAATGTTAAAATTGAAAAGACTCCAATAGACAAATTTCTCAGGCCCTCCTTCTAGCGCCAAAACGTTGATGCCTCGAAAATCATTGCAACAACATTGGGGGATAACCACCCGATCTGGACCTTAAAGTAGCTCATTTTCCGTTTGGTGTGGTGGCTCCGACTGTTCAACTAGGTCCAGTTACCTTCTCCCTATTGCTATTGGTTTATAATGTATCTTTAACTACCAATAGACAGGGACATCAGATCACTTCTTCTTGCTGATCAGGCAAGAGAATGACCCTTAAGCTAATTTGGGTTCAGCCAAGCCACAACTAAAGTTTTGCCTCTTTGAGGAGAGGACTTAAAAGAATGTAGAATTTACTCTAAATGCAAGCTTATTCTATGATGCAAGCAAAAGAAACTAATCTAAATCCTATCTTAATTAGGCAGATATAGATCTAACCCAACTAAGAGCAAGATAATTAAAGTATTGGGATTTAGATATGTCTTGTTTATAATGAATACCAAGTTAATGAAGTAGTTCAATTAACTGATATTATGGATATCAAAACACATCGTATTGAGACCTCTTAACTGAAATAATAAACCAACAACACTCAGGAAGTAGTTCACATAAATGATATTGATTATCAAATCAGCAAATCCAATAACTAAATAATAATATGTGGAAATAGTTCACAACATATTACCATTCAATAAATCAGTTTTAATAATGCAGATTTCTGAGTAAATAGTTACTCAGAAATAAGAAATTAATCCATGAGAACAGAGATACATGATAACAACATTGAGACAAATTACCCATATTGACAATAATGCACAAACATGAATAAAATGACACATTCTTGTTACCATAAAAATGAAACTGATATTTAAAACAGTAGTATTAAAAATACCAATTTATTGCATCCATTTCTCTGATCTTGGTCTCCAACAGTCCTTTACAATTGCTTGAACTTCTGTCTTCAAAGCTAAAGCCACAATAGTGAAAACTCTGCCCCTCATACATAATTCAAGATACAAAGGAAAAATCCTCAATAATCCCCAGATCTGAGATTTTCTCTCCTCTCTCCTACAACTCTAAATTCCTATTACAGTAGTGCTTTCAGCAGTCTAAAATTGCAGAGGAGAGCAACCCCTATTCCATTCTGCAATCTATTACTTATACTATTTGTGAAGAAATTCTTGAGAGGAAAGTTTGGTGAAGAGAAATCTGCCAAATCCAATTGCTGGAGCCTTCTCATTGATTGAGATTCTTTTCTTTATATTTCTTCCACTGTTTTCCTGCAAAAAGAAATCAAAATAAATTAAAATGCAACAATAAAATCAACATGGCATTGCTGGCATTTAAATCAAATCCAATCAAATTCTATAAAATATAAATTCTCTTTTGATGCCTGGGATGATTTAATTGGCCAAGAATATCATTGACGAGTGAATCTGCAATTAGAAGAGGCTTGGACCAATGAAAATAAAACTCAGAAAAATGATTTTGTTTTCAAAATTCGGAGCTTGATCTTCTGCCTGATTTTTGACCCAATAAATTACCAAATCTGTTAATGAAATCTCCTCAGAAATATTCTCCTTGATTTTCTCTTTCCAATGAGCTGTCCTGGGCCTCATTTGGCCAAGTATAACTCATTCTATGAGCTTCCAAAAGGAGTTTTGAATAAAAGCTCTTTTTTATTAAAACAAAACTTATAACAAGCTCATGACATGTTTTATCGGCAATTCGCATCGGAGCTCATGGCTAATGGGTTTTTAAAATATGTTAAGTCAAATTCCCCGATGCGATATCGCATCGGGGGAATCATGGTTATCGGGCGCATATAACTCATATCAAATAAAAACTCCCGATGCGATTGAAATGTTTTAATGCTTCATTGCCCGTTTGGTTATCGGCGATCGGAGGATATGAGGATATGGTATCGGGGGTTTATAACATATGTTGCGAATGAAACTTGCGACCCGATATCGCATCGGGGGATGGTGCGATTAAAATTTATTTTATATATATATTAAATTTTAATTTAATTTAATTAATTATATAATAATTAATTTAAGATTGAATATTAAAATTAAATTTTTATTTTTGATTTCATTTTATGAAGATTATTTTCTAATCTACAGCCACTCTTAATAAAAGTAAAAATATAAAAATAAACTACAACCACTTTGAAAATTTTGGGTTTTCGAGATTAATAATTAATTTGGAAATTGAAGTAAATTTCTTAAAATCCCGATAATTAATAATTTGGCTGCATAACTAAAAATGAAGAATGTTAGTAAAAACTCGCTACGGGTTAATATTTAAAATGAATGCCTTATTGAACTAATTTTTTTACAAAATGCAATATTGTACATTTTATGCATTTTTAACCCAGGCTAGATAAATGATGAGACTTCAAAGGAGTGCTATTTTCAAACCAGTTGACCAAATGAGGCGAAACAAGCGTCAATGGGAAGCTTATAAAAAATCGATTCTAACAAAGCAATCAAAACAAGAATCCAAGGAAAAAGAAAAATTAACAAAAGCATAGGGCAATCAACTAAATAAAAATCCAAAAAGGTGTTTAGCCAAATTTTTATAGACAGGGTCCCCATTATTTGAGTTGTGCAAGTCAAAAATGAGGGGTTGTGTTTTTACCACAACAGGGCCTAATAATCCAACACCCAACATATAATACGTTCAATGCAGAAGCATTTAACTCACATTCAATACAACCAATGTACGTCTTGCACTGTATGATACCTGGATAAGTCTTCAATGAACATTGTCACTATGCATACCATTCAATGCACATTGGAGGCACCAGACTTGGGCTCAAAACCAATCGCCAATGCATACCATAGAACATCAAAGAGCATTTAATATGCAGGCATCCCATTCAACGACCTCAATCCACACGAGGCCATCTCAATCTGCCATTCGTTTTGACACTTCTAGTGCATAGTCATTCAATGTAGCAATGAATTCAATCCATAGGGATATATCAGCTCACAATTCCCTCGGATTGAGTGACAGGTTTTAAAGTCGGACCAACAGTCATACTCTCCATGCAAACGCAGGACAATCCACGAGTTTTACCAAGAATTTCAACTCCATTCCCAATAAACAATGCTTCATTCCATGACCGGTGTATGCACAGAGAATAGAGAGACAACACAAAACTCAGCGCAATGAAAATGCCTTATGGAATTCACACATGAACATATGCAACCCTTCAAAGTAGAACCCTTCAATGCACAATTCATTAACACAGAGCTTCGAGCACATGGTCTCACCATACACCTTCAACGGACCAACACTTGATTAATCGAGCTCCAAGAGTTTCAGCTAGCACTCACAATATTTAATCAATGCACAGGGACAAAGAGCAGAGGAATAAAGAACATGGCAAAGAATGAAAGAGTTACTAGGCAGAATAATAAATAAATAAATAAATAAATAAAATTGACGGTTGGCTATGATAAAGGAATGAATTTGATTTTTTTGTTAGAACATGGATATCTATATCTATATATATATATATATATATGGAGATTTGATTTTTTTGTTAGAACATGGATATCTATATCTATATATATATATATGGAGATTTGATTTTTTTGTTAGAACATGGATATATATATGGAAAGGGAGACTCTTGGATTTCATTTCTCAATGTCTCTTCGTCTTTCAATTCACTTTATTTTTCTATTTATATGGATTTACCTAATCCAAAATATTAGATGTCAACAATAATGGACCCATTTTTGGAATTAAAATATATTAATTTAAGTAACCTAATTAATATTAGGTATCATCCTTAACTTGAAGAATGGTTAGGGAAAAAAATCAATTTTTATAAAAAGTAATATGAGAAAAGAATAAATTATTCAATTTTCATTATTCTACCTTTACATGTCCAAAAAAAATTGATATACCTTATTGAATAAGTGATAAGAATAGATAATAACAATTCATTAGAGGATTACTTTTATAGAAAATTAATTTAGTTTTGTATGTTTATGTTAAAAGACATTTTTTTATACTTGAGTATGAGAGATATGTGGTTCATTTTATGTTCAATATAGAGTGCCACATGGCATATATATATATATGTGTGTGTGTGTGTGTGTGTGTTGGCCATAAATAAAATATTTTCCTCGAGAGGCGCTCTCCAACGGAATAGGGTAGAGATGTTGAAATGTAATGTAATGTCCTATAAACATTTCACTCAGTCAAAATAAATTAAAAAATTAAAAAGAAAATAACCTATGTTAAAATAAAAATTATACATTATTATTATTATTATTATTATTATTTGTTGGGTAGTTAAGATAAATTTGACTTGGTGAAGTTAGCTCTAGGTCTATGAGAACCCATGGAATTGACCCATGATATTCATGTGAAATATAATCTATTTAAACATAGGAATTAAATCATCCAAGATTCATCTTAACTTTGGATCTACCAAACACCATGGGAGATCAAATCTCTTTGCATCTCAAGGATTTGATCCCTCTCGACGCTCAGTAGATCTGGAGTTAAGATGGATCTAGGTCGGTTTTAGTAAAATTTCTTATTCAAATAATAAGTGCTTTCTAATTTATAGTATGAAGGTCATGTGTATTTCCTTCAATACTTAATATGGAGTTGACATAATAACAAAAATAAATTCAATGTGGACAACAAATTCTAATTGTTCTACTTTTTTCCCCTTTTTTTGGGCATACTCTTAAGTCAAGTTTTTCCAAAATTCAATAGGGATTTATTAGAATTGCAGCATTGAACTATGTAGTCTATACAATCCAAGTGCCCTGGGGTTTTTTAAGCAATGACTCTATTTATGCATTCAAAAATGCAATCTAAAAGAAGTTACAATTTCACCAAGAATTATATCGACATTTTCAGTGAGAAGCGAAAACATAGAACAATTTAGATGCACCAAAAATTTCTTATGGTTAAAACATTTTAATTGTGTGTTGCTTAGCATTAGAAAGATGTGCAAATCCTTTAAAATTCAACATAAACTTGATAAATATGTGTGTGTGTGTGTGTGTGTGTGTGTGTGTGTGTATGTGTATATATTAATTCCATCTTAATTTCGGATCCATCATGCATCAAAAGGGATAAGTCTCTCACGATGATTTTTTTAAATTAAGTAATTTGAAAGAAAAAAATTCAAACTTAAAGAATTTGATCCATCTTAATATATGATAAATCCAAAATTAAAATAAATATACATTAACATAAAAAGAGAACTAACTTTATTTACATATATATTTATTAAAAAATAAAATATAAATAATATAATCTTTAAATCATACATATTAAATATATATGAAGAAATGAAAGTTTTTAATCCTTAATCAAATTGTAATATCTATAAGGGTCATTGAGCATATTTTAGTAAACATGTAAACATGCATAATGTTATTTATATACACATATAATGAATTAAAATTTATTTCATAACTTTTCAAAAAAAAATTGTCATGTAATAAATTTATTATTACTTTCAAATAGCAACAAAAGTAATTATGTCATAAGGTATTCTTTTGAGAAGAACTCTCCTAGTTGCCACTCTGCACTGCTCTATACCATCAGATCCATTGTTAGCAAATTGAGAGTTCTTCCATTGCTAGATCCCACCGTTTTAACTGTAAACCGAATCTTTATTTGTGAAACGATTCAATAATGGAGAAACGTGTTAGGATTTGGTGGCACCCGAAGCCGATCGTTCGATTCATGCGTGATGAGGTTAACCATAGAAGAATTCAACGAGCTATTCGAGGGCTTCTCAAGAACTTAGGGTTTAGAATCATTTTATGGGCAAAGATAAGAAATTCCCTGTAAAAGCATATAAAATTTCATTATTTACAATTTTTCCTTTAAAATTATTTATCTATATATATCATCAACCCTATACATATCACATTAAAAAATTAAATTAAAAAAATATAAATGATGTAACAATGTGTATTATTAAAGTTTAATTTTTTTATAAATAAGATATTTTTATATGTTGAGATGTGAAATTTATATAAATATAAATAATATTATTAAGAACCAATATAGATCCATATTAATTCCATATCTAAATCCTTAGAAGTGTAAACCTTTCCTCAAATTTTACACTAAAAAATAGGTTTTCACCTTGAAAGATCTTATCTCTCTCGGTGCTTGGCAAATGATACAGATAAATCTGTATTGATGAATAAAAAATGAATTAATATGAGAAAGTCAATAATAATTCACTAATAACTAACATCTAACCCTCAAACTATAGCTCTTAATTTTTAACTCGCCAATTTATTAACACTTTAACAATAATCCCTATCTCATGAACCAAACAACTAACTTTGAATCTTTAATCCACCATTGTAAATTATAAGCACTACAAATTTTAAAAATATAAATAAACCAATTTTCCAATATAGGTAAACATCTAATATTATTTTATTAATAATTCATTATAAATAAAATATTTTGAAAAACATTCTAGTGCATTATAAAATTATACAAAAATTTGGCAATCTTACGATGAGATATAAATCTCGTAATGATAATTAATTACTTATTTTCCATATACATTCATGATAACACTTATTATATGGAAAAAAAATTATTTTAGTATTAAAGGATTACATTTATTATTGAAGTTAATGCTCGACCTCATGGTGCCATGTCAGACGACCCTGTTGATGATGCGCAAGAGGAAGAGTTGGTGCAAGAGGTTCTTCCACCATCCTCGTCAACAATAGCTCTTTTGCCCCTTGATTTCATTGTGAGACAAGTTAACAAAATTATGGCTCTACTTGTGGACATGGGGAGATAGATGCAAGAACAACAGGTTGAGGCTTTGGGCTTCATGGAGGATATTCATCAGGCCTAATGGGACCAACTAGATCACCTTACATCCCTTAGAAGGAACCAACATCGTCTCCATTCTCGTCTGGAAAGACTCGAGGCCATAATCGGGCACCTAGAATTTCATGTGCATGGACAACCTCCCAACTCACCTCCAATGGGTAGAGACCCCTTGAAAATTTCTGATGACTGTGTGTTTTGTTTACATTCCAGATGTATTTTGGAGCCTACATGGTTTTTTTTGTAAACTTTTTTGGTTTATGGCATATGGATCACTGTAAAGATCTCTCTCTTATGGCCAACAAATACGGTAGGAGTGAGGCTGGAAGAGTAGACAATCAGAAAAACTTGTTTTGTAAAATTTTGACCATCTAATGAAAATCCTTTTGATCGACAAAAGAAAAACATTTATTATTGAAGTTTTCTCACAATATTATTTAGGTTGAAATCGTGTTTCAGTTTTGGAGTAAAACCTAAAACCATTTATGATTGGCTAAGAAATCATTTTAGAAATTCCCACTGTAGATCAACAGATTATGCAATGTACTAAGGCAAAATACAAGATCTACTTCTACATCAAACTTTGTGGAAGCTTAATCAATTTGAGCACGATCAATGAGAACACATATAACTAAGAATGAGAAATCAATCACACATAACACAGAAGAAATAACCTGGGGAAAGCCTCAGCCTAAAACCCCAATCTCTGTATTATCATACAAGTGGAAATCTTGTTCAAGTTACAAAAAGAATCAGCTCTCAAGCTATCCTGCTCTCTCTACAATCAAACAATTACTCATAGACAATCAAAGGCTCTCACAACCTTCTCCTATGCCCTCCAAGCCTCCTATTTCCTTGCACAATTTTCCTTGGGGTCCAGTGCTGCCACTTGTGTGAATTGGCCTCTCCACACACTCACTAACCTCTGATCTAACTGTGCAATCCTAAAGGAGATAATTCCTTCTGCATGGATGAGTTTCCTTTATAGGAAAAATTCATCCAACTAATAGTACATTGTCCCTCCTTTGATCTCAACTGGGTCTCTGTCTGAACTGACATGCATGAGTTATTTATGAGAGAATATTCAGTTATTTGGAAAGCAGCAGTTACATGCTTGCAAGCATTAACTAACTGGACTCAAAATTAATTCAAAAAACTATTTGAATTAATCTAACTAGAATTGACTCAGTTAACTGAGCCAACTAATTACAACTCAATATGACAACTCATCCTTATCTCTTTAACTGATGGATAAATTCCTCAATCAATGGAGAAACTGTTGCATGTCCCCACATAGACTTCATGTTTGATTTTCTACAACTAATTAACTCAAGATGAATTAATTAATTATTTTACAAATAGCTGCTAAGATCAAATTCAAATTTTACTTCTCAATTTTAGTTCATGGACTAACTAAAATTGGAATCCATCCCCAAATACTATTTATAGAAATGTTATTTTTAGCACTTCCATTTTTCATTCCTTGTTTCTATGTCCAACACTGGTACCCGAACTACTATTTATAGCAGTGCTATTTTTAGCACTTCTATTTTTAACAATTCTTGTTGCTATTTTCAACACTCCCTCTCAACAAGAAAGGCATTCAACTCGAACCCGATCTTGAACCTTTGGAATGTTCTACATGCAACACTTCTCCCAAGTGTTGTTACTCTAGCAACACTAGAAACAAAAAAAACTCCCAACTAACCTTCCTGTTGGGCTAGAAACGTCCTCTGATGCTGAAGCTCCATCTGTTTCTAACAAGTGCTCCCTCTTTGACCTCTGAGTTGCTGCAACACTCCATGCATCTCGCATTGTTGCACACCTCTCTGTGCCATCTTGCACTGGTGCAACACTCCTATGCCTCTCGCATTGCTATGACTTGCTAGCTCTACACAGTCTTGGGACTCCTGCACTATAGCTCTCTCTGCCGCTCCATCTCCATCTATCTCTACCCACTCAGCTAGTCTTGCTACTCCTTGTTGGGGCTCCCGTCACAAAGTCGAATCCAAAAGGTTGGGTACCTCAAGGATCCAACCCCTATTTCAGCCTTCATGGGACGATCACTCCACATCGCCCCACCTCCCACCTGGAGGTATGGCTGCATGTGATCCCTTTGCCCACTTGGCTTGAAATTTCCCCCTACTAGAGGTCTCTGGATGAATGGATGCCTCCACTTGATCTCCTCTCAACTTCTCTAGTTGTGGCTGCTCCACAACCTCTTGAAGCTGCTTCACCAATTGTGGTTCCTTCATAATTGTCTGAGACTTCTTGTGGCGCTGCATCTTTAGAGGTAATGTACTCTCCCTCTCAACCACCAAGTCTCCATTAGTTGCCTTGCTCCTCAAGGCTTTGCATGCATCTTGAAACTCAAGAGCATACAGGTTCTTGACTCGTGAACCGATCTACTTCACCTGTCTAGTGGTGATGCGTCGAAGGAAAACCTTTCCCTTACTGAAGACTACATCATAGCTTTTGTCTTCTAGCATTGCGATCGACACCAAATTTTCTTCAGTCCTAGTACATACTTGACATCGGTCAAGGTAATGCGAGCTCCATCCTCCCTCTAAAAACCAACTGTGCCTACACCTGAGACACTATACTTTTCATTATTACCCATCGCTATGAGTATCTGGAGATCTTTCTCCTCTAAAGTAATGAACAAAATCTTGTCAACGGTCATATGGAAAGAAGCTCCACTGTCAAGAAACCAACCACTTCCCGCCGTGGATGAAACCATGCATGCGAAAAGTGTGAAATCCGACTCAAACTATGAGGTTAGTGCCTCACCTTCTGATCCTTCCACAGATCCCTTCTTGGATTTCCTCAATGGACAATTTGTAGCAAAATGGCCCACTTTATGACAACGAAAGCATCACACTTTTGATTTGTCAAACTTCTTCCCACCATGGGAAGAACTGGATTTGTAATGAGAATCCTTCTCCTTCCCTTTCTTCACCTTACTCACTAAGGCTAGATTTTCCTCATCATCTTACTTCGATGAGGATCCATCTCTGGTGCTTCTTCTTATTTCCTCCTACATTAGATCTCACCAAAGTCGTTCCCAATCTGGCATTTTTTCTCTTCCATTAACCAAGTCTTGGTAGACATGCCAGCTCTTAGGAAGACCGAGGAGTGCAAGACTCACCATGTCATCATTAGCGGTCGTGATCCCTACACTTTCAAGCTCATCCCTGTAGGTGGTGAGCTTGTTCAAATATGTAGAGACCATGTCGCCATTTTCACACTTGATCTTACGAATCTTGTCTTTCAGTGCCAACTTCCTCTGATCGCTGCTGTTCTGATATAGATCTTTCAATGTTTTCCACATCGAAAACGATGTCTCCTTCCCATGGAGGCTTGAGACAATGTGGTCTCGAACTCCCTCGAGGAGGATTCTCCTTGCTCTAGCTACACATTTCTTCCATTCTGCCAATTGAGTAGCTTCAGTTGGCTTGGGGACTTCTTAATCAATGAAGTCCTCTAGACCATTATACTCTAATACTGCTTCAATGTGATCCTTCTAGGCTATATAATTCGAGCTGCCATCAAGGGCATACTCGAGTCTTAAACTGCTAAAAGCCATTGGTGAAATTGAGATGTGATAAGAAATCGATTTCTATATTCAATAACCTCAAAATTTGAACTTCTCCCTTCTTCTATAATGTTCTTCGCCTTGATTACCTTTGCTATGATACCATGTAGAAATTCCCACTGTAGATCAACAAATTATGCAATGTACTAAGGCAAAATACAAGATCTACTTCTACATCAAACTTTGTGAAAGCTTGATTAATTTGAGCATGATCAATGAGAACACATATAACCGAGAATAAGAAATCAATCATACATAATGCAGAAGAAATAACCCGGGGAAAGCCTCAGCCTAAAACCCAATCTCTATAATATTATATAAGTGAAAATCTTGTTCAAGTTACAAAAAGAATCAGCTCTCAAGATATCCTACTCTCTCTACAATCAAAAAATTGCTCATAGACAGTCAAAGGCTCTCACAACCTTCTCCTCTACCCTCCAAGCCTCCTATTTCCTTGCGCAGTTTTTCTTGGGGTCTAGTGTTGCCACCTGTGTGAATTGGCCTCTTCACACACTCACTAACCTCTTATCTAACTGCACAATCCTAAAGGAGATAATTCCTTTTTGAATTTTTGACCGGAGAATCCACAGTAATAGAGTTTTTACACCAACGTTTCAAATCCCAAATGGGATCCATCATCAGGGTAAAGAGAATTCCTTCTACATGGATGAGTTTCCTTTATAGGAAAAATTCATCCAACTCATAGTACATTGTCCCTCCTCTGATATCAACTGGATCTCTGTCTGAACTGACATGCATGAGTTATTTATGAGAGAATATTCAGTTATCTGGAGAGCATCAATTACATGCATGCAAGCATTAACTAATTGAACTCATAATTAATTCAACAAATTGTTTGAATTAATCTAACTGGACTTGACTCAGTTAACTGAGCCAACTAATTACAACTCATCCTTATCTCTTTAATTGATGGATAAATTCCTCAATCAATGGAGAAACTGTTGCATGTCCCCACATAGACTTCATGTTTGATTTTCTACAACTAATTAACTCAAGATGAATTAATTAATTATTTTACAAACCGCTGCTAAGATCAAATTCGAATTTTACTTCTCAATTTTAGTTCAAGGACTAACCAAAATTGGAATCCATCCCGAAATACTATTTATAGCAATGCTATTTTTAGCACTTCCATTTTTCATTTCTTGTTGCTATGTCCAACACTGGTAGCCAAACTGCTATTTATAGCAGTGCTATTTTTAGCACTTCTATTTTTAGCATTTCTTGTTGCTATTTTCAACACTCATTTATATTGAATGTAATGAAATATGTTAATGAACCAAAATGCAAAAACATAAGGAAAGAGTGAAAAGTGTGGAAATCTAATCAGGCATTAACCACCAAATTAATGTCTCATATTCTTATTTTGTTTTCTTCTAAAGGAAAATTACATGTATCTTCATAAAGGGAATGTATACATTTCAAAATCTTACAAGCTGAAATTGAAGTCCTATGAGGACTGTGCTGGAATTTCTTCAATTCATCGGGAATCCTAGAGCCTAAAAAATTCTCCATTGATCTTTACATTTTTTTTCTCTAACTACATTTCTTAATATCATGAGTCTAGGAATTCAATTTGATAGACATATATAGAAAAGAAAAGGAGATCCTTCCTCCTACAACTGAGTGGGAGGGAAGTTACCATTGGTATTCCATGGCGTTTAGCTCTTCCCCATTCTCATATTTGTATATAGCTACAGAACCTGGAGGAAGCTCAAGTGCTTTGGAAAGGTCATCCACCTCCACATTTAATTTTTGAAGAATGTGGTTATATGTGATCCACTCAAAGGTAAATACTCATTTTTGTCACTCTATTTTGAGTATTTACTCAATTATATATAAGTATTAGATCAGTTAATCATTGAAGATAAAAAATTAGTAAACAAAATGTCATAAAAATTCAATATTTACAATTTTTCTTTTAAAATTATATATCTATATATATCATCAACTCTATACATATCACATTAAAATTTTGAATTAAAAAATACAAAATATGTAATAATGTGTATTGTCAAAATTTATTTTTTTTATAAATAAGATATTTTTATATGTTGAGATGTGAAATTTATATAAATATAATTAATATTATTAAGAGATAATATAGATTCATATTAATTCCATATCTAAATTCTTAGAAGTGCAAACATTTCCTCAAAGTTTACATTCAAAAAGAGGTTTTCACTTTGAAAGAATTGATCTCTCTTAGTGCTTAGAAATTCCAAAGTTAAGATAAAGATAAATCTATATTGATGAATAAAAAATGTAGTAGTATGAGAAAGACAACATCAATTCTGAAACATTAATTCACTAATAACTAGCATCTAACCCTCAAACTACAACCCTTAATTTTTAACCCACCAATTTATTAACACTTTAACAATAATCCATGTCTCATGAACCATATAACAACTAACTTTGAATCTTTAATCCACTATTGTAAATTTTAAGCACTACTCCAAATTTAAAAAAATATAAATAAACCAATTTTCTGATACAAGTAACATCTAATATTATTTTATTAATAATTCAATATAAATAAAGTACTCATTTTTGCGACTATAATTTAAGTATTTATTATATATAAGTATATATCAATTAATCATTGAAGATAAAAATCAGTAAACAAAATGCCATAAAAAATCAATATTTACAATTTTTCTCTTAAAATTAATATATATATATATCATTAACCCTATACATATCATATTAAAAATTAAATTAAAAAATATATATAAAATATGTAATAAGGTGTATTATCAAAGTTTTAAAAAACTTATAAATAAGATACTTTTATCTGTTGAGATGTGAAATTTATATAAATATAAATAATATTATTAAGAACTAATATAGATCCATATTAATTCCATATTTAAAATTTTAGAAGTGCAAACCGTTCCTCAAAGTTTACATTCAAAAAGAGGTTTTCATTTTGAAAGATTTGATCGCTCTCGATGCTTGGAAAATACAAAGTTAAGATTAAGATAAATCTATATTGATGAATAAAAAATGAAATAGTATGAGAAAGCCAACATCAATTCTTAAACATTAATTCACTAATAACTAACATCTAACCCTCAAACTACAACCCTTAGTTTTTAACCAACCAATTTATTAATGGTTTAACAATAATCCCTATCTCATGAACCATGTAACAACTAACTTTGAATCTTTAATCCACCATTATAAATTTTAAGCACTATTCCAAATTTAAAAAATATAAATAAACCAATTTTTCAATATAGGTAAACATCTAATATTATTTTATTAATAATTCAATATAAATAAAATATTTTGAAAAACATTCTAGTACATTATAAAATTATATAAAAATTTGGCAATCTTATGATGAGATATAAATCTTGTAATGATAAGTACTTAATTATTTTCATTAACATTCATGATAACTCTTTATATGGTAAAAAACATATTTTAGTATCAAGGGGTAATATTTATTATTGAATTTTTCTCACAATATTATTTAGGTTGAAATTGTGTTTCGGTTTAGGAGAAAGATCTAAAACTACTTCTAATTGACAAAGAACCCATTTATCTTGAATTTAAGGAAATAGGTTAATGACCCAAAATCCAAAAGCATTAGGAAAGAGTGAAAAGAGTGAAAATATAGCATGTCACTAACCACCAAATTAATGTCTCATAATTTTCATTTTGTTTTCTTCTCGAGGAAAAATACTTATATCTTCATAAGAGGAATATATACATTTCAAAAGTTTACAAATTGAAGTCCTGTGAGGACTGCGTTGGAATTTCTTCAATTCATTAGGAATCTTGGAGGCCCAAAATATTCTCCACTGACCTTTACAACTTTTTTCTTTAACTACATTTCCTAACATCACGAGTCTAGGAATTCGATCTAGTAGACATATATAGGAAAGAAAAGGAGATCCTTCTTCCTACAACTGAGTTAAAGGGAAGTTACCATTCGTATTCCATGGTGTCTAGCTCTTCCCCATTCTCATATTTGTATATAGCTACAGAACTTGGAGGAAGCTCTATTACTTCTTGGGAAAGAGCATCCACCTCCACATTTAATCTTAAAGAATGTGGTTGTATGTGATCCACTCAAAGGAAAATACTCATTTTCGCCACTGTATTTTGAGTATTTATTATATATAAGTATATATCAATTATATATAAGTATTATGTCAATTAATCATTGAAGATAAAAATTAGTAAACAAAATGTCATTAAAATCTAGAAGATAAAGAGAAATCACTTACATTATTCCAAATTGACAAATTCTATAACCTTTCCAACATGGATTTCCTCTTAATCTTCAAAGATGGTCTTTCAAGTTCCAATAACACATATTTGATATATTTTGAAAAAATACAAATAGTAGATGAGATAAACTAAATAAAATAATATTAATTCATGAAAAATATGATGTCTATCTTTCCATTAAGAATAAGATTCAATGGTTGTTTCATTGAGAAAGAGCATCTCATCACTTTTTACTAAACGATTTACTAAACAAAAGTTGATTGATACAAAGAAAACGAATAAGCATTATTAAATGTCGAATGCAATTCCAAGGAAAAATCAGTTCCCAATTGAAATCTTTAGCAAACCAGAGGAAACATAACCACTAAACCACTTCAAAATGCTTCTTAAAGTGCAACAATCAGTATATTACTAAGCAGTAGTGTATTGTATATTACGTAGGTGTCTTGGCTTCTTTTTCCTTTCCATCTTTTTCCCAACAGACCCTTGTTGGGTTTTGGAAATCAGCGTAAGGTTTTTACTTCACCTCGTCCAAAACCATTGCCATTACCAACTCCCTTTCATATATGCTCAGGCCATTTGAATGAATAGCCAGAAATCACATTCTCTAATGCTTTGTTTAAACATGAAGTGTCTTAACAAAACACCCATTTATCATCAATCCAAAGCTCTGTGGGTGAAAGATATATAATTTTTTTTTTTTGTATTGAACAAAGAATTGTTATGTAAAATTAAAAAAAAAATGTTAATAATAAATAAAAAAAATCAATGTTAACCATAAATAAAACAATTTTAATCAATTTCCTTATTCAACTATTAGGTATTTTGATGATGTGTAATTTCTTTAATATTTAATATATAGTTGACACGAGACGTTTAAAAAAATATTAATAACAAAAATAAATGCAATATGAGTCATAAATAAAAATCTCAATTTCAATGTCAACTAACATCTCTCTTTCCCATAGGTGTGTAAAAAGGTTATCTTTCTCCATAGGTGTGTAAAAAGATTAAAGAAAATGATTAAAAATTAAAAGATTCAACGTATTCTACATCTACATTTTTGTCTTTCTTAAGACTATTTCTTTGTCAAATATATCTAAAATACATTAAAGATTTTAAAGATTTATTATTGTAATTGTAAGTTAATCCAAACTTCATTCTAATCGAAACTTCATTCTTCATGCATAAAGAACAATATTATAGAACCGTTCTCCCCCACAAATACATGGTACATGAGTATGAGTATTTACATGAGTACATGAGTATTCCTTGTAAATGAACTCCACCACATGCCATATCAATACTTATGTATTACTTATTGTAACTATGGAATAAATATATTAAACAATGCTTATGTATTAAGTATGGAATAAGGATATTAAGTATCAATACTTATGTATTACTTATTGTAACTATGGAATAAGGATATTAACCAATGCTTTAGGGGATTTGGAATGATGATACCACCCACTCTTTCATTCTTAACATTTCAACACGCAAATGAAGGACCCATTTTCTAGGAGATCCACTTGTCGATTTTACTATAGCAACACATGAAATGCAACTACATAGTCAAACCTCCTCACATCCTTTTATAATGTATGAAGAAACCTCACCAAGGTACAATCCTTTGGAATAAAAGAATGACACATATACCAGATGATGATTAAGGAGTCCCTGATAACCAAGGGATTTTTTATTCTCTTTAATGAACTTTATTAATTGAAAAAAGCTAAAATCTCAACATAATTGTTATTTTCCTCACCTAAATCCTATTCAAAGTTTCCTATAATTTTTTCTTGGAATGATATACAATCTCATAATTCTCCTCATCTATATATATATATATAGTTATTATGATAAATAAGAATTAAAAGAGTACAGTTTAAGCTTACAAAAAATTGTAATTTCAAGACTTACAAACTGGTTGTTATATAAGCAACAAAAAACAAATTTAAGTTGGTTAGAAAATTATGAAATAAAATTATAAATGTTGGAGAGATATAGTTAAAAGACACACAAAAATTCTTCCATATAATGAATACAAGTTGACTAAAAAAAAATAATTGGAAAAAACAAAAAAGGTGAGGTAATATCGACCATCATAAATAGTTGTAGATTTCATCCTTTCACTGCTTTAAAAGTGGAGAGAATTAAGAAGAATATTGCTTGCATAATTGATTGATATTTGAAATAATGTTACCATCATCTTAAAGGAATTGTGTGAGCATTTTGGATGGTTGTTCCATTGACTTCTTTGCAATATATAAGTCCAAGTTCCATTTAGAGGGATTTTTTGATAAGCTGTCAGTGATTGCGTTAAACTCTTTGTAAATATGTTGGAAACTTATTTCCTAGAATTCCTTCTTCTTCTCTTCAATTTCCTCTTCTATGTTGCAAGGTTAAGAACCTCTAGTTGTGCTTTTTCTACCAACCAATCAATCACACACTTGGAATCCCCCAAAATTTGAATACTTTTTATGTTCTTTGATGAATATAGGAACATAATAACCCAGACAACAATTAATTCTACTTTAGTATTTGTCCTGGTTCTTAAACCCACTATGAAGAACATGGCTTTATCCCCTTGCATTTTGATAATGTCCCCCCCTATTCAAATCCTAAATCCTATTCAAAGTTTCCTATAAAATTTTCTTGGAATGATATACAATCTCATAATTCTCATCATCTCTATTATTATTATTTGTTTTATATATATATATATATATATATATATATATATATATATATATATATATATGATAAAGAAGAATTAAAAAAGTGCAGTCTGAGCTTACAAATAATTGTAATTTCGAGACTTACAAATTGGTTGTTATATAAGCAACAAAAAAACAAATTTAAGTTGGTTAGAAAATTATGAAATACAATTATAAATGTTGGAGAAAGATAGTTAAAAGATGCACAAAAACTCTCCCATATAATGAATACAAGTTGATTGAAAAAAAAATTAACTGGAAGAAACAAAAATGGTGAGGTAATATCAGACATCATAAATAGTTGTAGATTTCATCCTTTCACTACTTTAAAAGTGGAGAGAATTAGGAAGAATACTACTTGCATAATTGTTTGATATTTGAAATAATGTTACCATCATCCTAAAGGAATTGTGTGAGCATTTTCGATGGTTGTTCCATTGAGTTCTTTGAAATATATAAGTCCAAGTTCCATTTAGAGATATTTTTTTGATAAGCTGTCAACGATTGCGTTAAACTCTTTGTAAATATGCTGGAAACTGATTTCCTAGAATTCCTTCTTCTTCTCTTCAATATCCTCTTCTATGTTGCAAGGTTAAGAACCTCTAGTTGTGCTTTTTCTGCCAACCAATCAATCACACACCTGGAATCCCCCAAATTTGAATACTTTTTATGTTCTTTGATGAATATAAGAACATAATAACCGAGACAACAATTAATTCTACTTTAGTATTTGTCCTGGTTCTTAAACCAACTATGAAGAACATGGCTTTATCCCCTTTGTTACACTAAAATTTGTCACCATGACTATCTACAATTAGTATGGCTCCATCAACTGTCATACTATCCTCCTTGGCAAGTCTCATACCTCTGCTCCTCATGTCAAACTCCAAGAAAGAGAGAAAGTCCTTAAAAAGTCAATTAACTCTGGTTACGCAGTTTCTCTTAGCCTTACCTGCGTGTACACACCTCAAGTTCACAATACCTACGTAGTTGTACGCTCTGTCTGTAAAGGGGTGGGTGCGTACTGCTGTAAAGGTCAAAAGGCGCAAGTTTTACTCCAAAAAAGTTACTTGTGGTCGATTCTAGAGCATTCTAGAAGTTTGTTTGACGTGTATTGAGCGCCTCCAGATGGTTCATGTATCCCTATGAAAGAGGAACTTATCCCATCAAGAGGGGAGCTATCCCATTCAAAGAGGGGCTTATCCCATTGATGGTGGACCTGATTAACTTCCTCTAAAGCACTATAAATACAGGCATTGGGCCAGAAGGAGGGGAGGTTGAAAGCTGAACATTCCTAAGGGTAGATGCTGCTGAAATTAGGACTCCCTTATAGAGCTTGAGAGGAGAGATTCCCATCCTTTCTTAGCTTCATTTGGAAGTGGGTGAGCTGATCAAAGTAAAGGAGAACTCTTGCTGGACCCTGGGAGGGACCTGCACAACACCAAGGCACTGGTTTTAATGGTTTCTTTTGTTTCCAGTTAATACAATTAAGCTCATTTTTCTCAACAAGTTGTTATACATAATTTGTTTCATATACTCCTTGGTCTTTATGATGAATATGTTTTATTTTATGAGTTATTCAGGTGCTATGTAATCGTTTGCTTGTTAGTGAATGCAGGTTTCGAAGAGAAGGAGGATCTCATCCGAATTGGAGAGGCTGGACTGCTACAAACAGTGTGGGACTAAAGGTATGTTTTGAACACCTGATTACTTGTATTCTAAATGCATATTTAGGGAAAGATAGTGTTTAATTGTCTTGTTTGTCACTAGAAAGCCTTAGCTTCTAGGGAGGTCGGTTTTATCTGCAAAATTGACTCTTTCCGCATGACAAAATGGCGACTCCACTGGGGAATCCATGGATTTGATTGATGTCTCTTTTGTTTGATACTTTGATTTGAGAAAAGTCGATTTCTTTCTGGTTTTTGGCTGATTGACTGTGAATTTGGGTGGAATAGCTTAGGGTTAAGTTAGTTTTTTGTTTTTCTTGGTTTTGCTAGCAGTACGCACCCTCTGAGTTAAGCACAGTGCGTACCTGTACGCACTGCAGCTTTGTGCACAAAGCGTACACGCACCTGTGTAAACAGGTTGCCTGCGTACCCTATCAAAAGTTGAGAAAATTTCTATTTTTTCCTTTTTGCCTCTTAGATTTTGTTTATAATTTGTTTTTTGCTGCCCAGATCCACTGGTTACCTATCAGAAGTCTTCATTTAAGCTTGTTTCATTAGTATAAAGGGTTTTAGTGAAATTCATCGAAGTTCTAACCCTAGGGTTTGATTTTTGCATTGGTCCTGTAGTGACTTTGGCTTTAGAAGTTGTAAAACCTTGGACATCCCTGGTCTTTTCAGTCTTCTTAGGAGTCGGACCTTTCATAAAATCCACCTGTGTGAGAAACCTACCTTTGTGTTGTCTCTTTGCGGAATTTTGACAAAGCTTGTTTGTTAAAGCTGTGAATTTCATTCTTAAGAAAAAGAACAAAAGATTTTGATTTTTGTTTTTGACTGGTTTATGATTCTGCATGAACTAGTCCTTGGTTGAATTGTAACTGAGTAAAACATCCTGGAATTATACTTTGTAGGCTTTTGCCTCGTTAGGTTTGCTTTTAGGTAAATTTCTCATTAGATTTGCTTTTAGGTGAAATTTCTTTGCTTGTCATAGATTTTTTAAATTTGATTTTTGTTAAGTAGTTTTACATGCTTTGTTAAAATAGAAAAAATACAAAAATCTCTTTTGAAGAAAAGTTTGTTTTAGTAGCATTTGAAGTCTTTGAAAAGAGAAAGGAATTTTCGTGAAATAATTAGTGGTCATGTGTTGTGTGCTTTGGAAAAGATAAAGAGATTGTTTCTTTGATTTTCATTGCCAAGAAAGTTGTCTTTATATCAATTTTGCATTCTCCAACTCTCTTAGTTAGGGAATTCATTGAAAAAAGAAAAATAGTTTAAATCATCCTAGGTGCATCTTTTTAGTGGATTTGAGTGGAGTCTACACACCATCAGTTTCATCTCCACTACCTTTTGTCCTAAAGAAAAGCCATAAAAATTAACGCTTAAAGTAAAATTAACTTAGTAACTTTTTATTTACTAGGGCTCTGAAACACGAATATAGATCAGGCTAGTGTCTTGGAGTAGGAGAGTAATTAACTCTCCAAGACAGCAAAACCAAACAAGTAGCTCATCTTGTGGTAGGATAAATCCAGTTGTTACATTTATGCTCTGGGAAAGCTCCTCTTAAAGGAGAAGCACGAGACCGTGTCCGAACCAGTGAGGGGATCAATCCTCCTTCATTGGGAAAGACGCCAGATATGCACGTACTACACACGGTAAACCTCAGATTATTGTCGAGGAGCCTGGGGTCACATGTCGGTAAACCTTGGATTATTGTTAAGGAGCCGGCAAGGGGATTGAGCTTGTTACTCTGCCCTTGCATGCTATCGGGTCGTAGACTGTTCCCCCAGGTATATTTGTTGCTGTTGATGACCTTAGTGACCATTATCTTTAGGATTCTACCCAAGGTGACGGTGGAGGGAAGATCCCATTGTACCTGGAGTAGACGTCGGCTAGACTCACTTGGATTTTCCGGGGGGTTAACTTCACTCGAGACGGTTAAAGTGGAGGAACTTGTGCCGGTCTATCCATTAAGCAGGTTGCCGGGGTAACTGTTCCACCCACCACTTCTGTACTGAATTCGGCGATGTTGGGCTTCATCACCAACTAGTGTTTTCGGTTCGGAAGGCTACTGTTTGTGTATGGTTTGACGCCAAAGATTCTTTAGGCGTGTGATTCAAATTTGTTTGGTTCTTTAGAGACTTTAGGCGGTTTGCTTTGAGATTTTACTTTGTTTGTGTGTGCAGTAGTTAAAAGTTTTTAACTGTGGCTGAATTACCGAGACAGTCCCGTAGACTTCGGGTCCAGTCTCCTGAGATTGTAACCGTGGCCGATTTGTTGAGGAAGTCCCGTCGACTTCGGGGCCAACCTCCTGAAGACGTCCCGGGTCATTACGAAGGTTTGAAAGTCCTTGTAACTCCTAGTGGCAGTAAAGTAGGTTCACCTGAAGGAGAGTCTTCGTTGGTAGTCCATCCAGATTACCAAAGTCTAGAAACAGGTTATAATCCTGAAGCTATTGTAGTGTCTGAGCTTGCTAGTAGTTTTTCATCTACTAGTGATATAGGCGAAGAACCTGAAATATCTGAACCTGTTACTCCAACTTCTAGTGCTCCTGATTCACCTAGGGTAGAAAGATTCATCACCGAAAATCTTCCTTCTGGTTTGATAGTTATTGAAGAACTTGCTCCAGAAGAAGAAATAGGCGTCCCTATCCCTGAAGATCAACCTACTATTGATTTAAGGGAGCGTGAATCCATTTTTTATAGTCCTCCTATAAGTACTACTTGGTATCTTTCGTTAACTAATTATTTGGACAACTTAGGGTCAAGTTTTTCTCCACCTCGTACTCCTTATCCACCCGGAGGTATTTATACTCCTGTAAATATGTCAGGTCAGTCGTCTATGTTTACTCAATCTCCTGAATCTTTTTTGTACGACAGTCCTTCTGTTCCCTCTGGGTATCAGTCACTTTCTGGTACTTTTGCGGGAGCATCTCCTCAACCCATTGAACATGGGTTATTAACTGGAAACAATGGTAATAAACCGTTGGGTGTAGGAGACATTTACATGATGTCAGGTTCAATTCCCAGTTCTCAACCTCAAGGTGGCCAGTTACCGCCTAGGGGGCAGCCTCAATTAACGCCTGGGGGGCAACCTCAAGGTACACAAATTGCGTCTGGGGGGCAACCTCAAGGACAGTATGTACCCGTGGTGCAATGCATCCCTCAAGGTCGACCCTTGCCTCAATATGTACCCCAAGGTCAACCTCAGTATCAATTTATGCCTCAAGGTCAACCCTAGTATCAGTACTTACCTCAAGGGTATCTACCCCAAGGTCAGTACTCGAGTCAAGGTTATCAACCACCCCAAGGTCAATCTTATGTTCAAGGTACGGGAAATGTACCTTTCAATTATCAATCCTACCCTCAATCCGGTTATGGATCTCAATATCCTCAACCTGTTATGGGTCAATACCCCGGAATGAACATAGTGTGGGATCCATTGCAAGTTCAACAGGTATTGCAGCCAAGTGTACAGTTGTCATCTCAAACTGGACAACCTTTAGTTTCTGGTTCACCCCAGCAACCAGTCCAGTCTAATGTTCAAACTTCTGTACCTTCGGTAGTTTCTCAGTCTGGGCCTATTGCGCCTAGTACTCCATCACAAACGACTGCTGCAACTACCGCAACATCTGTTCAGTCTACCACACTTACCTCTGGAGTATCAACAACTCTGGTTTCTACTGTCTCTGTAACTACTCCTCAGACATCTTTACCATTGTCTGGATCCACGATTCAAACTACGGTTCAGATGCCTGTAGGACAGCCTGGTTTAAGTACGGTTGTCACTAGTCAACCACAATTCGCTTATCAACCATACCAGGGACAGTACCAATACGGGCCTGATGTCCAGTAGCTAGTTTACCAATATCAACCGTATCCTGGGTACACTTATCAACAGCCTCAACAACCCCAGTACGGTCCGGTTAATCCTAGTTTTCCGGGAGGATACAATATCCCAAACGCAATTCCTATTCCAAGTTATCCTGGATATCCTCCTCCTGGGACTGGTCTTGTGACCCAGAGTTTTAGGGATCCTAATCGGCAATTACCGTTTATCGTAACTTTGGATTTACCAGATTTGTTGCGCATAACGAACGATCCAGTAAATTATCTTCCGTTTTGGCCGCCAATGCCAAATAAGTTGCCCAGTGACATACCCAAGTTCGAAGGTAAGTCTGGAGAGGACCCGTCAAATCATGTGATGACTTACCACCTCTGGTGTGCCTCTAATTCCATCTCAGATGATTCGATCCGCTTACGTCTTTTCCAGCGTACTCTCATTGGTCTCGCGGCCAAGTGGTACATTGAGTTACCACGGGCCTCTTTTTATAATTTTAGCCAGTTAGCTACCTCGTTCTTAACACATTTTCAGTTGCCGGTCAGATATGATAATGGCACGGAGTTACTAACTTCATTAAAACAATTGACGTCCACTTATATTTCCGATCATATTCATGAATGGAGACGTCGAAGACGATTAGTGAAAGTTTTTATCCCGGACCAAATCTTAGCTGAATGGTTTGTTAAATCATTATTACCGAAGATTACTGAAGACATAGCTAAGGCCGGAGTAGTTACTGAGGAGCAAGTGATTGCTCAAGCGCAGTACCTTGACTTGGTTTACACTCAGTCAGGTACGTTACACGAAAAGATCCCAGATCTTCCTAAGTCGAATCAAATCGTTGCTGCTCCTTCGGGGTCTTATGCCGCTGATGGCATGATTGGTACGGTGAATACTAAAAGCAAGAATAAATCCTCAAAGAATTCTTCTCCTATTATAACCTTACCAGACTCCCCGACAGGAGAATCGTCTGCTGAAGTTTCCACTGATATTCACGCTATAGAGTCATCTACGGCTAAATCAAAATCCGGTGGGAAAAAGAAAGGTAAGAAGAAGAATAAAGCAGGACAAAGCTCCAAAGGAGAAAACTGAAAAGTCGGAAACCAATGACGAAAAGCGCAAACCTCGATATCCTTGTCTTATTTGCAAAGAGGATCATTTTACAAGAGAATGCCCTCATCGGGCCGAGGTTGTGAAAATCGTCAAAGGTTCCCCAACTCCTGCTGTTTTGAAAGATCCATTTCCAAAGCAAGAGAGTAAGATGATAGGTTCTTCCTCGAGTGCCAGCGAAGAACCCATATTGATGATGTCTCATGTAAGGATTGTGACTCGATCGCAAGATTATGGTAGTAAGAGTCCTGTTGATGGCAAAGAAGCAGAATCTTCTCATTCTAATCCATCAACCTTAGCTCCCGGTCCCGATCCACTACAGATCGAGAAACCTAACCCGGATTTAGTAATCAAACCGCCCGCCAAGGGTGTACTTCGAAGGTCTGCTTTCAATCCACATGCGAGAGCGGCCCAGAATTACAACATTGTTGAGGATTTAGTTGTTTCACCCTCAGCAATGTCGGCTTTGGAAGTGCTGCAATCATGCCCAACACAACGCAAGTTACTTTTGTCGGCTATAGGAGCTGTTGATGTTCAGGACCCGAACCTAATAATATTTGATCTAGAAAATAGTACACCGCGTTTACCTCATCAGATGGCTTTCCAAATCCCAGTGATAGTAAAAAACAGGCCTATTCATCGGACTGTAATTGATGAGGGAGCTTCCATGTGTATTATGTCGATACAGTGCTAGAGATCGCTTGGTTCTCCTTCACTAAATCAATCCCCGACAATTCTTAAGGCCTTTGATGGCCGTGGGTTCCATCCGTTTGGAATTTTACAGGATTTGCCTATAGGGGTTGAAGGAAAAACCGTTAGTCTAGATGTGGAGGTGGTTGATGCCCCTCTAGACTACAACCTTCTCTTGGGTCGAAGTTGGTCTTACGCTATGACAGCGGTTGTTTCATCGATCTTCAGAGTAATAAAGTGTCCACATTGTTGTGGGTAAAAATGCCTATGCAGGACGATCCTATCCACCTAAGGTGTGACAGTGCCTTAGCAACAAACAGAGACAGCTATTCTGGTTTCTTCCTTTATGAAATGTGAAAGAAGAGAGATAAATGGACTTACCGGTGTCTTCCGTTTGTCCCTCGATCCGGTCTCTCTCCTCTTTGGGTGTTCACAGCTACTTGCCTTCTCACTCGCCCAGCTTCAACGGGTTCCTGCAAGATCACAAGAGAACAGCTACTTGCGACAAGAGAACAACTACTTGCGACAAGAGAAGAACACTACACAAAGACAGATATTCACATTCATAACTAGTTTAGGATTAGAAATAAACTAAATACACTAATGCATTCATACATCAAAAATACATCAACATATAGGAGAAACCAAGATAGCTTTATTGATGAATAACAAGGTTCAGGAAGAGATACAACCCAGGAGGCTCCAATCCAGCATCTCCTTCCCAGCAAATGGAATTCCTATCTTCACCCCCTTCAAAGCATTAAGCACCCAATGATTCCAATCTCAAACCAACATCAATTCTTTGCAATAACAAAATTCCAGCCTCTAGATCTCATGGAGGAGAGATCCATATATAGATGTTTGGAGAGAGGATGAGTCAGCTTGAGATCTGACTAGTGTCCTCTCCCTCTGTCAGTTCTTGAGTCCACTTGGAGGTTCTTGCTTCCACTTGGAGATTTGGAACCTCTTACTCATCACCAGTCGAATTCCCTGAGGCAAGTGTCATTTTGGAAGCTTCCTGGGTTTTGACACCTTGAGAAATGAGCCTGCCACATGTCCACTCTCGTTCAGCGCAGGTAGCCAGTGTTCCAGCTGACATTCAACACAGGTAGCCAGTGTTGGCTTTGACATTCAGCGCAAACAGCTAGTGTAGCCACTGAAATGATCCTGAATTGACTTGTTTTGAGCAGTTTTTGGTGGAGAACTTCTGTGAATTGCTGTGGTTTGTTAGCCTTGTTCCTCTAGGGGTAGGAACAACATGTTTAGGGACTTTGGATCCCTTAGATTATGGACATTTCATGCTCAATGCTGTAAGGCACAAAAATGTCTATAATAGTTGCACCCTAAAGCATGAGGCTGTTTATCGGGTGAAATGCTTTATCAAGGGGATCCGAAGTTCATCCAATGCTGAGAGGAGACCTGTAATAAGATACAATACAATACATTATTTCTCATTCTGCTTTCATGATCTAGCTGAGGCGGGCATTCCCATGCTCAACTATATAAATTCATTTTTCTGTACATAGAACAGACAATCGTCTGATGGTAGACTGATAATTTTGATGAAATTATCATCCTTTGAGTAGGATGATTATCTACTGTAATGATGTACATGTCAATGTCTTTATCTTTCCTGAATATATATCGTAGCCCGGATGGATGAAACTAGATCCGGGGTCTTCAAACTCGTTCGATCTTCACTCTAAGTACAAGTTGATCCATGTGAGAAATGTTCTGAATTCGAACATGGAAAGACATCGCTTGATTACCAGTTAATGATGTAAACCGTTAACAAACGCGAGAGGAATCACCGATAATGATAATGACCCTCAAGGTACTGCAGTACAATTCACGTGGTGTGAATAAAGGACTTGGCGTCGAACACCACACAAAATCTTTCGGTCGAAGGTCATTGATGTATACCTGTCGCCGGAAGTGAGAAACTTGCCATTGAGGCATGCAAGCTTCAAAGTACTGAAGGGGTTGTTCCTAGATCAACTTCTTGGATAATGAGCTGATGTCGACAAGAGTCAATCCGTCAAAGGAGGGTCTTAATGAATCCCACATCAGTGACACGGAACGGAGCTAATGATTTTAATGGAGGTGAAAACGATCTGTGACATATGATTCAGGGTGGCGGTCATGAAAGGATGAAGGATAATGTATGGCAGTGGATGGGACACGGTTGACTTTTCTGAACGACTTCTCTTGAACATATGGCGACAGTGATACGATGGATCGGTAGCATTACCCTAAATATGGATGGTATGGCAAGACCATGGATGTGACCGGTGAATGAAAACAACCCAACCCGATTGTGGTATGGAGGAAAAGTGTCATGTTCAAGAGCGACTTGCTACCATCAAAGTTTTCTTTAGTTTCTCCCAATTTTTCCCCAGTCATTGCTGACCAGTACCTCTTTATTTTTGTCAAGCTTGAGGAGGATAACATATGCTTGTTCTATAACCTGCCCTTCGGGCAAGCCCATCGCTATGTTTTAACGAGCCTAGCGATAGTGAAACTTGTTCTCGTCTAAAGACAAGTTTGTTGCTATTTAATGATTTTAACGAGTCTAATGACAAGGATAACTCGGTCCTTTTCATTTTTAGAGAGTCTGAAAAGGTACATAAAGTTAACTCCAAAATTCCTTTTTTGTCATCTAATCCCTTCAGTCCGAAAAAGTATAAAACAATACAGAAGGGATGAGTTTTCGATAGTTTTAACGAGCCGAATAAAACAAGCGCTCGATCTTTTTGTGCAATAATCCCTCAGGTCCAAAAAGATTAAAATCTAGAGGAGGGATAGCTCTTCATGTCCCTTTAACGAGCTGGAAGGCCAAGGACTCAGCAATCTTTTCATATTTTACGAGTCAGATGAAAAGAGCTTAAAGAAGACTCGTCTTTTGAGGAATGAGTGATAAACAGGGTTAGCAGCTGATTCCAGGTACAGGTTGGAATTTTCCAATCACAGCAGTGTCACAAGGATGGCTAGGTGAAATCAATCTTCGCAACTGTTCCTCAAAATGGGTAAACAAACATATGGAGGTGAACGATCGGCCAATGAAAAGTGGAGGTGATGGTGCAAACACGACCAAGGCTTTAATGGCTGATGATATTACATTCACAGCGGTTATTTACCGGGATAGTTCATTTTTTAACGAGCTTAAATGCGGGTGGAAACATTTGCTCGATCTTACGTTTTATTTTTTAACGAGCATGAACTACGTGCTAAAACTGCTCGGATCTTGCGTTTATTTTTTAACGAGCATGAACTTTGTGCTAAAACTGCTCGATTACCCAGTCATATGATAAGAGTGTCTCATCAAGATTCTATTTTTTATGGAGCTTCATCTCACTAAGCTATGCCCCGCATCCTTTCTTTATGCAAGTTAGGAAACGAATAACCCAAAAAACAGGTAAATAACCGCTCTTTGCTTGCACTCCAAAAGGTTTGCATGCCCCCAGGTATAAAGTATGATTTCAAGGTTACCTCTACTTCTTTTCCTTCAAAACAATTGTTTTAAAGAGAGAGGCTTACCTCTTTCGGGTTACCCAAAGATTGTCTCGTTAATATTTCAAACAAAACACTTCCTCGGCAATGTCTACCGAAATAGACAAAGGTGAGTGACGAGACCCGCCCTCTCACATAACTTTGACAAGAGAATCTTATTCTAGAACAACCCCTCTTCCTCTATGGACGGGGTACGGACTAGTCATATTCTCCCGCGGAAACCTACTCTATACCCAAAGTTTCCCTGCCGAAGCAGACCAGGACGCATGCCCCCTGGGTTCCAGTCATATCCTCCCGGATTACTCACGCTCATCAGGAAGACGGACCGTGGGTTGAGACACTTCTTGCGTGAATAGACCATTTAGGGATGGTACATGACTATTTGCGATGCGTGATCCAGGAAATGAAAGTTGGTCCACGAGCTTGACCACTCTTCCTTCATGCGGAAAACACATTACTCTAAAGAGTGAGGAGACTATGGCTCCCATGCCATATATATAGTCTTGTCCAAGGAGTAGGTTATAATCCAAGGGTCCTTGAATGACCATCACGTTCATTTGAACGGTCTTCCCTTTCAATATTATGGGCACATTGGGGAGGATCCCTAAAGGTCAACTGGTTCCTTTATCAAAGCCTGATAGATTTCTCATTTCAGGAAAAAGCGTTGGCGAACCAAGCGCTTTCCAAGCAATAGAGGAAGGGATACTCACAGATGCCCCTTCATCAATAATAGTGCCAGCCATTACCATTCTGTATATTTGAACGATTATTCTGAATGGTATGCTTGCTGGCAACAGGGGTCCGCCTAGTTGGTTCCAGTCGAAGGACACAACCAGGTTGCTTGGTGGTGGGACCGAATAAACGACCAGATACCGCTCTGACGAACTTCCTTCCTGCGATAAAGGAATGGGGGCATTGCCCCCTTGTTCATCAGAGTCAGTGTTGATGAAGAGAATTTGGACAGTGTCCTCTTTATTCTCCTCTGTGATGGTATCATTCGAAGATAGAGCCTCTGAAGGCAAAACCGGGTCAACTTTCGTCTCAACCTTTTGACTTTCGTCAGGCATGGATCCAGACGGTTCATCTTCAATGATAGGTGCTTCGGCTGACCACCTGGGCGGGCCAGCCGGATTCTCAACTAGTGAAGGACTTGGCAGGAGTTTTTGATATCCAGGAGGAAGTTGCGCTCGTAAAATTGGGCGATCTTCCAGAACTCTTTTAGCCTCGTCTAAGAAGGGACAACGGTGGATGGCATGATCGCCTTCACACAGTTTGCAGGGAAATCTAGATTTCCCTCTCTGTCCTAGGACTTCACTTTCACTAGTTGACGGTGAGCAGTCAACATGGCTATCAGAGGTTGATGCTACCGAATTGTGCAAACGGGGAGACCAGTCCCTTAGTATCCGAGGGATGCAGGGACAATCTCTGTGGAAATGGTCTCCCTTGCATATGACATATGGCGATTTAGGCCTGGTCAGTGCTGTGTGTGGATTTTTGTCAGACGAAACTTTTTTGCCCCCAGTCGCCTTTGGCTCCTTCTTCTTCTTCTCTTTCTTCTTCTTTTCCTTCTTCTCCTTAGGAACTTGGTTTTTTGTTTTACCAATTCCGTCAAGCGAAGAGGAAGGAGGAGAGGAAGAGTTAGATGAGGTAGAAGGTTGGTTGGAAACTCTAGTCTGGTCTAACTGTTGACTCGACTGTTCAGGAATGGTGGTGTTCTGAACGACATTGGTTGAAAAGAGCCAGATCGGCAGGCCAATTGTCAGTCCTGGAAGCGACAATGTGGCCATATGGGGCGCACCAACATCTCCCCAAGAGGAAAAGGGACTAGGATTTCCACCAAGGGGAATTCCTTGGTTGGTGTGCTCCATTTTTTCAACCTAAAGATCAACGCAGGAATAAAGGGTGATTGTTCCGTTTAAAATAAATTTTTAACGACGCTTAGACACAACTTGCTTTTTCAGTTTTAAAGAGTCGATAAAAAGCTAAAGATGACTCTAGCCTCCTTCGATGTTTTAACGAGCCCGAAGTGACAAATGCTCGGATGGACTTTTTCTGTTATAGAGTCTGAAAAAGGCCAAAAGGAATTGCTCTGGAGTTCTAGGCAGAGGGTCTGCCAAACTTTTCGCAAAACCGCAAAATACTTTTTAGGGTACGGGCGGTCAATCTTCCTGAATGTTGTGTTCAGTGCATTGCGATCAGTAGGGCGGCCGACAGGGCTTCCTAAGGATAAAGGTTTTATGCCTATAGGGGTCTCCCAATATATACGCGATGGTACGTGGGAGCACAATCCGTACTGGCACTATCGTCCCTCAGGAGGAATCACCCACCATCCATGAGATCGACAGTCACCAGTCTTAACGACACCGGAACACGTCTCTAGCCTAGACCTCTATGTTGTGCGTTATGTTGCAAAGCGTTGTTAAGTTCATTCAATTTATTTTAGGTTGATCTTTTTAGAAGTTTTCCTTTCAAGGTTCACCACGAGATGTATGATACGATTCCTAAATGCAGTCTAAAGATGATAAGCAAGCTTTATATCTTTTCAACTTTGAAAATCCTAGCTACTAAGGGAAAAGAAAGACACCATCTTTTCTCAAAGAGAAATCAGCACACTCTAATGCACTTTTCCTAAATCCAACATGCAAACTATCAAAATGCAAATGCACAATGCAGGTGTTTGTTTTCCGCTTTCTTAGTATTGATGCCTACAAAGAAAGCTTTTTGTACAACTTTGTATTTGCTTTTAAATGACCAATACAAACAAGTTTACTTTTTCGAAATCAGAGAGGGTAGAAGAGATTACAACACTTAACGATTTTCGAAATGAAGACTTGTTTTGACACTTAAAAGAGACAAACTCAAACCAATAAGCAAAAGAAAATGTATAATCAACTGCAAATAGCCAATGAACTCTCTTCTAAGATCACAATCAACAGATTTGAATCAAGGGCTACAGGATGATTATTTCACTCATGCAAAGGAAAACTGTAAATGACGCCACAAACACATAAAAACACTCACAATCTTTTTGTACAAAAGGAGGCGGAATCTAAGCAGAGAAAAGGAGTTATCAGACTGGTACCTATGCTGGTTACAGGCTGCAAAAATCAGAGATCAAAACAAGGCAAAACAGAGCAGAGAACCCCAGTTGCACAAGGACAAACTGGTTCAGCGCAACCTCAACACAGGGGTTTTGACATTCAGCGCAGGTAGTCTTCACGGGAACTGCGTTGAAACGCAGAATCCCTTCACTGGGTCTGTGCTGAAGGAGAAACTCTTGTTTCCCACAGGTTCTGGGTCACAGATTGCTATTTAATTCACTGTTTTAGGCCAAATAAAAGCAACAAGCAAGGTGCAATCAAAGGGATGCTTTGAGGGGGTACTAAGATCTATCACAAAGGATCATCAAATCATTTGTGAGTCCATTGTTCAGATCATAGACAAGTCCAGCAATTGGATCAAAGCAGCAACCGTCTACTTTACATCCGGGAAAAGCGGATGCAGTTCGATTGTTGCTGTCAAGTCTATGAAACAAACAATGATAGAAACACAAATAAAATGACTAAACAGATCTCCCCAGCGGAGTCGCCAATTTGTTGTGGGGAAAAATGCCTATGCAGGACGATCCTATCCACCTAAGGTGTGACAGTGCCTTAGCAACAAACAGAGAAGCTATTCTGGTTTCTTCCTTTATGAAATGTGAAAGAAGAGAGATAACTTACCGGTGTCTTCCGTTTGTCCCTCGATCCGGTCTCTCTCCTCTTTGGGTGTTCATAGCTACTTGCCTTCTCACTCGCCCAGCTTCAACGGGTTCCTGCAAGATCACAAGAGAACATCTACTTGCGACAAGAGAACAACTACTTGCGACAAGAGAAGAACACTACACAAAGACAGATATTCACATTCATAACTAGTTTAGGATTATAAATAAGCTAAATACACTAATGCATTCATACATCAAAAATACATCAGCATATAGGAGAAACCAAGATAGCTTTATTGATGAATAACAAGGTTCAGGAAGAGATACAACCCAGGAGGCTCCAATCCAGCATCTCCTTCCCAGCAAATGGAATTCCTATCTTCACCCCCTTCAAAGCATTAAGCACCCAATGATTCCAATCTCAAACCAACAATAATTCTTTGCAATAACAAAATTCCAGCCTCTAGATCTCATGGAGGAGAGATCCATATATAGATGTTTGGAGAGAGGATGAGTCAGCTTGAGATCTGACTAGTGTCCTCTCCCTCTGTCAGTTCTTGAGTCCACTTGGAGGTTCTTGCTTCCACTTGGAGATTTGGAACCTCTTACTCATCACCAGTCGAATTCCCTGAGGCAAGTGTCATTTTGGAAGCTTCCTGGGTTTTGACACCTTGAGAAATGAGCCTGCCACATGTCCACTCTCGTTCAGCGCAGGTAGCCAGTGTTCCAGCTAACATTCAACGTAGGTAGCCAATGTTGGCTTTGACATTCAGCGCAAACAGCTAGTGTAGCCACTGAAATGATCCTGAATTGACTTGTTTTGAGCAGTTTTTGGTGGAGAACTTCTGTGAATTGCTATGGTTTGTTAGCCTCGTTCCTCTAGGGGTAGGAACAACATGTTTAGGGACTTTGGATCCCTTAGATTATGGACATTTCATGCTCAATGCTGTAAGGCACAAAAATGTCTATAACACACATAATGGCAAGATCGTAACCATAGACCAGCTGGCTTACTTTTCATCTGACCCAGCCTCTTCAGAGAGTATCCAGCATGTCGGTAAAATGACTATCCCTTATAAGGATGTTGGAGTAGGATTAGTTAAAGATGCTGGTTTACTGGGAACTTTTCCTTTTCCTCCAATCAACGTCGTGTCTTCATTTGCATCTATTCATATGATTGCTTCAGACACCATTGTTTATGACGATCCTTGGATCGTTCCTTCTGAATCTGAGATAGACTCATTTGGTGATGTTATGCCTTTGAGTCCATATGAAATTGTTTATGAAGCCGTGCATTCTTTTACCGACCAGAGTTCAACCAAAATCAACCAAATGAATGTGGTCCGTGAGGAATCACTTTTCACGTCAGCCTCGAAGTTAATAACGTTTCCCGAAGTTGTGTCATCTGACAACAACTTTGTGAAGTCCTGTGTGTAGACGATTTACCATGGGAATATCTCCATCACAGATCTTCATTTTTACCTGAGGATGATCGTTTTGAAAACGATTTCTCATCAATATTTACAGCTGAATATGTCAAGGAAGCTCAGAGTCCAATGAAACATCCTGATTCAGAGCTGAATTTGGGAAACATTTCTCATACTATTCCCATTGACATTTCAGTCAAGCCCGGAATTGTTGAGCACATTCATATAGGTGCCTCGTGTTCAGATGACGAAATTCAGACATACAAGGCCCTATTTCAAGAATTTCGTGACGTGTTTGCCTGGTCCTATGAGGAAATGCCAGGAATTGATCCTGCGATTGTTGTCCATGAGATCAAGACTTACCCGGATGCTAAACCCGTCCGACAACGTTTGCGTCAGATTCACCAACGAAAAGCGGCTGCAATTAAAGCAGAAGTTGAGAAGCTGTTGAAAGCAGGTTTCATTTATCCGATCCCGTTAACGGATTGGGTATCGAATATTGTTCCGGTTAACAAAAAACAGGGAACAATAAGAATATGTATCGACTATAGGGATATCAATCGAGCCTGTCCTAAGGACAACCACCCAACACCCTATATAGATCAAATAATTGACGATTGTGCCGGCAGTGAAATATTTTCCTTTATGGACGGTTTTTCCGGTTACAATCAAATCAACATTCTACCTGCTGATCAACCAAAAACGGCTTTCATTTTTCCATGGGGGACATTTGCTTATTGCAAATTACCTTTTGGACTTAAGAATGCCGGAGCCACTTTTCAAAGGGCGATGTGTGACATCAAACACATTGTGCAACTGTATCTCGATGATTTTCCTGCTCACTCCTTACATCGAGCTAATCACCTTGTCCATTTACGAGCAATTTTCATGAGGTGTAGGCATTATCGTATACGGTTGAACCCACACAAATGTGTCTTCTGCATAGAAGTGGGACGATTGCTGGGATTTATAGTTTCAAAAGCAGGCATACGCGTCGATCCCTCGAAGGTAGAAGCTATCATCAAATTGCATCCTCCTTCGAGTCTTCGCCAACTCCAAAGTTTGCAGGGGAAAGCAAACTTTTTACGCCGCTTCATTCCTAACTACACCGAGATTACAAAGGGTTTTACCCGATTGTTGAAACAGAACACTCAATTCTCTTGGGATGAGATAGCTCAGAAATCTTTCGATGCGCTCAAGCACGCGTTAACCCATGCACCGTTGCTGCATCCTCCCAACTACAACCAGGATTACTTTTTGTACCTTGTCGCCACTCATTCCACCATTGGAATGGTCTTAGTTCAGGAAGACGAATTCGAAACGGAACATGTGATATATTACCTTAGACAGACGTTAAATCCAACTGAGCTCAAATATTCACATGTGGAGAAATTGGCCTTGGCAGTCGTTCAGGCTGTCCAACGTTTTCGTCATTACATTCTACTCCGTAAAACTACAGTCATTTCAGATTGCAACCCTATGATCTACATTTTGACTAAACAATTGCTAGGGGGCAAGTAATCTAAATGGATCGTTATCCTACAAGAGTTCGACTTAGAGTTTGAAAAATCTAAGTCTAAGAAATCTTTAGTTTTTGCAGAGTTGATGTGTGATTTCCCGCATGTTGACACAGAAGCTGTGGCAGAGGAGCCCATTGTGAATGAATCTTTGTTTCTCATTAGCACTTTAGATCCGTGGTATGGGGATATCATCGTCTATCTCCAAACCCAATCCTTTCGGCCCGAAGTTTCAAAGTCGGAACGTCGGAAAATTCGATTCCAGTCCCAACAGTACAAAATTATTGGAGATACTCTTTATCGCCGTGGGGCAGACTTGGTTTTCTGACGTTGCTTAACTCACGAAGAAACTGAAAGGGTTTTGAATTACTGTCACTCTGGAGCGTGTGGCGGTCATATGTCTGGGTATGCCACAGCCCAAAAGATATTGCGCGCTGGCTATTTCTGGCCATCCTTGTTTAAAGACTGTATTACTGCGGTCCGGAAATGCCACAACTGTCAAGTGTTTGACCGCAAGATGCGTGCACCACCTGCTCCTCTCCACCCTATAATTGCCGTTGGTCCTTTTGCCAAATGGGGTATCGATTTTATTACATGTAACCCTCACTCGGCCAGGGGGCATGCGTATATCATCCTTGCGGTAGATTATTTTACTAAGTGGGCCGAGGCGATGCCTACATTCGAGGCAGACGGCAAGACAGCTGCAATTTTCGTATTCAATCACATTATTGCTAGGTTTGGTGTCCCAAAAGCAATAATCACTGACCATGGGTGCAATTTTCGAAACATTATGATGACAGAACTTACAGGCTAGCTTGGTTTGCGTCACGATAGCTCAAAACCTTATTATCCACAAGCCAATGGTCTGGTTGAGTCCATCAACAAAGTTTTAGTTATCATGATCCAACGAATCATCGGTATTCATCGGTCAAATTGGCACAACATGTTATTTTCCGCGCTTTGGGCGTACCGAACCTCAGTGAAAACATCAACAGGGTTCACTCCTTTCCAACTCGTTTATGGTTTGGAAGCTGTGCTGCCCATTGAATGCGAAATCCCGTCACTTCAAATGGCCGTCGAATTACTTCCAGCTACTTCCGAAGAAGAGAAGCGTTTATTACACTTAGCTCAATTAGATGAGACTCGACGTGATGCTGCATTGGCAATCGAGACTCACGCAAAACATATGAAAGCTCAGTATGATCGGAACGTGACCCCTCGAAATTTTTCGGAAGGAGACCTAGTGCTATTATATGATCAAGCCAACGATAAATTAGGTGCTGGAAAATTCGTTCCTATGTGGCATGGGCCCTATATTGTCAAGCGAAAGCTAGTAAAAGGGGCCTATGAGCTGGTTGACTTTGACGGGGACTCTTTGGGTAAACCCAGAAATGGACTTTACCTAAAGAGGTATTATGCTTAAATGATGGGTACGGAGATTTTAGTTAGGTTAGGTTTTTCTTTCTAGCTGGTGTGTTTGTTAGTTTAGACAGTGTGCTTAGCTTAGAGAGTGTGTTTTTCGTCGTTATTCTGGCTTATCTTGGTTTTACTCTTGATATTGCAGATGTCGACGCCTCTCCAAACGTACATTGGATTCGCTGATGGTGCTTGTCGTAGTACACGGAATATCTCTTCCGCAGCTTGGGTTATCTATTCTCCCTCTGATGAGTTAGTTTCTATGCATGGGGTGAGCCTCGGTCAAACAACAAACAACATTGCAGAATACGGTGCAGTGATTGAGTTATTGTCTGAATCTATTTCATTTGGGATTCGGAGTTTGATAGTGAGGTTAGATTCTGAACTCGTTGTATTACAGCTTAATAGAGTCTATGCCATTAGAAATCCGGTGTTATTAAGGTTATTTTTGAGAGTGCGTCTCTTGGAACGTGAATTTGATTACATTGAATATCAGCATATTCCAAGGTCTTTAAATACATTAGCAGATGCAATTGCTTCTCGAATGTTAAATAGACATTTGCGATAATCATACATGTAAATTTAAAAACATTTAATCGCACATGTTTAACAAGATAAGCCAGTAATAATGATATATATAGATAGGAGTGTGTCAAAAAATACATCGTCTTCAATCATAGGTTGAAAAACACCTTATGATCGGCAAAAATGATAAGTACAAAAAACCAAAATGTCACATGTGTCTACAAAAACGACCATCCAATCACTGGTGATGCTCTCTATACGACACCACTGCACGGGCTACCCTACAGAAGAACCTTCTAAAAGGTCATGGGACTCTGAATACATAGCGCTGAAGCCTGATAGGAATATCATCTATAGTAGTCTCTAGTATATCTGCCGTCAGACGCTCTAGGTCTTGTTCCAACTCAGCTAAGGTCTCTGTAGCCTCGTCCTGTGGGACCGGTACCGGTGCAGCTGGTTGTCTCCTCTCAAAAGTCTGGAGATTGGCGGGACGTCATGGGCCTACATCTGCATTTTGAAAATTATTACTGTCAGTTTTGAGACGATATAAAAACAAAAAAATAGATAATTTAAAAACTTGTGAAAAATGAATTACCTGTGTCGTCCCATTGTTCTCCCGGTGGAAGAACCATGTCCGGATCTCCACGAAAATCAACTCCGGCATAAGGAAAATCCTGTATCGAAAAGACCTGGTCCTCTAACCAGTGAAAGTACTCCGGTCTAAATCGGACAACCTCCATGCCCTCGTCAGGATGGCGGGCCATAACCGCAACCCATCGCATCAACTTAGGCTCTCGAGGAAGACCAACCTCAACAGTGAGATGCTGCGGGATCAGCATTGGAACCCTCTCTAGAGAAAAACTCACAACTAAAGGCCCATAACCAAAAGTCTTTAGTTGCCCGTTTTTTTCCCTAGTCAGTTGGCCCTTTAAATTGGCCAACACAACATCACACCAGTTGAAAATGGTCCCTCGATAGCAATCAATCGCCATCCGCATCTGGGATCCAGTGGAAATGTGCAAAGCGGCAGCCCCGCAAAGTCTGGTAACTGTAAAGGCAATTACCATAAGTTCAGGTCGGGATATAATTTTGATCTCTATCCCCTTCTCCTGGTTCTGATTATTGCACCACTCTAGACGGAGACTAGTGATGGACTGGCCACCCGGCCTAGTCCCGTACAGAGTCAATTGTTCGCCCCTCTTGGGCAAACCAGTCAGAAAATAAATGTCTGAGGGCTCTATCTCGAGCTGGTGCCCTCCAATGTAAAAGCATTGATCCTGAACATTCCAACTTTCAACCAGCCACTCTAGAAAGCGCACCTGGGCCCTCATGCCAAGTATGGCCCAGTATTTGTAAAGACCGCATGCCTTCAAAGCATCAATGGAAGTTTGGTGATTAATGGCGGCCAAATCAACATCTTCGTGTTCTCTCTCGCGCCAATCAAGCATGGTGGGCAATCTACACACTATAAAACATCTGTTAGAGTCCATAAAATTAAAATTTTTGGTCCATTTTGGAGAAATGGGGGTTTGAAAATCCTCTCCGCGGTGTACGCAGCCCACGTTTAGAGACAGGGCGTATGTACACAGGTTCTCTTAATCCAAGCTGCGTACGCCCGGCGTTTTCCCAACTGAGAAAATGTCGGGGTACGCAGGTCACCAGTGGAGCACCTGCGTACCCCGAAAAGCAGACCTTGAAACCCCAAAGCCTCCAAAAAATGAAACTAGGGCCTAAAAACAAATTCTAAACGGATGGAAATGAAGAGGAGGATGTTGTAGAATACCTGATGAGATGGCGTTCGATTTCGACAGTCGGATTCTCTGCAATGTCCATGGGAAGTTTCATGCCAAAAGCCCTTTTTCTCTCCTCAACAGTAAAATGGTAAAATCCCTTTTTATAGGTTTTTTGAGTAAATAAATGTTAAATTTGTTTATTTTCCACCGTGAAAAGGTATTTTTCAAAGTATTTTTATCTATCTTTAAACAGGTATGAGTAATGTATTAGTTTTTGTGCAGGATAAAGGATTTTCAGGGAAAATTGTCATTTTTCACAAACAAAAACATCAGAGTCATCTTTTAAGCCCTTTTCTGACTCCTAAAACATGAAAAGATTGCCGAGTGTTTCTTTTACACTCGTTAAAACAGAATTAAAATACGGTCCTCTTATAGCCCTTTTCTGACCGTAAAAACACGAAAAGATTGCCGAATTTTTGTCGTTTCAAATTCGATATTGGAAATAAAACGACGTGTCCTTGAAATTACTTTTCAGGTCAGAGGCACTAGTCATGAAAGTACTCCTTGGTCGCAAGATCAAGCGGTTCTCTCAGGTATTATTTTATACTTTTTCGGGCTTGGGAGACACAAATTTACGAAAAAGTTCAACCCTGGAGTCTTCTTAAGTTTTTCAGACTCTCTAAAATTGAAAAACGCCGAGTTTCTCCTATACTGGACTCGTTAAAATTTCACAGTAAAGGACCTATTCAATTACAAACAGGAATAGACCACTCCTTCTTAGGGTTCGAATCTAAACTAAGTTGGACTCATCCGAAGGATGAGCTTATAATCAAGCATATGTTATCCTCCTCAAGCTTGTAAAAAATAAAGAGGTACTTGCCAGAAATGGTGGGGGAAAAGAGAGAAAAATGAGCCTACTTGTTAGCCTTCATCTCAGAAAAAACCTTGTCACCGCTCTTGAACACGACGCTTTTCATTCACCTGGGTTGGGAAATCGTCTCACAAGTTGATGAAACCACATTGAAAGTCTTCAGCCGGGTATTAACTTTGGGTCAATTGTCACCAAACCATCTGCCGTGTCGTTATGTGTTCAAGAGGTCACTGCAAATAAACCATTCATCTGCAAAATACCTGTCATCCATCTCGACCATCCCTGAGTCAGTCCTTACAGCTACATTTCTTCAACTTGATCTATGATTTCTTGTTGTGGGCTTGGCTGCAACGGGTCGTTTTCTATCGACATTAGCACATTATCTAGAAAGATGACCTAGAAATCGTCAGTACCTTGAAATCTGCATGCATCAATGGCAGGTTTCTCGCCTTTGACGACGGTTTACATCATTGACTTTCGATCGAAGGATTCCATGAAATGTTCGACATCAACACATTCATTCACATCTCATGGATTGTACTGGGTACTTTGAGAACCATTAACATCACTGGTGGTATCTCTCACACTTGTTAACAGTTTACATCATCGACTGGTAATCAAGTGGTTTCTACCATGTTCGACATCAACTCATTTATTCGCATGGATAGAATCGTACCATTTCGGGAAGTAGGAATGAAGACCCTGGATCTAGTTTCCACCATCCATGCTGCGAGGAGTTTTGTATTCATTGTACAGTAGACTAATCATAAGCAGATGGCTGCGTCCATACTGTGTCTACATGAGTATATGATTATGGTGTACTGTGAAATCATTCCTGTATCAGAGCAGTAGTTAGTTTGTTAGTTAAAGATTTTAATCTGAATGGGAATGCCTACCTCAGGGATGATATGATCTTATGTATGTATTTTGTGTTGAATATTTGCAGGTTCCGACTAAGCTCTCCACAAGATAATCCTTGAAATGATAAAGTACTTCACCCTTCCTAGATGATTTGAAACCCTAATCTACTACAGGCTTCGCACTTTAGGGGGCAATCTGTTACACTAAAATTTGTCACCATGACTATCTACAGTTAGTATGGCTCCATCAACTGTCATACTATCCTCCTTGGCAAGTCTCAAGTACATGAGTATGAGTATTTACATGAGTACATGATTATTCCTTGTAAATGAACTCCACCACATGCCATATCAATACTTATGTATTACTTATTGTAACTATGGAATAAATATATTAAACAATTCTTATGTATTAAGTATGGAATAAGGATATTAAGTATCAATACTTATGTATTACTTATTGTAACTATGGAATAAGGATATTAACCAATGCTTTAGGGGATTTGGAATGATGATACCACCCACTCTTTCATTCTTAACATTTCAACACGCAAATGAAGGACCCATTTTCTAGGAGATCCACTTGTCGATTTTACTATAGCAACACATGAAATGCAACTACATAGTCAAACCTCCTCACATCCTTTTATAATGTATGAAGAAACCTCACCAAGGTACAATCCTTTGGAATAAAAGAATGACACATATACCAGATGATGATTAAGGAGTCCCTGATAACCAAGGGATTTTTTATTCTCTTTAATGAACTTTATTAATTGAAAAAAGCTAAAATCTCAACATAATTGTTATTTTCCTCACCTAAATCCTATTCAAAGTTTCCTATAATTTTTTCTTGGAATGATATACAATCTCATAATTCTCATCATATATATATATATATATATATATATATATATATATATATATATAGATATATTATGATAAATAAGAATTAAAAGAGTACAGTCTGAGCTTACAAAAAATTGTAATTCCGAGACTTACAAACTGGTTGTTATATAAGCAACAAAAAACAAATTTAAGTTGGTTAGAAAATTATGAAATACAATTATAAATGTTGGAGAGATATAGTTAAAAGACACACAAAAATTCTTCCATATAATGAATACAAGTTGACTGAAAAAAATTTAAGTGGAAAAAACAAAAATGGTGAGGTAATATCGACCATCATAAATAGTTGTAGATTTCATCCTTTCACTGCTTTAAAAGTGGAGAGAATTAAGAAGAATATTGCTTGCATAATTGATTGATATTTGAAATAATGTTACCATCATCTTAAAGGAATTGTGTGAGCATTTTGGATGGTTGTTCCATTGACTTCTTTGCAATATATAAGTCCAAGTTCCATTTAGAGGGATTTTTTTGATAAGCTGTCAGCGATTGCGTTAAACTCTTTGTAAATATGTTGGAAACTTATTTCCTATAATTCTTTCTTCTTATCTTCAATTTCCTATTCTATGTTGCAAGGTTAAGAACCTCTAGTTGTGCTTTTTCTGCCAACCAATCAATCACACACTTGGAATCCCCCAAAATTTGAATACTTATTATGTTCTTTAATGAATCTAGGAACATAATAACCCAGACAACAATTAATTCTACTTTAGTATTTGTCCTGGTTCTTAAACCAACTATGAAGAACATGGCTTTATCCCCTTCCATTTTGATAATGTACCCCCCCCCCTCGGCCCCCTCCCCCCCCCCCCCCCCCCCACCCAACCCTCCCTTGATAATAGTTTTCTTGTGTTGCACCAACGAAGAAAAAAATCAGATATCCCTAGAGTAAGCAAGGGAAGTGTATTTTTCTCAGGTTAGTCCTGAATTGTAATATAGAGTATTCCCTATAGTGATAAACAATACTAGCAGAGAGATAAAAAATTTCCAAGTTTGTATTTTTGAATATTATCTTGTTCCTTAGAAGCCGGATACCCCAGGCCACAAAGATAGTGTTATAGACATTTTTGGGCACTGCAACCCCAATCATAAATGTCCATAAACCAAGGGCTCCTAAGTCCCTAAAAGTGTTGTTCCAACCCCTAAAAGAACAAGGTTAACTGATTACATCATCTCCCAGAAGTTCTCCATGAAAAAATACTCAGAACTGGTCAAAATTGGACCATCTCACCTGCTCCATGGTTAAAGTGCGCTGCATCCCACCTAAATGCACACGGGAGGTGCAATGCATATTGAAAAGCCCTTCTATGGGGTGCGATGGGCGAGAGTGGACAAATGGAAGGGTCAATTTGCGAGGTGGAAGATCATGGAATCTTCCAGAAACTTCTCCTGTGACACTTGCCTCTCTGCATTCACCCAGGGATGAGTAAGAGATCATCAATCTCCAAGTGGAATCAAGAACTATCAGAGAGAGGACACTAATCAAATCTCAGAAGCTGACTCACCCCCCTTTCAAACATCTATATCTGGATCCCTCATCCCAGAGATCCAGAGGCTGGAATTTTGTTCTTATAAGGAAGTGTTGCTGGTTTCTTGGTGTAACATCATAATGTTGGGTGATCTAAGCTTTTCATGGGGTGAAGAAGGGATTTCTTGCTGAGAGGATGACGCTGGGTCAGAACAATTGGTTGTAATCCTCTTTGCTATTCTTGATTATTAATAAATCTATTCAAGTTTTCCTCCACATTCTTGTATGATTGATGATATATGCATTTGTGTGGTCAATATATAGCTAGTCCTATATTGTTTATGATAGTAGATCTCTGTTCTTGGATAGTGTTATGCTGCTTTGATTCTACAGGTGCTCTTTGAAGCTGGGTAGACGAGGAAGCGAGTGGCAAAGATCTATCAGAAGGGAGAGGAATCAAGCAAGGAACTAAGCACAAGACAGAGGTTGGTCTCCTTTGTTCCCCTCTTATCTACTTTTTATAAAGGAAAACGAAAGTGGTTTTAGTTTGTTTGTTTCTAAGGTAGCTACCAGCCTTAGTGGGACTCGCATCTCTGCATAGACACTATATTTCCCGATAACAAAATGGTGACTCCATTGGGGAGCGAATAGATTGTTTGTTTGTCTATATTTGTTTGCTTTATAAACTTACAGACGGAGCCTGAAGTCAACCCAACTAGCCTTCGAACTGCATTTGCTATGCAAGTGCAAAGTAGATCAATGCTGCTTCAGTCTATCTCCAGGTTTTGTTTATGAACTGAACAATTGATTTACAAGCTCTCTAATTGCCCTTGTGGTGGCTCTAGTAACCTCCTTAGATCTACCCCTGTGATTTATTTACTGATTACCACTTGCTCGGCCTAAATCCTTGAACTGTGCTGCAAACTATGATCAAGAACTGGATCAAAAGTCTCGCACTGTACCATCTCACCATCTCTTCAAGGATATCAGTATGCATCGCAATTCCCATGTGTTGTAGGTGGGATGCATACTAGAATCCATGTGTAGCAGGTGCGCTGATCAGAAAGGGCTAATTTTGCCTCTCGACTTTGGTCTTTCTTCACTTTTTTTAGCTCTAGTCAGGATTTTTGTTGTCTGTAGTCAGTATACCTCTATTGGAAACCCCTTCCTTGCCATTATTCCACCTCCATAGTGCAAAGAACTGTAAATGTTTTTATGTATTGTGAGCGATTTTTAGTTCCCTTTGACAAAGAAGTAGCGTAATTGAACTGTCATTTCTTGATTTGGAAGTGCCGCAAGTGTCGTTTTCGGTCATAGAAGAGAATCCGATTGTTCTTGATGGTCAATTACACTATTACTCTTGTATTTGATTTGAATTAGTAGTTGTTCAAGTGTCGAAAGCAAGTTTTCAATTCCAAAGAAACTTGTTAGTAATGTCGCTTTGAAAAATAATTCAGATTTGCGCTTAGCTTTCTTTTTATCATTCACACATTAAGAAGGCTGAAAAACAAATACATGCATGTGCATTTGCATTTATACTGTTTGTTGGTTTGATTTAGGATAGTGCATATAGTGTGTGCTCTCTGCTCTATGTTGAAAGAATATCGTCTCTCTTTCTTTAGTAGCTAGGATTTTCATTGCAAAAAGAAGATTAAACGATTGTTTATCATCTTAGATTGCATTTTAGGAATTGTATATCTACATCATGCAGTGAACCTGAAAGGCAAATTTCTTAAGAAAGATCAATTGTAAAATAAATTTAATGAATCTAAAAACGCTTTGGAACCTAACACACAACATTTAGAAGTCTAGGCTAGAGACATATTCTGGTGTTGTAAAGCCTGGTAACTGTTGTTTTCATTGCTGGTTGGGTGATTCCTCCACTTTGAGACGATAAGTGCCAATACGGACTTGTGCTCCCAAGTACCGTCAAGTATATATTAGGAGACCACAATAGGATTTATCCTTTATCCATGGGAAGTCGTGTCTGCCACCCTATCGATCGCAATGCATTGAACACAACATTCGGGAAGATTGACTGCCGTATCATAAAAAGTATTTTGCAGTTTTGCGATTGGTTTGGTAATCCCTCTGTCTAGATTTCCAGAGTAGTCTCTTTCGTTCCTTTTCAGACTCCTTAAAGGAAAAGGTCCATATAAGCACTTTTCACTTCAATCTCATTAAAAATCGAAGGCGACTATAGTCATCTTTTGTTTTTTCTCGACTCTTAAAAATTGAAAAAACAAGTTGTGTCAAAGCATCTAAAATTTATTTTAATCAGAATAAACATCACCTATCCTACGTTGGTCTTAGGTTGAGAAAAATTGAGTCCACCAACCAAGGATTTCCCCTTGGAGGAAATCCTAGTCCTTTCTCCTCTTGGGGAGATGTTGGTGCACCCCATATGGCCACATTGTCGCTTCGAGGATTGACAATCAGCTTGCCCGTATGACTCTTCTCGACCTCTGTCATTCAGAACACCGTGATTCTTGAACAATCAAGTCAACAACTAAATGATACCAGAGTTACCCCCCAACCTTCTACTTCGTCCAATTCTCCCTCTCCTCCTTCCTCTTCGCTTGATGAAGCTGGTAAAGCCAAAAATCAAGTAACTGAGAAGAAGAAGGAGAAGAAGAAGAAGGAGCCAAAGGCGAAAAGGGGCAACCAGACATCGTCTAGCGAAAATCCACACACTGCACCGTCTAGGCCTAAATCGCCATGTGTCATTTGTAAAGGAGACCACTATCATCGAGACTGTCCTTGCATCCCTCGGATCTTAAGGGACTAGTCTCCTCATTTGCACAACCCGGTGTCATCAACCTCTGACGATCATGTTGAGAATACACCGTCAACTAGTGAAAGTGAAGCCCCTGGACAAAAAGGGAAATGTAAATTTCCTTGTAAACTGTGTGAAAGTGATCACACTGTCCACCGTTGTCCCTTCTTAGACGAGGCTAAAAGAGTTTTGGACGACCATCCAGTTTCACCGTTACGGCTTCCTCCTGGATATAAGAAACTCTTGCCGAGTCCGTCACTGGTTGAAAATCTGGCTGACACGCCATTGTGGTCGGCTGAAGCGTCTATCATTGAAGATGAACCCTCTGAATCCACACTAGATGAAAGTCAGAAGGTCGAGGCGGCAGTTGACCCGGTATTGCCTTCAGAAGGTCCGTCTTCAGATGATACAGTCACCGAAGAGAACAAGAACGACATCGTTCAAATTCTCTTAGTAAGCATAGACTCCGATCAACATGGGGGCAGTCTACCCGTTCCTTTACCGCAAGAAGGAAGTTCGTCAGAGTCATATCCGGCCGTCTATTTGGTCCCACCTCCAAGCAACCTAGTTGTTTCCTTCGATTGGAATCTACTAGGCAGACCCCGTTTACCAGCTAGTGTACCATTTCAAATTATTGCTCAAATATATAGAATGGTCATGGCTGGTACCATCATAGATGAAGGGGCTTCTGTGAGTATCCTTTCCTCAACTGCTTGGAAAGTGCTTGGTTCGCCATCGCTTTTGCCTGAAATGAGAAATCTAACAGGCTTTGACAAAGGAACCAGTCGACTGTTAGGGATCCTTCCCAATGTGCCGATAACATTGAGAAGGAAAATCGTTCACATGAACGTAATGGTAGTCCAAGGACCCCTGGATTATAATCTACTCCTTGGATGCGACTATATTTATTGCATGGGAGCCATTGTCTCCTCACTCTTTAGAGTAATGTGTTTTCCGCATGAAGGAAGAGTGGTCAAGCTCGTAGACCAGCTTTCATTCCCCGGTTCACACATGGAAAATAGTCAAATACCATCCCTGAATGGTCTTTTCGCGCAAGGAATGTCTCATAAATCCCCAGTCCGTCCACTTGATGAGCGCGAGTGATTTGGAGGACATGACTGAAACCCAGGGGGCATGCACCCTGGTCTGTTTCGACAGGAAAACCTTGGGTATAGGTGTTATAGACATTTTTGTGCCCTACAACACCAAGCATGAAATTTCCATAAACCAAGGGCTCCTAAGTCCCTAAAAGTGTTGTTCTAACCCCTAAAGGAACAAGGTCAACAGATTACAGCTTCTCCCAGAAGTTCCCCATGAAAAACTACTCAAAATTGGTCAAAACAGGATCATTGCAGCTGCTCCACTGGCTAGGTGCGTTTCATCTCACCCAAATGCACTATGAGGGTGCGCTACATTTCAAAACTCCCTTCTGTGGGGTGCGATGGGCGAGAAATGACAAATGGCAGTGTCATTCCGTGAGGTGGAGAGGCAATGGAAGCTTCTAGAATCTTCTCCTGTGACATGTGCCTCACTAAATTCGACCAAGGATGAGTAAGAGGCCCTCAGTCTCCAAGTGGAAGCAAGAACTGACAGAGAGAAGACACTAATCAAATCACAAGCTGACTCATCCCCCTTACAGATATCTATATATGGATCCCTCATCCCAGAAATCCAGAGGCTGGAATTTTGCATATTGTAAGGAATTGTTGTTGGTTTCTAGAGACAAACATCAGATTGTTGGGTGATCTAAGCTTTGTTTGAGGTGAAGAGGGGCTTCTTTGCTGGGAGGTTGATGCTAGGTCAGAACAACTGGTTGTAACTCCTCCTGGATCTTTTCTTGTTTATCAATAAAAGATATTTGAGTTTTCCTCCATGCTTTTGTATCATTGATGCTTGTTACATTTGTATGTTCAATTTAAATCTAATCCTAAGTTGTTTATGAATATAGATCCATGTCTTTGTATAGTGTTATGCTTATGTGATCTTACAGGTACTTTGTGAAGCTGGGCATGCAAGGGAGCAGGTAGCGGGGGACTATCAAAGGAGAGAGGGATCGAATCAAAGGATTAGCGCAAGACAGAGGTTGGTCCTTCTATTCCTATCTATCTATAATTCATAAAGGAAAAACATAAGTAGCTTTTCTATGTTTGTTTCTAAGGCAGCTGTCACACCTTAGTGGGATAGAGCAGTTCTATATAGACACTTTTCCCTGTAACAAAATGGCAACTCCACTAGGTAGATAATTAGTTTGTTTGTTTATCATTCTTTGTTGTTTGTTTCATAAACTTACAAGTAGCATTCGAATTGCATTTGCCATAACAAATGCAAAGTAGATAACTGCTGCTTCAATCCATTCACTGGATTTGTTTATGATTTAAACAACTGATTCACAAACTATCTGATTGCCCTTGTGATAGCTCTTAGATCCTCCTTAGATCTACCCCTGATTGTTGAATTACTGATTGCTTTTCACTCGGCCAAAAACCAAGAACTGAACTGCAAACTCTAACCCGGAACCCGAACAGAGTCTCGTTTCTGGCCCAACGCAGGTATTGTTCAGAGATTCTAAATTTCAGTGCACTTCCCGAGTGGACAACCTACGCTGCATTTCAGATTCTTTGTGTTACAGGTGCGCTGATCAGACTAGCTCTGTGCAGCTGTGGCTTCTGTGCTTCATTCTTTCCAGTTTTGTCCTTGAATTTTGCTGCCTGTGATCAGTATATGTTTGTTTGAAACCCATTTTCCTTGCTGTTATCCCTCCTCTATATTTTAATCTTTTTGGACCTGAGGATTATTACACAAAAAGATCGAGCGCTTGTTTTGTTCGGCTCGTTAAAAGTATCAAAAATTCATCCCTTCTATATTGTTTTATACTTTTTTGGACTTAAGGGATTAGATGATGAAAAAGGAATTTTGGAGTTACCTTTACGTTCCTTTTCAGACTCTCTAAAATTGAAAAGGACCGAGTTATCTTTGTCGTTAAACTCGTTAAAAAGATTAATAGCGACAAACTTGTCTATAGATGAGAACGAGTTTCACTATCGCTAGGCTCGTTAAAACATAGCGATGGGTTTGCCCGAAGGGAAAATTATAGAACAAGCATATGTTATCCTCCTCAAGCTTGACAAAAATAAAGAGGTACTGGTCAGCAATGACCGGGGAAAAATTGGGAAGAAAACTCAAAGAAACTTTGTTGGTAGCAAGTCGCTCTTGAACATGACACTTCCACTCCATGTCCGAGTCGGGTTGGGTTGTTTCATTCACGGTCACATCACCATGGTCACGGCATACCATCCACATTTGGGGTTAATGCTACCAATCCATCACATCAGTGTCGCTGATATGTTCAAGACAAGTCATCCAGAGAAGTCACCTGTGTCTCACCCACTACCATACATTATACTCCATTCTTTCATGACCGCCACCCTGAACCTTATATCACCAGATCGTTTTCATCTCCATCAAAATCATTTGCTCCGTTCTGTGTCATTGATGTGGGATTCATTAAGGCCCTCCTGTGATGGATCACTTCTTGTCGACATCAGCTCATTATCCAAGAAGTTGATCTAGGAACACCCCATTCAGTACTTTGAAGCTTGCATGCCTCAATGGCAAGTTTCTCACTTCCGGCAACAGGTATACATCAATGGCCTTCGACCGAAAGATTTTGCGTGGTGTTCGACGCCAAGTCCTTTATTCACACCACGTGAATTGTACTGCAGTACCTTGAGGGTCATTATCATTATCGATGATTCCTCTCGTGCTTGTTAACAATTTACATCATTGATTGGTAATCAAGCGATGTCTTTCCATGTTCGACTTCAGAACATTTCTCACATGGATCGACTTGTACTTCGAGTGAAGATCGGACGAGATTGAAGACCCCAGATCTAGTTTCATCCATCCGGGCTGTGATATATATTCAGGGAAATAAAGACATTAAATGTACAACATTGCAGCACATATAATCATCCTACCAAAAGGATGATGGCTCTATCAGAATCATCAGTCTACACTCAGACAATTGTCTGTCCTATGTACATGAAAATGAATTTATAAAGCTGAGCATGGGAATGCCCGCCTCAGCTAGATCATGAAAATATTATGAAGATAATGTATTGTATTGTATCTTATTACAGGTCTCCTCCCAGCATTGAAAGAACTTCGGATCCTCATAATAAAGCATTTCACCTGACACCAAAAGGTTAACAGCCTCATACTTTAGGGGGCAACTATTATAGACATTTTTGTTCCCTACAACACCAAGCATGAAATGTCCATAAACCAAGGGATCCTAAGTCCCTAAAAGTGTTGTTATAACCCCTAAAGGAACAAGGTCAACAGATTACAGCTTCTTCGAGAAGTTCCCCATGAAAAACTACTCAAAATTGGTCAAAACAGGATCATTGCAGTTGCTCCACTGGCTAGGTGCGTTGCATCTCACCCAAATGCACTGTGAGGGTGTGTTTCATTTCAAAACTCCCTTTTTTGGGGTGCGATGGGCGAGAAATGACAAATGGCAGTGTCATTCCGCGAGGTGGAGAGGCAATGGAAGCTTCCAGAATCTTCTCCTGTGACACTTGCCTCACTGAATTCGACCAAGGATGAGTAAGAGGCCCTCAGTCTCCAAGTGGAAGCAAGAACTGATAGAGAGAAGACACTAATCAAATCACAAGCTGACTCATCCCCCTTACAGATATCTATATATGGATCCCTCATCCCAGAGATCCAGAGGCTGGAATTTTGCATATTGTAAGGAATTGTTGTTGGTTTCTAGAGACAAACATCAGATTGTTGCGTGATCTAAGCTTTGTTTGAGGTGAAGAGGGGCTTCTTTGCTGGGAGGTTGATGCTGGGTCGGAACAACTGGTTGTAACTCCTCCTGGATCTTTTCTTGTTTATCAAAAAAAGCTATTTGAGTTTTCCTCCATGATTTTGTATCATTGATGCTTGTTACATTTGTATGGTCAATTTAAATCTGATCCTAAGTTGTTTATGAATATAGATCCATGTCTTTGTATAGTGCTATGCTTCTGTGATCTTACAGGTACTTTGTGAAGCTGGGCGTGCAAGGGAGCAGGTAGCTGGGGACTATCAAAGGAGAGAGGGATCGAATCAAAGGATTAGTGCAAGACAGAGGTTGGTCCTTCTATTCCTCTCTATCTATAATTCATAAAGTAAAAACATAAGTAGCTTTTCTCTATTTGTTTCTAAGGAAGCTGTCACACCTTAGTGGGATAGAGCAGTTCTATATAGACACTTTTCCCTGTAACAATAGGGTAGGTTTCTACGAAGGATATATGACTAGTTTATGAGATTAGACTGGAATAATATTCCTTCGTCAAAGTTATGTGAGTGGAACTAGTTGCGCCACTCACCTTTGTTTATTTCGGTAGACATCGCCGAGGAAGTGTTTGTCCGTAGTGGGAATAAAACAATCTTTGGTAACTTGGAAATTTTTCGCAATACCCGAGGGCATGCAAACCTTTTGGTGTGCAAGCGAAGAGCGACCATTTATTTTTTAAATTTGTAGGTCCTCTAACCCTTTAAACTCGTAAGATTGGTCGTTTCCTAACTTGCATAAAGAAAGGATGCGAGGCAAAGCTTTGAAAAAATGCCATTTTAAATGAGACATCCTTATTATATGACTGGATCGAACAGTTTTAATGCGGAATTCAAGATCGCTAAAAAATAAACATAAGAAATGAGCAAATGTTTCCCCCAGAGTTTAAGCTCATTTATTAAAAAATGAACCAATTTCCGGTAAATAACCATCGTGAATGCATTATCATCAGCCTTTGAAGCCTTGGTCGTGTTCTCATCATCACCTCCACTCTGTATTGGCCGATCATTCACCTCCATTTGATTGTTTACCCTTTTTGAGGAACAACTGCGAAGAGTGATCCTGTTAGCCATCCTTGTGACACTGCCGTGATTGGAAGATTCCAAACCTTACCTGGAATTAGCTGCTACTCGAATTTATCACTCGTTCCTCAAAAAACGAGTCTCCTTTAAGCTATTTCATCTGACTCGTAAAATATGAAAATATTGCCGAGCAATTGGCCTCTCCAGCTCGTTAAAATGATCGGAAGTGCTATCCCTCCTTTATATTTTAATCTTTTTGGACCTGAGGGATTATTACACAAAAAGATCAAGCACTTGTTTTGTTCGGCTCGTTAAAATTACCGAAAATCCATCCCTTTTGTATTATTTTATACTTTTTCGGACTCAAGGGATTATATGACGAAAAAGGATTGTTGGAGTTTTCTTTACGTCCCTTTCAGACTCTCTAAAATTGAAAAGGACCGAGTTATCTTTGTCGTTAAACTCGTTAGAACCGAATAGCAACAAACTTGTCCATACAGACAAGAACGAGTTTCACTATCGCTAGGCTCATTAAAACATAGCGATGGGTTTGCCCAAAGGGAAAATTATAGAACAAGCATATGTTATCCTCCTCAAGCTTGACAAAAATAAAGAGGTACTGGTCAGCAATGACTGGGGAAAAATTGGGAAGAAAACTTGAAGAAACTTTATTGGTAGAAAGTCGCTCTTGAACATGACACTTTCACTCCGCATCCGAGTCGGGTTGGGTTGTTCCGTTCACTGGTCATATCACCATTGGTCCATCACACCATCCATATTTGGGGTTAATACTACCAATCCATCATGTCAGTTTCACCGATATGTTCAAGAGAAGTCGCTCAGAGAATTCACCTGTGTCTAATCCACTGCAATACATTTACGCTCCATTCTTTCATGACCACCACCCTGAACCTTATGTCATCAGATCGTTTTCACCTCCATTAAAATCATTTGCTCCATTCTGTGTCATTGATGTGGGATTCACTAAGGCCCTCCTATGACAGATCGCTTCTTATCGACATCAGCTCATTATCCAGGAAGTCGATCTAGGAACAACCTTTTCAGTACTTTGAAGCTTGCATGCCTCAATGGCAAGTTTCTCACTTCCGGCGACATGTTTACATCAATGGCCTTCGACCGAAATATTTTGCGTGGTGTTCGACGCCAAGTCCCTTATTCACACCACGTGAATTGTACTGTAGTACCTTGAGGGTCATCATCATTATCGGTGATTCCTCTCCTGCATGTTAACAACTTACGTCATTGGCTAGTAATCAGGCGATGTCTTTCCATGTTCGACTACAGAACATCTCTCACATGGATCGACTTGTAATTTGAATGAAGATCGAACGAGATTGAAGACCCCAGATCTAGTTTCATCCATCCGAGCTGCGATATATTCAGGAAAATAAAGACATCAAATGTACGTCATTGCTGCACAGATAATCATCCAATCCAAGGGATGATAGCTCTACCATAATCATTAGTCTGCACACAGACGATTGTCTGTCTTATGTACATGAAAATGAATTTATAAAGTTGAGCATGGGAATGCCCGCCTCAGCTAGATCATGAAAATATTATGAAGATAATGTATTGTATTGTATCTTATTACAGGTCACATTCCAACTTGAAAAAACTTCGGATCCTCATGATAAAGCATTTCACCGGACATCGAAAGATTAACAACCTCATGCTTTAGGGGGCAATTGTTATAGACATTTTTGGGCACTGCAACCCCAATCATAAATGTCCATAAACCAAGGGCTCCTAAGTCCCTAAAAGTGTTGTTCCAACCCCTAAAATAACAAGGTCAACTGATTACATCATCTCCCAGAAGTTCTCCATGAAAAACTACTCAGAACTGGTCAAAACTGGACCATCTCACCTGCTCCATGGTCAAAGTGCACTGCATCCCACCTAAATGCACACGGGAGGTGCGATGCATACTGAAAAGCCCTTCTATGGGGTGCGATGGGCGAGAGTGGACAAATGGCAGGGTCAATTTGTGAGGTGGAAGATCATGGAATCTTCCAGAAACTTCTCCTGTGACACTTGCCTCTCTGCATTTACCCAGGGATGAGTAAGAGATCATCAATCTCCAAGTGGAATCAAGAACTATCAGAGAGAGGACACTAATAAAATCTCAAAATCTAACTAACCCCCCTTTCAAACATCTATATATGGATCCCTCATCCCAGAGATCCAGAGGCTGGAATTTTGTATCTTGTAAGGAAGTGTTGCTGGTTTCTTGGTGTAACATCAAAGTGTTGGGTGATCTAAGCTTTTCATGAGGTGAAGAAGGGCTTTCTTGCTGAGAGGATGACGCTAGGTCAGAACAATTGGTTGTAATCCTCTTTGCTATTCTTGATTATTAATAAAGCTATTGAAGTTTTCCTCCACATTCTTGTATGATTGATGATATATGCATTTGTGTGGTCAATATATATCTAGTCCTATATTGTTTATGATAGTAGATCTTTGTTCTTGGATAGTGTTATGCTGCTTTGATTCTACAGGTGCTCTTTGAAGCTGGGTAGACGAGGAAGCGAGTGGCAAAGATCTATCAGAAGGGAGAGGAATCAAGCAAGGAACTAAGCACAAGACAGAGGTTGGTCTCCTTTGTTCCCCTCTTATCTACTTTTTATAAAGGAAAATGAAAGTGGTTTTAGTTTGTTTGTTTCTAAGGTAGCTACCAGCCTTAGTGGGACTAGCAGCTCTGTATAGACACTAGATTTCCCAATAACAGATAGGAAAAAAAAACGATTTTAAAATTCTCCCACCAGTATTGTAGAAATTCCACAAAGGAGGTATGTGCAAGTTGTTCTCTAATGCCCATGACCTTCAAGACCAAATTCCAGATATTCTTAGTAAATTGGCAAACAATGAAGATGTGATCAACATATTCACCCTCATTTCTACAAAGGCAACATTGGTCTGGGCATGCAATACCTTTTTTCTGCGAATTTTGCTAGGATATAATTTTGTTTTGTTGCACTAGCCAGACGAAAATTTTTATTTTATTTTGTATGTTCTAATTCGAAATGTTGTTGGTCCACCATCTGATATCCCAGTCCACAACTAAGTAGGAAATAGCTTTGTATGTCAACTTCGCTTTAACCCTACATGGTATTGTCCTAACTCCATACCAGTTGATCCCCCAAATCATTCATGTAGACACCATTTATATTTAACTCCTTGGTGAAGGAGTTCCACTCTTCAACCAAAGATTCTTCCAGATCTAAATCTAAAGATGACAACTATTTACCCTGAGAAGATACATCATTTAAGTAGTTATAGCCTTTTGATGTCAAAGTATAAATCAAAGCTGCTTAAAACTTATAGACACAAACCCCTCTTATAAAGGGGTCCTTGCCCAATATCACGTTTTTTCCATCTCCAACCTTCCAGGCCAGTCAGTTGAAGAGGAAAGGAAAAGAATCCATAAGTGCCTTCCAGATAATGGAACCCCTATTGTCATGTTTTTTGGTTGTTCCTCTAAGCCAATCCACCACCGGTTGTTTTTTTAAATACTTCTCCTTAATCACTTGGCTCCAAAGACCACCATCAAATAATCCTCTCCACAATTTTTTTAGGGCTAATGCTTTGCCAAACCAGGAAATATTCTTAAATCCCTATCCTCCAAAATATTCTAGTTTGGTGAGGGAGGCCCAACTGGCAAGGTGTATCCCTTCTTTGTTCCTTTCTCCAATCCATAGAAGGTTGTACATTCTTTGTCTGATATTGTTTAAAATTGATTTTGGAATTTTAGAAATTGCAAGCTAGAAATCTGGGATATTTTCTAGCATGGATTTAACCAAGATTATTCTTACCCCAATGATAACCACTTGTAACATCACAGACTGGTTTTCTATTCAATTTGTTTGAAGAACCACTTCCACTCATTTTTAAGATAACCATTTGACTTAAAGAAAAAACCAAGGTATTTGAAATCATAATAAAATAAACTAAATAGATAAAAAAAATATTTCACTCCTAAATTAAAAGCATTTGATAAAAAAAAATTACATTCATAAAATAAATGATAATTTATTTTATCCACCATAATGATGTAAATGTGAAAGGAAAGGAATTGGAATTTGGAATACCCAAGTTCACAAAAATATCGATCATAATATCTTAAAATTTCCTTGACTTTACTATTTGGCTATCATTGAAAATTTAGCTCACGGACTATTTGCTCTTAAGTCGACATCAGATTCTAAATGCCCACATATTTAGATCTTAATATTGTGTGTTTTGGGTTATTTAGTCTTAATATTTTTCCTTTTTTAATAAAGAAGAACTACCACATCCACAAAACATGGGATAAAGTTTGTGAGGAATAGGATTGAATAAGAATATTTGGTGTAATTTATAAATAAACCATTATTTATTTATTTTACTTGTTTGGTCAATAAAGGTGATAGGAACCCAGGGATCTTTTGTTCCCTCAAAGGAGGAGATAGGAAGCTAGCATACACATTTTACTTGTTTGGTCAATAAAGGTGATAGGAACCCAGGGATCTTTTGTTCCCTCAAAGGAGGAGATAGGAAGCTAGCATACAACAAAACTAAAAGAAAAACCCCAAAGAAAGAAGGGTGTGGTTTTTCATTCAGTTGGGCTAATTAATACTTTTCTCAATCTACCCACCTTCGTAAGACATTAATTATGAAATTTATGGTACCATATTTAAATGCAGGAATTGTTAGGAAAAAAATTCAATTTATATAAAAGGAAATAATGTAAAAAATAAAATATTAAAAGTTTATTATTTTATTTTTATATGTGCGTTTGATAAATGAGGATTTATAATTAGATAATAATAATTTATTAGTTGATTAATTTTATAGAAAAATAAATATAAAAGAAAAATTATTAATTTAATTTTAGTGGTTTGTGTGAAAGAAATATTTTTTTATAGGGATTTTTTTGTTGGTTAGGTTACGTGAGTCCCGAGATGGGCACACTTAACATGTGGTTTGAGTAGACATGATTTATAGGTATCTAAGACAATTTGAGTAGATGTGATTTAGGGGCATCTAAAGCACACACACTTAACATGTGGATTGAATATACATGATCTAGGGGTATCTAAGACAATTTCAGTAGACGTGATTTAGGTGTATCTAAGGCACACTTAACCTATTGTTTGAGTAGACGGATTGAGGGGTATCTAAGTCGTCAAAATTATCTAGGGGTGGAACCTAGCCTGGGCCACACTAGCCCTTAGCATGGCTAGATTTTTACCCACAAAGTTTCAAACCAGCGACCTTTACATCATGGAGTGCCTTAACAAAACAATCTTTCATGGGGGATTTGAACTGGTGACCTTCCCACATTGAGTGCCTTAACAAAACACCCTTTCATGGGGGATTTGAATTGGTGACCTTCCCACATTGAGTGCCTCAACAAAACACCCATTCATCATTAATCCAAAGCTCCATGGGTGAAAAATATATACTTTTTCTGTATTGAACAAAGAATTGTTATGTGACATTTAAAAAAAATGCTAATAATAATAAATCAATGTTAACCATAAATAAAATATTTGAAAAAATCTTTATTCAACTATTAGGTGTTTTTGTGATGTGTAATTTCTTTAATATTTAATATGGAGTTGACACATTACATTTAAAAAAAATATTAATATAAAAAATAAATACAATGTGGACCATAAATAAAAGATCTGAATTTATATGTCAAATAACATCTCTCTTTCTCCATTGGTGTGTGTGTAAAGCAATTGAAAATTTAAAAAATCAACTTATTCTATATCTGCAGTTTTGTCTTTTAGGTGACGATTTCTTTCTCAAATTTGTCTAAAATACATTAAGGATTTATTATAATTGTAAGTTTGAGCTGTATAGTCAGTTAATCCAAGTGTCCCAATGTTTTTTTAGAATATTGAATCCATTTATACATTCAAAAATGCAATTTAAACAACAAAATATAACAGTTTGGCCAAGAATTACATCATTGGATTTTGGCAAAAAAGAAAAACATAGAATAGTTAGATTGTGCCAATAAATACTTATTGTTAAAATATTTTAATATTGTGTTTCTTAGTATGAAAAACATACACTTCTTTTTGTGTTTAACATGAAATCAACATGTAATAATGTGTGTATATATAAACCCATCCCATATTAACTTTGGATATATCATATACCAAAAAAAAAAAATTTAAGATGAATTTTTTCCTAAAATTAAAATAATTTGAAAAAAATTACTAACCCCTTTAAATTTGATCCCTCTAAATATATATATTCATATTTAAGAACAATTATTATTATTATTATTATTATCATTATTATAATATCATATATTTATTTATTGAAAATTTAAATATAACCTATATTAATAATATATATTAAATATTAAAAATAAATAATAAAATAAAATATATTTTTATTATTAAATAAATTATAATATCTATATAATTTTTATTAATCAAAATTACGAGAATAGTTAAATATATACCACATGTATAATGTTATTTATATACACAATGAATCAAGAGTTATATATATATATATATATATATATATAACTCTTTATGTATTCATCTCATTCACAATTACAAAAATATGAATTTTTTTTAAATAAACTATTTTGTATCAATGAGATGTATTTTGTAATTTTTGAGGGTTAATTCAATTGGTCAAGCTCCCGTCACTAAAGCACCTCACTAATGGGAGGTCATGTGGTCAATTTTCCTTGACACCGTTTGGGTTAGTCTCTACTAATAAGTTGAGAGGGTATGATCCCTTCCAGTAGATTTGCCTAGATATTTACTTAGAAGAAAAGGAAAAAAATAATAGATAAACTTTGCAAAAGTTAGAAATAGAAAATATTCCCTTTCATCAAGTTGTTTGTTAAATTCTAAAAATTAAATATAGAAAAATTACTTAAGTATTCCTATATTAAATATATGTGAAACATTCACATTTATATATTATATTTATTTAAACAATAATTATTATTTTTAGTTTATATATATTATACATATAAATAATATTGTGTTTATACTATACAATTTAACCATAACAATAAAGGAAGGCTTTTCCTTAAGTTAAACATTTATAAGTTATTTAAAATTCAAAAATAGACTTTACAAATTAAATTGTCTTTTTTCCTTAGGAAAAAGTGTAATTGAATTATTAATGTGATAGAAAATTGCATTTTGTTAATACATGTCAAACATATATTCAGATGATAGACGGATATTCAAGGATCTTTCCCATAGTGTGGCATAATAACCATTATACAAAAAAGTTTCAAAAATGAAAGTTGGTTGTCGGTTGTGTTGTCAAAGAAAACTGCATATGTTTCAATATATGATGAAACCAAAAATAAATAACATGTAAATTTTTCGTTGATAATAAGCTATGTATGAGCAATGATTAGAGGAAAAATAACAATGGTATTCTATGTCGCTCCCTTTGATGAAGGGTTTATGGTAGAACTCATAAGAAGGTCATTTTGTCTTTGAAATCAACCATGTCCCAAAAATCATCAGAATGCCCTCCTTAGAGAGGGTGCATGCAATGGTGTTGTGCTCCTTATAAACATTTGAGGCAAAGAAATGTGATAGAGTGGATTTCAAGCAGATTATCTCATCCACCAAGGGAAGAATCATTTGATTGTGACATATGTATGAGCAATTTATCCAATTTTTAACCAACTAGTAATCCTCGAAAACTTGAAGAGAGAGGATGCCTTTCTCAATAGAAAAAATAATTAGAAGTTTGAGGGCTACGAGCTCAACAAGATTGTTGGTTCCCTCTCCTAAATCCATTTTGATATGGAAGTAATGGTTTTCTTATATGTACAAAATTGCACCCTCGCCATAAACTTTTGGTTCTTCTCGTGAAGCAACATAGAAAAAGGCCCAAGGTCTAGTATTGTCGATCTGGAGGTCGCAGACAATTCTCTTGTGACATGAAACCTTGGGTTTAAGTAGCGGATCTAAGATAGCAAGTGATTGAGTTGTGTTGACCTTTGTGGGGATCAGGTGATCACTGAAGATGACATTTTTTTTGGCAAGCAAGATGCCCCATAAGACTAGGATAGGTAGGACTATGAATTCTTTGGCCTCTATTAGTATACCAAATTTGTCAGGTCTTTATGGGACTCCACTCCCCCTCCCCCATTCATTGAAGATCTTGTCCAAACTTGGATGCAAGAGCCTGCCACAAGACTTGTGTGTATGAGCATTAGATAAAGAGGTGGGATGTATATTCATCAAAATTTTTGCAGAGGATGCACCATCTCATCCCTTCCCTTTTTGTCTTTTGCGTAAAAAGTATTAGGTTGGTATCTTATTTCCCAAATGACACCACATAAATAATCTGGATTTGGTTGGGCATTTGAGCTTCCAAATATGTCACCACTAATATTCCTGAATTTTCAAAATCTATTTTGTGATGAGGAAAACGTAACCCAATTTAAGAGTCTAGATCCAAGAGTGGGAGTGTATCCATATCAGTTCATTAGGTTCATCATTCAGGCGAATGTGGGTGTCCCTTAAAGCTCACGTATATGGAGACCAGTGTTCTCAAAAGCCTCGGGGGAAGTTCAATTATCGTCTGGTAAGCCATAATTTTTCTCCAAGTGAGTTCTATATAGGACCGCGACGTGATTTAGTGTGAAGAGACCCATGTCATGTAGACAAGCAATGAGGTCCTCAATGAGTCGATGGGAATTGTTGCATTCAACCCTGTAGAGTCCAAATATTGTCCCACCATGAAATTCTTTTTGTCTAATGATCCTCTCTTTTCATATATATTTACCACCTAAATAAAGCCATATCCACCAGGTTTTGATGAAGGTATGTAATAATATGTCTTCTTGTTCATATTTAACTTTATACCCTATTGTTTTGTTAAATGTTGCAATTGGCTACCGAATCAGTCTATTTCTGCAGCTAATCCAGGTTTTTGTAGTTGTCTCCATTGTTTGCAAGGTTCTAGAGTTCCAAGTCAGCAGCAAAGGGTGCAAATGGATAGAGGATGGCTCCCTCATGGATCCCTTCCTATCCCCTCGAAACTGTTTGCTAAGATAAGTGCAGGAGATCATGGTCAAACTCCAAGTCAACCACCAGATTAATGCAGAATAGAACCTGAGATGGATTGAAACCTTATCGTTTTGCTTTCAAAATAGAAAAATGAAGGTTTAGCGATATAAGTTTAGATAGGATAGAGATATTAGGCTTGAATTATTCATGTAGTTATGCCAAGAGACCTGCTATAAAACTTATGGCTACAGTGTGATTTGGGTGCATGCCGAATGATGTAATTTTGAATAGTTTGTGAATTCTGTTTGAGTAGAATTGGTTTCGTGTGTATGCGTTGTGTTGGTTCGAAGCTATGAACTACTATGTGGAGGGCCTCTACAAATAGTGATAGTTTTTAATCAATTGCAATATGATTTCCTTTCATTCTTCAAATGCTCTGTTTTGTGTGAAAATGTAGCATAATGCTTTCGCCACCGAGTTGTTATTTGCATAAGTACTTTCATTTGCTTTATACCTAGTTTAGTCTGTTATTTAATTTGCTTTATACCTAGTACATCATGGTCATTTCATTTTCTTATTATCTAGCATAATTGAAGTGTGTTTAACTCATAATATAGATGTTAATTGGGTTATTTTGTTTGAGTGAAAATTGAATAAGTAAAAGAGTGACAGTTCTCTCCTAAACAATTGAGTTCAGATAGTATTTCTTCATAGCTGATAGAATAAGTTTCTTTTTGCACTTAGTGAATTAGAAGCTACAGCATAAAGATTCAGGATCAAAAATCCCAAAACAATATGATACAAGTAGGATCACTCTCATATCATCTGCAAACTAATTAGATAGAAATTAACTCCTATGAAACTTAGCCAACATCTTTAAGAATTATGACACTAATATAATTGACAAACACCACCTCCATATCCATCTTAAGTTTAGATTCTAACAAATACATAATGACCTAATGAATAACTTCTAAGCACATATTGTACACCTGTACTTCATCAGTCTACGCACCTTGGTTGACAATTTATGATTAACAATTCAAAGACATTGAATTGGCCAAACATTTTGGCGCCATTGCTGGGGAAGTATGAATAGAAGTTAAAAAAAATCGAAACATGATATGTGTTACACAGTAATTTGTCACTGTCTTCACTCCAAACTTCCTACTGTGTCATGTGTCCAGAGTCATTCATGCTCATGTTAGACAAATGCTCTCTAATGTTGCCAAATGACCCACTTTTCCAAAGGTTTCTACCTCATCGCGTCTGTTAGCTAAATAAACGCGCTGATGGGTGCTCCAAAACAATCCATAAGCGCTGTCATCGCGAAAGTACACGTGATTACCGCAATGGTCGAATTTCATGTGCCAGTGCATCTTGAGCTTGTAGCTTCCCGAAATGACCTGACTATCTCCGTTATGCAATAGCGATGTCAGCGCGGCAGGCAAGTTATGTGCCCGCGATGATCCAGATTGGGTGAATTTGTTCCAATAGTCGGCCTCCCAGATGACTCCAGACCTGGTTGTTGGCCTAGTTTACATCGCCCTCCTTTCTCTGGTGTGGTTGTTCCGTCATTTGTGCTACCTTCCTTGGAGATAAGCTTATCTTCCCACCTTTCATGGAGACTCCTTCTCCTATTTAAACTCTCACCATTGCTATGTGCTGCTAGTTTTTGGAGTTCTTAGTCTTTGGAGTGGTTGCTGATAGTGTTGTTAGTACTTGTGAGCTTGTTAGATAGCTAGTGTGAGTGTGACAAGTGTGGGATTATATCTTGAGGAAGGTTGTGAAGTGCCTTTAATCTTGTGTAAAACTTGTGAGTGAGGGAGACTTGTGTATTGAGAAATCTATCTTCAAGAGTGAATGCTTGAGGAACATGCTGGCTGGACCCTTCTGAGAAGGCTTGTGACGTCAAGACTACCGGTTGTAAGCTTACTCTTATTTTATAGTTAATGCAATCAATGATGTTTTCCTATATCTTGTATGTGATGTACTTGATAGCTCATGATTTCTGGACTTTGTGAGTAAATAGATCATTGTTGTTCCGGTTACGTGCTTTGTTGTATTTCCTTTGCATTGTTTCAGGTTGATTACTCATTATGAGAAGGAAGCGGAAGCTGGAGTAGCGCAACGGAACTCCATCTACCACCGGTTGAGGTAGGCCTCCAACTTTGACTGTTTAAGGAAAGCTATTGTTGATCTGTCCTTGTTTGTGACTAGACCCACTCTAGGGCTAGAGGGGTTGCCTCTGTCCGCAAAGGGAACACTTTCCTGCATCAAAATATGCGTAGGGATAGAGACTCTAGAGGTAGATTTGTAGGGAGAGGAAGGATTTTAATTCCCACAAATCCACTCACTTCACCTAGACCTCGAGAATCCACACCACCTACTCAAACCCGAATTCCTTTTAGAGATCGACAAAGGCTTCCTGAAATTTCAAGATCAGAAATCCAATCCAGGACTTCACCAACTTCCTCTACTGAAGTTGTAATTTATGAAGATCCTACATCCCCAACTACAGGAGTAATTTTTCTATCCTCCACTGGTTAGCAAATTTTGGGAGAAAAATTAGAAGTTCCTAGTGAAGAAGAGGAATTGGAAACTTATTATGAGCAACCATTAATAGAGGAACCAGAAATATTAGAAGAACATTATATTAGCTTTGAAAAATCTATCATGGTTGAAGAGGGAGAAGGAGAAGTACACAATGTCCATGGTGAAGAAGATAGGATTGAAGGAAGAGGAAGAGGAAGAGGTAGAGGTAGAGGAGGGGGTAGGGGTAGAGGAAATCAAGATCCTTCGGGATTCCCTATTCTTGATGAATATATAACCCTCACAATGAAAAATATATCACCCTCAATTCTTCTAACTTCCATGGGAAAGAAACGAAGATCCGGAGACATTTCTCTTCGAATTTGAAGTATTATGCAGATCATATGACTATCTGCATGATGCTCAAAAGTTAAAATTGTTCCATGCTACATTGAAAGATTCAGCATTAAAATGGTTCATGAGTCTAGGAGTGCATTCTATAACAACATGGGGACAAATGAAAGAGGCTTTCTTAGGAAAATATAGACATTATTGTATGCTTAGTAACCTTAAGGATGAAGTCTTCAAAATGACACAAAAAGAAGATGAAAATCTTGAAGACTTGGTAGAAAGGTTTGTTTATAATGTTAAGAGAGCAAAAATGGATAATTTTGATGAAGAAACGTTAAAATCTTTTTTACTCAAAGTCGTTAAAGATGAATGGATCGATCTACTTAACCTAACTGGGAAAGGCGATATTTCCCAACTACCATTCGCAGATATTTGTAATTTATGTGTACATATCTCGAGGGGTAAAGCACGAGTTGGAAGAAGTCCTAGAGACCCTCTCTTGTCAAGAATTAACAAATATGCAGTTGGGACAGTCACCAGGGCAGAAATAGGAAATTTTCTTGACACCTTCAAAACAGATATTTTACGGAGCCTAAGTGAGCAGATAGACACCCTTAAAATACAAAACAAGCAAAATTATGAAAATGATGTATTATTTATCTTTTTTCCCAAATGTTGGAAGAAACATGCTCTAAGAGAGTGTCCTTAGACTCAAAATCCATAGAAATATGTGTCATATGTGCAGATAATCATGATACGAAGGAATGTCCATCCTTACCAGGTCTTAAGGTCATATTCAATGATGAGGGAATCTCAGAAGCAGTAGACCCTCTCTGCTTTATAGCCAAAATGCCATGGAAAAACCCCTAATCAAATCAATCACAGGGATTTAGACCACAACAATTTGCCCAATCTTCATAAAATAATTGGAATTCAGCCTGGCAACCTTGGGCTCTGCCACATTCACAACCTTCGAATCAAGGATGGAAATATACTTATGGAGCCTATGCTCAATATCAACAGTGCTTGCCATCTTACCTTCCACCACAATTCATACCTCTATCTAATCAAATTCCTCAAGCTAATCAATTTCCACAAGTTCCAGTTCAAAATCAAAACCCACAACTTTCCCTACCATTTCCACAAAAATCAAATCAACTACCTGCTCAACCACTTCTGAATCCTAATAATAAAATACCACAACAACCAGTGTACAACATGGAGGGTCAAAATCCTCAAACTTATGTAATAACTCCACTAGACCTAAACAATGTCCAATTAAGGTCTGGAAGAGTATTACCAGGAAAACCTCCTGTTGTCATTCAAGAAACAAGATCCGATCTTCAAAAACACAAAAATCAATCAGAAGAAGGGGAGACTTCTTTCCCTCATAAAGAAAATAAACAAACAGAAGAAATTCCAATAAATACTCCTATCATAGAACAACCCTCGATCGAAATCGAAATGAGTATCTCTCATCTAAAAAAGTATCATTTCTCTCCATGGAAAAATTCAGGAATTCCTCAATAGAAATCGTTCGAGGAAAAACCTTGAATTTCAATGAAAACCTAGAAGAAGTGCAAAAGAATCAATTGATAGAAATTTTACAAAAACATTCTTCTTCTTTTGCATGGGAATACACTGACATGAGAGGGATTGATCCAAAAACTCACATACATCATATATACATGGAACAAAATGCAAGACCAGTTAGACAGCCTCAGCGAAGAATGAACCCAAACCTAAAAGAAATTGTTAAGGAATAATTTCAAAAACTATTAAATGTAAATTTCATCTATTCAATATTTGACAGTCAGTGGGTTTCACCCCTAGTAATCGTTCCTAAAAATAATGTAAAATGGAGAGTATGCATCTATTACAGGGAATTAAACAAAGCAACGTTAAAAGACCACTTTCCGTTACCTTTCATAGACTAGGTCTTCGACACTTTAGCAGGACAAAAATATTTTTCCTTCTTGGACAAGTTTAATGTATATAACCAGATTCAGGTAGCCCCTGAAGATCAAGATAGAACCACATTCAATTTTCCATGGGGAACTTATGCTTATCGGGTAATTCCCTTTGGGTTATGTAATGCTCTGGCAACATTCCAAAGAGAAGTCCTCGACATTTTCTCTGAACTTATCCATGATTGTGTGGAAGGGTACATGGATGATTTCATAGTCTATGGGGACTCTTTCAATGAAGCACTGGAAAATTTATTAAAAGTCTTAATAAGATGTAAAGAAACAAATATCTCACTAAGCCATGAAAAATGTTTCATGATTTTTAACGAAGGAATTGTTTCAGGTCATCATATGTTAGGAGATAGAATCAAAGTAGACTCATCTAAAGTTGAAGTCATTTCTAAATTATCAGTGCCAAGTTATCAAAAGGATGTTAGAAGTTTTCTCTGTTTTATTGGATACTATATAAGATTTATAGAAAACTTCACAAAAATTGCATCCCAACTCTTTAAACTACTCACCAAAGACTGTGAATTCAGTTGGGATTCCAAATGTCAAGCTGCCTTTGAAACTTTGAAAAAAATAATTTCTAAAGCACCCATCTTAAAAGGACCGAACTGGAAATTGCCTTTCTATATCTCAATAGATGCTTCAGATTTAGCCTTAGGAACTATGTTAGGACAAAAATATCTTACTCCTTATGCAATCTATTATACCAATAAAAATTTGACTCCTGCAAAGTTAAATTATACTGTAACCAAAAAGGAGTTTTTAGTTGTAGTTCATGCCATTAAGAAATTCAAACATTATCTAACTGGATATGAAACCTTTTTTCACACAGACCATTCTGCCATTAGATACTTAATGAATAAACCAATCACTAATGGAAGAATAACTAGATGGCTCATACTTTTACAAGAATTCAACATAACCATTATAGATAGACCAGGAAAACAGAACATAATTGCCGATTTTGTATCTAGAATACAAAATGAAAACAATGATCAACCCGTAGAAGATAAATTTCCTGGTGAATATTTTTTTGCAATATCTAATAAATCACCTTGGTATGCAGATATTGCTAACTATTTAGCCACAGGAAAAATGCCATTTCATTTATCCCCTAGAGAAAAGAGAAGAATAGTCCACAATAGCACATCCTATTCATGGATAAATGAAGAATTATATAAGACAAGACCAGATCTCATCATCAGAAGATGTGTTCGGGAGGACGAAATATTGGAGATACTAAAAGCTTGTCATGATGAGCCATGTGGAGGACATTTTTTTGATAGGAGAACTACTTACAAAATCTTGCTTTTAGGATATTATTGGCCTTCCATTTTCAGGGACACCAAGGAATATGTTAAAAGATGTGACAGTTTTCAAAGAATGGGCAAACCTACTCTTTCAAATGAAATTCCACTGCAACCACAGGTACTTATCGAACCATTTGAAAAATGGGCACTGGATTTTGTTGGACCAATCAGCCCACCTTCAAAGCAAAAGAAGTATATTCTGGTATGTATTGATTATGTCACTAAATGGGTAGAAGCTAAAGCACTTCCTTTTGCTACTGAAAATATTGTAGTTTCATTTCTTTTTGAGGATATTTTTACTCATTTTTGTGTCCTAAGAGAAATTGTAACAGATCAAGGGACACAGTTAACAACCAGACTAGTGCAGAAGCTTGTGTACTAATACAAGATAAAACATCGGAAGTCAACTCCATGCCATCCACAAGCCAATGGACAAGTTGAGTCCACAAATAAGGTGATTGAGGCTATCCTTACAAAAACTATACATCTACAGAGGAAAGACTGGGTGGAAAAGCTTCTAGGAGCCTTATGGGCCTACAGAACTACATGGAGGAATACTACAGGACATACTCCCTATGAACTTGTTTATGGGAAGCAAGTCTTACTCTAATAGAGTTGCAAATCCAGACCTATAAGACAACAGCCCAGTTAGATCTTAACTTGTCAGAAGCCTAGAAGCAAAGGATGACACAATTAAATGAGCTCGATGAAATCAAACAAGAGGCCTTCCAGAGAACCAGCTTAGTGCAACCACAGAGGTCAAGATGGCATGATAAGTACATTAAAGAAAGGAAGTTTCATCGGGGAGATTGGGAATTGCTCATTGATTCAAAATTCAGAAAATTTCAAGGGAAATTCCAAACCATTGGCTTGGACCTTATGAAATTGAGAATGTATTTGACAATGGAACTGTTAGAATCAAGACTATTGACAAAGAGAAAACTCCTCTATTAGTAGATGGACATCGACTCAAGCTTTACCAAAAACCATTAACGAAAGAGGAATTTGTTAAAATGTTTCAAGATAATTCAAAACTGAAGATGGTCAATAAGAATTCTTCTTCTTTTCCACATTAGAAATTTATACTCAGTTTTCTCTTAAATTAAAAATAAAAATAAAAATAAGAAACAAAAAATAAAAAAATATATAATAAATTATAGATATATATATATATATATATATATATATATATATATATATATATATAGATATATATATATATATATATATATATATATATATATATATATATATATATATATATATATATATATATATATATATATATATATATATATATATATAATAAAAATTTGTATAAACATGAAAACCAACATGTTGTTGGCATGTTTATACAGAAAATTTAAAGTGAAAACCAATTTGTTGGTACTTCAAATTTTCTTTTCAAATAATAATAATAATAATAATAAAGTTCATCTACTAGAGCCTTCTTTCTCTTAGCTGCATAATCAGCAGCTTTCCGCAGCTTGGACAACTTTTCGTAGCTTGGACAAGTTTCCACAGCTAGAACAAGTTTCTGCAACCTAATAATTTTTTTGAACTCTACAAAGATGCTTGGTGATTTGGATTAAAGGACAGTTGACAGCAAGGTACCTGTAGGAGATCAAAGAACAAAAAAGAAGGTTAGAAAAAGAAGATCAAAGGTACGTGCTGCTTTAATTTAACAATAGGGAAGGTTATATAGTATATAAAACTAAGAAGATATAGTACTAATTTACTAAAATGAAATCATCATCACCTAAGGATAATGGCTGCCTAACAAGATATCATATGCCACCACTTAAAAATTCATGTCACGACCTTATTCCAAATCTGCCAAAGTAATTACCAAATCATAAGTTTAAATGCACCTAACGGTCGAATTCATCCCTATAATCATTATGATAATCTATCTGTTCTTCCCTATTCTTACACTCCTCTAAACTTTCATAGCCACTCCATCTTTCTGCCAGCTAGCAAACCCTACCAGCTCCATTTTCCTATCAAGGTAGCCAATCTTCGAGGCAAAGAATCCTTTGGAATGGGGATAATTGTTTGAACTGACCCAGCAGGGAAGAAATTCTTGGAGGGGTACCCACAAACTAGGGAACTGCTGCAAAGGAGACTATTGCTAGAAAATTATATATTATGGAGCAACGAAACACATAAAATATTGCAGAAATATAAACACAGAAAATGCATAAAACAAGAGAGACACAGATATACGTGGTTCACCCAGTTTGGACTACGTCCACCTCGAACAGCCAGTCCTTCTTTTCTATTATCCAGCAAAATGAAGAGACACAACTTACAACAGATCCGCTGTAATATCCTTTGTTTTCTCTCACAGTCTCACCTCTCTGTCTCTCACTCATAGAATACACATCGATTTCACAGCCTCAAATACAATGCCCTCACACAAAGAGAGGGGTTTCCTTCTAGGGAAAAAACACTAAACTAAACATAAGTTCTATCGTCAGATCATCCGCCTAATGAACGGCCCAGATTGACTAGAAATTACTATACTTTTACAAGTAAATTTTACATTTATTTTTGGCTTCGGGGGTGCTGCCCCCAAGCCCCTGCCGGGGGACCGCTAGCCCTCGGACCCCCCAGCCGGGGGAGATTGGCCCCCCCAGACCCCTGTGGGGGGGACAAGTCCCCCCGCACCCCCCCGTGTGGAGGGGTGTACAAAAATTCCTGGGGAATACATCCGGTTGAAACAAAGACCTTTGAACAATCATGCTCCACACACAACAATATCCCACTTGGAGAATGATTGTAGCAACTCCACCGCTGCTTCACTTGCTAGACAATGACTCCTCTTTGGACCTAGTTGTTTCCCATCTTCATCATCATCCTTGAAGACCAATTGAAACTGAGCATATTCTCAATTTCTCCCTGGTTACAACTTTTGTTAGCATATCTGCAGGATTCTGGCTAGTGTGTATCTTTTCCAGCTTCAACTCTCCATCTTCCAAAATTGATCATATGAAATGGTACTTGAGCTATATGTGTTTAGTCCTGGAATGAAATGTTGAGTTCTTTGCAAGATGAATGGAACTTTGGCTATCACTGTTTAACGTGCCCATATCATTCTCCTTACCCAATTCACCCATAAACCTTTGTAACCAAATCATTTCTTTACTAGCCTCTGTAGTAGCAACATACTCTGCTTCTGTTGTTGAAAGTGCAACAACACTTTGGATTTTTGAAACCCAACTGACAGCTGTTCCACCAATAGTAAATACATATCCTATAGTGCTCCTCCTGTTATCTCTGTCACCTGCCATATCTGCATCAACATATCCCTGTAGAGAAATGTTTGAACCACCAAAGCACAATGCTTGATTTGTGGTACCTTTCAAATATATGAGAATCCATTTCACTGCCATCCAATGTTCCTTTCCTGGATTGTTCATGTACCTGCTTACAACTCCCACTGCATGTGCAATATCAGACCTTGTGCAAACCATTGCATACATTAAGCTTCCAACTTCTGATGCATATGGAACTTTAGACATATAATCCATGTCTTCTTGGGTCTTTGCGCACATTTCCTTACTAAGTTTGAAATGGCTAGCAAAAGGTGTACTAACTGGTTTTGCATTATGCATATTAAATCTTTTCAACACCTTTTGTATGTACTCTGAGACAATGTTAATTTGCGATTTTTCCTATCTCTAGTGATTCTCATACCAAGGATTTGTTTTGCAGCTCCCAAATCCTTCATTGCAAATGAATTTTCCAATTTTCTTTTGAGCACATTTATTTCCTGCATGTTAGACCCTGCAACAAACATGTCATCTACATACAATAACAATATAATATAGCTGCCATCATTTTGCTTTTTTAGATAAACACAATGATTAGAGTGACATCTAGTATAACCTTGTTCAAACATAAACTTGTCAAATTTTAGATACCACTTCCTTGGATCCTGTTTTAGGCCATACAAGCTCTTCTTCAACCTGCACACTAGTTTCTCCTTCCCTTTCACCTCATATCCTTATGGTTGCTGCATATATATCTCTTCCTCCAAATCCCCATGGAGAAAGGTTGTCTTTACATCTAACTTCTCAACATGCAAATCTTCAACTGCTACTAGACTTAAAATAGTTCTGATTGAAGTCATTTTAACAACAGGAGAAAATATTTCATCAAAATCAATACCTTTCTTCTGTGCAAACCCCTTTACCACAAGTCTAGCTTTGTACCTTTGTTTTCCTCCATATTATTCCTTCAGCCTATAAACCCATTTATTTTGCAATGTTGTTTTACCTGCAGGCAACTTGACTAAATCCCAAGTCTGGTTATGTGCTAAGGAGTCCATCTCTTCTTTCATGGCTTGCTCCCACTTCTTCCTAGTTTCTACCTGCACTGCTTCTTCATAACATTCGGGTTCACCAGAATCAGTCAACAATAAATAATATAATGAAGGAGAGTATTGTTCAGGGGGTCTACTTATCCTGGTAGATCTTCTAGCACCACTTTCAGGTGTTTGGGGTGCCTGTTGCTATTGTGGTGGTTGTTGTTGTTGTGGTTGTTGATTATTATTATTTTCAGGCACCTTTACTTTTTCAGTGATTTCGTCAAGAACTGCATATTCCTTGTTTTCTTTTTCTTTCTTCTTTTCTTGCAACTGATTCTTATACAAGACCTTTTCATTGAATATTACATCTCTACTCCTAATGATTTTGTGATTTTCATAATCATATAAGCGATAACCAAAATCATTAACACCATATCCAATAAAGGTACATTTCTTTGACTTTGCCTCAAGCTTTGTTCTATTTTCTTTATCAATATGGACAAAGGCCTCACAACCAAAAGGCTTTAAAAAGGAGTATTTTACCTTTTTACCTGTCCATGCTTCCTCTGGAATACCACCATCCAAGGAACTTGAAGGCCCTCTGTTTATTAGATAAACAACAGTATCTACAGCATCTGCCCAAAACTGTAAAGGCAATCGTGCATGCAATCTCATGCACCTTACACGCTCCATGATTGTTCTGTTCATCCTTTCTAACACACCATTTTCTTGTGGTGTTCTTGGAACTTTCTTCTCTCTGTGAATTCCATGCTCTAAACAGTACCTATCAAACTCTTTGCTGCAATATTCACCTCCATTGTCTGATCTAAGACACTTCAATTTCTTTCCTATCTCAATCTCAACCAAAGATTTCCATTTCTTGAAAGTATCAAATACATCATATTTATTCTAAATACAATAAATCCAATTTTTTCTAGTTGCATCATCAATTAAAGTAACATAATAAAGAGAACCACCGAGAGATGATACCTGAGCAGTTCCCCATACATCTGTATGCACAAGCTCTAATTTTTCGCTCTTCTTTTCTTTCCCAACTCTGAGAAATATGACTCTCTTCTGTTTTCCATAAACGAAATTCTCACAAAAGTCCAAATCAACATTCTTCAAACCCGACAACAAATTCCTTGAGTGAAGAATTTTCATCCCCTTTTCACTCATGTGTCCGAGCCTATGATGCCATAATGCTGCATCTGCTCCTTTTGAAGTTAAAGCATTAACAGAGTTAGAAATACCATTGCATAAATACAATGTACCAACCTTTTCGCCTTTTGCTATTACCAGGGCTCCTTTGGTGACCTTCCAAGCTTTATCTATGAAAGTTGTCACACAACCTTCACCGCCTAACTACCCTATTGAAATCAGATTTTTCTTTAGATCTGGAACATGCCTTACCTCGTTTAGTAGCCATTGGTTTCCATTCTGTTGTTTTACAAGAACCTTACCCATTCCAACAATTTTACAGGGTTTATCATCACCCAAATGAACTTGTCCAAAATCTCCTTGAACATAGTCATGAAAGTATTTCTTATCAGGTGTGGCATGGAATGAGGCCCCTGAATCTACCACCCAGGAATCAGTAATATTTTCAAAAGAAAGAATCAAAGCATCTTGTAACACCTCACCTGTCACAATTGCTTCATGATTGTTTTCTTGTTGTGCATCTCCTTCTTTTCCCTTCTAAGATCTACAATATTTCTTTAGGTGTCCTTTCTTTTGGCATTTCCAGCACACTATCCCCGATCTGGACTTGGATCTGCCTTTCCTTGATTTACTGCGATATCCTGAGCTCTTTCCTCTTTCCATTTTTCTTCCCCTAGACTCTTCACTCAAAGCATTACCCGATGTCTCACCAAAGCTTTTCCGTCACATTTCCTCGCTAAGGATAGCACCGACAACATCATCAAACTTTAAAATACTAGATCCAGACACAGAGTTACTAATGGCCATTACTAAACCATTCCAACTTTTTGGTAATGAGCACAACAATAACAGAGCTCTAACTTCATCTTCAAAGTTTACCCCTACAGAACTTAACTGACTTGTAACTGTATTAAAATCATTTAAATGATCTGCAATAGATCCACTTTCCGACATCTTCATATTAAATAACTGTTTCATAAGACATACCTTGTTTGAGGCCGAGGGTTTTTCATATAGTTTCAACAACGCCTGAATCAAACCCTCTATCGTTGTTTCCTTCGAAATGTTGAAGGCGACTGATGCAGCAAGGCACAACCATATTGTTCCGAGTGCCTTTCTATCGAGAAGGTTCCATTCTTCATCTATCATAGTTGTCGGCTTCTTTGTTTTTTCGCTCAATGGTAGGTACAGATATTTCTGATACATATAATCTTCCATCTGCATCTTCCATAGCGAGAAGTTTTGGTCGTTAAATTTCTCGACCCTAAACTTACCATCTTCCGCCATTGCTCCCACTAGAACGAGGAACCCTTCTTTCCTATGAGTTTATCAGCCAAATAGACCTTCGGCTCTGATACTAGTTGTTAGAAAATTATATATTGCAGAGCAATGGAACACATAAGATATTGTAGAAATATAAACACAGAAAATGCATAAAACAAGAGAGACACAGATATACGTGGTTCACCCAGTTTGGGCTACGTCCACTTCGAACAGCCAGTCCTTCCTTTCTATTATCCAGCAAAATAAAGAGACACAACCTACAGCAGATCCGTTGTAATATCCTCTATTTTCTCTCACAATCTCACCTCTCTGTTTCTCGCTCACAGAATACACATCGATTTCACAGCCTCAAATAAAATGCCCTCACACAAAGAGAGGGGTTTCCTTCTAGGGCAAAAAACCCTAAACTAAACATAAGTTCTACCATCAGATCATCCGCCTAATGAACGGCCCAAATTGACTAGAAATTACTATACTTTTACAAGTAAATTTTACATTTATTTTTGGCTTCGAGGGCGCTGCCCCCGCCGAGGGACCGGTAGCCCCTGGACCCCCCAGTCGGGGGGATCAGCCCCCCCAGACCCCCATGGGGGGGGGACAAGTCCACCCTGCACCCCCCCCCCCCCATGTGGAGGGGTGTACAAAACTTCCTGGGGTATACATCTGGCTGAAACAAAGACCTTTGAACAATCATGCTCCACACACAACAACAATGGCTACAATTCATTGAAAAATTTAACGGCTTCCACAAGGAAGTAACCAAGACATTTTCACGCTCATTCGATGGAATTGAAGCCGAAATTGGGGAAATTTAGCTCACGATAACAGAGTTTATGATCGCTGAGGCTACCGAGCTGCAGAATGGAGAAAAATGGTTTAAAAACAAGGGCATTGATAGCAAGGACTAGAAAGGCTTCCTCAAGAATCCAAACATGGACACTATGGTCTACAAGAAAGGTATTCCCAACACTATTCTTAAAAACAAATGGAGAAACTTATTACTTGTGCTTCAGAAGTTTATCACTTGTGAGGGTAGGTTTGGGCAAATGTATTTTTATCATGTTAGGATGATGATGCACTTCCTTAAGGATCATCAAATGAACCTCCCTTATTTCCTCTTAAACAGTCTCAAGAAAATGTCTACAAATGTTCAAAAGAAAATTCAATGTATAGAAAACACCATGTATCATCATGGCCTAATAAAAATATTGGTTGAATTTCATCTCCAAAGTATAGGGGATAACTGGAAGAGTTTCCTAGTAAGGAACCACTTTGAAGAAAAATCCCCAGAAAAAGCAAGTAGCAGCAGGGCCCTCAGAGGGAGGAAGAGAACCATAGAAGTGATAAAGGAACAGGCACCTCAAACTCAGACAAAAGTATCAGAAGAAGAGTTGCCTATAGTAAATATTTTGCAGAGAATGAAGAGGGGAAACCGTAGAAGAAAGAAATCCAGCCCAAGTAAAGAAGAATTCTCACAAACTAAGACCCTTCCTATAGAAGAAAAATAAAAGAATAAAAGGAGGAAAGTGTAGAAAATACAAACCCCGGGATTAAGGAGGAGCACAAGGTTGAGCACAATCCTACAAACAACCTCAAAAACTACCAAATACATTAATCTTGAGGAAAATGAGCCAACAGAGAATGAGCCAATAGGGGATGAGCCAATTGAAAGCCCTGGAAATTCTCCAACAGGGTCACCAAGATCATCACCACAACCATACAGCTCACCTTTAAGAAGCCCAGTGCATAGTCCGGGTATTGACCCCGCTCAGCAGGAAATATATGACTATATAGAGTCACTAGAGAGGAAAGAGACAACAACAAAGGAAACAATTCAGAGCCCTAGAGAATAGAGCAATCAGGTAAATGAACAATCAGCCTCAAACATCTTAAAGTAGGAGATCTTTGAACTAGAAACATTGAACCGGTATCTCGAAAATGAGAATCAAGCATTGAAGACACTGAGTGAGATCCAAATTGTAAAGAGTGACATTCTGATCCTTCATCTAAGCTTGTGGTATAAGAAAAAAAAAAAGCTAAAGAAAGAAAACAGAATTATGCATAGAGAGATTATCAGTTTAAAGTACAAAATTCTCATGAGAAATCCTAGAATGTCGATCACTGCCAAAAAGCAGAAAACAATGAAACATGGAGATGATAAGCAAGAGGCACAAGTGAATGATAAGGAAGAATTGTATGAGGACATACAACATCTCCAGTCTGAGGGAATGTAGAGTCTGAATATTGTCCCACCATGCAATTGATCTGAAAATCACCCTTGAGTGATCTCAGTTAAATAATTATTGAACAAAGGTATTACAGGCTCATGTACTAGTGTGTGTCTATGTTATTTTAGGCAACGGATCGCTCAGATTGTAAAATACACAGACACTAGAAAATGGAAAACAGCAAGAGAAACACAGTAAGCAAATACAAGAACACAACAAATTAATAAGGAGTTCACCCTATTCTCCAGGGCTACATCTCCAGTCCAGCTTTTAGTGGTGGCCTTCTTTTATTGTGTCTTTAAAGCAGATATTTACAATGAGGAGCTCAATTTGAGTCTCCTGAAACAGAATAATGTTTGGTAGGGTGGCTCTTGGATTCCCCAAGCCACTAGAGTGCACAGACTCTGTCCTTACCAAATATTGACCTCTCTGGTCTTTAATGGAAGGGGCCCAATGTGGTGCTCAATTCCAGACAGATCCTCTCAGGATGGCTTGAACCTCTTAAGCTTTATGTTTGCTCGATGTTGCCTTAGGTCAGCTTGGCTCTCTATTTCTACTTCTTGCTTTACTGTCTTTTCTTCGCTCTCACTTTCTCTGTCTTCATTCTCCTCTCTGTGTCCTCTGTTCTGTGTCTGTTCATGGCTTAAAGCCAATCTATCCCTAACTGCTCACTTCCTCTTCCACCCCTGTCGGATAGCCTGCTGCTACTCACTTGGAGTTCATTGTCTCTGCGTCATTGCCAGTGGCTCACAGGGAGTGGCCACTTGTCCTTTCGCGAACTGTGCCAGCTCTTCATCGTCAATTTGGTTTTCCAGTTACATTGTGATATGACTCATCCACCATCTCAACATCAAATCAGACTTCAAAATTTCTTTATGCAGCGGCTCAATCCCCTATCAAATCCAGTTCCTCCATCGGGCGCAATCTCCACCATTAGATATGGAGCCCCCAAATCCTACGATATTCGCTCATTTCCCGCGGTTGACTTGCTCGACCATTAGCGTGCGATGAGCGAAAGTTTTCTCTCTCCTCCGCCTGCCACACATCAGGCGCTGAATGGAATCGCTCGCTTTTCTGCAAATCTGCTTACCGCCCAAGGATGCCCTTGATATACTGCCAATTTTGGAGCACAAGACCCGCCTTTTGCCTTAGCACTTTCCCCACAGTTTTCCCGGCTTCCATGCGACCGAGCACTCGGGGCCTTTCCTTCTCGAGGGGTTTTGCCCAGCGATGCGCGATTACATCAGAAATGGCCTCCTTTTCTCGATCTGATCTTCCCAAGTTCCAGTTTTGCCTCCTGCACGATCTCCATGGGCCTCGGTCAACGCACTTTGACTGAGGTCTTCGTTGTTCCTTGCTGGCTGAAAACTGCCACTATCCAGAGGTCTTCCTGATCGCTCTGTGTTCATAATTTGAAGTCTGTCCTGTTTTGATACAGTCATGGCACTTTGATAACTTTTCATGGATCCAATTCGAATCATGGCCTTCCCACTGAAGAAGCTTTTGGACCAACAAAATTTGGTTTTCAAGCATCGACTAAGTGAGGGTTCAACTGTCTCACTTCTCCAATCTCAATCCACTTTGCACTGCTCGGCTTTGAACCCTTGAGCCCAATTTTGAGGTACTCAACATCCCCTTTGCGTGTCATCCTCACCTTCCTATCCAGAATTGTGTCTTCCTACAATTCATTAAGATATTCAGGTAGTGGGTCATCAATAGAAGGTAATTGACTCTACTCTTTGGGATTCTCAATTAGTGAGGGTTCAAACAATCTCAAGCAATCCACGTTTATGACTGAGTAGATGTGCATGTAAGTTGGTAAATCAAGGCGAAAATCATTCTCACCAATTTTCTCAAGTATCTAGAAAGGTCCATACCTAATAGGCTTTAGCTTCTTACCTTCAGCTTGCATCCTGTCCTTGCTGATATACAGCCAGACTTGGTCACCTACTTGGAAACTATGCTCCATCCTATGCTTGTCATGTCTTGCCTTGTATTTGGCTTGGCTCTTTTCCAGCTGTTCCTGTACTGCCCGGTGGATCTCTTGGATTTGTTCAATGAACCTAGTTTCCCTGTCCACATCACTGTGTCCCTCAACTGTGGTGTCTTTACCAAAGACAAAATCCAAAGGAGACCTTGGTGTGAAACCAAAACAGGTCTCAAAAAGGAGATCTTTGTGCAGAAGAATGTTTTGCTCTGTTGTAAGCATGCTGCACATAACACAAATGTTCATCCCAAAGCTTAGGATGTTTGCTGCAATATCATCTGAGTAACTGGATCATTGTCCTTTTAACTACTTCTGTCTGGTCATCGGTTTGTGGATGAAAAGTTGTGCTTTTCTTCAGTTTGGTGTCCATCAGTTCCCAGAGACTTGACCAAAACTTCCCCACAAATTCGGTGTCTTGATCAAATACAATGGAAGTGGGTAATCCAAAATGAACCTATACATGTTCTAAGAACAATTTTGCAATTTGTTCAGCTGTAATCTGTTTATTGCAAGGTATTAGAATACACATTTTGCTGAACCTATCCACAACAACATATATATAATCATGACCTTTCCTAGATTTAGGCAGTCCTCCAACAAAATCCATGGAAACACTTTCCCAAGGGTGAGAAGGAACTGGTAATTGAGTGTACAAGCCTAGTTTTCTATTGTTGGGCTTGCTTTTAGCACACATAGTACACCCTCTTACATATCTAGAAACTGTCTCATTCATTTTTGGCCAATAACAAAATCTTTGCAGCTGTGCAACTGTTTTACTTACCCCAAAGTGACTTGATATTAGAGAAGTGTGTGCTTCTCGAATTATCTTTACTCTTTTAGTTTGTGGAATGCATAACTTCCCACAATGGTATAAGAGTCGGTCATTTACATGATAATCCAGTTCTTCTACTCGTTTGCCTTGACTTAAAGTTGCATATACATCTTTAAAGTCTATATCTTGAGCATATTGTTCAATGTAGCTTTCATGTAGCACAGAATTATGCTTAAGTATAGTAGATGCATTTATAATGGATCTAGATAACATGTCTGCAACTTTATTGTGTATGCCCTTTCTATATCTAATGACTAAATGACACTGTTGTAGAAAACGCATCCATCTATAGTGTATTGATTGCTGCAACTTAGTTTGGGAGTGTAGATATTGAAGTGGTTGATGATCAATATGTATTACTATCTCTTTGCCCATTAAGTAATGTTTCCACTTTTTCACACTCTGCTAATGCATATGATTCTTTATCATATGTAGGATAGTTAACTACTACAGGATTAAAAGTCTTAGAGTGATAACATATGGGTTTACCATGTTGTGTCAACACTGCTCCCATGGCATAGTCATTGGCATTTGTTTGGATTTCAAATGGTCTTTGAAGATCAAGCAGTGCTAGTACAGGTGTTGTACTAATGTTTTCTTTCAAGGTGTCGAAGGCTTTCTATTGTTTGCCTCCCCACCGAAATGCCTTGTTCAATCCTGTTAAAGCATGTAAGGGAGCTACAATTAAGGAAAAGTTAGAAATGAACTTCCTCCAATATTGTGCTGCTCCTAAGAAGGTTCTAACTTCAGTAGTAGATTTGGGTTTTGGCCAGTTTACAATGACTGCCACCTTAGAGGGATCTATCTTCAATTTACCACACCCTACTATATGACCCAAATAATTCAAAGATGTTTTTCCAAATTCACATTTTGAGAGTTTAACATTAATTTTTTCTCTTTTCAAAACATCTAGTGTCTGCTTAACATGCTTTAAGTGTTCTTCCCATGTTTTTCTAAAAATCAGAATGTCATCCAGATATACAATAACAAAATCATCAAGAAAAGGCCTGAGTACATTATTCATTAATCTCATGAAATTAGCAAGAGCATTAGTTAAGCCAAAAGGCATAGCCAGCCACTCATACAATCCTTGCTTTGTTTTGAAAGTAGTCTTCCATGCATCTTGTTCTGCAACTCTGACCTGATGGTATCCATTTTTCAAGTCTAGCTTGGAAAAATAAACAGCTTCTTTCAATTGATCTAGAAGATCATCTATGTGAGGAAAGGGATAACAATTTTTTATTGTTATATTATTCAGTGCTCGGTAATCAATGCACATTCTCCACGAGCCATCTTTCTTTCTCACCAAAACGATTGGTGACCCACATGCTGATGTGCTAGGTCTGATGAACCCTTTCTCGAGCAACTCCTGCACCTACTTCTTGATTTCAGCATTCTCTAAAGCAGACAACCTGTACATTCCAATGTTAGGCAAAGGGGCATCTTGCTGCAAAATAATTTCATGTACTATTTCCTTTTTGGGTGGCAGACCTTTAGGTTCTTGAAACAAGAGATCATACTCTAAAACAACCTTTTCTAAATCAGCTTGTTGTTTAGCATTACAACCCTCAAATAAATTGGTTTTTTCAAGTTTCTTTTCCTTTACAACCATTAGTAAGAATTGTTTGCACTAATTTATCATTCTTTTCATCTGCCCTGAGTTTATGAGAGCATAATTATTCTTGAGCTTATGAGCTCTTACAAAGTATTCGATTCCATCTTTAACAAGTAGATAATTGTTCTCAGCTCTATAGAAAATTGCTTTTCTATCATACAAGTATGGACTTCCTAAAACAATTCCACATATATCCAAAGGAACTATGTCTAACTCAACCTCATCTACAAATGTTGACCCAAAAGAAAACTTGAGTTTGCACTGTCTAATCACTTGTAGTTGTGCTTTATCATTCAGCCATCCTAATGGGTATGGTTTCTTGTGAGGTGTAGTTACTAATCCCAACTTCTTTACAATTGCTTCAGAAATTAAATTTACTTGTGAGGCACTATCAAACAAAGTATCAATCTTTTGATGTTTGGAAATAACTCGAATATGGAAAAGCTCATGTCTTTCTCTCTCATTTTCTTCATCAATAGTAGATTGTGCAGAATTACTAGTAGATGCTTCAGAACTCTTACCTTTTATACCTATGAGTTGCAATGGCTGTTTCATCTCCCAATTCTGACCCCAAAGATTTCTGAATAGCTACAGAAGTCTTCTTCTTCTTGCCCTCGAACTTCTTAGGTCTCGGCTCTGGATGCAGAATTCAACAATGCTTGTCATCATGCCCATCCTTTTTACAGTGGGTGCATGAAGCCTTGCTCTTTTGTGCAGTGTTAGCCTTCCTTTCTTTCCATTGTTTCTTTCTTTTCTCTTTATTCTTGCCTGAAGTGGGTTGGGATGATCCCAAAATTTTGGATTTCCATTCTTTCCTCTAGCTTCTAGATGAGTAGCTTGTACAGATACCTCATCTATACTAGTGGGATTAAACATGAGGATGGTATGCCTCATGTAGCTGTGTAGACCACCAATGTAATTCAACAGAGTCTCTGGTGAGTCTAATGAGATTCCTAATTTATGCTCTCTTTCTAAATTCTTGAATGTACCCTTGCACACTTTGCCCTTTCAACTGTCGAAGAGTTTGCCAACTCATCATGGCTTGCTACATGTAGGACAATGGGTAGAACTGCTTTTTGATTGCAGAAACAAATTCACTCTAGACAGAGATGGTCTTACCATGCCTTTTCATGTCAGCTTGGGTCCTACCTTCCCACCAAACCAAAGCAGTGCCTCCAAGGCATAGGCTTGCCAACTGAATCTTTCTCTTGTCTGAATCGATGTTCTGTACTCTACAATAAACATCAATTTGTCTAATCCAATTGTCCAACTTTTCTGCATTCAACTCTCCATCATATATAGGTAGATCAAATTTAACATCTAGTTTGATCAAAGATGCTTTCTTTTTGTGTTCAGGGTTGTTAGGAGGTGTGAGAAAGCTTTCCTCTTTCCATTTTCCTTTTGAGTGGTCATGGAAGTGAGACTCATCTTCTCCTTTGTCTTGCTTGAAGCCTAATGAATCTTCCTCCTTATGTTTTCTAAAGTCCCTATACATTTCCTCTACCATGGACTTTATGGCTAGGAAGTGGTCTATGAATTGAGGGTTTGCTCCTACAGAACCTTCTTCTGACATTGTCTTCTGAGGATAGACTCTCCCAATTTCAGGATTAGTTTCAACCAACTCTCCTTCTCCTAACTTGAGCTTTGATCTACACAATCTTGTCTAACCTTAACAGCCTAAGCTCTGATACCACTTGATCTGAAAATCACCCTTGAGTGATCTCAGTTAAATAATTATTGAAAAAAATTATTACAGACTCATGTGTTGGTGTGTGTCTATGTTATTTTAGGCAACGGATCGATCAGATTGCAAAATACATAGACACTGGAAAATGGAAAACAACAAGAGAAACACAGTAAGAAAATACAAGAACACAACAAATTAATAAAGAGTTCACCCTATTCTCCAAGGCTACATCTCTGATCCAGCTTTCAGTGGTGGCCTTCTTTTATTGTGTCTTTAAAGTGGAGATTTACAATGAGGAGCTCAATTTGAGTCTCCTGAAATAGAATAATGTTTCGTAGGGTGGTTCTTGGATCCCCCAAACCACTAGAGTGCACAGACTCTGTCCTTGCCAAATCTTGACCTCTCTGGTCTTTAATGAAAGGAGCACAATGTGGTGCTCAATTCCCGATAGATCCTCTTAGGGATGGCTTGAACCTCTCAAGCTTTCTGTCTGCTTGATGCTGCCTTAGGTCAGCTCAGCTCTCTGTTTCTGCTTCTTGCTTTACTGTCTTTTCTTCGCTCTCGCTTTCTCTGTCTTCGTTCTCCTCTCCGTGTTTGTTAGAGTCGGTCTGGTCATCCCTCCGTCAGAGATCAAAACTCTTTTTACATTTCATTTTTAGGTGTCTCGCTCATTTCACTCAGTTGCATTCCACTAGGGGCATGCCATAATCTGACGGAAAGGTCTTGTGAGTCATTACCCCTCATGATTCGTACCTGTTGGTTCAGGTCTGTTCATTGAAATTTATTAAATCAATTTTAAGTCATTTGCAGTCTTGTTCTAATATCTTGGTCAGCAAAAAGTTATTTAAGATTTTTAGGTCTTTTAGGTCTAGGGTTTTTTTTTTTTGCCAACAGGTCAGAGGGAAGTTTTAAATCAGTGTTTATACCAGAAATCTCAACTTCATATTGCTAGACTATGACTTTTCTTCAAAGCCCTGTTTTGAAGAAAAAGTCGTCTTTTTGTCTTTTGAAATAATTGCCATAGAATTTTCAGTTGAAAAATGTTCACATGCATCTTCTCCCGATCTTTTGCAGAAATCCAACATCAGTCACCCCTGCAAAATCAACCAAGAAGTCCACATTCAAAGTCAGAAGAAACAAAGCTTAGTTTAAAATGTGAAAGGTGCCGAGACCAAAACATTACATAAATGGGTTTGTATGCAGCAAAAAATCAAGTTCTCAATTTTATAAGGAAATTCCATTATTTTTACATCCATTTGCATCCAAGAAGATCAGTTGAAATCGACTTGAGCAGGTGAGAGGGCTAAACTGCATTTTGGAGCTAAGACTGAATGTTTGTGTGTGGCGCGGCGCATTGGGATAGACCGTGGCACACTGAAAGTGCGCGGCGCGTAGAGCGTTTTTGCACAGTGCAAAATTGCACTGGCGCAACGCATCCAGCTTGCGCGGCGCGTTGGGCTGGAGCGCGATGCACAGGCCCGAAAACACTAATTTTTGCCATTTCTTTCTAATTTCCAAATTTGATCGATTTCTTCGTATTGATAAGGATGTGTCAGAATTTTAAGGATCCACCGTCTATCTGGGGAAAATGCTGCGCATTCCAGTTGCCTTGGTGTCCTGTACACACTATTTTGAAACCTTATCTGCAGTAAGGGAATCAATTGCTGCACTTCACAGGTTACGTGCGTTTCATCCTCTCCGGTTACACCATCAAAAGATCCATCATGGATGTTAGAATGTGCAACCGTTCCTCCATGGAGTGCAAATTACAATATCGATGAACCAAACTCAGATGATGTTGTGGTTCGTAGTCGCAATTAGAATCTTCCATTCAAGGCTCTGATTTTGGAACGTTTTCTGATGTTGGGCAGTTTGATCATGATGGTCTGGAGCAAAGGCGTTTATCTTGGCCATTTTCAAACGCTACACATAATATGGTGGAGTTGGATCTATACTTTTATGGCACAAGTTTGATTCTGATTGCTAAGTCACTATAATCTCGAGGCGCCCATGTATATCCCTTTTGCAAACATAGGCATGATTCAGGGGCGATTTTTCAGACAAGGCATTATTTATTTTTTTTACATCCATTCAGTCTTGATTTTTTGAAGAGGACATATAGCTTTATCATAATGAGTTTGAAAGCTAGTTTGCATGGTAGCTTTTGATGAAAGATGAGGGTAAAGAACTAGAAGCAAAACCGGAGAACTGTGAGGTTTTACAAAGCCTGCTTTGCATTCAGGGAGCCATACAAAGCATTATGCGATGGCACATTCATTCACCATATGCTGGAATCTCATCTTGGTACAATCAATGAGGCTCTCTCTAGCCTTTTGGGTCGACATGTCAAGGTTTTTGTCACAAGATGTGTCATTGAGGAGCAGAAAATGCTGGGAGAGTCATTTTCTGGAACCGTGTTGGCAATCCATAGACTCACGATAGCAAGGTGCAATCATGAGTCACTTAAAAGTGTTGTAGAGTGCCTTGAGGCTATGGTTGGTGTAGATAATCCAGAGCACTTCTTCGTTGCAACTCAGGATGGTGGTCTCCGCTAAAAGTTCTGGCAGGTTCCAGGTGTTCCTGTTGTATTTGTTCAAAAAAATTTACTTGCTTCTTGAACCACCTTCCAAATATCAACATCAAATTGCTAAGATGACTGAAGTGGAACGCATCCATATGATGGAAAGAGAATTCAAATTGTTGGAAGCCCGTGAAGCAAAAAGACTGCAACCCAAGCAGATGTCACCGGTGCACCTGAAATTTCAGGGGATGAAATGCCAAAGAAAATAGAGTCAAGGGATAGGAGCAAGAATAAGAATAGGTTAGCAGTGAAAGATCGACCCAGATTCAAAAGGTAAATGTAAAGTGGAAAGTCAAAGATAAAAAAAACTAAATATAAAACGGAGATATCTACAGATGCAGAAAGATAGGAAACGGATTGCCTTTTTTGTCTTTAGCCACGATTTAATGGGATCCACGCTACACCTTTTTATTGGCCATCAGATATTTTCAACTAAAAAAATGTAACGTTGTTCTGTCTTTAGAACGGATGGATGACTCTTTCTCTATTTTTATAATTTCAGTTGTAACAGCTCCCCATTTGGATCAATTTGTTTTCTCATAGTGGAGCTTATTTATTGTATTGTAAATCATTTGTAAAGGGTTGAAATTTCTGGGAGCAGTGTGGAGGACAAACCTAGCATTTTCATTGTATTGGCAGAGATTTTAATGAAATGATGCAGCTCTGATTCCTGAGATCCATGTGATGTGAGTTTACCATATGTTCTTCTTACTGTTTCATGAGTAAATTTTTATGTTTTCAGTTCATTCATAATCGTTTCTAGCTGAATGTTTTTAAGTAAGAAAGGTAGAATTCAGTTTATTGCTCTGCCTGGGAAAAACATTCATCCTCAGTGTGTCTTCTTATGTCTGAAAAGGATCCATTATATATGCCCTTTTCAGCTTCTCAAGAGTCTATCCACTCCATATCATTTCAGTTTGAACGTGAAACATCATGCCTATCTTGCCTCACGAAATAATCTGTATCTTTGATTTAATTTCTCAGCTACTGCTGTCCTTTGGTCACATACAGCCCAGAAAATTCAGTCATTCAATAAATTACCTCTCTTTCATATCTATTTACTAGCCTAAAATCAGTTCTCATTTTAAGTCATCTCAGACCCTATTGAGTATTTTTACTGAGTTGACCCGGAGAGAGCCCTCTCCTATCCTCGTAGGGCTAGCTACAAGGCTGAGCGTGGTTTGATGTTGAACCTAGAAGCTTGCCTTTTCAGCCTGAGGCAAATCTAGGCGCTAACATAGTGGCGACCGTACTGGGGATCATAATGGTTTGCTTGTTGATGTCATTTGTTTTATAAGCTATAGACGGAGCCTGAAGTTACACCAGGTAGCCTTCGAAATGCTTTTCCTTTGCATTAGTGGAAGTAGATTAATGCTGCTTCAGTCAATCTCTGGTCTAGCTTGTAATCGTGACATCTAACTTCTTAATTGCCCCAGTACATGCATCAAGCTCAGATCTAATTGTTGATGGTGGATAACAATCAGACACAGCAAGGCTGAAATCATTCACCTAGCGACTCCATTCACTGAAGAATCCAGCAATCAATGCTTCATGGTGACTCCACTGTAGGAAGATCAATAGTTTTAAGATTTCAAGATGGAACGGGTTGCAAGAAGATATGCTCCTATGAGCCGAGATCACATTCCAGGTTTTCCAAATAAAATTCTGAAGGTAGATTGGTCAAGGAATTTGCCTATGTTTGAAGATGATGGTAGGAAGGACACTGCTTTACATCTGGTTAGATTTCACATGCATATTCGCAAGTTGAAGGTTGATTTTCCTGAAGATTGCTTGATGAAGATATTCCTGGCCACTCTGGAAGGTGAAGCCCAATCTTGGTATGAAAGTTTTCCGCCTGCTTGTATTTACTGTTTAAAGGATTTTCATGCCATGTTCTTTGAGAGGTATAAAGACTCTTATCCATCATTAAATCTAGTTCATGACTGTTGCAAACATGCTTCTACTTTTATTGAAAGCCTTGAGAAATATTATGAAGATGATAATTTCATGGATGATGAGATCATGGAAGCCCTGTATGAAAATCCATTTCAGCAGCATCAAGATGATCAGGAAAATTTGCAGTAGGATCAAGATCTTAGTACGATGGAAGATGAAGGAATTTTGCATCTTGACAGTCAACAGGAATTACATGAAATGGATCAGCAGTATGAGGAAAATTTGTATACACCTTCACTTGAAATTAATGAAGACAATCATTGTTTGAGCAGAAGAAAACAAAAAGTATTATCTCCTCTGTCTGAAGATGAGATAGATCAACTCTTGCACGGTCATGTTACAGCTCAAGTTAATGCAGATCTGCAGTGTGCACATGGTCAAGAAGGTGATGGTGGAACTTCTTCCTCTTTTGAAAATGATGACAGTCCTATAAGCAGCTTTATAGATCAGCAGGTTGAAGATGTCCATATGGCTGAAAGTGATGAAAGAGAAAGTTTCATTTCAGTTCTGTCCCTAGAAGAAGACAGCATGCAAGGAAGTCAAGTTTCAATTTCAGAATGTGATAACGTTAAGTCAGCCATTTCAGATCCAAATGCAGATAGTGATGACCAAGAATACCGTGTACTGAATCCCATGAAGGATAATTCTGCTGCTGAAATCATTCGGAATGAAGAAGACAGAGTTACAGACCTAACTGCTCTCATCTCATCAGAACAAAGCCTTCATAAAGAAGTAATCCAGTCAGTTCATGAAAAACAAGAGGAGATATTTTCTCAAGTAAGTGAAAAAGTTCCTCTGGATGAATTTATGGTAGATGATAGAAATGTTAGTGTTGGGTTTCAGAAACATCTGAAGTTTCTTTTCTTATGATTGATGAATGCAATGAGAATCTGGTAGTCATATCATATGACCAACAATATATTCAGACTACAGAAGATCAGAACATTCAGGATTCCCTTTCAGTTTCTTCTTCATATGTCTTATGTTTTGAAATGTTCTTTGAAGAGGAAATCTGCTCATCTACTTGTTCAGAATTTTTTGAAGACCAGGAACATAATCTTGTTTATGAAAAGAGATCAGCATCAGAGGAGAAAGACACCTTGCTCGTTCGGCAGGAGGTAAATCTTCATTTTTTTCAAGATCCTCTGGAAAATCTGTTACAGCCAGCAATGAAGGTGATGATTGCAGTATTCAATGATAAAGAAGATCATCGTCAATTATGTTTTTGGATGCCCAGTTACAAGTATCTACTGTTTACCAGAAGATCTGATCAGGAGAATTAGTCAAGAAGGCATCTGCTTGATTGGTTGCATTGGAATTTTGATATAGTTTTATTGTATATTGTCTTGTAAGAAACACAGGTGGTCATGTACTACCACCAAGCTTTAAGTTTTAAGTTCAGGTCTTAATATTTTGAGTTAGTCTGTTAGAGTCAAATTTTTTCAATCATTTCAGTTTGCAGCGAGTTAGTTTGAGTCAAAGTCCTAGTCAATAAATTGAGTCATGTTGGTTTGTCAAAATAATGGATGACATAGCCCAATGGACGAAGGCACTATCTGCTCTCCCAAAGATCTGTTGTTCTTGGCACCTCCAGGGAGCTACCATCCCCATTGGAGCCAATGTTAGAGTCGATATGGTCATTCCTCCATCAGAGATCAAAACTCTTTTTGCATTTCATTTTTATGTGTCTCGCTCGTTTCACTCAGTTGCATTCCACTAGGGGCATGCCATAATCTGACGGAAAGGTCTTGTGAGTCATTACCCCTCATGATTCGTACCTGTTGGTTCAGGTCTGTTCATCGAAATTTATTAAATCAATTTTAAGCTGTTCTAATATCTTGGTCAACAAAAAGTTATTTAAGATTTTTAGGTCTTTTAGGTCTAGGTTTTTTTTTTTTTTTTTTTTCCAGCAGGTCAGAGGGAAGTTTTAAATCAGTGTTTATTCCAGAAATCTCAACGTCATATTGCTAGACTATGACTTTTCTTCAAAACCATGTTTTGAAGAAAAAGTCATCTTTTCGTCTTTTGAAATAATTTCCAAAGATTTTTCAGTTGAAAAATGTTCACATGCAGCTTCTCCTAATCTTTTGCCGAAATCCAACATCAGTCACCCCTGCAAAATCAACCAAGAAGTCCTCATTCAAAGTCAGAAGAAACAAAGTTTATTTTAAAATGTGAAAGGAGCCGAGACCAAAACATTACATAAATGGGTTTGTATGAAGCAAAAAATCAAGTTCTCAATTTTATAAGGCAATTCCATTATTTTTACATCCATTTGCATCCAAGAAGATCAGTTGAAATCGACTTGAGCAGGTGAGAGGGATAAAACTGCATTTTGTAGCTAAGACTGAATGTTTGTGTGTGGCGCGGTGCATTGGGATAGACCGTGGTGCACTGAAAGTGCGTGGCATGTAGAGCGTTTTTTCACAATGCAAAATTGCACTGCCGCGATGCATCCAGCTTGAACAACGCATTGGGCTGGAGCACAGCGCACAGGCCCGGAAAAACTAATTTTGCCATTTCTTTCTAATTTCCAAATTTGATCGATTTCTTCGTATTGATGAGGATGTGTCAGAATTTTAAGGATCCACCGTCTATCTGGGGAAAATGCTGCACATTCCAGTTGCCTTGGCATCCTGTACACACTATTTTGAAACCTTATCTGTAGTAAGGGAATCAATTGTTGCACTTCACAGGTTACGTGCGTTTCATCCTCTCCAGTTACACCATCAAAAGATCCATCATGGATGTTAGAATGTGCAACCGTTCCTCCATGGAGTGCAAATTACAATATCGATGAACCAAACTCAGATGATGTTGTGGTTCGTAGTCGCAATTAGAATCTTCCATTCAAGGCTTTGATTTTGGAACGTTTTCTGATGCTGGGCAGTTTGATCATGATGGTCTGGAGCAGAGGCGTTTATCTTGGCCATTTTCAAACGCTACACATAATATGGTGAAGTCGGATCTGTACTTTTATGGCACAAGGTTGATTCTGATTGCTAAGTCACTATAATCTCGAGGCGCCCATGTATATCCCTTTTGCAAACATAGGCGTGATTCAGGGGCGATTTTTCAGAGAAGGCATTATTTTTTTTTTGCTTCCATTCAGTCTCGATTTTTTGAAGAGGACATATAGCTTTATCATAATGAGTTTGAAAGCTAGTTTGCATGGTAGCTTTTGATGAAAGATGAGGGTAAAGAAGCAGAAGCAAAACCGGAGAACTGTGAGGTTTTACAAAGCCTGCTTTGCATTCAGGGAGCCCTACAAAGCATTATGCGATGGCACATTCATTCACCATATGCTGGAATCTCGTCTCGGTACAGTCAATGAGGCTCTCTCTGGCCTTTTGGGTGGACATGTCAAGGTTTTTGTCACAAGATGTGTCATTGAGGAGCTGAAAATGCTGGGAGAGTCATTTTCTGGAACCGTGTTGGCAATTCGTAGACTCACGACAGCAAGGTGCAATCATGAGTCACTTAAAAGTGTTGCAGAGTGCCTTGAGGCTATGGTTGGTGCAGATAATCCAGAGCACTTCTTCGTTGCAACTCAGGATGGTGGTCTCCGCTAAAAGTTCTGGCAGGTTCCAGGTGTTCCTGTTGTATTTGTTCAAAAAAAATTACTTGCTTCTTGAACCACCTTCCGAATATCAGCATCAAATTGCTAAGATGACTGAAGTGGAACGCATCCATATGATGGAAAGAGAATTCAAATTGTTGGAAGCCCGTGAAGTAAAAATACTGCAACCCAAGCAGATGTCACCGGTGCACCTGAAATTTTAGGGGATGATGCCAAAGAAAATAGAGTCAAGGGATAGGAGCAAGAATAAAAATAGGTTAGCAGTGAAAGATCGACCCAGATTCAAAAGGAAAATGTAAAGTGGAAAGTCAAAGATAAAAAAAACTAAATATAAAACAAAAAACTAAATATAAAACGGAGATATATAATATCTACAGATGTAGAAAGATAGGAAACGAATTGCCTTTTTTGTCTTTAGCCATGATTTAATGGGATCCATGCTACACCTTTTTATTGGTCATCAGATATTTTCAACTAAAAAAATGTAACGTTGTTCTGTCTTTAGAATGGATGGATGACTCTTTCTCTATTTTTATAATTTCAGTTGTAACAGCTCCCCATTTGGATCGATTTGTTTTCTCATAGTGGAGCTTATTTATTGTATTGTAAAGCATTTGTAAAGGGTTGGAATTTCTGGGAGCAGTGTGGAGGACAAACCCAGCGCTTTCATTGTACAGTTTTGGCAGAGATTTTAATGAAATGATGCAGCTCTGATTCCTGAGATCCATGTGGTGTGAGTTTAGCATATGTTCTTCTTACTGTTTCATGAGTAAATTGTTATGTTTTCAGTTCATTCATAATCGTTTCCAGCTGAATGTTTTTAAGTAAGAAAGGTAGAATTCAGTTTATTGCTCTGCCTGGGAAAAACATTCATCCTCAGTGTGTCTTCTTCTGTCTGAAAAGGATCCATTATATATGCCCTTTTCAGCTTCTCAACAGTCTGTCCACTCCATATCATTTCAGTTTGATTGCGAAACCTCATGCCTATCTTGCCTCACGAAATAATCTGTATCTTTGATTTAATTTCTCAGCTACTGTTGTCCTTTGGTCACATACAGCCTAGAAAATTCAGTCATTCAATCAATTACCTCTCTTTCATATCTATTTACTAGCCTAAAATCAGTTCTCATTTTAAGTCATCTCAGACCCTATTGAGTATTTTTACTGAGTTGACCCGGAGAGAGCCCTCTCCTGTCCTCGTAGGGCTAGCTACGAGGTTGAGCATGGTTTGATGTTGAACCTAGAAGCTTGCCTTTTCAGCCTGAGGCAAATCTAGGCGCTAACAGTGTCCTCTATTCTATGTTTATTCATGGCTTAAAGCCAATCTATCCCTAACTGCTCGCTTCCTCTTCCACCCCTGTCGGATCGCCTGCTGCTACTCGCTTGGAGTTCCCTGTCTTTGCATCATCGCCAACGACTCACAGCGAGTGGCCACTTGTCCTTTCACGAACTGCGCCAGCTCTTCCTCATCAATTCGATTTTCTAGTTACACTGTGATATAACTCATCCGCCATCTCAGTGTCAAATCGGACTTCAGAATTTCTTTATGTCGTGGCTTAATCCCCTGTCAAATCCAGTTCCTCCATCGGGCGCGATCTCCACCATCAAATCTGGAGCCCCCAGATCCTACGATATTCACGCATTTTGCGCAGTTGACTTGCTCGATCGTTAGCATGCGATGAGTGATGGTTTTCTCTCTCCTCTGCGTGCCACGCATTGAGCGCTGAATTGAATCGCTCGTTTTTCTCCAAATCCATTTACCGCCTAAGGATGCCCCCGATATACCGTTGGTTTTGGAGCATGGGACCTGCCTTTCGCCTTATTGCTTTCCCCACGGTTTTCCCAGCTTCCATGTGACTGAGCGCTCGCAGTGTTTCCTTCTCGGGGGGTTTTTCCTAGCGATGCGCGATTATAAATGGCCTCCTTTTCCCGATCCGGGCTTCCCAAGTGCCAGTTTTGCCTCCTATGCGATCTCCATGGGCCTCGATCAGCGCGCTTTGACCGAGGTCCTCGTTGTTCCTTGCTGGCTACAAACTACCACTATCGAGAGGTCTTCCTGATCGCTCTATGTTCATAATTTGAAGTCTGTCCTATTTTGATACAGTCATGGCACTTTGATCATTTTTCATGGATCCAATTCAGATCAGACATCCTTTTTGGCTAATGATCCTCTCTTCTCCTATATATTTACCACCTAAATAAATCCATATCCACCAGGTTTTGATGAAGGTATACCCTTGTTCATATTTAACTTCTTCTTGTTCATATTTAACTTTATACCCTATTGTTTTGTTAAAGGTTTAAATTAGCTACCAAATCAGTCTGTTTCTGTAGCTAATCTAGGTTTCTATAGCTTTCTCCATTGTTTGCAAGGTTCTGGAGTTCCAGGTCAGTAGCAAAGGGTGCGGATGGATAGAGGATGGCTCCCTCGTGGATCCCTTCCTATCGCCTCGAAACTCTTTGCTAAGATAAGCACAGGAGATCACGGTCAAACTCCAAGTCAACCACTAGATTAATGTAGAACAAAACCCAATACTGATTAAAACCTTATCGTTTTTCTTTCAGAATAGCAAAACCAAGGTTTAACGATATAAGTTTAGATAGGATAGAGATATTAGGCTTGAATTATTCATGTAGTTATGCCAAGAGTCCTGCTATAAAACTTATGGCCGCACTGTGATTTGGGTGTGTGCCGAATGATGTAATTTTGACCATTTTGTGAATTCCGTTTGAGTAGAAAGGTTTTGTGTGTATGCATTGTGTTGGTTAGAAGCTATGAACTACTATGTGGAGGGACCCTACAAACAATGACAGGTTTTAATCAATTGTAATACGATTTCCTTTCATTCTTCAAATGCTCTGTTTTGTGTGAAAATGTAGCATAATGATTTCGCCACCGAGTTGTTATTTGCATAAGTACTTTCATTTGCTTTCTACCTAGTTTAGTATGTTATTTAATTTTCTTTATACCTGGTACAACATGGTCATTTCATTTGTTTATTATCTAGCATAATTGAAGTGTGTTTAATTCATAATATAGATGTTGCTTGGGTTATTTTGTTTAAGCGAAAATTGAATAAGTAAAAGAGTGAGATTTCTTTCTTAAACAATTGAGTTCAGACAGTATTTCTTCATAGCTAATTGAATAAGTTTCGTTTTTTACTTAGAGAATTAGAAGTTACATCATAAAGATTCAGGATCAAAAATACCAAAACAATATGATACAAGTAGGATCACTCTCATATCATCTACAAACTAATTAGATAGAAATTAACTCCTAGGAAACTTATCCAGCATCTTTAAGAATTGTGACACTAATATAATTGAAAAACACCACCTCCATATCCATCTTAAGTTTAGATTCTAAAAAATACATAACGACCTAATGAATAACTTCTAGGCACATATTGTGCACCTGTACTTCATCAGTCTACGTACCCTGGTTGACAATTTATGATTGACAATTCAAAGACATTGAATTGACCAAACAAACCCATGGGTCTACTCCAAGAAGAAGTCGAGAGTCGTCCCGAATCTTCTAGGCCAAACCATCTTCAATAAGAGGTAAGGATGTGATAACGACTCACTAGATGATGGAGAAATTATGCATGTTCTTGTTATGGCTTTTGATCCAATCTTCAATAAAGAAGGGAAAGATATTTTGTCTTGTCCATAAACTACACAAAAATTTCCCACAAGTATATATATCCTAAGATACTGGTCTAAGAACAAGATTATTTTGTAAAACATAACATAATCTAAAATAAAAAAGGATCATGCCCACTATGAGCTTCATACCTATTTGTTGTTGTTTTCTTGGGCTCTACATCTACAATTTCCATCTTCACTAGAGCTCTAAAGGCTTGCTAGACTATGGTTTCTCCTTCTTTTGCCAATTTTGGAGTAAACCTAATTAAAATCATTGGATTTTTCACCTCAAACTAAGAGATCCTAGCAAGGCCAAGAACCAATTGGTATATCATGTTGCAATTACCTTCAAGCTTCTCAATTTTCCTTTTTTCTCGTATGATTTTCTCCAATAATTCCACATGGTCATTGTTTTATTGTGCTTGTCAAAAACCCCCCATTTATTAATGTTAGTAGCAAAATATTACTTTGGTAAATGGGGACCCTTTCAAAAAATGTATATACCCAAAAAAATCAATCCTAGCATGTAGGTATTTCTTTTATTTTTGGAATAAATCAAGATATCAAATAAAACCTATAAAACCATTAAAATGCTACTTTTTCTTATTTAGCATGAAATGCATCACAAATAATACCTTTCTAACCCACCACGATCTGTGATGAAACAATCAAAAAAGAAAATCTATATTCGAAAAATAGTCATAATGTTAGAAAGTCTTTAAAGCTTCTTTAAAAATCTAAAAGTCTCGCATTGCAACATCACTGTTTATAAAATACTTCTCTTAAGAGGTTACCCCAAAGTATTGGGATCTACGATATTGTGATCTGCAAAATTGCGATGGTATAATAGCCTTATCGCATCACATTTCAATCATACGACACAAGCCTCAACCTATTATATGTCGATATTGCAAAATGTGATCTCAACCTAGACCCACCTCTTAATCTTTCCACCAACACAATCAGAGGTCCATTATTCTTTAAAAAGAAGCCCGATAAGTAATTACATTTTTTTCTTTCATCTTGCATCTCGTACAAACTCAAAAAGTGGTAAGTTAAATGAAAACAAATTATGTGATATAGCAATCTGCGATATTGCTTTGCAAATAGCAAAAACGCTATTATCGCAGTTTAAAGGCTCACCACCCTAGGAGATTGCTTCCGATTTATGATGTGAATATTTATGGACATTCAAGATAAAATATAACAGATCATTAGTGGGCATTTTGAAGAAGTAACTGCATTTATGTGTGAAAGGCCATTTAGAGTGATTTGATATCTTCTTACGTGATTTCAAATAAAACACATTTATTACCTTTACTGTTTTTCTTCATCGATTCATTCCTACATTCAATATCATTTTATCCGATAAACTGTTCCTGTTGAAACTTTCAGGAAAAAGCCGCAGAACAGGACGCCGAAAGAAATGGTGAAGAAAGGGAAAGCAGTTGCCTCTCAGAAGTCATAAATGACTCCTCTGTTCACGGATACTACATGTAATAGGGAAGCAGGGACGTCTACATGGGAGGCTATGTATCAGTTACTGGAGGAAGAACAACCAAGGATTCTTGAGACAACAATTACAGTGGATGGGTGCGATTCCTCTAATGCTTCCATAACTGAGCTTGCGTGCTCATTTCTGCATCGAATAGCCACACGACCAAAAATAATCCCCTATACCAACATGGGTAAGTGGATCATTGACGACGTTGATATATCTAAAAGAGAATTCAAAACAGGAGGCCAGGAAGTTATAGGATATTTCACTCCAGATAACTTAAGGCTTATGTACCACCTACCAGAGCCACAGGTTACCTACAACAGGCAATTTGTTGAGAAATTTGTCGAAGAAAATGAGGACCCGACGGACTGCACAAAAAACTGGTCAAAAAATGAAGAAAGAATCAAGAAAGACAAAAATGTTATGTATGCCACTGCATCTATTTGTTCCCCTTTATGTTTTGTTGCAGCTATGTTATGTAGACTATTTGGCAAACCCGACAGTAACAAATTCTCCTCAGAATAGTTGTCTATAATAGATGCAGTCGTTAATGCAAACATAATAGACTGGGCACAAATCATGTCTGATAATTGAGCTAAAGCAATTGTATAATATAGAAGGAAAAGGAGTATTGCTTCGAGGTTTACCCTCTGTTTTTCATGTGTGCTTATGTTATGGATGCTATTTGTTTTGGTTCTAAATTCCCTCTTATGGGATGGAAGTGGACTATTCAAGATCCACTTCCTATTAACATCCACCACAAAGACATGTGGGAATCCAATTTTGAACTACATTTTTTCAAGATTTGTCACAGGGTTATGCTTCCCATCCATAAACGAATTTATAACCGAGATGCCCCCAGATTCTCCCAAGAAGCCGAGAAACACATCCTCCTAGTAGCCCGATGGTTCAGGGAAGAGACATTTACATATATTAGAGTATTTGGCAACATTGCCTCTCCACATGTTCTCCCTTTCTATGTCCCAGATAAATAAATGGCTACAGAGATAGCCTACAGTGAAGGAGGGATGAACAAAGCATTGAAGGAGTCAAAGAAGGCCATTTGACCTCAATTTCCTGTGTCATGTGGAGTGTTTGCATTACATGACCTTGGACATGTATTCAGGGAAGTAGATAATATGTTGTATCTACGATTGCCTAAGTTCACCGGAAGACAATACGACCCATTCGGTATTGTCAAGGATTTTACCACTATGCTCAAACTAAAAATATTTAGCCATGAGAAAGACCCATTTGTTGATGTTTTCCTACAAAATTATACCTTTAGAGAAGTGAAGCATATGGCATAGATAATTTTGATCGAGAGGCTCTTGAAACATTTTATAGCTACAGAGAAAAGAGATTATCAAAGGTCCCATTGGACCAATTGTTAATTGAACCAATAAGGGAGCCCACTCCCAGTGTAAGCATAGATGGTGACTCTAAGGAAAAATCTAAGACCAATTATGGAAAGGGATCTGAGAAGTCTTCAGAAAATAAGAAAAGCAGGAGCAGGGAATCAATTCAGGATACATCCCAGTCTGCAGTGTTAGACTCCGTCTCATGTCAGAGATTGATTCTTCTTCAAAACCCTGTTTTGAAGAAGAAATCATTAAATGTGTTGCTTTAGATTATCTAATTTGTTCTTCAGATTTTCATCTGGCGGCAAGTCAGCACCATCTTGACAGTGCAACAATGATAGATGCTCTATCCCCATCAGGACCTAGTCCACAGATTGAGGTTTTAAGCAGTCTGAATTTACATGATCTTCAAGTCTATGGAGTTCTTGTCACTTTTGTTCTATGCCTTGTTGTGTTTGGAGGGGTAAAAATAATCAACAGAGTTGCTCCAGCATTCTTAGTGCCCGTTTTGTTGTCGGTGTTTCTAATTTTCATTGGCATCCTTTCAGTTTCTCATCGCAATCTTTCTTCTGAGATCACTGGCTTAAGATTGAGCACTTTTAAAAGAAATTGGGGTTCTGAATACCAGCATACCAATCGGGCCGGAATTCCTGCTCCAGATGGCATCATTTACTGGAACATGGAGGCTTTACTTGGGCTTTTGTTTTTTCCAGCAGTGACAGGGATTATGGCAGGTTCAAACCGTTCAGCATCTTTAAAAGATACCCAGAGGTCTATACCAGTTGGCACATTGGCAGCTATAGGATCTACAACCATTCTTTATTTGGTTTCTGTTTTTATGTTTGGAGCTGTTGCCACCAGGAAAGAACTTCTCACTAACAGGTTGTTGAATGCAACAGTTGCATGGCCAGATCCCGCTGTTGTGCAAATTGGAGTCATTCTGTCTACACTTGGAGCAGCTTTACAAAGCCTTACAGGAGCTCCTAGGCTCCTTGCTGCAATTTCCAATGATGATATACTACCCATACTAAACTATTTTAAGACTCCTGATGGTGGGGAACCACATCAAGCAACTCTTTTCACATCACTAATCTGTTCTGCTTGTGTTATCATTGGAAGTCTGGATGTTATTTCACCTGTGATCACTATGTTTTTCCTCCTGTGTTATGGAGGGGTCAATCTTTCATGCTTTCTACTTGATTTATTAGATGTTCCGAGCTGGCGACCTCGATGGAAGTTCCACCATTGGAGCTTCTCTCTAGCGGGTGCTCTTCTATGTTTAGTGACAATGTTCCTCATATCCTGGACGTTTACAATTATATCTCTGGTACTAGCAAGCTTAATTTACTATTATGTCAGTATACGGGGAAAGGCAGGTGATTGGGGTGATGGTTTCAAGAGTGCTTATTTTCAATTAGCACTGCGCAGTCTTCGTTCTCTTGGAGGGAATCAAGTCCACCCAAAAAACTGGTATCCTATCCCATTGATTTTTTGTAAGCCTCGGGGAATTCTACCACCTGATGTTCCTTGCCATCCAAAGTTGGCTGAATTTGCCAATTGTATGCGGAAAAAAGGGACGTGGAATGTCAATTTTTGTATCTATATTGGAGGGTAATTACAGAGACAAAGTTGAGGAAGCTCGACAAGCTAGTCGACTTCTAACCAAATATATTGATTACAAAAATTGTGAAGGAATGTCTGAAGTTATTATTGCAAAGAATATATCTCAAGGATTTAAAGGTATCGTGCAGACAATGGGTCTCGCTAATCTGAAGCCAAACATAGTTTGCATGAGATATCCTGAAATTTGGATAGTTGGAAAGCCGGCTATTTTACTGCGCATTTCTGATGCTGGAGAAAACTGGGAGCGTATACCTCTAAGTTCTCAACTTTCTGGGGATCTGGTTTATATCCAAGCAACTGGTGAAAAGAGTGCAGAAATGGTCATAGATGAAGGCGCTATTTATGTGACTTCAAATAAAGGATACAATTGGAAGGCTGTTGTGCAAGAAACTGTTTCTGCTACCTTAAACCGCATAGTTTCTAGTGGTATTAGCGGTGCAAGTTACTAGACGGGGACTTTTAATACAGTTAACCGTTCTTCCAGTGGTGATTATGTGGTTGTTTCATGCCGAGGGAATTTCTATCTAACATGGGAGCCTGGCCAGCCATATTGGCAGCCTCACAACAGAACAAGTGCTCGCAGGATTCAGAACATGGGTTGGCGTGCAGATGGTGGACTGTGGTTTCTTGTACATGGCAGTGGTCTCTACCTTAGCAGAGGCTCTGAGCAGTTTGATGAGGTACCAATTTCAAGTAGGAGTTTTGGGCATTCTTGATGTTGGGTATCGTTCGAAAGATGAAGCTTGGGCAGCTGGAGGCAGTGGCATTTTGCTGAGGACAGTAAATGGTGGAAAAACATGGATCCGTGGCAAGGTTACAGATAATATTGCAACTAATCTTTATGCTGTGAAGTTTATTGATAAAAAGAAGGGCTTCGTGTTGGGAAATGATGGCAAGCGCATAGATAAAGCCGATGGTTCCTACAGCATTTCTCTTCCCATTTATGTGCTTTGGCATTGGATTTGTGTTGAACATCATTGCCATCTTCTATGGTTCTCTGGCTGCCATTCTTTTGATACTATGATGGTAGTCGCGCTCAATTTGTTTCAATTTACGCAGGTTTGCAGGGTTCTCATTGGAAGTGTCGAGCTTCATTAGTTAAAACTAGAACTATTACATTCACATCGTGGGCATTCTGCAAGTCAAGTTTATTCATGTGTAGTTTTTGTCTCTTCTGGATGATAGTGCGAAGGTGTGTGCGTATTGAGCGCGGTAGAATTGTTGTAAGTATTACCAAATGAGTCCTGTGCTTGGCCCAAAAATGGAGCAGCGCCCCTTCTCTGCACAGTTCGAAACCAAGAAATTCACTTTCAATGTAATGGCGAAATAGATGATGAGTTTCAGTAATGGGGAGCCTGCGACAGACAGGAGTTTGTTCCATGATTTCCGCCAAAGATTGTTGGGATTCTTTGGAAATTTTGTGGGATTGCGGGCGATTGTTGGGATGCAGCGATGTAAACCGCTCTCAGTTTAGTTGTCACCATAAGCTGAATCGGTGGAATATTAGCTTAAAGTTGTTTTATTAAAATGGAAAATGCAACGTGGCTAACCAAATTGAAGTTAGGATTATCTATTACAGCCAGAGAATGCGATTTGATTTCAATCCTGGTCCTATGGAGATCTGCGCTCCAGCAGTTATTCCATGTGTCGGCCATCAGAAGAATTCAAGAGAAACGCATTTGCCAATTTCAATCCTCAGTCATGATTTCATGAGATCTTTGCTCCAGATTTTGTCTCCTAATAAGCCAAATCATCAGCAGATTTAGGGGAACACTGTTCTATTTGTGGAATGGATGTAACGCTTTTTTGTTAATTTTTGTAGTGCTAGTTAAAACAGCGCCCCTGTTTTTGGGCAGCATTTTGATTTTATGGTATTAAGAAATTCATTTGTAATGAGTTAGAGTTAGTGAGGGGAGATTTTCTGAGTGCTGGAACAGAGCTTTCAATGTACAGTCTTTGATAGAGAGATTTTTAATGAGAAAACCACAGCTCTGATTGCTGAGATTCATGTGGTATGTTAATTTAGCATAAGTTTTCTCTTTGTCTCATATGTAAAACTGTTATGTTTCATTCACCTCATGATCGTTTCTAGTTGAGCAAAGGAAGTGTTTAGGTAGGAATTCATAGTATTGTATGCTCCTCCTATAAATTTGCTCACGTTCAATGTTTTCTTCTGTTTAAGGAGGATTCAAAGTATTATTTTCCCTCCTTAGCTCCTCACCAGTCTTGCCATCCCATTTAAAATCTAGATTTGGTGTTAAATTGCTTGCCTACCTTGCCTCAGTTGATAACCTGTGTAGTCATTATATTTCTCTGTTTGAAGCTGTGATTTTGCCCATGCAGCCCAGAAAAACCCCGTCATTAAAAACCCCAAAAAAAAAACTTCAAATCAACCTTCCTAAATCAGTTTACTAGCCTAATATATTTGATCCTAATTGGTCAGCTCACCCCATTGAGAAAATACCTTGAGTCTGACCGGAGAGAGCCTTCTCCTTCCTCGTAGGGCTAGCTACGAGGTGTAATGGTTTGATGTTGCCTTGAAGGTTTACCTTCCTCAGCCTAGGGTGAAATCTCAAGCGCTAACATGCAGCAAAGACAGATGAACAGACTTTGACCATCAAGCAGACTAAAACCCATACTTCCTCTATACATCTGATAAAGCCTCATGTAATTAATTTGGAAGAGGAGTGGGATAATTTCAACAAAAAACTCAACATAGAGGAACAAGCACTAGAGGCACAAATGGCACATCAAGAAACAACTCCAGAAATTATAACAGGGGGAACTATGAATATTCAAGAAATAGAACACATTCCTGTTACCCCCACCTCTGAGATTATTTTAAGAATATAAGAAATTACCACTCTTGATGTATTTGACAGCGCACAACACAAGGCCATTGTTAAGAGATATAGAAAGAAAAGGAAATTGGAATCCACAACTGCTACCACTCCAGACAATGAGCCGATGGATGTCCTCTGGAAAGACTCATCCACCAACCCATCGGCCAACCTCACCAGGCTCTTGTAGTTTGTAGGTGCATACGCTACAACAACCATTGACAAAGAAACAAAGGTACAATTGTTGCTTAAAGAAAAATAAGACAAAATTTTGTCACTCGAACAGTAGTTACAACAAGCCAAAACCAACCAACAAGCAGAAATAGAATTGGCTAAGTTACAATAGGAGTTCCAACAAATGCAAATAGAACATCAAACAAACTTGGCAGGTAAGGAGGCACAGATATAGAGCATAACAGATCTGCAGAAGGATGACCCAAAGATCGATTAGTTTGTCACCGAAGCACTCAGCCTCAACTCCCAACTCACACACCAAAAAGAATTGCTATGCCAAAAAATCTCGCAGTGGAACTCTCACTGCGAAACAAGCGACAAATTAACAAGCCAAGTTGTGGAAATGTGACTTGAATATGATGAAATTCTTAAAAAGGTTTCAGATTTCATAACTTGGAAAAATTCTGAAAATGGGAGAAGAGCCGACATGCCCAAACTGGATGAATCACATAAGGAGATATTATTTGCAAGTTGGGGTTCTCGGCTCAAAGAGGAAAAACAGGCAATAGAGGATGTGGCAGCAGCGGCAAACAACGTCATTGAAAGTATAAATGAAAATTTGCATAGTGTTAATCTTGTGGCAGAAACCACCCCTAGTTTCCTTCTAAATGTAAAACAACTTGAATTACAATGGAAACAGGCAGTAGAAGAAAGAACAGAAGCAATTAGGCAAGTAACCAAGTTAAATTGGGAGGCATATTGGCAATATCTGATAAAACCACACAGCCAGTGTATGACACTGAAATGCCTAATTGTTTCTACCGAGAAAATGGTGCCAGCGCTCATTAATTTCGTGTTTACAAGACAACTAAAAGACGAAGCCGACCAACCTACACTCCTCAAGACCATGCTAGATATTTGCGATCTGAAGGATCGAATGCAGGATTATTCATTATGCACATCTCTATTTTTGTTTTATTTTTCTTAAATTTAGAAATTTCGTTTAAACCTCCTCAACTTTTTTTGTAATAATCTATTTTTAGTTTCATAAGTTAGTATTTAAACCCCTCTCATGCATTTAGAAAGGGGTCCAGAAATTTTATCAGAAACATTCTTCAGAACATGCACTTCTGTCCCTTTGAGGAAGTTCTGGTGAAATTAATGGAACATGATTTATTTTCTACTTGAATTTGACATCTTCTACTGAAATTGCACTTTTGTACTCTTAGATGATGTTGGATGATTTGAAAGTAGATCAATATTACTGGAGCACATGAGTAGAACATATTATAAATGGTACTTTTATGTCTTAATTATTTTTACTTATGCGTCAAGAAATACATTATCTTCAAGTTATTTATGTATGAAAGTTTGAATTTTAGATTGCCATTATTGCACTATTGTATGATGATGATTTATAGTTTATGCTAAATACATGAATGATTTTTATGCGATATATCTCTCATATCATTTTGGCTAACTTTTTATACGAAACGATCATTGTTAAATGGATTCACTTCTTATCGTAATTGAATGATCTTTATTATCAATTGCTTTCAGACATCATTTTAGATTGCATATATCATGTTACTCCCGGGATAGTTATAGTTAGATAAATATTTTTGATTAGGACAAACTGCACATGATTATTAGTTAAATTAGATTAGTTTGAGGCTAGGTATTACTCCAAAAATCTCAAAACATCATCTCATTAGCACAAGCATAAAAATAGATTGGGAAATTGGTCCCATCATCCCCAGTCGGAGCCACTATTCCAAACGGAAAAGGAGTTGTCCCAAGGTCTGGACCAGGTGGTTATCCCCCTTGTTGAGGCAACGATTTTCGAGCCTTCAACATATTTGGCGCTAGAAGGAGGGCCTGACTATGAATGGCAAGTAAATCTAAATCTACAGGACATTCTAAGAGTAAAACTCCCTCACCATCACCTCCAACTTCTCATTCACATTCCAAATCTCCTATTCCCAAGAGAAAAGTTGAAAAGAAAAATATAGAGCCCACTACTGAAATCCTAAACAAGTCGCACAATTCTTCTTCTGAAACCCTTGAAGTACAATATTTGATCCACAAATTGCATGGGATTTTAATATCTCAAGAAGAATTTGAGTTATTCGAAGGCGATGTCACTTCTCAATATATCCCATCGCAATCGCTAACTAGAGCACAGAGTGAAAGACTTGGAATCCCACCATTTGAATTTCCTCTACCAAGTCGTAAAAGGGCTAAGAAGACACCATCAAAATCTCACAGCGAGGTTCTTTCATCATCATCGTCCATTCCATCCATATCATTGCAAGGTCACACACCCGCAGCCCAACTCCAGATCGTGATTCACACAGGTACAGGAGCTGCACCATCCTCTACCCAGTCACCTTCAACCACTGCTTCACCCTCTTCTACTAATATTCCAATAATGGCACAAAATCAACCTCAACCAAGGCCATGGACAAACCCAGGAGCTGTTAGAATGGCTGGACCTTTGACCCAATTTCCAGCACATCCAAAAAAATGGTTACCTAAATTTAACCCTGATAATGGCCTATTAGCTGAAAAACATATAAATAATTTCATGATGTCCATTAATTTGAATGGGGTAGTAGAAGAAGACATAGTTGTAAGATTATTCCCATATACTCTACAAAGAGCAACAGGATCATGGTACTTTTCATTACCATCAGGCTCTATTAATAGCTAGGATGCTTTTCAAGAGCAATTTTAGACTAAATTTGGAGATGATAGATCTACAAAAACTTTGATAAATGAACTCTCCAATTTAAAAGTCGAACCTAAAGAACCCATTAAGGACTTCAACTCACGTTTCAATAAGTTATTGAATAAAATACCTACGACGTCCAATCCTAGTGAGGAGGTCTGAAATGAATGGTACATTTCTGCTCTACCTTCAAACACAACCATCTTCTTTGATAGAGCTACCAAACCAACGTTAGCAAAAAATATGAAAGAAGAAATAGCTGTTGAAAAACGTATCTTGGCCATAGAAAAGAAAAATGCATTAGAGGAAAGAAAATCCAAGAAAGTAACCTTTAGAGACGATTCTAGGAAAAAACCACCAAAGGATCCTTTTGATTGTTGTGTGTGGAGCATGATTCTTCAGAGGTCTTTGTTTCAGCCGGATGTATACCCCAGGAAGTTTTGTACGCCCCTCCACGTGGGGTGGTGCGGGGGGGGCTTGTCCCCCCTGCAGCGCCCTCGAAGCCAAAAATAAATGTAAAATTTCCTTGTAAAAGTATAGTAATTTCTAGTCAATCTGGGCCGTTCATTAGGCAGATGATCTGACGGTAGAACTTATGTTTTTCTAGGGTTTTTTGCCCTAGAAGGAAACCCCTCTCTTTGTATGAGGGTATTGTATTTGAGGCTGTGTGATAGATGTGTGTTCTGTGTGAGCGAGAAACAGAGAGGTGAGACTGTGAGAGAAAACAGAGGATATTATAGCGGATTTGTTGTAGGTTGTGTCTCTTCATTTTGCTGGATAATAGAAAGGAAGGACTGGTTGTTCGGGGTGGACCTAGCCCAAACAGGGTGAACCACGTATACCTGTGTCTCTCTTGTTTTGTGTGTTTTCTGTGTTTATATTTCTGCAATATTTTATGTGTTCCATTGCTCCGTAATATATAATTTTCTAACAACTGGTATCAGAGTTGAAGATCTATCTTGCTGATAAAATCACACGAAAGAAGGGTTCCTGGTTCGAGTGGGAGCAATGGCGGAAGATGGTAAGTTTAGGGTCGAGAAATTTAACGGCCAAAACTTCTCGCTGTGGAAGATGCAGATGGAAGATTATCTGTATCAGAAAGATCTATACCTACCATTGGGCGGAAAAACAAAGATGCCGACGGGTATGAAAGACGAAGAATGGAACCTTCTCGATAGAAAGGCACTCGGAACAATACGGTTGTGCCTTGCTGCGTCATTCGACTTCAACATTTCGAAGGAAACCACGACAGAGGGTTTGATGCAGGCGTTGTCGAAACTATATGAAAAACCCTCGGCCTTAAACAAGGAATTTCTTATGAAACGGTTATTTAATATGAATATGCCGGAAGGTGGATCTGTTGCAAACCATTTAAATGATTTTAATACAGTTACAAGTCAGTTAATTTCTGTAGGGGTAAACTTTAATGATGAAGTTAGAGCTCTGTTATTCTTGTGCTCATTACCAGAAAGTTGGAATGGTTTGGTAATGGCCATTAGTAACTCCATTTCTGGATCTAGTACTTTAAAGTTTGATGATGTTGTCGTGCTATCCTTAGGGAGGAAATGCGACGGAAAAGCTCCGGTGAGACATCGGGAAATGCTTTGAGTGCAGAGTCTAGAGGAAGAAAAATGGAAAGAGGAAAGAGCTCAGGATATCGCAGTAAATCAAGGAAAGGCATATCCAAGTCCAGATCGGGAATAGTGTGCTGGAAATGTGGAAAGAAAGGACACCTAAAGAAAGACTGTAGATCTCGGAAGGGAAAAGAAGGAGATGCACAGCAAGAAAACAATCATGAAGCAAATGTGACAGGTGAGGTGTTACAAGATGCTTTGATTCTTTCTTTCGAAAATATTACTGATTCCTGGGTGGTAGATTCAGGGGCTTCATTCCATGCCACACCTGATAAGAAATACTTTCATGACTATGTTCAAGGATATTTTGGACAAGTTCGTCTGGGTGATGATAAACCCTGTAAAATCGTTGGAATGGGTAAGGTTCTTGTAAAACAGCAGAATGGAAACCAATGGCTATTAAAGGAGGTAAGGCATGTTCCAGATCTAAAGAAAAATCTGATTTCAACAGGGCAGTTAGGCGGTGAAGGTTGTGTGACAAATTTCACAGATAAAGCTTGGAAGGTCACCAAAGGAGCCCTGGTAATAGCAAAAGGCGAAAAGGTTGGTACATTGTATTTATGCAATGGTATTTCTAACTATGTTAATGCTTTAACTTCCAAAGGAGAAAATGCAGCATTATGGCATCATAGGCTCGGACACATGAGTGAAAAGGGGATGAAGATTCTTCACTCAAGGAATTTGTTGCCGGGTTTGAAGATTGTTGATTTGGACTTCTGTGAGAACTTCATTTATGGAAAACAGAAGAGAGTCAGATTTCTCAGAGTTGGAAAAGAAAAGAAGAACGAAAAATTAGAGCTTGTGCATACAGACGTATGGGGACATGCTCAGGTATCATCTCTTGGTGGCTCTCATTATCATGTTACCTTTATTGATGATGCAACTAGAAAAACTTGGATTTATTGTATTAAGAATAAATCTGATGTATTTGATACTTTCAAGAAATGGAAAGCTTTGGTTGAGATTGAGACAGGAAAGAAATTGAAGTGTCTTAGATCAGACAATGGAGTTGAATATTGCAGCAAAGATTTTGATAGGTACTGTTCAGAACATGGAATTCGCAGAGAGAAGACAGTTCCAAGAACACCACAAGAAAATGGTGTGTCAGAAAGGATGAACATAACAATCATGGAGCGTGCAAGGTGCATGAGATTGCATGCACGATTGCCTTTACAGTTTTTGGCAGATGTTGTAGATACTGTTGTTTATCTAATAAACAGAGGGCCTTCAAGTTCCTTGGATGGTGGTGTTCCGGAAGAAGCATGGACAGGTAAAAAGGTAAACTACTCTTTTTTAAAGCCTTTTGGTTGTGAGGCCTTTGTCCATATTGATAAAGAAAATAGAACAAAGCTTGAGGCAAAGTCAAAGAAATGTACCTTTATTGGATATGGTGTTAATGATTTTGGTTATCGCTTATATGATTATGAAAATAACAAAATCATTAGGAGCAGAGATGTATTATTCAATGAAAAGGTCTTGTATAAGAATCAGTTGCAGGAAAAGAAGAAAGAAAACGAAAACAAGGAATACGCAATTCTTGATGACATCACTGAAAAGGTAAAGGTGCCTGAAAATAATAATAATCAACAACAGCAACCACCACAACAGCAACAGGCACCCAAACACCTGAAATTGGTGTTAGAAGATCTACCAGGATAAGTAGACCCCCTGAATGATACTCTCCTTCATTATATTATTTATTGTTGACTGATTCTGGTGAACCTGAATGTTATGAAGAGGCAGTGCAGGTAGAAACCAGGAAGAAGTGGGAGCAAGCCATGAAAGAAGAGATGGACTCCTTAGCACATAACCAGACTTGGGACTTAGTCAGGATGCCTACAGGTAAAACAACATTGCAGAATAAATGGGTTTATAGGCTGAAGGAAGAAGATGGAGGAAAACAGAGGTATAAAGCTAGACTTGTGGTGAAGGGGTTTGCAAAGAAGAAAGGTATTGATTTTGATGAAATATTTGCTCCTGTTGTTAAAATGACTTCAATCAGAACTATTTTAAGTCTTGTAGCAGCTGAAGATTTGCATCTTGAGCAGTTAGATGTAAAGACAACCTTTCTCCATGGGGATTTGGAGGAAGAGATATATATGCAGCAGCCACAAGGATATGAGGTGAACGGGAAGGAGAAACTAGTGTGCAGGTTGAAGAAGAGCTTGTATGGCTTAAAACAGGCTCCAAGGCAGTGGTATCTAAAATTTGACAAGTTTATGTCTGAACAAGGTTATACTAGATGTCACTCTGATCATTGTGTTTATTTGAAAAAGCAAAATGATGGCAGCTATATTATATTGTTATTGTATGTAGATGACATGCTTGTTGCAGGATCTAACATGCAGGAAATAAATGTGCTCAAAAGAAAATTGGCAAATTCATTTGCAATGAAGGATTTGGGAGCTGCAAAACAAATCCTTGGTATGAGAATAACTAGAGACAGGAAAAATCGTAAATTAACATTGTCTCAGAATGAGTACATACAAAAGGTGTTGAAAAGATTTAACATGCACAATGCAAAACTAGTTAGTACACCTTTTGCTAGCCATTTCAAACTTAGCAAGGAAATGTGCCCAAAGACCCAAGAAGACATGGATTATATGTCTAAATTTCCATATGCATCAGCAGTTGGAAGCTTAATGTATGCAATGGTCTGCACAAGGCCTGATATTGCACATGCAGTGGGAGTTGTAAGCAGGTACATGAACAATCCAGGAAAGGAACATTGGATGGCAGTGAAATGGATTCTCAGATATTTGAAAGGTACCACAAATCAAGCATTATGCTTTGGTGGTTCAAACATCTCCCTACAAGGATATGTTGATGCAGATATGGCAGGTGACAGAGATAACAGGATGACCACTACACGATATGTATTTACTATTGGAGGAACAGGTTTCAGTTGGGTTTCAAAAATCCAAAGTGTTGTTGCACTTTCAACAACAGAAGCAGAGTATTTTGCTGCTACAGAGGCTAGTAAAGAAATGATTTGGTTACAAAGGTTTATGGGTGAGTTGGGTAAGAAGAATGATATGGGCACGTTATACAGTGATAGCCAAAGTGCCATTAATCTTGCAAAGAACTCAGCATTTCATTCCAGGACTAAACACATACAGCTCAAGTATCATTTCATATGATCAGTGTGGAAGATGGAGAGTTGAAGCTGGAAAAAATACACACTAGCCAAAATCCTGCAGATATGCTAACAAAAGTTGTAACCAGGGAGAAACTGAGAACATGCTCAGTTTCAATTGGTCTTCAAGGATGACGATGAAGATGAGAAACAACCAGATCCAAAGAGGAGCCATTGTCCAGCAAATGAAGCAGCGGTGGAGTTGCTACAATCATTCTCCAAGTGGGAGATTGTTGTGTGTGGAGCATGATTGTTCAGAGGTCTTTGTTTCAGCCGGATGTATACCCCAGGAATTTTTGTACACCCCTCCATGCGGGGGGTGCGGGGGGGACTTGTCCCCCCCGCAGCACCCCCGAAGCAAAAATAAATGTAAAATTGCCTTGTAAAAGTATAGTAATTTCTAGTCAATCTAGGCCGTTCATTAGGCGGATGATCTGACGGTAGAACTTATGTTTGTTTAGGGTTTTTTGCCCTAGAAGGCAACCCCTCTCTTTGTATGAGGGTATTGTATTTGAGGATGTGTGATAGATGTGTGTTCTGTGTGAGAGAGAAACAGAGAGGTGAGACTGTGAGAAAAAACAAAGGATATTATAGCGAATTTGCTGTAGGTTGTGTCTCTTCATTTTGCTGGATAATAGAAAGGAAGGACTGGCTGTTCGGGGTGGACGTAGCCCAAACTGGGTGAACCACGTATATCTGTGTCTCTCTTGTTTTGTGCGTTTTCTGTGTTTATATTTCTACAATATTTTATGTGTTCCATTGCTCCGTAATATATAATTTTCTAACATTGATCTAGAAGGGTTACAAAAACTCCTCAAGACCATGTCTAACGAAATGGTTGACATAAAAAAACAAATAGCAGAGTCTTCTTCCAAAAAACCTTTTAGACCATGTAAAAGGAATACCCCAACCGATCCTAAACCTCCAAATGCTATATCGAACGCTGAATCGAATGGAGATGAGGAAGAAGACTCAGGTGAAGAACAAACCGACGATGAAGAAATAATGGAATTACAAGGAATGTTGGATTTTATCCTTCCAAATGAAGAAGATCAGGAAGCACTACCTGTTGCATCTAGAAGTAGAAATCAACTTGATCCACCTCAATCAAGTTCAAAATAGAAAACTTCAATGCCACCTCCCAGAGATAAGGTCGTAGGTAAGAAATCTTCACCAAAATCTACTCAAATAAACCCTACCCAATCAAATTCTTCACCTTCATCCAAAACTCTGATAATTCCCGACGAAATGGAATACAATATTATTGAGGATATGAAGAAAACTAGGGCAAACATAAAATTTCATGAGCTTAGTAAATTAAAACAACAGCAGAAGCTACTTTTGAAAGAACTCAAAGTAGTTCCCACTGCCCCGCTTCCTGCTGCAGTAATATCACAGGCCACTCAGGAAATGGGAAGACCCCCTAGTATTTCTTCAAACAACATTGATCCAACCAACGTCACTCTAATTGGCAGAACATCTAAATCTCACACTCCCCCATTTCTCCTTACTTTTGAAGTCTTTAATAGAAACTTGCACAATTTTTTAGTTGATTCTGGTGCTTCATCTAACATTTTGCCTAGAGAAGTCTGCACTAAGTTAAACGTCCAGCCTTAGAAATATACAGTACGAATAGTACAAGTAGATCGGTCTCAAGTCGAAGTTTTTGGAGAACTTAATCAAGTAACCATTAGACTTTCATCAAAACCAAAAGTTTGTCAAGTCATTGATATACTTGTAGCTTATATTCCCAAATTCTATGGCTAAATCCTCAATAGGGACTAGTTAGAAAAGCTCCATGGTTACTTCGCAACTGACTGGTCTCACATGTGGCTTCCCTATAACGGCAAGCCAAATCAGATAAGGGTTGATCGAGAGAAACATCAAAAATATATAGTGACAGAACTGGAAGGAGAAAATGATCTGGTAGCATATAACAATAATATAATCAGAAACTATTTTGTTGAGTCGTTCCTAGGGAATTTCAATGTTCATACTTCACATTTTTTAGAAAAATTTGTTTTATCTCAAATCAAAAATTATTCCCAGACAAACACCTTTAAATGTGTGAATTTTGTAGATAAACATGTACATAAATCTTTATTTTGGAAATTATTTTTTGATGGACCTAGATCCAATGATGGAGCAGCGGCAGGATGCGTATTATTTAGCCCAGAAGGGGAAAATATTATGCTAGCATGTAGACATGAATTTGATTGCACAAATAATATTGTTGAATATGAAGCATTGGTTCAAGGTTTGTACAAAGAAATTGATCTTAATATCAAATACCTCCAAGTGTTTGGAGATTCCAAAATTGTCATTAGACAAGTAAGAAATACTATTCATTGTCTGTTAGGACATTTGAAACACTATCAATCGTTAGTCCAAGACCTGACCTCACATTTTACAACGTTTAATATTTCCTCTATCTCAAGACTCCAGAATGCTAGCGCCGATCTCCTAGCTAATGTAGCTTCCAAGCTTAATCCACCAAAAGATTACAGCCCAGATCGATTCTCCATTGAATTAATTTTTAGGTTGTCTATTCCTGATAATATCACCAATTGGAGAGCCTTTAACAACGATCCCGATATCGTAAGCTTCCTCACTTCAGAAGGCTCTTATGAGGACCAGATAAGTGATGAAGACCAGGATGACAACCAACTGAAGCAAGAAACCAACAACAACGCTATACCAAAATCTGTAGTTAAATTGGAAGATTTATACAACCTCAAAGATAGATTCAAATGATCTACTAATTCAAAACTTTAGAGTTCAACTCTGAGGTATGAATTAATCAATCTTGGAACTGACACAAAACCACAAAACATCAATCTAGGTCTCAGACTCACATCAGAAGAAAAGTCAGCTTTTATATGTCTGTTGAAACAATATAAGAATGTCTTTGCTTGGAATTACGATGATCTTAAAACCTATGTGTTGGGGGGAAAAGTATCTAATGCAGAATGCCTCTATCCCTACTCTGAAGGTGATAGTACTCCAGCAACAACAGAATGCAAAGCTATTCAAAGTTTCTTCTTTATGAGATGAGAGAGGGAAGAAAAGGATGATCTACTAACCGTTATCTTGCACTAATAGTCGATCCAGTCTTCACTCCTTGTCGCTTTCTCCTAACTCTTTGTCCTTTCACCGGCCCAGCTACACACAGATCCTGTAAAAGCACAAGAAAAGGAAACTACAAGAAGCATACATCCATAATCGATTATAGGATTAGCATAAATCAAATATACAAGCATCTATTCATCATAAAACACATGCATATAGAAGAACCTCAAATACTTTATTGATAATAGAAGTAAAGTTCTGAGAGAGTTACAACCACAATGGGCCCAATCCAGCAACACCTCCCAGCTGAAAGAAATCTCCTCTTCACCTCCTTCAAGCAAACACCCAATAGCTCTAATCACAAACCAACAGCACTTCTTTACTTGCACAAAATTCCAGCCTCATTAGACCTCATGAGAGAGCTCTATATATAGGTTTTTGGAGAAAGGATGAGTCATCTTGAGACTGGCCTGAAGCTGACTTGTGTCCTCTCCCACTTTAGTTAATCTTCAGTTCTTGAGTCCACTTGGAGAATCTTGCTTCCACTTGGAGATCAAGACCCTCTTACTCATCACTAGGCGAATTCCTTGACCCAAGTGTCAGTTTGGAAGCTTCCTGGGCAGTTGACACCTTGCAGAATGACTGTGCCACTTGGCCAATCTCGCCCAGCGCAGGTAGCCTTCATTGGTTTTGACCTTCAGCGCAGGTACAAGGAGGAGCAGTTGACATTCAGCGCAGATGCTCAGTGGAGCAGCTGACATGATCCAGAAATAGCCTGTTTTTGAGTGTTTTTAGGTGGAGAACTGATTTTCAGTGCTGTGGTTTGCAGATCTTGTTCCTCTAAGGGTAAGAACAACATGTTTAGGGACTTTGGATCCCTCAGATTATTGACATTTCATGCTCCATGCTAATAGGCACAAAAATGTCTATAACAGTTGCCCCCTAAAGTATGAGGTCGTTTATCGGGTGAAATGCTTTATTAGGAGGATCCGAAGTTCATTCAATCGGCTGAGAGGTGCCCTGCAATAAAATACAATACAATACATTATTTTTCATTCTTCTTTCATGATCTAGCTGAGGCGGGCATTCCCGTGCTCAGCTTTATAAATTCATTTTGGTACATATAACAGACAACCGTCTGATGATAGACTGATAATTCTCTGCTGAAATTATCATCCTTTGAGTAGGATGATCATCTGCTGCAATGATGTACATATCAAATGTCTTTATATCCTGAATATATATCACAGCCCGGATGGATGAAACTAGATCCGGGGTCTTCAATCTCGTTCGATATTCACTCTAACTACAAGTCGATCCATGTGAGAATTGCGTCGAAGTCGAACATGGAAAGACATCGCTTGATTACCGGTCAATAATGTAAACTGTTAACAAGCGTGAGAGGAATCACCAATAATGACAATGACCCTCAAGGTACTGCAGTACAATTCACGTGGTGTGAATAAAGGACTTGGTGTCGAACACCACGCAAAATCTTCTGGTCGAAGGTCATTGATGTATACCTGTCGCCGGAAGTGAGAAACTTGCCATTGAGGCATGCAAGCTTCAAAGTACTGGGGGGGTGTTCCTAGATCAACTTCTTGGATAATGAGTTGAAGTCGACAAGAAGCGATCCGTCACAGGAGGGCCTTAATGAATCCCACATCAGTGACACGGAATGGAGCTAATGACTTTAATGGAGGCGAAAACAAACTGTGAGATATGATTCAGGGTGGCGATCATGGGTGGATGAAGGATAATGTATGGCAGTGGATGGGACACGATTGACTCTTTCTGAACACATCTCTTGAACATATAACGACACTAATGTGATGGATCGGTAGCATTACCCCAAATACGGATGGTTTGGCGAGGACCATGGTGATGAGACCGGTGAATGAAACAACCCAACCCGATGTGGTACGGAGGACAAAGTGTCATGTTCAAGAGCGACTTGCTACCATCAAAGCTTTGAGGTTCTCCCAATTTTTCCCCAGTCATTTCTGACCAGTACCTCTTTATTTTTGTCAAGCTTGAGGAGGATAACATATGCTTGTTCTATAACCTGCCCTTCGGGCAAGCCCATCGCTATGTTTTAACGAGCCTAGCGATAGGGAAACTCGTTCTCGTCTAAAGACAAGTTTGTCGCTAATTAATCATTTTAACGAGTCTAGCGACAAAGACAACTCGGTCCTTTTCATTTTTAGAGAGTCTGAAAAGGTACAGAAAGTTAACTCCAAAATTCCTTTTTCATCATCTAATCCCTTAAGTCCGAAAAAGTATAAAACAATACAAAAGGGATGAATTTTCGATAACTTTAACGAGCCGAATAAAACAAGCGCTCGACCCTTTTTGTGCAATAATCCCTCAGGTCCAAAAAGATTAAAATCTAGAGGAGGGATAGCTCTTCTGGTCCTTTTAACGAGCTGGAAGGCCAAAACTCGGCAATATTTTCATATTTTACGAGTCAGTTGAAAAGAGCTTAAAGAAGACTCATCTTTTGAGGAACGAGTGATAAACAGGGATAGCAGCAGATTCCAGGTACAGGTTGGAATTTTCCAATCACGGCAGTGTCACAAGGATGGCTAAGTGAAATCACTCTTTGCAGTTGTTCCTCAAAATGGGTAAACAATCATATGGGGGTGAATGATCGGCCAAATGGAATGGAAGTGGCAGGTGTAAACACGACCAAGGTTTTTATGGCTAATAAATTTATGATCACAATGGTTATTTACCAGGATAGGTTCATTTTTTAATGAGCTTGAACTCTGGTGGAACCCTTGCTCACGCTTTTCTATTTTTTAACGAGCATAAATTCCGCGGTAAAACTGCTCGAACTGTGGTCAAATTTTTGATTTTTTACCATTACTAGCTTTTCTCTTTTCAAATATAGTACTGTATTTTCAATTGCTGCAACAAACTATGTTAGAAATGGATAACATTTGCATGAAAATGAGAATATAACCTTAATATTTTACTTTGTACTATGTAAAAATCCATAAAAAGTTGTTTTTACCTCTCATTTACCATTTCATTTGCATTTGGTTTGTTGGAGCTCTGGAGGTGCCTCTTCCCCCTTGATTTTCACCAGCTGATTCTGGGAGATTCTGCGGACGATTTTCGGCGCCGTCTGGACCAGGTAGGAGCTAAACCCTAGCTCTTTCTTTTCATGGTTTCCTTTTCCTATGTTTTGCCCTTTTTCCGGTCTTTCTGAGCCCCTGGGGTTTTTCCAGGGTGCCCTAGGATCAGCGCAGGTTTCCCTTTCAAAACCTGCGCTGAAGGTCAAGCTGCCTTAAGGTAGCCTGACCCTCAGCGCAAGTGGGAGACTTCCTACCTGCGCTGGGCTCAAAAAGGACTGAGTTTTAGGGTATTTTTTGATGATTTTTTGCCAGTTTTTCACCAAAACAGGAGCTCATTCTCTCTCTTGTTTGTTTTGCAAGGTGACTTGAGAAAAATGTCCCTTACATGGCGAGAACGAGAACATGAAGAGGAGGACATGATTGCCCTCCATGACCCGGTCACAGTGAACGCGCTGCGGAACTGTGGCCTGCTGAAGTTTTTCTGGATCTCTAGTATGAGAGCACAGATTTCTTTACTGCAGTATATGCTTGATGCTTGGGATCCTGTTAACCAAGTATTCCAGATTAGGGGGAAGACCATCCCCTTGACCATAGAGGACATGTACTTCTTGACTGGGTTGTCAAGACGTGGTGCCTTCGTTTCCTTATCAGGTACGGCCCGGGGGACTGATTCCACCAGAGATTATGTCCGCCAGTATTGCAGGGAAGGTTCTCAGCCGAGCAGAGACGGCAAGATTGTTATCCGTGAGATTACTGATCGGGCTCTCAGGTCCATTCTGTTCACTATTGGTAGGATGGCCGGTAGCGCAGCTTTACATGTTGCCAACAGGTCCTATATGCAGCACGCCCTGGAGTGTCTCCAACCGAAAGTATTCAACTGGTGTGATGCAGTACTTGTTCAGATGAAAAGTCAATTGACCAAGATAAAGGACGGGAAGCTGAAGAACTTTGGATTTGGTTCTATTCTGACTGCCTTTGCCTTGGAGAAAATCCCACTGATGCAGCCTCAGTACATCATACTTGACTTGCCTTCTCCGACCGAGCCACGCATGCAGAGGTGGGTTGACCACATGTCTAGGCATGCAGGTCAACCTCAGATCACTTTCACTGAGGCCTTCTTTAGGTGGTTCGAGCGCCAGGAGATGGCGTTTTCTGAGTATCCATATGTGGGTATGGATTTCCGAGGTGATCCGGATTTGGCTCTACCGGATGGCGATCAGTGGGGTGCCATTGGTAAATTCTTTGACCACATTACTGTTTATTGTTCTTATTCATAATGTTGTTGTGCTTTATTCTATCAAGACTTTTAATTGTACTCTTGGGTGCATGCAGATATTGGTCCTGTTCGTCCAGCAGTTCGTCCGAGATCGCCAGCTGCTGCCCCAACAGGGGAGCCTGCTAGGAGAGTTGTTATCCGCGATCTTGACGACACCGAGACCCTTACAGCTGTGCAGGAGCAGGTCGAGAGCCTTACTCGTGGCCTTCCGGATGTACAGATCGACGAGTTACCTTTACAGATGCAGCGTCATACCATTGGCGTACCTAGACGATGGACTCGTCTCTTGCACATGATTGCACAGGCCGTGACGTACTATCATGAGCACCACTAGGCTAGGGTGCCCCCTAGCATCTTTTTGAGTTTTTAGGTCACATGACCAATTTTGTCTTGGTTACAGAACATTATGTATGAACTTATATAAACAGCTTATATATTTTGATTTTCGGATTTTATTCTGGTTGATTCATGTGATCCATATGTACAATCTTTGATGATGTGTCCTTTTTATAAATGTTGCAAATGTCGATCTAACACATAGTTCGCTAATGAGTCGGTTAATGTGTTTAAATTTCTTGAAATATGTTGATATTGAATTGAATCAAATCGTCTTTCCAAGATCTTAACTCTTAGGAACATGCGGTAAATAGCTGGATTGCGAACAGAATATATACCATTGAGTTGTAGTATGACGAGCTGTGAGTCTAGCCTGACAATTAGTCGGCGTATGCCACGTGTGATGGCATCAGAGAGTAGTTCTATCAACGCGCTATACTCAGCGATGTTATTCGTTGATTGCCCAATACATACACCTCTGAAACTCACTAACTCGCCGCTTGGATCAAAAATGGCCCAGGCTGCGGAGGACAGGTTCCGTGAACTACGACTCGCTCCGTCGGCATATCCAACACATGTCTCCATAAGGTTCGACATCTGCCATCAATGAAAAAGGTGGATCACTCGACCAGAACAAATACTTTAGCGAAAACAAAATACAACAAAAGCATACAGGTTACTATTTAAGCATAGTAACGCTTGAGATACAACCCGTTGCGGGGCTGCGCCAGTGGAATTCCATCGTAATCCATTAACTCGTAGGCTCCTTTTGCTAACACCCTTTTAACAATATAGGGGCCCATCCATAAGGACTTGAATTTACCTGCTCCCAATTTATCAGATTCTTGATCATAGAGCAAGACCAAATCACCTTCTGAGAAGACACGGGGTTTGACATTTTTGTCGAACTGAGCCTTGACTCGTTTCTTATGGGCCTCGTTAGCCAAAGCGGCATCATGACGGGTTTCATCCAACTGGATTAATTCCAAGAAACGAGCCTCTTCCTCTGAAGTTCTGGGGAGGAGGTCGATCGCGAGTTTAAGCGACGAAATTTCGCACTGGATTGGCAAGACTGCTTCCAGGCCATACACCAATTGAAAAGGTGTGAACCCGGTTGCGTTCTTTACCGAGGTCCGGTAAACCCACAAAGCTGAGTACAGGATTAGGTGCCATCTTCTTTTATGAACCCCGATCATCCTTTGCAACATACGCTTCAGGACCTTGTTGATTGCCTCAACTTGTCCGTTGGCTTGCGGATAATATGGGGTAGAGCTGTCGTGAGATAGCCCTAGCTTGGCAGCTAATTCAACCATCATGTGATTGCGAAAATGCAATCCATGATCTTTAACTATAGCTTGTGGTACGCCGAACCTGGCGACTACATGATTGAAAAAGAAAAGGGCAGCTAATTCACCAGTGTTATCTAATGTAGGCATCGCCTCGGCCCATTTGGTAAAATAGTCAACAGCGACTATTATATACCCATGCCTCCCGGTCGAGGTGGGGTTACATTGCATGAAATCGATGCCCCACTTGGCGAATGGCCCAACAGCAACTATAGGCTGTAAGGGTGCGGGTGGTCGTCTGGTTTTGCTATCAAAGATTTGACAAGCATGGCAACTTCTGACTGCTATTATGCAATCTTTGAACATGGTTGGCCAGAAGTATCCTGCTCGTAAGATTCTTTGTGTTGTTGCATATCCAGACTGATGCCCCCCACACGCTTCCTGAATGACAATCATTCAGGGCTTTTTCGGCCTCTTCATGGGTAAGGCACCTCCTCAGAACTGTATCGACACCACGACGGTAAAGTGTATCACCGACGATCATGTAGTCTTTTGCTTGGTATCGTATACGTTTTTGTTCTGAGTGAGAGGTGTTAGACCTAAACTTTTGGGTTTGGAGATAAACTATGATATCTCCATACCACTCATCGCTTACAGATATCAGAAACAAACTTTCGTCCACGATTGACTCTTCTGATGTTTCATCATTGGACGATGACGGGAGATCGCATAATAATTCTGCGAAAACTAGAGCTTTCTTTGATTTGGATTTTACAAATTCCAGATCAAACTCTTGAAGGATCGCTATCCATTTTGAATATTTTCCCCCAAGCAACTGTCGCGACAGTATATAAGTCATGGGGTTGCAATCTGACAAGACGGTAGTTTTCCGAAAGAGGACATAATGTCGAAACCTTTGAATCGCTTGAACAGCTGCAAGCGCTAGTTTTTCCACATAAGAATATTTACTTTCTGTATCGTTTAAGTTTTTACTTAAATAATAGATAGGATGTTCAATTCCATCGACTTCTTGAACTAAAACCATCGCAATGGTTGTATCCGCTGCAGCCAGATACAGGTTAAAATCTCTTTGATAGTCTGGGGCGTACATTAATGATGCTTTTACTAGACATTCTTTCAGAGCATCAAAGGAAGCTTGCGCCACCTGGTCCCAGAAAAAAGGTACATCCTTTTTCAAAAGACGAGTATAACCTTTAGCAAGTTCTGCGTAATTTGGAATGAACCTCCTCAGAAAGTTTTCTTTCCCTTGGAGTTTCTGAATCTGAAGCAAATTTGAAGGTGGAGGCAAATTAATGATTGCCTGAACCTTACAGGGGTCGAGACGAATCCCATCTTTAGAGACTACAAAGCCAAGCAAACGACCAGAACTGACGCAAAACACACATTTATGCGGATTGAGTCTTATCTTGTAGTGTCGACAACGTAGAAATATCGCTCTTAGATGCTGCGGATGATCAGTCCGCTTTCGCGAGTGAGCCGGAAGATCGTCGAGATAAGGTTGAACAATGTTCTTGATGTCATGGAAGGCATAATTCATCGCCCTCTGAAACGTTGCCCCTGCGTTCTTTAAACCAAAGGGTAATTTTCGATAAGCGAATGTGCCCCACGGACAAATAAATGCAGTCTTTGACTGGTCCTGTGGGCGGATATTTATTTGATTGTACCCGGAGAATCCATCCATAAATGAAAAGATTTCACATCCGGCGCATTCATCAATTATCTGGTCGATGAAGGGTGTAGGGTAGTTGTCCTTTGGACAAGCATGGTTTACATCCCTATAATCGACGCACACTCTAATCGTCCCTTGTTTCTTCATAACAGGGACAATATTCGATACCCAATCGGTTAGAGGAACCGGGTAGATGAATCCAGCATGGAGGAGTTTTTCAACTTCCACCTTAATGGCAACGACTTTCTTCGGGTGCACCTGCCGAAGCCGTTGTCTTACTGGTTTGACATCAGGATACATTTTAATTTCATGTTCAACTATACTCGAGTCGATGCCTGGCATTTCATCATATGACCAAGCAAAGACATCTCTAAATTCGCGAAAAAGAGCGTTATATATTTCCAGTTCTGAAGGGGAACAACCTTTGCCGACATAAATATTCTCTACAACATCTGCTTTGGTCGAGATATTTATGGCTATAGTCTCTTCAATATTGGATAGGTTTCGCTCGGAATCCACCGTATTTACAGTATTCGTTAGGAATTCAAATACTGAAGGGTGATAAAGGTCACTTTGAGTATCTTCTTCATATTCCGGAAGAAGGGAACGATGGTGGTGATCATTCCATGGTGTCCCCTCAATCATCATTGATTGTAAGATTCCTTCGTCGGTCCCATGTACTTTCGACCAAGGATCTAGTGGGGTTCCATACTCTCTAGACCTATCTACCCAAACGCTTGACGAGCGTTGATTTGGGCTCGCCTCCCATGCCTGAAACATTGATTGCTACAATATTTCTAAAGGGCTTGGGGGCAAAACCATTGAATGATCCATTTTGACCTTCGTGGAAGATATCATGTTGCAGGTTGCTACGAACGGTACATTTCCTATATAAATAGGAGGTGGTAGCGCGAAAGTTCCCATCAATGTGGGATCTTTCAATAATCCTACTCCGATATCTTGAATCGAATGGTTACTCTCATGAATCATGGGAATGCTTCCTGTAACTTGTGAACCATTAGGGAGGAAGTTTTGTTGGTCGACGATCGTAATCCCTCCTTCAAACGGGAATGCGATCTTCCTAAAATAAGTCGACACGACAGCTGCCATGGCATAAATCCATGGTCTTCCCAGTAGGATGTTATAATCAAGATTTCCATCAATGACTTCAACATCAATTTCTACTATTTTTCCTCCTAGTTCAACTTTCAAGTTATTAAGGATACCGTAAGGGGTATAAGTCCTTCCGTCGAAAGCTTTTAATGTCGTCGATGATCGAGACAAGGTTGGAGATCCTAAAGTTTTCCAGCAGCTCATCGACATAATACATGTCGATGCCCCCTCATCAATTATCGTTCTGTGAACAGTTTTGTTGAGGGCTTTCACTTGAATAAGGAAAGCTAATTGAGCCGGCAACTGAGGATCATATCCTTTGTGATCAAAGGATACCAGATTTGAATCCTTAGGATCTACTCCACCAATTGCCGATAACAATGCCTGCCTTTGGGTTGGACAATTTTGTAGCACTTCAAGAGTCGACATAGCGGATGGCGATTGGGCCAAATCTTCCACTATATTATAATGCTGCGCCGCTCTGGCGCGAGGATTAAATGTCGACTTATGTACTACACCCTTTGGCGGTTTTATTGTTAACTCAGGGATGGTGGGTGTAACTTCTGTCGAAGTTGTTGTCGAACTACTTGGTTGATCTTTACCTTTTTCGTTCGACACCTGAGGATTCCCATAATCTTTGTTCCTTGTCAAAATCAAAGCATCATTCTGCTGTTTTGAAACCGACAACATAAGAACTTGTGACGGGGAAGCATTTCCACTATCAACCAGATTTTGACCTGGGTTAGGAAATGGATCAGTTAACACAGCTGATGTTTGGGAACTTTTAAAGAACCTCTTTAACTCAGCTTTGAATGGGCAATTCTTTGTGTTATGATCCTTATCATCACATATTAGACATGGATAATTTTGTTTCCCTTTGCCAGGAGGGTTTGAAGAATTTTTTCCAGGGGATGACTCACCCTGTTCCTTCTTCTTCCCTTTGTTTTGTTTCTTCTTGCTTCCTGGTTGATTGGTTTCTTTGCCTTTATCTTCCGATACGGCATTTACTTCCGAAGCAAGAATTTCTTATTTTTCATTTTGATCTGAATTCTTACGGGCTTTATTTGACAAAGCCTTTATCGATTTCGCGTTTGCTGTGCCAATCACGCCATCACCAGCATGAGAGTCACTATTTGATTTAGGAGGGGGAGGAATTGAAAATTCCGGTCTAGGGGCATCAGGTATTTTGTCATAGAGTGTGCCAGACTGGGTATACACCAAGTCCAAATACTGTGCACGAGCAATAACTTGCTCCTCTGTTACGACTCCCCCCTTGGCCACATCTTCCGTAATAGCCGGAAGTAACGACTTTATAAACCATTCAGCTAATAGCTGATCGGGAACATATGTTTTCACCATCCTACGACGACGACGCCACTCATGTATATGATTAGATATATGGGTAGCAGTTGTCTGTTTGAAGTTGGTTAATATTTCTGTTCCCGTTTCATACCTTATCGGTAATTGAAAGTGGGTTAAGAAAGTCGTGGCTAGGGAACTAAAGTTGTCGAAAGAGGCTCTTGGCAATTCAATATACCATTTAGCCGCTGGACCTGTCAATGTCCTCTGAAAAAGGCGAAGTCTTATCGAATCATCGTTAAGGGTGTTCGATGAACACCACAGATGAAATGTCATCACGTGATTCGACGGGTCTTCACCTGGATTTCCATTGAATTTAGGAATGTCAGATGGAAGTTTATGAGGAATCGCTGGCCACCAAGGGGCATAAGCAATCGGATCATTCGTTAACCGATGTAAATCAGGTAACTCTAAAGTCGCCACGAATGGTAACTGTTGATTCAGGTTAGGCGAAGCGTAACCAGGGTACGATGGAATCGCTTGAGCAGTGGGTCTTTGCATACCAGCATAATGTAATTGATGTTGGTATGATTGATACGGTTGGTGGACTTGACCACTGTAAAGTGGTTGGTTTTGACCGTTTTGGATATACGGTTGTCCACTATTCGCAAAGATCTGCTGCTCAGAACCTTGGTATACTTGCTGGAACTGCGGTTGGTGGTATTGTACAAGCCATGGTTGTGACGCCATGTTCTGTTGAGCCACGCTAACCATTGGACCAAGGTGTGGGCTAATTGTACCCGTTTTTACTTGTGTCGACCCACCAGATGGTGATTGTGGTTGCGACCCATGGTCAAGCGACTGTTGCATTACAACCTGAGGTTGACATGTAACAGGTATCGCTTGAACTTGTGACACGGTTACAATGGCCGGTGTGGTTGGGATGTTCGTCACAGGTACACACTGTTGCATAGAATATACAATCCTTGGTTGTTGAGGTAGCATGGGTACCCAACTACTTGATGCAATTCCAGTATAACCTGAACATTGTTGTGAACTCACGTATGGATACCCTCCCGGAGGGGGTAGTGAAAGGGCATATTGCCCCCCATACGGTAGCAATCCGGAATTAAAAGGGATTGATGGCCCAGATTGTCCTCCATGAGGATCAATCTGTTGAGTCTCAACATAAGAGTTGTCGGGTATTACTCCGGATGAACAAACTGGAACAGACCATACTGTCGACATAGTCCCTTGGTGGACTCCTTCTAGCTGTTGAGAGCTAGTTGGGACAGCTGGTATGCCGGCAAACATTGTTGGAGTGACGGCAGGAGCTTCTGCTGTCGCTGTGTCATTTGACACAGTCCTAGATGATGACGGTTGTTCAGACATTTTAAGTCTATCCAATAGATTGCCTAGCGATTCTACAGGAACTTCCACTTGTGGTGGATTAACTTCTGATGAAGGAAATAGAGTGACCCCGACTCCAAAATGAGTTGGAGTACTTGCTTGCGGATCCTCTGCAATTTCCTCTATCACAATCAAACCTGGTGGAAGAGGAAGACCGTCAGGTCCGTAAAATATTTCTGGTGCCGAAGAAGTGGTTGCTTCGACAGCGACAGTTGTTTGAGGAGCAAAACTCTCTGGACCGGTTACAGATGGACCTGGTTCAGTTACACAAGTATTTGCCCCCAGACCAGGATCAGTATTACTGTCCTTCTGTGGCTGTTGAACTTCTTCTATAGCGGCAGGGTTTCCAGAAATGTTAGGAGTAACCGGAACCTCGGATGTAGTAGGAACACTTGTTCTAACTTTCAAAGGAGATTTTGACCCGGTTAAACGAGTTCGCTTTGCCCGTACTGTTTTCGATTCCGGGGACAAAGACGGTTGACTCGCAAGCCTCCGCGAATGACGGATTTTCAATTGACTTTCTTCCACGATTGCGGATTACTCGATCAACCAAAATATTAAAAGGGGAAATTTGTGTTTCCGAATTGAATGAATTTTATTAGACGCTTTTAGACACAACTTGCTTTTTCACTTTTTAAGAGTCGAGAAAAAGCTAAAGATGACTCTAGTCTCCTTCGATGTATTAATGAGCCCGAAGTGACAAATGCTCGGTTGGACTTTTTCAGTTATAGAGTTTGAAAAAGGCCAAAAGAAACTGCTCTGGAGATCTAGGCAGAGGGTGTGCCAAACCTTTCGCAAAACCACAGAATACGTTTTACGGTACGAGTGGTCGATCTTCGTGAATGTTGTGTTCACTGCATTGCGATCAGTAGGGCGGCCTTACGGTTTCCTATGGATAAAGGCTTTGATCCTATAGGGGTCTCCCAATATATACGCGACGGTACGTGGGAGCACAAGTCCGTATTAGTGCCACCGACTCTCAGGAGGAATCACCCACCTTCGTCGAGATCGACAGTCACTATGTTTAACGACGCCGGAACACGTCTCTAGCTTAGACCTCTAGATGTTTGCGTTATGTTTCAAAGCGTTGTTATGTTCATTAAATATATTTTAAGTTGATCTTTTTAAAGTTTGCCTTTCAAGGTTCACCACGAGATGTATTGATACAAATTCCTAAATGCAGTCTAAGATGAGAAGCAAGCTTTTCAAATCTTTTCGACTTATGAAAATCTTAACTACTGAGGGAAAAGAGAGATAAAATCCTTTTCACACAGATCAAAGAGCACTCGCTAATGCACTTTTTCCTAAATCAACATACAAACTCAATGCAAAATGCAAAAAATGCAAGTATTTCTTTTCTCTTCCTTAATGTTTGACGAAATACAGAAAGAAAGTTGTTGTATAATTTCGAATTCAATTTCAAGCGAAAGCAAACAAGTTTGTCCAAAAATCGAAAGACACCTTACGATTCACTTGTTTCGACACTTAGAAATATATAAATTCAAACCATATAACGAAAGCGACAAACTCAATCAGCTATGAACAGCAAATAAACTAACTCTTAAGATCAAAACGACACTTAATCACAGGTCTAGATCTAAGAGGTCAATGCAAGACTGGTTCACTTTCGTTATGGGAAACTATAAATGACGCAAGAAATACAAAAGAACAAATACAGTTTCTTTATACAACTGAGGCGGAATAATGACCAAGGAAGATGGTTTCAGATAGGCCTACTGACTGGCAGCAAACAGCAAAAACAACAGTGAAAACAAATCAAGACACAGCAGGAAACCACAGTAACTCAAGCCAAGACTGGTCCAGCGCAGGTGTAACACTGCCTGTTTGACCTTCAGCACAGGTAGCCCCTTCGGGAACTGCGCTGAAATGCAGACTGCCTTTGTACAGTCTGCAATGAAGAACGAGACTTTCGTCCGTCTTGGTTTCCGGGTCACAGATTGCTCAAAAATTCACAGTTTTTGCTCAAATCAGAAGCTATCAGTCAAGGACACACTAAGGGATGAAAAGGAGGATGAAAAGCTATCACTAAGAGCTTATTAGAGTCCTTGTGGATCGGCTCTTCAAATCATAAACTTGCTCAGAAACTGAGCCAGAGTAGCTACCCTCTACTTTGTGTTTGATAGACTCAAACACAGTTTGATTCGGTACTCTCCTTATTTATGAAATGAATAGCAAGAAACACAACAAACTAACAAGATACGCTCCCCAGTGGAGTCGCCATTTTGTTGGGGGGAAAAGTATCTAATGCAGAATGCCTCTATCCCTACTCTGAAGGTGATAGTACTCCAGCAACAACAGAATGCAAAGCTATTCAAAGTTTCTTCTTTATGAGATGAGAGAGGGAAGAAAAGGATGATCTACTAACCGTTATCTTGCGCTAATAGTCGATCCAGTCTTCACTCCTTGCCGCTTTCTCCTAACTCTTTGTCCTTTCACCGGCCCAGCTACACACAGATCCTGTAAAAGCACAAGAAAAGGAAACTACAAGAAGCATACATCCATAATCGATTATAGGATTAGCATAAATCAAATATACAAGCATCTATTCATCATAAAACACATGCATATAGAAGAACCTCAAATACCTTATTGATAATAGAAGTAAAGTTCTGAGAGAGTTACAACCACAATGGGCCCAATCCAGCAACACCTCCCAACTGAAAGAAATCTCCTCTTCACCTCCTTCAAGCAAACACCCAATAGCTCTAATCACAAACCAACAACACTTCTTTACTTGCACAAAATTCCAGCCTCATTAGACCTCATGAGAGAGCTCTATATATAGGTTTTTGGAGAAAGGATGAGTCATCTTGAGACTGGCCTGAAGCTGACTTGTGTCCTCTCCCACTTTAGTTAATCTTCAGTTCTTGAGTCCACTTGGAGAATCTTGCTTCCACTTGGAGATCAAGACCCTCTTACTCATCACTAGGCGAATTCCTTGACCCAAGTGTCAGTTTGGAAGCTTCCTAGGCAGTTGACACCTTGCAGAATGACTGTGCCACTTGGCCAATCTCGCCCAGCGCAGGTAGCCTTCATTGGTTTTGACCTTCAGCGCAGGTACAAGGAGGAGCAGTTGACATTCAGCGCAGATGCTCAGTGGAGCAGCTGACATGATCCAGAAATAGCCTGTTTTTGAGTGTTTTTAGGTGGAGAACTGATTTTCAGTGCTGAGGTTTGCAGATCTTGTTCCTCTAAGGGTAAGAACAACATGTTTAGGGACTTTGGATCCCTCAGATTATTGACATTTCATGCTCCATGCTGATAGGCACAAAAATGTCTATAACACTATGACACTTCTATTATTCAACATACTATTCCTATGACCTCTGATGAAAAACTTGTTCAGCAGAAATTGAGGAAAATTCATCCTAATTTAGAAAGCCAGATTAAATCTGAGTTAAATAAACTATTAAAAGCCAAAATTATTTTTTCTGTTAGGCATTCCAAGTGGATCTCCAATCTTGTCCCAGTCAAAAATAAAAACGGTTATATTCAGATTTGTATAGACTTTCGCAATCTCGATAAAGCTTTCCAAAAGGATAATTTTCCATTGCCTCCTATGGAACAGATATTGCAATCAGTTGCAGGCTCAGAACTAATGTCCTTTCTAGATGGTTTCTCATGTTACAATAAAATCTTAGTCCATCCAGATGATCAACTGAAAACTACATTCAGAACAAAATGGGGCACTTATGCCTATCAAAAGATGTCGTTCGGACTAATTAATGCTGGTGCCACTTTCCAAAAATCCATGGACATTGCCTTCAAGGGTTTAGTAAACAGGTTAGTGGTAATATACTTAGATGATATAACTCTATATTCCAAAAAATGTAGTAATCATTTGAGAGACCTAAAAAAAATCTTTGAACATTGTCAAAAGTATGGGATTTCCCTTAACCCCAAGAATTCTTTTTTCGCGTTAAGTGAAGGAAAACTCCTTGGATTTATTGTGTCCAAAATAGGGATTCATATTGACCCAGAAAGGATTAAAGAAATTTCTAAAATACCTTTACCCCATAACAAAAAATTGATGCAATCTTTCCTTGGTCAAATAAATTTTGTCAAACGATTTGTCCCTGACTTCTCAAGAATTGTATTACCCCTTCAAGCCATGATAAAGAAAAATTCTCTATTTAAATGGGGTCAGTTGGAACATGAAGCTTTTAACTTGATAAAACAAGCAATCATAAACACCCCATCTTTAGCAACGCCAAATTTTTCCAATCATTTCACTTTGTACACTTTCGCTTCCGAGAAATCATACGCAACCATATTGACTCAAGAAAATCAAGACAAAGTCGAAGCCCTGATTTCTTTCTTTAGCTCTAATTTACAAGGAGCTGAATTAAATTACTCAGACGTTGAAAAACAAGCTTACGTTGTTTTCAAATCAATAAAACACTTCAAACCTTTTCTTCTCAAAACCCACACCAAGGTGATAGTACCATTCCTAGCAGTAAGAAACCTTCTAGTACAAAGGGATGTGGGTGAAAAACTAGCAAATTGGTTATGGCTCTCCAAGAATATGACATTGAAATCAAAGCAACAAATATTGTGAAAGGTCAAGGTTCGTACAGGATGTTGGCACGAGCATCGAATATGTCGGAATCACAACATTCAGGTGACGAGGTACAAATCTATGAAGTAAGCCTTAACAACACTGAGTCAACATATGTTGATATAATATTCTATTTAAAAAATGGATATGCACCTCCACATCTGAATTACACAAAGAAAAGAGCCTTGAGGTTGAAAGCTAAACAATATCAAATTGTCAACAATGTGCTATTTAGAATGAATTATGATTATGTTTTGCTTAGATGTCTCAAGAAATTTGAAGCAGAGAAAGTATTGCAGGAACTTCACGATGGCCCAGCTGGCGGAAACCTTGCAGGAGATTCTACATCACATAAAATCCTACGTGTGGGCTATTACTGGCCAACCCTATTCAAAGATGCACATAGTTATGTAAGGAAATGTAAGATATGTCAGACAACTACCGGAAGACAGAAGAAACCGGCATTACCGTTACAATTTATGAGAGATTCTTCAACGTAAATCACATAGAATATCATTTGTCGACACGTTTCGAACCAACTAGTGTGGTTCATCGTCAGGACAAGTTGAACCACACTAGTTGGTTCGAAACGCGTCGACAAATGATATTCTATGTGATTTACGTTGAAGAATCTCTCATAAATTGATATGGATCACAGAAGCCTCAATTCGACAATTACCATTACAACCAGTCAACGTTGATCAGCCATTTGAACAATGGGGATTGGACATAATAGGTGAGATCGTTCCTCGTTCTTCTAAGCAGCATAAATATATCCTTATAGCCACTGATTACTTCACCAAATAGGTTGAAGATATTCCACTCAAGGTAGCCAACTTTGAGAACATTATTGAATTTATAGATCAATTTATCATCACCAGGTTTGGTTTACCTTCTGCCTTAATGTTCAATAATGCATCTTACTTTTCAGGCAATGCTATGACAAATTTTTCTCTTAAAAGAGGTTTTAAACTCAAATATTCTGCTAATTATTATCCACAAGGAAATGGGTTAGATAAATCCACAAATAAGAACCTTATCAGGATTATTAAATGAACTGTTGATCACAGTCAAAAGAACTTGCATACATATTTAGTGTTTTCTTTATGGGCAAATCGAATAACTCAGAAAACCTCCATCGGCACTTCTCCATTTAATCTGGTTTATGGGAAAGAAGTTGTCTTACCAACAAACATAGCTATTCCCTCATTTTCCTTAGTTCAATTCATCGAAGAAACTCCTTCCTCGTCTATGCAACTTAGAAAATTACAAATCCTTAAACTTGAAGAGGAATGAGAAAAGGCTAGAATTACCCATGCACATCATTAGCAGTTAGTCAAAGCATCCTTTGATTCAAATTCTATATCTTCAAAAAATTTCCAGCTCTGAGACTTAGTGTTAAAATGGGATAAAGCCCACAAAGAGAAAGGCAAGCATACTAAGTTCCAATGAATGTGGCTTGGCCCATTCCAAATTGTCAAGCTAATAGGCCCATCAACTTTTCTGTTACAAGATTTATGTTAGCCTCACTCTCTTAAAAACAATTATAAATCCAAATTTAATTATTAATTAAATAAAATCATGAGAGTTAGTTTCTCAAACTAAGGAGTTTAGTTAGGAGGAGAGATTCTCTCCAACTAGTTCTCCTAAATTAGTGTGTAAGTTGAGAAAATGTCTCAACCAAGAAAGTCTAAGATAGACGCACTATCTTAAGACCACTTGCTCATGTATTTAAATGTATTATTAAATTATTTGAATAAGAGAGAATTACATGAGCATGAGAGACCACATGATGGCTCTCTGCCTTTTTCGCCAGTTTGTCTTTTGTGTGTTGTTGGTTTGGTTATTGTGTGTTCATTTGCTGTGTGTATTTAATACTGCTTAGTGGTTTCAACATGTGGTATCAGAGATTTTTTAGATCTGTTTATTTTCTTATTTCTGGAGGACTGGTCGAGATTCGCCATCATTCGGAAATTGCATGAGTAGCTGAGTGATTTGGATCGACCGACATCTTGAAGGCTATCGAATGGAGTTGTGTATATCAGTTTGTGGTCTATTTTATTCAACAGAATCGGTGTAGCGTGGTGTCGTGTAGGTCACTGATTATGAATTGCGATCGGGACACAAGTTCATGGGATTAAAGGGTCCAGCACTGTGGACTGTAGAAGAAGACAAGAAGCTGTCACTTTCATTTTGAACAATTGTTACAGCTTTCCGCGCACCGTGACAAAGATTGGCAGTATGCTCATTCCATTACCATTTCCCTGTTGTATTTCCATTTCAAGCTGAAATATCAGATGCATGAATTTGAATTTCGACATGAAAGCTGCAGGTTGAGATGGAAAGTTATTGTCCGTCGTGATTTGAATCAGATAAGGAAAGGGAATCTTATTATTGAGCTCCATTCCCAGCTGGGAAATTAGATCCAACTCATTGTATTTGGTGGTTTAAAATTTAAATTGGAAACGTGAAATGAAATACAATGCATCTGTTGATCACGAGTTCGATTCTTGCCCAGAATTAAAGAGGGTGAAACCCTTCGACATCTTTGTAGGTGCGCTTTGATGTTTTTTAATCGTGTCAAACGAGTCTCTGCAGGCGACCGTTGGCCCTCAACTGTTTGTGGTATCAAAACTAGTGCTCTGAGAATTCAGAAGCACATATTTCCGCCTGAATCCAGATTTTTTAGCTATTTCCTCTGTCACTTTGCTTTTTTAGACCTCTTCTACGAGTCCACTAGCAGTATGATGCTTCTGGCACCATTGATCCATGTTTTGCAAACACTCTTCGGGTTGATTTATTATCAAGTTTGGTCCCTTAACCATTTTGACAAGTTCTCCATTAGTAATGATACAAGCAATCTCCAGTATCCTGTCCCTTTCAATATCTAGACCTGTCATCTCCAAGTCAATCCAAACAAGTGGTTGATCCAGCGAATCCCCATAATTGGCTGCCTTTGTATTTAGTGTCAGATTTGCAATTTTGTCGTCCATTGTCTTCGTTGCACGCACCAATTTTGGGGACTCTTCCACAGAAGTGGTATCTGGATCCATCCTCATCCTCACCCCAACTCTGCCATGCCTTCTTCTTGTTGATTTGATTGAATCAGCTCCTCTATTTGCGAGCTGTGTACACTGCATCTACCCCTTTCTTCAAAGGAAATAAACCGTCAAAAATCCAGTTCATGGCCAGTTTTTCATATAAAAAAACAAAAGCTGCAAGATACGCACTACATCGATCTCTTAGAGCTCAGAGAACGAGCTTCTCAGCCTCCATATTTGGTGTTAATGCTAGTGCCCTATAGAGTATAGGCTCCATTTGCAGAACTACACACTCAAGCATTTCAAGTGATGGAGTTCAAGAACAGATCTCTGAGACTTTTACAATGCTAGAGGAGATGTTCAGTTTGTCTTCTCCAACGAAAAGGTATACTTTATGAAAAATTTAAAGTGTCTTTTGATTTTTTAAAGTGTTTTGACTTTTAAGAGATTCGTTCACTTGAAAAAGTGACTTTATAAAAGTTATTTCACTTTTAAAAGGAACTTCACTAAAAAAATTTAATGGGAGTCTAAAAGGGTATAAAGTGTGATTTTGTGGAGTAATAAGGTGAAAATATTTTTTTTTCAGTGTGGAGTGACAAGTGAGATTTTTTTTTATAAAGTAAGGGATTATTTCCTTGTAATGGAGTGATAAGGTGTATTTGTTAAGGAGGTCATTTTCATATTTTGTTGAAGAAAGTGGTTGAGTCAGTTTTTTGAAGACAATTTGACGCCAAGGAGTTCTCAGTCTGTGCTTGAGATGCCCCACTGAAGCCATTGTCATGATGATGTATCTTGAATATTAATAAAATCATATCTTTTTGTGGTGTTTGTGTCCTAGATCCGCCCGAAATTGAATAAGGGGATCTTAGGTACACGGTGTGTATGTGTGTTCATGACTTGTGTCGATTTTGTAAAGATGCTCTTTTTATTATGCTTCAACAAAATAATTATATGCACATAAGAAAATGTCATTGATCAAGCTCCTAAAATCAATTAAGTTCATAAGCACAAAGCGTCACATCATCAAGTTGATAAACAATCTTTCAAGCAAATACATTTCACATCATAAAAGAAATCGAGTTAAGGATGCTACAAAATCAAGCATTTCAATTCAAGACATTTCTGCGTCAACATCCATTCAAGCTGTCATCTACATCAACAAATTTTTTGCAATATTTCAACAACAATTTTTCGGCAAATTTCACTTGCACCATTTTTTTTAATAAGCTCAATACAAAACTGTAACTTGCAAATCATAATTTGTAAGTTGGCTTGTCATCAAATACAGATTGAACTGAATTGTATGGGTGCATTTTCGGTAGTAACTGACATCGTAATTTGAATTGTTAAGGTGAATACATTAATTCAAGTAAGTCTTCAACTGAGTCATCTAGATTTAACTTGTCATTTGTCTCTTTGGTGCATTTTCGACAGTGTTCGACACCCATCATTTTTTCAGCACATTCAATGCATCACTAAGTGTAGTAATTAAACAAGAGTTCAAGACAACAAGTAATTCAAGCAAAATCTATCAAGAAAGTGAGCGTGTTCATCAAACAATCAAGAAAGTTCAAGCACACAATCATCTTCAAACGAGCGTGACTTCTAATCTTCAAGTGAGCATCAAAACAAGCATGTGTCTACAGCAAGCACACTAAGATCAAGTGAGCATATCAAGTAATCAAATCAAGTATGTCAGTTCAACGCACAGCAAGCGAGCCTGTGTAAAGTTCATTACAGCATTCATAAAGTTCTTTTCAAGCAAAGTGATCGTCATCAAGCGAGCGTCAAGTCACCAATTCAAGCAAGTGTTTAAAGCATCAACAATCAGTAAACAGTACAAGCGAGCCTGTCATTTCAGTGATCAACTCAAGTGCGCAATTTTCAAGCACGACTTCTACGCCAAGCGAGCCTAACTTCAAAGTAAGCAAGACAACATGGTGACACACATTCGGTTGTCCCAAATTCTTCACAATTTAATGTTATCATCAGCCGACAACATGGTGCACATTAGAAAAACCACTCTTGCTGACATTCAAGTGCATCTTCAACATGCACATGAAACGATTGAGTTCCTTCAACTAGAATTGCAACTGCAGAGAATTGAGTTGCAAGAGAAGCGTGTTGCTTCCAAGTCTTTCCTAGATACAGCTGATCACTTGAACTCATTCATCCAACCAGCTTGAAGTGTTGAAGTTTTCCCAGTGCAACTTTCTTCCAAACCCATCATCAATCCATGGGAAGAAATCCAAAGTAATCGAAATCGACGCGGCTTAGGATATTTCGAAGATGAGGACAACTTACATATCCCTGATTATTCAAAGCCCATTCAGTTCGTCAGTGCCGGATTACTTGAACAAATCACCTCAGCAAGTTCTCCGCAAGATGCAGATAGACATCAATCCACACAAACGGAAAGTGCAGACAAATAGAAATTCATGCAAAAATCAAGTTGCAGACAAACCGAAATGTTCTCATTGTCAAAGAACCGGTCATCTAGAAGATCAGTGTTTTGATCTCCATTCCTGTCACCATTGTGGTAAGTCAAATCATTCATCAGAGAAATGTTGCAAACATGACCAACCTACCAAATTGAAGATAAATTATACATGGATTGATCCCTGGGAATGGTCATCCACAGCCAGAAGATTGTACAAGTTTTACAATCGGATTCAGTCACATATATTGCAGCCAACAGTCAAATGAAGATGGTACTCTCGTGCAGTTGAATGGGGAAGTACAATAGTGAAACTCCCCTACACCTGAAGGGGGGGAGTTCAGAATTCAGATATAATTTGAAGAAACTTGTCTCTACTTTCGGATGACAAAGGGGGGAAAATGTCAATGAAATTGACAAGTGGTTGTCAGACTGAAAGTCTTGAAAACATCAACGAATTAACCAGTGGGCATCTTCATCAGCCAGTGGATATTTTTCATCAGCAGTGAACATCAGCAAATTCACCAATGGGTGATTGACAACAAAAGCAGAAGTGAGAAGCTTTCATCATAGCAAAAGCAACATTGAGTTGTTTTTCGACATCTTCAGCCAATGGGCGATCATCATCAGTAGATACGCCAGTGGGCGTTCATCAAATTGTGTCAGTGGACACCGGATGATGTTTTCAAGCAAAGAACAGTTGGATCCTTTTGCGGCTTGGCACATGATGCAGTTGTCAAGCGTCATTTAGAGATGAATCAGTCATGCAGCTGACTCATAGTCTCTTCATATTGCAGTTTCTTCAGCATCCAGATTTGGCGATTTTTTTAGGCAAATGATTTTTGAGGGGCAACTTGAGAACTTGGAAGATCATTCCTTATTGTTTTTGGATTTATCATTGGGGGGGGAATGCTAGCCTCACTCTCTTAAAAACAATTATAAATCCAAATTAAATTATTAATTAAATTAAATCATGAGAGTTAGTTTCTCAAACTAAGGAGTTTAGTTAGGAGCAGAGATTCTCTTCAACTAGTTCTCCTAAATTAGTGTGTAAGTTGAGAAAATGTCTCAACCAAGTGAGTCTAAGATAGATGCACTATCTTAAGACCACTTTCTCATGTATTTAAATGTATTATTAAATTATTTGAATAAGAGAGAATTACATGAGCATGAGAGACCACATGATGGCTCTCTGCCTTTTCTGCCAATTTGTCTTTTGTGTGTTGCTGGTTTGATTATTGTGTGTTCATTTGTTGTGTGTGTTTAATATGGCTGAGTGGTTTCAACAATTTAGTAGGTAAGAGAGAACCTCTACCTGTTAATGGGCAGGTCCTAAAGAAATATTTTCCATAGAAGATGATCTCTTCTGATCACTGTATAGTATACTCTTTAGTTAATTTTCTTTTGAAATAATAATACAAGTTGAAAACATTTACGTTTGGTTTTATTGAAGGATAGTTTCTCTTTTTATTTTTATTTTTCGCTTGTATAAGTAGAAATGGTTATGAAAATTAATCTTCATTTATGAAATAAATAGTTGAGTGCTACAGCTCCAAAACTGCATGTTTTTCTATTAAATTATCCAATCTTTGATAAAACTTAACTTTAGAAAGAAGTTTTCTTTACATTAGTCAGGAAAAGTATCAATAACAAAGAAAAGTTTCTCTGTGGAAAAGCATCTTTAAACTCTACAATTGTCGTCCAAAAACTCTTAAGGAGCCAATGATTCCCCCCGCTTAAGTAGCTTTCAATTTTAGAGTGTAATTCTAAAATATACTTTACACTTAAAGGATAAGAGGTCTCATCAAGAGCCAGCTTGTTCAGTTCAGTTATAAAGCAAGTGAATGGCATTGTCAATTTGGGCCACCAAACTAAGACATTGTCCTTTAAGAAATAAAATAAGAATGAATTACTTCAATAAAATAAAGAAAGCATCAAGTATACAAAAGAATTTATCTTTAAAATTGCATTCTTACTTAAGTGGGATACTGAATCATTTCTGGATAACATGTAGCCATATCGAGGCTATGAACGCCTACTGGCAACAGAGGCTCTACCTATGACAAATAAGTATACCAAAACTAGTCTAACGAGATTCTTTTGCTTTTATATTTATAACCAAATAATCATTGATGTAGGTAAAATGACTATCTGTGAGAAAATGGCAATCAAAAGAAATATAGTTAGAGCAGATGTTGTTTATTAACAAACGAGCAGTACTACTTACCTTGTATTCCATGGAATTTAGCTTTATTTTTAAAACTATCTTTATTTTAGAAGTTTTAGAAAATTCAAAAAACTCTCAAAGATAATTGGTTCTTCCAAGTGAATCGCCAATTATTGTGCTTGTCAACAACCCCCCATTTATTAACGTTAGTAGTAAAATATTACTTTGGTAAATGGGGACCCTTTCAAAAAATGTATATACCCAAAAAAATCAATCCTAGCATGTAGGTATTTCTTTTATTTTTGGAATAAATCAAGATATCAAACAAAACCTATAAAACCATTAAAATGCTACTTTTTCTTATTTAGCATGAAATGCATCACAAACAATACCTTTCTAACCCACCACAATCTACGATGAAACAATCAAAAAAGCAAATCTATATTCGAAAAACAGTCATAATGTTAGAAAGTCCTTAAAGCTTCTTTAAAAAGCTAAAAGTCTCGCATCGCAACATCATTGTTTATAAAAGACTTCTCTTAAGAGGTTACCCCGAAGTATTGCGATTTGCGAGATTGCGATCTGCAAAATTGCGATGGTATAATAGCCTTCTCACATCGCATTTCAATCATACGACACAAGCCTCAACCTATTATATGTCGATATTGCGAAATGCGATCTCAACCTGGACCCACCTCTTAATATTTCCACCAACACATGTGGAGGTCCATTATTCGTTAAAAAGAAGCCCGATAAGTAATGATGTTTGTTTCTTGCATCTCGCATTTCGCACAAACTCAAAAAGTGGTAAGCTAAACGAAAACATATTATGCGATATAGTGATCTTCAATATTGCTTTGCAAATCACAAAATCGCTATTATCGCAGTTTAAAGGCTCACCACCCTAGGAGATTGTTTCCCGATTTACGATGTGAATATTTATGCACATTCAAGTTAAAAGATAACAGATCATTAGTGGGAATTTATGAAGAAGTAACTGCATTTATGTGTGAAAGGCCATTTAGAGTGACTTGATATCTTCTTATGTGATTTCAAATAAAACATCTTTATCACCTTTACTAGTTTTCTTCATCGATTCATTCCTACGTTCAGTATCATTTTATCTAATAAACTGTTCCTCTTGAAACTTTCACGAAAAAGCTGCAGAATAGGACACCGAAAGAAATGGTGAATAAAAGGAAAGAATTTGCCTCTGAGAAGTCAGAAATGGCTCCTCTATTCTCAGATACTACATGTAATAGGGAAGCAGGGACGTCTACATGGGAGGTTATGTATCAGTTACTGGAGGAAGAACAACCAAGGATTCTTGAGACAACGATTACAGTGGATAGGCGCAATTCCTCTGATGCTTCCATAACTGAGCTTGCGTGCTCATTTCTGCACCCAATGGTCGCATGACCAAAAATAATCCCCCATACCGACATGGTTAAGTGGATCATTGACGATGTTGATATATCTGACAGAGAATTCAAAACAGGAGGCCAGGAAGTTATAGGATATTTCACTCCAGATAACCTAAGGCTTATGTACCACCTACCGGAGCCACAGGTTCCCTACAACAGGGAATTTGTTGAGAAATTCGTCAAAGAAAATGAGGACCCGATGGACTGCACAAAAAGTTGGTCAAAAAATGAAGAAAGAATCAAGAAAGACAAAAATGGTATGTACGCCACCGCATCTATTTGTTCCCCTTTCTGTTTTGTTGCAGCTATGTTATGTAGACTATTTGGCAAACCCGATAGTAACAAATTCTCCTCAAAGTGGTTACCCTTAATAGACGTAGCCGTTAATGCAACAATAATAGATTCGACACAAATCCTGTCTGATAATTTAGCTAAAGCAATTATAGAATATAGAAGGAAAGGAGTTTTGATTCGAGGGTTTACTCTCCATTTTTCATGTGTGCTTATGTTATGGATGTTATTTCCTTTAGTTCTAAATTCCCTCTTATGGGATGGAAGTGGACTATTCAAGATCCACTTCCTATTCACATCCACCACAAAGACATGTGGGAATCCAATTTTTAACCACATTTTTTCAAGATTTGTCACGGGGTTATGCTTCCCATCCATAAATGAATTTATAACCGAGATGCCCCCAGATTCTCCCAAGAAGCCGAGATAGTCATCCTCCCAGTAGCCCGATGGTTCGGGGAAGAGACATTTACATATTTCAGATTATTTGGCAGCATCGCCTCTCCCCATGTTCTCCCTTTCTATGTCCCAGATAAATTAATGGCTAGAGAAATAGCCTATTAGACATGTAGTGAAGGAGGGATGAGCAAGGCATTGAAGGAGTCAAAGAAGGCCATTTGGCTTCAATTTCTTGTATCAAGTGGAGTGTTTGCATTACATGACCTTGTACATGCATTCAGGGAAGTAGATAATATGTTGTCTCTATGATTACCTAAGTTCCCCAGAAGACAATACAACCCATTCGGTATTGTCAAGGATTTTACCACTATGCTCAAACTAAAAATATTCAGCCATGAGAAAGACCCATTTGATTATGTTTTCTTAAAGAATAATACCTTCAGAGAAGTGAAGCATATGGCACAGATACTTTTTGATTGAGAGGGTCTTGAAGCATTTTATAGCTACAGAGAAAAGAGATTATCAAAGGTCCCATTGGACCAATTGTTAATTGAACCAATAAGGTAGCCCACTCCCAGTGTAAGCATAGATGGTGACTCTAAGGAAAAATCTAAAACCAATTCTGGAAAGGGATCCGAGAAGTCTTTAGAAAATAAGAAAAGCAGGAGCAGGGAATCAATCCAGGATACAACCCAGTCTGCAGCAAAGACAGATGAACAGACTTCGCCCATCAAGCAGATTGAAACCCATACTCCCTCTATACAGTTGATAAAACGTCAGGTAATTAATTTGGAAGAGGAGTGGTATAATTTCAAAAAAAAACTCAACACAAAGGAACAAGCACCAGAGACGCAAATGACACATCAAGAAACAACTCTAGAAATTATAACAGGGGGAACTGTGAATATTCAAGAAATAGAACACATTCTTGTTACCCCCACCTCTAAGATTGTTTTAAGAATAGAATAAATTCCCCCTCTTGATGTATTTTATGGCCCACGGCACAAGGCAATTATTAAGAGATAGATAAAGAAAAGAAAATTTAAATCCACAACTGCTACCACTCCAGAAAATGAGCCGATGGATGTCCTCTGGAAAGACTCGTCCACCGACCCATCGGCCAACCTCACGCTCTCGTAGTTCGCAGGTGCATACACTATGGAAACCATTGACAAAGCAATAGAGGTACAACTATTGCTTATATAAAAAGAAGACAAAATTTTGTCACTCGAATAGTAGTTACAGCAAGCCAAAACCAACCAACAAGCAAAAATACAATTGGCTAAGTTACAGCAGGAGTTCCAACAAATGCAAATAGAACATCAAAGTAGCTTGGTAGGTAAGGAGGCACACATACAGAGCATAATATATTTGCACAAGGATGACCCAAAGATCGATCAGTTTGTCACCGAAGCACTCAGCCTCAACTCCCAGCTCACACACCAGAAAGAATTGCTATGCCAAAAAATCTCGCAATGGAACTCTCATTGCGAGACAAGCGACAAATTAACAAGCCAAGTTGTGGAAATGCGACTTGAATATGATGAAATTCTTAAAAATGTTTTAGATTTCATCACTTGGCAAAATTTTGAAAATGGGAGAAGAGCCGACATGCCTAAATTGGATGAATCACATAAGGAGATCTTATTTGCAAGTTGGGGTTCTCGGCTCAAAGAGGTAGAACAGGCAACAAAGGATGCGGTAGTAGTGGCAAATAGCATCATTGAAAGTGTAAATGAAAATTTGCATAGTGTTAATCTTGTGGCAGAAACCACCCTTGGTTTCCTTCCGAATGAAAAACAACTTGAATTACAGTGGAAACAGGCAGCAAAAGAAAGAATAGAAGCAATTAGGCAAGTTATCAGGTTAAACTGGGAGGCATATTTGCAATATCTGGTAAAACCGCATAGCTAGTGTATGACACTAAAATGCCTAATTGTTTATACCAAGAAAATGGTGTCAGCACTCATCAATGTTGTGTTTACAGGACAACTGAAAGCTAAAGTCAGCCAACCTACACTCGTTAAGACCATGCTAGATACTTGCCATCTAAAAGATCGAATGCAGGATTAGTCATTATGCACATCTCTATTTTTGTTTTATTTTGCTTAAATTGAGGCAAGTCGTTTAAACCTCCTCAACTTTTTTGTAATAATCTATTTTTAGTTTCATAAGTTAGTGTTTAAACCCCTCTCATGCATTTAGAGAGGGGTCCAGAAATTTTATCATAAACATTCTTCAGAAGATGCACTTCTGTCTCTTTGAGGAAGTTCTGGTGAAATTAATGGAACAAGATTTATTTTCTACTTGAATTTGACATCTTCTACTGAAATTGCACTTCTGTACTCTTAGATGATGTTGTATGATTTGGAAGTAGAACAATATTGTTGGAGCACATGAGTAGAACGTATTATAAATGGTACTTTTATTTCATAATTATTTGTACTTATGCGTCAAGCAATACATTATCTTGAAGTTATTTATGTATGAAAGTTTGAATTTTAGATTTCCATTATTGCACTATTGTATGATGATGATTTATAGTTTATGCTAAATACATGAATGATTTTTATGTGATATATCTCTCATATCGTTTCGGCTAACTTTTTATACGAAACGATCATTGTTAAATGGATTCACTTCTTATCATAATTGAATGATCTTTATTATCAATTGCTTTCAGACATCATTTTAGATCGCATATATCATGTTACTCCCGGGATAGTTATAGTTAGATAAATATTTTTTATTAGGACAAACTGCACATGATTATTAGTTAAATTAGATTAGTTTGAGGCTAGGTATTACTCCAAAAATCTCAAAACATCATCCCGTTAGCACAAGCATAAAAATAGATTGGGAAACTAGTCCCATCATCCCCAGTTGGAGCCACTATTCCAAACGGAAAAGGAGTTGTCCCAAGGTCCCGACCGGGTAGCTATCCCCCTTGTTGAGGCAACGCTTTTCGAGCCTTCAACATGTTCTAAGCTTCATGTAGGCTAGAAACTCTATTTTTCACATGGTTAATGACTATCTGGTTATTTTATAACAACCGCTCATTTCTCCTCAGACTGTAATGCAAGTCTAGAACTTTGCATGAAAAGCAATATATAGGATGATTGTATTTCGTCATACTCTAATTATTCTAGGTTCCATTGTGAACCACAAATAAAGCACCATTGTTGCACATATAATGTGCTCCAAAATCCCAATAAAATACCCATATCCTACATAAAACAAAACTTAAAGCCAAGCCTATTCCCCAAACAAAACTATTAAAAGACAAGTTAGGATGTGGATAAGACATGATCAATTCCTTCTTAAATCTCATCAACATCAATATAAGATTGGCCAAGCCCCTATTTAAATAACCACCTCTCCATTATTCATGATTACATCAACACCAATATTATAGAACTGCTCCTTCCCCACATATGAAGTGTACATGTGTTCTTATGTACTCTTCGGCATTAATACTCATCTATTCCTCTTAAATGAACTTCATAGCATGTCACGTCCTGTATTACTCATTGTCACCATGGAATAAATATATTAACCAATGCCTTAGGTGATTTGAAATGATGATACCACCCCCACTTTTGTTCTTAATATTTTGGCACTCAAATAGGAGACCCCATTTACTAGGATACCCACTTGTCAATTTTGGTATATCAACACATGAAAGGAAGCTACAGAGTCAAACCTCCTAGCTTCCTTTTATAATGTACAAATAAGCCTCACCAAGATACAATCCTTTAGAAGAGAAGAATGACACATATCCCTAATAATGATGGAAGAGTATCCTATAATTAAAAGGTTTCTTACTCTCTTTAAATAAAAAACCTCACCACTTAAAAAAAACTATTAACTCAGCAAAATAATTAGTTGTCTCATCTAAACTTCATTCAAAATTTCTTGTAAATTTTCTATATAATTATTATTATTTTTAATATCTAAATATGTTTTATTATTATTATTATCATTACTAATATCCAAATAAATTTTATTATTATTACTATAAAATAAATAACATCCCACTCATAAATAAAAAATATCTAACCTATTGAAAAAAATCACAATCATAAAGTAAACATAATTTGTTTCAACCACAATAAAAACGTAAAGAGAAAAGAAAAATAATTTATAATTGGGAGTATCCATCTTATTAAAAATATCCAACCTAATGTCTTAAAGATGCCTTGACTTTGATATCATTGAAAATGGAGTTTAGGGACTACTTTCTCTTAGTCGACATCACATTCTTATAGGTGATAGGAACCAAGGAAAAAGCGTTTGAGAAATTCTCTTGTTTGTTAATAAAGGTGATAGGAACCAAGCAATTTTGTTTTTAACAATAAAAGGTAATACGCACTAAGCACAAAAAGAGACAGGCAAGATTTGCGTGTCTCCATTCAAATGGGTCCACCAATATCTTTGCCAATCTACCATCCCTTTCGTTAAAATCTCTGAATAGAGTACGAGAAAGGATTGCCAATCTTTTTCAATAAACTATTCCCTTTCAATTAGTTGTTCTTTGTACATGTTTCGGAAGAATTTTTATTTATTTTTAATGATAATATTATTTAATTTTAAAAACAAAAATGATGAAAGTTGATTTAATATATATATATATATATATATTAAATTATTATTTATAAATAATAAATTTAATATAAATTTATATATTAAACTTTAAGTATTTTTTTAATTTTAATTATTAGAAATATATTTTTAATGGAGATATAATGTTATTTAATTTAAAAAAAGATAAAAGTTGATTTAAAATTAATATATATATATATTTATAAATTATCATTTATAAATAGTAAATTGATATACAATTTTATATTTTTTTTTCTCAATTGGTCTACTCCTATTATTTATACAAAAAGTGTTACAGCAAGGCAGCGGCCTCGAAGATTCTTGCCATGAAGTTGGCATTTTACAAAATAATTCTTGGCATCAGCCAGCGGAAGACTTACAACAGAGTTTTTAACTTCCAGGAACATTGGCCATTCCATAAAACTCCAAAACTGACCATATAGCGATCCATTGCTAATCATAAACAAAACATTAACAGACTCCAACATAAGAAGTGGACAGAGACCTGAAACATGCACGAACACAGTGAATCAAAAGGGAGGCGAACTCCTTCTTCAGATGCAGAACAAAAACGGAGGCACAGGCTGGTTCATTCGTCATCTGAGGTAGAGGGTTGTTCCTCAATGACCCGGCACCCAAATTGATCTAAGTCATTTGAGTCAGACGGATGGACCTCTGAGCCTAAAGGCTCTCCTCTTGCTGGCGCGCTCGGACCTGCATTGGCTTCAGAATTCACCACGGAAAGGCCTCCTGTGACTTGGCGCTAGTTAACATTTGGATTTTCCATCCTCTGATCTGCAGGAACCCCAAGATGAGCCGCTCCCAAACCCCTGGCATTCTCACACTTTTCAATCGTTACCGAGACTATGAAGGAGGAGTTTGCCAGGGAACACGGAATGTGGAAACGGGCAGTGGGATGTGCATTATGCTCACAGTCTTCGATCCTAACTCGCCCTCTTCCCCTGCCCCTGCCACTTTTGGTGGCTGGATAATTGAAGCGACCGAACTCCAACGCATCCGAGGATGGGTCCGAGGTGGGGGAGGAGTGCTGATGGGTGGCGCGACCGCGGGAGCCGCCTCGCCTACTCCCCATTCTGGGCCTTTCTCGCGGCATAGTGATATACCGAGGAGTGACAGAGGGGCGAATGCACAGAGGGGGATAACAAAAAAACGAATGCTCAGAGAGAAGCGGAGACGAAGCCCAGACAAAGCTGTGAGCCCCTGGAGCCGGAGCCGAGCGGAAGACGAAGATGGAGAAGGCTCTTGAGACCCAGCCGAGACTGACTAACAGAGACGAACTAACAGAGAGGCTCAGAGAGACGCTCAGAGCAGCGACCTTTATGGAGTTGAAGGCCTGCAACGGAACCGCGGGAGTGACGAACAGCCTGAGAGCCGTCACGCAATTAACCAAGAGCATGAAGGACAACATTAATGCTGCCATTAATAGAGGTGTGCGAGACCAGCTCGCTGTCCCATAACCATAACCAGTGGTGCAATTGGGCTGCCACCTGCCCACTCGACGTGCCTCCATCGTACCCTTTAGCCTGTCAATCACCCGCATCCGGAAGCGAGTAGTCCTGTTGCACCAGAGAAGTGCATTCATGTTTGAGTTTTTCATCATCTGAGTCGCCGAGAAGTCCTGAGAAATATGGGATCTATTGGTTTACCCCTTGATTGGCCAGTCTATCTGCTACTTTGTTGGCAGTGCGCCTTACATGCTTGAAGGTGATGCTTTGGGGGTTCCGGAGCCGATCCTCCAAAAGTTCTAGTCTGTTGAGCAACCTCCAGCTATAAGCTATCTTGCCTGCCAAGGTACCTGCTTGAATCCTGGTGGCTGCTGTTATTAGGATAAGGGAGTCTCCCTCGACCTCTAATGGGAAGAAGTTTTTTTGATCTGCAATGCAAATCCCTTTCCACAGTCCTTCCAATTCAGCAGTGTTGTTGGTGTCTTTGCCAATGGTTCCATAGTAGATATGCAGTGTTGCGCCCACATCGTTCCTGAAGACCCCCCCAAAGCCCGTCGGCCCAGGATTGCCCTTGGCTGCCCCATCAAAATTCAATTTGTATGAGTTGAATGCAGGAGGAGACCAAGTGAGAGGAGAGGCAGAACTAGTTGGAGGACGAGCTTTGACATGGGCCAAAAAGGACAGGTCCAGATTCCAGACGTTCATGATGAGGTGTTCCTAAGTTGATTCTGGCAGATCCGTGTTTTGCCAACAAGTAATCCAAAAGGTGAAATCTTGCGGCAGGAGGCCAACACCAACATAGGGGTGTGTTTTTTGAGTGGGAATGATCTCCATAGTTACCAGAAGGCTATGATGACCCCTTCTATTATCTCGCTCAGCATGACTAAGCTCATTAACAATATTCAGGAATGGATTTTTCAGCCTCTACTACTTTACTTCTTTTCTTGTGGTCTTTTGTTGTCACTGCTACTCTTGTTTTTTTTACGTTTCTATGATAATTGTCTCAGGACTCTTACGAAGACCATCTAGTTTCCCACTCAATGGTAGATGGTCTCTCCCAAGTATGCTTTAGGCTAGGAAGGTTTCTGTATCCAGAACGAAATCATTTCAAACATAGTCTTCTCATGTTTATCCATGCATGTACTTTATGTAAACTTTTGAAAATCTAATGAAACTTTTCTTACTTACATAAAAAAAAAATGGAGATATATGAGTTCTAAATCATATTAAGAATATACATTTTGCTTAATTTTATCATTTAAAGATGTCATCTATAATATTGGCGTTACTATTACAATAAAATATTTTCAATATCTTAATGTATGTAAAATAGAAAATGAAGTGCATATGAAATTTTTAGTGCTTTATGTTCTCATTTTATTTTACATCTCCCTTTATGTAATTTATTTTATGAAATTTTTGCTTGTATTATATTTATTTTTATATCTTCTTTAAACTAATTTTACATCAATGTTTCTTGCTTTGCATTTGTATCACATCTCTCTTGCATCCAATTTGTGTCTTTTAACATCTTTTTTTCATCTTGAGTTTTCTACTCATCACATGCTTTTTAGTGAGAAATTATACTTTCAAATTTGTGTTCTAAGAAAATCTTGTGGTATTTAAAAGTTTACCATCTCTTTTCTAATTCAATGGATTTTTCTTTTTCCAATTTAACTTCTAGTGTCTCCACATTCTATCCTTTTAATTATGCAAGATTTGTAACAAATAAAGGCATCAACCTCTTATCACGGGCTTAAGAAATATATGGAAATAGTGCCACACATCTCTTCTTAGTGATTTTGTCTCTTATGTGCATGAGTTTATTGCTTATCTTTGTCTCTTATGTCAATAATTCATTTTTATGATTTTCAATGCTTACGTCTTTGTATGCATCATGGTGAAAGGATCCATGAGTGTAATAGTTTCCAAATTTTAAGTTATTACTTTGGACTCATGGTCATACTTAAAAATATGCTTATCAACTTATTTGTTCTAACCTTCTTATATTCGATTATCTATATAAAATTGTTGTAAAAATCGTATCCACTTGCACAATCTAGTTTGTTAAAGTTTACTTTGGGCCTAAAAATACTAGAATGGGTAGTGTTGGGCGCGGGAACCCCCAAGGGAAATTTTGGGGCTAAAACCCCATATTTTGGTCCAATTTTGTAATCCAAATGTAAAGACTCCACATTTTTTGGTCGCGGAGCGCGTAGATGTTAAAGATTCATAGGGTTGTCCACCCTTATTTTGAAATGTAATGTCGGTTGTAGAAGATCTACCCATGGTCCGCGGACCATGGGATTGTATAAATAGAGCTAAGCTCTAAGTAGTTCAGGGCATTAATGGAATTATGGAATCAATGAATATATGATGTATGAGAGATAGGTCTGAAGTAGAAGTCTAAGTCTTGAGTCGTAGCGTAGGTAGAGGCTATGCAGCTGAGTGCGCAAAGGCCTAGAAGTCCGCAGCTGAGTGTGCGGACCCCTGCAGTTGAGTGCGTAGGGCGGGTCGAGTCTGTAATTGTCCGAAAGTATCAATAAAGAGAAGTATTCTACAATTTCTACGTCTTTATTTCCTGTTTATGCATCTGGTTATGTTTGGGTATGAATTTCACTTATAATGCTTATATGATGCACAAATATATGTAATTGTGTTGGTTAAGTAAATGCAAGTAAGAACATCTGTTTATGTGAAGCTAACTAAGATCTGTAATAAGACAAGTAAGATACTTAGCATAGTTTGGGAAATATCACAGTTCGTTGCCCTAGCAGCGCGAAAGTATATCAGCCCTAGGTTAGGGTTGCGCGAAAGCCGATTGTATCCTTTTGCAAAGGTACTGAAGGGTGGAACAGAGGGCTAAGCAACCTGCGTGCAGGCAGGTATAGCCGAGATAAACTGACATCACAACCATCTCAAGGGTTGTTATAGACATTTTTGTGCCTTACAGCATTGAGCATGAAATGTCCATAATCCAAGGGATCCAAATTCCCTAAAATAGTTGTTCCTACCCCTAAAGGAACAAGGTCAACAAATGACAGCTTCTCCCAGAAGTTCTCCACCAAAAACTGCCCAAAACTAGTCAAATCAGGATCAATTCAGAGGCTCCACTAGCTGCCTGCGTTGAAATACAGAGGCTACACTGGCTAGGTGCGTTGCAACGCAGGTGGAAGCACTACCAGGGTGCGCTGAGCGGGAAATGACAAATGGCAAGCTCATTCAACGAGGTGGAAAGACCATGGAAGCTTCCAGAATCTTCTCCAATGACACTTGCCTCAATGAATTCGACTAGTGATGAGTAAGAGGCTCTCAACCTCCAAGTGGAAGCAAGAACTGACAGAGAGAAGCCACAAGTCAAAACATAAGCTGACTCATCCTCTCTGCTTACATCTATATATGGATCTCTCACCCAGAGGTTCAGGAGGCTGGAATTTTGTACTTTGCAGAGAATTGCTGTTGGTTTGAGATTGAGATTAGTACATTGGGTGATTTATGCTTTGTTGGAGGAGAGGAAGGGATTCCTTTGCTGGGAGGTAGATGCTGGATCGGAACTCACTTGGTTGTATCTCCTCTTGGACTTTCTTATTCTATCAATAAACTATTTGAGTTTCTCCTACATGTTGTGTACCAATGATGTTTTGTTATGCTTACATGTTTAGCTTAATCTGATCTTGAGATTTTTATGAATGTATATCTATATCTTCGTGTAGTTTCTCTCTCTTGTGATCTTGCAGGAATTCGGTGAAGCTGGGCCGGTGAAGGAGCAAGGAGCTGAGAGCCACTGAAGAGAGGAGTGATTGGATCAACAAACTAGCGGAAGGCACAGGTTAGTTACATCCTTCCTCCTCATTTACATTTCATAAAGAAGAATACTCGAGTAGTTTACTTTATTTGTTGCTAAGGCACTATCACACCTTAGAGTGGGATAGGGGCATTCCGAATGGATACTTTTCCCAACAACAAATTGGCGACTCCGCTGGGGATCGTATCTTGTTAGTTTATTTGTGTTTCTATTTTTGTTCTTCTCATAAACTCAGGAGTGCCGAATCGAAATGCATTTGCCATTTTCAAATGCAAAGTAGAGATCTGCCACACTAGTCCACTCACTGGGCCTGTTTTTATGATCTGAACAGCTGATCCACAAGTGCTCTAACAACCCTTTTTGATAGATCTTAGTCCTCCTTTAAATCATCCCCCTAATTGATAGCTTTTATCCGGCCAAAAACTGTAGATTAAACTGCAAACCGTGACCCAGAACCCAGAAACAATTCTCGTTTCTGCTTCAGGGCAGACTCTGTGAAGAGGTTCTACATTTCAACGCAGGTCCCGTGAAGGATACCTGCGCTGAAGTTCAGTTTCTCTGTGCTGAGGGTGCGCTGATCAGCCTTTGCCTTGTGCAGCTGTGGTTCCCAGCTTCCTTTTGCTCAGTTTTATCTCTGTTTTTTGCAGCCTATTATCAGTCAGTGTACCTATCTGAAACCCCTTTTCTTTGCCTCAATTTTGCCTCAGTTGTATAAAGAAACTGTATTTGTTCTTTGTGTATTTGTTACATCATTTGTAGTTTCCCATTACAAAAGTAAACTAGTCATACTGTCGCCCTTAGATCTAGACCTGTCATAAGTGTCGTTTTGATCTTAGGAGTGAGTTTGTTTGTTGTTCACAGTTGATTAAGCTTTTACTTTTGTCGTTTGGTTTGAATTTATGCATTTCTAGTGTCGAAACAAGTAAATCATAAAGTGTCATAATCGTCTTTTTGATTTCAAAAAGAAACTTGTTTATGTTTTCACATGAAATCGAACTCAAATTTGTACGACAACTTTCTTTTTAGGCATCAATATTAAGAAAGCGAAAACAAATACATGCATATGTGCATTTTCATTTTGATAGTTTGCATGCTTTGATTTAGGGAAAAGTGAATTACTGTGTGCTCTATGCTCTTTGAGAAAAGATGGTGTCTTTCTTTTCCCCTTGTAGCTAGGATTTTCATTGTTGAAAAGATATAAAAGCTTGCTTATCATCTTTAGACTGCATTTAGGAGTTGTATCATACATCTCGTGGTGATCCAAAAAGGCAAACTTCTAAGAAAGATCAACCTAAAATAAATTGAATGAACTTAACAACGCTTTGTAACTTAACGCACAACATAGAGGTCTAGGCTAGAGACATGTTCCGGCGTCATAAAACCTGGTGACTGTCGATCTCGCTGATGGTTGGGTGATTCCTCCTGAGAGACGATAAGCGCCAGTACGGATTGTGCTCCCACGTACCGTCGAGTATATATTGGGAGACCCCTATAGGCATAAAACCTTTATCCTTAGGAAGCCGTGTCGGCTGCCCTAGTGATCACAATGCACTGAACACAGCATTCGGGAAGATTGACCGCCCGTACCTTAAAAAGTATTCTGCGGTTTTGCGAAAAGTCTGGCACACCCTCTACCTAGAACTCCAGAGCAGTTCCTTTTGGCCTTTTTGAGACTCTATAACGGAAAAAGTCCATCCGAGCATTTGTCACTTCGGGCTCGTTAAAACATCGAAGGCGACTAGAGTCATCTTTTGCTTTTTCTCGACTCTTTAAAACTGAAAAAGCAAGTTGTGTCTAAAGTGTCTAAAATTCATTTAATTCGGAAACATTTTTTCCTTTTTGTATTTTGGTTGATCGAGTAATCCGCAATCGTGGAAGAAAGTCAATTGAAACCCCGTCGTTCGCGGAGGCTTACGAGTCAACCGTCTTTGTCTCCGGAATCGAAAACAGTACGGACAAAGCGGACTCGTTTAACTGGTTCGAAATCTCCTATCAAAGTTAGAACAAGTGTTCCAACAACATCTGAGATTCTGGTTACTCCAAACATTTCTGGAAACCTTGCCTCTACAGAAGAAGTTCAACAGCCACAGAGGGACAGTGATACTGATCCTAGTCTGAGAGCAAACACTTGTGTTACTGAACCAGTTCCATCTGTAACCGGTTCAGAGAGTCTTGTTCCTCAAACATCTGTCGTTGTTGATTCAACCCCTTCTTCGGCACTAGAAATATTTTACGAACCTGACGGTCTTCCCCTTCCACCTGGTTTGATTGCGATAGAGGAAATTGTAGAAGATCCGCAAGCAAGTACTCCAACACATTTTGGAGTCAGGGTCACTCTATTTCCTTCGACATCAGAAGTTAGTCTACCACCAGTGGAAGTTCCTGTAGAATCACTAGGTAATCTTTTGGATAGACTCAAAATGTCTGAACAACCGTCAACATCTAGGACTGTGTCGACTGACACAGCGATAGCAGAACTCCCTTCCGTCACTCCGACAATGTTTGTCGGCATACCATCTGTCCCGACTAGCTCACAACCGCTAGGAGTCCATCCAGGGACTATCTCGACAGTGTGGTCTGTTCCTGTTTGTTCCTCCGGAATAATATCCGGCAACTCTTATGTTGAGACTTGACAAATTGATCCATTTGGAGGTCAATTTGGGCAATCCAGTCCCCAAGGGCATATAATCCCCTTGAGTTCCGGATTGCCACCGTATGGGGGGCAGTATGCCCTTTCATTACCCCCTCCGGGAGGATATCCATACGGGAGTTCACAACAGTATTCAGGTTATACTGGAGTTACATCAAGTGGTTGGGTACCTATACTACCCCAACAACCAAGGGTTGTGTATTCTATGCAACAATGTGTACCTATGTCGAACATCCCGACTACACCAGCTATTGTGACAGTGTCGCAAGTTCAAACGTTGCCTGTTGTATGTCAACCTCAGATTTCTCAGGTTGTAATGCAACAGCCCCTTGACCCTGTGACTCAACCACAATCGCCGACTGGTGGGGCGACACAGGTCCAAACGGGTACAATTACCCCGCATCTTGGTCCAACGGTTAGTATAGCGCAACAGAGCATGGCTTCACAACCGTGGCTGGTGCAATACCAACAACCACAATTCCAACAAGTGTACCAAGGTTCTGAGCAGCAGATCTTTGCGAACAGTGGACAACCGTACATTCAAAACGGTCAAAATCAACCACTTTACGGTGGTCATGTCCACCAACCGTATCAGTCATACCAGCATCAATTACATTATGCTGGTATGCAAAGGCCAACTGCTCAGGCAATTCCATCGTATCCTAGGTATGCTTCACCTAACCTGAATCAACAGTTACCATTCGTGGAAACTTTAGAGTTACCCGATTTACACCGGTTAACAAACGATCCAATTTCTTACGCCCCTTGGTGGCCAGCGATTCCTCACAAACTTCCTTCAGATATTCCTAAATTTAATGGAAATCCAGGTGAGGACCCATCGAATCACGTGATGACATTTCATCTATGGTGTTCATCAAACACCCTAAACGATGATTCAATAAGGCTTCGCCTTTTTCAGAGGACGTTAACGGGTTCAGCGGCAAAATGGTATATTGAATTGCCTAGAGCTTCGTTCGACAATTTCAGCACCTTAGCCACGAATTTCTTAACCCATTTTCAATTACCGATAAGGTATGAAACGGGAACGGAAATCTTAACCAACTTCAAACAGACAACGGCCACTCACATATCTGATCATATACATGAGTGGCGACGTCATCGTAGGATGGTAAAAACATACGTTCCCGATCAGCTATTAGCTGAATGGTTTATCAAGTCGTTACTTTCTGCCATAACAGAAGATGTGGCAAAGGGGGGAGTCGTAACGGAAGAGCAAGTTATCGCTCGTGCGCAATATCTAGACTTGGTCTATACTCAGTTGGGCACGCTCTACGACAAAATACCCACCGCCCCTAGACCGGAATTCTCAATTCCTCCTCCTCCTAAATCAAACAATGACTCTCACGCCGGCGATGGCGTGATTGGCACGACAAACGCGAAATCAACAAAGGCTGTCTCCAAGAAAGCCCGTAAGATTTCAGATCAAAATGCAAAAGACGAAATTCTTGCTTCGGAAGTAAATGCCGTATCAGCAGATAAGGGCAAAGAAACCAAACAACCAGGAAGCAAGAAGAAGCAAAGCAAAGGGAAGAATAAGAAACAGGGTGAGTCATCTCCTGAAAAAACTTCTTCAAACCCTCCTGGAAATAGGAAACCACCCTCAACGGGATGTCACATATGTGATGAGGATCATTGGACCTCACAATGTCCATACAAAGTTGAGCTTAAAAGATTCTTTAAGAGTTCACAAACCTCAGCCGTGTTAACTGATCTGTTTCCAAATCTAGGCACAAATCTGGTTGATAGTGGAAATGCTTCCCTGTCGCAAGTGCTAATGTTGTCGATTTCGAAGCAACAAAGTGATGCTTTGATTTCGACAAGAAACAAAGATTACGGGAATCCGCAGCTGTCGAACGACAAAGGTAAAGATCAACCGAGTAGTTCGACAACAACTTCGACAGAAGTTGTGCCACCCATCATTCTTGAATTAACAATAAAACCGCCAAAGGGAGTAGTACACAAGTCGACATTTAATCCTCGCGCCAGAGCAGCGCAGCATTATAACATAGTGGAAGATTTGGCCCAATCGCCATCCGCTATGTCGACTCTTGAAGTACTACAAAATTGCCCATCCCAAAGGCAGGCTTTGTTATCAGCCATTGGTGGGGTTGATCCTAAGGATTCCAATCTTGTATCCTTCGACCACAAAGGATACGATCCTCAGTTACCAGCTCAACTATCTTTCCTTATCCAAGTGAAAGCCCTCAACAAAACTGTTCATCGAACAATTATTGATGAGGGGGCATCTACATGTATTATGTCGATGAGTTGCTGGAAAACTTTAGGATCTCCAACCTTGTTGCGATCCTTGACAACATTAAAAGCATTCGACGGAAGGACATATACCCCATATGGTATCCTAAATGACTTGAAGGTTGAACTAGGGGGAAAAACAGTAGAAATAGATGTTGAAGTCATCGATGGGAATCTTGATTACAACATCCTACTAGGAAGACAGTGGATCTATGCCATGGCAGCCGTTGTGTCAACCTATTTTAGAAAGATTGCATTCCCCTTTCAAGGGGGGATTACGATCGTCGACCAACAAAACTTCCTCCCTAATGGTTCACAAGTTATAGGAAGCATTCCCATGATCCATGGAAGCCCCCATTCGCTTCAGAATATCGGAGTAGGCCTACTAAAAGATCCTATACTAATGGTAACTTTCGCTCTTCCACCTCCAATCGACTTGGCGGAAGTAGCGTCGATAGGTACTTGCAATATGATATCTTCCATGAAGATCTCAGAAGACGATATCAACATGGATCATGCAATGGTTTTGCCCCCAAGCCCAATAGAAATATTGTAGCAATCAATGTTTCTGGCATGGGAGGCGAACCCAAATCAACGCTCATCAAGCGTTTGGGTAGATAGGTCTAGAGAATATGGTACCCCTTTAGATCCTTGGTTGAGAGTGCATGGAACCGACGAAGGAATTCTACAATCAATGTTGATTGAAGGGACACCATGGAATGATTGCCACCATCGTTCCCTTCTTCCGGAAATGAAGAAGATACTCAAGATGACCTTTATCACCCTACAGTTTTTGAATTCCTATAAAATACTGTAAATACGGTGGATTCCGAGCGAAACTTATCCAATATTGAAGAGACTATAGCCATAAATATCTCGACTAAAACAAATGTTGTAGAGAATATTTATGTCAGCAAAGGTTGTTCTCCTTCAGAACTGGAAATATATAACTCTCTTTTTCGCGAGTTCAGAGATGTCTTTGCTTGGTCATATGATGAAATGCCAGGCATTGACTCGAGTATCGTTGAACACGAAATTAAGATGTATCCAGATGTCAAACCGGTACGACAATGGCTCAAGCAGGTGCACCCCAAGAAAGTCGCTGCCATTAAGGCAGAAGTTGAAAAACTTCTCCATGCTGGTTTCATCTACCCGGTTCCTCTAACTGATTGGGTATCGAATATTGTCCCTGTTATGAGGAAACAAGGGACAATTAGAGTGTGTGTCGATTATAGGGACGTAAACCAAGCTTGTCCAAAAGACAACTAACCTACACCCTTCATCGACCAGATAATTGATGAATGCGCCGGATGTGAAATCTTTTCATTCATGGATGGATTTTCCGGGTATAATCAAATAAATATCTGCCCACAGGACCAGTCAAAGACTGCATTCATTTGCCCATGGGGCACATTCGCATATCGAAAATTACCCTTTGGTTTAAAGAACGCAGGGGTGACGTTTCAGAGGGCAATGAATTATGCCTTCCATGACATCAAGAACATCGTTCAACCATACCTCGACGACCTTCTGGCTCATTCGCGAAAGCGGACTGATCATCCGCAGCATTTAAGAGCGATATTTCTACGTTGTCGACACTACAAGATACGACTCAATCCACACAAATGTGTATTTTGCGTCAGTTCTAGTCGTTTACTTGGCTTTGTAGTCTCCAAGGATGGGATTCGTCTCGACCCTTGCAAGGTCCAGGCAATCATCAATTTGCCTCCACCTTCGAATTTGCTTCAAATTCAGAAAATCCAAGGGAAAGCAAACTTTCTGAGGAGGTTCATTCTAAATTACGCCAAACTTGCTAAAGGTTATACACGTATTTTGAAAAAGGAGGTACCCTTCGTCTGGGATCAAGTTGCGCAAGCTTCCTTTGATGCTTTAAAGGATTCCTTAATAAAAGCATCGTTAATGTACGCACCCGATTATCAAAGAGACTTTAACCTGTATCTGGTTGCAGCAGATACGACCATCGCAATGGTTTTAGTTCAAGAAGTCGAAATAATTGAACACCCTATATATTATTTAAGTAAAAACTTAAATGATACAGAAAGTAAATATTCTTATGTTGAAAAACTAGCACTTGCAGCTGTTCAAGCGATACAAAGGTTTCGACACTATGTCCTCTTTCGGAAAACTACCATTTTGTCTGATTGCAACCCCATGACTTATATATTGTCGCGACAGTTGCTGGGGGGCAAATATTCAAAATGGATAGCAATCCTTCAAGATTTTGATCTGGAATTTGTAAAATCCAAATCAAAGAAAGCTCTAGTTTTCGCAGAATTATTGTGCGATCTCCCATCGTCGTCCAACGATGAAACATCTGAAGAATCAATCGTGGATGAGAATTTGTTTCTGATATCTACAAGCAATGAGTGGTATGGAGATATAATAATTTATCTCCAAACCCAAAAGTTTAGGCCTAACACCTCTCACTCGGAACAGAAATGTATACGATACCAAGCAAAAGACTACATGATCGTCGGTGATACACTTTACTGTCGTGGTGTCGATACAGTTCTCAGAAGGTGCCTCACCCATGAGGAGGTCGAGAAAGCTCTGAATGAGTGTCATTCAGGCGCGTGTGGGGGGCATCAATCTGGATATGCTACAGCACAAAAAATCTTACGAGCAGGATACTTCTGGCCAACCATGTTCAAAGATTTCATAACCGCAGTCAGAAGTTGCCATGCTTGTCAAATTTTTGATAGCAAAACCAGAAGACCACCCGCACCTTTACAGCCAATAGTTGTTGTTGGGCCTTTCGCCAAATGGGGCATCGATTTCATGACATGTAACCCCACCTCGACCGGGGGGCATGGGTATATTATAGTCGTCGTTGACTATTTTACCAAATGGGCCGGGGCGATGCTTACATTAGATAACACTGGTGAAACAGCTGCCCTTTTCTTTTTCAATCATGTAGTCGCTAGATTCGGCGTACCACAGGCTATAGTTACGGATCATGGATCGCATTTTCGCAATCACATGATGGTTGAACTAGCTGCCAAGCTAGGACTATCTCACGACAACTCTACCCCGTATTATCCGCAAGCCAACGGACAAGTTGAAGCGATCAACAAGGTTCTGAAGCGTATGTTGCAAAGGATGATCGGAGTTCACAAAAGAAGGTGGCACCTAATCATGTACTCAGCCTTGTGGGCTTACCAAACATCGGTAAGGAATGCAACCGGGTTCACACCCTTCCAACTGGTATATGGCCTGGAAGCAGTCTTACCAGTCCAGTGTGAAATCTCGTCTCTTAAACTCGCAATTGATCTCCTCCCCGGAACTTCAGAAGAAGAGGCTCGTTTCTTGGAATTAATCCAATTGGATGAAACCCGTCGTGATGCCGCTTTAGCTAACGAAGCCCATAAGAAACGAGTCAAGGCGCAGTTTGACAAAAATGTCAAACCCCGTGTCTTCTCAGAAGGTGACTTGGTCTTGCTTTACGACCAAGAATCCGATAAATTGGGAGCAGGTAAATTTAATTCTTTATGGATGGGCCCCTATATTGTTAAACGAGTGTTAGCGAAAGGATCCTATGAGTTAATGGATTATGACGGAATTCCACTGGCGCAACCCCGTAATGGGTTGTACCTCAAGCGTTACTATGCTTAAATAGTAACCAATATGCTTTTGTTGTATTTTGTTTTCGCTAAAGTGGTCGTTTGGTCGAGTAATCCACCTTTTTACATTTATTGCAGATGTCAAACCTTTTGGAGACATGTGTTGGATATGTCGACGGAGCGAGTCGTAGTTCGTGGAACCTGTCCTCCGCAGCCTGGGCCATTTTTTATCCAAGCGACGAGTCAGTAATTTTCAGAGGTGTATGTATTGGGCAATCAACGAATAACATCGCTGAGTATAGCGCGTTGATAGAACTGCTCTCTGATGCCATCAACCATGGTATACGCCGACTAATCGTCAGGCTAGACTCACAACTCGTAATACTACAACTCAATGGTATATATTCCGTCCGAAATCCAGCCATTTATCGCATGTTCCTAAGAGTTAAGATTTTGGAAAGACAATTTGATTTTATTCAATATCAACATATTTCCATAAACTTAAACACATTGACCGACTCATTAGCAAACTATGTGTTAGATAGACATTTGCGACATTTATAAAAAGAAACACATCATCAATGTTGTACATGTGGATCACATAACTCAACCAGAATAAAACCCAAAAATCAAAATATATATATATATAAGCTGTTTATGGTTTACATATAATGTTCTGTAACCAAGACAAAATCGGTCACATGACCCAAAAACTCAAAATGCTAGGGGGCACCCTAGTCTAGTGATGCTCGTGATAGCACGTCACAGCCTGTGTGATCATGCGCAAGAGACGAGTCCATCTTCTAGGCACACCAGTAGTATGCCGCTGCAACTGTAAAGGTAACTCGTCAATCCTCACATCTGGAATACCGAGAGTAAGGCTCTCAACCTACTCCTGCACAGCTGTAAGGGTCTCGGCCACATCAAGGTCATGAAGGATAACCCTCCCAACAGCCTCTCCTGCTGGGGCAGCGGCTGGCACTCTCAGGCGAACTACTGGACGAACAGGACCAACATCTGCATGCACACATGAGTTTGATTAAAGTCTTGATAGAATAAAGCACGAGGACATTATGAATAAAAACAGTAAATAGTGATATGGTCGAATATTTTACCAATAGTGCCCCACTTCTCGCCGTCCGGCAGTACTAAATCCGGATCACCCCGGAAGTCCATGCCAACATATGGATACTCGGAATAGACCATCTCCTGATGCTCAAACCACCTGAAGAAGGTATCAGAAAAATAAATCTAAGATTGACCAGCATGCCTAGACATGTGGTCAACCCATCTCTGCATGCGTGGTTCAGTAGGAGAAGGCAAGTCAAGTGCAATGTATTGTGGCTGCATCAGTGGTATCTTCTCCAAAGCAAAGGCGGTCAAAATAGAACCGAACCCAAAGTTCTTCAGCCTCCCGTCCTTTACCTGGGTCAACTGACTTTTCATCTGAAGAAGTACTGCATCACACCAGTTGAATATTTTCGGTTGGAGGCACTCCAAGGCATGCTGCATATAGGATCTGTTGGCTACATGAAGAGACGCACTACCGGCCATCCTACCAATAGTGTACAGGATAGACCTAAGGGACCTGTCAGCAACCTCACGGATAATGATCTTGCCGTCTTTACTCGGCTGAGATCCTTCCCTGCAATACTGGTGGACATAATCTCTCACAGAGTCACTCCCTCGGGCCGAACCTGACAAAGAGATGGGGGCACCCCGCCTCGACAAGCCAGTCAAGAAGTAAATGTCTACTGCGGTCAAGGGGATAGATTTGCCCCTAATATGGAAAACTTGGTTGATAGGATCCCAAGCATCGAGAAAATACTGCAGTAGGTTGATCTACTGTCTCATGCTAGAGATGCGGAAGAACTTCAGCAGACCATAGTTCCGCAGCGCGTTCACCGTAACCGGATCATGTAGGGAAATCATGTCCTCTTCTTCATGTTCTCGTTCTCGCCATGTAAGGGTCATTTTTCTCCAATATCTTTGAAAAATAAACATGAGATGAGTTAGATCCTGGTTTTGATGAGAAACAGGCAAAAATTTTCATCAAAAACTGTGCAACAAAATCCTTTTCTGCGCCCAACACACCTGCACAGTGTTCCACCTGCGTTGAAGGTCAAACTGCCTTCATACTGCTTGACATTCAGCGCAGGTTTCGAGTGCCCAAGGTGCGCTGATGGCAGAGCGACCCCATCAAACCCCAGGGGCTCAGAAAAACAAGAAATCAAGCACAGAATGCAGAAAGGAAACCATGAAATGAAAGAGCTCAGGTTTAGCTCCTACATGGTCCAGACGGCACCGAGAATCGTCCACAGAATCTCCCAAAATCAGCTGATGAAAATAAAGGGGGAAGAGGCACCTCCAGAGCTCCAACAAACCAAGTTCAAATGAAATGGTAAAATGAGAGGTAAAAACACTTTTTAATTGCTTTTTATGTAGTTCAAAGTGAAATATTAGTGTTTTAATCTCATTTTCAAGCAAATGTTATTCATTTCTAACTAGTTTGATGCAGAAATTGAGGGTGCAGTACTATCTTTGAAAAGAGCAAAGCTATTTATGGTAAAAATCAAAACAAGACCATGTTATCAAGCAATTTTAGCACATAGTTCATGCTCGTTAAAAAATAAACATAAGATCGAGCAAGTGTTTCAACCTGCGTTTAAGCTCGTTAAAAAATGAACTATCCTCCGGTAAATAACAACCGTGAATGTAACATTATCAGCCATTAAAGCCTTGGTCGTGTTTGCACCGTCACCTCCACTTTTCCATTGGCCGATCATTCACCTCCATTTGATTGTTTACCCATTTTGAGGAACAGCTGCAAAGAGTGATTTCACTAGCCATCCTTGTGACACTGCCGTGATTGGAAAATTCCAACCTTTACCTGGAATCAGCTGCTAACCCGTTTTATCACTCGTTCCTCAAAAGACGAGTCTTCTTTAAGCTCTTTTCATCTGACTCGTAAAATATGAAAAGATTGTCGAGTTTTAGCCTTCCAGCTCGTTAAAGCGACCGGAAGTGCTATCACTCCTCTAGATTTTAATCTTTTTGGACCTGAGGGATTATTGCACAAAAAGATCGAGTGCTTGTTTTGTTCGGCTCGTTAAAACTATCGAAAACTCATCCATTCTGTATTGTTTTATACTTTTACGGACTTAAGGGATTAGATGACGAAAAAGGAACTTTGGAGTTATCTTTACGTACCTTTTTAGACTCTCTAAAAATGAAAAGGGACCGAGTTATCTTGGTCGTTAAACTCGTTAAAAAACATTAATAGCGACAAACTTGTCTTTAGACGAGAACGAGTTTCACTATCTCTAGGCTCGTTAAAACATAGCGATGGGTTTGCCCGAAGGGCAAATTATAGAACAAGCATATGTTATCCTCCTCAAGCTTGAAAAAAATAAAGAGGTACTGGTCAGCAATGACTGGGGAAAATTGGGAAGAAACTCAAAGAACTTTATTGGTAGCAAGTCGCTCTTGAACATGACACTTCCGCTCCGTGCCTGAGTCGGGTTGGGTTGTTTCATTCACCGGTCACATCACCATGGTCTCACCATACCATCCATCTTTGGGGTAAATGCTACCAATCCATCACATAAGTGTCGTCGATATGTTCAAGAGAAGTCATCCAGAGAAGTCAATCGTGTCCCATCCACTACCATACATTATCCTTCATTCTTTCATGACCGCCACCCTGAACCATATATCATCAGATCGTTTTCACCTCCATCAAAATCATTTGCTCCGTTCCGTGTCACTGATGTGGGATACATTAAGGCCCTCCTTTGACGGATCGCTTCTTGTCGACATCAGCTCATTATCCAAGAAGTTGATCTAGGAACACCCCCTTCAGTACTTTGAAACTTGCATGCCTCAATGGCAAGTTTCTCACTTCCGGCGACAGGTATACATCAATGACCTTCGACCGAAAGATTTTGCGTGGTGTTCGACGCCAAGTCCTTTATTCACACCACGTGAATTGTACTGCAGTACATTGAGGGTCATTATCATTATCGGTGATTCCTCTCACGCTTGTTAATGGTTTACATCATTGACTGGTAATCAAGCGATGTCTTTCCATGTTCGACTTCAGAACATTTATCACATGGATCGACTTGTACTTAGAGTGAAGATCGGACGAGATTGAAGACCCCGGATCTAGTTTCATCCATCCGGGCTGCAATATATATTCAGGAAAAATAAAGACATTGACATGTACAGCATTGCAGCAGATAATCATCCTACCAAAAGGATGATGATTTCATCAAAATCATCAGTCTACCATCAGACGATTGTCTGTTCTGTTAGCGCTTGAGATTTCACCCTAGGCTGAGGAAGGTAAACCTTCAAGGAAACATCAAACCATTTCACCTCGTAGCTAGCCCTACGGGGTATGAGAAGGCTCTCTCCGGTCTATCTCGGCAAATTTTCAATGGGGTGAGATGACCAAAAAGTTAACACTGATATTAGGCTAGTAAACTGATTAGGAAGTTTGATTTAAAGTTTTTGGTGTTTTTGGTGGCAATTGGAGGGAGTGCAATTCGGGGTGCGGGGATTGAGCTCAGTTTTTGCAGGTGAGTCTTTGGGGCAAGGTAGGAGTTTGTGCTGATGCCTTTAGCTGAGATGGATGATCAAGGAAGAAAAAAGAGAAGCTAAAGAGGGCAAACAATGACTTTGAATCCTCTTTAGACAGTGGAAAACATAAATATTAAACAAAATTGAAAGCTGAGCATGACATGCATGAATTCAAACTTTATCACTTCATTTGTTTAATTAGCAGCAGTAAAGAAAGAGATGGAACACATAAACACACTTACAATACAATAAGAGAACACAGCATCAACACAAGAGTCCACAAGAATCCCAATGATGTCTACAAAACCCTGGTCTTCCTTTTCCTCAAATTACAGAGATACAAGTAAAATATACAATAGGAGCTTCTCCCTCCAGAGTCCAACCATGAAAATGAGCAAGAGAAGGCATAATATAGATGATCTAACTCCTTTCCCCACCTCTAGGGGTCGAGCTCAGCTTCCTAGGAGTTGTTTCAACTAATTCTAAACTGAGCACTAGATAATAGGCAGTCAAAACAACTTGCCTCTAAAACTTAGGTAATCTATCCATGCATTAAATATTCACTATTTACATCAAAGAAACTTCTAGAAGTGTCAAAGGAGAGTAAATGTATCCAAGTGCTATGAAAATTACACAAAAATCCATCATTTACATGCCTCAAAAGTCAACCAAAGTAAAAACAGTGTTTTGCTGGCCGAACTGGTCAAAACAGTGAAATTTCTCTGAGTGGTCGCGCCCCTCACTTTGACTGGTCGCGCGCATTGATAGCTCTGTTTGAGGGCCTTCCCAGTGTCCAAATCAGGTGCAAGATAGCTCATTGGAAAGTTCCATGAGTCTACTTTCCAACCCCACTGGAATTTCTGAATTTGGAGTTGATTTTACCCCTCAAAAGTCATTTCTCCCAAGGCAGCTTTCTGCAACTCAAAAAAGGGGCAGAAAGTCAAAATTTGCATGTATTTTGAGCTTTTGGAAGCCCAAATCTTCATAAAAACTGAAACCCATCCATAGGCAAGTGTATTTTTGCATGAAAATTCCAAAAATGTAGAGTTTTCCTCGTTCTGAGCTTTCCCCATGACTGGTCGCGCGCGGGGTGAGACCACTCAAATGGCCAAAACCTGTAAAATTCTCAAAAATGCCAAAAATGTCTCAAAACTCTCAAAATTTCTTGGGTTTGATGCTAGGAGGATGATAATGAGTATCATGGTGAGTGAGAGAGGCCTCAGCCAAGATACGGAGCGGGTTGGTCTTCTTCTTCCTCCTGCGGGCCTCGGACAACTTCCTTTAGAGTACCTTCATCTTTGCTTTGCAAACATGCATTCTCGCCCAATAATGATTTTTCATGTTCCGTAGCATCCTCTTGTATTGGTTGGCTTTCTCCAACAGTCTCTCCAAGTGCGCATTCACACGGATAAGCATGGATTCCCTCTCCTTGGGCAGCAAGTCACCGGGCCTCCTACGGTTGATGACTCAGTCACTTCGAATCCTCCACAGCTCATCCAACTCTTTCTCATCCTCAAGTTGCCTGTTGCGCTGCTCAAGATAGTTTATTGTCCATTGGGCCATGTCGAGCTTCTGCTGTAACAAGCGGTTTTCCGCCTCTCTCTGTCGGATGATCTCATGCAAATCTGAAGTGGGGGAGCGAGCATCAAGGTCAATGAAATCATGATGTGTATCGCTAACTCTCTCGTCCTCAACCATGGGCTGCTTGCCCTCCCGTACTGCCTCTGCTTATGAAGAATGCGAGGCCCCTTCCACCTGATGTGGAGATAACACTCGCTGACCTGTAGATGATGATGGCGAGACCCCTTCCACCTGCTGTGGAGAAAGTACTCGTCAAGCTGCTGCAAACAAGGTCCTGTGACCTCTCTGGTAGGTGACCTGAGGTGAGGAAGCAACCTGTCTCGGAACAATGATCTCGGGCTGGTGAGATGGACCTCCCTCCTCATGAATGGCCTCTGGCTCTGGTTGTGGCTGTGGTGGCACTGTAAAGAACTCATGAGAAATGAAGTCTGCCCATGGAATGCCCTGCTGACTCAATTGATGGGAAACAATGAGCTGGATGAGACCATGATGGCACAAACTCCTATGCTGCTGAGTTGGGGACTGCCTCTGAAACACGGACACCATCCTCTGAATGTCCTCGATCAGTTGAGAAAGCAAGAGGGCGATTTAGTCGATTTGGAGTGGTTCTGTAGAAGACAGCTTGAGTGGTCGCGCCCCTGCTCTGAGTGGTCGCGCCCTGCCTGAGTGGTCACGCCCTTTAGAAAAATACACTGCAGAGGGGTCGCTGAGTGGTCGCGCCCCACCCAACTGGTCGCGCACTGAGCCTGAGTGGTCACGCCCCTGAGAATGACTCCAACTTTCTGCAAATCGCCTCTTTTGACCTCTTACTCGTTTTTGCAAGCTCTCAAATGCATAATGAGGCTGTATAGAGGGAAATTTACTCTTTATAGGCCCAATTTGAAATTAACTTACCAAACCCACTTTCTAATGTTTTTGTTTTGACATTCACTTTTAACACTGTTTTGAGTTCACTTTGTCCTGAATTTGATATTTTGAGTGCTTTAACTCCGTTCTTTTTGCAGGTTGACCATCTGATGGACTCTGGCGAGGAGACCAGGGTTATTGCCGGCATTTTGAAGAATTTTGAAAATTTTCCTTATTCTTTGCAAATTTCACATGACCTTGGGTTTAAAAACAGGGTTTTTAAATCCAAGGTATAAATGAGTTGTACCTGATGAAAATATCCATGAAACATATTTACATACCTCCTTCCGGCTTGTTGGGGACTATTAGACCTCTGACTCATGACCTTGCAGTGATTTTTGACCAAAACCCTAGACCTAAGACTTGGGACTTCAAGACAAAAATAAAACAAGTGTAACACAAGCTCGTTAAATGATATGACCTGATCCAGCAAAGCCAAGAAGGGACAAGGACCAGCTCCTCCATCAGTTTTATGGCATGCCTAACGGGATGCAAAACTGATACTGATGAGACACCTACCTATGCACATGCAAAGAGCTTTTGATCACCGATGGAGGGCTCAAGACCGACACTAACATGTTCTATGTACAGGAAAATGAATTTATAAAGCTGAGCATGGGAATGCCCGCCTCAGCTAGATCATGAAAACAGTATGAAAAGTAATGTATTGTATTGTATCTTATTACAGGTCTCCTCCCAGCATTGAAAGAACTTCGGATCCTCCTAATAAAGCATTTCACCCGATAAACGGCCTCATACTTTAGGGGGCAACTGTTATAGACATTTTTGTGCCTTACAGCATTGAGCATGAAATGTCCATAATCCAAGGGATCCAAAGTCCCTAAAATATTTGTTCCTACCCCTAAAGGAACAAGGTCAACAAATGACAGCTTCTCCCAGAAGTTCTCCACCAGAAACTGCCCAAAACTAGTCAAATCAGGATCAATTCAGAGGCTCCACTAGCTGCCTGCGTTGAAATGCAGAGGCTACACTGGCTAGGTGCGTTGCAACGTAGGTGGAAGCACTACCAGGGTGCGCTGAGCGGGAAATGACAAATGTCAAGCTCATTCAACGAGGTGGAAAGACCATGGAAGCTTCTAGAATCTTCTCCAATGACACTTGCCTCAATGAATTCGACTAGTGATGAGTAAGAGGCTCTCAACCTCCAAGTGGAAGCAAGAACTGACAGAGAGAAGCCACAAGTCAAAACATAAGCTGACTCATCCTCTCTGCTTACATCTATATATGGATCTCTCACCCAGAGGTTCAGGAGGCTGGAATTTTGTACTTTGCAGAGAATTGTTGTTGGTTTGAGATTGAGATTAGTACATTGGGTGACTTATGCTTTGTTGGAGGAGAGGAAGGGATTCCTTTGCTGGGAGGTAGATGCTAGATCGGAACTCACTTGGTTGTATCTCCTCTTGGACTTTCTTATTTTATCAATAAACTATTTGAGTTTCTCCTACATGCTGTGTACCAATGATGTTTTGTTATGCTTCCATGTTTAGCTTAATCTTATCTTGAGCTTTTTATGAATGTATATCTATATCTTCGTGTAGTTTCTCTCTCTTGTGATCTTGCAGGAATTCAGTGAAGCTGGGCCGGTGAAGGAGCAAGGAGCTGATAGCCACTGAAGAGAGGAGTGATTGGATCAACAAACTAGCGGAAGACACAGGTTAGTTACATCCTTCCTCCCCATTTACATTTCATAAAGAAGAATACTCGAGTAGTTTACTTTGTTTGTTGCTAAGGCACTATCACACCTTAGAGTGGGATAGGGGCATTCTGAATGGATACTTTTCCCAACAACAAGGGTGCAAAAACTTGGTTCCAGCATCCCCCCATACTGCTTCGGGTGAGACTTCAATTTGTGCTCCGTGGGCTGATGCCGAAAGGACCAGTAGTGTAGGGATTTGTTTGGCTAACTAACGTTGAACCTGGTTCAGGCCCCCACAAGCCAACGGGTATTGATTGGTGTGGATGATGGCCTTGTTTCCCATCAAATAACACTTGCATTTCTTAATAGTTGAACTATACCACATAGCTCCTTTTCATATGTGGGGTAGTTTATGAATTCACTATGAAATGTTTATAATGATAGCATATTGACTTATCTCCATGCATCAAGACCACTACCCTAGCATGCCCACTTTCATTTGTATCTACTACAAATTCTTTTGCAAATTAGACAAAGCAAGAACTTATGCTTAATTAATGTTTCATTTTAGATTATTAAAGTTTTCTATTGATTCTTTCCCCACTAGAAACTCTTGCCATGATTGTGATGACATACAGTCATATATCTACAATGAAAGGAAGCTATAAACTTTCATTGATACTATGTTTATCAATAATGTTTCTCACTTTTATGACATTTGTAGGAGTTTTGCAATTGTGGATGGCCTCCATCTTCATTGGATCTATCTTGACTTGCAAGGAAAATTTTAGGGGCTAATATTCATAGAAGGACTAATTTTCCATGTTTTTTCCAAAAAAAAGATTCACCAATCTCCATTTTTTCTAAAAATGATTTTCCCAATTTTCATAGGATAAGATTAATTTACCTTTAAAATCATAAAAAAATTACAGTGACTATATAAAATCATTAGATTTTTGAATATTTTTACAAAAAAATCACCAAACATTTTACTGTTTGTATATTAGGGACTAGTAAGATTCACCAAGATTTTTAAATTTTAAAATAAATTTCCATCATTAAAATTTTCCTTTATCTTGAGTTCCTTTCCACCAACCACACACCCTAAGTACGCCAATAACTACCAAGAAAAATCACATTTCTTAATATTTGTTAGCAGTTAATTATATTTAAGAGTCTCTAATACCCACATGAGATGTGACATATACTCTTCTTAGGTAAAGCTATAAGCCGATAATATCATCCAAGTACACTGGATCTAGAAAGGTGCACAATACATCATTAGTTGGTGCATCACATAAACCAAAGGAATTACTAGCCATTCATATATATGTTGCCTTGTATTGAAGGGGAAATTTTAGGTGTCTTCTTATTTAAGTCATACATAATGGTATCCCAGTTTGAGATCCAACTTGGTGAATTGCTTAGCATGTTACAAGTAATCTAGCAAGTTATTGATCCTAGGTAGAGTGTATTGATTCTTAAGGTGAGCTTATTATATTCAATACACATTTGCCAAATTCCATCCTTTTTGGATAATATGATGATAGGTGACCCATTAGGTGAGGTTCTTGGTTTAATTACTCTCCACTCCAATAGCTACCATAACTTCTTGTTCAAGTCATTTGCTTCTAGGGTGGACTACTTGGACAACCCATTGTTTCATATGGGGAGTCAAGAAACATCTATATCTCACGCTACACTTCCCTCTTATGTGACAATCCTTTAGTCTCTCGGAACACTTGTTTATATTCCTACATATTTCCACCAATTTCCATTTCTTCTATTTAGTATACCCCTATAGAGATACCTTTACTATGGATTCCTCTCTTAGTTAATTCTTTCTTTAGAAGAGTAATACAAGCTTCCTACTATAACTATTTAATCTCTTAGCTTGGTTGGAACTTATAGGAGAGATCTTGGATTACTTTTGTGTGAATTGATGACGAAGAATTTCCTATCCATGATTAGGTGATATAGTTTCCTCTCCTTGCAAAGATTACATCCCTCATATAAATGTAGGGGCTTCCAAATATTGTATGACCCACATTAAGTGGTACTACATCTACCTCCCCTTCATCAATATAGTTTTCACTTATACCATATTTTATCTCACTATTTCTATTTAATGACCTTGACATTTGTATCCTTATTTAACCATCCTAATGGATATGCGTATAAATAACTCGAAATTTGCATCTGCTAATGAATTTAGACTGAAATCAATAGACACAAATTTCTTCTACTCAATCTACGGAAAGAAAAACATACAAAAGAAACACATGCAATCATTTAATCACAAAGAACAAAACTTTTATTGGGGAACCCAACTAGGAAAATCCCCTCCTTTGTTTGTATTATATGAGATTAGAACAATGATCTATTACAATTACAACTTCAATGCTTGAAGCTCAATGTGCATTGCAATATTGATCTCCTCCTGAATCACCTACTTGCATAAACTTTGTACACTCACTAGATACAATAACGATTACAATTATGCCTTGTTCCTCCACTCCAATAGGAAATTATAATTACATGCATGACTAGGTCTATTTTTAGTAAATTGACAAGTTAACTAAGAGATGAGTGAGTTAACTGAATTCATACTGACTCTATTCTAGAATACAACTCAAATAATTTACTTTCACTAAATATAACTCCACTAGATAGCTATATCTTAGCAATCAACTCATTCACAACTCTACTTCTTGCCCACAAACTTGAATTGATTGACTTAACTGAGTGACTTGGCCTTGTCACTCCTGCTAACTGTCTGACAAATCATCCTGTTGAAGTGGAAATTTGAATTTCTCCATTTTACTAAGGCACAAGTTGAATGAAGCTTTTTCTTGCTACAATTTAACACTCCCTCTTAGCAAGAAAAGGGTTCTAAACAACCCCAATCCTGCTCCTATGGAACTCAAACTTGCATCTTGACAAATCCTTTGTCAAAATGTCTGCATCCTTCTCCTTTGTAGGAATGTATTGTAACATAACAATCCTCCTCTACACACAATCTCTCAGGTTATGGTACCTGATGTCTATATGCTTGGAACTATCATGAAACATTGGATTTTCAAAGAGTTTTATACAATTCTTATTATCACAGTGAATCAATGTAGGCTTCATACCCTGACTAAAAATATCATCAAATATATTCCTCATCCAAATAGCCTTGCATGCTACTTGACTAGTAGCCATATAATCGACCTCTTTTGAGCTGAGTGCTATAGATCTCTAAAACATGTTGTACCAAGAAATTGTTGTTGACCCAACACTGCAAATTTCTCTTGATGTGCTCTTCCTGTCTGAGGGACTCCTTGCCCAATCTACATCTATGAAGCCTTGGAGCTTCACTCCATCAATATGTCTGTACCATAAACCAAAGTCTATTATGCCTCTAAGGTATCTAAGAACATGTTTTTTTTTTCCAGTGAAGCTTGGTAGGCTCCACCATGAACTCACTAGGTTGGTTCACTGTAAAAAAAATATTAGGCCTTTTGTTCACCAAGTACATCAAGGACCTCACCAACAAATTCTGTAGATAGTGCCATCTACTGCCTCACCTATAGAAGCATCCTCTTTCCTCTAGTTAGTATGAAGAGGAGTGTCCATGGGTTTGCAATCTTGCATATGGAATCTCTGAAGGATTTCAGAGGTGTACTTCCCCTGTCCAACAAATATCTCTCCATCTCCCTGCCACACCTCCAAACCAAGGAAGTAGTGCATAAACCCCATATCCTTCATCTCAAACTCTCTTGCAAGGTCCTCCTTGCAATACTGAATCAACTTGTCATCTCTTGTCAATATCAAATCATCTACATAAGAACTAAGATGAGAAGACCACCATCAACCATAATGTAGTAAAGATTGGAATATGCTTCACTCTTAGTGAAGCCCAATCCAATGAGATAAGAATATATGCAAGTGTACCAAGAAATAGGTGCATGCTTATTACCATAGAGGGATCTCTTGAGCCTACACACATGTGCCTCCCTACTAAAGATCTCAAACCCCTCATGCTAATCAATGTAGATCTCTTCCTCAACCACTTTATTGAGGAAGGAAATTTTAACATCCATTTGGTGGATCCTCCACCCCATCTATGTTTCTAATGCAAGTATGGTCTTGATAGATGAGTATCTTGCCATGTGGGAAAATGTCTCCTCGTAATCAATCCCCTCCACTTGTGAGAAGCCTTTGGCCACAAATATGGCCTTGTACTTCTCAATGTTTCCATTAGCTTCATGTTTCACCTTATACACCCACTTGGAGCCAATAATAGATTTTCCCTCAGGTCTAGGCACAACCTCCCAATCATCATTATTCATGATGGAATCATACTCCTACACCATGAAATCTACGCACACCTGCTAGGAAACATCCTCTTCAAAAGAAGATGGCTTAGAATCAATCAACTCTAACATGAGTGCCATATATCCTATATATTTGTTTGGTGATCTCCTTTGTCTGCATGAGGAAATAGGAGATCCAACTTGCTCCTAATATTCCTGCACCAATCTGTCAACCAATTGGTCCTCTTCCTCCCTTCTCTTGACGGATCTATGTGAGTGGGTTCCTCCACTCAGTTTTCTCTCTGCTTCTCCACATGTGGTTGCTCCACATTCTCCTCCTGGAATGTTTCCTTGCCTTTGAGCAAGATCTGACTCTATGGATTTGACTAAGGTTTCTCCTTTGGTGCTAGAAGCTCCTCCTTTAGTGGCATGCTCAAATCTCACTCTAGAGATCAACTCCTCATGGCTTTCTACTCATCACAGTCATTCTAATTAAGGAAATTTACACCTTGTAAATATGAGGTGTCTCTATGTAGACTATAAATACCCCCCTCTGTCGTGCGCTCCAACTTTTCCTCGTATCTTTTGAGACATTGAAATATACTATGGATCCAAAAATGCAAAAGTGGGAGACATATTTCTTCCTCCTCGTGAAAGCCTCTTCAGGTGTAATCATTCCAAGAATTTTGGGAGGGCTCCTATTCAGCCAGTAAAGAGTTGTATTGCAAGCTTCTGCACATGAGGATAGTGGAAATCCCTGGTCATGCAACATTGCTCTAGTATCTGCTATAATAATTCTATTTTTCCTCTATATAATCCCATTTTGTTGTGGGTTTTGGGGTGCAATCAACTCCCTTTTAATACCCTCCTTGACACATAATTATTTTAAGTAATTAGACACATATTCTCGTCCATTATCACTTCTCAGGTATTTAATTTTATTTCTAGTCTCATTTTCAACTAAGGCTTTAAATTCAACAAACTTTGAATAAATCTCATATTTCTTATTCATGAAATGGATCCAAAATTTGTGGGAAAAATAATTAATGAAGATCACATAATACCTGTGTTTTGAAACTGAGATTGTTGAAAATGGTCCACACACATATGAGTGAACTCGCTCCAAGATGGCTCTAGCTCTGCTATCTCAGCCCTGGAAGGAGTATTTAACATATTTTCTAAGAGTGTGGCCCTTGCACACATAATGTTGATCAAGGGTACATTTTGGAAGTCCAATGGTGATTCTGCTGCATTATTTTTAAAGATCCATGGTGTAGGTGTCTCATGCACCTATGTTATTTATCTCCAACATCTCGGCCTTAAAGATGTTCTACGTTGCTACTCACTAATGCAACACATGCATCCACCTATAACTTGTAGATATTTTTAACCCAAACACCAATTTGTTTTACTTTTCCACTAGTAACACACTTCAGATATGCCTTCCCTTTACTGAACACCACATCATATCCTTTGTCTTCAAGTATAGCTACAGAAACTATATTTTTCTTCAGACCAGGCACATACATTGCATTATTTAGTTGAAGATGTGAGCTTTAATCCCTCTTAAAGGTGATCGTGAAAATCCCTTTGGTATTATATTTTCCATCATCTCCAAGTTCTATGTGTAATTGTAAATCCTTATCCTCTAAGCTGTTTAAGAAATCCTTATTTCATGTCATATGAAATGAAGCACCAGATTCAAAGTACTATACACTACCTTGTACAATACTTTCCATGAAAGAAATGAGGATGAAATTGAAATCGAATTGTGATGTGAGAACATTTCCTCCTACTCCTCCTGCAAGATTCTTATTGGATTTATTATGTGGACACTTGGTTGCATAGTATCCATACTCACAGCCATGAAAACATTTAATTTTATGAGGTTTTTCTTCTTTCCATGGTTTTGGCTAGATTTTGCCTTGCCTTGGGCCTTGTTTCCTTTAGATTCCTTTAACTTTCCTGCTAAAATAAGGTTTTCTTCCTCATTAGTTTTGGATGTGACTCTATCTCTAGCGTTTCTTCTAATCTCCTTCTGGACCAAGTCAGACCAAAGTCTCTCCCACTCTGGGAGATTTTCTCTTCCATTAACTATATCTTGATAACTATGCCAGGACTTCGGAATACCGAGTGCTAAGCTCACAAGTTTAGATGATACCACATTTTCTCCAACTCCTCCAAGTTCATCTCTCACCTGAGTGAATCTGGATAGGTATTGAATAATAGTTTCATTTTTACTCATTTGACTATTCCTGGTTTTATATTTTAATGCCAATTTCCTGGCATCATTGCTGCTTTGGAATATATCTGTGATGGTTTTCCACATTGCATAAGCATTCTCCATGCCATGAAAATTTGAAACCACATGGTCTCTGACTCCCTCCAGTGCAATCCTCTTGGCTTTTGAGGTATCTTTCTTCCACTGAACTAGTTTTTGTGCATATAATTCTACTAGTTTTGGAATATTAATTTGTATGTACTCCAATAGTCCATTGTCATCTAGTACAACTTCCATCTTGTCTTTCCAAGAACAAAAATTCAAAGTTACCTCCAATGCATAGTCAAGCCTCAATCCATTGAAAGACATTGTTCCTGCACCAAAGAAATACCTTTTAATGCACTTCGACTTTTCTAATGCAATCTGCAAAGTATTGTGGCCACGTGTTAAAGCTTTCTAGACAAGCTAGGGTCGCATTAGTGCTGTAACATTTCTGATACACAAATAGTTCACGTGCATGTAACTGCACATAAGTGTATTGTAAGTAACGTGGCTCACCATTGAGCTCTCTTATGTTATAACTCCCTGACTATCACTTGCAGGGTGTGTTATTACTTTAATCCAGAGAGAGAAAAAAATTGTCTCACAAACTTCTGCTAACCCACTCTCCATTACCTCTATGTAACCAAGGCTCTAATACCATGTAGAAATAACTCAAAATTTGTTGCTGCTACTGAATTCATACTAAAATCAATAGACACAAATTTCTTCTACTCAATCTGTGGAAAGGAAAACATATAATAGAAACACATGTGATCATTCAATCACAATGAACATAGTTTTTACTAGGGAACCCAACTGGGAAAAACTTTCCTTTGTTTGTATTATATCAAATGAGAACAATGATCTATTACAATGAAAACTTCAATGCTTGAAGCTCAATATGCACTGCAATACTGATCTACTCCTTACTCATGTGCTTTCAAAAACTATGTACACTCACTAGTATACAATAATGATTACAATTATGCCTTTTTCCTCCACCCCACTAGGTAATTCGAATTGCATGCACGACTAGGGATATTTTTAGTAAACTGACAAGTTAATTGAGAGATCAGTGTGTTAAAAAAAATTACAACTACTCAATTGAACTCATACTGACTCTATTCTTGACTAGAGCTCAAATAACTTACTTTCACTAAATATAAATCCACTAGATAGCTAGATCTTAGCAATCAACTCATGCACAACTATACTTATTTGCCTCATACTCGAATTGAGTAACTAGTTAACTGAGTGACCTGGCCATGTCACTCTTGCTAATTGTCTAACAACTCATCCTACAGAAGTGGAAATTTGAATTTCTCCATTTGACTAAGGCATAAGTCAAATGGAGCCTTTTCTTGCTACAATTTAACAATATGAGGCAAGATATTCATGACATTCCCATCCAAGCTCATTGATCAAATATTATTCTATAAGGATTCCTTGTGGATTGGAATCAAATAAAGAATCGATCTTTGTTTTCTTGACCTAGATCTTAGCAAGGAAGAGTTTAGTCATCTCCCTCTCTTACTTGGGATGAATGCTACTTAAACTCGCCTTCTTTTACATTGTCATCTAGATAACCTTTTCATATACAACTAAGTCATTGTCTACTTGGTTGCTTGATTACATGTCTATCATGTTCTTCTCTGCATTCTTCTTGTATTTATTTGGATGAAACTCTAGATGTAGCTTCCAACACTTATCGTTGGTGAGAACATTAATATTACAATGGTTACAACGGTGTTTTGGATCCTTGCACTTATGTGCAAGATTGTTTCCTTCTTATCCTTTCCTTTCCATTTCTTTTTTCTCTCCTTGGAAGCATCTTAGTGGTCTTTATGTTTGGAACCACTTGGATATTCTTTTTTTGTTACCCATACTTTCCAAATATTTTTCTTGCAACAAGACTCACCAACTATCCTATATTTAAAGAGCATCACTTTTCTCCATAAATAAAAATATGTAGAACACCTAAATATTTGAGAATTCCATCTAGTATTTTGGGAGAAATACCCAACACAATGGCCATTTTTCTAAACTTAGTGGTGTAGTATTTCATACTTTTTCCTTGCTTCTACTAAAAGTAATGTCGATGGATTTCATATTCCTCTTTGTATCTAATAGGGTATAGTCACAGACTTAATGAGGGATTTAAATACCTCCTATATTAAGGGTCTTTAGACCTGTGTTTTTATCATATATTATGTATGGTGTAAATGATAGTAATCCTTGGTTAATGTGTAATATAAGGTAAATGAAGGTTTGTTGAGAGCAGTTACAACCACTCCAACTATCTTATCTATGTATAAATATACCCAAAGTCTAATAGAATATTGGTTGGATTTCCTTCCCAATAATCATGTTATTCTTTTTGTATTCATGTGTGTTATTTTTGTTCCAATGTGTAGCTTGTTCATACTTATGTATGCTTATAATAGTCTAGTTTTGTTGCCTCCTTCTTTTGGCAGGGTGACAACAACAACGAATGAAGGAGTGGATCAAAATTGCAAAGGAAAAAGTAAATATTATCAGATCAAACAAGAAGTCTGCAGGTAAAATATGATGCAAGACTAATTTTTGTGAGAAATAGTTATGAAATAATATTGAGACCGAGAATTTTCCGTTTTGTTTGCAATCCGAATGATGGAAGATATGCTTTTCGATTTTTGATGATACACAAACCTCAGTACATCATTTAGCAGCCAAGAAAGCCAACAAAAGACAAATATCAAAACATTCACTATAGCCAACATATATAAAATTGCAGCATAATTGACATAGCAACAACAAAAAAATTCTAATAAAAATGCTTGTAGTAACAAAAAAGATATTCAAGAACAGGAAATCAAACAAATAAAACACACAAAGAGTTGAACATTTAAAATGATGACAACATCAAAGGAATGAATGGATTAAACCCCTTGGTATAAATTTGTAGAATTGTTCTTGGATTGTGACAGAAGAAAAGGTAGGTGCTTCTTATGCAGATAATTTTCTTAGTTTATGAACGATGGAAGACTCCCACGAATGATAGTCACACGTTGGACTTGTCCGTTTCTTTTGTGGTTTTGAGCTGCATAGCCTTGACGAATTTTGATTGAGATAGACTCCCTAATAGGGTATTGACAGCCTTTGCATTTGTTTCATACTACCTTTTACCAGTCATATCTGTAGGAGTTGCTGAAGGAAATGTGTATCCTATTTCCACAATATCCCAAACTTCTGTACCAAGAGATTGAAGATAGGCAGTGATTCTTACCTTCCAATAAACAAAGTTGCTCCCATCGAAAATTGGTGGCCTGATTGATGCTTCCTTTTCGTAGTTGTTCATGATGATAGATCTTCCTTCAAGCGATCAAGCTTCTCCTGAAGGACCTGCTCTGATTCCAATTGTTGAAAATAATACTGAGAGGGGGGGTGAATCAGTATTATCAAATTCCTTTTCAATTTACACAAAGATTTGCAGATATGACTAATGAAACTTGCGTATACCTTCCAGACTTATAATTTAATTTATTCGTTAAATGTTGATCATTAATTTGTGTGTCAGAACCATATAACAGTAAGTAGGAACAGAAAAGTAGAGCAGACAGTCACACAAAAGAACACATGATATAGGGTGGAAACCCAATGTGGGTGAAAACCACCTACTGCAATATGTCTCTATCTTCTTTCAATTAGAAACTTCTTTTTACAATGATTCTGTACTGGTGCGGTCTTACACTAGCACGCAGGCTTCAACCTGCAGAAGGCTACAACCTTCTCTCGTTCTCCAGACTCTCCTGGAAGGGAGCTACAACCCCCTTAGCTCTTGTACTAGCTGAGGTACTAGTACATAGGTGCTGACCTACATAAGACTTCTCTTTTCTTCCAGGGACCACGTTTCATAAATTTTCAGACTGGATCCATGAATATCAATCAAACATCAAATAGATCTGCAATCAACCAACTTCCTTGTACAAATACTGAATCAATAACTTCTCAGAACACAGTACCAGTAACCAGACACCAATTCAGAACCCGGAACACTGCAGTAATAAACAAAAGCAGCTAAAACATATTTCAAGAAAAGTCTGCTACTTCACCAATAGAAATCTACGTACATACGCATATATGTCAAAGCGAACCTGCGTGTATACGCAGTATTCACTTCCTTAACCTGTGGGTATCCGCGCCTCCGCTGTGTCAAACCTGCGGGTATCTACGCCTCTGCTGTGTCAATCCTGCGGAATGCGCGCCTGCGCTGTGTCAAACCCGCGTATATACGCGCCTTCGTTGTATCAAACCTGCAGAATACGCGCCTGCGCTGTGTCAAACCCGCGTATGTCCGCGCCTTCGCTGTGTTGAACCTGCAGGTATACGCGCCTCCATTGTGTCGGACCTGCGGATATAGATCTATAAATGATAATTTATCCCTTTTCTTAATCAGACTTCAATTATACCCAGATTATCAGATTTATAGATCTAATCATGTGCCAAAGAGATCTCGACCTATCAATAGATCTTAACCATCTTGTAATGCTCAGGTTCCTCCTTGATTCAGGTCCAGCTATAACTCACCAACCGATCATCAGTATTTCAGATCTTGCTCTTCTCAAGATATTCAACACATCATTCCACACCAAACCAAATGATCTCCTTTCCTTTTTATAGTCTAGGCCTTACTCAAACCATGGTCCAAAACCATAGAGATCCAATGCTAGGGACCCAATACCTGGGTTTAATACTGTAGATGCAAACCCACGGACCAAAACCATAGGTTCAAAAATGTCAGACTAAATACCATGGACCAACAATAAGATTTCCCACGTGTGCACGCTTTTCTCTGCATGAAAGTGCATGCTCTGTACATACACACCTTTTGATCGGTACACTTGCATATATGTACCCATCTTTTGATCGGTGCACCTGCGTATGTACGGGGCTTTGTGAAAAGGAACCTGGGGGTATCTCATTTTCTACCATTCTGAGAGCCTGAAATGTGATTTGCTATTTGAGTGAGTTGCCATCAAGGACAACACTTATTTCATTAAGCCAAACCTGTGCCAAACCTGTGTCATAATGCTAACACTTGAGATTGAGGAGACACACAAGGACATTCTTTTCAAACATTGGGACACAAGGATCAAATAAGTTGAGCTAGTAGTGCTAAGAGAAGCTGGGGTGGTGAAGAACATAATCAAGGCGGTAAACCACACTCTGTTTGCCACCAACCTGGTAAGAGAAGGCAATTCAAAAGAAATGTTTGATTTAGGTGATTTTCATAAAAGCTGGCAAGAAAAAGAAGAAACTCAAAGGGGAGCAATGGCAAAATTGGCAAAGACCGACTAGGATTCGTATTGGCAATACCTCATCAAGCCGCATGGCCAAATCATGACCCTTAACTCCTCACTCCATTCAACTCAACGGATGCTGCCACCTCTCACCGATGTGATTTTCATAGGACAGGTCAGAACACATTCTGGGGCACCTCCTCAAGTCAAACCGATTGCCAACATATGCGATTTGAAGGACAAGCTGGCAGACAGCAAATCATCATCATAGCCTCTACTCACCAAGCCACTGTCTATTTTTAGAGTTATTTAACTAGTTAGGAGGAAGTTTTCTTTAAACCTCCTCAAGTTTTTGTATAATCTATTTTTGCACAATAGTTAGAATAGCATTTATACCCTTCTAATGCATTTAAAGAAGGGTCCAGAATTTTATCAAAAACATTTGCAAAGAATGCACTATTGTAAGTTTGTGAATGCTTTGGTGAAATTATGGAACATGATTGTTTCTTTTAAATATCACACTACTTTCCTTTGTTGATGCACTAGTGTATACTTGGGAGATAATTTGATCTGAATAAAGGAGTTGATCCATGTCATTAGTCAAATGAGCAAAAATTCACACATATGGTACTTTTATCTTATATGATTGATTATGTTTCTGTTTAATTAGTGACAACACTTTATTCTCATGAATTGTGTATGGGATATATTCTTTCTGTTAAGTGTTAATTGAACTATTGTATAATGCCTAGCTGAAATTGTCTACTTTCATATATAAATCATCATACATACGATATAGTTTATACAATTTCTTTGACTAACTATTTAGTCAAATAAATTATCTTTATACGTTATCATATCTGTTTTATGCGTGATTGATCTTTATTATCACATGTCAAGCAGATATCTTTGTAGATCGCATATCACACAGAAATACCCAGGTTTATATTAGAATAATTTAGTTAGAGATTTTCATAATAGAATAGGTCATTTAGATTATCATTACTCTATTGCAATGACTCGTGAACCACCCACTCTCATCTTAAAACCCACACTGGAAAACTGGTCCCGTTATCCCAATGAACATAGTTTTTACTAGGGAACCCAACTGGGAAAAACTTTCCTTTGTTTGTATTATATCAGATGAGAACAATGATCTATTACAATGAAAACTTCAATGCTTGAAGCTCAATATGCACTGCAATACTGATCTACTCCTTACTCATGTGCTTTCAAAAACTATGTACACTCACTAGTATACAATAATGATTAAAATTATGCCTTTTTCCTCCACCCCACTAGGTAATTCGAATTGCATGCACGACTAGGGATATTTTTAGTAAACTGACAAGTTAATTGAGAGATCAGTGTGTTAACAAAAATTACAACTACTCAATTGAACTCATACTGACTCTATTCTTGACTAGAGCTCAAATAACTTACTTTCACTAAATATAAATCCACTAGATAGCTAGATCTTAGCAATCAACTCATGCACAACTATACTTATTTGCCTCATACTCGAATTGAGTAACTAGTTAACTGAGTGACCTGGCCATGTCACTCTTGCTAATTGTCTAACAACTCATCCTGTAGAAGTGGAAATTTGAATTTCTCCATTTGACTAAGGCACAAGTCAAATGGAGCCTTTTCTTGCTACAATTTAACAATATGAGGCATGATATTCATGACATTCCCATCCAAGCTCATTGATCAAATATTATTCTATAAGGATTCCTTGTGGATTGGAATCAAATAAAGAATCGATCTTTGTTTTCTTGACCTAGATCTTAGCATGGAAGAGTTTAGTCATCTCCCTCTCTTACTTGGGATGAATGCTACTTAAACTTGCCTTCTTTTACATTGTCATCTAGATAATATTTTCATATACAACTAAGTCATTGTCTACTTGGTTGCTTGATTACATGTCTATCATGTTCTTCTCTGCATTCTTCTTGTATTTATTTGGATGAAACTCTAGATGTAGCTTCCAACACTTATCGTTGGTGAGAACATTAATATTACAATGGTTACAACGGTGTTTTGGATCCTTGCACTTATGTGCAAGATTGTTTCCTTCTTATCCTTTCCTTTCCATTTCTTCTTTCTCTCCTTGGAAGCATCTTAGTGGTATTTATGTTTGGAACCACTTGGATATTCTTTTTTTGTTACCCATACTTTCCAAATATTTTTCTTGCAACAAGACTCACCAACTATCCTATATTTAAAGAGCATCACTTTTCTCCATAAATAAAAATATGTAGAACACCTAAATATTTGAGAAGTCCATCTAGTATTTTGGGAGAAATACCCAACACAATGGCCATTTTTCTAAACTTAGTGGTGTAGTATTTCATACTTTTTCCTTGCTTCTACTAAAAGTAATGTCGATGGATTTCATATTCCTCTTTGTATCTAATAGGGTATAGTCACAGACTTAATGAGGGATTTAAATACCTCCTATATTAAGGGTCTTTAGACCTATGTTTTTATCATATATTATGTATGGTGTAAATGATAGTAATCCTTGGTTAATGTGTAATATAAAGTAAATGAAGGTTTGTTGAGAGCAGGTACAACCACTCCAACTATCTTATCTATGTATAAATATACCCAAAGTCTAATAGAATGTTGGTTGGATTTCCTTCCCAATAATCATGTTATTCTTTTTGTATTCATGTGTGTTATTTTTGTTCCAAGATGTAGCTTGTTCATACTTATGTATGCTTATAATAGTCTAGTTTTGTTGCCTCCTTCTTTTGGCTGGGTGACAACAACAACGAATGAAGGAGTGGATCAAAATTGCAAAGGAAAAGGTAAATATTATCAGATCAAACGAGAAGTCTGCAGGTAAAATATGTTGCAAGTCTAATTTTTGTGAGAAATAGTTATGAAATAATATTGAGACCAAGAATTTTCTGTTTTGTTTGCAATCTGAATGATGGAAGATATGCTTTTCGATTTTTGATGATACACAAACCTCAGTACATCATTTAGCAGCCAAGAAAGCCAACAAAAGACAAATATAAAAACATTCACTATGGCCAACATATATAAAATTGAAGAATAATTGACATAGCAACAACAAAAAAATTCTGATAAAAATGCTTGTAGTAACAAAAAAGATATTCAAGAACAGGAAATCAAATAAATAAAACACACAAAGAGTTGAACATTTAAAATGATGACAACATCAAAGGAATGAATGGATTAAACCCCTTGGTATAAATTTGTAGAATTGTTCTTGGATTGTGACAGAAGAAAAGGTAGGTGCTTCTTATGCAGATAATTTTCTTAGTTTATGAACGATGGAAGACTCCCACGAATGATAGTCACACATTGGACTTGTCCGTTTCTTTTGTGGTTTTGAGCTGCATAGCCTTGACGAATTTTGATTGAGATTGACTCCCTAATAGGGTATTGACAGCCTTTGCATTTGTTTCATACTACCTTTTACCAGTCATATCTGTAGGAGTTGATGAAGGAAATGTGTATCCTATTTCCACAATATCCCAAACTTCTGTACCAAGAGATTGAAGATAGGCAGTGATTCTTACCTTCCAATAAACAAAGTTGCTCCCATTGAAAATTGGTGGCCTGATTGATGCTTCCTTTTCGTAGTTGCTCATGATGATAGATCTTCCTTCAAGCGATCAAGCTTCTCCTGAAGGACCTGCTCTGATTCCAATTGTTGAAAATAATACTGAGAGGGGGGGTGAATCAGTATTATCAAATTCCTTTTCAATTTACACAAATATTTGCAGATATGACTAATGAAACTTGCGTATACCCTCCAGACTTATAATTTAATTTATTCATTAGATGTTGATCATTAATTTGTGTGTCAGAACCATATAACAGTAAGTAGGAACAGAAAAGTAGAGCAGACAGTCACACAAAAGAACACATGATATAAGGTGGAAACCCAATGTGGGTGAAAACCACCTACTGCAATATGTCTCTATCTTCTTTCAATTAGAAACTTCTTTTTACAATGATTCTATACTGGTGCAATCTTACACTAGCACGCAGGCTTCAACCTGCAGAAGGCTACAACCTTCTCTCGTTCTCCAGACTCTCCTGGAAGGGAGCTACAACCCCCTTAGCTCTTGTACTAGCTAAGGTACTAGTACATAGGTGCTGACCTACAGAAGACTTCTCTTTTCTTCCAGGGACCACGTTTCATAAATTTTCAGACTGGATCCATGAACATCAATCAAACATCAAATAGATCTGCGATCAACCAACTTCTTTGTAGAAATAATGAATCAATAACTTCTCAGAACACAGTACCAGTAACCAGACACCAATTCAGAACCCAGAACACTGCAGTAATAAACAAAAGCAGCTAAAACATATTTCAAGAAAAGTCTGCTACTTCACCAATAGAAATCTACGTATATACGCTTATACGTCAAAGCGAACCTGCGTGTATACGCAGTATTCATTTCCTTAACCTGCGGGTATCCGCGCCTCCGCTGTGTCGAACCTGTGGGTATCTGCGCCTCTGCTGTGTCAATCCTGCGGAATGCGCGCCTGCGCTGTGTCAAACCTGCGTATATCCGCACCTTCGCTGTGTCAAACCTGCGGAATACGCGCCTGCGCTGTGTCAAACCCGTGTATGTCCGCGCCTTCGCTGTGTCGAACCTGCAGGTATACGCGCCTCCACTGTGTCGGACCTGCGGGTATAGATCTATAAATTATAATTTATCCCTTTTCTTAATCAAACTTCAATTATACCCAGATTATCATATTTATAGATCTAATCATGCGCCAAAGAGATCTCGACCTATCAGTAGATCTTAACCAACTTGTAATGCTCAGGTTCCTCCTTGATTCAGGTCCAGCTATAACTCACCAACCGATCATCAGTATTTCAAATCTCGATCTTCTCAAGATATTCAACACATCAGTCCACACCAAACCAAATGATCTCCTTTCCTTTTTATAGTCTAGGCCTTACTCAAACCATGGTCCAAAACCATAGAGATCCAATGCTAGGGACCCAATACCTAGGTTTAATACTGTAGATGCAAACCCACGGACCAAAACCATAGGTTCAAAAATGTCAGACTAAATACCATGGACCAACAATAAGATTTCCCACGTGTGCACGCTTTTCTCTGCATGAAAGTGCGTGTACTGTACATACACACCTTTTGATCGGTACACTTGCATATATGTATGCATCTTTTGATCGGTGCACCTGCGTATGTACGGGGCTTTGTGAAAAGGAACCTGGGGGTATCTCATTTTCTACCATTCTGAGAGCCTGAAATGTGATCTGCTATTTGAGTGAGTTGCCATCAAGGACAACACTTAGGTCATCGAGCCAAACCTGTGCCAAACCTGTGTCATAATGCTAACACTTGAGATTGAGGAGACACACAAGGACATTCTTTTCATAGATTGGGACACAAGGATCAAATAAGTTGAGCTAGTAGTGCTAAGAGCAGCTGGGTGGTGAAGAACATAATCAAGGCGGTAAACCACACTCTGTTTGCCACCAACCTGGTAAGAGAAGGCAATTCAAAAGAAATGTTTGATTTAGGTGATTTTCATAAAAGCTGGCAAGAAAAAGAAGAAACTCAAAGGGAAGCAATCGCAAAATTGGCAAAGACCGACTAGGATTCGTATTGGCAATACCTCATCAAGCCGCATGGCCAAATCATGACCCTTAACTCCTCACTCCATTCAACTCAACGGATGTTGCCACCTCTCACCGATGTGATTTTCATAGGACAGGTCAGAACACATTCTGGGGCACCTCCTCAAGTCAAACCGATTGCCTACATATGCGATTTGAAGGACAAGCTGGCAGACAGCAAATCATCATCATAGCCTCTACTCATCAAGCCACTGTCTATTTTTAGAGTTAGTTAACTAGTTAGGAGGAAGTTTGCTTTAAACCTCCTCAAGTTTTTGTATAATCTATTTTTGCACAATAGTTAGAATAGCATTTATACCCTTCTAATGAATTTAAAGAAGGGTCCAGAATTTTATCAAAAACATTTGCAAAGAATACACTATTGTAAGTTTGTGAATGCTTTGGTGAAATTATGGAACATGATTGTTTCTTTTAAATATCAGACTACTTTCCTTTGTTGATGCACTATTGTATACTTGGGAGATAATTTGATCTGAAGAAAGGAGTTGATCCATGTCATTAGTCAAATGAGCAAAAATTCACACATATGGTACTTTTATCTTATATGATTGATTATGTTTCTGTTTAATTAGTGACAACACTTTATTTTCATGAATTGTGTATGGGATATATTCTTTCTGTTAAGTGTTAATTGCACTATTGTATGATGCCTAGCTGAAATTGTCTACTTTCATATATAAATCATCATATATGTGATATAGTTTATACAATTTCTTTGACTAACTATTTAGTCAAAGAAATTATCTTTATACGTTATCATCTCTGTTTTATGCGTGATTGATCTTTATTATCACATGTCAAGCAGATATCTTTGTAGATCGCATATCACACAGAAATACCCAGGTTTATATTAGAATAAGTTAGTTAGAGATTTTCATAATAGAATAGGTCATTTAGATTATCATTACTCTATTGCAATCACTCGTGAACCACCCACTCTCATCTTAAAACCCACACTGGCAAACTGGTCTCGTTATCCCCAGTCGGAGCCACCACTTTAAATGGAAAAGGAATTGTTTTAAGGTTCGGAGTGGGTGGTTATCCCCCATGTTGGGGCAGTAGAAATTTGAGGCCGCAACGCTTACCTATGAAAGTCTTTCATTTTTGTGTTTGTTTATGCCTAGGAATACCCGCGATATTGCTAGTAGCACTCTTTTTCTCTGCATCTTCTACCCTTAAATATAGAAGTGTCTGCATTGTGGGGTAACGATGCCCATTAAAAGGGGCTTGATATGAATACAATACTTTCGAGTGTACTATTTTCTTTGGATTGTTTAATTCTCCAACTTTTATTTTATCAACAATCCTGAATATAGAAATTTAAATCTTCAACAAATTGTTATAAGGAAGCTTAGAATGACTATTAATCGTGAAAATTTAAGGGTTGCCCTTTTCAATCCAAGGGCTAGCTTGAAACCTAAAGCAAGGAGGTTTTCCTAACCTCCATAGGCTTCCTTGGCATTGATCCCTAACTCAGATCAACCTAATGAACAACAAGTAGTAGCCTACAAATCGATCAGTAAAAGAATATGCTTCCGTACCCATGACTTGATCCAATACTTCATCATTGAAAGGAATTGAGAATGGATCATGTATATAGGTAATGTTAAGGCTTCTGGAATCAACACAAACCAAGATGTTATCAACAACTTTCTTACTTACGATGACTATGTGGTTTATCAAATTTGGCTTTTCCGTTGGAAATATAATTATGCAACAAGCATTTTATCAATCTCCCTCTTTACCTTTCCTTGACTTGCAAATTCTATCTATGGGTTTGATGTTTAACTGGTATGGAATCAGGATAATCCATAGTTATATCGTATGTATATTTCACTTCTCCATTACCCTTCGGCTCTTGGAAGGAGAGAAGTTCAAACTCTTCTATGTTGCCTTATTTCCCAACATCATATACAATTTTGTTATAAAAAAAATGTATCCCTATACTTGTGTTCCATCTCCTTGAATTTTATTGTATCCTAATGTTGTGAACAAAATTGAGTGGGAAGCCAAGGCCTCATACCATCAAAAAACAAAATTTGTTTATTCTTAAATAGAATCATAATAACTTTGGGGACTTCACCAACATAAGAGAAATCAACACATGTTTTTTCTCAAACCTCACCCTTGTACTTGGTCTCTCTATGATTCTCAATGAAAGTATCAATGTTTAGGAATTTGCCCCAAGGTATGCATAAATGTATGCACCTGGAATCTATATTGACCGCTCTCTCTTTTCCACTTCCGCAAACAATTCTCAATATGACTAATACGAGATAACAAACCTTCATACTACAAAAAAATAATTGCTTTCCCCTTTGTTTTGGAAGGTTGTGGAATTCAAATTTAGGGAGAGGAACAAATCTTTGGACCATGGTTAGTTGAAAAACATCCCAAGAAGGAAGGTCATTTATGAATGGCCCACCACCAAGTAGGAGTATCTCATAAGACAACATCTAAAGCTTCAACCCATTATTACTCTACAACTCTACATTCCATAACATCTAGGAACGTTTCCACATTTCTCAGTACGTCATAAATGGGAGAATCCCAAAACTATGTGCCAATTTAGTGAACCATTTCTCTATTGCACACTTGTGACTTAATAATCCATGCCTATGGTCTTTCCAATTATAGAAATATTCTTTTGAATCAATATCAAAATAGTGGATGCTCCTCCAACATATTGATCCATCAATAATGATATTAATATAATAATAATGTCATCCTACATTGAGATTATAGATGTGACCCCACATATACATGTTCATCTTATCTCAGACCTTCATATAAATCTAATGATTTCACAACCCTAATATTGTCTACTTCAAAGGTCATTATCACGTTTTTCAAATAAATAGTGGCTAGATTTTCAAAATCAAATTCAATACCGAATAAATAAAAATAGTGATACTTCACATCCATGATCTCAATGACCTCAAGTCTGTGAACATTTTTACTCTTGGCAATTCCATTTCCACATCTTCCAATCTTTCTCATGGGAAAATTCATATATTGATTGGTCATACACAACTAAATAGGGGTATAAAGTAGCTTGGTGATACTCATCGCTTCCCAAGAATTCTTAGGAAGGAAGTTAATAGTTGACCCCTAATGTAGCATAACATACTTAATATCATGACCATATCCCTATGCACCCAAATAAAACTCCCTTTACGTTTCCTTTTTTCTCCTCCTCTGTCAATGTGAGTATCTCTTAGATTTAAATAGGAAAGGATATAAACTTCTCTGTTACCTCCTACCAAAAAATTAAGAAAGGCATGCAACTTTCAAGATATGTACTCATCACTGAGAATTTTAGAAAAGTAACTATAATAATTTATACACAAGGGTGGATGAATTACCTTGAACTTTTTAGTGGGAATCTTTCCACAACTCACACCAAGTTCAAAAGCATTTGACTTGCATTCATCATGGATCTTTGCAACTCTCAAAGTGGCTAAAGCGTACATATTCTTGAACATCTCAACATTTATGAAAATGGTTTTATATTATGCATCATCAAACTTGGAAGCATCTTATCCAGTTTTCCCAACATGATCAAGTAAAAGGTTATTAGCATTTGCTCCAACGTTATATCCTCCTTTGGTAACAACATTGATAGTGGATCCTACATTATGCATATTCAACCTTGGCTTTCATTGATAAAAGTTGCATTTTACCTACTTAAGTCTCCCATATCTCAATGAGAGTGGGGTAGCCCTCAATAGCAAAAGTATTAACTTCAGAATGGGTACACCAAGGTCAATGAGGCAATGGAAAATATTTGGCAATGTGTCCCACCTTGTCATAGTTATAACACCTAATTGGATTCTTCCATCTATAATTATAACCTCCTCCTCAACCTATTCCACCTTGTGGATATTTGTTGTTTGCAACTCAAAAATGATCACTCTCCATTCATTCAACCAAATCATATGAGGATCAACATTTATCCTTTCTATGGATAATAGAATTGCAACATGTACAACAAATTATGCTAGGAGTGGAGGAGTATTATTATGGTATTAGATAATGTTGTAGAGGGTGTCTATAAGTACATTAAATATCACAATAATTTGTTAAGTGGATAATTTGATATTGGGTTCTGCTATATAATGTTGATGCATATTGGAGGGGACCTGCAACAAAAACCTATGTAACTCCACCCCCAAGTCACCTTGGGAAATTACCATGAAGAGGGGTCTGCACAACTCTCCATCTACTTAGAGGACACTCATGAGAATGATGTATCTCTATCTTGCAATTGGTAAACCAAATATGTTCTCTCCCAACCTTCATTTTCATCAACTCTCGAATCTACTTTGTAAGGGTCACAATATTAGACCTAAGATTACTTAGGATCTTCCCTAGTAGTTCTAATATTTATATTACCTAGATACCCTATTTTGTACTCGATCATCGTAGTTACTCTAAGGCTTCACTGGAGGTGGCGAACATTTATTGCATCAATGGGATTTTTGTCAATCGTAACTCTCCCTCCCACCCCCTTAAAGCCAATTGTGTTTGTGGAAGTTGTGACTTATTGATCTAGCCTGACCACTAAGGACTATTTTGAACGTAGGGTTACAAAAATACTTCCTTTTCAAAGTTTGCAGAATTAATTTTTGGTAACCACCATCACGCCCATCTCGTCGAGATCTTTCTGACGATATAAAGTTGATCTCAATTCAAATTCCAAATTGGAAGTTATGACCATTTAAAATTTGGCCAATTAAATTTTGTCGTCTCAATAAGGGGCCACCATGTATGACCCAGATGTGTTCCACGTGGCTCTACCACGTCACCACGATTAGTCCCATGCCACTCAAATCAATGTGGCATCCACATAGCTAATGTGAGCCCTCCCTGGCACTTACCACCTCACACCAGCTTGTGAGTCCCACAGGTCTCGACCCCTTCGTGTTTTATTATTGTCCTTCATTCTATCTATTTTATGGGAAATTTGGTGTGCATACAAGCATGCCCTTTCGACACACCCCCAGATCCCCATGGAGGTGCATAACCATTTCATTCTCACACTATCCTTAAAATAAATAACTATCGGAGTTTCATTCATTCTTTATTTAGTATACACTTAAGGAATTCTCTCCTCATCTTATAAAATAGTTTACAGACTCACTACTCATGTTGGGTCCCTATAATACTAGTGATTACCCCATTACTATTGTAGTTATACCCCTTATTTATATTGTTGTGCCCCTATTACCCCCATATTGTTATTTTTGTGCCCCTTAGAATCCTTCTATTGTTATTTTTGTGGCTTTATAATATTATTGTTAGGTCGGCTGGATTATATTGTGACTCCTTAGACTCCTATATATAGAAAGGAGGTTTTGTCATTTGTATCATCCAAGAATTGTTCATTTATGTAATGTAAAGGAGGTTGCCCCCTCGAAGAGGCTGAATTCTAAGGCGTTGATCTTTCTTTTCTATCTTTTCTTGAGCTGGTTTCATAACATTTGGTATCAGAGCTTTGGATTCTAGGGTTTCGCTGCTCCAAACAGGTCATCGTGCCATTTTCGCTATAACTTTTTTTGTGACATTTTAGAAGTCGCAAAAAAAACCCATTTGAGAAGACATCGCGCTGAACCTTGGGTCCGAATTTCAGAGTATTTCGCGCGATATTTTCGGAGATATGATCTGAAGAAGTTGGTCTTTTTGCAGACTCCTGAATTACATTCAAAACAGGTGACCTGGGGAAAATCGTCATAACTTTCTTTCTGAGCATCGGATTGAAATTTCGTAAGAAGGTAAAGAAAGAGGACAGACTGTAGTTTTCTTGTATATATTTTTTAGAGTCAAAGGTTGGAACAGTGACATGTGGAACTTCATACAAGTTCGCTCTACTGAACTAGTCTATAATCAGGTCACTGCGGGAGATTGTGCATAACTCTTTCTTGGAGAATCCAATTTGGATCAGACTAGTGGCATTGGAAAGAGGACATAGAAGGCTACTATAGGTCATAGTTTCAGAACTAGATGATTCGAAATTACAGAGATACATCAGATTCAATATCAGGCTTCTACAAAGTAAAAAAAAAAAGGTGTGTAGTATTTTTTTTTAATTTTTGCATAAGCTTGGTTTGAAGGAATTCAAAGGGCATAGTAAAGCATTATTATCGGTAACTGATGCCCCGAGGAAAGAAAATGCAAACACCTAGTAAGGAACCTGAAAGCTCTAGCATGACTCATGAAGAAGAGGAAGAAATGCTACATGATATATCAAAATTACAAGAACAAGTGCAACAAATGTCACGCTCACAAAAGCTAACAGATGCTAAGATAAATGGCGTGGAATCTAAGATAAAGGGCATAGAAGCTAAGATGGATGATCTGAAGACAGATTTGAAGATAGACATGGCAGATTTGAAGACAGATTTGACAAATTTTCTACAAGAAATACTTACTAATGGTGAAAAGGTTGTAAAGGAAACTCATGATGTGAACAAAAGAAATGTTAATCATGATTCCATAGACTCTAATGTTGGATCGAAGACCCACCATATTCCAAAAATCGATATGAGGAAGTTTGATGGCAAGGATCCCGCCACATGGATATTACAGATGGAGCAATTCTTCGATCTCAATAATGTGCAAAACACACAAAAGGTACGTATGGAAACTTTATATTTGGAACCAAATCAGTTTGTATGGTATCAATGGCTTTGCTCTCGTAAACAATTTATCACTTGGGCAATTTTTACGGAAGAATTGATAGCACATTATGAGGATACAAAAAGCAACACTTTTTTTAGCCAATTGATAAGTCTCAAACAAAAGGGTTCAATAATGGAGCACATTGAGGAGTTCCAAAAATTGAACATAAGGGTAAAAGATATTCCAGAGGAGCATAGGATTGATGTGTTCATAGGGTCTTTAAAGGATAATATCCAACATGATGTGCGCCTTTGGGAACCTGATTCATTAGAGAAGGCATTCAGGTTAGCAAGAAAAATGGAAAGCAAAATTATGGCAACTAGGAAGCATACCATTCACAACTATAAAGACGGAAGTGTTGTTGCCCATAGTCTTCCACAACCTACAAGGTTGACACCACAACAATTGGAAGAAAAAAGAGCAAAAGGGCTTTGTTACAATTGTGATAGCAAATACACAAAAGGTCATAAGTGTGCTGAGAAGAAATTATTCTACATAGATTGTGAAGAGGAAGAAGAAAAGGAGCAAGAAAGGTCAAAAGAAGAGGATATATTCCAGGAACAAAGCCTAGATGAAGAAAAAATAAATCCGACCATATCTTGTAATGCATTGGCGGGAATTACCACTCCTCAAACCATCAAGATAGAAGGACAAATCAAGAAGAAAAAGGTAATAGTGTTGATTGATTCAGGAAGCACCCACAATTTTATTCATTGTAGGGTAGCAAAAGAATTGAATTGCTTCCTATATCCAGCACCAGAGTGTCAAGTGATGATTGCAAATGGAGGAACAATAAATTGTTCTGGAAAGTGCCATAATATCAAGCTATCCATGGGAGAATATGTATTGACTAGCCCAATGCTTTCCATTCCAATGGGAGGTGCTGATGTTGTACTAGGAGTCCAATGGCTACAATCCTTGGGTACAATAGCTTTTAATTTTCAAGAACTTTTCATGAAATTTTCTGTGGAAGGAAAGGAAGTTGAATTAAGGGGTATTGCAGGGAAACCAGGAAAGATAATCAGCTCTAATGGCATGACAAAGCTTCTAAAAAAGGAGCAAAGAGGTGTAATTGCACAATTATGTTCGCTAGATGTTTCCACATTGGAATCATCTATTTCTCCAGATCTCCAAAAAGTCCTGGACAATCATTCCAAGGTATTTGAGACTCCCAAAGGTCTCCCACCTATGCGTGATCATGATCATGCTATTCATCTGATTCCAGGAAGTGTTCCTCCAAACATCAGGCCGTACAGATATCCCTATGTCCAAAAAAGTGAAATTGAACGTATGGTTGCAGAAATGCTAGAGGCTGGTATAATTCAACCGAGTCAAAGTTCTTTCTCAGCTCCAGTAGTATTGGTGCACAAGAAGGATGGATCATGGCGCATGTGTCCAGATTATAGGGAGCTCAACAAGCTCACTATTAAAGATAAGTTCCCCATTCCTGTCATTGATGAATTACTGGATGAATTGCATGGATCAATTTACTTCACCAAGTTGGATCTTCGTTCAGGATATCATCAAATCAGAATGAAGATTGAAGACATTCCGAAAACGGCATTTAGAACTCATGAGGGTCATTATGAATTTTTGGTCATGCCTTTTGGCCTTACCAATGCACCTTCAACATTTCAAGGTTTGATGAATTCAATTTTCAAACCATTCCTTAGAAAATTTGTGTTAGTATTTTTTGATGATATACTAATCTACAGCAAGTCTTGGAAGGATCATGTTGAACATGTTGACAAGGTGCTACAACTATTGGAGGAGAAACAATTATATGCAAAAAGATCCAAATGTTTCTTTGGAGTCCAGGAGGTGGAATATTTGGGTCATATTGTATCTCATGAAGGAGTTAAGGTAGACCCTAGCAAAATTAAAGCCATTAAGGAATGGAAAATCCCCACATCCATAAAGCATCTGCGAGGATTTCTTGGGTTGACAGGGTATTATCGCAAGTTTGTTAAGAATTATGGGAGAATAGCAGCACCTCTAACAACATTATTGAAGAAAGATTCATTTTCATGGACTTCGGAAGCAACAAAGGCCTTTGAACATCTTAAAGAGGCAATGTGCCAAGCACCGGTCTTAGCTACACCGGACTTCACAAAAACCTTTATTGTGGAATGTGATGCTTCAGGAAATGGAATTGGTGTTGTTCTAATGCAAGATGAAAGACCCATTGCTTTTGAAAGTCGTCCAATCAAGGGAAAGTTTTTAAGCAAAGCTATTTATGAGAAGGAAATGTTGGCAATACTCCATGCACTTAAGAAATGGCGACCCTACCTAATGGGAAGACACTTCAAGGTAAAAACGGATCATGATAGCCTTAAATACTTTTTAGAACAAAGATTATCCTCTGAAGAGCAACAAAAGTGGGTCACAAAGATGTTGGGTTATGACTTTGAAATCATCTACAAAAAAGGGAAGCAAAATGTGGTGGCAGATGCACTCTCAAGAAAGGATGAGGATGTGGAAGCATTGTTGTGTGCCATTTCTATTATCCAACCAGATTGGATAAACGAAGCAAAGGAGGAATGGAAGAATGACGAAGAAGTGTGGGCACTTATTCGAAAGCTACAACAAGATTCCAGTACTTCTGATACATTTAGCTGGCAAAATGATTCGTTATGGTACAAAGATCGCTTATACCTCTGTAAGAATTCCCAGCTAAAACAAAAGATTCTTATGGAATTGCACACTTCTCCCTTAGGAGGGCACTCAGGATTTTTAAAAACTTACCACAGGGTTAAGAAGGAATTTTTTTGGGATGGCCTTAAATCAGATATTCAAAAGTTTGTGGCGGAATGTTTGGTTTGCCAACAAAATAAAGTTGAAACAATTAAGACACCGGGTCTATTACAACCTTTATCCATTCCAAGCCAACGTTGGGAGGAGGTTTCAATGGATTTTATCACAGGTTTACCCAAGTCTGAGGGAAAGAGTGTCATCATGGTGGTAGTTGACAGACTTACCAAGTATGCACACTTTTGTGCATTATCACATCCATTTAAAGCCAGTACAGTTTCTACTGCATTTATGGAAACAATTCAAAAGCTACATGGAAACCCAAAGATTATTGTAAGTGACAGAGATCCCATTTTCACTGGAAATTTTTGGACAGAATTATTTTCTTGTCTTGGTACTCAGTTAGCTCATAGCTCATCTTATCATCCTCAATCTGATGGGCAAACTGAGATAGTAAACAAATGTTTGGAAGGATATCTTCGTTGCTTTGTATCTGATAAACAGACACAATGGGTCAAATGGTTGCCTCTGGCTGAATGGTGGTATAACACTTCCTTCCATACAGCAACAAAAATGACCCCATTTATGGCACTTTATGGGTATCAACCACCATCCATCACATCATATTTAAGAGAAAATTCTAAGGTTCAGGCAGTGGAACATCACATCGAACATCAACAACAAGTCCTCCAACTCTTAAAGGATAACCTCGTGTTGGCACAAAATAGAATGAAACAACAGGCAGATCAACATCGCAGTGAAAGAAGTTTTGATGTAGGTGATTGGGTATTCCTACGGCTACAACCATATAAGCAAATGTCCCTAAAGCAAGCTAAGAAGGATAATAAATTATCACCAAAGTATTATGGTCCGTACAAGGTGTTGGAAAAGATTGGTACTATGGCATACAAATTGGAGCTTCCTGCAGCTTCTCGATTGCACCCAGTTTTCCATGTTTCATGTTTAAAGAAGGTTATAGGCGACAAGCTCCCAGTTCAAACAATATTGCCAGAACTTGACGAGGAAGGAAAAATTATATTGGAACCGGAAGCAGTCACAGAAACAAGAACTCGACAGCTACGAAATCGATCAATTTCAGAGTATCTTATCAAGTGGAAGAACTTATCCGCTGAAGATTCCACATGGGAGGATGAGAATTTTATGCAGAAGTATCCAGAACTACTCAAGCGTTGAGGACAACACTTTTTTGAAGGAGAGGGGCATGTTGGGTCCCTATAATACTAGTGATTACCCCATTACTATTGTAGTTATACCCCTTATTTATATTGTTGTGCCCCTATTACCCCCATATTGTTATTTCTGTGCCCCTTAGAATCCCTCTATTGTTATTTTTGTGGCTTTATATTATTATTGTTAGGTCGGCTGGATTATATTGTGACTCCTTAGACTCCTATATATAGAAAGGAGGTTTTGTCATTTGTATCATCCAAGAATTGTTCATTTATGTAATGTAAAGGAGGTTGCCCCCTCGAAGAGGCTGAATTCTAAGGCGTTGATCTTTCTTTTCTATCTTTTCTTGAGCTGGTTTCATAAAAACTCACCTTATAGGGTAGTTTATAGACTCAAGTTAAAACAGTAAGCCATCAAATTCATAGCCATATCAAATAATTGAAAACACTTGCAATAGCTGTTTACTAAGGGTACTCGGGAACCCAATCACATTCATGTATATAACTTTGTAGTTCATGAAGCATTAGCAATCGCATAAATCCAAAGGTTCAAGATAACCACAAAAACCCGTAAAGCAAATCATTCACCATGAACATGCATAAATCTCAACAACTTCTCATAGGTGATATTGATCCATACATTTACACATCTCATATCAGACATTGTCATCATTCACAGTCCCAAGAACACAAGTAAATATACTTATCGATTTAATTTGAAATGGTTGGAAATTAAAGGATGGGCTTCAACTCTCTACCCAACCATAGGCCATCTACACTGCAATGTTTTTTATAGATGACCACCCCCGAACCAGATTTAGGGTTTGAGAGTTACTTGCACAAGGGAATTTCACACTCATACTCAATCAAACAAACAAGAGAGGGAGTGCATTATCTAGGTGGCTTATCAACTGCCCTCAGGTAGCAAGCACCACAGTGACTCTTCTACCTCTCTAAAATCGATCACAGGGATTCACCCAAGGCTTAGTTAAGGCACTACTCAGATCCAAGAGAATGAATGCACTACATAGGTGTTTTATCATCAATATTTTCAATGCAAGCACTACATGAATCTAAATCCCATTTTCCATGTGGTTTATCAACTTATTTAGCAGGCATCGAGAGGTTTATTAGCTTCCTCAGCAAGCATTCAGTGGTTTATCATCTCTTTTTAGCAAGCATCACAGTGGCTCAACTCATTTGCATGTGATTTATCAGCCTTCCAAAAAGCACCCAAGTGGTTTATCAACTCAATTAGCAAGCACTAACTGATTCAAACCTCCACTGAGCTCCCCACTAGCCAATCAAACACATACACTTAGTTCAAGCCTTAACATAGTCATAGGGATGCTTCCCCAATCAGTGCACTAGCTTAGGGAAATCTCTTCTATCTATATAGTTGCTTTTGAGCTTCCACTCCTATGTGATTTTTTTTTCAACTACATTTTGTGTTCTCAATTACTTTTTTGTTCTACATACTCTACGTTCTATTTTTCCGCATCATGCTCACTTTTTCCTCTTTTGGTATTGGTCCTTCCCATTGTGTCTCACGATGAAGGGGACAATATCGGCGTCGCCATCCACCCAAGCTACCCAAAATTATTGTATGTTTTGCAAACCATTTACTTCATCATAGGATAGGTAACGGAAAATTATGAGGTGAGTGTGGTTTGGCTTAAACATTGCACAACCAACCTCTCCTCCTAGACATATGAATCCATGTCCACTCCCCCAACTCAACCATAATTTGAATTTTTACATAAAACAAATTCATGTAGTTATATTTACATGTGGGGCAACAAAAAGGGTTGTTACATAAATGGTGATAATTCACTAATAGAACACTCTCTATGTTGTGTATCATGAATTTTATTGTTCAATTGACCCAATAAGCCTCTAAATATGACACATGCTCCCACACTAATTTCCCCGCCATCAATTAGATCTCCTTCAACTCCATAATACTAGATTGATTTGATTTTTCTAATTGAGACTTAGTCACAAATTGTTACTTGAGTTCATCAAAGGTTGACGATACCCCATATTATGAATAGTCTGTGAACTTCATATACTACTTCAGGGATCTACCATGTTGGGAACTTCATTATTTTATGTACATCATTAGTATATTTAGCTCTCTATATAATTTCACAAAGAAACCAAGGTTGAGTGATGTCTTCTTCTATTCCATTCCCATAAATGTAATCTTAAGGGAAAACCACCCAATGCTCCCAACATACTACTAGTAGAACACCTTACTAAAGTTAATCCTCTAGGTCTTGGTTACACAATTAAATTATAACTCAGACCACTACCTCCTTGAGCTTCACAATATAGTTCCACTAACACCAATATATTTAGTTACTTCCACCTAAGCTTGACTAATTGGAATTTGAACAACCACTTAAGTTTGTAGAATTAAGTGCCTTATTATGCAAAAAATCAAAAGGTGTGGCTATAGTTAGCTCAATGTTACTAGCATTATGGATCATTGTCTTAGCTTAGGGAGCTTTTACCTCTTCAAGCAATTGGCACATATCAACAAGCACATCATCTAACTGCACCTCTCCTCTAGTATTGATATTCTTAGTCAATTTGGATTCGGGTAGTGACAATACTCCCTCCATAAGAAACACTCATCCTTTAGTCTACACTCCCACAACTATTTCAACTTCTTTCCAAATGGATCTTTTGGATCCTTATGGTCCTCTTTCAATTTTGATCTCATGTATTAGACTCCCTCCCAACAGTAGTGCTCTCTCCTACAAGCATAAGCTACGAAACTTCCCCTGTCTCTTTAACTTTTGTAACTCCTTCAATTCATATTCATTATTACCTTCATTAAATATCTCCATTTGAAGTTGTGTACTTCTCTTTTTCGTCGCTTTCATCTAATTTATCCACCATTGATTTGGGATCGATACCCTTAAATCACATTCATCTATTGCAATTTCTTCCACTCCCTCCATTTTACTAGATCTACTATCCTCTCAATGTCATTAGCACCATGTTAGCCACCCCCAAATCATATGGTGTCTACTTAGCCATATTAATAGGTTCAAAAGTTAGTAACTGCTCCATTACTAGTAGCATCTTTATCTAGAGGGGTATTTTATGGATCAACCTCTTATGTGAGTACCTTTTAAATTTGACTTATGCTTTTGAAAACACTAGCAAGATTCCACTACATATACTACAAGGTAAAATTTGATCATGATCTGCACCTAGAATTCAACTGCACAAGTGAGTTGATGATCTACTCAATGAAGCACAAGCAAGTTTTAAGCATTGCACTCTACTACCCTTGTTTCTTTACTTGCGTACTTAGGTGCTTGTTCAAGTCACTGCAACCATTTGTATAAGCTTATAGGTAACTCAACCGAGGAAAACTCATAATCATATCTACTAGGTATTTCACATAGAATTTTTTTTGTACACCATCAAGGATCTCATCTATAACTCTCACTTCTTGCACTACAAAATTTTCAATTTTTTTCCCTCTAATTTTGAAGGTTCAACCTAAAGAAGAACCATAGTGTCATCCTACAATTATGTCTTTGTTAAAGCATGTTTGAGAAATGAAACTATTTAAATCTTTTTTAAAGACGAAGGTTTTCTCTAGGTGTTCAATAGAGTGCTTTTTCGTAATCTAATGTGTCAACATATTCAATCTCCTAAAGGGAGGTCTCACATTAAGAATAGTTAAGAAATTTAAGGATGAAGAGAGAGGTTGCAAGATGAAAGGTGGCTTATTATTAAGTGATAATGCATATAAAATAATAGCTATATATCCCCAAATAAGAAACATTCATACAAAATGCATAAAGCATCCATTGAACATACATGAATTAGAAAAATAATTAGCATAATAAATCGCATTGCATAAATACCATAACTAAAATGAAAATGGAGGTCTTCATTCATAATAGTTAGTACAACCATTACAATCACATGTCTGCAACAAGAACATGGGTGTCCCGTAACATGTATAATCAAATATCATTCTAAAAATAACCTATCAACCTTACCACCAATAATCAAACTTTCAACCTTTTTCTTGTAGCTCTCAAGGATCTACTTATCCAATATTTACATTAATTAAGGTCAATTATGTCAAGGCCTAACTAACTTAGATAGCTAAATAAATATGATACATTACAAAATAATACCAATCGACTTGAGTCACAAAACACTCATCTTTCCCTTGTCATGCAACTATCTACTTACTCTATTGACATGGTCAACACTATCCAAATTGCACATTGTTCATCCTTTTTATACAACAATCTCAAAACAAATGAAGGGGCCAACAATATAGAATCTAGATATATAATTAACTAAGTCTTCATTCATATTTATGCTACATCTGAAATGTTTAAGAGACACATCAACTTCTAGGAAGTATTTCAAGTTACTTCCTAATAATTTGACTAATGAGCATGTACCACCTATCAAGAGGTGGGACATAATGTTGCAATGATGCCACATTATTTTTGACATGAATTAATAATCATGATGACTTTTTCTTGGACAATGAACCCCTTACAAGGGTACAATAACCCACGAGAGAAGACATGTTGCAAAATGGAATTGAACCTTGGTGGAAATAATAATGATGCCTCACTTTAATCAACTCGACAAGACTCATTTGGCACACATCAATTTGTGGGGGTTAATAGAAGAGAAGAGAGGCTTTTCAGAAGGTGAAGGTTGTAATTCTTAGGAGTAAAGGCTTAAGCTCACATGGATCTTTATGTCGAGGGTTGAATTTGGGTCAACCACACTCAACACAAATGGGAGTGGAGTACCTCGAAGGTATTCTTCAAGACCGATACCTAAGTCTAATCGAGAAGAGACTTGTTATGAGTATCTGTGGAAAAGATTGATAAAGCATTTGAGTTCCATACAAATGTAGAGGAGGATGGGGGGTTGAGAACCTCCCAAGTCCATGATAAATATTATCTATTGAGGCACAATTAGGACAATTCACAAGGGTGGGGAACTCCTCCCCTTGACCATACTCCTAGAACCCTTGTAAAGATCATCCTCATCTATCAAGGTGTGATCACGACCATCTTATGGAGGCTTGGAGACACCTCCCATTACAAATGCACAACCCAATACCTAACCAAGAGCATCCAAATGTCCTTTGGTTGAAAACATGGTGAATCCCACTTCGAGGGGCGTGTATGAAAAGTAGATGGATTCACAATTGAATGTGTGTTCTGTGGCCCACACAAATCACAACCATTGAATGTCAACAATCTAAAATCCAATGTAGAGTTGCCATCAAGATTCTAAGAAAGTTAGGTTGAGCCCAACAATTATGATTGCAACACAACTTGTTATTTAGCCAACGGTTAGCCTCCATATAGAGATAAAATATGAAGTCAAGTTAATTCTTGGGGATTCAAAGTACAATGAAAAATGTTTGAGTTTCAAGAGAAAATCACTATCAAGGAGCAGAGGATACACGAAGGTGATTATAGAAGAGAAAGAATTCACATATTAATATTTGAGTCATTTAAACCATGTAGAAGCTTTTAATTAGGAAATTTGTTACATGTACTAAAATTCAATGAAAAAAGTTAAATTTTATCTAAACAAGCATAGATTCATCTTAACTTTGAATCTATCAAGCGCCAAGAGGGATTGAACCTCTCAAGATGCAAACCCCTTTTGAGTGCAAAACTTGAAGATATATTTGCAGTGTTGATTTTTGTAGGTAGAACAGGTACTTTTACATAGGTCTCATGTTTAGGCATGCAAAAATCACTCGCAATCTCCTTAGAACACTTGCTCAAGTGTGAGCAAGTTGCTAATGTAACTTAGCCTAAGTCTAAATTAGGAAAAAGTACATATTAATATGTTGGCTTATTGAGTTAAAATAAACTTAGGAAGAGTAGGGGGAGGCTGTAGCGGGAGGGGTCTTATTTTGCCCCGATGAAAAATGGTTTCACTAATAACCAAGTTGAATACCTAGCCTTATGGAAGGGTCTAGAGATTACAAAGGACTGTAAAATTTCCAAAATAAATGTATTTGGGGATTTGATGCTCATCATGTGGCAGTTTACAAATGCTAAGAAAACTATTAATGGCAAGTCGAAAGCATTAAGTCAAAGAATTATTGCTTTAATATCAAATTTTTAAGAAGTGAATCTCTTCCATGCTTTTAGACATCTAAATTTGGAGACCGGTGAACTTACCAAATAGGCTTCTACCATGAATCATAATTAGAGGCGAGAATTATTGCCAATCCCTTGGCATGATATGCACTCAAATAAAAAAAAATGATTCCAAGGGAGCAACCTCCCTGTTTCCTCCTATACTCAAGGAATTGAGTGGATCTCAAAGAACAAACAATATGCAATAGTGGACCGTCAGGCCCAACTCTTTCACTTTTTCTGGCTGACCTTCCCTCCCCTCCAATCCCAGAATATCAACCATCAATCCAATTGTCTTTTGGAAGTGTACAAATGGCTACCTTCTCAGGCATCAACTCTAAATGAAGGTCTTGCCTATTTATTCGACATGCAGCATGGGAATTTACATTTTCAGTGGGTCAAGGTGTCCAGTTCATTTTGCCAAGGAATGGACTTAATTCTCCTATATTGTGGCGTCCTTTCGATGCAGCTCCTTTGCACTAGGAAATTATCTATGGAAAATTGGGTCATTTCACTGTAGCTTGGCTCATGCCAGATCTTGGGTTTTCTCTATATAATTATACCTCTTGGTTGTCGACTCTCTCAAAGGGTTATTGTAGTTTCTCTTTGTTCTTTGGTTTTTCATCCTCTTGTGTTTTTTATTGTTTTGTCTAGCAAAATTTTGAGTTTCCAATTCAACATGGCAAGTAATTTGAATTCTCATGGAAAAACTGAGGTAGCAATTGTGGTTGACAGGTTGTTAGATGCCTCTCAGCCTCTACTTGTCTCAATTCATAGGGTAGAAGATATGTTAGAGTAGAAGAGATGTTCTTTTCCACTCTTATTGGAGGCCAAATTGCTCTCCCACCATGCCAAAGTGGAAGATTCCTTAGATGATCTGAAGGAAGAAATCCATCTCCTTATTGATCAAGTGGCTACATTATAAGTTTCCTCAGCAACTACAATAAGAGTGTCACATGGTAGAAATGGTCCTGGAGCTCCTTCTGATTATAAAAGGCTTCGTTGTCCTAAAGGGCTCGATGAAGGCGATCACAACACCAAGTGATTCATGCTTGTTATTATGGAATCTGTTTGGATGTGGTCGATTACAATCACTCTTTCTTATAGACTATGTTATTTTGTAAATGCAAACTATCGCTTGGGACTTTTGGTAGAGTATATAGCAATCTCATTTTTTGGCTAATCTGGTTAGCAACTTCAAAGGCTAGTAAAATATCAATTTATTATGACAGAGATATGTTTTTTGTATCAAATACCAGATGTAAGGGTTCCAGGCCCTCTCCCAGCTTTTCTTAATATAAATATCCCTATCCATTACGTTTAAAAAAAGAACTTAAGAAAAGTAAAGTAATTTACTTTAGTGAATAAGTTTTAATCTTAGCCACATTGGAAGGGAGCGGAACGCGACCTGGTGAAAACGGGGGTTTGCAGATTCAGGACTCTTCAGATCTAGGGTTCAAAACTGGAAAAGAACAGGGGCAGAGTGGCAGAGTTATTCAAAAGAGGACAAATTCTGACCAGACGGATGGAAAACGAGGGGTCCATAGGGACCCCTTCGTACAAGCATATAATGATGCACAGACAGACAACACAGGAAGGTGTGCAAATAGCTGGATATGAAAGATCACAGAAAGAGGACGGAACCAACAAGGGAAGGAAAAGAAATGAGGGCAAGGAGGAACACCAGAATCAAAAGCTAAAAGGAAAGGAGGATGGTGGACGACCAGAAAACAGAGGCAGGGATAAGGCACCGCTTGCACATCCCGATCATGAAAACAGACAAGGAAAGAAGCAGATAGAAGAAGAAGAGGAAGTAGATCTGAATAAAGAGAACAAGGAAAGAGGATACAAAGCAGGAGCAAGCAATGGCAAAAAAACTCAATGCCCATGTAAACCTAAGGCGGTAGAAACCCTAAGGGTGGTGATAATAGATCCAGAAATTCAAGCCTACCGGGATCACATGACCGAACATGCAATAATCTGCAAGTTTATGGGACTTTGGCCAACAGAAAGGGTTTTGTGTCAATGGATAAAGCAACAATGGAAACCCAAAGGTGATGTTAGACTGCATTTAGGAGCGGAAAGTTTTTTTACTGTTGTTTTTGCAAACCTAGAGGATAAGGATAGAATTTTTTATGGCGGACCTTACTTCTTCGCTTCTACGGGCCTATACATTAGGCCTTGGAAGCCAAATTTTGTACTAGAAAAAGAGACCTTCAAGCAAGTGCTAGTCTAGATTCGCCTTTTCTCCCTGCCAATAGACTATTGGGGATATGCTGCGCTAAAACAGATAGGTGACAAATTAGGAACCTTCATCAAAGCTTCAGAAGCTACTCTGCAAAGAAGATACACTTCCTGTGCCCGAATCTGCGTGGAAATGGATGTATCAGGGGCTCTACATGAGGGACAGTGGCTGGAGTATAGGGATGAGGACTATTTCCAAGCCATTGATTATGAGCAAATCCCATCCCGATGCCGAAAATGTCATGAACATGGACATTTAGTCAGAGAGTGTCCATTAAATAAAGCAGTAGAAGACCTAAATGCAGACAAAGCAGGAAAGAACAGGGAGATCTTTACTCGACCAAGAGCGAGACAAAGAGCAAACAGGAAACGCCCAACCAAAGCAGGAACATCACAAGGTAATACTAGTAATGCTTTCGAAGTATTGGAAACTGAAACCAAATCAGAGGACAATAATAAGGAACAAAGTACCGCGGAAGCAAACAAAACTACAACAGAGCCTGAAACCAAAACAATGGAGGAAAATCTTCCAAGCATTACACTACAGATTCAAAAGATAACAGAAGGGGGAGATGACGACTCAGAAATGCTCATAAGTGACATCGGAAGTGATGAGATGGAGCTTAATGACATACTAGAGCAAGAAGGAGTTAGCTTACCAGACATGGTGGAGCACTGGAAAAAGAAGGGGATGGAACACATACCAGAAGAGGAAGTTAGAAGAATCAATGAGATACTAATAGCACAACAGAAAGCAGAAATCGAAAGACAAAGCAAGAACCTGGGCATAGCCAAAGGAATGGGAAACCGAACAAAAGGTCTACTCCAAACCTCCACAAGCTCCAATCAAAGGAAAAAAAGAGGAAGCAGAACCAATAATGACGCATTGCAGGAATTGGGTCAGATGCTCTTAAACTCTGGTAAGATGAAAGCTCTAGAAGCTTTTTCCCTAAACTACTAAATATTGTTTTAAAATGAAAGTCATCTCTTGGAATGCTAGAGGGCTTAATAGCCAATTAAAACAATGACTGTTAAAGAACAAAGTTCAAAAGGAAAACCCAGACATCATATTTGTATAAGAAACCAAATGTGCAAATAGCACTATTCAGAAGATAAGGAAAAAATTAGGTAAACATCTGGAATGCCTGGAAACCGCCAGCCATGGATGGGAGGGAGGTTTAGTTACCCTGTGGGATCCGCGAGTTATCACAGTCCTCTCCTCGGAAGCAACAAGATCCTACATAGCCATAGAAGCTCAGGTGGTAGGTAATTCGGAAACCTACTTATGCACGAATGTCTACGGGCCTCAGAAGTTAGAAGAGAAGTTTCTATTTCTGAGAACTATACTAAATCTGATGCTGAGATATCCCAGAGCAAAGGCTGTCATAGGAGGAGATTTCAATATGATAACCACCCTAATGGAAAAGAAAGGAGGGATAAGAAGACTTAACAAATATTCTGAAGTCTTTTCAGAGTTCATCGATTCTGCTAAACTAGTGGATGTCTACCCCAAGAGTGGAACTTACACTTGGAATAACAAAAGGGGAGGGGAAAGACAAATCGCTTCCAGACTGGACAGATTTCTAATCTCTGAAAGCATTCTGTTGGAGGGAGCTGTAGTGGAATCAGATATACTCCCAAGTGGAGGATCTGACCATTGGCCCATTTCTCTGATTGCTACTATCCAGGGCACTCCAAGAAACAAGCCATTTAGATTTGAGAAATTTTGGCTCACTCATCCGGACTTCATTCAACTTATTGAAAAATGGTGGCATGAACCGGTGGACATCAGAGGCACCAAAATGTATAAATTACAAGGCAAACTGAGATATATCAAAAACAAAATCAAAATATGGAATAAAACAGTCTTTGGGAACATTTTCAAAGAAAAAGCCAAGTTAGAGGAGCAATTAGAGCAGATACACAAAGGCTGGATCATGGGATACATTGACCCAGTAACAACAGACAGAGAAAAAATGCTAATGCAGCAATGGCAGCTTCGTTGCCAGCAAGAGGAGACACTGTGGAAACAAAAGTCCCGGATTCAGTGGCTCAAGGAAGGGGAACATAATACAAAATTCTTCCATAGATCAGCAATGGACCACAGGGGAGCGAACAAAATACTCAGTCTCAAAAATGAACAGGGAGTCATTCTACAGACACATCAAGAAGTTTCAACCCTGCTTACTTCGCATTTTAGCAGCATAGCTCAAGAACCAGAGGTTGACAGGACAGAAGCGATTGAGGAACTCATCAAATCCATTCCCAAGACAGTCACCGATGAGCAAAACCTGGCACTTACTCGTGAAATTTCTTTGGAAGAGGTGGAAGAAGCGGTGAAGGATATGCCTAATGATAAGGCGCCTGGGCCTGATGGTTTTACCATCAACTTCTACAAGGCCTGCTGGGACATTGTTAAAACAGAGGTATGGGAAGTGGTGGAAGACTCTCGGCGCTCTGCCTCAATCCTCAAATCCCTAAATTCTACTTTCCTCACCCTGATTCCAAAAGAAGAGGAGGCCAACATCCTGGCAAAGTTTCGGCCTATTGCTTTATGCAATGTTATATATAAAATTATCTCTAAAGTCATAGCTAACAGAATGAAACCTATTCTTTCGGGTCTCATCTCTGAAGAACAATCCGGATATGTTGATGGGCGACAAATCCTGGACAACATTTTACTAGCTCAAGAAATGATTCATACACTTCACTCCAGGAAAATCGCAGGTATGATGATGCAACTTGACTTATCAAAGGCTTATGATAAAGTCAACTGGAACTACCTGGAAGCAATTTTAAAGGCTTTCGGTTTTTCCAGTCAATGGATAGTGTGGATTTTAGCTCTAATAAAATCTACTAAATTTTCTATTCTAGTTAATGGTGCCCCTGCTAAGCAATTCTCTCCATCACGAGGACTCAGGCAAGGTGACCCATTATCACCCTTCCTCTTTGTAATCCTGATGGAAGGTTTAAGCAGACTCATTAGCAGAGCCAAAGAGAAGGGAAAGATCAAAGGTTTGCAGCCCCTGCCTTCCATCCCAGCGACCACTCACCAACAATTTGTTGATGACACAATGTTACATGGCATTCCAACAGTCAAGGAAGCCTTAGGTTATAAAAGGATCCTCAATCATTTCAGCAAAGCTTCAGGTATGGAAATTAACCTATCTAAATCCACCATTTTCTTTTTCAATACTCATTTAGCAGTGCAAAAAAATCTCACTACCATTCTAGGCTTCTGGAGAAGCAACCTGCCCTCTCGATACCTAGGAGCTCCTCTAACGGATAAACCCTGGCAAAAAACTCATTGGGAGAAGATCCTAGCTAGCATGGAGAAAAGATGCCAACATTGGACCCACAGAGCCCTCAATTTTGCAGGGAGACTAGTCTTAACCAAAGCAGTCTTGCAAGCTATTCCTCAATACATGCTATCTATACTTCCTGCTCCCAAAGGAGTCCTGCAACAAATGAGGGTAATTCAGAGATCTTTCTTATGGTCGGGAAATGCAGAGAAAAAAAGTGGGCACTAGTTGCATGGAATAAAATGTGTAAGCCCAAACATCTGGGAGGGTTAAACCTGCTAGACCCCTCCACTATAAATAGGGCGGGCGAGGCTAAGCTGTGGTGGAAATCGCTGAAGGAACCCAATCTTCCGTGGGCTAGACATTGGAAGGAAAAATACGCTCCAATGCATAATATTCAGCACCTGATCAGAATGCAAGAGAATCCAAAAGGCTCACTGATCTGGAACCTAGCAAGGAACAATCGATACATCATACAGGAGAACATCTTATGGGAAATTCGCAATGGAGAAACAGCCCTTTTCTGGGAGGACGCCTGGCAACAACTCCCCAAGCTATAAAGGCTTGAGTTTGTAGCCTTACAGCGAAATTACCAGGAGCACGGAAAAATAACGGTGAATCACTATTGGACTCTTAATAACAGGGACCGGGAATGGAGAAATTGGGCAATCAACGAAACAGAGAACATTTCTGAAGCAAACAATGACATCAGGAATCTGCAAACATTGTTAAACAAAAGAAGAATTAGAATGGCGGAAGACAACGACCAACTAAGATGGGGAAAGCAAGGAGGGGGCAATTTTATGCTCAAAGAAGCCAGACACTGTTTCGAAGACTCGGAGCAAGAAGAAAAGGTCAAATGGAGCAACAAGGTCTGGGATTCTCAGTTCTGGCCGAAAATTAAAACATTCCTCTGGCTCCTAATGCACAGGAAAACTCTCACTTGGGAGAATCTCCGAAAGAAAGGGTTCTGTGGCCCATCCAGGTGCCCCATGTGCGAAAAGGAAGAAGAAACAATGAATCATCTCTTCAATACATGTGAGGTGGCAAACCTCCTGTGGAATTGGGCGGAAACTACCTTGCAGCAAACGGCAGAGTAAGAGAGTCCATTCAAGCTACCATCGAAAATTGGCAAGGCAATTTCTCCAACAATCAATTGGTCAACATCATTTGGAAAATTATGCCGGGTTTATCACATGGTCAATCTGGAAGGAAAGAAACAGGAGAGTTTTTTTAAATGAAACCAGAAACATAAATCACTCTATAGAAACAATCATTCAAAACACCAGGCAACTGATTCTTGTCAAAGGCAAACCAGGCAAAGATACTAAAGTATCAATTGGGGACTTACAAATCTTAAAAGGCTTCAACCTGGACAAGGAAACCTTTGCGACCACCGTAAATCACCAACAGGAGATATATACCACTTTAAGCATCTGGAAGCGACCACCTTCAGGCTTCCTCAAGCTAAATTTCGATGGGGCCTCGTGTGGTAATCCGGATCTGGCAGGTATCGGAGGCATTATCAGGAATAGCGAAGGAGAAATTCAGCACATCTACAACAGAGCCTTAGGGGAAGGAACCAATAATGAGATGGAGTTCGCAGCAATGGAACAGGGTCTTAGAATTCTAGGGAAATTACAAGCGGGCACAGTGGTGGTAGAAGGGGACTCCCAACTCACAATCACAGCAGCAAGAAGGATGTATGCGAGAGCCAAAGCAAATAAAGTCACACAGCACTGGCGACTGGCCAAAGTAACAGAGAGTATTGCCGATCATCTTGGGCGTTTGAAAGGGCTAATTTTTCAAGTTGTTCGCCGCAAATCCAATATAGTTACGGACCATCTAGCAAATTATGGTATAGAGAACCCAAATATTATCATGGACAGTTGTTGGCAGGACGTCACCTGTCCAGAAGTTAGAAACAAATGTACCCTGCTCTCGAGGCAAGATATGGTGAATGAAAGATAAGGACAGTGGGACAGTGCTCTTAACAGGCATAGGGATATGATCATGATTAATCATATTGAGGGGAGAATTAAAGATAGGCAGAGGAATGTAGGACAAGCAGGAAATGGGCATTCAATGCATAGGCAGGGGAAAGTCGCGCCCATCAACTCCATAAGTGGGAAGTATGAGCGACGTCGGCGATCATACAGAACAAGGGACACTTGGCACGTTTCAGAGAAGATCAAAAGAGGCAATCTTGAGAGTAAAAATCCGAAACATCATCGAAAGTATAAACCACGAAAAAGGGATAATCATGAAGAGATTTGCGATCAGCAGGTGACACGATGGAAGGCAGCAAGTGGCTCTTCCCATCTCTCCTATTTATCTACAATACCCAGTATCGGCAGCGCCAATGTGACTTCAATTAGTCTGCAGAAACTCTTTTCTTCGGCCCTTAGAATACAGTGTAGTCGGGTGCTCGATTTCAAGATAATGGCGGGTGAGGGAAGCAGAAATGCTTCGGCAAACCGGGATCTCAGACAAGCCCAGGAGGCCTATGAAACAAGGACGTCGCAGAAAGAAAAACGGAAGATCGAGGAGCTAGAGGCCATTGTGAATGAGGAAGAGGAGAATTTGGAGCAGGAGCTGGAAAAGGATATGGAATGGGTCCACGACCCTGGAACTTCTACAACCCGAGCCACCCAATATGTCCGCACCCAAGCGGAAATGTGGAGAATGAAAATGTTGCTGGCAAAAGCGATAAGTATGCAGGGTGACTATTTAAGCCAGGCTAGACAGGCTCAACATGCAATTGTTGTTACTTTGGCTGAGCATGCGGCGATCTTGGAAGGACTGGAGTTCAAAATCAGCGGCCTGGAGCAACAATTCGACAGCATGCCTAAAAAGCTGACTATCTTGATCAGTCTTCTGCGCCATTCTATATGTCAGGATGCTGCAAATACTGGGGAAAGGGCGGAGGGGATCACAAGCAACAGCAAGAGCACGCTTTCAGCGCCACCGCAGGCGGGCAAAGCCAAAGCTCCGACTGGTCAGGATTCCCCCAAGAATTATGTGGTTCTCGAGATGTAACAGATCGTTGCGGCAAGCTTTGGATGAGTTCTTGGAGCAAGGATCTGGATATCCATTCGATGACCCTGGAATTTATCTGTCTGATCAGCTAGTTCTGTTTTTTTTCTTTTTTTACTATCTATGGCTTCATCTGGTCTAAGTTTGTTCACTGTCTGCATTTTTTTGTCAACCCCAAACTGTCACAGCCGCCCTGCGTGGTGTGCCCGGGGTTCTGTAGGAGGTCTTTTTGGTCAAGATGATGTGTATGCAAAGTCGCGATACAGACTTCTCTCTGCACGAGCAGACCTTTTGTAAATATGCATTTTTGTCTTAATATAAAAAGTTGATTTACAAAAAAAAAAAAGTTTTAATCTTAGCCATTAATCACAAGTGAGATGATATCTAATCTTGATCATTAATCACTTTAACATTAGGGTTAACGTCGGGGTTTTAACTCAATGTAAAGTTATAAAAGAAAGGCTAGGGAGAGGGAGAAGACAACATACAACAACATTAGCCTCAAGAAGAGGAGTGATACTCCAATGTGCCAAGTGCAAGGAGCAATGAGGGGGATAGATCTTGATTGGCCAAGGAATTTCGAAAGACAAATTTAGGGCTTAATCAGGTGGATAACTCTAAGTTTATAGCTGCATATGTAATTCCTCAATTGGGTCATTTTCCCAAGTCGGGAGCCCTATGATACTCCAGTGTGCCAAGTGCAAGGAGCAATGAGGGGGATAGATCTTGATTAATCGAGGAATTTCGAAAGACAATCTACGGCTTAATTAGGGGGATAACTCTAAGTTTATAGTTGCATATATACTTCCTCAATTGTGTCATTTTCCTAGGGCGAGAGCCCAAGTAAGTTTTGAGAGTATTTTAATGAAGAATAGTGTTTGAGCAAAAATTTGTGTATTATTGTGATTGAGATTATATTTGCTTCTAAACATTTTGTTAGAAACCTAGTTGTTTGTTTATTCAGTAAATTTTATGCTAGGAATCAAATGTCAAATAATGAGTTCTATGCACGTCGAAAGATTTGATTCCTCTCGACACTTAGTAGATCCAAGATTAAGATGAATCTATACTAGTCCTTAATAATATTATTTATATTTATATAAATTTTACATTTTTGTATAGAAATGTTCTTAAAAATATCAAATATTCTTATTTTTATTTATATATTTATTAATTAAATTTATTAAAATCTTATATATTTATTAAATATATATTAGAATGTTTCTATTTAAATATTATTAATTAAATTTATTAAAATTTCATATATTAATTAAATATATATTTTAAAATGTCATAAATTTATTTTAATGTGATATTTTAATAAAAATAACAAATTTACTTGAATTAAATTAATTTATTACTTTTATTTTTTATTTTTTATTTAACCCCAATTATATTTAATTTTTATTTTTTTTCATTTTACAACCATTACCACAACTTTATATTTTAAACTATAAAACAACTCAAAAAATTATTACATAATTTTATTATGTAATTCTCAACAAATATATAAAAGAATTGAACCTCTCATATGATATCAAAGAGATTTTTTTATTAAATTTTAATAAATAAATAACTATACAATTTTATTAACCATTATATAATAAAAAAATTGAACTTCTCATGTGACATCAAAGAGATTTTTTTTATTAAATTTTAATAAATAAATAGCTATACAACTTTATTTTTTAATGCGATCATTTATAATTACACGATTAAAAAAGTTTCAACACGCCATTTCCAATTTAAAAAATTATTATAATAAATTATATTAAAATAAATTACTCTCCGATCTTTGTTCAGGGGTGGTCTAACGTTACAATAAATCCTTTGTACTAATCAGAAATTAACAATGAACTAAAAAAAATCTCATATAGAAAAGGCATATATTTATTAGATATATCTTAAGCTAAATATGATAAATAATCTTATAAAAAATCTCAAATATATCTCATATAGAAAAGGCATATAGGCATATTTTTATTAGATATATCTTAAGCTAAATAACTATAAAAAATCTCATAAAAAATCTCAAATATAGAAAGGGCATATATTTATTAGATGTGTATTAAGCTAAATAATTATGGATATCAATTATAAACTTGTTTAGGTTGTACTTTTTTATTCATGGTTTCTAATAAATATTTTTTTATTGTTTTTAATAATATTAGTTTCTATTGTATATATATATGTTAATATTTTTTATTAATTCAAAAAAAGATTATACATTGTTTCTAATAAATATTTTTTATTGTTTTTAATAATATTAGTTTCTATTATATGTGAACATTTTTTATTAATTCAAGAAAATAATACATTTTACATATGTTGAGTTTTAATCAAAATATATTTTGTCTCATTCTTATCATATTTATTGGTCAAATGGTACTAACAAAAAGATAAAAGATAACATCATAACAAAGTTAACCGATCAAACAGGCACTGCCCACTTAGACCAAAATTAACACATAATCAAAATACACCAAATTTGCATATCTAACCAACAGGGTTACCTGGCCCTGAGTCATCCATTCCATCTCGACATGGTTGATGGAAGGCTTCATGAATATGAGCCTCCATATGGGCCATCATGCCTTCAATGCTATCAACCCTTGCCTATAGCCTCTTCTGACCCCACTGAAGAGAAACCATTATGTCTAACATGTTCCCCTGGTTACTCGTTATGTTGGAGATCATTCATGAAAGAGATGATCTCGTTGTGATTGTTGTGTCTGTAGAGAGATGATCTCATTGTGATTGTTGTGCCTGTAGTGAGCCAGTTGTGATTGTTGTGTCTGTAAAGAGATGATCTCATTGTGATTGTTGTGTCTGTAGCAAGCCATATGCTCCACTATGGTTGCCAACTGACAAATTAACTTCAAGAACATCAAAGGGGGGCAACAAGTCAAAACCTCCTAGTGAGTTGCTCGATCATCGCACAAGCTCCTATCTGACATCCACCTGCCCAACACGATGACTTTGCTTGGCCTCTCTAACCACCTTTGCAATGGGCTCGCCCACACTGGCGAATCATGTCTGCCTCTTCCATCAAGCGATGTTGGCTACCCTCCTTCGAACCAAAGACCCTACTCGCACTCCAAGTCCACCTGGGCATACCACTCGCCCTCACATTTTGTGCAGTTGAGCACTTGAAACCCCACACTACTCACCAATTGTCTCCACTACCTTTTGGGCCCATAATATCCCTTGTCAAAGTTCCAACAACGCCTAGCTCAGGATCCTTTCCTGCATGGCCACCCTCTAAGCAAACAAGCCAACCCACCGCGCTACTACAAACTAAATCACTCGAACATAAACCACCAACCACTTCCAAAGAGCAATCCACCCACACCAATCAAGACCTTGGGGACCAAAAGTGTGAAGGGGGGAAGCACTAAACGTCCCAAGGTCCCCCCGACCTCCTGCAGACTTACGAACTTCCTACGCAACAGATCTCATATCCACTACCATAATCCCCACAAATGAAACTCCAAAAGATAAAGAAAATTAGCCCAAGATGAAATCCCTGCTCTTCCAAGTGGGTTGTCCGAAAGCACCCTTCAAGCCCTATGAGAGTTTGCGCCCCGAATGCCCAGCTCTTCTCCAATTCCCCACAGACCCCGATCCAGGCTCCACCAGCGTGTCAACACTGCTGACTGGTTGAGGAGACTCCCTGAAGCTTCAAGCTACTCACATTGAAATGAAGGCCCCAGAATCTTGAAAGCCCCATGAGCCCCATCCTCCAAAGTACACAAACCAGTTCAACTACACAAAGCCTTGAGCGGCTTGGACCAAACACCTCCCAACTCCACATTAAAAACTTTTTGTTCGACTCTCATTACGCTCCACGCACTTAACCCAAAGGCCATCTCCCTTCGCACGTTTAAGGAATTAAAACACTCAAGATTCTCTAGAAACTTCAATGGTCAGGTGCCAAGTGAAGCCATCTCCATCTCGTCAACTTACATTAATGTAGCGTGGGGAGGGAGGTATAAGCCGACTACCTTACCGCTAATCCAATTTATATCACCACATTAGGTAATAAATATTTATATTAAAATATTAAAAAAATTAATTAATTAAAATATATATATGAATAATTTTAAATCAATATAATTTTATTTTTCTCCGCGAATAGTGTTAAATAAATATTAATTTTTATTTTTATTAGTTTGTAAATAAGATAAATATTATAAAAATAAAATCCCTTTATGGAACCCTTTATTTAACCATTAATAAAACATCTAAATAGATAGAACTTCAAATGATTAAATAATTAATTTAATGAAAAAAAAAGCATTAAACATTTTCATTAGTATACTTTACACATTTTAAACGGATGTAAGTAACAATATTGGTATTTCCGTGCATATAAATAACCTTTGTATTAATATCCAATTTCAAATAATTTTATTTTCACTTTACATCGTAATTCAAAAATTACTGCTGTATGATACTCTATATCATGTCACCATTTCCAATATGACCCTGTCGACAGTGCAGACGAGTTTGAAGTCAGCAATTCATATGAGAAATCTTTCAGAGACCATGGTGAGTATTTGATATAGAGATTTCATTGATAATAAATGACAGCTGCAGGAACAACTTACTGAACGATGCTTGACTTCGACACGGCTCCTTGTAGTAATCTCGTCCAGAATTTCGGCATCTGACATCTCCTCGGGCAGGCTTTCCACGGTGCTATGAGTGCGTGATAATTCTGTATCCTGATGGATTGGGCATGACAAAAATCAGCTTAAGCTCCCAAGCCAGAAAGAAATCTATTAAACTTCTACGCTTATAAGGGGATTATAAAACTCTAGCTGCAAACGTAACAGTGGCTCTAATATTTTTAATATGGGATAACATTTCTTTTTAAAGGTAACAAATGGATTTAACAGTTGGAAGCATATATTTCCACGTAGGAAGTAATAGGTTCACATTCAAAAAGTAAGAGTATATGTCTCCACAAACTTCAACTGTGAAATCGTTGAACAAAGTCCCATTTCACTGTTGAACAGAGGTGAGTTCTTTCAAACCTAAATAAGTAAACATATATGTCTCTATAAACAGAGAATCTCTTATCCCACAAACAAAAAGTCTCATAGTCTTATACAGCAATTTGATCAAAAATTCCTAATTCTCCCCGACATCACGAAACCGTTCCGTTCTCAAGTTACATAAAACTGAACTAAATATATAGCAAATATATGTGAAGCAAGACTTATATTACTGCTGTGGGAAGCAAAATAAATTTATGTATTTATATTACCGTTTTTTCACGGTATATTCCTGGAGCTTCTTCATACTCGGCTGCATCAAGTTCCCACAAGTATTTAGTATTGAAATACTTGGGAAGAATGTATTGTCGGATCGGAATAAGCACCAGGAACAACACCGGGAAAAGAATGCCGCCAATTGGAATCCAAGTAACCCCATAGCAAGCCAGCAAGTATAGGATCTGAAAGATGGTGAATGCAGATATGACCTTGAATGGTACTGTCTCCACAAACGAAGCATGAGCATTTTCTAGGACCCTGTTCATCAGTTTCATGCAATCAGAAAATTGAAGCTCTAAACGATTTAAGTATATTCTATCATTGTAGTACAAACATACTGGTATCTTTTGCACCTGGAGAAGTGAAGAAACTTTTACTGTGGATCTGAGTAATGCTTTTGAAAAACGCAAATTTATCAAATGGCAGAGGTATTAAGTCTTTCTGACTCCACTTACTAGAGGAGAAATCTATATTTGAGAATAAACATTGTGGGCAATTTAGTTGGCTACACTGGCCGGCGGCATTCCATATCAGCAATATTTGTCACAACATAGGATTCATTTGAGCAAATATTAAATATAATGCATTGGGCTAATGATTAGCTTACGGCCTTTACATCTTGTGGATTGGATGAAAATAAAAAGATATTCATCGATTGGCTTATGTAGTGCTTAATATTTACTCTATAAATTGTAAGACCTAATAGTACAAGTCTATAGTATTATTAATGTGGTATTCACATGTCAAGCCAATACAAGTTGGTAGGGTTATTGATATGTGTTTTACATCATCCCCAGTTTCTACATTCCCTGGCTTAGGCCACCGTCACTCTAACAAGGTGAGAAGTTAAGTGTAGGTGAAAATAAATAGCAGAATGCAAAAATATGTATTTATGCACCTTCACCTTCATCAGGGAGAGTAGAAGATCTATGCCTTCACCTCACTACCCACCTATTTCAGGATGAAGGTGTGTCCCGCGCAGCTTATTGATACGCTGGACTGGACGATATCGTCATTCCGGAAAAACACATTATCATTCATAATCTATCATTTTGCTCTAAACATACTTACTTGAATCTGCGGTTAGGCATGATAAACAGGAGGAGGCTTCTTTCCCAGAGCTGATTTCCTGGTAAGCTGTCGAGAGCCATGTATGCGAAGTAACCCCAGAGTACAGAGGTGGGGATTTTCTTAATAATTGGCATCGCTACTACACAGAGTCCAACCATAACGGACTGCATTAAGTTGCTCAGACGTTGCTCCTTCACCCTAACGGGAAGCAATGCATCCACATGTTTTTCTGGGATGAAATAACTGCCATCGATCCCCTCGGTCCCATTCAAATCTTGTAGATCTTCCATGTTCAAACCCACATCCTTCCGTGGCAAATCTTTCAGTTCAGTCAGATTCTTCAATGCTCGATGTTGTGGGGCCTGTAAAAACAATTTAATTAACTTACAGTGTTATCTAGAGGACTATAATCCATTTGTGCAATTAACTCACCTTTTAAAGCTCTCGGAGCCTATAATTGAACTGACATTTTTTATGTTTTTACATTTCATGGCCTCAGAAGTCTATTTATTTTTGGCCTATACAGGTTGAGATAGATAATAATTACTAATTTTCAAGAATCTATTGCGAGTCCCGTTACCCCACTGCATTAGTGTGCGTTAGAAAATGACAATGTGAGACAGGTGGTAAGAGTTGGGGTTAAATGAAGGTAACAAAAAGGATATGGAAACTGAAAATAACCTTCTAAAGGGTGGACTCAGCTTATTTCGGGATTTACTGACTAAAATAAAAAATTTATGTAAAATATTTATAAGATCGATTAAGAGACAGCAAAATATTTATAAGATCGATTAAGAGACAGCACTGATATATATATATGTGTGTGTCTGTGTGTTGGGGGTGAAAGTATCAATGTAGATAGGTAGATTGTTTTTTTCATTCAAGGTTGTCTCTGAATTAAACTCAAAAAAAAAAATATTAAGAATTTTCATTTTTTAAGGAAAGAGTTAATACCTGCAATAGGGTGAGTAAACTTTAGTAGAACAGTGGATTCAACAGGTAGCAAGAGTGGGGCAACGTAAGTACAAGACAATATTGACGTTAGTATTTGACAATTTGTTGAGGAAAGTACTAACTGGTTGATGAAGCTTTTGATTGGAAGCACGGACCCATTTACGGTTATTAGAAGTAGAGTGAGAGTCGAATGGACGAACTGTACTGCAATCTTCTTTTGTGGTACTTTTGTAAAGGCTTTACGGTTTCTGAGGATGGTATTGTATTAGTTTTTGGTTAATAAAAATTATGTTATGTAATTTATATTTTTTTTGCTTTTTGTTGAAATATTAGTAGAGTTGTAACAAATCTGTGGCGTGTCTTTATCTTTTCATTTCAGTTCGTATCAAAGGTGAGAATATCTAAACGTTGTTTAGAAGTTGTAAATTTTCAATTTTCAATTAGTAAAAAAAATAATCAGCCACAATGACAAATTTTTCACTATTTATTTTCACGATACTAACGATACCAGATAAATGAGAAAAAGTTGACAAAGAAAAAGGACATCATAGGTAAGGTTTTAATCCAATGTGCTATAGACGTGAGCATTTTACCAAAAGCAATGCAACAAAAAGGTACTGAGGAAGCTTGGGATAGATTACAATGTGCTTACCAAGACATACAAAGTCACATTGGTACATTTACATAATGAGCAGAGAGAATTTGAAAAATATTCAACTGAAGGAGGGTAAGAAGATAGATGATTTTTCCGTACGAGTGTAAGACATTGTTAACCAGTTACACACCCATGCAGAGACAGTTACAGACTAGGTAATTTATGAAAGAAATACTTAAACCTCTTGGTAAACTTCAATTGTTTTTCTGTTTACAAAGCTCTTTGTTATAGAAGCCTTAAAAGTCAATTTTGCATTTTCTGAACTCTGAAATCACCTGGTATGGGAAAAATTGCCTTCAATGCACCTTTTTCATTGTTATAGGTAAATACTATGAACCAACTGAAGGCACTGCCATGGGTTCCCCCTTCCCAAATTGTCGGTATTTATGTGGAACACTGAATATAAAGCCCCTCGACTGTTTTCCCCTTAAATGCAACTAAGGCACTGCGATGGGCCCCCCACTTCCTAAATTGTTGCTGGTATTTATGTGAAACACTGAATATAAAGCCCAACGCAAGTGTTGGTAGAGATTTGTGGACAACATTTTTGTCATATGGCTTCAAGGTATTTTTAATCTTCAAGCTTTTCTTAGTTATCTTCACAGTATTTCTCTCAACATCCAAATCACCATGCAGCTCCCTCTCCTGCCGTTCTTGTCACCAAAGAATTGATCCTTCTGCTGAGGAAGGAAACCTACACATAGATATCTTCATACCCTTCACCAACACCTCCCAGCACTAACGTCTGTTCTAAAAACTCTAGTCATGAGCACTATCAAAATTCCAGATTCTGATGACCTTTCTCAAGAGAAATCCCACCTATAGACAGCTATCCAAGCCATGATGTTTATTCCAACACCAAATTTAATAAATCTTTCCCTAGAACCCTCCATCCAAAATCCCATGAACCTGCCACCATAACCCAAACTACCCTCCCTCACAGCTACCAGTACTAGACTAGATTCACTTTCCTGTTGTGATCCTTGTTTCTTGGTTTATGACATATCCACACAAAAATCATATGAAAGCAACTTAAATAATGCTTCTGTATATCAAGGACATCGTGGATCATGACCTTCATCACGCAACATCGGAGATTTTGGATACAACATCAAAGAGTATGGAGTTAATTGGATTTTCAGATTCAGAACAAGTGGTTTCAACAGATGATTGAAAATCAACTTCAAGATATTATTTCCGTCTTGCATTGGATTATAGCATGAATGATGTAGGAGCATCTTACCTCCAAGTCAAAACGCATTTTGACTAGACTTAGGGGTCTTTCATTTTCAAGGGAGTTGGTTCTTAATTAAATGTAATTGTTTAATTATTTGTATTTCCTATGTTTTTAAAGAAAACTAAAGAAATTGTAATCAGAACTACTTCTAAGGAGAGATCTCGAAAATGTTGAGTGAGTTAGAGATATTTTAGAGTTAATTAGATCCCTTAGAGGATAGGTGGATCTAGAGGATCCTAGAATAGAGGTTTGTTGAGGATTTTGTGGATCTGAACTGATTGTAGTTCAGAATCCTCTTTCATATAATTATGTAAAATGAGAACAAAGGTATGATGTAGAAGAAGTGAGTGAGAGAGGAGTGTCGAGAGGGCCAGCAAAGTAATGCCAAATATGGCCATAAGGCCAAGAGGGGCGATTAATGTAAATCAGGCTGAGAAGAGGGCCTTTTGTAATCTTGTACAAAGTATGTATTGTTAATATAAGAATCCATTTGTTCGAGTGGGAAGGGATGCAAATCCCGTGTAGGTGTGAATTGAACCCTGTATACTATGTTATAAATGTGAATCAAGAGTGTTGCAGGTAAACCGAAACTTGAGAGAGTGTGTAAATAGTACGCAGAGGTTGCAGAGCCGTTGTTTAAAACTCAGGATGGAAAGCATCCGAGAACAAAAGTTAAATACAAAGGAATTGATTGCACAGAGGAGGTGGACATCCCTTGGAAGGGCCGAAGTCAGATGAACACGTAAAGCAATGATCCAAAGTAATCAAAGTCGCGTAGCAAAAGAATTAGAGGGGTTATTCGGAGGATCGAAACCTATGATAGAGCCGATTTCTTTTGAATCGGATAGATCAGAGAAGCGCAACAAAAGCGGGGAATACAATAATCATGAAAGATAGAGATGAGGAGCGCGAGGTCTATGTAGAAGACAATATTAAAGCCTAAGAAAGGAAGAGGGTGATCATATATTAATTCTTGTGTAAGCCTTTAACGAAAGTCAAGCACAGAGTACAAGCAAAAAGGGGAGCTTGCAAACAAAAGGTCGAGATAAGAGTATAAAGGGCCAAGGACCTAGAAAGGAGAAAGACTTAGCTTTTTTTTTAAGTTCAACGGGAGTCCATCTATTGACAAAAACGAGAGACAAAATTGAATTCCTGTCAAAAGAAGTCCATCAAGAGATGATGTCGGGTTGACGTGTCCTGGAGATTTCCCTTCCCAGATGATTGAAGGAAGAGTGCATAGAAGAACAGTCGGTTGACTAGGCACTGGACTTGCATGTTGGTTGGTGATGTGTAAAGGCCACATTAAATGGAACCAATCAAAGGCATCAGAGATTGAGCGATGCGAGCTTGGTATAATTTAGCGTCTGAACATTACAAAGGTGGGGCCCAAATGTTAACGGAAATGGAAGACAAGGTTGGCAACTTATGGAAATTATTCGAGTCTCCTAGAACCCATCTCCCGAGAGGATCAACGGTGTGCATGAAAGGGAGCCTCAGGATGACATGTTAACAAAGGTGTTGGGCCTATAGCTTAGAGCATGTCGAAGGTTGGGGAAGCGTCGGGGTGACATGTCCTGGAAGGATCTTTCTCGGGAGCTTTAAAAGCGACAATAAACAAAATTGTCGGGATAATATAGGAGCGGGCTTATGTGTATAGGTGGTGACATGGAAACGACATGTTGGTTGGTGAAAACCAACAAGAACAATGATGTGTCCCGAAGGTTTGGTTAGTGCTTGAAATTGAGCCAGGGCTAAGTTATATGAGGTGATCACGAAGAGTTTTGTCATTGAGAAGAGGAGCTACGAGAAAGGTAAAGGGGCTTCAAATTGAATTTATTCCACGCGCTTGGTATAAAGAAGAGTTCGGCCACAGTGATTCTGCTTATAGTTTGGGTCATGTTGGATATATAAAAGCTCTTGAATCTGGTGGTTTTCGAAAGGGTTTTGTATATACCCTTACAGCTCCTCCCACTTAAGTTTAAATGAGCAAGTTTTGGGCATAAAAGGGATTTATTTCCCAAAAGGGTTGTATGGAAGTGCCTATCAGATTAGATTCAAATTCAGTAATTTGGGAGTGTTGATCAGATCCTACCCGAGTATGCATCAAAAGTGGTATCAGAGCAGGTTTTAAACCCACTTGTTTGAATGATTAAAGAAATAGTGGCAGTATTGGAAGCAAACCAGCAAAGGAGATATTAGTAGAGGAGCTGTGAAGCAAGGCATTATAGCAAGATCAAATTTGGAGGAGTCTGAAAGAGGTAAATTTGCTTTTTGTTTTACAATTCATATTGAGTTGAAACCTGATGACCACGGGATGAAGTTTTGAGGGAAAGCACTAGATATTTTGGGAGAAAGGAGAGCAGAATGTTCTGAGTCACAAAAATATTGAAGGATTGGATGGTAGAGGCAGAGCCAGTACAATTAAAGGTACAAAGCTCTTGGGCAGAGTAGGTTTGCATTGAATAATTTGTAAAGACCGGACAGTGGTCTTTGTCATGACCCTGACTCTTGCATTTCAAACACCATACCTCCTTGTGCACCTCTGGCCGAACTGTCTTATCCTGCTTCAAGCTTTGCATCTCTAGGCATAGATTCTGCAGCTACGCAGGGATCTATTGAACTCCTAGATTAGGATCTTGGATCGGAGTCTCATGTAGTCTCATGGCAATCTCCAAGGCCTCTGCCTGAGTTGTTAGCTTCTACTATGATAGCGCGCTCCTTAAATGAGGTAGTAGCGAAGCCACAAACCACTCGCGATGTTGTCCATCTGTCAAATTCATATTGGCTTCGCAGATTTGACACTTCAATATTTGATCCAATTCCCACAGTGTCTCGCCTAGTCGCATTGTGATTTCTTTGAATCCCACAATCGACTGCGACTCAGACTTAGGCCTGCTAAATTCCCTATTTAGTGTTGCTTGGATGTCCACTACTCTCGCATTCGGGTTATCATTGGAGTACTTAATATACCAGGTCAGCGTGCAATCCTGCAGAGCGCTAACCAGTGTCGCTTTCTTTATATGGTCATCTGTAACACCTTGAGCTTCCCATACAGCCCTTACAACGAACCAGAATTGGTCCGGATCCTCATTTCCCAAACCTTTGAACAAAGGAAACTTCATTGTGTTTGCCATACTGAATCGCGGTGATGGTGGAGGTGGTACAGGTGAAGTCGAAGGTGATGGCGGTGAAGACGAAGGTGGTGTGCGCGGAGGTGGTATTCGCAGATATCCCTGTCTTATCAACTGAATAGCACTTCACGGAGAGGCCTTCGTTGTCCCTTCTTCGTCCCTTCGCGGAGGTGAAATCAAGGGGCTATACTCCGAACCCTTATTTCCTTCGTTTCTATAACTTTTTCCGCTTCGCGTAGTCCCAAACATCAAGGTCTCTGCATAACTCGTTTTTCGCACAACAGCATTTTAATCCAAGTATTCAAAGATTTTACGTACTTACCTCGTAGTCCTTTGAAAAATCGTCGCTCTGCCGCCTCACTATAGTTGTCTGAGGTGTCGACTGCAAATTCAGTAACAAATCCTCCTATGATGCGATTGAGCCAATGATCGACTGCACGCGCGATCTTATCCCCTGATGCTTCCAATCTTTGCACTAGCTCAGGAGTCCACACAATAGGACCGTCAAGTTTCCACCTTCCTTATCTATCTGCTAGCTTCTTGATCCACTTGTATAGCTCAGTAGGAAAGGATGCGAAAAAGATTTTTTGGATCTCTGTATACAGGGATTGGTCCAACCACTGTTATTTTGACAGTAGCGGGTTTCTGTTCTCCTGCGCCGCAAACTCGTGAATCCTTCTGTCCAACCAACCTTTGATTTCTTTCTTAGTTGGATTCCAGTGATACGACATCACACACCTCTCATGTAGATTCTGGTCCCAGCAACGGAACCATTTGTTGGCTTGTGGGGGCTTAACTCAGGTTCAGCATTAGTTAACCAAACAAATCCCTACACTACTAGCCCTTTTGGCATCAGCCCACGAGCACGGACTAAAGTCTCACCCGAAGCAGTATGGGGGGATGTTGGAACCAAGTTTCCGCACCCTTGAGATGGATGTGATGTCGTTTTATTCCAGCTATACCTACCTTCGCGCAGGTTGCTTAACCCTCTGTTCCACCCTACAGTACCTTCGCAAAAGGGTACAATCGTCTTTCACGCAACCCTAACCAGGGGTTGAAGTCCTTTCGCGCTGCTAGGGCAGCGAACTGTGATATCTTCCTAACTAGGCTAAGTGTTTATTATCAGATCTTAGTTAGCTTCGCGTAAACAGATGTTCCTACTTGCGGTCACTTATCCAACACAATTACATACATTCATGCATCATATAAGCATTATAAGTGAAATTTATACCCAATATAACAGATGCATAAACATGAAATAAAGACGCAGAAATTGTAGAATACTTCTCTTTATTGATAATTCCGACGATTACAGACTCGACCCACCCTGCGCACTCAGCTGCAGGGGTCTGCGCACTCAGCTGCGGACTTCTAGGCCTCTACGCACTCAGCTACAGAGCCTCTACCTATGCTATGACCCAAAACTTAGACTTCTACTCAGAGCTATCTCTCATACATCATATCTTATTCCATAATTCAATAATCTAATGCCCTAACTACTTAGAGCTTAGCTCTATTTATACAATCCCATGGTCCGCGGACCATGGGTAGATCTTCTACAGCCGACATTACATTTCCAAAATAAGGGCGGACAACCCTATGACTCTTTAACATCTACGCGCTCCGCGACCACAAAATGCGGAGTCTTTACATTTGGATTACAAAATTGGACCAAAATCTGGGCTTTAAGCCCCAAAACTGCCCTTGGGGGATCCCGCGCCCAATAAGGTGGTCACTCGAAGAACCATTTTTCTTCACCTTTCCCTTTTTCTTCTAGGTCTAGCCAAGTTGGGTCACCTAGGGCATCACCTATGATGTGTCCTCAAGGCCTCCTCCAAATTTGAAGAAATTTCGACGGTGGGATTGTGAGATATCCCAAGCCCTAGCTCTAAGATCAAACTTTGCCGTGGTGTTCCCTAGGCTAGTACCTCATAGGATCAATTTGACACCTTTAAGTGGAAATTCTTGTCTTGATAATTTCCCTTTCCTTGTTTGGGTTAATATCATCATTGGTTGCTAAACTCCTTCCCCTTAACCTAGGTTGGGTCCACTTGGTCTCGTGTCGTCCCATACCTTTGAAAAGTCGAGTCTTCAAGAACCACTTGGATATCAAGTTCAACAAGGATTTTAAAGATTAGGAAACTCCTTTACAAGTCATATCCCCTCAATCTAGCCCTTAAATCCTCACCTCCTACTAGAAAGCTTCGTACCTTGCTTGAAGAGCAAGCAAGCTCCATTCTTGACCTCCTTCTAGGAAAAGGATCATTAAGGTCACTTCACATCCATTTGTTGATTCGTCCTTCACAAGTGACTTTCCATATACTGGGTCTCCTCCCATCGATGAAAGTTCCTAAAGAGGAGGGAGTCTTAGTTGAGGTGGCAGTGGGCTAATCTCCATTGTTGCCCTTGATCTAGTAGTTGTCCCTTAAGGAGTCCCTTTTAGGCCCCCCCTGCTAGTTTGAGCGGTAAGAGGCCCAACTAAGGATCCCCTTGCCACCCCTTCCTTGGACCCAACACACCCATTGAAAAGCATCTCTCAATCTTATGTTGGTGTTACGGTCATCTCCTACGCCCTAGCCTTACTTTTATAACTTTACATTGAAATAAATCCCTAACCCTAATCTCCAAAGTGATTAATATTAAAAGATTATATCGTGCCTCACTTGACATCAAGGGTTGAGATTAAAACATATTCACTAAAATAAATAATTTAGTTTTCCTAAGATTACTTTAGCTCAATAAACCAACATAATAATATGTGATTTTCTCAATTTAGACTTAGGCTAAGTTACAATAGCAGCTTGCTCACACTAGAGCAAGTGTTCTAAGGAGATCTTTGGCCAACTTTTGCATGCCTAAACACTTAAGTCTATGCAGCAATATGTTCCTAAGCTACAAACATCAACAATCAACATAGTCATTAATTGGTTTTTTACCATTGGTAGTTTACAAGCTCGTGGTTTTGGTAAACCATGGTATTCACCCATGGTATTTGACAAGTAGGAGGAAAATAATAATAATAAAGTAGTGAAAATATATTTGCATTGTCGTTAATTGGTTGGTGATTTACAAACCCGTGGTTTTTGTAACCTATGGTATTTGCAAGATAATAATAATAAAATTGTGAAAAAATAACTTTTAAGTGAAAAGGTACCTGTATTAATATAGACATATGTGTTGAAGAATCTAGGGCACACATAAATTAGAATGATTCTTCTTTACATGATAACAATTTGTGAAGTATTTGTACACTTAATCTTAACTTGATTTTTTGTTCATTATTAGTGTGTGTATGTTAGCTTCATCAAACTGCTATCAAAACAAAAGAGACAAGAACGCAAATATTTGGCTTACTGCCAAGGCCAAAACCTCTCCCTCTTGGAGAGAAAAACCCACGCAAAATTCTTCTTATAGAGATTCCATTGACGAATACCAAGACCATGACCCTTGACACAGTTAGCCTCTCTGTAAAGTTTTGTAGATGTTCTATGCTAAGAGCAATTTCACTTTTCTCACAGCAATCATACAAGTAGATAAGCAAAATGCAGATAGAACATATAAGCAGATCTTACAGAAGACAAATCAGAAACAAGAAAAATGTATGTGTTTGTTTCGGCGGTCAACAGGATGCTTCAACCAGCAAAGTCTCCTTTGGTCAGCCAGCCCAGCATGTGTCACAACAACCCTCCAACCAGTAGATGAGTCAACCCAAGTCAGTTCTACAAAAGTCAACGCTGTCCTGAAAAGTCAACGCAGGGGCAGCAAGCTAAAAGTCAACGCAGCAGCAAAACGGTCAACCCTTTGACCTCGATTTTTGTGCCAGGTAGTATGGCCTTTAAAAATCAAACCTCCCACAAGTTTTCAGCTTGTTTGGACCAAGCGTTGACCAAAGTCAACGCTGGTCAAACTTCTGCGAAACCCTAGCAGCAGAAACCCTAGCAGCAGAAAAATCCTCTTCGTCCTTCCCACGTGTGGCTGAAATTCGTCCTCCAGGTAGCTCGTACTTTTTAGGATGAGACAGGAAGATGTGAGTTGTGTTGTGATCAAATTCTCTCCAACTTTTCCTGTATATATATATCCATCAATGAGGGTGTGTGACACATCTGTTGGGCATGTGAGCCTACATTACAAAACTGGCTGACCTTTGCACATATAATTTATTAAGAATAATAAATTCAAAATATAAGTTCTGCTCATCGGATTAAGACTATTTTTATATGGATTTTACACCTCTCAGAAAGAGGAATCCAACAAAAATATTAGCCTCTTAATCTGAGCATCAGAACATGGAGTTTGGACCTAGTTGTCCAAATTTAACACTCCCTCTCAACTAGGGAGAACTCCATCTATTAGTGCAATTAACATCGTGAGTCATCCCGCCGAAACTTGCTTTGCTGGCTTCTATATTTCAGAACAGAAGTGGGTCAGTCACAAAGACATCATTCCCTGACTGACATAATCAGTCCAGAGGTCCCAGACCTCACAAATCTTGATCCCGGATCAAGTGGTTGGACCATGCCATCCTAGATAGAGAGTACGGCAATCTCTGATGCGTCCATCAGTCTTTGCTAATAGTCTCTAGCTTTTCCACACCTCATTGGCCAAATGAGAAGTACTTCCCATGAGCCCTGAACTCAATGGGTAGGATGCATACGGGGCACAGATTAAATGAGTGGCGAACCAGCTCAATAATCACAAGGGTGGGGCAGAAGCATTATGAGTGCTTATAGCTCCGAGAAGCTATCCCCAAAGCCCCCCAAAGCTCCCAGAGCTCATCGTCCAACAGGACCCACATCATAGGGTCTTTCCACGACACCAAGACTCTCACGGAAGGTTAGGAACTTGACCTTCCCCAGGGGCTTAGTGAGAATATCCGCGACCTGCTCATCAGTTCCTATATGATCGAGCCTTACGGCGCCTCGCTGTACCATATCCCGGATAAAGTGGTACCTGATATCATTATGCTTGGATCGGTCGTGGAACACAGGATTCTCAGTCATATGAATCCCACTCTGATTATCACAGAGTATTACAGTGGTATCTAGCACATGTTGGCACAGCTCACTAAAGAGCTTCCTCAACCAAACTGCTTCACAACAGGCCATACTAGCAGCAATGTATTCGGCCTCCGCGGTGCTCAAAGCCACCGACTTCTGCTTCCTGCTCATCCATGAGATCGAAGCAGAACCAAGATTGAAACAGCATCCAGATGTGCTCTTACGATCCACCACACTGCCAGCCCAATCGGCATCAGTATATCCCCGGAGTATCACACTCCCGGCAGTGTATCTCAGCCCATGGTTTATCGTGCCCCGAAGATATCTCAAAAGATTCTTGGCACCAACCCAGTGAAAATGATGAGGCTCAACCATCTGTTGACTCAAAGTATTCACTGCAAAACATATGTCCGGACGGGTGTTCACTAAGAACATCAAAGCTCCTATGAGTTGACGATACTCAGTAGGATTGGCCAAGATAGGCCCTGCAGCGCTGCCACTCAACTTCTTAAAGTTGAGTTCCATTGGTGTCGACACGGACTTACAATCCACCATCCCAAATCTTTCCAGAAGCTTCACAATATACTTTCCTTGAGAAAGGAAAATCTCTCCAGGTCTCTGCCAGACCTCCAGGCCTAGGAAATAGTGCATCAGTCCTAGGTCTTTCATCTCGAACTCAGCAGCAAGCTCCCTCTTACATTGATGAATGAGAGGGTCATCACCTGTCAGGAAGAGGTCGTCCACATACAGCACTAGAATGAGAGGCTTTCCTTCCTCAACCTTAAAGTAAAGGTTTGGATCAGCATTGCTTCGAGTGAAGCCCAGCTTCATCAAGTAACTATCCATCCTCTCATACCAAGCTCTGGGTGCTTGCTTTAACCCATAGAGGGCTTTCTTCAACCTGCAGACATAAGTGTCTCGATCTTGAACTTCAAATCCCAGAGGTTGTTCTACATACACCTCTTCCTTTATTGCAACATGCAGAAAAGCGGTCTTGACATCCATCTGATGAAGACTCCATCCTTGCGTAGCAGCAAGGGCTATGATGGATCGGATGGTGGTATATCGAGCCACAGGTGCAAATATATCGTCATAGTCAATTCCTTCCTTTTGAGAGAAGCCACGGGCAACAAATCTTGCCTTAAACTTTTCAGCACTCCCATCAGATCCATGTTTAATCTTGTAGAGCCATTTAGCGGTGACAACAGATTTGTCCTTCGGTCTCGGGACCACATCCCAGACATCATTCTTCATAATAGCCTCATATTCTTCATGCATAGCATCCTTCCAGACTTGATGCTTGATGGCTTCTTCAAAAGATCCAGGTTCAGATTGTATAATAGTACTCATGGCAGCTAGATACCCTTGGTATCTACACGGCTTCTTGCTTTCTCGGAATGTTCCCCTTGGGGCAGCAGCATCTTCGAGGGTGTCCCTGAGCCATGATGGCCTCTTTCCTAGAGAAGGGGAAGGATCAATAGGGTCCATTGGCCCTTCAACATCAGGCATAGTCTCATCCTGGGGTTCTTCCAGATTTCCAGGTCTTTCTTCATGTTTTTCTTCAGATCTAGGAAGATCTACTACTTTCTTCAGGGAAGCATCTTCGTCAAAAGTGACATCATGGCTTATCTCTACTTCCCTTTGACCAGGTACATAGACTCTATATGCCTTAGAAGTCTCACTGTAGCCCACAAACATTCCTTTCTTCCCAGTAGCATCCAGCTTACTTCTCTTTTCTTTCGGCACATGAAAATAGACAGGACATCCAAAAATTCTAAAATGTGAGACATCAGGTTTCTTACCAGAGAAAACCTCTTCGGGAGTTTTGGAGTCCAAAGCGGAATGAGGGCATCGGTTTTGAATGTACACAGCAGTATTTGCAGCTTCTCCCCACAGAAACTTTGGAAGACCCTGGTCACATAGCATGGCACGGGCAGCTTCCACAATAGTCCTATTCTTGCGTTCAGCAACACCATTCTGCTCAGGAGTATATGCAGTGGTAGTCTCCCTCTTAATGCCAGCTTCTCTGCAAAAGTCTTTGAACTCATTTGACTCATATTCAGTGCCATTGTCAGTCCTCAAAATCTTGATCTTCTTTTCGGTCATATTTTCCACCAAGGCTTTGAAGGTACGGAACCACATGAAAGCCTCATCCTTCTTCTTCAAGAAGTATATCCAGGTTTTGCGAGAGAAGTCATCAGTAAATGTCATATAGTAAGAACATCCCCCCAGGGATGTTACAGGCAACATACCGGAAAGATCAGAATGGACCAGTTGCAATATCTCAGATGTCTTTGTGACACTTGAGGGGAAAGGTCCCCTTGTATGTTTTCCTTCAGCACAGCCCTTACATACACCTTTATGATTATTTCCAAAATCAGGCATCCCTGTCACCACCTTCCTTGCTTCGGGAAGAGCCTTGTAATGAAGGTGTCCAAATCTTCGGTGCCATAGTTCGGTTTGACGGATAGTATCACAAGTCATAGCTCCCAACGGACTCCCTCCAACCTGGTAGAGTGTACCAACTCTAAAACCAATTGAGATAGCTTCCTTGAGGCTCTTCTTCCACATGAGTACCTTTCCATCAGAGAAAGTTACATTGAATCCTTTGTCTTCCATGGCAGATACAGACACAAGGTTCTTCTTCAATTTGGGTACATAGAGTACATCTTGTAGATGGAGGACTTGTCCTTGAGACAAGTGGAGGGTCACAGTCCCGGTCCCTTTCACAGGATAAATGGCATTATCCCCAAGGATAATTTCTAGATTAGTATCCCTTTCAACCATGTCAGAAAGTGCTTCCTTGAATCCGGTGATGTGTCTTGAGGCACCACTATCGATTAGCCAGACATCCATAGTGTCGGGCGGAGATGCAGCTGAGAGAGCAGATATTAGAATATACTCATTTCTTTTATCAACAACATTAGACTCCTCATACCTGGTATTTCTGGTCCTTTTAGAAGGTGGATGGTTTCCTTCAAAGTGAGCCTTCCTCTTTCCTTTGGATTTGTCATTTCTTTGATTCCCATTCCTTCGGTTGTTGTTGTTGTCGTCACTATCGGGAGAATTCTTCTGGAAGGGGCATTCTCTAGCATAGTGTCCAGTCCTATGGCAGGTGAAACATTTACCCTTCTTCTTTTGAGTCTTAGTCCTTCCTTTGTCCTTGGAACCACCAGAGTTCTTCTTTCGGGAATGAGCAACATAGGCAGCATTTCTTTCATTATCAAATTCCTTCATCCTTGTTTCTTCTTGCATACATCTAGACAGAAGCTCATCAAAGTTAGGGATGGTATTATTGTTGAGAATGGTAGTTGTGAATACTTGCCATTCATATGGAAGTCCTCCAAGTGCGGTGAGAACCATCTCACGATCAGCTATTGTCTCCCCAATAGCTAGCAGATTGTTCCTGGTTTCGGTCAACTTCATAAAGAAAGTTTGAATAAACTCGTCTCGGCCCTTCTTCATATTCTTCAACTTGTTCTTGAGGAATAGCACTTGGTTCACATTGTTTACTCGGAACATAAGTATCAGTTTGTCATATATCTCCTTGGATGTGCCTAGTTCAGATATGTAGGCAACCAGACTCTTATTTATGGATTCCCTGATGAGCAGTTTTGCTCTGATTTCTCCCTTCTTATACTTGAGTTTAACAGCAGCAGAGGCATTTGATGGAGGTTCTTGAATCTTCCCTGTCACATGATCTAGGAGATCATGATCTTCTAATTTGAGATCTAATAACATCTTCCAGGCATGGAAGTCATCACTTCCAGTCAGCTTGTCATTCTCCCTGAATTCAAGCTTAGAGGAATCCATTTCCTTCGATGATGATTGCTATAGATAGAGTTTGTCTTCACCTCAGCTCTGATACCATGTAAAGTTTTGTAGATGTTCTACTCTAAGAGCAATTTCACTTTTCTCACAGCAATCATACAAGTAGATAAGCAAAATGCAGATAGAACATATAAGCAGATCTTACAGAAGACAAATCAGAAACAAGAAAAATGTATGTGTTTGTTTCGACGGTCAACAGGATGCTTCAACCAGCAAAGTCTCCTTTGGTCAGCCAGCCCAGCATGTGTCACAACAACCCTCCAACCAGTAGATGAGTCAACCCAAGTCAGTTCTACAAAAGTCAACGCTGTCCTGAAAAGTCAACGCAGGGGCAGCAAGCTAAAAGTCAACGCAGCAGCAAAACGGTCAACCCTTTGACCTCGATTTTTGTGCCAGGTAGTATGGCCTTTAAAAATCGAACCTCCCACAAGTTTTCAGCTTGTTTGGACCAAGCGTTGACCAAAGTCAACGCTGGTCAAACTTCTGCGAAACCCTAGCAGCAGAAAAATCCTCTTCGTCCTTCCCACGTGTGGCTGAAATTCGTCCTCCAGGTAGCTCGTACTTTTTAGGATGAGAGAGGAAGATGTGAGTTGTGTTGTGATCAAATTCTCTCCAACTTTTCCTGTATATATATATCCATCAATGAGGGTGTGTGACACATCTGTTGGGCATGTGAGCCTACATTACAAAACTAGCTGACCTTTGCACATATAATTTATTAAGAATAATAAATTCAAAATATAAGTTCTGCTCATCGGATTAAGACTATTTTTATATGGATTTTACACCTCTCAGAAAGAGGAATCCAACAAAAATATTAGCCTCTTAATCTAAGCATCAGAACATGGAGTTTGGACCTAGTTGTCCAAATTTAACACTCTCCAAGACCAAGACATCTTATCCTCTTCCTTGAACACTGTTGAGATCGTCATGATTGTTGCACTGCTGAAGCCATTATTGTTGCATCACTGAGATCTTCATCATAGCCTCTTCATCATATCACAGAGATCTCTTGTCTTTATTGAGATCTTCATTGTGACCTTGATTCTCTCCCTTGATCAATGCATCGAGGGCTTCATTGTTGCTACACCATACTTGGATCATCACTGTACTCTAGCTGGAATCATCATCATGTTGACTGTGAGTGACAGAGAGTGTACGTTATAACAAAAGTGTTGAGACAGTGAGGGCAACGATAGGATCATTGCGTTTCTCCTTAAGCCGAGACAGTGAGACTGAGGTTATACGAAGACAATCAGGATTCTGAGGTCCTTTCCATCACATATATACATTCACTGCCATGGAACAGGTCCACCGAGACTGTGATTTCATCCTTTCTTGCACTGAGATCCTTACCTTTCATTTAAGCTGAGACTATGATAGTTATTGCTGCTCCTCATTATGTCGAGACTGTGATCTTAATCGAGATTGTCATCATGTTTTTCCTTGCAAAATATATGTATGACAGAGGTACCTTATTGTACCTATCCGAAGATTCAGATCTCCTAGAGATACACGTCTGTCTGCACTCAAACGAAACAATAGATCTGCATTTTGTCACCGAGATCTTGTGCCCATTCGAGATCTGTGTCACGTCTTCCTGTGTTGCAGATCTTTGCTCCCATACCTATCTGTAATATGGTGATATCCAAGACCCAGAACATTAGCCTTCATTTAGGCCGAGACTGCAGAGAGGGTTTAACTGCGGCTCACTGTCTCATTCGAATCCTTGCCTGCAACTATATTATGTCTGAGGTTGCCCCTGCCTGCACCCATACAAGATCTTCAACCTGCAACCAATCCGAGACCTAAGTCGTGCCTTTCTGCACCCTATACCCATAGACATTTCAAAGGATAATGTGAATTATGTCTCTGCCATTTGCAGATAAATCAATAGGGTATTTATAGTGGTTTGTATCATCTATTTGAGCTGACATGAACCATGAACCGACGTGACCCTTTCTTCAAGCCGACATGTCATATATTTATTTATTTAATTCATTTTGGAGCCGACATTACATTCCTTTGTTGTTTTTCTTGCAGATTTCGGTGAGCTTGCTCTTGGAGGATTCTTCTTGGTCTTGGAAGGCTAGTTTGACACCAATACATTTTACATATGCTCCAAAGGAGCTTCTCCATTCATGACATGACTCTTTGACATAGCAATAAATCCTAAAGACATCAAGAAGAAGTCTTTTACCTAGAGACACTTCTTGCTCATGAAACCCATGTAACAAGATTACAAAAATGATTTATTTCCTTTTATTACATCAAATACAAAGATCATGTCATCATGAAGACCGAATCTAGTTACACTTTCTTCAACACTCCCTCTTAACTAGGGAGGTATTCATAATGGTAATTGGTCATTCTCAATTTGAAGAATTTCTCATAAGAAGAATCGGATTTGAAATCCATATGTTATAGATCATTTCAACCAACATTGTTTCCATTTAGCAAGGCCTTGACGAACAGCTCTATCTCTCACTTAGATCAGAGCACACAATGTTGGCGAGACCAATGATTGATAGACAAACATCATCATTGCTTCTCTTAGGGTCATATCCACCCGGGTGTTCTCCGAGTATGCCCTACTAGGACCATTCTCATCTTGGGTTCCCAGCCCCCAAGAATATCGGTCCTCTTGTCTGCTCTTGTCTTGGATGCACTACAACATCCTCAAAGAGTGTCGGATGCCAGATGATTACACAATCCTCCATTCTTTCTTCCAAACTGAAGACAAGAATGTCGTGTCTAACTCTCCCTCTTAACCAAGGACAAGTTCCAAGTTTCTCTTTACTCAAAAACTTGCTCGAGTTCCTTTGCTCATAGGAACTTCCCAGAGCTCCCTCTTACCCAGGGACTCTATCATTAGTGCTTTATAGGGTCTTCTAGTTGATTGATGATTCAAGACTTCGATGTCATCAATTTCTTCACATGTAGGGTCAGCCATCCATTACTTTCCTCCATCATGTCATTCCTTCTTTTCCAGAAAGTATCCTCCTTGGCTTCATATCTGGGGCTTCCTTCATAAGCTCATCTGTCTTCACTCTTCTTCAACAGTGATTGCTCTGGATCACAAGGTACATAGTTGTGACATCCTTCACAACTCTTCTTTCCTTGATCCTGCACACATACCCAGATTTTTCCAAGAGGTCAGACACCAAAAACAAATCACATATTACCAGTGACATCTTCTTGTAGGTATCAATCATCCTGCATTCATGTTGACACATCTCCCAATGATATCTGTTGTCAAGGATCCTCATCTTTTCAGACTTCCATCAAAGTCTTCACATCATTCCGGGAGGTTTCCTAGTCAAGTCTTCCTGATCCTTTGGATGTTGACTACCTTTGTCATGGTTGCATGTTTCACGATCTCTTTCATCCTCATGTCTTTCATTCCCAGGAGCTCTCAGAGTTCTTCAATTGTAGTCAACTACCTCATACTTCATATGAGGACATATTATGTTGATTTCATCTAGTTAAACTTATGTCTTTCCGCATCCTTTCAAAGGAGGAGATCTATTCCCTTTTGATCATGCTTGATCTATTTTATCTGCAACCACATATCATGACATTACAATATCAAATGCAAATACAAATACAATCATACATACCTCATTTTCCTTCAAGTATTTTCCTGCAGCTTCCTTGATTGAAAAGATCTTCAATCCCTTGGTCTGCTCCATTCTTCATGTCATTGAACCACCAACTCATGAGTTCCAAGAGTTGGAATTTCTGACGAGACATTTGCTGCCTTCCCAGACTAGGAGATCCTCCGCTGAGATCTCTATCAGAGATCCTTCAGGGTCTAGTATATCCCCATCTGGCAAATGTTTCCTTTGACTTCTTCCTCTTCTTCAATGTATAACAAGATTCCCAAGAGCTATGTTCTTCATGATTCCATACGAGCTCTTGATGCCACAATGCATCTTACTATGTTCATATCTGCAGGGACTTCTAATAGGATCCTTTTGAGAGGGATACCATCTCATCCATAGTGAAGATCCATTACTCCCTCTTTCCCTTGATCCTTTCCTTAGCTTTCTCTGTCTGTCAAGTAATATTTTCATAGTACTTACTTTGACAACCTTTCCTCTGCTTATCTGCACTTATTTGTATCCTATCAACTTGCCTTTCTCTATCTGACATAGACCACAGACTGTTGATCGAGGTAACCATTTTGTTTATGGACATCTGTTACCTTGCTTATCAATATCAATGATGATTGTCAATTTACCAAATCTCTTCATTGAGATTTTATGAAGATATTTCTTCATCCTTTGGCGCCCTCTGTACTTTATTTCAGAGAGTATATCCTTTTGTGTCTCCTTTCTTACTTCATAGAACCTTAAGAGTTCTCATGACTTCAAAGGAGACCTTGAGGTACTGACTTCACTCCTTCATGAGGATTATGTCAATCCTGTTGCAAGAACTTTGTCTAACCCATAGATCTTCTTGCATTGATGAAGTCAATAAACCAAAACTTGATTATAGAATAAAAGATACTTACTTGATACGTGAAGACAAGATCTTCACCTTGATCATGTTGGTTGTTGTTGAGGTAGATGCATTGATGCTTCCTCCAGATAGGATCCTTGCTGAAGCTTTTCTTCAAGTCCTTCAAGAATAATTGTCTTGAACATCTGGTCCTTGCAGCATCGACTAGAGGTTGCTTTCTATGATGTAATAGGATAGTGCAGCATCTGATTTGAGTCTTGTCCATGTGCTCTTGAATCAAAAGGGTATTAATCTGAGATAGTGACTATCACTGAGATGTTGTAGGTGCAGCTGTGGATGCATCTGCTGTCATGTACCCTGAGAATTGTTGTCGTTCAAAAGCCCTTATTGCTGCAGACCTGTGGTTCTGAACTGTTTCCTTGATCTAAGGTCTGCCATCTTTGAACTTGCGTTGATGCTTGAATCTTAATTCTTGCATGTCTCTCTTTTGCCCTTCCTTTGAACCTATCCCTTTGATACCATGTTGAAGAATCTAGGGCACACATAAATTAGAATGATTCTTCTTTACATGATAACAATTTGTGAAGTATTTGTACACTTAATCTTAACTTGATTTTCTGTTCATTATTAGTGTGTGTATGCTAGCTTCATCAAACTGCTATCAAAACAAAAGAGACAATAACGCAAATATTTGGCTTACTGCCAAGGCCAAAACCTCTCCCTCTTGGAGAGGAAAACCCCTTCTTATAGACATTCTATTGACGAATACCAAGACCATGACCCTTGACACAGTTAGCCTCTCCAAGACCAAGACATCTTATCCTCTTCCTTGAACACTGCTGAGATCATCATGATTGCTGCACTGCCGAAGCCATTACTGTTGCATCACTGAGATCTTCATCATATCACAGAGATCTCTTGTCTTTATTGAGATCTTCATTGTGACCTTGATTCTCTCCGTTGATCAATGCACCGAGGGCTTCATTGCTACTACACCATACTTGGATCATCGTTGTACTCTAGCTGGAATCATCATCATGTTGACTGTGAGCAGCAGAGAGTGTACGTTATAACAAAAGTGTCGAGACAGTGAGGACAACTATAGGATCATTGTGTTTCTCCTTAAGCCGAGGCAGTGAGCCTGAGGCTATACAAAAACAGTCAGGATTCCAGGTCCTTTCCATCACATATATACATTCACTGCCATGGAACAAGTCCACCGAGACTCTGATTTCATCCTTTCTTGCACTAAGATCCTTACCTTTCATTTAAGCCGAGATTGTGATAGTTACGGCTGCTCCTCATTATGCCGAGACTGTGATCTTAATCGAGATTGTCATCATGTTTTTCCTTGCAAAATATATGTATGACAGAGGTAGCTTATTGTACCTATCCAAAGAATCAGATATCCTAGAGATACACATCTGTCTGCACTCAAACGAAACAATAGATCTGCATTTTGTCACCGAGATCTTGTGCCCATTCGAGATCTGTGTCACGTCTTCCTGTGGTGCGGATCTTTGCTCCCATACCTATCCGTAATATGGTGATATCCGAGACCCAGAATATTAACCTTCATTTAGGTCAAGACTGCAGAGAGGGTTTCACTGCGGCTCACTGTCTCATCTGAATCCTTGCTTGCAACTATATTATGTCTGAGGTTGTGCCAGCCTGCACCCATACAAGATCTTCGACCTGCAACCCATCGGAGACCTAAGCCATGCCTTCCTGCACCCTATACTCATCGACATTTCAAAGGATAATGCGAGTTCTGTCTCTGCCATTTGTGGATAACTCAATAGGGTATTTATAATGGTTGGTATCATCTATTTGAGCCGACATGAACCATGAACCGACGTGACCCTTTCTTCAAGCCGACATGTCATATATTTATTTATTTAATTCATTTTGGAGCCGACATTACATTCCTTTGTTGTTTTGCTTGCAGATTTTGGTGAGCTTGCTCTTGGAGGATTCTTCTTGGTCTTGGAGGGTTGGTTTGACACCAATACATTTTACATAGGCTCCAAAGGAGCTTCTCCATTCATGACATGACTCTTTGACATAACAATAAATCCTAAAGACATCAAGAAGAAGTCTTTTACCTAGAGACACTTCTTGCTCATGAAACCCATGTAGCAAGATTACAAAAATAATTTATTTCCTTTTATTACATCAAATACAAAGATCGTGTCATCATGAAGACCGAACACTTACTTCATCAATATGTGTTTGTGTCTATATACATATATATGGCCTCTCATTTGTAAAGGGGGAGATCTCATCCCTTCATGATGTAAACATCAAGTATTGGTCTTAAGCATTGAAACTTAATTACTTTTGGTGAATGAGCATAGTTGACATCTCTATCTGTGAGAGATAATCTATCACCATTCTAAGCTAGTGTTTGGTCTACAATATTTTACTATTATAATAAAGAGTGGGTTCTTCCTATATTATTGTGCTCTAAAATATATTTCTTTGTATATATGCTGCATTTCCTTGCCTACTTCCATTTTGTTCCTTACGCAATTTGAATCTAGTTACATTAAAGGTAGAGTCTTTGATGATAAAGCATTTGCATATTCTTGGTTTTTATTGGCCTAATCAATATTGTGTTATTAGTAGGTTGATGTGTGCAAGTTACACAAAACAGCAGGTCATATCTCTAATCTTGAGGAGTATTTTTGCACTCAAACTTGCATCAAGAACAGAGGTCTCAAAATCAATTATGAAGGTGAAGAACTCTACACCAGATTGAGACCAGTTAATTCCATAAACAACCCACGTTAAAGAAGCAAGTGGGCTAAAAGTCCTTTGCTTACAAATAAAAATCATCTAGAAACATATCCCCTAGGCTAAGTAAGACGGGATGTGGAATTGAGAGTGAACAAGTAATGAAAATTCAAGTTTCCATCAATCAGAACTTCATAGACAATGTGGTTGCATATGTGATTCCACTACATGCATATGGAGTCATTTTGAGAAGCCCATACTTGTATGTGAGAGATGTCATCTTTAGGAGGAGATCAAATCAATATAGGCTAATCAAGGATAGAAAGGCATATACCATAAATGCACATAAAGACAAAACCAATCTCTTTCATTAGTGCTTCTTAGGCCAAAAGAATCATTGGCAACACAAAGAATTTTGTCTTGTTGTTTGTAAAGGAAGAGGGGTTCTTTGGCTAAGAGTGAAAGAAATGCTGCCCAAATTCCCATGTGGAGTATGAAGATGAACTCGAATGCCTGTACGCTACACAATGTTGAATAATAGGAAAGCCTTGCCGAAGCCAATTGTATGTTAGTTTCCCATTTGGGTATCCAAGGTAAAATGTCTCAATATGCAATGATTTATCTATATCTGTTTTTTATTGTGCTATGCTAGCTTGCATTTGTGGTCTAATGATTTTCCAATGGGTACTCTATAGATTTCAAATGTAATAAGAGATAAGACAAGAGAGAAGCAACGAGCTTGGGAAGCTAAAAGGTTGGGGACATTTGACCTTCAATGTATCCCCTAGCTAAGTCATCCTCCTATATGCTAATTCTCCACAAAGGAAGAAGGGTTCTTTGGCTAAGAGTGAAAGAAATACTACCCAAATTTTCATGTGGAGTATGAAGATGAACTAGAGAGCCTATAACCTACACAATGTTGAATAACAAGAAAGCCTTTTTTTGACAAAGGCAATTGAATGTTAGTTTTACTAGAATTTCTAAGTCTAACTGTTAGAAATCCTTCTTGTACTTTCTGATTTATTTCTTCCTACTTGTTTTGTTAATTAACAAGTTATTTACCATGTAAATATTGAAAATAAATACAAGTACAGTCTCAACACATACAGATCATCAACTGAAGGAAAAACAAGCACACAAGTGACACCGTTATTTTTGGACTAATGTCCTCGGAAAAACCCAATGTGAGAAAACCGTGCAGCTATCTGAGGGTTTTACTATTAAGCAGTTTCAAAATACAATCTGGGTGCCAAAAATGGCTCCCCCAATAGGGAATGCCCTCGGTAGTAGTACCTCTCAATCGGAGATAGATATCAGCCCCAATCTGCCCCACGAAATCTCCCAACGTCAGCCTCTAGGGTTTACGTCAGCCTCTCTGGCCCAGCGTCAACCTAGCATGAGCCTCTCTGGCCCAACATCAACCTCTATAGCCCAGCGTCAGTCTCTTGGGGCTCTGCGTCAACCTCTAGAGCCTCTGCGTCTCCCACGCTGGCCCTCCTCAGGCTTTGCGCAGCTCCTGGCTGCCTCTGCCTGCTTCTGCGTGGCCTCTAGCTGGCTCTGCGTCAACCCTCTCAAGGCTTCTGCGCTGATGTTCCAGTACTATCTTTGCCTCTCTGCTACTACATTCACTGCCCTCAGCTGCAACTCTAATCACTTCTTCGATTTCCTCAGCAAGCCTTGCCCTAGAAAATCAAATTCTTGATCAACTCAGTGTGTCCTCCAAGTGACCCTTAAGCCTCCTCTTATACTTTTCTCACTGACAATTCAACGGCCGAGATTAAGTCCCTAATCAACGGCTAAGATTAGATCTGGCTTGATCCATGACTTTTGGACCATTCTAACTCAATTTTATATTAATTCACAATAAAATTTTATTTTCCCTAAGTTTAGACTTAGGGACTCCATTAAAAATATTAATTATTTTAATATCTCCCAAACTGGTTAGATTATGCCCAAACCATTTCTAGGTCTTGAAGATTTCATGTGCTTTAGCTCTCCACCAATTTCATGGCTAGAGCACATCCAATTCTACCCCAAATCAACACTCCCTCTTAGCGAGGACTGTGCTCTATTAATACTCCTCTGCATCACCCTGATCATCCAGCATCGATGCCTGTGCTAATGCTAGGCCTGCTGCCCAACATCCTCTGCACTGTTGCATCATGTACTACTACCCATGGCCCTGCCACTGCCACTGCTGCATCTGTACAGCAGCTCCCCCTGCATCCATGTTGTTGCCCATGGCCGTGCCACTGCCACTGTTGCTTTTGCACTGCAACCCCTCTCATCATGTTGCATCATGCTGCCCCTAGCACTGCCACTGTTAATTGCTGCACTGCAACTCAGTTACTGAGAAGTAAGTAACTGATCTCCCAACTCTGACATCTCCGTCGGGCTAGAAACACTCCCGATGTTGAAGCTCCCTCTGTCATTAACAAGTGCTCCCTCTCTAACCTCTTCGCTACTGCAACAACTCTGTGCATCTCGCATTGCTGCCTCAAGCTATCCTGGGACTCTTGCATTGTAGCTCCCTCTATCGCTCCATCCGCATCCGTCTCTACCGACATCCGCCAGTGCTGCTACTCCTCTTCGGGGTTCCCGTATCAAGGTATAATCCAAGAGGTTAGGTACCTCGAGAATCCTGCCCCTCATCGCCTATAGTCCATCTGACTACAGCTCGATGTCTCCCCACTTCCTCTCAAGTGGCGTATGAGCACTCATGGCACAGTCATCATCTGTCTCCACTTCTTTCTCCGCCCTTGCTGGTGCAACCTTGGTCTCAGAAGCCTCTCCCTTGCTCTTCTTCCTCGGACACTGGCTCACATAGTGACCCAGTTCCCCACAGTGGAAGCATTTGACCTTGGAGAGGTCCTTCTTCTTCCGTTTCTCCTGCTTTCCCTCAAATGCTAGGGCAACATCCTCCTCTTCCTCCTTCTTGATTCTGACCCCCTTGTCGTTGCTTCCTGCCTTGGTTAGCCTTCTGATCTCTTCTTGACGAAGAGTCGCCCACAATGCCTCCCCCTCTAGAAGGGTCAACCTGCCCAGTATGCTCTAGACAAATACCTCCCAATCCTCTGAGACTGCGTTCAATGCGGTCCTCACCGTCATCTCCTCATCTAGCGTGGGCCCTATGGAAGTCAGTTGATCCCGGTTCTCCTTCAATCGACCGAGGAAGGTATCTATTTGTTCTTCCTTCTGCATCTGGTATGATCGCAGCTGATTTTCCAATAACATCTTCCTCTGCATGGAAGTATGCCGATACAATTTCGTCAAGGCCTCCCACATCGCATTTGCTATGTCCTTTTCGACAATATGTGGTACTACATGGTCCTTGACCCCATCAAGGATGATTCTCTTGGCCCTCGCCATTGCCTCTTGGTACTTTTCGTTCTCATCTGGGTCAACTAGGATCGCTATCGTGTTCAAGGCGAAGTGCTTGAGACGATTCCTGTCTAGAATGGACAAGATCATGGCCTTCCAAACTACGAAGTTTGAGGCTCCGTCCAGTCTGTCCTGATCTCTTACCCCGTTCACTACCATTTCACTGCTCCTCTTTCGACTCTTCTAAGTCTCTCTACTTCCCTCCTGGAGGTTCTCGGTGTGACTCCCTCTGAGCCTCGATTTCCCTCTTGGAAAACCCTCTGCCAATGTCGAGATGCCCCCACTCTGATCATTAGTGCAGCTGCACCACTGATCTAGATTTCTTGGCTAGAAATCCTTCGCAGATTTCTTGGCTAAAAATCCTTGGCAACAACTCCCTCCTCCTTGGTCTTTCCCTATCAGGTATTGTTCTGACCACAGTACCCCACCAACTTCATTCCGCAACTTACCCATAGCCTCCTATGCCCCAGCAAACTGAAGGTTAGAGCTTCTAAGCTCTACGCAATCCTGGCACCAGCAAAATCCACACCTCCTGGCCCCGGGCGTCAATCCTTCCTGACTGCTAAAGATGACCGGGCACTGCATAGGTCAAGTCTGCTCCTCTCTGCCACTGCGCTGATCCTCTTCCCGGCTCGAACTGATGACGCAGGCACTACGTCACCCCTTCCTTGCTGCTTTTTCGCTAGGAACAACTTCTGTCACTCGGAACAGTTGTTTCTGGTGCTGCTGCTCTGTTCAGCTGATGCCCTCAGTTATCCTGTGATCTGCAACCATGCTCCAATACCATGTTGGAATTTCTAAGTCTAATTGTTAGAAATCCTTCCTGTACTTTCTAATTTATTTCTTCCTACTTGTTCTATTAATTAACAAGTTATTTACCATGTAAATACTAAAAATAAATACAAGTACAGTCTCAACACATACAAATCATCAACTGAAGGAAAAACAAGCACACAAGTGACAGTTATTTTTGGACTAATGTCCTCGGAAAAACCCAATGCGAGAAAACCAGTGCAGCTATCTGAGGGTTTTATTAAGCAATTTCAAAATACAATCTGGGTGTCAGAAATGGCTCACCCAACAGGGAATGCCCTCGGCAGTAGTACCTCTTAGTAAGAGACAGATATCAGCCCTAATCTGCCCCACGAAATCTCCTAGCGTCAGCCTCTAGGGTCTGCATCAGCCTCTCTGGCCCAGCATCAGCCTCTCTGGCACAACGTCAGCCTCTCCGGGCTCTGTGTCAGCCTCTAGAGCCTCTGCGTCTCCCATGTTGGCCCTCCTCAGGCTCTGCGCAGCTCCTGGCTGCCTCTGCATGGCCTCTCGTTGGCTCTACGTCAACCCTCTCTCGGCTTCTACGTTGATGCTCTGATACTATCTCTGCCTCTTTGCTACTACATTCACTGCCCCTCTGCGGCAACTCTAATCACTCCTCCTATAACCAAGTGACCCTTAAGCCTCCTCTTATACTTTTCCCATTGATAATTCAACGGCCGAGATTAAGTCCCTAATTAACGGCTAAGATTAGATCTGGCTTGATCCATGACTTTTGGACCATTCTAACTCAATTTTATATTAATTCACATTAATATTTTATTTTCCCTAAGTTTAGACTTAGGGACTCCATTAAAAATATTAATTATTGTAATATTTCCCAAACTAGTTAGATTCTACCCAAACCATTTCTGGGTCTTGGAGATCTCATGTGCTTTAGCTTCTCCACCAATTTTCATGACTAGAGCACATCCGATGTTACCCCAAATCAACAAGTTTTCCCATTTGGGTTTTCAAGGTAAAATGTCTCCATATGCAATGATTTATCTATATGTTTTGTCTATTTTTCTATGCTAATGTAATGACCACTAGTCGTATACGTAGCAGAAATATTAAAATACTTCGTAGACAAATACATCCATTGTAGGATAGTAAGTGTAAATTGTATATTATATAAAGAATTGATGTAAGATGATACAAATGAGAAAGAGGGTCCTGTATATATAGCCATGTAAGTACCCTTTCACTAATAGTTATGTCCTTAGGGACATAACGTTTCATTAATTGCTAACTAATTAATCATTAATCTAATTTGTTGTCTTTTACATTATTTGTGTTTATTTTTATATAAATTTAGTTTGTTACGTTGCCTTCCCCTTCAAAAAGCTTACTGATGACAGATTGAAACTTTTTTGTGGTTCAAAATATTTCCTCATTTTTGAACTTTCATTTTTGTTGATACAAGACGATATGATGTTCTAAGCGATAGACAAAATTGCCATACTGAAAACAGATCCATCTTGGATTAATCTTCTGGGAAACCTTCTGACCCTTGGAGATGTGTGGTGAATAGTTATCATATCACTGGATTGAGCTTATTTCAGTATTCTTCGGAACCTAAGTTTCTTTAAGTTCCACATATATAGATTTGTAGATTTATTAAGGCGTCTACTCTTGTGATTTAGACGAAGATAAGGAATTTTTCTTGTTTGAACTTCCTTAAACGTTTTTATGGCAGTTTCCTGATTTCCATTAAGCATTGTTGTTGTTGACTTAACTACTGAATCCTTATTAGGGGTGTCCTCTGTTTGAACAACAAACTCTAAATACGTTTTTACTTCAATAGGGTTTCCATTTTACCTGAACTGCGAGATTTGTGGTATTGATGTTTGTTTATTCAGTTTGGACCAATGTTGCAAGAAGCGCCCCCCCCAGTTCCAAGGCCCGAAGCAAGTCCCGTGCGGATGCATCCAAGAAGCGTCCCCGGAAGCGCGCTTCTACCTGTTTTGGACGCTTCCTGGAAATTTCGGAAGCTTTCCTCCGAAGCGTGCTTCCAAATCTCCGAAGCGCGCTTCGTACGGCGCTTCGGAGGGCGAAGCATACGCTTCCGTACGATACCGGAAAAACGCCGTGCTGTATAGAAAATCGTTTTTTTTTTTCAATTTTTTTCTTAATTTTAGGTGAGTTTGCTTGTTGGGGGTGGGTCCACCTTGGGTTAGGGTGAAGAATGAAGGCAAAAAAAATATTTAAAAAAAAAATATAATATAGCAGATGCTCCCTCATGGTAATGTTAAATTCTTAAAGTAAAAGTGACATTCTCCTTTATTTTTCATTTTCCTCCTTTTACTTAAATTTTTAACATTACCATGAAATGACTCAGGATGTTTGAGAGTGGTTCCAGCCTCATTGGACTTCATATGGAGAAAATAGAATTTCATATCCTATTCAAAATTCAACAAAATTAACAGTTTTCAGGAATTCAGAATCAATGGGATTGTGGCATTTCATTAGATTATATCAAGTATGAAGGTATGCGATTAGCATAATCAAGAGCACCAAGCCCTATATGTACCCTAGTGTTGGTGGTGTTAATTGTTGAACTCCTTTGTCACGCGGCACGCCCTTAGCAAAAAATTACCTTTCAATCAAGTCAAAATCATCAATCAAGCATGTTAAGCTTTTTCTACCATCTTTTAAGTTTTGAATTAGGTAGTTTGATCAAAATTGGGCAATGTTGACTAATATCCCTAGACAATCGAGGTAGAGGCAAAGGGTAGACAAGAGGAGAAGAATCTAGATTCTAAATGGTTGATGCTCGAATAATTAATCATTAATGTACAATGGATGTTATATCTATCTTGATTTATGCAAAAATATGAATGTTTTCATGTCTTCTACAACTAATTTAGTATTTGGGATGTTTGTTTTGAGTATAAATGCAAAAAAATATAAATATATATATAGCAGACGCTTCGCTTCCTAGATTTTTGGAAAATGACGCTTCTGCATCCCCGCTTCCAAAAAACTTCCCCGCTTCGTGCAACATTGGTTTGGACTACTACATCTAGAGATTTTGATGTTTCCTTTGCAACAAGTTCTTTGAACCTATTCATCAATGATTTATTTTCATGCTTAAGTTTTTTAATCTATTTGAGCAGATTTTAATTATGATTTTTGAGACGTAAGCATTCCTCAACTTCTGAGTCAACTTTATTTTTGCCTTCATGCTTCTCGTCTTTTAAACACTTGATTTGTTCTACTAATGTTTGGTTAAGGCTCTTTAAACGTAAATTTTCTTCTTCTTGTTCTAATAAACGCTCCTTGAGTTCCTTCTTTAATGCTTTAGCTTTCTTGACTTGTTCGAGTAGTTTTTCTTGGTGATCTCTGAGGCGTGAAATTTCTTTGTCTTTGCTGCAAATGACTTCTTCAAGCTCTTTTTGCTTCTTTGATATAGTTTTTTCGTTATCTTGGAACATCAAGTCTGAGATATCCTTAAGGTCTTTTAATGAAAATTTTATTGATTTTAATTTACTTGTTAAGTCTTGAAACATGACCATCTTCCCTTTATAAGGAAACGTCAAAACTTGTTTCTCTATGTTTAACATGAATGTACCCAAATCCTTAAACCAGGGTTGACCGAGTATGATGTCAATCTTTTTATCCGTCCTTACAACATGAAATTCGGATATGTACTCATAATGACTTATTGTCACTTGTAGATCACTAATTTTATACTCTTTTTGGTCAAAAATATTTTTCTTTACACCAATGCTTAGCTCTGGAATTAATATTTGATTTTCCAAGTTGATGTTGATATATTTTATCATTGCTTGGGCTGATGGCGATATTAACTTCTCTTCTTTGTATACTTCCTTCCAATGTAATTACTCTGTGATCTCTAACTGAAAGACCATTATAGGAAAACCTTTCATCCTTCGTCATTTTAGAATTGAGCTCCATCATTTTTTTTTCAATGATTGATCCCATTTTGTTTTGTCGAGATGACTTAAGTATATATTTAAAGTTCCGTTGGACTTTGTACTTTAAACCTCCTTTAAAAGTGTCTTTTTAATTTATTTACTTTTATAATTCTTCAAAACTCTTTTAATCAAATTTCCTATTATCCTTAATATTTCAAAAGTCCTTTATATTCTTTTTATATATTTCTACTTACGCTTTTTTCCTTTTGTACTTTAAAAAGAATATTTAAATATTGTTTCAGTTGGCTTCTTTTAAGTAACCATCTAGTAAATGTTCGATAATAGACTTAGTGGCTCTGCAACTCTCTGACCTAGGGTTTTGGATCGCAATCTATGCACTGTTACCCACTCTGGCAGGGGGCAGTGCCCTTTTCACTGATCTAAGGCAGCGGGGGCTTGCCCTGGCCCAACGAATGAAGCAAGCAGGGGCCAATGGGGCCCCTTCCTACAAACAGATAATGATGGACAAAGGTAAAAGCCCATTGGAAGGAGCGCAAATCACGGGTTCAAACTATAGGAAAAAATGAGCTCAGCAAAAAGACAAAGCTGGATGGCAATACAAAGGAAACCCAGCATCCAAACCAAACAAAAGGCATCAAAATTCTGGAAGGAAAAGACAAACCAGATCCCACTCGAGAGCAGGTACCTCGAGGAGCAGGAAAGAAAACCAAAGAAGCGGAGGCAGCTGAAACCTCCCCCCTGAACGGCTCCGATCCAGAAGGACTAGCCACTGAAGACAAACAACATAGAGACCAAGGGCGTTGCAAGCCAAAAACCACAGAAAGCCTGAGGGTTATCATTACCGACCCCGAACTGCAAGCCTATAGGGATCATATGGCTATTCATGCAGTGATCTGCAAGTTTATGGGCTTTTGGCCCACAGAAAAAGCCTTATGCCAATGGATCAAGCTAACTTGGAAGCCGAAAGGAGATGTGAAACTCCACCTGGGGGCCAAAGGTTTTTTCACGGTTGTCTTTGCAAACCTTGAAGACAGAGACCGCATCTTTGATGGAGGCCCTTATTTCTATGCCTCTGCAGGCCTCTACATGAGACCCTGGAAACCAAATTTTGCACCAGAACAGGAAACATTCAAGCATGTTCCTGTGTGGATTCGCCTGTTTTCCCTCCCCATCGACTACTGGAGACCGGCGGCGTTGGAACAAATCGGCAACAAACTGGGCACCTTCATCCAAGCTTCCGAAGCTACCCTCCAAAAAAGGTACACCTCTTGCGCTAGAATCTGTGTTGAAATGGATGTTTCAGGTGCTCTTCATGAAGGTCTATGGTTGGAATATAGAGATGAAGTCTTCTTCCAAGCCATAGAACAAATACCCTTCAGATGCAGAAAATGCCATGAACATGGCCATCTGATCCGGGAATGTCCCCTGCACAGACCCGTAGAGAAGGCTAAGGATCTCCCAAGCAAAAATCAGGATGGTTTCGTCCGACCCATGGGCAGACACCGAACCAACAGAAGGAACCAACCGAAGACAGGAAACACCAACAAAGGGTCTATGAACGCATTTGAGGTGCTTGGAGAGGAAACTGGTGCAGATGAGGATACCCAAACACCAGCATCTGAGCAGGAAACCCCGGAAACGACCAATCAAAATGCCCAGATGCCGACTCCAATCTCAACTGATGACTTTCTCCTAGATCCAGGATTGAGGAAAGACGCAGAAGGGGACGAGGAAATGACATTAAGTGAAGTGGGCACAGAGGATCAGGACCTAAATGACACTCTAGAAAAAGAAGGAATGGACCTTAATACCATAGTTGAGCAATGGAGACAAAAAGGAGTGGATCACATTCCAGAGGAAGAGATTGACAGAGTCAACTTCCTCTTCCTATCAAGGCAGGATGCAGCCCTGAGAGGGCAGAAAAGGGGTCTGGGCACGACAAAGGGACTGGGCATCAAGGCACAAAACCTACACCAAACACATTCTACTGCAAAACACAGAAAGAAACAGGGTAGAAGAACAAACAATGAAGCGCTCCATGAGCTCGGCCAAATGCTCATCAACTCGGGCAAGATGAAAGCCCTTGAGGCTTTCCCATTCTCCTCATAATACCTATTTAAAGATGAAGATACTCTCATGGAATGCAAGAGGGCTAAACAGCCAAACCAAACAAAGATTATTGAAAAAGAAAGTCACAAAGGAAAATCTGGACATTGTTTTCCTACAGGAAACCAAATGCTCCAGGCTAAAGCTGGAAGGGATAGGCAGGAGCCTAGAAAAGAGAATGGAGCACACGGAGGTAGAAGGTCTGGAAGGGGGCTTAGCCATCTTCTGTAACCCCCACTCCCTACTCCTAAACACCGAGGCCTCCACATCTTTCATTTCCCTTGAAATGTAGATCCTGGGAGAAGCTGGCACATACTTATTCACAAATGTTTACAGCCCCCAAAGGCTGGAGGATAAGCTTCAGCTACTGGACAACCTATCCAAGCTACAACAAAGACACTCTAATGCTAAGGCCATCTATGGCGGCGATTTCAACATGATTACCTCTCTGGAGGAAAAGAAGGGAGGGCTTCGTACCCTAAACAGAGATGTTGAGGCCTTCATTTCTTTCATCAGAACAGCTAACCTGGTGGACATCCAACCCAAAAATGGCATATTCACTTGGAATAATAAGAGAGGAGGGGACAGGCTTATCGCATCTAGGCTTGATCAGTTTCTGATCTCGGATACCATTCTCCTTGAGGGAGTCACAGTGGAATCTGATATTATTCCATCTGGAGGATCGGATCATTGGCCCATCTCTTTGAATGCAACTATCTTTGGTACACCTAGAAACAGACCTTTTCGCTTTGAAAAATTCTGGCTCAGTCATCCGGCTTTCACCACCAACATCCAACTATGGTGGAACGAGCACTTGGACGTTAGAGGTACCAAAATGTTTCGGCTCCAAGCCAGATTGAAGCACCTAAAGGCAAAGCTACGAACATGGAACCAAGAGGTTTTTGGCAACATTTTTGAGGACAAACAAGCCCTGGAGGATCAGATGGCTCTAATACACAACAACTGGATCAAGGGGGACATCTCCCAAAACTCCATTAACACGGAGCGTGACCTCCTGCAAAAGTGGAATGAGACATTATGGAGACAAAAATCTCGCATACAATGGTTGAAAGAAGGGGAGAAAAACACCAATTTTTTCCATCGATCAGCCATGGATTATAGATGCACTAATAAGATAACCAAGCTTAAGGATGAACAGGGGACCTCCTTTCAGTCTCATCAAGAGATTGCCTCCATCCTCAGGAACCACTTCAGTCTTATTGCTATAGAACCGGACATCAACAGACAAGAGGCTATCAATGCAGTCATAACCTCTATTCCCAAGCTGATCACAGAGGAGCAGAACAGATCCTTAGACCGCCCGGTTACCCTTCTGGAGGTAGAAGAGGCAGTCAAAGACATGGCCAATGGCAAGGCTCCGGGACCAGATGGTTTCACCATTGACTTCTTCAAAGCGTGCTGGGACATTGTGAAGCAGGACATATGGGCGGTGGTCGAGGACTCTAGAAGATCCTCCTCCATACTCAAATCCCTAAACTCCACTTTTATTGCCCTCATCCCCAAGGAAGAGGTTGCCTGCACACCTTCTAAATTTCAACCAATAGCTCTCTGCAATGTGCTGTACAAGATCATCTCCAAAGTCATGGCCAACAGGTTAAAGCCTATTCTCCCCTTGATCATCTCAGAAGAGCAGTCGGGTTATGTGGAAGGCCAACAAATTATGGACAATGTCTTATTGGCACAAGAAATGATCCACACCCTTCAATCTCAGAAAAAGGCTGGAATGATCATTCAACTGGACCTCTCAAAAGCTTATGATAAGGTCAGTTGGAATTATCTCGAAGTTGTTTTGGAAGCTTTTGGTTTTGCCCAGCGTTGGATCAGATGGATTATGGCCATGGTCAAATCTCCCAGCTTCTCTATCTTGGTCAATGGCACCCCTTCGGACCCCTTCTTCCCATCCAGAGGCATTCATCAGGGTGATCCTATCTCCCCTTTCCTTTTTGTTATCTTAATGGAAGGCCTGAGTCGCATCATTAAAATGGCTAAGGATAGGAATGTCATCAAAGGTCTCCAACCCCTGAATCATAATCCTGCAACCACTCATCAGCAATTCGTGGATGACACCATGCTGCATGGTACCCCTTCAGTCAAGGAAGCCCAAGGTTTCAAAGCCATTTTGAACCTGTTCAGCCAAGCATCTGGTATGGATCTTAACCTGGATAAATCCTCTGTTTTTTTCTTCCATACGCACTTGGCGGTCCAGAGGCACCTCACTAATATCCTAGGGTTCAAAAGACGCAGCCTTCCATCTAAATATCTTGGCATTCCTCTCACTGGCAAGCCTTGGCAGAAACTCCACTGGGAGCATTTGCTCTCCAGGCTAGAGGACAGGGGCAATTATTGGACCAACAGAGTCTTGAACTTTGCAGGAAGACTTGTAATGACTAAGGCGGTTCTTCAAGCCATTCCTCACTATATGCTTTCTATTCTCCCAGCTCCAAAAATGGTGCTCCAGAAAATCAGGAATATTCAAAGGGCCTTCCTTTGGTCGGGCAAAGCGGATAAACACAAATGGGCTCTTGTAGCCTGGGCTAAGTTATGCAAACCCAAAAACCTAGGGGGTTTAGGGCTGCAAGACCCAGACACTGTCAACAAAGCTTGTGGAGCCAAGCTTTGGTGGCGTTGGATCAAGGAACCCCATACACCTTGGGCAAAACTGTGGAAGGCCAAATATGCCGAGAATTGGAGGACTGAGGATCTGATCAGAATGACAGATGCCCCTGAAGGTTCCCCTATTTGGAATTTGGCCAGAGCTAATAGAAACCTCATTCAGGATCACTGCTTTTGGGAAATTCGCAATGGCAACAATGCTTTATTCTGGGAGGATGCATGGCAACAGCTACCTAAACTAGAAAACCCCAATTATCTCACCCTACAGAGATGGTTTCAGGCAACAGGCAAGATAAAAGTCCATCAGTATTGGTCTGGCAACAACGAGAACCAGCACTGGAGGAATTGGAACTTAGAGCCTCCCCCCCCGGAGGATGACATGATAAACCTCCTCAGCACCCTAATCTCCACTTTGGATAAGAGAATGATCCGGTCCACTCAGGAGGAGGACCAACTCAGGTGGGGTAAACTCGATGGGGGAACCTTCAACCTCAAGGAGGCCAGAATGTATCTCGAGCACAGGGACCTCGAAGACAAAGTAGCTTGGTACTCTAATGTCTGGGACAACACACTCTGGCCAAAAATAAAGTCTTTTCTATGGCTTCTCATGCATCGCAAAATCCTCACCTGGGAGAATTTAGTGAAAAGGGGCTTTATTGGGCCATCCAGATGCCCCCTCTGTGAAAAGGAGGAGGAAACAATGAACCATCTCCTTAATGACTATGACTGGACCAATAATCTTTGGGATTGGATGAAGGAAATATTCAAACAAACAGACAGACACAGGGATTCTATTCAAGACTCCATTGCGAATTGGCGCACCAAGTATTCCAGTTGTAATACGGTTAACACCCTTTGGAGGCTCTGCCCCGGTTTTATAGTCTGGACCACTTGGAAAGAGAGGAACAGACGAATTTTTCAAAAAGAAGCCAGGCAGCTTGAAACCATCAAAACAGTAATAATGCAAAGTTTAAAAGAGACTGCCCTTACCAACTGCAAAGCTAAGCAGGCCAATTTGCTCACCCCTAATGATTCACGCATCCTGCTATTGTTTGGCATGAATGGTCTATTGGGTCACTGGACTCAAGCAAACCACCCTCAGCAAGCTCCCTCTCCTTCGACCTGGCTGCCCCCCATCTCAGGGTTCTGCAAATTGAATTTTGACAGGGCCTCCAGGGGTAACCCTAGCCCTGCAGGGCTTGGAGGCGTCATCCGTAATGACAGAGGAGAAATCCTTCACATTTTCTGCAGAGCAATTGGGGAGGCCACCAACAATGAAGCAGAATTCGCAGCCCTGGAACAGGGGTTGCGCGTCCTCATCCGTCTGGGTAAAGGCTCTGTAATAGTGGAAGGAGATTCTCTCTTGGCCATCACTGCGGCAAGGAGAATGCAAAATGGCACGCGGCCGGAGAAAGTCACAAAGCATTGGAGATTAGCCATGGTCACAGCGCTCATTACAAAACATCTCTCCTCCCTCAGCAGCATTGTTCTACAAGCAATTAGGCGAAAGGAAAATGTCTTAGCGGACAACCTTGCCAACCACGCGGTCGATCATCCGATGGAGATCATTGACACTTGTTGGCAAGATGTCACAGGAGACGATCTTAGGAATCAGTGCACTCTCATCTCAAGGTAAGACCTTACAGGAGGATCGAGAGCGGAGGACGGGCTGCAGGATACGGCTCATCAGTAACTTATGCGGACTAACCATACACTTAATGCCAATCGAAGGTACCACTGGCGACAATCCAATGGGGTACCTGGGGCAGGGTGGAAGATCACCCAAAAGGACGAAGGATATCGGACAGGGAGTACAATCTACAAAAAGAATGATCAGCACAGTCAACAAGAAGCAGATGAGGACACATGGCATTCAACCAGCAACCACAAGCATGGCAGAGTAATGGCTCTGGATCGAAATCATGAGAAGGTGCTAGGAAATCCAAACAAGATTTATTATGACAAGAACAACGGATCTCAGAAGGCGGAGCGGGAGATCTCAATCCAGAACATTCAACCTCCAGCTATAACTAAGGTAATCCACCAGGAAACCAAGACATCGCATTCTCCTCGCTCGATTCTTGGCAATCTAAACTCTGTCAGGAAGCCCGCAGTCTCTTCAACCCACGCCAACACCTGCAACAACACAATGGAAAAGGAGGGCAGTCGCAATAAGTCTGCTAATCGGGACCTGGAAAAATGCCTGTGAGGCTTATGAGACCTCGGTCTCTAGGAAAGAGAAACGAAAAATTGCAGAGCTTGAAGCTGCGGTCATCGAGGAAGAAGAAAAGCTGGACATTCAAGCAATGGAGAAGGAAATAGACTGGATCGCGGACCCAGGCACCACGGACACCAGAGCCACGCAATTCGTAAGAACTCAAAGTGAAATGTGGCGCATGAAAACCATGCTGGCCAAAGCGCTCAGCATGCAGGCAGAAGCAATAAAGGATGCGCACCAAGCCACTTCGCTCGTTTCAGCTGGAAACGCAGCAAGGTTAGACACCATGGAGTTCAGCATTAGTGCTTTGACTCAGGAACTCAAAATGTTGTCGCATAATCTGGGAGCTCTCACCAGACTCCTCAAGCTCTCCATCCAACAGGGGACAAATATTGCAGTTGACATCCCGGCGGAGGAAACCGACACCAGCACGGTGAAGCGCCCCATTCCTCAAAGAATTTTGAAGCCAGATATAGTCACTGCAATGGCCAGCCCAAGTAACACCAACAAGGATTATGTGGTATTGGAGCTGTAATGGTTTCAACTGCTAATTTACACAAAAAAAAGTAACCATCTATAATAATACCCGCTTCGTACTTATATATTATTTTCAATAATTTTATGACCTGGAATTTTCTTTAAATACCCCTTTATAATATAAGACTTTTCTTTACATATCTTTTATTTATAATCTTTTCTTTTATTTTTGAAAAGTTACAACCATAGTGAAATGTGGCTATTCACCTCTTTGGGGTATAATATAAAATATATGTCGACTTATGTGCTTTTGACTCAGTCAATGTTCTCTACGTAAAAAGTAAAACTTATCATTCACATAAAGAGTTTTGTATTCATTTTGTTTTTCTTTTACCTTGAAAATACCATGGGCAATTACCATGGGTTGCTAAAACCACAGGCTTGTAAACTACTTAATGAAGAATCATGATAATATTATCTAGTCTTCCTTCTCTTACGTATAGTTTTAAATATATTTGGAAAGATTCCCTCTTAACTTTATCATGCACTTTTTACCAATAATGTAGAACCTTTTTATATATATGAATTTTCTCCTTCAAAATTTACATCGGACTATATTTATTTATTTTTTATTTTTTTTTATTTTTTATTTTTTAATCTTTATATATACTTTTATTTTCTTTTTTTTCTTTTACTATCTTATTTTTTTCTTCCTTTTCTTTGTTGGTTAATGGCCAAAGCCCTCAATGAAAAAACTAGTGGAATAGAGAATCTCCAAGGTTGGTGTAGTGAAACGCTTAAAGCACGACGACAACAAGGTTGACGATAGGTTGATAGCCAAAGGCCGGATCAGACGTAGCTCTGATACCAATGTAACGACCACTAGTCGTATACCTAGCGGAAATATTAAAATACTTCATAGACAAATACATCCATCGTAGGATAGTAAGTGTAAATTGTATATTATATAAAGAAATGATGTAAGATGATACAAATGAGAATGAGGGCCCTGTATATATAGCCATGTAAGTACCCTTTCACTAACGGTTATGTCCTTAGGAACATAACTTTTCATTAATTGCTAACTAATTAATCATTAATCTTATTTGTTGTCTTTTACATTATTTGTGTTTATTTTTATATAAATTTAGTTTGTTACTGCTAACTTGCGTATATGGTCTAATGAGTTTCCAATGGCTACTCAATAGATTTCAAATGTAATAAGAGAGAAGCAACAAGCTTGGGGAAGCTAACAGATTGGGGGAAATTTGACCTTCAAACCATCCCCTAGCTGAGTCATCCTCCTATATGCTACTTCTCCACAAAGGACCCAAATTTCCATGTGGAGTATGAAGATGAACTAGAGAGCCTATAACCTACACAATACCAAATAATTAGAAAGCCTTGCCGAGGCCAATTGAATGTCCGTTTTCCTATTTGCATTTCCAGGGTGAAAATGTCTCCATGTGCAATGATTTATCCGTATGTGTTGTTTATTTTGCTATGTTAAATTGCATGTCAGGTCTAATGAGTTTCAAATGGCTACTCTATATATTTCATGGCTGTCGTGTTTACTTATTGAGCTGAGATTTTATTTACAGCTGTAGTATTGGATGTTTATTTCATACTTACAGTAGTTTATTAGTAAATGCATATCCCAATATCACGCTATCCTCCACTGTTGGTTTATTTCTAAGATGGGAGATCTATGGACACTGTTATTTGGCTATTGCGATGTTGTACAAGGTTTCTAAAGTTGTTCCTCTTGTGAATTTAACTATTGGAAGTGAATAAAAACAACACTGTGTTTTGGCATGGCTGCCATGAGCTGCCTATCAAGTTTGAGAGTTTAATTTGGCTGCCTGTAGCTTATCGAGGGCCAATATACAGCCCAATAAACCTGAGGAAGCCATCCACTGCATTTTAAGGCCATTGCTCAATATCTACAGACTGTATGGCCATTTTCCTACCAATTGAGAGGTCATGCGTGCTGTATGCTTCTATGTGGACGCATCTCCTGCTTGGGAGAGTAGTTATTGGATGGTTGAATGAATTAATAATACTTGTTCAGCATTTCCTTTAAATCTTTGTTTTATGCTCTTTCCTCTCATCAATTACGGTGTCCTTTCAAGACTTTGACTTCATTTCAAGTATGCTTGGTGAATGGTGTTCAGACCAATGCATATCGCATTGTGTTCTTTATATTCTTGCCACCATCTCATGAAACCGTCACCGATGTCTATCTCTTGTATGCTAGCAAGTGGTTTTGGAATGAATTTGAATTTGGTTATAAATGGAGAAAACTTGGAAGGGGAATCATCTCCAAAGCAATAAGTGGCTATTGAGCTGAGTTACTCCAGAATTCAAGCCTTGCATTGCAGAAAAATCCAAAAACAAGCAACAAGATATATTTTATTACTGTATTATACTTCTCAGTCTTGAAATTACTTACAGAAATTGCAGCAGATTGTAAATTGTTTGGAAATTTGTGTTGGTGAAATGGACAGGCTATAAGTCCACTGTTTACAGAACAGTTTTTGGCTATTAAAAAGATTGTTGTTTAATTGTTGGAGGAGAAATAAATAAATTTTTCACTTTCTTTTTTCAATCTGTATTATATTATAATAAAAATAAAAAATAAAAATCAGTCTACAGTGGATTTGAGTTGCATGAAATTTATGTCTTTTTCTATTCAATATATTGGATCTGTGTTGAGTTTTTATCATCTACAGAAAAAGTTGAGTTGCAACAAATAGATATATTTTCTGTCCAGTAACAAATTGAAGTTCATGTTAAACTTGCAACAATTATATTGAAAAAATATTCAAGTGAAATTTGCATGAATTACATTGTAAAAATACAAGACTTGTTTAAGAACTGGGTGAAGTAAAAGATGAGCTGGTAAAGAACTTTGTTGAACATATTCAGGAAGTGTTAAAGACCTCCTGGAGTAACAGAATGTGGCTACATAGTTTAGGTTCAAAATAATTATAAGTTTATTAAGCTAAGAGAAAGTGTGTGTAACACTGTAATTGTTTCGTTACCTGTATTAACTAGGTTTGTCAAGAGGTTAACAGAAACCAGACACGCTAGGTGCTCTACACTGGGATATGGGAGATCTCAATTAGGTTTTACAGAAATCTGTCCCATCCATATTGAAATCTGTCCAGGCGTCATGTTTGTGTTCATAGTACATACACTAGACCGTTGTTAAGACCAGGTTGAAACCAAGTACAAATTTGAGCTGTACACAAATGTCATATTTGTGTTTATGCACACTCAAATGTTGTTGTTGAGACCAAGTTGAAATCAAGTGCAAATCTGAGCACTTACCCTCATGAAACCAAGTGCAAATTTGAACACTTAGCCCCATTGTGAAGAGTAGAAACTTAATTTTTAGAAAAACAAAACAACTCGTTTACTACATTTAATCAGCATGAATATTCAAAAAGAACATGGATGGATGGATCTAGCATTACCAGTGCTGGCGAGTGAACAGACGATAGCGGTGTGTCCAGCTTTTGAAAAGTTTCTTGCATTCTTTCATACACTTCACTCAATGTTGCTTTCTTCTCGATGCTTTCTCTTGCAGTCTTCATAAGTTTTTTGCGTGTTATCTGGTAAACATATTAATACAGCAATCTGTTAACCAATTGTTCATAAAAGCAATTGCCAGACGAGCGTTCTGATCCTCAATAGTCTGAGGCATCTGCTGCGTTCATGTACCTGTCTCCTAAGTGTCGCCAAACTTTTGGTATGCATCGGGGATTGAGGTAGGACACCGTTTGATGGAGGCAATCCAATGAGTCCACTTATCCCAACCTGTGTTCACTTAAGACTGTCAGATGTACAAAGCATGTAAATTGATCTAACAGGAACTTAAAACTGTAACATTTACAAATCATGCAAATTGATATAACAAGAATCTTGAAGAGTTGTTGAGGGAATCGATGTACATACTACATACCATGAAACCTAAGACTAAGATATCATAATGGTAAGCTGAGGGGTTCCGTAAATTGAAATCTTTCTGCTGAGCCAACTGTGATGCCACGCTGTGATCAAACCAATACAGGCACGTCATCATGATAGCAGGGATTAATGCTGCAAAAATATATGAGACTGGAACCTTTCCCATATCCTGCACAGAAACAATACTCACATGTGATCGTAATAGCAGGGATTAATGCTGCAAAATTATATGAAACTGGAATCTTTGCCATATCTGGCACAGAAACAATAATTAAAAATTCATGTGATTCTGGCTAAATGGAATTATTCACATGGATTCATTATAACCACTGATGATTGGGATTTAAAAAAACAGATGTACAGTTTATTTATCCTTCTTTGTAGTTAATTTACACTGTTTTCTAAGGTTTTAATTGAGTAGGATTCTGGGTGCGATGGAATTACTATGGTAACCCTGAATGATTCGGATTTTGTAAAAGAAGACTTCAAAGGATTTTTATCGAATAAATCTATGTTCGATTGTAGTTTATTCATATTGTTTTCTGAAGTTTAAATTAAGGAGTCATATGATTCTGAGTAGATGGAATTACTAAACCCTGGGTAATTGTAAAAAAAAGAAAACTTTGATTTGCAAACCTTGAGGGATTTCGGTCCTTCATTAATCTAGGCATAGCACATTTTGTATTTGATTTTTGATTGTTTTTAATCTTTTGATTAAAAATATTATAATTATAGGTGAATGGAATTATTAGCATAAATTCACCATAACCGCGAGTGATTATCATTTAAAAAAACAAAAACACTATGGTGTGTAAATCTAAAGATTTTCATCCTACAAGAATTCTGAATTTATGCTGGTTTGTAGTTGATTTACAGTGTTTTCTAAGGTAGATTTTCATCTTACAAGAATTCTGAATTTATGCTGGTTTGTAGTTGATTTATAGTGTTTTCTAGGGTAGATTTCATCCTACAAGAATTTATGAATATATATTGATTTGTTGTTGATTTCAGTTTGTTCTAAGGTAGATTTTCATCCTACAATAATTCATGAATTTATGATGTTTTGTAGTTGATTTACAGTGTTTTCTAAGTTCTAACGTTTCACATAGGCACGCAGAAGATCCATTGGTGTGGGCTACCAGACAAAGACCAACGTTTTTTTGCAAAATTTTGGCACATTTCCACTAACATGTTGTAATGAATAATACTTCTAAATGGATTATTAGTGAAATTTTGAGGTAAAAAATGGACCTCAAAACAAAAATGTACAACAAAAATCAACTTTATAAGAACCAATAGGATTCAATATGATAATGTCAACCATGGAGGATGAATCACCATTTTTTGTGTAAAAAGGTAAAAGATTTAAAATAAAAAATAAAAATTACTTTTTCAACTTATCTCCCTACGATTTTACTCAAATTTTGTGTGGGAGCACTCGTTGGATGCAGAATTTAATTTTGCATCCAAGGAGTACCCATGGTGCATACTTTCGATGGACCTTACCACACAAAATAATAAAATAACTATGCTTTATATGAGTTATGCTTTATATAACTATAAGTGACCATTGTAACACTCCCTCCCACACCCGTGGCCTTTTTTGGGATGTGGGGGTTGTTACCTATTCATTTTAACCTGACCACCAAAATTTGTTATGAAGATGAGGTTATCAAAATCCTCACTTTTCAAACTTTGCAGAAATTAATTCTGATACCAGCATTGGAATCATCTCGTCAAAAGATTTCTGACGATATAAATTTATCTCAATCTAAGTCCTAGATCAAAAGTTATGTCCACTAAAAGTTTTGACTTGTTAAAATAAGCCACATCATCACAAGGGCACCACTTGCATCCACCTGGCCTTGGTGGCACGGCCACAACATCATTGTGAGGTCCTTGGAGGGGCGGTCGCTCCTTGACATGCCTAACCACTACAAGCTAACAGGTTACAAAACCTGGTGGTGCGCAGTCTCCCTAGTGGGCAGGGTTCTCACACTAGAACAACAACTAAGCTAGCGCGGAAAACACTTCAACCAAACTAGTAGTATCACTAGCATCTAGCGGTGGTATCATGTTTAGGAAGGAGGGGGTCCACAATCATTCACAATCATTAATCTGGGAGAGGTGGGTTGGTGCTAATCCCAACCACAGCCCCTACCCTCCCGTTAAACATTGACCATAAAGAGGGGGCCCTCAATCATCAATCTATTGCCCAACAACCATCCACCTAGTCTAATGAGCACCTAGGAATTTGGCAGTGAGCGATGGCCATTGTCAAGGTTCCACACCAGAACCACGGTCGAATCGATCGATCTATCATCAACACGCCTGTATGGTTTAACAACATGCCACATAGCTCAGCAATCAATGATGAGTAGTGGAAAGGTTCCACAGCAGAACTGCAGCCAGATAAATTGATCTTTCATCGGCATGCTCGTATGGTTTAACAACAAACCACATAGGTCCATGATGGGAAATAAGCGGCGAGTGGTGACAAGGTTCCATAGGGGGACCATTGTCGAATCAATCAATCTATCATTAGGGTGCCCATATGGTTTAACAACATGCCACATAGCTTGGTGGCCAGTGGTGGGCAATGAGCAATGGCAAGGTTCCACAACAAATTTGCAATCAAATCAATTCATCTATCGTCGACGCACTCGTTTGGTTTAACAACACACCACATAGCTCGATGGTGGGTTGTGAGCGGTGAGCAGTGGCAAGGTTCTATAGCATCCCCCTCCTCATCCTCATCATAACATAGGTTAAGAGGAGGTGGTTACTATGTTGACCCAATATCCAAAGTGTCATTATGGAAATGGGGTATAAAAAAATAGATCTTTTCAACTCACTTAGAGCCTTGGTTTGAAATCACCACTGCATTCGTCTCGTTAAGACAATTCCGATGATATAAAACTTGACCTCAATCCAATCTTCGGATCAAGAGATGTGACCATTTTAATTATGGCGAATTAGAGAGCGCCACATCAACATCTTGGCCACGTGGCTATACCCACCTAGCTAAACTCCCAGCACCACTTGGCAATTAATTATTGGTTGTTGACCTGTTCATGGGTTTAGGTTCCATAACCCACGCCTCGCAATGAATGCAACGCCTATACATATATGCACCATTTTATATATATATATATATATATATTATATATATATAATATATATATATATTATATATAATATATATATATATTATATATAATATATATATATATTATATATAATATATATATATATATATATATATATATATAATATATATAATATATATATATATTATATATATATAATATATATATTATATTCAGGCCACTTGAAGGGTAGTTTTCTGCCAGAAATATTCTCGTCTCCCAAGCCCATTACCCTAGCTCCTCTCCCTTTGCACTTTCACAAATTACTCCAAGGCTCTGGGTTTGACTGGTTTGTGGGCCCACGCATCTATACCAATGGTTAGGCTATCGGGCTCGTGTGTTTGCCACATCTTGGGCTACATCATCCACCCATTTTATTGTGCGCTCTTGTCTATGCTTTCGAGGAATAGCCTCCATGATTAAGTGTAATGTGGAGCCACATCGCTCAACGTGCAACTTCTTGTGAATGATCCATCACTAGCGTCAAGCTAACAGCCTTGCCAACTTAGCCCGATCCTTATCAACCTAGCTCTTCTTCTTGCATGACTTTCTATGGGATTCTGGGATGCAACCCCTCTAGGCTTACATCATCTTGGGCCCTAGTTCAGCCATCGATCACCTTCCCCACTTTATCATGGTCACTCATTACGCTGGCCTTGCATTGAGTTATGTTGCGCAGTCTTATGGCTATCGATCTGCCCTAGAATCCAGCCCTTACTAGGCTTGATAAATCCCTTCGCAATCATGGATAAGGTTTTAAGATCAAGGGAATGTGATATGGTTGTCGTCTGAGCCATTTGTGAAGGTTCACAACCATGGCTCTGCCACAGTGGTTCTGCAAACGCTTAAACTCAAGCCAACACTTAAAAATCGTTATCTAGGCTATATGAAGAACGCACTGGTGCTATCCCTTCTAAGCTTATGACCAATTCTACTCCTTTAGGTCCTTTACGGCAAAAAACACAGAATACGAAACAAGGACTTGCCCATTTAGCCCTTCAAGACTTGCGATCTCCTCAGTTCCTCAATAGCTTATGGAGAACAAGTCGACCTCAATCCAAAGATCCCAAGGCCCCTCTTGAAGGTCCAACCAGTACAACAAGCTTACAATGACAACTAAAGAGCATATGATGCCCAAAAGGAAACAAGGGATTCTCCTATTAAGTCCAATTACCAGCCTAGACCTAAGCACCACCACTTAACTGGCAATAACACAAGCCTACAACATCTCATTTGTTTGGATGGGAATTCCAAGCAACTTAATAACATAAGCACCCAATACATGAATACCCACTATGAAGTACCAATCAAACTTATCACTATGACTAAACTAGTCATTCAAGCAGGGATTTTTCCCACGCCATCTCCACACGAAGACAACACGCTCAGCCTTGAGGCTTCAACCTTAACAAGAGCATAGCAAGGATGCATCTTTGTATGGAATACAGAGCTTTAAAGTCAATTCATTCAAGCTCATAAGGTTGTGCCTCACACCGCACAGAATATAGATTTATGAGAGCGAGCCTTGATAAAATGGATGTACATCCCCAACACCAAGGTATGTATCATTGGAAACTTGAAGAAGACCCTCACATAAAATACCGGTTCAATAAGATTAAACAAACAGGAAATCCTCCATAGTACCACATTGCAACACATTAATGCAATGCAAAGTCGAAATCAACAGAGTCATCATATTGCAATAAGGAAGAAGAAAGCTCATGCTAAATAATTCTACACTTGGCCATCATCCTTACACACTACCACAACACCTTTAAAACAAAGACATGGCATACTAATCACTATAAGTATGAATTACACAATCATATCTCTACAACCATATCTCATGTATTAATGAAATCATTTCAACCAAAAATACAAGGCTCATTCGTTAACATAGAGGATACATTAGAAAAACTTATCTTAGGAGTTCTAGGCAACCACGTCTAGGACTATGACTCTCCACCCAACCATAGACAGTTGCATCCAAGCCTTACTTGCAACTGTCACCCCCGAGCCAAGTTTCAAAGCTTGAGGTGGGGTGGTTCTAAGTATTTTCAATCAGCCAACACTGTTGAAACAAGATGTCACAAAGCCCTCACAGCCTTCATTCACTAGCTAAGCTCTTTATATCTCATACAGTTCACGTAGAAACACAGTCATGCCAACATTTCACTATGCAAAGAACTCCAACTCACTTTCAGGAGGAGAGAGTCCAATATCAAGAAGGCTTAACAGTGACTAAGTTGTCAATGGGTGAGAAATCACTTCTCTAGGTGGCTCCACAATGAGTCAAGCACCAGAGTTTCAGCCCCAAGGCACTCCTGGTGGTTCAACAGCCCTCACAAGCACCTATGTGATTCTCCCCCATCCAACAAATTCACAAACCACAAGCTTCTAGTGCAATATTCTGCCTTACAAGCGTCTTGTTCTCTAAAACCAATCACAAGCAAGCCTCCTCAAAGGGTTCTTCAATTGGTGCCCCCTTTTTCCAGGGCTCAATTCAATGTCAAGATTACTTTTTCCTTTCGACTCTCTTTGTGGTTCTACATAGCGAGCCCATGCATTACATTCTTGGCTAATGTTCTCCTTCTTGCTCCCTTCAACACATGTTGAGTCGTGGGTGTTTTCCCCACAAGAGCCTCTCAGCCTCCACTTCTTTCTTCATCAGGATCCTCTCGACCTCCTATTTTTGTTCAGCAAGAGCTTCTCAACCTCCTTGCTTATCTTCCACAAGAACCACTAGGCCTATTGTTTATGTTCAGCAGGGGGCTCTCATCCTCCTTGCTCGTGGTCACTCTTCCTTTGTGCGTATATGGTTCCCTTCATGCAGTGTGTGATAAAAAAATGTCCTTTCCCTAGAATATCCCCCTGCCTCTCCAAGAGGATTGATTGCCTTCCTTCTTCACACAAGTTGCACAGCAATCCTCCCTTGACAGCGTAGCCCATGCTGCTGATAACTTCTTGTCATTTTCTTTGTTTGTTGTATAAGCAGAAGGACACTTGGACTAGTCCTTCCTCCTTTAGTTACATTCAATGCACAGACAACACATTTAGTTCTTTCAACCACCTAGGATTGATATTTGAAAACAACATTTCCTCAAGCGGACCCCCTACCTCAACCAATGGAATTTGTGTCCCTCTCTCAACCATTTTAATTTATAAAAGTATTTACATTGCATACACGAGGATAAGCAATTGCGTTGTTACAAATTATGTTACCCACCAAAATTGCATGACCCCATAGGAGAATTTTTCTCCTAGATTTGTCTTCAGTCGGCAACCCTTGACAGCCACCAGTGTAGCCGATATATTGTGTCATTTGCTCATCACTCCCTGAGCCAGTCATATGTCTCCTCGCCCATCTGTCAAGAGCATATGTTTGAAGGTGAGCAGTCCAATCCTAAAGGTATGTTTTTCATTGTGCAATTGAGTGCTTATGCTTGTTTTTCCTTGGGCACTTTGGGCATGGATTATTGGATGACTTAGAAGAAGAAAGGGTTTTGAATGTAGTTTGTTTCCCTCACCTTAAATGGGGGGTTAATCTTGAATCCTAGTCTTGTGGGATCTCCTCTATTGGCCTATGGCTTTAGAAAAAGGCACTACTTGGGAAACCCTGATTTTGGTAGCGTGGTTCTAGGATGTTGTTAGTGGGAGAGAGAACTTTCCGAATTGGGAAATGTTTTAGCTTGACTGCATATAAGAAGAGATCTGAAGAGGAACCATAGAAGGGAGATCAATTATGACAGTGGACGGGGAGAACCTTGCCCTAGCAGGCAAGGCCAAGGGCAAGAAGGGCCAAGGAGAGGTTGAATCTAGATATAAGGGCAAGAAGAAGGATTTAAGCAAGATCAAGTGCTTCCATTGCCATGAGTTTGGGCACTATGCTTCTAAGTGTCCTAATCGGAAGGAGGAGTCCAAAAAGGATCATGTAGCGAGGTTCCAGGCTTTAAACAAGGTCATGATCCTTTAAACCCTTGCAGTAAACCAAGCTTTAAACAAGGTCATGATCCTTTAAACCCTTGCAGTAAACCAGGCTTTAAACCCTTACAAAATTGTTGATCCTTGCCTCCTAAATTTATGTACACAAGCTTCTCTTGGCACACCTTTCTCTCACAAGCTCCACACATAAGCTCGTGAAACCTTCTCACAAACCCATGAGCTCTATTGTCTTATCTCACCAACTCATGCTCACAAGACAATGATCAAATTGTGCCTTAGTTCCTCCTTTTAAAGCAATTCGAATGGCTAAATTTAGTGAGTTTCTAATTAAGGAGTTTGTTTTGTGATTGTTGCCGGTCCTATCTCAAATCAAGGACTTGGGACTCAAACACACATGCTTTTCCTCAATTAACTCACAGTAGAAGACTAATAACTCGGCCTTCCACTTTAACACATCAGTTAACTGCTTCTAAACTCATCCTGATTTTTAGGAATAATTCTTAAATTTTAGGAAATCGTCTTAAATTATAGGAAACTCAAGCATGCCAAGAAGAAACTCGTTGTGGTCCTTGTTACCGCTCAAACTAGCAGGGGCCATAAAAGGGACTCCTAAAGGGACAACTGCTAGATCAAAGGGCAACGATGGAGGCTTAGCCCACTGTCACCTCAGCTAAGACTCCCTACTCTTTACAGACTTTCACTAATGGGAGGATACCCGGTACATAGAAATTCACTTGTGAAGGATGAATCAACCAATGGATGTGAAGTGACCTTAATGATCATTTTCCTAAAAGGAGGTTAAGAATAGAGCTTCTAGCTTGTTAAGCAAGGTACAAAGGTTTCTAGGATAAGGAGGTGAGGATTTGAGGGTTAGGTTAGAGGAATATGCATTATAAAGAATTTTCCCAATCCTAAATGGTTCTTGAAGATTTGACTTTTCAAAAGTGTGGGACCACACGGGACCAAATGGACCCAGCCTAGTTTAAGGGGAGGGGGGGGGGGATATAGCAACCAATGATGTTCTTAACCCAGACAAGGAAGGGGAAAGGATCAATACAAGAATTTCCAATTAAAGGTGTCAAATTAATCCTATCAGATACTGGCCTAGGGAACACGAGGGGAATGTTTGATCTTGGAGCTAGGGCTTGGGTTATCTCACAACTCCAATGTCGAAATGGCTTCAAAATTGGAGGAAGCCTTGAGAACACACCAGTGCAGTTGACGCTAGGAGATTGAACTTTTTCTTGGGCTATATTGTCGGGAAAATGATGCCTTAGGTGACCAAACTTGGCTAGACCTAGAAGAGAGAGGGAAAGATGAACAAAAGTATTCTTTGAGTGATCACCTCTTGGAGGACCAATGCCTTAATCCCCTGGGGAGAATGGAGTCTAGGAGAATAATGAGAAAGAAACTTGTATTTCGGTCAAGGAGGCCTTAAGGACTACTTTGCTTAGCCTTTAGGGCAAAAGGAAGAGAACTCAAAGCTTTTATACATCGCTTGGCAAAAGAGATGACTTATCAAGATAAATTCCTCAGTGGAATTATCCCTAGGAGATTTCATTCACATACATGGCCCAAACATTGAGAGATGCTATATAGAAAAAATAATTCCGCAAATTTGCAATTATGCAATGCAGCAATTAGCCCTATTATAGCGAAAATCTCATTCAATGCATATGACAAAAGTAAAATAAGAATAGCATTAAAAATGTGTACTCACATGTAATAGAACATATCCAACCATCAACAATTTGACAATAAAGAATCTCCAAGATAAAATACTCCAATCCAAACATCAAAATTCACCCATGCTCCAATTCTTCATCCCAGAAAAAGTGTGAAATTTTCTAAAGAGAAGAGAGATCCAATCCCAAGTGATGATGGGAAAATGAACTCATCTCACTTGTATTTATACACTAATTAAGAGTTCGAATTAGTCTCTTAGGCCTACATAAGCCCCAAAAATAAAATAATGTGCTAATAACCTAACTTTTGGTGACAAACCCACCAAACTAGCTCATAAATGAAATAATAACTCTCTTAAGAGGTCCAATGATAAACAATGCATATCGTAGGGCCCTCCAAGAGGCCTAATGAGGTCCATAGGTGCCATAATGAAGAATAGGACCCTCAAAAGTGATGGACAAGGGGGTGGCCCTTGTTCTCCAAACAATAAACTTGTGGTGTTCCCAGTGGGTGTGGGGGAACAATAATAAACTCATGGGTATCCAAATGAGTCGAAGATTCCTGTAGACCATATGTAAGGGCTCCGATGATGGTGTGGGTGATGCCATATCATCCTACAAGTCTTGGGTCAACTGCCAAGTGCATGGTACATCTATGGGGCTGGTTGAGCAAAGGTGAATGAAGTGCATCTTCCTCGCCCAATAGATGGATCTCGATCCAATCTCTGAACATCTCAGGGGATCCATGGAGTGTTGTCTACTGTTGTGGAGGCCCATGGATCTCAACACACACCCTACATGTGCCAATGTAACCCTCTAGAGGGTTAGGACCTCGTATAGGAAGACCAAACCCAAGATGGAGACCACCTGCAATCGGAGACCACCTGCAATCCCACATAAGATCCAATACGTCCCCTAGTCTTTCAGTACAAGAAGTCATCAAAGAAATTGAGTATAAGAGCTTACAAACTATGGACCACAAGTGGGGACTTCATAATGGTCTGCCCTTCCATAATTGTGATTTTTATGTAATTGGTGTAAAGAAGAAAAAATAAAATGATTGTATGCTTGCTTCATGGGTTTCATGAGCAAGAGATTTTATTTTTAGATGGCTCCCATTGAGAGCCTTTAGGATTTGTCATAAAAGTCAAATAGAGTCAATGTCATGTATGAAGAACCCTTCTTGGGCATGTTACAAATGTATATGAGTCTATAGAATTATCAAGAAGCCCTCCAAGACAAGCACTAGTTACTCCTCTTCAAGTTGGCCTCAAGATAAAGTGAAGAACTTATGTCGGCTTCACCTAATGGAGACACAATTGTTCGAATTCATATGTCGACTCATTTATATGGGACAACCACTATATATATGTGTGTAGGGTATTCGCATTTCCACAATCATCAAGCTCAGATCTCTCTGAAATTCGGATCACAGTTACAACGACAAGAAAAGAGACAAGTTCAGATGTCAAAGTACAGAAGGAACTCGGATAGGTGATGAAGGGACAACGAGGATCTTTTTGGGTTATCACAGAAACAAAAGTTCATATTTTTGAGAGGTGGTCTCGGTGCTACAGCAAAGGAACACAGTTTGGACAAGGGTATATATATTACAATTCAGTGCTATGAAGAAGCCACAGTTCGGTGCTATAATAGAGACTATAGTTCGGTGCTATGAAGGAGCTACAATTCAATGATATATCACAGTGTTTCAGTGCTACTACAGTGATGTGTTTCGGGGCCATCTCAAGTGTGTCTACAATTCGTTGCTATCACAGTATGCTCAAATAGGAGATGATCCCAGTACTAAGAAAGTCAAAACGGAAGAGGAGTCAAGAAGAAGAAAAAAGCAGAAGACAAGCAAGAGAACTAGTGTCTTGGTATTGGAGTGTCTACTAGGTCAAGGGTCTTGGTCTTGGTATTCGTCAATTGGAACCTCTATAAGAAGAATTTGTGCGGGTTTTCCTCTCAAAGAGTGAAAGGTTTTGGCCCTAGCTGATAACCTACATTCTATGTCTCTTGTCTATTTATGTTCATGCATTGGTAGTTGTTTGATGAAGACGAACACTAATAATCTAAGTAGAAGAAGATCCTAATCTAAAGAAGTAAAAAGCACTCACAAACAGTTACTAATCGAAAAGGAAACGCCTAACTATTGATGCCCTAGATTTCTCAACAAACCAAGTATCCTATTAGGTGGTTTCTACTTCTAAAGGGGATAATATGTCCAAAATACATCATTTAAAAGGTGGTGGTATGTGATAAAGAGGTGAATGGAGTAGGGGATAAGAAGGGGCAGCCCCAGGCCACATGTTGGGGTACAAGGGTAGCTAATAAAAGGGAAGTCCACACTTGGGTATGTAATGTATAGGAGGGAGCAATCGTGGTACATGATGTGCCTCGGCCTTGGTTTTTCCACCCTTCTTTAAATGCCTTTTGCCTTTTTATGATTTTTCTCTAATTAACTGGTCGGGTCTCAAAGGGTAAGAGCATGATGTGTGAGATGTAGTAGTGGATACCCCCATTTATGGTAGGGAAGTTCATTGCCCACCAGGGATTGGGACAATCATGGGTTCCTATATGATGAAGGAGGCTCATAGAATCTGTAGGAACCAGGGTGATTGTTAAAATTGGCAACTAGGGCCAAACTCCATGTAGGTCATCTTATTTATGGCAGCTAATATTTTTCTTGGATCCCTCTCATTGAGAGGTGTAGGATTTATCTAAAGATCATCCGATTCCGATAAGTATTCATGGAGTTATGAATTTATTTGTGTTATAAGACAATTCGTCAAGGTCGGCCAGCGACCAAATAAACCCCACATGTGCTCAACGTTTTAGTATAAAAGGAGATGACTTGAGAGTCGTTTCTCACACACACTTCTATCTTGATTTTTCTCCACTTGTCTTGGGTTTTACTGGAAGAGAAATCTAGGAGTGGTTTCCCTAGACGCAGATGGAAGGCAGCCCTAGACACAAATACAAGGCTGCCCTAACGCAGTCCTAAAGGCTATCCTAATGCAATCCTAAAGCAGCCCTAACGCAGGATGCCCTAACACAATCCTAAGGTACATCAATCATCAAAAGCTTTGAAATATAGTGCGAGTTTGGAGCAAGGAAGGCTGAGGCAGGTCCGAGTTTGTGGATTGTTTTGGGTGCGGATTTTAGAGAAGAAGAGCCGCAACTCTTAGCCATTGCAGGAGGCAAGAAGGATGGCTTGAGGTGACACATTGGAGCAGTCTTACCATGCAAATCAGGCCGCAGACTAGAGGTGAGTTTCATGATTGTTTTATGCATGATTTTGGGGTGTATATCTATGTTTATAGGGTCGCAGTGAGGGACTATTACAGCAGTTGTTGGGAGATGAAGTTTAGGTGGCCAAGAGGCCTAGAAAGGACCTCCTAACTAGGCCACAATCATCTCTAAGGACAGCGAGGCAAATAGGGGTATTCTCCCTATACGTTAGGCTTGTTGGTGTGCCCTAACTAGACTAGTAAATGCACAAAACCCTAGGCAGAAATCAGCAATAGCATGCAGCAGAATTGAGGGTTGTTTCTAGACTGATTGATAGATGCATGGGACAGCAAGGCAACTAGTACAGCAGTGCTAATAAATGGGACAGTTGGGCTACATGGTGCTGCTAACTAGTGCAACAAAGTAAATAGGACAACTGGGCTACATGGCGCTACCAATATGCATGGGACAGCAAGGTACATAGTACTATATAAATACATGGGACAGCTGTGACATGGCAGCAAAGGCACATGGGACAGCAGCAAGCATGGATAGCAGCCAACATGGGACAGTAGTAAGCATGGACAGCATGGCAAGCATGGGCAGCATGGATAGCAGTGGCAAGCATGGCGCTGCAAGCATATGAGACATGTTGTATGACAACATGGTTATGACACATGGGACAGCAGTGCAGCATAAGGTGCAGCAGTATGATGTGTACAGCATGGTCATAAGGTCCAGCATTGTGATAATGGGTGCAGCATGGTGCAGCAAGGTGAGGTACAGCATCATGACAAGATGCAGCACAATGATAGGAGAAGGAGTCACCTTGGAGAATCAGTTGAAGCAACATGTCTTCAACTGATCTCATGTATCATCTTCTTAGAGATGATCTATGCTCTTATCTAGATAAGTCAATGAAGCAAACAAAGTTCCTTCTATAAATTAATTACTCCAAAAGACTTGGAATATGAACTTATCCATCGAGGATATAAATATTATATTAAATAAATGAATGAGAATGTGAATAAGAATAAGAATGATTGAATGAATAATTTACAATGAGAACGAGAGGCTTGCTTACATATTAGGCAAGTGTCTCTTCATGAAGAGTCATGTCTCATTTAGACATGCCTCTTCAACCTAATTACTAATTAACTAATAATTATTTATGCTTATTATCATTTACATTATTTTACATTATTTATATATATTTTATTCGTTACATTGCCTCCTTCCTCAAAAAGCTTTGTCCTCAAAGCTTGTCGATGAAAAAGGCTTGATCTCTTTTTCGGCTTTGAAAGTCTTTCTGTCTCGAAACAGTGATCTTCGTCGATACCCGTTGATATGATCTTCTAAGTGACAAACAAAATTGTCGCACTGAGAAGGGATCAGACCATCCCAAATTAATTTTCTATGGAATATTCTGAACACTGAAATTTTGTAACGACTTGTCAGCATAAAACGAGATTGATTTTACGTCCTTATTCTCTGAAACATCAATTTTTTGTTTCTGGTCTGAATGGTACCGATACGTAGCATGGTTGATTTGTCTACTTTCATGATTCGGATGTCGATAGGGAACTTTTTTGGTTTGATTTCTCCTTACTAGGCATGCGGCAATTTTTATATTTTCTTCTGGCGAAGATGTTGTTGAGTTGGTTATGGAACATTCTCTTGGGAAGTTCATTGTCTGAACTGCAACATCCAAGCGCGTCTTTTCTTCAACTTGCTTGTCTTCTTCCTGAGTTGTGACATTCACTGAATCGGTATTTGATGTTTTGTCATCAACTTGAATTCCTACATTTGATGCTTCTTTCTCAATAAGTTGTTGTACCTTGTTTTCTAATGACTTCTTATCCTTCTTAAGTTTCTTAATTTGTGACAGTAATTTTTCGCTATGGTTTTTAAATCGAGAAACTTCTTCATTTTTGTCAACATTGATTTTGTCAATTTCTTTTTGCATATTTTGTAATACCTTTTTACCTTCTTGAGACATTACTTTTGAAATATCTGATATATCTTCTGGTGTTACTGAATTTGGTTTCAGCGTAACATCTTGGAGTGTTATTTTCTTCTTCTTGTAAGAAAATGTTAAAAACTTTTTCTTTGTATTTAAGATGACAAATCCTAGAGTTTCCATCCAAGGTGATCCCAAAACAATGTCACTATCGTCAAGAAATAAGGTTTTCACGGTGAATTGCGAGGTAAAAGTGTAATCTCCAATACTTAGGTGTAGATTGCTTATGTCATATTGTTTGTCATATTCGCCATAAATATTCGTTTCAACTATATTTGATTCAGGAATCACCAATTGGTTAGCACATTTAGGACTAACATAATTACTTTTTTTAGCAGGACTAATAGAGATTATGATATCTCTTCTTGCGAGTGATCCTTTGATTTTAAATAGTGTATCAACACATTTACTAAAGGTTTTAGAAAATATTTCATTACTAGTCTCCATTTTACTTCTAAATTATTAAATACCTTTTTAGATCACTTTTTTTTTAAATAAATACCTTTTCTATATATATATATATTTCCAAATATTTCTTTTATAAAAAAAAAAAATTGATATATATATATAAATTTTATATATGATTAAACTTATGTTAACAACCTGAAGCGAAAATACGACCTTCTACTGTATCATCAAACGACGTGACTCAGTCAACCGTCGCAGTATGGACAGTTAACGCTTCGCGTGGCTTGATACACCAGGTTACCACTTCCTCGGTGGCACATGGAATGCGACGCGGTGGTGTGTATTGGATGCAGGGCGTCAACTGAAGCGAATTGTCGGACGGTTGAGTGGATTCCGACAGACGGAATGTTGATTGGGGAAACAGAGTGGGAGCCAAGCCTGGTCGGACCACTACGCTACAGGTGGCTGCGGTCGGTGGGTACCGAATGGATGCAAGGGAAAGCGTGGGAGTGTTGAGCCACAGCAACGGGAATGGTGGCCAAGCGAACAGGAAGATGCAGAAAGGAAGATGCGGTGGGGGACGAGAGGTCTGTCTGCAGAACAACAACTACAGCTGCGTCATGGACAGTGTAACAAAAAAACCGAACACAAGTTTCCTTGAGAGCGAAGGATCTGAGAGGATGGCGTGGTTTGAGTTTCCTTGGCAACGGTGTTGTGGATTGTGGGTTGTGGATGGCGTAATGGTGTGAACCCACCCACAATGCGGCCAAGTAAGTTGCTGCTCTTTTTTTTTATTATTAATATAATTTTATTTTTAATAATAATTTTCTCCTTTTTAGATTTTTTTTTTTTAACAAATGGCCAACGGTCAACTAGAGAATTGGAGACCCTCTAGTGAATTTTCTTTTAATTTTAATTTTAATGGCCAAAGGCCTAAAAAAACGAAGAAAAGGAGAAACTCCCAAATTCTGAGCAAAATGCTTCAATTCTACGGCAACAAGGTTGATGAATTTCGATAGCCAAAGACCTGGATCAGAGAATGAGCTCTGTGCAGCGGTGGAGCGGGCAAAAGATCGACAACTCTGATACCAAATTAAGCAAACAAAGTTCCTTCTATAAATTAATTACTCCAAAAGACTTGGAATATGAAGTTATCCATCGAGGATATCAATATTATATTAAATATATGAATAAGAATGTGAATAAGAATAAGAATGATTGAATGAATAATTTACAATGAGAACGAGAGGCTTGCTTATATAGTAGGCAAGTGTTTCTTCATGAAGAGTCATGTCTCATTTAAACATGCCTCTTCAACCTAATTACTAATTAACTAATAATTTATGCTTATTATCATTGACATTATTTTACATTATTTATATATATTTTATTCGTTACAGTCAAAGTGTTGACTTCTGTTATAAATGTACTATCTCTCTCTCTCTCTGTTGAACTATTGAAGAACATATAAGAAGAATTGATCAAGGGTTTCCCCACATTGCGGTTTGTCCCTGGCTAGCGCCACATCTTGTGTCCTCTTGTCTTGGCTTGTCTTCTGCAATTTATGTTTATGTTCTATCTACAGTTTACTTTAATGCTGATGTGATTGTTAATCTGGAAAAGATATTGAGCTAACTGTGAATATTGAAATAAATTTCTCTAAGCATAGAACATACCTAAATTTAACATGGTATCAGAGCTGAGGTGAAGACAAAGCCCAAGCAAGAGTGAAAGAGCAATCACCGAAGACAGTTGGGAAAGGACAAAAGGATCAGTGGATTCCTCATCCCTCTTCAAATTCACCAAGGGTGAAATCGAAGCAAAGAATATTATCAGAATGGCGTAGCGGAAGCTTCTGATGGCCTACCTAAAGACCACTTCATTGGGAAGTTCGGATCTAAGGGTGGAAAGAAAGGCAGATGCCTTGTTTGTAATAAGTTCAGCCATTATGCAAAGGAGTGTCCGAATGGTAGGGACACATCACTTGATGATGATAACAATCATTCCAGGGACATCTTCAATGATCAGAGGAATGACAGGTAATGCAGGTCATCAAGGAAACAGTCGACTCTTCAAAGAAAGCAAGGAACCCCAGGTATGAAGAATCAAATGTTGTTTCCGATAAGATAAAGAAGCGTTATCTTGTATTGGCCCTCTCCTTCAGATTCTGTGGGAATCTGGCTTATTGATTATAGTGCTTCAAGGCACTTCATCGGATAGAAGGGTGATCTCTCTAATTTTGTAGAGATGGAAACAATCATAGGATTTAACTTGGAGCCGATGCCACCTATCCCGGAAAGGGTGTAGGGAATATTACCCCTCAATTGAATGACGGTAATTCGATTCATTTACCGAATCTCTTTTATGTACCTGATCGCAAGAAGAACCTAGTTTCCATTTCGGCAATGGAAGTCAAAGGTTTCAGGGTGGCATTCATCGATGGAAAGGTACGTGTTTGAAAATAGAATTTTCTAAGATGCCTTTACTCATGGGTTCAGGGTTGGCAATTTGTATCAAGTTGCAGGATGGTCCATTGGGGACGTGTCAGTTGTCACATCTCATCTATAACACTGGAGGTCTACTTATTATGAGGCCCTATCCGATGTGAGTCAGATGGTGACAGGGATGCCTAAATTCAAGAAGAGCATGAAGGTACATGTCCAAGATGTACCGAAGGAAAATCTTACAAGGGAACCATTCCCCTCATGTAGCAGGTCCACAGCCTTAGAACAACCCGAGGGGTTTGAGATTCATGATCGGGAATCTCATGTGTGCAGGTGGAAGAAAGCCATGTATGGCTTGAAGCAAATCACCCCGGGCTTAGTATGAGAGGATTGATAACTGTCTGATGAAGCTGAGATTCACTAGGAGTGAAGCTGATCCAAACCATTGCTCGAAGGTTGTGGATAATAGACCTCTCATACTGGCACCTTCTGAGGACGACCTATTTCTGACAGGTGCAGACCCTTTCATTTGCAGAAGTAAGAGAGAGTTGAATTCTGGATGTGGAATGATAAACTGCAAGCTCGTGACTACCTCGAGGATCTTAACTTTCAAAAGTTATATGGTAGTGATGCCGGACCAGATTTGGGAAATGCCTTTGAGTTTCATAAACTCATTCGCATTGATGTTCTTGGTGAACTTCCGTCCGGACATATGTTTTGCAGTTAGCATGATGAGCTCATATATAGTTGAGCCTCACTGGATTGGTGCCAAGAATCTTCTAAGATATCTTCGGGGCACAATCTATCATGAATTGAGATACACTGTCGGAAATGTGAAGCTGCATGATTATTCGAATGTTGACTGGGCAGGCAATGTGGAGGATCGCAAGAGCAATTCTGAGTGTTGGTTCTCTTTGGATTTTGCTCTGATATCATGGATAAGCAAGAAGCAGAAGTCAGTTGCTATAACCACCATTGAAACCGAATACATAGCTATGAGTATGATCTGGTGTGAAGTTGCCTAGTTGTGGAAGCTCTTTAGCGAGCTGTTTGTACACATGATGGATACCACCGTGATCCTCTGTGTCAAATAGGAGGAGATTCGACTGTTGAGGAATCTTATATTCTATGATTGCTCCATCATATAGACATCAGATACTACCTTATCTGGGATATGGTACGTCGATGAGCGAGGAGGCTCCATCGCATTGAGACTGATGTACAGGTCGCAGACATTCTGTCAAAGCCCAAGGGAAAGGTCAAATTTGTGACTTTCCCGAACGACTTGGAGTCGTTGAGAGACCCTCTTATGAGGGTCCTGCATGTTGCATGCATTGAGCTCTGTGAGCTCCGAGGGGCTCGGAGTACTTACTGGAGCAACACGCGACCATAGGGCGACTCACCCTCTCCTAATGATGTGTTGTGTACAAGGTGAACGACTCAGCCTTCCCTGTGATACCCCGTGGCAACTTAAGGATAGGATTAGTGGTTCTCCTGTCGAGGCATCCTACCCATGCAGTCTGGGACTCATGGGAAGTACCTCTCATCTGGCCAATGAGCAGGGAAATGGGGTTAGGGATTGTTGTCGCACAAAGTGTCTAGGCAGCCCGACAACGCTCAGGGTAAGGGCTATCACTCTTAATCCTTGCCCACTCTGTTTAGACTCTCTCCTAGGCAAGTCAACGAGGGTAGTCCCTGAGGTAAATGGATGAGAAAACCTGTGGATCACGGGCTCCAGGAGATTTAAATGATGGACAACTTGATGAATCTAAACGATTAAATCAGATGAATAGATTAGACGCTAATGTAACCAAGACACGACCACAAGATAGAAACAATTATAGAACAATGCCTTCGATATTTGAATTAACCATCAATAAAACAAGTTATCTAGCACGATTTTCAATATGTGACGAAAAGTGGCAATCATAAATAATCCGCAAGATATTCCAGATTTAAGACGATTATCGTTAATGACCAAGATCTAGATTCAATTAGTTTTCTCCAATAGTCAATATAACTTAAAACATTTATCGCACTTTGACCATCATAAAAAATGCATTTTATGACCAAATGACACTAAGGAACTTTAGGTTAAAATTTTTTAATTATTCCTTAAGCAATAATTTTTTATGGTAACTGAAGAAATTAAAATCTTTTGACGGAAAAATGAATCAAAGGGCATAAAAATAAAAAATTTAATGGGCCATAGGCCACATTTAAAATTTTTAACTTATTTGCGCAAATCCCTTTCAATTATTTCTCTAGCCACCAAAATTTGATTTAAGATTTAAAGTTTTTCTTTTAATTTTCTTTTTAGAATTTTTTAATGTTTTTGGATTTTTTAAAATTTTTAATTTTTAAATTTTTTTTTAGAATTTAGATCATAATAAAATCAAAACCATAAATCAAAATAAGAATATCAAAATCAAACCAAAAAATAAAAAATAAGAAAATCGAAATCAAATCAAAAAGTCAAAATAGCAAATCGAAAATCAAAAAAATAAAATAGAATAAAATTAAAAATTAAAAAACTAAAATACATTCTAAACACTGACTTTTTAATGTATATACAAACCTAAATGTAAAACGAAAATCAACTAATAAAAACCTAACCTAACGGACGTGCATTCATATAAGTGAAAGTAAAATATAAAAAAAAGAAAATCGAATTGTATTTGTTGACTGCAGGTCCACGGGAGGAGAAGAGAAGCTCGACGGCAGCTTGGGACAGCGGATTCATTTGCAGGTTTGCGTGGAAAGGAGAGGCAACATGCAGGTGGCAAAGGAGGAGCGATGAGGAGCTTGGATGACTGCGGATTTAAAATGGGCAGCGATGGTGAGAGAAGAGGGTATCACGCAGGGTTTGGAGAGGAGAAAAAAAAGCGTGAAGGAGAAGCTGAAATACGAAGGAGGGAGGAAAAGGTTGCAGGCTTGCAGAAGGGTCAACGGCAGCGTTGGGAGCTTGGAGATGCGGATTTGAGGAGAGGGAGCTGCGAACAACAAAGAAATGCGGCTAGAGAGGAAGGCTAGCAACTTAACAAAGCAGGGTGAAGGAACACGCAGGGAGTGACAGAGGTTATAGGGTTTTAAAGAGTGAGGGCCGAGGTTTTGCTTGACAGGTTTCAGGCAGCACGCAACCGGAGCAGGCAGTGTTAAGGAGTTAAACTCAAACGGGAACGAGGGCTTTTATGGCAGCGCTGAGGAGATGAGAGGACTGCGATGGCAGGCTGACAACTGAAGAAAGAGAGCTGCGTGGATCAAGGGTTTAGCTGCGATGAAGGAGAATGTCGCAGATTGGAATGCAGGGTTTAGGGGAGATGAAGGCCAGCGAGGGTTTGATGAGGAAAGCCGCAGGGATTGCGGGTTTCGGATAGCTGAGAGAAACTACAATGGGTGATGGAGCTGTAGGCTAAATGGGTAAATGAGCTCAAATGACAGCGTTCAGGAATGAAGATGCAAAGAGCAGAGGATGGCAGCGAATAGGAGATAGACCTTCCCAAAAAAAATCAAAATCTTCAGCTTAAAAATCACCGGTCAAACCCTTAAAATAAAAAAATAAATAAAAAATTAAAATATTTCCAGATTCAAGTATTTTAAATTTAAACTAGTCAAACCCTTAAAATAAAAAATTTAAAATTTTTCCAGATACCATGATTAAAATGTCACATTTCTGCTTCAGATTTTTCAATGAAACCCCTTTCTAATTTTCCGAAAATTAAAAATTTTAAATTTAAAACCCTAGACTGCAAAAGGTTGAATAATATTCCCTGCAAAATTTGATGTTGTTGAACCCTAGAGATCCAGATCTTACCCTCCAAGGCCTATATCTGGACTCTGCACAACCTTCAACTTCAGATATGTAGTTGCAATACAACAAGAAACACCCAAACAATATATACAATGACCCAAAAAAAACACCCAAGTCAGAAAACTAAAATTTTACAGATCTATGTACATAAATAGCAAATATGTCAGATCTAGAGGGTGTGAGTCTGACTCCGTTCCCAGATCTGATGATCTGAGGCTCTTAACAACCAAATCTAACGATTTAGCACAGAAAAAAAAAATAAATAAATAAATAAAAATAAATAAAAAATAAAAAATAAAAAATAAAATTTGAATTTTAGAGGAAGTACTAAGCTCAAAACCCTTCATGCATCACCCATAAAAAAAAATATATATCTTATGATAAGCCCAGGATCAAATTTAAATTGGGCTCTTCAGAAAACACGGATTGGGGGTTGGTTGGTTCAGCCGAGAACTTCCCCGAACGCCCGATGATCTAATAATCAAGGATTTTCCTGCAAAACTCAATTTAGCCGTCAACATAGAGCGAGAAAACGATAATAAAACTCAAATTTAATAGAGATACCTGCTATTATATTCAAAACATAAATTATCATTCAAACCCCAGCAACCAAGCAAGATACCTGTACTCAAATCGTTCTTTAAAAGCTATTATTAATGGCAAAAAAGAAATTACACACGAAAATAATACATCTTACAACATTTCCATGAAGAGTAACACCAGCAGAAATTAACCCCAAAGTCTTTCTTTATTGCTCATAAAAAGCTTACAAGAGAGAGCTTTTCGCTTAGTACACGATCAAAAGATCAAATCATACTGACTGACAAATGACCTCCTATTTAAAGATAAATCCTCCAACGACTAGTTCAAGTGATCCTTGTCAAAGTGATCTTGACCGTTGATGAAGATCAAAATTTCTTTTAATCTCATTCATCAAAATTTTAAATGTTGAGGAAATTTCGAATTTTTCAATTAAATGCATTTTAAATTTTTGAATTAATTTCCTCAAAATTTGAACTTTGACTTAACCCCAGGGACCAAAGGCATAATATTTAGCAAAATAATCAATTAAACTTAATCCCTAGACCTCTTAAAATTTAATTTTTTTAAAGGACCCACGAATTTTGCCTTTGGAAACTTTAAATTTACATAGGACCTAGGACCTATGAGGAGATAAATTATTTTTCTAACCCTCAAGACACTTTACATCATGATTTTTACATTTTTTACATCTCAAGGGGGAAAACCCATTTGCAAAAGACCCTCACAGACTACCCAGTTCTGCGACACAAATATAATCTAGCAGATCAAGCAATTTGTAATAAAATAACCTAACCAAATGGTTAGGATTATTCCCAAATCACTTTTACATAGACTCGATCTAGAACACTAGGACTCCCCTAAGATGCCAGTGACAAAACTCATTCCAGCTTTGGGGTAAGACTAAAGGAAAACTCTGCCAACCATCTAAGAATGGATGGGTGAGACAAAAAACCTCCCAGAATGTAGACCGTCACCAGAAAAGTAGGTTTACCTAGGTGATTACATACACAACACGGATCTGCTAAGATTATTTACATTATACACATGCAAATTGGGTTTACATTGTAAGATGATGATCAAGCTGATGATGATAGCTGGACGGCACGAACACATCGATCAGGCGCTATCCCTTTCGCGAAAAAGGGGGTGTACGACTATGGGTCGTTTACAGTGTACACGTAGTGGTCAACAGGGACCATAGTAGTACTATTGATGGATGCATCGTTGTATCTACCGTACTCCCTATGCTAGGATGACCTCCATTGATCTGCGATCAATGAAATTGATATGGGATCAATATGAGTGGTTTGAAACACTCTCTTGTGATATTGATCTAAAGATCAATAAAACTGACTTCGGGTCAGTAGAGAATGGTATGAGACATTCTCGATCAATTCTTCTTCTTCATGGTTCAGCAGAACAGAGCAGTGCAGGGCACTGATGGCAGAGATAGTATAGTCAGACATATGGATCAGTGGATGGAGTTCTCCCTAGTTAAGAGGGAGTGTTAAAATTGGCAACTAAGGCCAAACTCGATGTGGGTCATCTTATTTATGGCAGCTGATATTTTTCTTAGATCCCTCTCATCGAGAGGTGCAGGATTGATCTAAAGATCATCTGATTCCAATAAGTATTCATGGAGTTATGAATGTATTTGTGTTATAAGACAATTTGTCAAGGTCGGCCAGCAACCAATAAACCCCACATGTGCTCAACGTTTTAGTATAAAAGGAGATGACTTGAGAGTCATTTCACACACACACACTTCTATCTTGATTTCTCTCCACTTGTCTTGGGTTTTAGTGGAAGAGAAATCTAGGAGTGGCTGCCCTAGGCACAAAGAAGGCTGCCCTAGAAGTAGATGGAAGGCAGCCCTAAACACAGATAAAAGGTTGCCCTAACGCAATCCTAAAGGTTTCCCTAACGCAGACCTAAAGCAGCGCTAACGCAGGATGCCCTAACGCAATCCTAAGGTACATCAATCATCACAAGCTCTTAAATATAGTGCGAGTTTGGAGCAGCGAAGGTTGAGGCAGGTCTGAGTTTGTGGACTGTTTTGGGTGCGGATTTTAGAGAAGAAGAGCCGCAGCTCTTAGCCATTGCAGGAGGCAAGAAGGTGACATGTTGGAGCAATCTTACCGTGCAAATCAGGCTGCAGACTAGAGGTGAGTTTCATGATTGTTTTATGCACGCTTTTGGGGCATATATCTCTATTTATAGGGCCGCAGTGAGGGACTATTACAACAGTTGTTGGGAGATGAAGTTTAGGTGGCCAAGAGGAGGCCTAGAAAGGACCTCCTAACTAGACTGCAGACATCTCTAAGGACAACGAGGCAAACAGGGGTATTCTCCCTATACGTTAGGCTTGTTGGTGTGCCCTAACCAGATTAGTACATGCACAAAACCTGATCCAAATGGATCCCGAAAACCTCTAAGTCTTCACATAGTTAAAAACTATCGCATAAATAAAACCTTTAAAAAAGGCAGATAACACTATCGGGAGTGAAAAACATGAAGAAAACACTGAAATAAGGCCTATTGAACGCTTAAAACAACTTTGCACCTAAGTTATCGGAAACTCCTGAAGAATTTCCCAGAAACGCGGATCCCCGTTTCCGATACATAAACGGATACGATTCTTGTCTGAAACACTGTAAAAACGTTTTTGTGACGTTTCAAAAAATTCGAAACTTTAGATTTGGAATTGGATACGTTTCCAAGGGATTTAAATTTTTTTGGATCCGTTTCCGGTAAAACGGATCCACGAAAATTGTGATCAGAATCCACCCTTAAAATGTTAAAAAGCTTGAAAATTTGCATAGCCATAAATAAATAATAAAAATGAAGAAATTAGATTTGCAAATAAACTCACTATAAACAGAGTCTCATAAAATCTTTTCTAAATCTTTAGAAACAACAACACTCCATATATTTATCAAAAATTCTTACTAAGAAAAAGATAGATGTTCAAAAATGCAAATAAAGGGGTTTGATGAATGTCTTCGTAAAGAGATTTATTTGAGCGATTAATTTTCATTTTGGTTAAGGTTTTGTTAATTGTCATTGATTTTGCTTTTGATTTCATAAATCCCTCCAATATAACAAATCTTCTCTAGCCAATCTTGTGCCTGCATATAGTCACAAGACCAAGCTAACATTGAGAAGATTGAAATGTTCAGATAGGTCTTGATGGAATATCCCAATGATTCCATGGGCCTTTTAATTTTCATGCAAGGAAGATAGATATCATCTGCCATGCATGATACGTTCTTTGGAGGAGTTGGACTTGAAAGCACAAACGTTGTTGCATTTCTGATTACATTATTAATGATGATGATAATATGTTGAATGTTATAATAATCACTAATGATGATGACAATTTTTATGCTGAATTGATGATGATGATTTGTTTATGTTGAATTCATGACGATGACTATGCATTTTTTGATATAGATTCTAGATTCTAGATTCTAAAAGATGAATGGTAATATGAAATATATATATATATATGTATATGCATGCCGTTTCCTTGCCGTATCGTATCCTCATATTTTGAAAATTTGTCGTATCCGTTTCAAACCCCGTATCTGTATCCGTTCCCGTATCCGTTTCAGTGCAACTTAGCTTTGCACGGGAGTCTTCGGATCTAGCTGATCAATGGTCCGGATCCGATCGGCATATCGCAATCGGCGAAGGCAGGCAGAGCTTATCGGAGGTGACCATATAAATGTTGTGATAGCGATCAGCGGGGTCAACGAGGACCGTCGATCAAGCGCGCAGATTGATGGCCCAGGTTAACCCGCCATATCGCATCGGCAAATTACAACGGAGTGCTTACAACGGCCCGGGGGCTTATGCGATATGCGATTGCAACAAGTCGCACCGCAATATCACATCAGAGCAACACAAAGGAGCGGGGCCGATGCATGCGACTGCGATAGCCGGACCCGACGGGATTATAAATGAAAACACATATATTTTGAGTTCCGGAAAATAGGGTTTTCCTTTGTATTTCGCGTTTTCATTAAATAAACGAAATACAAAGAACAAAGCGCTGATGCGATGAAAACGGACCCAACAGGATTATGGGTGATAGTTGATAATATTTCAAGTCCAGTAAAAGGGTTTTTTCAATGTAAATCGCATTTTCGTTAAATAAACAAAAAACAAAATAAATGCGAATAAAACGATGAACCCGGACCCGAGAGGGTTTATACATGCAGGTGTATATGTTTTGAGATCTGAAACAAGCGGGATTTCGGGTGGGCCGTAGGCGCTAAGTGGTTTTGGCCGGGCTCTGCCCGAGCCAATACACTGGCTACCACGTGGCCAGGCGGCGGAGCGAGAAAACCACCATTTTTGGGCGATTAACTCCTGTATCCATGAACCGCCCGAAATGAACCTCAGCCATTGGATCTAGATCTCTCAGATCAACGATGGAGATGCAATAAGCGATATAAAGGCGGACCCGATAGGAGTTACAAGGCAGAATTTATAATATTCCAAATCCGATAAACGGCAGATTGGCGGATTTTCACAGTTTTAGTGTATTTCTCTGTGTAAAGAGAACGCTATTTTTGGGGATTTCACAGGCCCAATGGTCCCTTCCGTTGCAGAACAGGTGGCCACCTTCCTTGAAGAAGTTATGCCATGATTGCTAACTCTCAGAAGGGGATTCGAGCAAACAGAGGCCGGGAGCTCGAGAGCCTGAGAAGGGAAATGAACAGACAGCGCCGATTGGCTTTAAAGCCACAGATTGACAGAGACAGAGACGGGCAGTGCCGAGACAGAGAGCGAGTCTGTGTACTCAGAGAGACTCGAGGGATTCAAGTAAACTCCTGTTGTTTTGTATCTATGTGTTGAGACTCAAATTGAGCTCACTTTTGTAAAACTCTGCTCTTGAAGACATAATAGAGAGGCCACCACTGAAGGCTGGACCAAGAGACGTAGCCCAAGAGTTTTGGGTGAACTCCATATTAAACTTGTTGTGTTCATGTGTTGTTTTCTATTATGTTTCTTTAACTGCTTCCTTGTCTAAGTTATTCGCAATCTTATCGATCCATTGCAATAAGTAATATAGGCAAATCCATGCACATGAGTCTGTAATACCTTAAAATTAATCTAAGATTTTCATTTTCAGATCAACTGGTATCAGAGCTTTAGATTTGCTAAGGTTAAACAAGCTTGTGCTAGATTGTTGAATGCTAACTAGGTCAAAGCTCAAAATAGGAGAAGGAGAACTTGTTGAGGCTAATCCAGAAATTGGAAGAGTCTATCCTAGGAGGAAAATGGCAGAAGAAATTCCCTTGGAATCAGACTCTCAGTTCATGGACAGTTTCATGACTATGAGAGCCATGGTAGAAGAGATGTATCGAGAATTTAAGAAAGGTCGAGGTGAAAGTACTTCAACCTCCAAAGAAGACAAAGGAACAGAGGAACCTCTTCTAAATGGTCATTCAGAAGGCAAAGGGAAAGGGGAAGAGCCTCCTACATCAACACCTCCTTCTAGCCCTAAAAATAAAAAGAAGAAAACATCTTTGATTAAATTAGATGTAAAATTTGATTTGCCAATCTATGATGGAGAATTAAATGCAGAAAAGCTAGATAACTGGATTAGACAGATTGATGTATATTGTAGGGTGCAGAACATCGATTCAGAAAGGAGAAAGATTCAGTTGGCCAGACTTCGCCTTGGAGGAACTGCCCTAGTGGTGGGAAGGCAGGACACAAGCTGATTTGAAGAAGCATGGTAAAATTCTTTCTACCTAGAGTGAATTTGTTTATGCCATTAAAAAACAATTCTATCCACTACCTTATATGCAACAAGCAATGATGAGTTGGCAAACTCTTCGCCAATTAAAGGGGCAATGTGTACAAAGCTATACCCAGGAATTTAGAAAAAGAGATTGGGGAATCATCAAAACCCACTGCAAGCAAGAACAAGGAAAAGAATAAGCACAAATGGAAAGAGAGGAAGGCAAACGTTGTACAGAAAGACAAACCTTCATGCACTCACTGCAAGAAGGATGGACATGATGATGCACATCGTTGGTCTTTGCATCCGGAGTTGAAACCTAAGAAGTTCGATGGCAAGAAGAAAAAGATTGTCGCTGCTATTCAGAAAGATTTGGGGTCAAACTCAAGTGATGAAAAGACAATCACAGCCCCAGGTATAAAAGGTAAAAATTCTGACGCATCTTGCTAATAATTCTGCACAATCTATTGATAATGAAGAAAATGAGAGGAAAAGACATCATCTTTTTCATATTAGAGTTATTTCCAAGCATCAAAAGATTGATACTTTATTTGATAGTGGATCGCAAGTAAACTTGATTTCTAAAGCAATTGTAAAGAAGTTGGGACTACTAACCACATCTCACAAGAAGCCATATCCATTAGGTTGGGTATGTGATAAAGCAAAGCTACAAGTGACTAGACAATGTAAACTTAGGTTTGCTTTTGGTTCAACATTTGTAGATGAGGTTGAGTTAGATATAGTTCCCTTGGATATATGCGGTATTGTTTTAGGAAGTCCTTACTTGTATGATAGAAAAGCCAATTTCTATAGAGCTGAAAATAAGTATCAACTCACAAAAGATGGAATAGAATATATTGTAAGAGCTCATCAGCTCAAAAATAACTACACTCTCATAAACTCAAGGCAAATGAAAAGAATTGTAAATTCATGCAAGCAATTTTTACTAATGGTTGTAAAAGAAAAGAACCCTGATAAAACCAATGTATTTGAAGGTTGTGATGCTAAACAGAAAGTTGATTTAGAAAAAGTTGTTTCAGAATATGATATCCTATTTCAACAACCTAAAGGTCTGCCACGCAAAAGGGAAATAGTACATGATATTCATTTGCAGCAAGATGCTTCATTGCCTAACATCGGAATGTACAGGTTATCCGCTTTAGAGGATGCAGAGATCAAGAAACAGGTACAAGAGTTGCTCGATAAAGGGTTCATAGACCAAGCACATCACCATGCGGATCTCAATTCGTGTTGGTGAGAAAGAAAGATGGTTCCTGGAAGATGTGCATTGATTACAGAGCACTGAATAAAATAATGATCAAGAATCATTATCCTCTTCCTCACATTGATGATCTATTAGATCAGCTGAAAGAAGTTGTTTATTTTTCCAAGTTAGACTTGCGTAGTGGCTACCATCAGGTCAGAGTTGCAGAACAAGATGCATGGAAAACTGCTTTCAAAACAAAGCAAGGGCTGTATGAATGGCTGGTTATGCCTTTTGGCCTGTTAACCACTACGTGTCAACTACCCATAGCAGTACACCCCCTTTTTTGCAAAAGGGATAGCGCTTAATCGACATGTCCGTGCCATTCGACAGTCATCGTCGACCTGATCATGTTATGTTGTAAACCCAGTCTGTATGTGTAAATTGTAAATACTAAATAATCTTAGCAGATCTGAGTCATGTATGTAAATTGTCTAGGTAAACTTAATTTTCTAGTGATAATCTACGTTTCGGAAGGTTTTTTGTCTCACCGATCCATGATCGGCAGAGTTTTCCTTCAGCCTAACCCTAAAGCCGGAATGAATTTTGTCATTAGAATCTTAGGGGAATCCTAGTGTGCTTCGAGTCTATGTAAAAGTAATTTGGAAATAACTCTAACTATTTGGTTAGTTATTACAAATTGCTTGATCTGCTAGATTATAGTTGTGTCGCAGAACTGGGTGGTCGATGAGGGTCTATGTCAAATGGGTTTTCCCTCTTGAGATGTAAAATTGTAAAATTGTAAAAGTCATGATGTAAAGTGTCTTGAGGGTTAGAAAATGTTTTATCCCCTCATAAGTCCTAAGTCCTAGGTCCTAGATGATTTTTCCAAAGGCTAAGTTCGAAGATCCAAAAATTAAAACTTAATTAATTAATTAATTAATTAATTAAAAAATAACTAAATTAAAAAAATAATAATAATAATAAGTCAAAGTTTTGAGAAAATAAATGCAAAGTTTTAATTTTTTAATATATTAAAATGCATTTAAAATTTCGACGGATGAGATTAAAAGAGATTTTGATCCTCATCGACTGTCGAGATCATTTTGACATGGATCACTCGAACTAGCAGTTGGGATTTTTCCTTTAAATAGGGTGCTAGGGGTCATTTGAGATCATTCGATCTGTGAGTCTTGTGCTGAAGAAAGCTCTCTTGTAATCTTTTTCTTGTGCAATAAAGAAAGACTTTGGGGTTGAAATCTTGCTGGTGGTACTCTCTTGAAATGTTGTAAGGTGTTTCATTCATTTTCTGCATAAATTTATTTTCAGCCATTGGTGATAGCTTAATGAAGAGTAATGTTGAACACAGGTATCTTGTTCACTCACTAGGGTTTAAATGGTAATAAAATTTCTGAAAATAATGGCAGGTATCTCCATTAGAATTGGATTTTACTACTGTTTTTCCCTCTTTATTGATAGTTGAAGTGAGCTGTGCAGGAAATCTAGATTGTGAAGATCAACGGGTGTTTGGAAAAGTTCTTGGCTGAACCAGCCAACTCCCACAAAGCATTTTCCTGAAGAGCCCAGCCAGTTTCGATTCTGGGTCTATCATTTAAATTTGTCTTTTGAATGCATGAGAGATTTCTAAAGTATCTCATAGTAAATCTGAAATTCTGAAAATATTATTGTGGATTATTGACAAATCTGGCTACTTAAGAGCCATAAATCTGTAAATATTGTAATTGTTTGACTGGTTTGTAGGGTTTTAGTTTTAATCCTTGCATATATTATCTCTGGGTGTTTGTTTTGCCATTGCAGGTTGCAGATCTAAAGGTGAATTGCAGATCTGAAAGTGAGCTTCAATCTTGAAGCCAGATCTAGGCCCTGGAGGGTAAGATCTGGCCTCAGAATCAGTTTTCTGCAGGGGCATAGTTCTGCTGTTTGGAGTTTCATTTGCGTTGCAGGAAAAGAATTTTATTGTGAAGTGGGTTTCTCTGCACTTACGTACAACCATCCTCACTCAGCATTCCTTACCTCATCTACCATCATCCCTTTGCCATCGCATTCCATACAACCATCGAGCCCCACCGTTTCATTAATCCTATCGCTGCGCAACTTAAAAAAAACAACGTCTTGTCTCAGTTGCCCATCTGCTGGCCGTTATACACATAGCTCGATCCACCTCCACGCAAGTTGTTACCTCTCCTTTTCACGTTTCTGCTATAGCTGCCCTCCTCACATCCATTCATTCGGTCGTCGTCATCGCAGCACCCTCATCCTTCCCCTGTCCACCATCGAATCCGTATCCAAACGCAGTTTCATCGTTGCCATTGCTCCTTTTCCCAGCTCCCATCTCTGCGCTACAGCCTTTCCATCGTAGCTGCCTTCTCAAGTTACCCAAGCGCTGCCATAAACTGTTGCGCGCAGCCTCCATCTGCGTGTTGTCCCCTCTGCCAATTTGCATCAGTGGCTCATTTCCATCCCGTGAGTTTCCCTCTCTTCTGCTGCTCGAAAACCTTGCTGCCATTTCTTCCAGGCCTGCGGATTTTTTCACATGCAATCGCAACCCTTTCTGTGAGTTCTCCACATCTTCACGCCGACCTGCAATCATTCCTTTGTCCTGACAGCCATATCCACGCAGCCGATTCCACCTATGTATATTTTTTTTTTATCTCAGACGCAACAACATACGACAGATATTTCGATTTTTTTTTACATAAGTATATTAGTAGGGTTAGTATAAATGTTTTGGTCTTGTTTATTTTTTTACGTTAGTTCATTTTAATTCAGATTTTCATTTCGATTATTTTTGGTTAGGTCTTAGTTTTAGATCTTAAATTAATTTAAATTTAGTTCATTTCATTTTGACTTTAAAAAAAAAAGAGCTTAAAAATTTTTTCCTTCAGGTTTCATTTTTCTAGTTTTGTTTATTTTTCATTTCATTTAGATTTAAACTTTTTTAACTTAGAAAATAAATAAATATAAGGCATAAAAAGTTTTCTTTTAATTAAGATTAGATTTTAGTTTTATTTAGATTGTAGATTTATTTGGCTTTTGTTTGAATTTTGACTTTAATAATATATATATATATATATATATATATAAAGATAAAAATCCCAAAAGCATAAAAAAATAACCTTTAAGCCTTTTTTATTTTGTTCTGTAGTTTAGATTTTTATTTAAGTTTCATTTATATAGACTTTAGTTTTGTTTTGTTTTGTTTTATTTGAAAATATAAAAATACCAAAAAAAAATTGAAATATTTTGTCAGATTCAGTCTTGGCTCAAGGATTTGTCATGTTTGCGATTTTGATGTGTCTTTTTTCGCTAAGGCTAGAATTTTGATATGGGATTAATATTTATCATTTTTATGTGGTTAAACATATTTAAATGCTCATTTAAAGATTAGCTATGTGAAAATGATAACTGGTTAGCATTTAAAATTGCGTGGTTATTTAAAGCATTTAATCTTTTGAATTTTAATTGCTGGAATATCGATAAGCCATTGAACATTTATCGATTATCTCGCATCTGGTAAAATTAATCTTTGTTTGAGTTATTTGATGATAAATGATTGTTAATGAGTTCATATATCTGCAGCATTTGATAAACAGTTATTCAATCATTAACTCCATAAGGCACTGGTACATCAATTCTTAAATCAATCAAGTGCTTGTTGCCTCGCTGTATCTCCCAACCTAACTGGTCCACAGTTGGTCATCCTTTATCTCATAGGGTCTACCCCCCTTAGCCTCAGGAGACGGCTTAAACGGAGAGATCGGGGATCAGGGTGACAGCCCCCAGTCTAAGCGTTGTCGTGACAATCTATGCGAGAACATGGCCTAACTAATGCTCCTGCCACTTTCATGAGAGTTATGAATGATGTACTCCGACCTTTTATTGATGATTTTGTATTTGTATATTTAGATGACATTCTTGTTTTCAGTAAAACATGGGAAGAACATTTGAAGCATGTAAAGCACACTCTAGATGTTTTGAAAAGAGAAAATCTCTATGTTAAGTTATCAAAATGTGAATTTGGCAAAACATCTTTAAATTATTTGGATCATATTGTAAGGGGTGGTGAATTGAAGATAGATCCCTCTAAGGTTGAAGTCATTGTGAACTGGCCTAAACCCAAATCTGCTACAGAAGTTAGGAGCTTCCTGGGAGCAGCACAACATTGGAGAAAGTTTATTGCTAACTTTTCCTTGATTGCAGCTTCTTTACATGCTTTAACAGGATTGAACAAGGTGTTTCAGTGGGGAGGAAAACAGCAGAAAGCCTTCGACACCTTGAAAGAAAAAATTAGTACAGCACCAGTACTAGCATTGCGAGATCTTCGAAGACCATTTGAGATCGAAACAGATGCCAATGACTATGCCATAGGAGTAGTGTTGATGCAACACGGTAAACCCATATGTTATCATTCTGAGACATTTAATTCTGCAGTAGTTAATTATCCCACATATGATTAAAAAATTGTATGCATTAGTGCAGAGTGTGAAAAAGTGGAAACATTATCTATTGGGCAAGGAAACAATTATACATATAGATCATCAACCACTTCAATATTTGCACTCACAAACTAAATTGCAGCAATCAAAACACTATAGGTGGATGAGTTTTCTACAGCGGTTTCATCTTGTCATCACATATAAGAAGGGCATACACAATAAAGTTGCAGATATGTTATCAAGACCAATCATAAATGCATCTACTATACTTAAGCATAACTCAGTATTGCATGAAAGCTACATTGAACAATATGTTCAAGATGTAGATTTTAAAGATGTATATGCAACTTTAAGTCATGGCAAACAAGTAGAAGAATTGGATCATCATGTTAAGGACCAACTCTTATATCATTTGGGAAAGTTATGCATTCCTCAAACTGAAAGAGTTAACATAATCCGAGAAGCACATACTTCTCTAATATCAGGTCATTTTGGTGTAAGTAAAACAGTTGCACAACTGCAAAGTTTTGTTATTGGCCAAGAATGCATGAAACAGTTTCTAGATATATTAAAGTGTGTACCATGTGTGCTAAAAGCAAGCCCGGCAATAGAAAACTAGGCTTATACACTGCACTTCCAGTTCCCTCTCATCCTTGGGAAAGCGTTTCCATGGACTTTGTTGGAGGATTGCCAAAATCTAGAAAAGGTCATGATTATTTATATGTTATTGTGGACAGGTTCAGCAAAATGTGTATTTTAATACCTTGTAACAAGCAAATTACAGCTGAACAAACAGCAAAGTTGTTCTTTCAGCATGTATGGGTTCATTTTGGGTTACCCACTTCTATTGTATTTGATCGAGATTCCCGATTTGTTGGGAAGTTTTGGTCAAGTCTATGGGAGTTGATGGACACCAGATTGAAAAAGAGCACAGCATTTCATCCACAAACAGATGGCCAAACAGAGGTGGTCAACAGGACAGTGATCCAGTTGCTCAGGGGCTATTATAGCAAGCATCCCAAGCTTTGGGATGAACATTTATGTTATGTGCAACATGCTTACAACCGTGCTAAACACTCTTCTACACAAAGATCTCCTTTTGAGACTTGTTTTGGTTTTACACCAAGGTCTCCCTTGGATTTTGTCTTTAGTAAAGACATAGCAATTGATGGACATAGTGATGTGGACAAAGAAACCAAGTTCATTGAACAGATCCAAGAAATTCACCAGGCAGTGCAGGAATAGCTGGAAAGAAGCCAGGCCAAGTACAAGGCAAGGCATGATAAGCATCGAATTGAGCATAGCTTCCAAGTTGGTGATCAAGTCTGGCTGTACATCAGCAAAGACAAAATGCAAGGTGAAGGTAAGAAGCTGAAGCCAATAAGGTATGGGCCTTTCAAGATACCTGAAAAAATTGGTGAGGACGCTTTTCGCCTTGATTTGCCAGCTTACATGCACATCTATTCAGTAATTAATGTAGAGAACTTGAGACTGTTTGAACCTTCATTGGTTGAAGATATCGAAGAGCAAATTCAGTTGCCTTCTATTGATGATCTATTACCTGAATATCTCAATGACTTGCAGGAAGATACAGTTCTGGACAGGAAGGTGAAAGCTACGCACAGAAGGGATATTGAGTACCTAAGTATCGGACTCAAGGGTTTAAAACCAAGCAGTGCAAGATGGATAGAGATTGGACAAGTGAGGAAGCTGTATCCTCACTTGATTGATGCTTAAAAACCAACTTTTGGTGGTCCAAAAGCCTTTTCAGTGGGAAGGCGTGATCCAAATGGATCCTAAAAACCTCTAAGTCTTCACATAGTTAAAAACTATCGCATAAAGAAAACCTTTAAAAAAGGCAGATTACACTATCGAGAGTGAAAAACATGAAGAAAACAGTGAAATAAGGCCTATCGGAGGCTTAAAACAACTTTGCACAGGAGTCGTCGGATCTAGCCGATCAACGGTCCAGATCCAATCGGCATATCGCAATCGGCGAAGGCAGGCGGAGCTTATCGGAGGCGACCATATAAATGTTGCGATAGCGATCAGCGGGGTCAATGAGGACCGTCGATCAAGCGCGCAGATCGACGGCCCAGGTTAACCCACCATATCGCATCGGCAGATTACAACGGAGCGCTTACAATGGCCCGAGGGCTTATGCGATATGCGATTGCGACAAGTCGCACCGCAATATCGCATCAGAGCAACACAAAGGAGTAGGGCCAATGCATGCGACTACGATAGCCGAACCCGACAGGATTATGGGTGATAGTTGATAATATTTCAAGTCCGGTAAAAGGGTTTTTTCAATGTAAATCGCATTTTCGTTAAATAAACAAAAAACAAAAGAAATGCGAATAAAGCGATGAAACCGGACCCGAAAGGGTTTATACATGCAGGTGTATATGTTTTGAGATCCGAAACAAGCAGGATTTCGGGCGGGTCGTAGGCGGTAAGTGGTTTTGGCCGAGCTCCACCCTAGCCCATACACTGGCTGCTACTTGGCCAAGCACCGAAGCGAGAAAACCACCCTTTTCTGGCGGTTAACTCCCATACGCATGAGCCGCCTGAAATGAACCTTAGTGGTTGGATCTAAATCTCTCAGATCAACGGTGTAGATGCGATAAGCGATATAAAGGTGGACCCGATAGTTGATATAAGGCGGAATTTATAATATTCCAAATTCGATAAACGGCAGATTGGCAGATTTTCACAGTTTTTAGTGTATTTCTCTGTGTAAACAGAGAATGCTATTTTGGGGGATTTCAAAGGCCCGATGGTCCCTTCCGTTGCTGAACAGGTGGCCACCTTCCCTGAAGACGTTATGCCATGATTGCTAACGCTCAGAAGGGGATTCGAGTGGACAAAGGTCGGGAGCCAAAGAGCCTGAGAAGGGGAAACAAACATATAGCGCCGATTGGCTATAAAGCCACAGACTAATAGAGACAGAGACAGGCAGTGCCGAGACAGAGAGCGAGTCTGTGTACTCAGAGAGACTTGAAGGATTCAAGTAAACTCTTGTTGTTTTGTATCTGTGTGTTGAGACTCAAATTGAGCTCACTTTTGTAAAACTCTGCTCTTCCTGTTGTTTTGTATCTGTGTGTTGAGACTCAAATTGAGCTCACTTTCGTAAAACTCTGCTCTTGAAGACATAATAGAGAGGCCACCAATGAAGGCTGGACCAGAAAACGTAGCCCAGGAGTTTTGGGTGAACTCCAAATTAAACTTGATGTGTTTATGTGTTGTTGTCTATTATGTTTCTTTAACTGTTTCCTTGTCTATGTTATTCGCAATCTTATCGATCCATTACAATAAGTAATATAGGCAAATCCATGCACATGAGTCTGTAATACCTTAAAATTAATCTAAGATTTTCATTTTCAGATCAGAATCCTAGGCAGAAATCAGCAGTAACATGCAGCAGAATTGAGGGTTGTCTGTGGACTGATTGATAGATGCATGAGACAGCAAGGCAACTAGTACAGCAGTGCTAATAAATGGGACAGTTGGGCAACATGGTGCTGCTAACTAGTGCAGCAAAGTAAATAGGACAGTTGGGCTACATGGTGCTACCAAGATGCATGGGAAGCAAGGTACATAGTGCTATATAGATACATGGGACAGTTGTGACATGGCAACAAAGACACATGGGACAGCAGCAAGCATGGACAGCATGGTGCAGCATGAAAAGCATGGACAACATGGATAGCAGTGGCAAGCATGGTGGTGCAAGCACATGATACATGTTGTATGACAACATGGTTATGACACATGGGACAACAGTGCAACATAAGGTGCAGCAGTATGATGTGTACAACATGATCATAAGGTCCAACATTGTGGTGATGAGTGCAGCGTGGTGCAACACAGTGAGGTACAGCATGATGACGAGATGCAGCACAATGATAGGTGAAGGAGTCACCTTAGAGAATCAGTTGAAGCAGTATGTCTTCAACTGATCTCATGTATCATCTTCTCAGAGATGATCTATGCTCTTATCTAAATAAGTCAAAGTGTTGACTTCTGTTATAAATGTACTATATATATCTCTCTCTCTTTGTTGAACTATTGAAGAACATATAAGAAGAATCGATCAATGGTTTCACCACATTGGGGTTTGTCCGTGGCTAGCGCCACATCTTGTGTCCTCTTGTCTTGGCTTGTCTTCTGCGATTTATGTTTATGTTCTATCTGCAGTTTACTTTAATGTTGATGTGATTGTTAACCTGGAAAAGATATTGAGCTAACTATGAAAATTGAAATAAATTGCTCTAAGCATAGAACATACCTAAATTTAACAGTGATGGTCATGATGATGGGGTAGAGCTCATGTATTGGCTTTTGCCCACATGCTAAATGTGTTTGTCTCAGCCATCTTTTGCACTTTGTGGTGCATTTTCCTATTGAATGTGGTCAATCACGCTTTTACTTTTCTTTTTAGCTGCATCAACCTCTGCGGCATCATTCCAGGCCTGACCCAAGGTGTGGGCAAGGGATAGGGGAAAACTAGCCCTATGTGGACCCAAGTGGGAGAAATGATGAATGGGGTAATAATGAGTGGAAAGAGGGTAATATATGCAGATGAGGGAGCAAGACCACAACCAAAATTAGGGTTTCCCGTGAAATACCATCCCTAAAGCCAAATGGTCAATAAAAGAAATCCCACGGAACTAAAATCCAAGGTTAATATCCAAAAGGGGTCTAGGGGACAAGAGCACAGACCTAGCCCATTCTTTCTGCCAAACCCCCCTATTAATCCATGCCCAAAAGTGTCCATGATAAGCGAACTACAATACTGAATTGCCAAATGACAAGGCATACTATTAGGGTTGGGGGGCCACCTTCAAACATATGATCATGGCAAATGGGTGAGGGACCACATGGCTAGCTCAGGTGGCGGAGAAATAGCACAATGATCTAATTGGTGGCTGCAAGGGGTTGCTGGCTACTGACTGAGGACCATCTTGGAGAAAAAAATTATCTTAAAGGTATCACCCACAAAGTGGTGGGTAACAGTTCCTTTGATCAAGGCACAAATCAAAAAACCCTTTATCGATTTTATTTTCAACAAAGACATTAAAATAACACATGGACAAAATCCAAATATGAGCTCTAACCCTTGTCATTATGGCCATCATCTTGGTTCCTAGGGCCCTATTGACCACTCTGTGTCAACTACCCTATAGAAGTATACATTTTCGCAAGAAGATTCCATCATGATCGAACAGTAAAATCATGCAGATTTCACCATCATCTTCAGCGATCATTGTTTAAAGTTGTAAACCCATCATGCATGTTTGTAATGTAAATAATCTTAGTAAGACCATATCTGTATGTAACAACTTAGGTAAACCTATTGTTTTGATGACGATTTTCATCCTAGGAGGTTTTTCGTCTCACCGATTCATTTGTGTTTCTTGACACAAATGATCGGCAGAGTTTTTCTCTCCAACCTCACCCCAAAGCTAGGGTGGATTTTGTCGTCAAGATCTTAGGCAAGTCCTAGTGTTTTTAAATTGAATCTTTGTAAAAGTGATTTCGGAATAATTTTAGCTAATTGGCTAAATTATTCTATTACAAATCACTTGGTCTACTAGATTATATTTGAGTCACAAAATTGGGTAAAATAAATGAAGGTCTATAACGAACAAGTTTTTCCCCTTTGAGGGTTAAATTGTAATATCTTGATGTAAAAAAAAATTTAGTGCATAGTCCCTCATATTTAGACACCATGGCTAAATTATTTGAGGGTTGGAAAAATTATTAATCCCCTCATGAGTCAATTAATTAAATTTTCTTGCAAAAATAAATTAAAATCCTAACCCAAGAAAAATAAATTAATTTTGTGTACTAAGAAAAATTGATTCTCTTAAAGATAAAATTTGTGGGTCCCAAAGAAATTAATTTTTGGAGGTCCCCAACCAAGGGAATATTGAAAATTTCAAGAGATTTTGGCCCCTTGGGCCTTGGTAGTTAAGTCAAATTCAATTTTTTGAGGAAATCAATTTTGAGTTGATTAAAATTCAATTAAATGAAAATTTCGAATTTCCTCCCAAAAAAAATATCGACAAAAGAAATTAAAAGATAATTAAATCTTTATCAACGGTCGAAATTACTTTGACGGGGATTAAGCCAACTAGCCGTTGGAGAATTAATCTATAAATTAGAAGTCATTTGTCATTCAAATCATCTGATCATTGAGTCGTGTACTAGTTTGTGAAGCACTCTTGTAATCTTTTTTCTAGAATAATACAACGCAAAGCTTTTATGGTTTTATTTGATGGCAGTGGTCCTCTCTAGTGTTTTATAATAACATTATTCTTTATATTTTGCTGATCTTATTTGATAATTTGTTAGTTAATACCTTTCATAGAGTAATCTATTGCACAGATATCTTGCTTAGATTATTGGGTTTGAAGTAGCATTATAATTTGATTTGATTAACAGGTATCTCTAATCTTTGAAAATTTAATTGTTATTTTGTATCTCTATTGATTTAACAACTTAAATTCTAAGTGTGCAGAAAGCATCCATATTCAAAATTGGGCATTTGGAGAAGTCCTCAGTTGGACTAGCCGACACCCGCGACATAAGATCTGGAGAGTCTTCCTAATTAAAAACCTACGATCATCTGACAAATTTCTTCTTACAGGGATTTTTTGAGCTAGTACCTAAATTAAAATTTTTATTAATTTTTAATAATTGGTGCTAAATAATTAGATCTGACTAGCAAAACCCTGAAATCTACAAATCTGGAAGCGGAATCAGACTCATACTTTAGATCTGAGAGATCTGTAATTTAATTGTATAGTCTTTGTAGAATAATTTTGATTTTCTAACCTTTGAGGTTTTGGATTTTGTTTTAAATTTGATGTTTTGGGGTTTTTAACATACTTATAAATATTTTTTAGATTTATTTTGTAAATGATTTTTAGATTTCAAAAGCATAAATATTTATATGATTTAAGTTTTAATTTTGTAGTTTGATTGGGTTTTAATTAGATTTAACTTTTAAATTTAAATTTTTTTCGTTTTTACCCCATATTCAAAACTTGAAAAGAGTTTTTCTAATTTGTATATATATACTAACTTTTTACCTTATATTATTTCACTAACCCATTGCATTTTAAAAATCCTTCTTGTATATATAATTTCTTGGGTTCTTATTTTATTTTTATAAATATTTTATTTGTAAACATTTTATTTTTATTTATCTTTTGTTATTATTTTGTTTTAAATATATTTTGAAATGATAATTGTAAAATCTTGTAAATGATTTTATTTTATTAACTTTAGTTTTCGAAACCTTTTATTTTAAATTTTGTAAATATAATTTTATATAACCTTTCATTGTATATTTTCCATGTAGTTATTTTCTTCAGAAGTTTGAAGAGGAAGAATTTTCTTGGATAAAAAGCCAAAACATTTTACAGGGTCGTCCAGCGCTTTAGATCCACATCTTTTGAAGGCAGCCGCAAGCATAATTGGCTCTCCATAATAGTTTGATCTTAATTTGTGGCTCCACACCCTCACTGAAAAATTCTCTTAGAAGCCTGCTTGTCACGCCCCTACACCTGTGGTAGTCTTCCAACAGCTTATAGCGAGGTGCGGCACCACCGAACACTTTCTTTTCACCAATACTAATGTTCATGGACTACGCCTAATTCACTTTTCCTTACTTAGTTTGTGTTTCGCAACCAAGTAATATTATGTTTATCCTTTATACTAATGAACACCCATACTCATTCATTATCATCAGCGATTATAAAAGAGAACAACAATTGCACAGTATAAAGGGAGGGGCAACTCCCTGAACAATAAGTCTGCCCAACAATATATAATAATCAATCTTTTTTCAATAATACAAGCTTCACAAGTATTCTTGGCAAAATCCAAGTCTATACTTAGTCACTTTTACAACATAGGCAAAACAGCGTTTACAACACTTGTGCACACCTTGCACGGTGGGAGGGTGCTCACCCGAGACACCAAGACCCCCTCCTCAAGCCTTAAACAAATCTTCACTTCAATTGTTCACCCGGGCACACCTTGCCCACGCCTTCACCCATTCACCAAGTGTCTTTCCAAAGTGCGATTTCACCAAGAGAGCGCATGAGCTATCCACTTGCCTCTCTTATTTCTGCGCACTTAAACACTCTCCAACCTTGAGCGAAGATTGAACAAGTGAGTTGTTGTTGTTTGAACTCCATCACAATACATATATATAGCCATCCTTGTGGGTGGGTGGGCTGCCTAGCCGACCGCCCACACACCCCATACACACACCTGTTCGGCGCTCCACAAGTCGGCCTCACCCGCCCATCACAAGTCGGCCAACCCTTATCGCAACGCGCTCCTTGTGTGGGTATAAGTTCATCGCATTTCATTTGTTTCGTCGCATTGTCGTGTAGACCGCACCCGCGCCCTGCCCGTGTGCAGCCCAGCTCGCGCGCCCGTGCCTGCACTCGTTCGTCCGTCGTGCGGCCCGGCTCGCCCGCGCCCAACCGCGCCCGCTCGCCCAACCGCGCCCGACTACCCGAGGACCTTACATCCTCCTCCACCTGAAATCGTTGTCATCCTCGACAACATACCATCCCGGTAACCATCTACCAAGATCATCATTGTCCATGATGTCAACTCCTCCACATAAGGCAAACGTCCCTGCAACATATGTAGAACTCCATCTCCATCATGTCTCACCTTAGTGACCAACTGCCACCAAGCTCTCCATACCAAGGTATATACCTCATCAGTATGTCATACATCAGATATCATCTCGATCCATGATCATCGACCCCTCTGTCACAATCTCGACTGCAACATCCCGTGTCGACCTCATCACATGTCATCCCTCCATGTAGTCTCTCATCAGATGCTCCAACATGCCAACACATTTGTATCATGTGTCACCATGTCGATCCAACAGCAACATCCTTCTGTCAAGTGTTGACTCGTTTTGACTAATGCCAACATACCTCTGCACATTGGTACCCCTCATGACTCGAACTAGTCGGGTGATCAGTCCAACCATACGCCCAAATCACAAGAATGCACATCCTTATGCCACCACAAGTCTTCCCCTGACTTCTGCTACATCTCGGACTCATCAAGAATCTATCTATCATCCCATGCTCAGGTCCATGGAAACTCAACATGTCCAAGCCATGGTCTTGTTGCACAAGAGTGTACAACCTTTCAACTAGCTCATACATCTCCATAACAGCATCTGCACAACAACCTTTGCTTCGGCACTCCCCATAGAATGTCCATGAATGACACCTCTACACATGCACCTGCTTCATGTCCCTGCATCAAACTGTCATGCTCCATATCTCCAACCTGATGTCCATGACTCTAGTTGTCCATGATGTCCAACCCATGTAGACTCCATCCCAACATCTGGTCAACTGCATCCAACTCTGCATCTGTCATAAAGAAGCCCCCTTCCAAGGCCCCTTGCAAAGTTGGTGTGGTTCCTCCCTACCAAGGCCTCCACACCAACCTATCTCCAAGGTTGTCTATAGAGAAAGGAGGGCCAGGAAGTTTCCTCCCTAACTCTCATCCACCCATGTGTCAGATTGATGTTGTGTCCTCAAGTATCTATGCACAGCCTCAATCTCCTCACATGTACATCCAAGCTCACCTAGCTTGTCCTTTGTCAACTGAAAGTCATATATGCCCATAGCATACCTGCAAAATTCCACTATCCCAGCAGGATCTCTACCTCCATAATCCTCATCAACCACTGCCTCTGAAGTAGTACTCGGACTCCCTTCATTTGCAACTCCATTGTGAAGATCATTAGTAGAAGATGCTCCTATCAAGTGTCTCCATGTTCGTGAGGTTGTCTTCTCACCTTCTTCATCCTTCTTCCCGGCTCTTGCAACGAAATCAATCAACTTCTTTTCCTTCGTTGTTTGAGTCACACTCCCAAGTCCTCTTTGCTCCACATCCTCATGCTTCACATTCGGATCTTTGGGATACAAAACCATAGAAGTCATCCTTGGCCTATACCCCAAGCAACTTCTATTCATCTGTACTGTTGACCTCTACTGGTCAACTACCCATGCAGTACATCCCCCTTTTCTTGGCAAAAAGGGGCAGCACCTGATCAGCATGTCCGTGCCATCCTGCCATCATCAGCAACTTGATCTTTTTGATTGTAAACCCAGTCTGCATGTATTGATTGTAAATAATCTTAGCAGACATGAGTCATGTATGTAATTTGCCTAGGTGGACCTAACTTTCTGATGATAATCTACGTCCCGGAAGGTTTTTCGTCTCACCGATCCACGGATCGGCAGAGTTTTCCTTCAAACCTGACCCCAAAGCCGGGATTGATTTTGTCATTAGAACTTTAGGAGAATCCTAGTGTGTTGATCTGCTAGATTCTAGTTGTGTCGCAGAACTGGGTGATTTGTAAGGGTCTGTATTAAGTGAGTTTGTCCCCTTAAGATGTAAATTTGTAAAAGTCATCATGAAATGTGTCTTGAGGGTTGAAAATGTTTTAAATCCCCTCATGAGTCCTAAGTCCTAGGTCCTAGGTGATGTTTCCGAAGGGTTAGTTCGGTGATCCATAATAAAATGAATAAAAATAATAAAATAATAATAAAAAATTAAAAAATTGAGCAAAAACCCTAACTAATAAAATAATAATTTTTTAAGTGAATGCTTTTTTTAATAATAAATCGACGGATGAGATCAAGAGATGTCTTGATCCTCATCAACGGTCGAGATCATTTCAGCATGGATCACTCGAACTAGCCGTTGGAGACATTTCCTTTAAGTAGGGTGCTAGGGGTCATTTTCAGATCATCTGATCTGTGAGTCTGTACTGAAAAAGCTTTCTTGTAATCTGATTTTCTGGTTAATAAAGAAGACTTTGGGGTTCAAAACTGGCTGGTGTTACTCTCTGGAATTGCTGTGAGATGTTTGTTTTTTCTGCATATTTCAGTTTTCAGCAGTTAATAATAGCTGGTTTTCAGAGTACTGTGAGTACAGGTATCTTGCTCACGTGCTAGGGTTTGAATGTTGTAGGGTTTCTGGAATAATGGCAGGTATCTCCATTATTTCTTGAAATCTAGCAGCATTTCTTGCCCTCTTTACTGATGTTTGCTTGAGGTGTGCAGGAAATCTTTAGGTGAAGGGTATTGTGGGCGTTTGGGGAAGTTCTAGGCTGAACCAGCCGACTCCCACAGGCTTTTCTTTGCAGAGCCCAGCTGATTTTGCCCTGGGTCAATCATTTAAAGTTTATTTCGTATTTTGCATGAGAGATTTTCTTGCTGTTCACAGCAGAATTCAAGTTTTTCTGATATTTCGAAAATATTACTGCTGTTATTGCTAAATCTGGCATTTCAGGGGCCACAATCTGTAAATTATTAGGCTGATCTAGGGTTTTCAAGATTCCTTTTTTTTACAAATTTTTCATTAGGGTTTTCAGTTTTGGTTTTATGTACATATTACTTTTGGGGTGATCTGGTCTATTTCAAGTTGCAGGGTTTCTCAAGCATCCAAGGTTTCATCAGATCTGTCTGCCGCTCAGGGGATCAAGCTTCCTGCAAAACTTTTGCTGCTGCATGAACCAACCAGAACCATTTGTGGGCTAATAATGAAAGAAAGATATTGATCCGTTTTATAAATCACTGCTGGAGGACTTATGCTTCAAAACAAATACCGGACGCATCGCAGAAAGGAGACAAAACTATGTATAATGTGTAAAGACGCAGCGTGAAGCCGTTCGTCTCATTCTTGCTCAGTCAACAGAAGGCAATAGTATGATCGTCTCTATATCAGATCTGGGTACCTAGGTGCTTGCTGCCGCTGTCATTTGTAGAGAATCGAATCTGGCCGCCAAATCGATTCACTGTTTATGTGCTTGTGCATCCATCCTTTGCTGAGCCAGGGTTTCAAGACCATATCCCATCAGCAATACACGCTCCTCACTCACGCAAAGGCCCTTCAGTCCTCAGCGTGAATGAACGCCGGATTTGTGGTGCGTTCTGAAGCGCAGGTCACCACGTCAAACCAGCAAGAGGAGCCACGGTTTCAGGCATCGAAAAATCAAGGCCATCACCCAGGTAAATGAGGTAAGTTCTGAAACGAATTGAGTTTCTTCCTGTCGAGAGTCCTTTCCACGCGTTCGATTTTTTTGTTGACCTGGTTTTATGATTTTCTGCCGTCGAAGCTTCCTGTAATCGATTTTTGTTTCTTGCCTTCCTCCCGTGGCTGGCTGAATGTCACCGTTTCATATGTCGCCGCCATACCTGGTCTAAGTTTATGGGCACGCGTTCATGCCTGAGCCTGGTCAGGCCGCCTTGCAATTTTCTTTCTGTTTGTTTGTATTATGCGATCAACGAAATCGATTTTTTGGGTCATGCGTACGTTAGTTAATCCTTTAGCGTAGTTTTTTAGAGTTTTGGTAATTTTTAATTAGAATTTAATTTATTTCTTAGGATTCTTGTTTTAGGTTTATGAATGTATATATGGTTTAATTCATAGATTTTAAACTTAGATTAATTTTAGTTCAGTTTTCTTTAAGTTTGGTTTTCTTCAGATTTTAAAATAACTTTAAAGTTTTGTCACAAAAAAATAGAAAAAGGAAAATGTTTTTTGATTTGATATTTTTTTAGATGTAAAAATATTTATTTAGTTTTTGTTTTAAATTAATTTAGATTTTAAAATAGATTTTAATTTTATGTTCTAGATTTAATTTCAATTAGATTTTAAATAGATTTTAAAAATTTTGTTTTATTTTGGTTTTAAAATAAAATAAAAATACAAAAAAAATATTTCTTAAAGGGATTTTTAGGGTTTAGGTTTAGATTTAAAATTTTGCTTTTTTTTAGTATTTAAAAAAGAAAAAAAAAAAAAAAAAAAAAAATGAAAAATAAAAATTTTGTGGGAAATTTCAGGAACTTTCACGTTATATGCTGAGATGCTAAATTTTCAAGTTTGAGATACGAATTATGATATCTGTTTACTAATTTACGGTTTTCGTGGTGGTTTTAAGCATTCATCTTTTCGAAGTTTTCAATTGCTGGATATCGTTTTGGTCATATGATTTAGCTGATGATAGATGGTTGTCGTTCATGGTCCATGTTTCTATATCATTTAACAAGTAATCATTTCTACATCAATCTCTTAAGGCACTGGTCTGCTCAATTAATCAAATCCATCGAGTCCTTTTTATATTGTATCTCGTGTCTCCCAACCAACTGGTCGGCAGTTGGTCTCATCGTCTCACAGGGACTCCCCCCCTTAGCCGCGGGAGACAGGCTCAAACGGAGAGACCGGGGATCAGAGTGACAGCCCTCGATCTGAGCGTTGTCGTGCCAACCTGCGCGACAACATTTTTTGGCGCCGTTGCCGGGGACACTTTGTTCTCGGTGTTTCAAACGACAATCATTCATCTTCTCATCTTTCTCATCTCTCAGTTGAGCTGGCAGATTCAATATTTTGGCATCTTTTCATCACATATCAGCACCGCCTCTTGGGTTTGTTTCCTGTTTGGGTGGCGACTCCACTTTCTCATTTTTTCCAGACAAGAAGCTCTCCTCATATCTGTTTGTGGTTACTTTTTGGATCCTAGAATCAGATTCATTGTTCAAGTGGCGACTCCACTTCTCTCATCTCTTAATTCTCTTGAGCAGACATCTCTTTCTATCATCCATTTGATCCCTTGTTGTTCATCATGGATTATTCATGTAAACCATGTCATTTTACTAATAATCTCCATGATCTTCCGAAAGAGGCCATTTCTAAATTATTTAAGTTCTCGGGTGATGATCCGGTCGCTGTTAGACATCATTTAAACATGTTTACTTGTGTAATGACCATATATTGTAGACTTCCTCAATATAATCATGAAGATTTCAAGATGCGTCTATTTGTCCATTCTTTAGAGGGTGATGCCTTGAATTGGTTTAATAACTTTCCTAATGATTTTTTCACTTCTTTACAAGACATTCTCAATGCTTTTAAAGATAGATATGATAGTCCAAACAGCTTGCCTTCTGCCCCTAAAATTGTGCAACAGAAAGAAAGAGTTCAAGATCAGAATGTGTCATCAACCGGAACTACTGCAGATCAAGTTCATGATAGTAAAAAATCAGGGGTAAGTGACAATGAAAAGGAAGAACAAAAGCAAATAATACAAGATTTAATGATGCTGGTGAAAAATATGGAAAGCAACCAAACTAATCTTATCAATGATGTTAAAACTTTACGCACCCATCTGGAAAAACGTAATAAGGAGATTGAGGACACGCAAAATCAGCATGCTAAGGAAATTGAGGCCATGAAAACTAAACATGAAACATAAATTGGAAACATGCAAGCGAATCATGAAGAAGTAATAAATTCCATGCAGCATTGCTTGATGAACATAAAGGAAGAAAATGTTAAAGTAATAAAAGACATGGAAGAACATCATGCCAGACAAATTAGTGCTATAAGGGTTGAACACTCTAGACAGATGGATGCCATTAGAATTCAGGTTCAAAAGTTTCAGCAATTGGAAAATGAAAGAAACCAGATAACATCAATAGATCAGGAGCCTTCTCCATCTTATTATGAGGAGGTTATTAGTTCAGTTGAAAGATGGTTGATTGAAGATGGACTTAAGAATGATAAAGATCAGATGCGGGCTAAAGAGAGACATATCACGCATACTTCATCTGATAGTTTCGAGACAGAAAGTTCCAGCTCATCAGTAATTCATCCTGCCAGAAAGAAAAAGCGCAAGAGGAAGAAAATGAGAAGAAGATTTGACGCATCAGACGGCCGCGAGCTGCTTGATTTTCGGATAGGAAAAAGTCCTACCATATGCAAAATTGGACATGGCACATCCGACAAGCAGCCGACAGATTTGCCTGAAAGCAGGCAAATGCTCAGTATACACTATATTGAACACATCTGATGCCGTGGGGCATTTTTGTATTGTATTTCTAACTCTACTCCTCGTCTTTTCAGCGTTTCATTTATGTTTTAGGATTAGATTTACTTTTCATGTTATTAGATAGTTAATAAATGAGGAGCTTTTATGTGCTTAATGTATATGCTGATTTTTTGGATGGACGCTACTTATTTTTTGTGTTTTATGGATGCAGATTCTGGATTCTCACATTCCTGCAAGCAGCAACGTGTCCCCAAGTAGAGCCAGATGTTGACCTCTACTGGTCAACTACCCATGCAGTACATCCCCCTTTTCTTGGCAAAAAGGGGCAGCACCTGATCAGCATGTCCGTGCCATCCTGCCATCATCAGCAACTTGATCTTTTTGATTGTAAACCCAGTCTGCATGTATTGATTGTAAATAATCTTAGCAGACATGAGTCATGTATGTAATTTGCCTAGGTGGACCTAACTTTCTGATGATAATCTACGTCCCGGAAGGTTTTTCGTCTCACCGATCCACGGATCGGCAGAGTTTTCCTTCAAACCTGACCCCAAAGCCGGGATTGATTTTGTCATTAGAACTTTAGGAGAATCCTAGTGTGTTGATCTGCTAGATTATAGTTGTGTCGCAGAACTGGGTAATTTGTAAGGGTCTGTATTAAGTGAGTTTGTCCCCTTAAGATGTAAATTTGTAAAAGTCATCATGAAATGTGTCTTGAGGGTTGAAAATGTTTTAAATCCCCTCATGAGTCCTAAGTCCTAAGTCCTAGGTGATGTTTCTGAAGGCTTAGTTCGGTGATCCATAATAAAATGAATTAAAAAATGAATAAAAATAATAAAATAATAATAAAAAATTAAAAAATTGAGCAAAAACCCTAACTAATAAAATAATAATTTTTTAAGTGAATGCTTTTTTTAATAATAAATAGACGGATGAGATCAAGAGATGTCTTGATCCTCATCAACGGTCGAGATCATTTCAGCATGGATCACTCGAACTAGCCGTTGGAGACATTTCCTTTAAGTAGGGTGCTAGGGGTCATTTTCAGATCATCTGATCTGTGAGTCTGTACTGAAAAAGCTCTCTTGTAATCTGATTTTCTGGTTAATAAAGAAGACTTTGGGGTTCAAAACTGGCTGGTGTTACTCTCTGGAATTGCTGTGAGATGTTTGTTTTTTCTGCATATTTCAGTTTTCAGCAGTTAATAATAGCTGGTTTTCAGAGTACTGTGAGTACAGGTATCTTGCTCACATGCTAGGGTTTGAATGTTGTAGGGTTTCTGGAATAATGGCAGGTATCTCCATTATTTCTTGAAATCTAGCAGCATTTCTTGCCCTCTTTACTGATGTTTGCTTGAGGTGTGCAGGAAATCTTTAGGTGAAGGGTATTGTGGGCGTTTGGGGAAGTTCTACGCTGAACCAGCCGACTCCCACAAGCTTTTCTTTGCAGAGCCCAGCTGATTTTGCCCTGGGTCAATCATTTAAAGTTTATTTCGTATTTTGCATGAGAGATTTTCTTGATGTTCACAGCAGAATTCAAGTTTTTCTGATATTTCGAAAATATTACTGCTGTTATTGCTAAATCTGGCATTTCAGGGGCCACAATCTGTAAATTATTAGGCTGATCTAGGGTTTTCAAGATTCCTTTTTTTTACAAATTTTTCATTAGGGTTTTCAGTTTTGGTTTTATGTACATATTACTTTTGGGGTGATCTGGTCTATTTCAAGTTGCAAGGTTTCTCAAGCATCCAAGGTTTCATCAGATCTGTCTGCCGCTCAGGGGATCAAGCTTCCTGCAAAACTTTTGCTGCTGCATGAACCAGCCAGAACCATTTGTGGGCTAATAATGAAAGAAAGATATTGATCCGTTTTATAAATCACTGCTGGAGGACTTATGCTTCAAAACAAATACCGGACGCATCACAGAATGGAGACAAAATGATGTATAATGTGTAAAGACGCAGCGTGAAAACGTTCGTCTCAAAATCGATTCTTGCTCAGTCAACAGAAGGCAATAGTATGATCGTCTCTATATCAGATCTGGGTACCTAGGTGCTTGCTGCCGCTGTCATTTGTAGAGAATCGAATCTGGCAGCCAAATCGATTCACTGTTTATGTGCTTGTGCATCCATCCTTTGCTGAGCCAGGGTTTCAAGACCATATCCCATCAGCAATGCACGCTCCTCACTCACGCAAAGGCCCTTCAGTCCTCAGCGTGAATGAACGTCGGATTTGTGGTGCGTTCTGAAGCGCAGGTCACCACGTCAAACCAGCAAGAGGAGCCACGGTTTCAGGCATCGAAAAATCAAGGCCATCACCCAGGTAAATGAGGTAAGTTCTGAAACGAATTGAGTTTCTTCCTGTCGAGAGTCCTTTCCACGCATTCGATTTTTTTGTTGACCTGGTTTTATGATTTTCTGCCGTCGAAGCTTCCTGTAATCGATTTTTGTTTCTTGCCTTACTCCCGTGGCTGGCTGAATGTCACCGTTTCATATGTCGCCGCCATACCTGGTCTAAGTTTATGGGCACGCGTTCATGCCTGAGCCTGGTCAGGCCGCCTTGCAATTTTCTTTCTGTTTGTTTGTATTATGCGATCAACGAAATCGATTTTTTGGGTCATGCGTACGTTAGTTAATCCTTTAGCGTAGTTTTTTAGAGTTTTGGTAATTTTTAATTAGAATTTAATTTATTTCTTAGGATTCTTGTTTTAGGTTTATGAATGTATATATGGTTTAATTCATAGATTTTAAACTTAGATTAATTTTAGTTCAGTTTTCTTTAAGTTTGGTTTTCTTCAGATTTTAAAATAACTTTAAAGTTTTGTCACAAAAAAATAGAAAAAGGAAAATGTTTTTTGATTTGATATTTTTTTAGATGTAAAAATATTTATTTAGTTTTTGTTTTAAATTAATTTAGATTTTAAAATAGATTTTAATTTTATGTTCTAGATTTAATTTCAATTAGATTTTAAATAGATTTTAAAAATTTTGTTTTATTTTGGTTTTAAAATAAAATAAAAATACAAAAAAAGTATTTCTTAAAGGGATTTTTAGGGTTTAGGTTTAGATTTAAAATTTTGCTTTTTTTTAGTATTTAAAAAAAAAAAAAAAAAAAATTGAAAAATAAAAATTTTGTGGGAAATTTCAGGAACTTTCACGTTATATGCTGAGATGCTAAATTTTCAAGTTTGAGATACGAATTATGATATCTGGTTAATAATTTACGGTTTTCGTGGTGGTTTTAAGCATTCATCTTTTCGAAGTTTTCAATTGTTGGATATCGTTTTGGTCATATGATTTAGCTGATGATAGATGGTTGCCGTTCATGGTCCATGTTTCTATATCATTTAACAAGTAATCATTTCTACATCAATCTCTTAAGGCACTGGTCTGCTCAATTAATCAAATCCATCGAGTCCTTTTTATATCGTATCTCGTGTCTCCCAACCAACTGGTCGGCAGTTGGTCTCATCGTCTCACAGGGACTCCCCCCTTAGCCGCGGGAGACAGGCTCAAACGGAGAGACCGGGGATCAGAGTGACAGCCCCCGGTCTGAGCGTTGTCGTGCCAATATGCGAGACAACAGGTACCATCATGGTTCTTCCTTTAGCTGTGATCAAGAGAATGTCTCGGTCCACCATTGGTATGGCTTGTGCAAGCTCCATAAAGTCCAGCCCCAACACCATAGAATGATCATCCATGTCCACAACCCTCAAGTCCAACTTTCCAAACCACGATCCTACTTTCACCTGAGTGTTCTTCAACATACCATCAACAGCTCTTATGGTAGAGTTGACTGCTTTGAAAGCACTCCATTCCCTCTCCATCTTTGCTTTCTTCCCAAAAGACTTTGCTGCCTTCCTGCTTAAGAAGCTATGAGTAGCTCCCGTATCCACCAAAGTTGCAAATCTGTTGCCCTTCACGGTTACGTGCACAAAACTTAGCTTCAAGGAATCACCTCCCTCTATTGGCTTCGTCTTGCGCCTTACATCAGCAACCTTTTTCAAGAATTCGGCCTTAGAAGTGTCAATTGGCTCATGCTCCATCTTGACATTCCTCCTAAGGTACTTCACCTCCTTGCTTGGCTCTTCTAGACAACCTGATCCTGGTCCAGCTTGACTTCCTTCAAGCTTTCCCTCCATCGCATTCTGCTCAAGTGCACCAACCAAGTTCATAGAACTAAACTTCTGAATATCCTCTGGATTCTCTCGGTAGTGAGTTCCCAACCTGTCAACGTAGTCGAGCTCTTCTTGCTCAATCACAACAACCTTCTTACCAAGAAGCTTCTTCTTTATCTCTTCCTCAACTTGCTTGATTTCGGCTTCCACCCTGGCACTTTCCTTCCTCAACCGGGCTCTTTCATCAAAGAGCTCTTGAAGATCAAGACCACTCTGTTGGATCTCCTCATCAAGTTCCTTGAGTTCAACATCTGTCGTACTTTCGCATTGGCTCTTGAGTTCCTTAAGTTCCCTTCTTAGTTCCAAACAGCTCTCCCGAATCTTCATGTTCTCAGCCTTCATCGAAACCCAATCAGAACTCCATCGACTCATCTGTTCCAATACTTTGTACCGGAAAGCTTCAACTGCATTATGGCTAGACTCACCTATCGTAGGTTCATCCACCATCTCTACCTTTTCAGCCATCTCCATGTTCACCAAGTCCCTGCAATCATGAACCAGCTCTTGTTCCACTTGTATGTGAAACAGCTTCCTTCACCTGCAAGTACCTGTCATGAGCAACCCTGCTCAATCACCAATCATCAAGCTTCTTCAACCCTGAATCAGCTTCAATGTCTACACTTCGTCACGAGCAACCTTGCTCTGATACCACCAGTCACGCCCCTACACCTGCGGCACCACCGAACACTTTCTTTTCACCAATACTAATGTTCATGGACTACGCCTAATTCACTTTTCCTTACTTAGTTTGTGTTTCGCAACCAAGTAATATTATGTTTATCCTTTATACTAATGAACACCCATACTCATTCATTATCATCAGCGATTATAAAAGAGAACAACAATTGCACAGTATAAAGGGAGGGGCAACTCCCTGAACAATGAGTCTGCCCAACAATATATAATAATCAATCTTTCTTCAATAATACAAGCTTCACAAGTATTCTTGGCAAAATCCAAGTCTATACTTAGTCACTTTTACAACATAGGCAAAACAGCCTTTACAACACTTGTGCACACCTTGCACGGTGGGAGGGTGCTCACCCGAGACACCAAGACCCCCTCCTCAAGCCTTACACAAATCTGCACTTCAATCGTTCACCCGGGCACACCTTGCCCACGCCTTCACCCATTCACCAAGTGTCTTTCCAAAGTGCGACTTCACCAAGAGAGCGCATGAGCTATGCGCTTGCCTCTCTTATTTCTGCACACTTAAACACTCTCCAACCTTGAGCGAAGATCGAACAAGTGAGTTGTTGTTGTTTGAACTCCATCGCAATACATATATATAGCCATCCTTGTGCGTGGGTGGGCTGCCCAGCCGACCGCCCACACACCCCATACACACACCCGTTTGGCGCTCCACAAGTCGGCCTCACCCGCCCATCGCAAGTCGGCCAACCCTTATCGCAACGCGCTCCTTGTGTGGGTATAAGTTCATCGCATTTCATTTGTTTCGTCGCACTTGACTCGTTGTTTCATCACATTGTCGTGTAGACTGCGCCCGCGCCATGCCCGTGTGCAGCCCAGCTCGCGCACCCACCACGTGCAGCTCAACTCGCGCGCCCGCCCGTGCCTGCGCTCGTTCGTTCGTCGTGCAGCCCGGCTCGCCCGAGCCCAACCGCACCCGCTCGCCCAACCGCGCCCGGCTACCCGAGGACCTTACACTGCTGGCCTGAGAATCTGTCTGCTCTGCGGATTTGATTTGCATTCAATGGTGTCATAATTTTGCAATAATTTTTTCCTGAGGCCATTGACAAATTTTTAAAGTTAAATTCAATTTTTGAAGGGTGGCTTCAATTCTGAGCAAAATCCCACAAAGGATCGATTTTTCTGGAAAGTGTCTTCACATTTCTGACCCTGTACAGAATTCCTTTGATGCCTAGTTGCTTGAGTGAAATACCTTTGCAAGGAGGATCAATTAACATTTAATTTTTCTCCCAGCCACAAGAGAGTCGATTTGGGGAAAATTTCATAAGTTGCAAAGGTTTTCTTTTATTTATTCCCCTTGGGCATTTAGTGATTTTGAGCATAATACGTGTTTTATAAGATGACAATTGTGTTGCAGACATATAGCCTTTGTATGCAGGCCTAGTGTTCAAGTACTAGAGACGTGATATGAAAGAGGTCAGCGTGGTTTTATTGGAGAGGTTTTATCCCGTTTGAGGCCCTGCATTGTCATTTTGCCTTTTGATTTGATATCCTAGCTGTTTTGGAGGAGGGCTGCAAGGTATTTTGGCTTTGTTCCTCTCCCATCGCAAGCTACAACATACTGTAAAAATACACCAGACCTAAACCATTTCACTGCTGATCCTAAATTCCAAACTTGACACCTAACCTAAGCCTACAAATCACATTAATTTTAACTCGTAATAAGTGCAAGATCAATCCCTCATTAAGTATTAATGTTTGGCTATTATTTTATGTATATTTTGGTTCTTGATTTCAATGACATTGGTCTGATTTGATTGACTCTAAAGTTTATCATTGGTATCATTTGGATTGCTAAGGACATTGGCATTTGGGTTTTACACAGTGTTTCCTTGTCGAGTTTCCTAGCTCCCTCATGCTCCGACGACTTGGGGACGAGAGGGGGACATTTCCCCTCGCTCCCAAAAAACAAGGTATGCAAGAAACTTGAAAAGGGTTGTTTCCTCCATTTTTTGGGTCATTTCCTAGGTGAAAGGGGTCTTCAGGGGTCGTTTCCCTAGAAAATATTTGCAAAGTTTTTTTATGAAACAAAAAATCGTAATTTTTAGTATTTGTTGACCGACCAGGAAGGGTTTACATTATGTTCATTTCACATTTCATTTTCTGTTTGCTTCTTCGTTGCACTGAACACTGCCGCCATCACCAAGCAGCGTTTTGTCTCCTCCTTCGTTGAACGAAACGATGTCGCTCATGTATCAGACTTGACTTTTATATTATTCAATATTTAATGTCCATAGTTGGAAGTGGAACGTCAATATGGTTTAAAGTTTAAAGTTTAAAACTTTAGAAATTTATAATTTATTTTCATTGTGCATTGTTAGTAAGTTAGCAGACTAGTAATTACAATGTACAGTCACAAAATTACAAGTATGATGTATGATTATAATTTATATGATAATGATATCAATGATCATGCTTTTCGTTTTAAATTTGTTTCAGTTATATGATTCATCGACTTATATTTTATATTTATAAGTTTTTAAGACCCCGACATCCCCCCACGTTTCCTAAAAATTGGTGGGGAGCTTTTGCATAGGCCGCTCCTGCGTATCCTCGCTCTCTCGCCTACTCGTCCCCGAAACTTGGTGGAACATATTTTTACATTAATCAATCTTTTCAGGTCTAAGGCATCATTTACAGTGGTTAAACATATAAGAAATTTTAATAAACATATTTCCTAAGAAAAATTGCATACAACACGCAACAAATTTAATATCTCTCTCTCACATAACTATGAGCTATATCATGAATGATCGAGTTAGACCATGCAACTGATATTAAGATCTGGAGCTTAGCTGTTCATTTTCTCAGCATATGATAATTTGAGGAATAGTGCTGGTCGTTAAAGTGTTTACCATCATTAAGGTCTCTTCAAAGCATTGGATACCAACCATTTCTCTTTGGATCGGCAAATCTCAGCTGTCATCAATTATTTGCGCTTGTGTCTATTTTTCAATTGTCTCTAAATGATATATCATATGAGTGAGGAGCATTTGATATTACTGTCATTATTTTCAGTGCTTCATTATATACTGTTGGAATCTTGCAGTCTTGGCATCTCATTAGCATATCATTGATGCATGAGCACCCTTAACTTGCAAAGTTACATTTCTCTTGTACTTGCCACTCATTTTTATCATATGATATTGCTATATTGTGGAAGTACATTTCTTTATCATTCTTGCAAGTCATCTCTTGCTCACATATCAGTCTTGCATCTTGCACTAACATTTCCTTGCAGCATTACTTATCTTGTGGCTTGAGGTATATTGCATCATTGAACAAGTTCTCTAATTTATTTGAGCATTGTATCTAGGCATTGGTCTCTTATGGTTTCATCTTAAGTGTCATATTATTCTAACTGAAGTTATCTATCTCACATTGCTCAATTTAATAACTTGCACCCTAATCTTAAATCAAACTACCCAGAGAAGTAATTGTCTTACCTCAGATCTCCTAGAACTTGTTGACCCCTCATTATCACCCTTAGGAACTACCCCCCTTGACTTCGCTAGGAGAGAGTCTAAACGGAGTAAGGATCAGGATGACAGCCCCTACTCTAAGCGTTGCGCCTTAGGTGTACACTTTGGGTGACAACAGGCCCCATGAGTGCCCCCACATCATTAAGGAACCCATGTGCATCCCAACCCCTGGTGGGCGGTGAACTGCCCCACCTTAAAGGAGTAATAACTACTTATATCATACACAGCATGCTCTCATCTTCTAGACCCAAGTAATAAAAACAAAGAAAAATCAAGAAAAGGCAAAAATAAAATGAAGAAAGGTGGAAAAACAAAAGGTCGAGATAACTCATTTATCCACGATTGCTCCCTCCTACATCTATACACCTAAATATGTGGACATCCCTCATCATTACCATCCTTGAACCCATGGAATTTGGCTTTGAGACCCCTGTGTCCCTATCCATCTCATCATTATTCACATGACCCCTATCAATTGAAGGATGTACCTTGGACCTGTCTTTCCCCTTAGGGGTTGGGAACACCTAATAGGGTTGTTTATTAGCTACTCCTACCTAGGGAGGTAACACTATTACAAGCTTAAAGCCCCAAATTTGGAAGGGAAGCCCATTATGAAGTCTCAATGTGCCTTTGATTAACAAACTTGGTTATCTTAGATGCATTAATGAATTATTGTACTTGATGGTAAGGAAGCCCATTGGATCTTATATATAATTTGCAAGTAGTTTCTTCATGGGTTGGGCAACTTAAATGGGTCCCAAGTGTTGAAGAATCTAAGGCATTCAGAATTATAGAGATTCTTCTTAGCATGATAACAATTTGTGAAGTGTTTTTACATTTTATCTTAACTTGATCTTCTTGTCATTATAAGTGTGTATATGTTAGCTTCATCAAATTGCTATCAAAACAAAAGAGACAAGAACCCAAAGTATATGGTTTTCTGCCAGGGCCAAAACCTCTCCCTCTTGGAGAGGAAAACCCACGCAAAATTCATCTTATAGAAATCTCATTGATGAATACCAAGACCAAGACCCTTGACTGAATTTGCCTCTCCAAGACCAAGACATCAATCCTTTACTCTGCCATTGATAAGATCATCATCTACACCACTGGAGTCATTACAGCTGCATCACTAAGATCACTGAGATCTTCATTATTGCATCTTGAGATCTCTTGTCCTCACTGAGATCATCCTCTTCACTGCTACCATGCCATTGTCATCATACTGTTGTTGCATCTTCACTTGTAGTTCTTCTTGTATGAGATCATCAAAGATCATGATCCATATTCTATCCATGCTAGAGATAAGGTTTTGTATATATCACAAAGATCCTTCTTTTCATTCATATGACAGGACGGTGATTATATTCCGTTATACAGTAGTCATTATATGCTACATTCCTTGAGACTCTTATTACTGTTGTTCTTTGAGATTGCAACAGAGATATTACGTGAAACAATTGAGATGATAGATCCGAGTCTTTTACTTGACACAATCATGTCGAGATTGATATCGCAGGACTTAAGATAATGCCGAGACTGTTATGCGTCCTCATCTTAAGCCCTTTCTGCTCCATACGTTTGATATTGACACATGACTGCACCTACAGGTATGTCGAGATCCTTGATTCGAGATCTACACCTTCAGATCATAGATACGCCGAGACTATCATCACAGAAATTATGTTTATGCTGAGAATATATCTAACCCAGATCATATGTTAATACTGTGTCTATATCCGCACCTTTTTCTGCTCTATCCATCTGAGAACTTCTCCTTCAGATCACAGGTATGTCGTAAGGTAACTCGTAAGGGAGATCTCTGCTCCATCTTCCATGCGAGATTCATCTTCAGGTATGACGAGATAAGATATAGCCCAATCCTTAAGTCAATGTGAAGTCCTTTCTACTTCATGCATCCGAAATCTTGCTTAACTGCTCCTAATCCCCAATCGAGGCACAGTCAAGCCCTAATTCATTGCGGACCAGCTCCTTCTTCCATGCGAAAAACTTAAAGGAAAATGCGAAATTCTCATCTCTCTTAGACCCTAGATGGGTATTTATAGTGGTTTGTGCCACATATTTGAGCCGACGTGAGAGTATGAACAGTCATGACTTTTTCTCAAGCTGACATGACTTCCATTTATTTAATAATTTCCTTTTAATTCATTTTGGAGCCGACATAAGATTCCTTTGTTGTTTTGCTTGTAGATTTCGGTGTGCTTGCTCTTGGAGGATTTTTCTTGGTCTTGGAGGGTTGCATTGACATTAATACATTTTACATAGGCTCTTAAAGAGCTACATGGCATGACTCTTTGACATAATAATAAAATCCTAAAGACATGAAGAAGAAGTCTTTGACCTAATTATACTTCTTGCTCATGAAACCCATGAAGCAAGATATACAAAAATTATTTATTCTCTTTCTTACATCAATTACAAAGATCATGTCATTATGAAGACCGAACCTAGTTACATTTTCTTCAACACCAAGCCCACCAAAGGATCATATTTACACTTAAAGGGGATGCGTTGAGAGCCATGGGACTCCATCACGTGTTAGAGCATCATTTCATGCCATGGGCACCCTCAACACCTTCAGCAGTTTGCCCATTGCCCCACATTATTCGCAAGATGATGCACTTGGGACCAGTATGCCCCAACTGGCTTAGCATGATTATGGCAATTGATCCAAGGCTCAAAGGAGGTTTGTCTCACCCTTGAGAAATGGGAGGGCAGGCACCATCATCAAAGCCCTTATTAGCAACATTGTATAAGCTTTTCTTTCATCTAGTGACCCATGAGACCAACAGTGGTGCCCCAAACCCACTTTGGGGCCCCACATGATGACCTGCACAGAAAATTAGGGTCCATCCTCTAATTCATCTTTATTGGAGTCGTTTCTCTCATCATGGCACTTAGAGGACTCAATGTGGCCTTCCAACGGCCCTACATCATCATGAGGTCATTGACTCAGCATGCATATGGATGGCTTATTCATAACTTGTGTTAGCTACTTGGTCGGCTTGTGACCAAGACTTGTTATTAACACATTATTTTATAATTTTGGGGGCCAATTAGGCTAAGTCACTTTAGAGAGACTCATATAAATAGAAGTGAGAACTCATCATCATCACTTGGATTCTTCTTTTGTAAAAGAACACGCATTGTTTCTTTGGAAGCTATTGGAGATTCTTTTATGCATTTTGAAATTTGAAGCTGAAATTTTCGATCTTCTTTGGAGCTATCTCATGATTTACGGATGGATATATCATATTGTCATCTTGTAAGTGCTTCTTGTTGAATATTTTCATAGAAGAATGTCCAATGTATGGAATTGTCGCAACTAGGATATCAATCTTTAGACTCCTTATGGATGATTTTGGCCAATTTAGAATCATCTAAGACTCCATAGCCCAAAGGACTAGGCACTAGTCCAAGGATTTTGGCGATCAAACTCCTCTTTCTCCTTATTTTCTCCTCCTAAATTTCGATCCCCAAAAGGTAGGTCGGAAATCTAGGGCTTGCAGCAAAATTTTAGGGAAGTGATTTTTTGGGAATCTGAGGGTCTAAACATCAAGCTCAAGGTCTAGGCTACCTATGCTCCATGTTTGGTGGGCATCCGCCCGAGTTTCATCCATAAAATCTCTCTCTAGGTGGTACTCCAAGAGGGAAAACCTAGGTCTTTTTCTCTCACCGTGGGGACTTCCTTGAGGGTTTTATCAACATAGTATTCGTTGGAATAAATCATAAGAAACCCTTTCTCCTCACTTGTCTTGACCTAGTGAGTACCTTGGAAGCATTTCTTCCCACATTTATTCATAGAATCCTAGGTCTAGCACAAGTATTTCCTAGGTCTCTCAAGGGAGCAAAGAGTCTGTTAGAAGTTTTAAACATCATATAGAGCTTCTTTAAGAGGTCCTACCCCATCACTCAAAGTCTTGATCTTAGGAATACCTATTATTATCACATATCTCAAAACCTAAGTCTTGATCTCCTCAACTTAAGGCATTTCTTAGAGAGCATTTTAGCTTCGTGGAAGCATCGGTCCATTGTTGTGTCTCTCCTTGAATGGGATTTGTGGAATCCTGTCATACCTAAATCATTGATCTATTCATTCCAAGTGATTTCCCTTCCTACTGGGACTCCTCCCATCGGTGAAAGTTTGTAAAGTGCAGGAGAGTTTGACTGAAGTGATAGTGGGTCATTGTCCCATTGTTTTTAATTAGTCTAGTAGTTGTCCCTTAGGTTTTCCCTTCCTTAGGACCCTTTTAGATTATGTGGTAACAAGTTTCACAGTGAAACTACAACCAAATCGATCTATCTATTGTCGGTGCACCCATACGGTTTAACAACACACCACATAACTCGGCAATGGAAATACAATCTGGTGGCCGAGAAATACAATAAGCTAGGGTGATAGCCCAAGAGGGGCAATGGAAAATGCCAAATTCGAAGTATGAACAAAACAAGGGGGGGCAAGGCCCATAAAAACAAAAGGAACTGATCCTAAAATAGAAGGGGAAAGACCCAAATACCAATTTTACACGGTTTTCAATGTTGTGCATGGAGTAATGCACCAATCGCTCTAGTTCTACTGGCCTCTTGTACATTCCATTTAAATTCATTCAAAGAGATGTGAACTCCTAGTTTGTCTAAACATGAAACTCACAAGTGACATTACTGCTGAAAGAAAACTACAACCTAACCATCAAGCATCACAAACCCTTTTGAGCAGGTTGAGCTATTATTTTTAAATCAAGATTGTCAAGTAAAGGAAAAGAGAGCATGAACACATAGTTTTCTTACTTACATCATGAACATAACATTAACCAATACAACCAAGGCTTTATTTCCACTATAAATAGATAAGATAGTTGCAATTCACAGGTATGTTAGAAATCTTCATAATTCAAGCATTCAACACAACTATGGACTTCTAAGGTAACTTGTCAATCCCAAGTTTAATAGTGAAATTTAGGGAATCAATTATAAACATTTAAGGTACCATCATGCATCTGATAATGACCTACTTAGTTCAAGCATACACCCTATATTCTGTTAGTTTTTGAGTTTGGTAGCAACGAACAAGTGTTCAAGTCTCAGATGATGTCTAAGAGGCTAAGGAACACGAGATCTCCAAAACCCAAAAAACGTTTCACAAGATAACACTTGGGGATGCCTTAATTAATTTAATTAGCATAATTAGAATATTACCTAAGTCTAACTTAGGAAAAGAAGTTAATTAAAGGCAATTAATTAAGGAAGTTTAATTTTGCTCTAGAGGCTTCTATTGATGAAGTCAAATTGATCTTAGCCATTGGTTGAGATGTAATCGTAATCATTGAGATTCCAAGAGATTATAAGAGCAAGTCGAAGGGCATGGAAATGGCATCAATTATGAGTTGAGCAGTTCAATTACCCAATTGCAGGTATTCAACAAGGGCGCAGTTGAAGCTAGGCAAAGCATCGAAGTAAGGGTTTGAGCAGAGATTCAAGAGCAAGGGTCCAAAGGAATTTTTCTCAATATTTTTCAGTGTCCAGGAGACAGGAAGAGGAGGTTGAATTCATCTATAGAGAGGGCCACTACAGCGAGTGCCAATTAGCCAGTTTACCCAATGCAAGTTGTCGAAGGAGCCACATTCAATTTCCAGCTATGGGATCAGCGTTCCGGAGGAAGAGCGAGTGGGTTTCAAAGGCAAAGGGAGGCTAGACAACTTTCCTAGAGGTATTTCCAAGGTTGTGTGAATTTATTCAGCCAGGCAGTGTGCATTTTTGGCCGACAGTGTGAGTGGCCAGGGAGAGTGCAAGCAAGGCTAGGAGAGGCCAAATCAATTACAAAGGGAGACAAGGGTGTCTTCTAGATTATTTTGTCAATAAAAGATAATCGGAGCTTTGCCAGATTGGCAAGCAAATCATTGTACTCTTGAATTGGTGAAGAATAATAATAAAACCCTCATTTGTTCCACTAGTTTTCCCTTCGGGGTTTTTCCAGTGACAACTGTCCAAAAACAATCGTTTTATATTTTTGTGTGTGCGACTATTTCTCAGTTCCAATTTTTATTTTCCACAATGTTTTTATTGTGAAAAATGCAATAGTGAATTTATCATTATTTGTCGAATAATAATTCAAAAGACAAATAAATTGCCAATAGTTAGAAGATAAATCTCCAGTTGTTGCATTCAAGGAATTTTCACATGGTATAAAAGTGACAAACATCAGATCAGAGGCTCTAGAAGCGTTGGAAGCGAGATTGTGCAGTTCAGAGAGGGATCTGAAACACATAATTCTAGATTTGCGCAAGCCTAGCTAGGTAGTGTGAATTGCATGAGAGGAAACAAATCGATTTCTAGGCCAAGTTGGAGGAAAAGTTCGATCTGTCTCAGGAGCAGTAGCGACAGGCAGTAAAGTTGTCAGAAAGGGGTTCCAGTGAGCAAATTCGTTATTTTGCAAAGAAGATCTAGCGCAGTGATTTTGTAGCAAGCGTTTTGCAGTAGCATATCAGCGCGGGGCAAGAGAAAGCACATAGAGAGGGAATTTCCTAAAATTCTCAAAGGGTTTCCAGCTTTCCAGAGGAGGAAAGGAGGCCATGATTTCCAACAAAAGAAGGTCGTAGAAAGAAAAGCGATTTGACAGTGTGACTTGCCAATCAAGCCAGTGCGTGCTTCAAGGTTAATAGTGCATGTGCCAGAACCGACATAGGTTCCAAAGGTAGAGCGAGTTGCCCAAAGGAGTAGCAAGCAATGCGAGTTCCGGGAAGGAGTCCAAAGGCAAGAGTGAATTACCCAAGAGAAGATTTGCGCATTCCAAGGAGTGTGAGCAACAAGGAAAAGGTTGAGCTAATTAGTTGGAAGGAGAAGGAGATTTCCCAATTTATTTCTCCAGTTTTTTAGTTTCGCAGAGATGGTCGCAGTATGACTTAGAGATCAGGATAGGTTGGATGGAGCCTCCAACTTTGGCATCTGGAAGGCCAAGATGTTTTTCCTATTGGATGAGCATGGTCTAAAGGAGTTTGTGACAGCAGTTGTAGTTGTACCAGCAGATCCTATCTTGTTACATGATTACAGGAAGGATATGGCCAAGGACAAAAGGATGGTCTTAGACGGAGTTCGGGATCATATCGTCCCGCATATTACAAAGAAGCAAACTGCAAAGGAGATGTGGAACGCCATCAACAAGTTGTACTATGATCCTTCCGAGAGTCGGAAGATGATTCTCAAGGAGAAGTTGAGGACCATCAAAATGTAGAAGGGCGAGAATGTAACATCCTATCTCACCAGGATTAAGGGTGTCCGAGATGAATTTGTAGTTGTTGGAGAGAAGCCAATAGAGGATGAATTGGTGCGTACAACTCTAAACAGGTTTACCAAGGAATGATGAGCCGTCATTCAGGTGATTACTGGACGAGACAAGCTACCATATTGGGAATGCTTGTGGAGTGACTTCACTCAGGAGGAGTTGAGGCTTAGTCTCATAGATGGTACTACCAGCAACACTGGCAAGGGACCAAAAGTAGAAGGAAGAAGAAAACATCACTCTTACAAAGAAGGCAAAAGCAAAGAAGAGTCCCAACCAGGGGTAGGACTCTAAAGGAGAGAAGAAGAAGAAGGGCCTGTCAAAGGTCAAGTGCTTCGGTTGTGGTGAGTTTGGTCACTAAGTCACCCAGTGTCCAAAGAGGAAGAAGGACAAGAAGGGGAAGAAGACAGCAACTTCGATAGAGATCGATGACTTGTTCGCCAAATTGGAGGATGAGTTCACTACGCTTGTAGCATTATCCTCAGATGGGGGAGGAGTATGATACTCCAGTATGAAAAATCGAGCAAGATTTGAGGGAGGAATAACAAGAGATCTAGAGACAACCAAGGAGGGCTTGATCAGTAGATCAAATCCAAATGTTGTGAGTTCTCAAATGGAACATTACCTATGCTACAGGAGCCCAAGAGTTAAATTAGCAAGAGGATCGAAGTGCCTGCAAGGCGAATCAAATACTTGAGAGACAGTGCAGAGCCAAGGAGGCATAATCAGAGACTCAAGAGACAATTACAGGACCGGTTGCAGTGGCACAATAGATCAAATCCAATTGTTGTGAGTTCTCAGATGGATCATTACCTATGCTACAAGAGCCCAAGAGTTAAAGTAGCAAGAGGATCAAAGTGTCAACAAGGCACAGTCAAATAAATGAGAGATAGTGCAGAGCCAAGGAGGCGCAGCCAGAGACTCACGAGACAGTTTCAAGGCTAGTTGCAATGGCATAGTAGATCAATGAGAGTTTGAGACTCAAAGGGAGTTCAAATTCAGAGGGAGCAACCATATGGGAGCTTGGATCTTCAGGTTCTAAGAGATGAAACACACAAGTGCAGTGGTTACAACAGCGCAGGGGCAACTCAAATGCATCAGCAATGTGAGATTAGAGTATGTGCAATAGCATGGTGGATAGTGACTGCCAAAGTGTTTTCTTCACATTTTTTTCCAGTGACAAGGAGTTAATTCAGCTTGAAGATGTGAAGAAAAGTGGTATCACAGATGTTAAACACAAGCAACGTGGATCAGTTCGGCTACAACATGTTCCCATAGATCAGCAGGTGGTTGATACACTCATGAAGGCCCTGGGGAGGGCCAAGTTCATCTATTTCAGAGAACAAATGTGTATAGTGGAGAACACCTTCCTTGCTAAGAGGGAGTGTTAGTTTTTGAGTTTGGTAGCAACGAACAGGTGTTCTAGTCTCAGATGATGTCTGAGAGGCTAAGGAAAAAGAGATCTCCAAAACCCGAAAAAGGTTTCATGAGATAACACTTGGGGATGTCTTAATTAATTTAATTATCCATAATTAAAATATTCCCAAGTCTAGCTTAGGAAAAGTAGTTAATTAAAGGCAATTAATTAAAGAAGTTCAATTTTGCTTTAAAGGCTTCTATTGATGAAGTCAAATTGATCTTAGCGATTCATTGAGATGTAATTGTGGTCGTTGAGACTCTAACAAGAGATTATAAGAGAGTCGAAGGGCTTGGAGATGGCATCAATTATGAGTTGAGCAATTCGACTACCCAGTTGCAGGCATTCAACAAGGGTGCAGTTGAAGCTATGGAAAGCATCAGAGCAAAGGTTTCAACTGAGATTCATGAACAAGAGTTCGGAGGAATTTTCCTCAATATTTTCCAGTGTCCAAGAGACAAGAAGAGGAGGTCAAATTCATCTGCAGAGAGGGCCACTACAGCTAGTGCGGTTAGCCAGTTTGCCCAGTGCGAGTTGCCGAAGGAGCCACGTTTTAGTTTCCAACTGTCAAATCAATGTTCTGGAGGTCGAGCGAGTGGGTTTCAGAGTCAAAGGGAGGCTATACGACTTGCCTAGAGGAATTTCTAGGGTTGTATGAATTTATTTAGCTAGGAAGTAGGCGTTTTTGGGCTTCAGTGCAAGTGGCCAAGGAGAGTGGGAGTAGGCTAGGAGAAGCCAAATCAATTGCGAAGGGGGACAAGGGTGTATTCCGAATTATTTTGCCAGTAGAGTGTTGCTGAAGCTTTGCCAAATTAGCAAGCGAATCATTGTACTTTTGTTGCACTAGTTTTCCCCTCAGGGTTTTTCCAAGGAAAATTGTCCAAAAATAATTGTGTTATATTTTTGCGTGTGCATCTATTTCTTAGTTTCAGTTTTTATATTTCCGCAGTGTTTTTATTGTGACGAATGCAATAGTGAATTTATCATTATTTGCCAAATAATAATTCAGAAGACAAATAAACTGCTAATAGTTAAAAGATAAATCTTCATTTGTTGCATTCAAGGAATTTTCACATATTCATAAACACATAAGACAGTTAGTCAATCGTTAGCATAACAGTGAATTTAAAGCATTCACTCATGAAGATACAAGATTAAATATTAATCATAAGCACAAACAAGGAATATCATAATCTGTTCTAACATGCATAAACAAGTATACTTATTTGTGTGTGTTAAGGTGACTGGCAACTGAAGGAGAGACCTTCACTCTCCACCCAACCATAGGCTAGCTAAACTGCAACCTTTCTTGCAACTGACCACCCGTGAGTCAAATCCAAAGTCTACGGGGATGTTTGCTCAAGGAAAAATTCACACCAATGGCTTGGTAATGATCTGGATTGGATCATTATTTGTTTGCCATCCATCTCGCTACTTTTAGAGTAAAAAAATGGAGGAATCAACTCATAGGACCATTTTTACCAGCAAGATCTAGTTTGGAAAATTGGGGTCTAGAACTTTTCAAGAGCATTTTGAGGCATCAACGACACTTTTTTAGAGTAAAAATTTGTCGCTTCAGTACCACATCTTTCTTTCATATTCTACACACAAAGACCTTTCCAACTGCGCAAGAATCACATCAATTCGTGTTCGTATGCAAAATTTATGCAAGTTAGAAGTTGACCTTTCTGTTTTCACTACCATAATTTGAGAAGATGCCACATCAGTCTTATTATTCATGGAAAAGGGGCTAGCCATGTGACTATGATGAAGAAAACTCCAGAAGAGTCCATATTGTAACTTTGTTTAAGAGTTAAGGTAGTCAAAACTAACCACTAATAGGCTATTGAGTTGTTTTATAACCGGGCCACTAAAAGGAAAAGGGATTTCATTCTTTCAAGTGAATTTGTTCCATAAATGAGCAAAAATAGCCTAGAGGGATAAGAGATAGAGCACACATAGAGGATTTGTAGTAGCCCACGGGACACAAGTCATACTTCTTTGTATGCGCAGCCATTTTTTATTTAGAGAAAGAGAGCAAAGCAACCTCACCTTCCAATTGGGTTTTCTCTCGAAAGGGTTTCCCAGGTCATATCTTGTGTCATATCGTGGTTTGTCAATTCTTATTTCACTGTTCTCTATTTTCTGCATAATTTTAATTTGTATGCATACACAATTAACAATAATCTACAGATCCAGAAATCTAAAGATAAATAAAACCCTAATAGTGTATATAGTTTTATGAAATTTGTCATGAAAAACTATGCAATGGAATATCCACAACAATTTATGAATCATATTGATATTAGAGCAAGATTCTTTAGGTATATTGTGGAGCTCTACAGGGGATCTAGATCAGCTAGGCCAAAAGTCATAAAACCCTAATCATGGTCGACGAATCTGTGAATGACCCTCATGATCCTGTAAAGGAAAGGTTTTCGTGGCTAGAAGCACAAGTTGCAAATATAAGTCATACGAATATCCTCATGTCGGATTTGAGCAATAAGCTCAAGATATTTGGAGAAAATAGGGGTTCTAATGTAGAGGACAGATCAAAGAGGAAATCAAGAGACTGGGAAGAAACAAAGAACTGGTCGAAGAAAGAACCCAAAAAAGGTCAACCCAGTGCAAGTGTCGTGAATCATTCACAGTCCCTATTCAAAATAGAAGAAAAGGTCAATATCAAAACATACCAAGGCGAAGCCGACGCTCTAAGCTAGATCATTGATTGCAGCAATTCGAAGATATTTTAGTGTCCGTCATGTTGAAGAAAAACAGAAGATTTCATTTTCGCCGCTAAAATTAGAGAGCCATGCCCTCACTTGGTCGGAAAGCCACATGAAGACCCTGAGGTTGGAGGGAGATCCTCCAATGACTAAGTGGGAGGACTTCAAAACCCTCATAAAATCACAATTTTACCTTATTGAGTATGTAGAGGACCAATCGATCTGATGGCACTACTTCGGGCAAAAGCAAGGGCAGAGCATACAGGAGTATACCACAGAGTTCAAAAAGATGGTCATATTGCCGGGTACCTCCCCAAAGAACCCAGATATACTCCTCAAGTATCTGGGGGGTCTACATAACCATCTGCAAAAGCAAGTGATGTTGTTCAAGCCTAAATCAGTGAACAAGACTGGTGTACAAACACAATACATAAAAAGCATAAGCTTGAAGAAAGGGCAATCAAGTGGATCCAAACAAAAGGAGAAACAAAACACTTCTAAGGAGGGGAAGAAGTGGAAAGGGGGAAAAGATCAAAAGGCGATAGTCACAGCACACCAATGCAAAGATCCCAACAACCACTGCAACCATTAGAACATTGATGGCCATACAAAGGAGAAGTGTTGGAAGTTGCATCTAGAGCTTAACCCAAAGAACAAAAAGAAAGACAGTAAGAAGAACCTCATGGCCATCGATTCGAGCAAGCAAGTTGAAAGCACTTCAGATGTGGACAAGAAGATTGCTTGTACAACAGTGCAAAAGGAGGTGAATCTAGCTACATTTAGCAACAAGAAGAGAAAGAAATGACCAAATTCTTCCACATAAAGATGCAAGTCAAAAAACAAAGATTGATGCTCTATTTGACTCAGGATCACAAGCAAATATCATTACAACAATGTTGGTCAACAAACTGGGATTGGAAATTCATAATCATCCAAGCCCATATCCATTAGGATGGGTAAATAAGGATGCAGAGTTAAAGAAAACAAAACAGTGCAAAATTAGATTTGCTATTAATGTTGATTTTATTGAGGAAGTAGAACTAGATGTGGTTCCCCTTGATGTATGTGGAATGACGGTTGGAAGTCCCTACATGTACATGCGAGATGCAATATTCATGGGGAGAGCCAACTAGTACCAACTCGTCAAGGATAGAAAATCATTTACCATCAACGCGCATAAAGGCAATTCAAAAAATTCACTGATACTTGTTGATTTGGAGTAGCATAGGATGTGCTCTAGCCACGAAATTTGGTGGAGAGGTTGGGGCACATGAGATCTCCAATACTCAGAAAGGGTTTGGGCAAATTCTAAACAGATCAGGAGATATTAAAATAATTAATATTTTTAATGGAGTCCCTAAGTCTAAACTTAGGAAAAATAAAATATTAATGTGTATTAATATGAATCTGTGTTAGAGTGGTCCAAAATACATGGATCAAGCCAGATTTAAACTTAGCCGCTGATTAGGGACTTAATCTCGGCCTTTGATATGTCAACAGGAAAAGTATAAGAGGAGGCTTGAGGGTCACTTGGAGAACACACCAAATGATCATTCATTCTATTCTCTAGAGCAGGGTTTGCTAAGAGAGATAGAATCAATGATCGAGAGAGCAGTTAAGGGGCATTGAATATAGAGAAATAGAGAAGGCAGAGATTTTGCAGGGAGAGCAACGCAGCAGCCGAGGAGGGTGACGCAGAGCCAGCAAGGGTTCACGCAGGGCCACGCAGAGGCAACCAAGTGTTGCGCAGAGCACCAGAGGGGCCAGCACAGCTGACGCAGGGCCTCCTGGGGTTAATGCAGGCCTAGAAAGGCTGACGCAGGGCCAGCATGAGATAGAGAGGGGCTGACGCAGTCCAGATTGGGCAAAGGTTGGGGTTGCAGGAGCAATTTTGTGTTGAAGAGTTGCCGGAAGGATTTTTTCGGGGTTTCAGCCAGGAGATTTCTCTCAAACTGTGAGGTATAGCTACTAAGGAAATTCTTTGTTGGGTAGGCCAGTTTCAGCACCCAGATTATACTCTAATATTGCTTAATAAGAAAACCCTCAGATAGCTGCACCGGTTTTCCCGCATTGGGATTTTCCAGGGACATTGGTCCAAAAATAATGGTGTCATGTGGTGTGTTTGTTCTTGTTTATTTTAGTTGTTGATCTGTAATATGTTGAACATGCACTGGTGTTTATTTTCAGTATTTACTTTGTAAATAACTTGTTAAAGAAAAATAACAAGTAGGTAGGAATAAATTAGAAAAAGTGCATGAAGGGTTTCTAAACTAGTAAATTTAGAAACTTCAACATTGTATCACAACGTGATTGCAGATCACAGGAGGACTAAAAGACATCAGCTGAGCGGAGCAATAGCAACAAAAAACAGTTGTCCCGAGGTGACAGAAGTTGTTTCTAGCAGCGCAGAAGCCAAGGAAGTGTGACACAGAGCCAACTAGAGCCACGAAGAGGAAGCCGGGAACTGTGCAGAGCCTCAGAGAGGCCAGCATTGCTGATGCAGAAGGCCAAAGGGCTGACGTAGGGCATCCCAGGGCTGACACAGACCCGTCTGGGGTGACGCAGAGCCAGCGTGGGGCAGAGAGGGGTTGACGCAGTTCACAGAGAGGCAATTGTTGGAGTCTAGAAGGTTGCAGAAATATTGCAGACTGGAGTTGGTGAGGTACTGTAGTCAGAACAGTACCTGACAGAGCAGGGCCAGAGGAGTTGTTACCGAGGGTTTCTAGCCGAGGAACCTGGATCAACAGTGTAGTTGCACAAGACGATCAGAGTAGGGGACATCTCGACGAGCGGCTAAAGGATTTCCAGGAGGGAAATCAGGACTCAAAGGGAGTCCAGAAGAGAACTTCCAGACGAGAAGTAGAGACTCAAAGGAGTCGAACCGAGAACTTCGAGGAGGGAAGTAGAGGAGCATCATGGCACTACACGGGGTAAGAGAGCATAATAGACTGGACGAAGCATTGAACTTCATAGTCTGGAAGGCCAGAATCTTATCAGTGCTTGACAAGAATCGTGTCAAGAACTTTGCCTTGAAGGTTATAGTTATCCCAATCGACCCCAATGATAACAACAAGTACGAAGAGGCAATGGCAAGGGCCAAGTGCATTATCCTTGACGGGGTCAAGGATCATGTGGTACCACATATAGCCGAGAAGGAAACGACAGTTGAGATGTGGGAGGCTCTCAAGAACCTGTACCAGCATACTTCTGTGCAGAGAAGAATGCTGCTCGAGAACCAGATGAGGTCATATCAGATGAAGAAGGGTCAATCGATTGACACGTTCCTCAGAGGACTAAATGAGATCCAAGACCAGATGACTACTATAGGAGCGACACCGGATCAAGAACTTATGGTGAGGACAGGCCTGAATGTTGTCTCAGAAGATTGGGAAGTGCTTGTCCAAAATACCCTGGGCAGAGGAACTCTCCTACCTGGGGACGAGATGTGGGTAGCTCTTCGCCAGGAATAGATCAGATGGCAGTCAAAGACAGGTAGCAGCAGCAAAGGGATCAAAGTTCCTCAGGAGGAAAAAAATGTGGCCCTAACATTTGAGGGAAAGCAGGAGAAGCGGAAGAAGAAAGATCTCTCCAAGATCAAGTGCTTCCACTGTGGGGAGATGGGTCATTATGCGACCTAATGCCCAGGGAAGAAGAGTAAGAGAAAGTCTTCCGAGACTAAGGCAGCGCCAGCACACGCAAAGAAGGAAGTTTTGACAGACAATCACTGTGCCATGAGTGCACACGCGCCACTTGAGCGGAAGTGGGGAGACATCAAGCTGTAGCCAGGAGGACTACGAGCGATGAGGGGCAGGATCCTTGAGGTACCTAGCCTCTTGGATTAGACCTTGCTACGGGAGCCCCGACGAGGAGTAGTAGGATTGGCTGAGTGGGTAGAGACAAATGCAGATGGAGCGGCAGAGAGAGGTACAGTGTAGGAGTCCCGAGATAGTGCAGAGCTAGCAGGCTACAGCAGTGTGAGAGGCACAGGAGTGTTGCACCAGTGCAAAAAGGCACAAAAAGGTGTGCAACGGTGCGAGATGCAGGGGAGTTGTTGCAGCAGCGCAGAGGTCAGAGAGGGAGCACTTGTCAACAACAAAGGGAGCTTCAGCATCAATGGGTGTTTCTAGCACAACAGGGAGGTCAATTGGGAGATCAGTTACTTACTTCTCAGTAACTGAGTTGTAGTGCAGCAGTGGGCAGCACAATGCAACATAATGAGAGGAGGTGCAGTGCAGGTGCAGTGCTGGGAAGAAGGACCAGCAGCAGCACAGATGTAGAGGGAGTTGTCATACAGATGCAGCAGTGGCAGTGGCAGAACCAAAGGTAGCAGTACATGAGGCAGTAGTGCAGAGGATGTTGGGCAGGAAGGCCTAACATCAGCACAAGCACCGATGTCAGATTAGAGTAATACTCGATGAGGAGTATTGCTATAGCACAGTCCTCGCTAAGAGGGAGTGTTGATTTGGGGTAGCATCGGATGTGCTCTAGCCACGAAATTTGGTGGAGAGGTTGGGGCACATGAGATCTCCAAAACCCAGAAAGGGTTTGGGCAGATTCTAAACAGATCAGGAGGTATTAAAATAATTAATATTTTTAATGGAGTCCCTAAGTCTAAACTTGGAGAAAATAAAATATTAATGTGTATTAATATAAATTTGTGTTAGAGTGGTCCAAAATACATGGATCAAGCTAGATCTAATCTTAGCTGTTGATTAGGGACTTAATCTCAGTCGTTGATATGTCAACAGGAAAAGTATAAGAGGAGGCTTGAGGGTCACTTGGAGAGCACACCAGATGATCAGTCATTCTATTCTCTAGAGCGGGGTTTGCTAAGAGAGATAGAATCAGTGATCAGGAGAGCAACTGAGGGGCATTGAGTACAAAGAAACAGAGAAGGCAGAGATTGTACTGGGAGAGCAGCGCAGCCCCCAAGGGGGGTGACGCAGAGCCAACAAGGTCTCACACAGGGCCACGCAGAGGCAGCCAAGTGCTGCGCAGAGCACCAGAGGGGCCAGCGCAACTGATGTAGAGGCTCCCAGAGCTGACGCAGGGCCTCCTAAGGCTGACGCAGGGCCAGCGTGAGATAGAGAGGGGCTGACGCAGTCCAAATTGGGCAGACGTTGGGGTTGCAGGAGCAGTTTTGTGCTGAAGAGCTACCGGAAGGATTTTCCGGGGTTTCAGCTAGGAGATTTCTCTCAAACTGTGAGGTATAGCTGCTAAGGAAATTCTCTGTTGGGTAGGCCAGTTTCGGCACCCAGATTGTACTCTGATATTGCTTAATAAGAAAACCCTCAGATCGCTGCACTAGTTTTCCCGCATTGGGTTTTTCCGAGGACATTGGTACAAAAATAATGGTGTCATGTGGTGTGTTTGTTCTTATTTCTTTTAGTTGTTGATCTGTAATATGTTGAGCATGCACTGGTGTTTATTTTCAGTATTTACTTTGTAAATAACTTGTTAAAGAAAAATAACAAGTAGGTAGGAATAAATCAGAAAAAGTGCATGAAGGCTTTCTAAACTAGTAAATTTAGAAACTTCAACAACCAACCAAGCCAAGACATTAACCAATTCCAGCAAGAAGTATGTTTTACTATTTTTAAAAGAAAATTAGTTTGTAGAAGAGTCTGTAAGAGGCAAGGCATCCCTAAAAGGATGTACTAAGAAATAGTGATAACAGCTGGAAGAGGGTCTACAAGCATATAGGGATGTGTTCCAAGAGCCCAAAGAGTTACCATCCAAGAGGGAAGTGGAGCATGAGAACTAGCTATTGTCAAATTTTCCATTGCCAAATATTGGGTTGTATAGGCAATCTGTTATGGAAGCGAGGTGGAAGAACAACTACAGCAGATACTAGAACAAGGTGCCATTCATTCGAGTACATCACCATGTGAGTCACCCATCATCATTGTGCCAAAGAAGGATGGGACTTGGTGGATGTGTATTGATTACAGGGCATTAAACAAAATCATGCTCAAGAACAAGTACCCCTTGCCCAGAATAGATGATCTGCTAGATCAGTTGCAAAAAGCAAAATACCTCACCAAGCTAGACTTAAAGTCTAGATATCACCAAGTTCGAGTCAAAGAAGAAGATACCTGGAAAACCGCCTTCAAAACAAAGTAAGGTTTGTATGAGTGGTTAGTCGTGCCATTTGGCCTATGCAATGCACCAACTACATTTATGATGTTAATGAATGATATACTATGCCCTTTTATAGATTCAATGTTGTTATCTATTTGGATAATATACTAGTATACAACGCTACCTGGAAGGAGCACATTTCACATTTGACACAAGAAGCACAAACTGCTAGCAAATCTCAAGAAGTGTGAGTTTGCACAACAGTGTTTGGTGTATTTTGGGTATGTGATAGGTAGAGGAGAGCTAAAGATAGATACTGCCAAGATGGAGGCCATCGTGAAATGGTCAATGCCTACTAATGTTTCTAAGGTTAGGAGTTTCGTTGGGGCAACATGGTACCTGAGGAATTTCATAGCTTCATTTTCAACGATAGCAACACCACTCCATGCCATAACAAGTGGCAAAACTTTCCAATGGGGAAAGGATCAGCAACGGGCCTTTAAGGAGCTAAAGAAGAAAATTAGTCAAGCACCAATTCTAGCATTACCAAACTTGCAACAACCCTTCAAAGTGGAGACAGATGCAAGTGGGTATGCTATTGGCGTGGTCTTGATGCAAGGAGGAAGGCCTATATGCTACCATTATGAGGTACTTCATGGGGCAGCTCTTAACTACCCTAACTATCACAAGGAGCTCTATCCCCTGATAAAAGTTATGAATAAGTCGAAGCACTATCTGATAGGAAAGGAGACAGTGATCCACACAGTCACCAGCCACTACAATACCTGCAAGCCCAAAGTAAGCTATAGCAAACCAAGCATTACAAGTGGATGGGATTTCTACAATAGTTTCATTTAGTGATCAAGTACAAGGGAAACACAAACAAGTTGGTTGACATGCTTTCAAGGCCACCCATATCAATAATCACAACTTTGGGAACTCTAACGCACATGGAGCCATTCACTCATGATGCATACCAAGAGGCATATTCAAAGAGGATGAAGGAGGTGTTTCAGCAATCTGTGAAAATTCTATCACTGCAACATTTGATTTACTTTGCCTACTTATTTTCAATAAGTTATTTATGAAATTCCTTCAATAAACATTAAAATAAATTCTACTGCAGATATCACACCGTAATACAGAAACAAACACATGCACAAGAATCAACACATCAACACAGATATTTTGGACAATAGTCCTCGAAAAAACCCAATGTGGGAAAATCGATGCAGCAAGGGAGGATTTTATTATTCAGCAATTCTTCAGTACAACCGGGGAGGATTTTATTATTCAGCAATTCTTCAGTACAACCGGGTGCCAAACTGGCTTACCCAACAGAGAAAAATTCTCTAGCACTTCTCCTAGTCCCAACGTCAACTTGGCTAACCTCTGCGTGGCTCCCAGAAACTCTACGTCAGCCCCTACTTGTTTGCGTCAACCCTAGGTCTCTCTGCGTCACCCACGCAGGTCCTCTAGTGACTATGCAGTCTCATGTTGCCTCAGCGTCTACCTGAAAGGACCTGCGTCTGCCTCTCCTGCCTCTGCGCTGGTCTTCTGTTGCTGATCCTAACTCTCTGCTCCGTACTTGCTGCCTCCTGCTACTCTCCAGACCACTAGTTCAAATTTCTCAGCTAACCCTACTCCAGAAATCGAACTGACTGGTCTCCCTCAGTGTGTTCTCCAACTGACCCTCAAGCCTCTTCTTATACTTTTCTCGTTGGTCCATCAACGACTGAGATTAAGTCCCTAATCAACGGCTAAGATTAGATCTGGCTTGATCCATGACTTTTGGACCATTCTAACTCAGTTTTATATTAATTCACATTAATATTTTATTTTCCCTAAGTTTAGACTTAGGGACTCCATTAAAAATATTAATTATTTTAATATCTTCCAAACTGGTTAGATTCTACCCAAACCATTTCTGGGTCTTGGAGATCTCATGTGCTTTAGCCTCTCCACCAATTTTCGTGGCTAGATCACATCCGATGCTACCCCAAATCAACACCCCCTCTTAGCGAGGACTGTGCTCTAGTAATACTCCTCACTGAGTATCACCCTAATCATCCAGCATCGGTCCCTGTGCTAATGCTAAGCCTCCCTGCCCAACATCCTCTGCACTGTTGCATCCTGTATCGCTGCCCATGGCTCTACTACTGCCACTGCTACATCTGTACAGTAGCTCCCTCTGCATCCGTGCTACTGTTGGCCCTTTTCTCCCAACACTACATCTGCATTGCAACTCCCTCTGCATCCGTGTTGCTATCACCCCCATTTCTACTACTGAAACGGGTTCTTTATCGTCCCCATCTTTTCCCTGAAGTAATCAAACTTTGTCCTTCCAAGGGCCTTGGTGAGGATGTCTGCCACCTGTTTTCCCGTAGGAGTGTAGCTCAATTGTACAGCTCCTTGTTGGACACAGTGTCTGACAAAGTGACACCGAATATCAATATGCTTTGACCGATCATGAAACAATGGATTCTCAGAGAGCTTGATGCAACTCTAATTATCGCACATGATCCTAGTCGCCTCCATTTTCCCTCTTTATAGGTTCATAAGAAATTTTCTAAGCCATATGACCTCACACGAAGCTATGCTCGCCGCCATATATTCTGCCTCAGATGAGCTTAGAGCCACGTACTTCTGTTTCCTACTACACTAGGAAATCATTCCTAATCCAATGTTGAAACAGTACCTAGAGGTACTTTTCCGATCCACTGAACGTCCTACCCAATCTGCATCAGTAAATCCACTCAATCTGATATCCTTACCCCTAATATACAAGAGTCCATAATCAATTGTTCCCTGTAAATACCTGAGAACGTGTTTGGCTACTACCCAGTGTGCCCTCTTCGGTTCCACCATGAACTAATTGAGGGTGATAACAGTGTAGCAAATGTCTGACCTGGTATTGACCAAATACATCAGGGACCTATGAGCTGCCTGTATAAGGTGGGATCAACATCCTTGTCTTATGATGCATCAATCTTCTTCCAGTTCGTGATCATTGAAGTAGCCATGGGTCTATAATCCTCCATCCTGAATCTTTTCAGGATTTCTGTAGCATACCTCCCTTGCCCAAGGAAGAACTCTCCCTTCTGTTGCCAAACTTCCAACCTTAGGAAGTAATGCATTAGTCCCAAATCCTTCATATCGAATTCTGTGGCTAGATCCTTCTTGCAGTCCCCAATGAGCTTGGATGATCCTATCAAAGAGAGATCATCCACATACAATACTAAGATTAGCAGCTCATTCTCTATAACCAGATAGTAGAGATTCGGATTCGCGTCACTCTTGACAAATCCCGTCTTCTGCAAGTAGTCGACGATTCGACCATACCATGCTCTGGGTGTTTGTTTCAGCCCATACAAGGCTTTCTTCAATCTGCATATATGAGACTTCTTCTCATGTGTCTCAAAGCCCTCTGGTTGTTCAATGTATACCTCTTCTTCTATTACCCCATTCAGAAAAGCCATTTTGACATCCATCTGATGAATCTCCCACCCCATCTGAGATGCAAGAGATATCACGGTCCTAATAGATGTATACCTGGCTACCAGGGCGAAGGTCTCCTTGTAGTCAATTCCTTTCTTTTGAGCATACCCCTTAGCCGCAAACCTGGCCTTGTATTTCTCAACACTGTTGTCTGTAGCGTATTTGATCTTGTAGATCCATCTCAAACCTACTACTGATTTGTCTTGAGGCCTTGGCACTACCTCCTAGACATCGTTCACCATTATGGAGTTGTACTCCTCTACCATCGCATCTAGCCAAACCTGATTTTGAGCTTCCTCCTGGAAACAGGCAGGCTCCCCATCCTGAGCTATTAATGCCTGATATCTATCTGGTTGTTTTCGCTCCCTCTTATTTTTTCTTGGCGCACCAATGAAGTCCTCTGCATCTCACAGAATCTGACGAAGTTCCCTGCTAGTTCTTCATCTGCCAGCAAGTGCCTCTATTAGCTCCTCATCCTGTGAATCTTCCTGATCTGAGGAAGAATTCTTTACTTCTGTTGGTTGAAGAGGTTTAAGTTTTAACCAATGACTCTTCTTTTGACTGCTCCTCAGAAGGCATCTCATGAGATTTTCTGAAAGCCCTGTCCTCCATGAACTTTACATCTCGTCAAACCACTACCTTCCTGCTCCCTAGAAGATAGATTATGTATGCCTTAGCATTCTCGCTATATCCCACTAGGGAAATGACTGACTTCAAGCATCTTCCCTGTGAAAAATTTCTCTGGAGTAATCTTACCCAACGCTCGATGAGGAGTCTTGTTCTGAACATACACTGTTGTGTTGCATGCTTCTGCCCACAGGAATTTTGGCATATCCTAATCATACATCATGGCACTAGCTGCTTCTACAATAGTCCTGTTCTTCCTTTCTGCTACTCCATTCTACTCCAGATTGTACAGAGCTATCCACTCTCTTCTGATGCCCTCCTTAGCGCAAAAATCAATGAAGTCCTTATCGACATACTCTCCTCCATTATCTGAGCGCAAAACTTTTATTTTCTTCCCAATCAGATTCTCCACCAAAGCCTTGAACTCTTTGAATTGACAGAAAACCTCATCCTTGGTTTTCAGAAAATAAATCCAAGTTTTCCTTGAGTGGTCATCAATGAAGGTAAGGAAATACTCGACACCACTAAGAGCTTTGGTGGACATAGGTCCACAGATATTTGAGTGTATCAATCCTAGTACACTCTTGGCCCTATGTTTACTCCTAGGAAATGTTGCCTTGGCATACTTTCCTAGAGCACATCCTTTGCATACATCATCTCGTTCCGTACTAAGATCTGGAACTCCTGTTACAGTGCTCCTAAGAATTCTCAGAGCCCCATGGTGCAAATGTCCCATTCTTCTGTGCCATAGTTTGTTCAAGTCCTTGTCTCCATGACTGCCTATTAGTGTCATTGGTGATTCTAGTTGTAATATGTACAACCTGTTACTTTTGATCCCGATCTGCACTTTCTTTTTCCAGCTCGGGTGTTTGACGTATACCTTCTCCTTGATGAAGTAGACATCATAGCCCTTGCCTTGAAGTTGCGACACGGAAAGTAAGTTCATCCCCAATCCTGGTACATGCAGCACATTTGTAGCGCAAAACCGTTCTCCCGATTCTATTTGAAAAACTATGGTACCCTTCCCTACTGGAGTACACTTTGCCTTGTTCCCCATGGTGATCTGAAAGTTCATCTTCTCTTCTCAATACTCTGAGAAACATTCCCTGATTCCCATCATATGCCAAGAGGCTCCATTGTCTATATACCATACTTCTGATGATGCAGAACTAGTCATACAAGCCACTTCTTCTTCCATCCTGGAAGCCAACATGGAGAAATCGAAATCTCTTGTGCAATTTTCTAAAAATCTGTGCGAGTCCCCTGACGTGGATGCCTCTGCATCATGGTCTCGACCCATAACTGATTTTCCCTCCCTCTCTTTGATTACTCCCTTTGATACCATGTGAAAATTCTATCACTGCAACATCTGATTTACTTTGCCTACTTATTTTCAATAAGTTATTTATGAAATTCCTTCAATAAACATTAAAATAAATTATGTTGTAGATATCACACCATAATACAGAAACAAACACATGCACAAGAATCAACACATTGACACAGATATTTTGGACAACAGTCCCCAGAAAAACCCAATGTGGGAAAACCGGTGCAGCAAGGGAGGATTTTATTATTCAGCAATTCTTTAGTACAACCGGGTGCCAAACTAGCTTACCCAATAGAGAAAAAAATTCTCAGGCACTTCTCCGAGTCCTAGCGTCAACTTGGCTAACCTCTGTGTGGCTCCCAGACACTCTGCGTCAGCCCCTACTTGTCTGCATCAGCCCTGGGCCTCTCTGCATCACCCACGCAGGCCCTCTAGTGACTGCACAATCTCTTGCTGCCTCAGTGTCTGCCTGAAAGGCCCTGCGTCTGCCTCTCCTGCCTCTGCGCTGGTCTTCTGTTGTTGATCCTGACTCTCTGCTCCGTACTTGCTGCCTCCTGCTGCTCTCCAGACCACTAGTTCGAATTTCTCAGCTAACCCCGCTCCAGAAATCGAACTGACTGGTCTCCCTCAGTGTGTTCTCCAACTAACCCTCAAGCCTCTTCTTATACTTTTCTCGTTGGTCCATCAACGATCGAGATTAAGTCCCTAATCAACGGCTAAGATTAGATCTGGCTTGATCCATGACTTTTGGACCATTCTAACTCAGTTTTATATTAATTCACATTAATATTTTATTTTCCCTAAGTTTAGACTTAGGGACTCCATTAAAAATATTAATTATTTTAATATCTTCCAAACTAGTTAGATTCTGCCCAAACCATTTATGGGTCTTAGAAATCTCATGTGCTTTAGCCTCTCCACCAATTTTCGTGGCTAGAGCACATCCGATGCTACCCCAAATCAATACAATTGCAGAGTCAAAGTCATGTTCACAATGGCGATAATGTCGTTGACTACCATCTCTAGGATGGGTTACTCTACAATCTGGATAAGTTATCTGTTCCTAAAGGTGAGCGATTGCAGTTGATTAGAGGAGCTCACACCTCCAAGGTTGCAGGGCACTTTGGTGTAGGGAAGACAATGTCCAACTTGCAGAGGTATGTGTATTGACCCAAGATGCAAGAACATGTAGCTAGGTTCATAAGAGGATGCATGCTTTGTTGCACCAACAAACCTAATAACAAGAAACAAGGTCTACATCATCCCCTACTTGTACCCACTTGCTCTTGGGAAAGCATTTTCATGGACTTTGTGGGAGGTTTACCAACAACAAGGAAGGGACATGACTACTTGTTCATGGTAATTAACAAGTTCAACAAGATGTGTGATTTGATGCCCTATAAAAAGACCATCAATGGGCAAAAAGAAACAAACTTGTTCTTTGGATAAGTTTGGGTGCAATTTGGGATACCAAGGAGCATCGTTTCAGACAACGACACAAGATTTCTCAGTGCATTTTGGACTACATTGTGGGAGAAGATGGACATCAAATTGAAGAGGTCTACAACATTCCATCAATAAACAGATGGGCACACAGAAGTAGTCAACAAGGCTTTGGCACAGCTTTTGAGGGGCTATAATCAGAAGCATCCAAAGACCTAGGATGAAAATCTAGTATATATACAACACTCTTGTAACAAAGCAGTCCACACTCCTACTAGTACATCTCCATTTGAAACTTGTTTTGGATATTTGTTGCCTTCACCTTTGGATATTACATTTGGGAAGCAAGGACAAACGAGGGAGGATCTTACAGGGGATGCTTTGAGGGCTGAAAAGTTTGTAGAGAAGATCAAGAAGATCCATATACAAGTACAAGAGACACTGTAAAAATATAAGATCCGGCATGATCAACACAAAACAAAAAAATTGTTCAAGGTGGGAGACAGAGTATGGCTACAGTTGAACAAGGAGAGGCTACAAGGTCGTAGTAAGAAAATCAAAGCATTGCAATATGGTTCGTTCAAGATACTGGAAAAGGTGGGTGATAATGCCTATCGACTCAGATTACCACAATACATGCGCATTTACTCTTATGAATGTAGAGAATTTGAAACTCTATGAGCCTTCCATGCTAGAATGGGAAGAGGAACAAGTCCTACCTTCTATGGAGTATTTAGCTCTAAATGCTCAAGCAAAGGTGATAGAAGATACAATTTTGAAAAACAAGTATAGAACTACAATATAGGAGCAACATGACCTTTGATATATTAGGTTGAAAAGACACCTTTCAGGCAAAGCTAAATAGCACACCCGAGAAAAGGTGGAGGAAAAATCTCCTCACCTCATTCAATGGATGCTTTTGGCAACCAAAAACTTCCTCCCCAAATGGGGAGATGTGATTTAGATTGGATCATTATATTGTTTTCCATCCATCTCGATGATTTCAAAGTGGAAAAAGTGGAGGAATCAACTCACAAGACCATTTTTAGCAATAAAACCCAATTTGGCAAATTGGGGTCTGAAACCTTCCAGAGCATTTTGAGGCATCAAACGACATTTTTGGAGGGCAAAACTTTGTCACCTTAGCGATGCAGCTTTATTCATAATCTAAACTCAAAGACCTTTCCAATGACACAAGAATCGCGTCAATCGGAGTCCATATGCAAAAGTTATGCCACTCAGAAGTTGACTTTCTTGTTTTCACCACCATAATTTGAGGAGGATGGCATGTCAACCCCCATTATTCATGGAAAATGGGTTAGCCACATGATTATGATGAAGAGAACTCTAGAAGAGTTCATATTGTGACTCTGGTTAAGAGTTGAGGTAGTCAAACCTAACCACCAGTAGGTTATCAGGTTGTTTTCTAACTGGGCCACTAGGAGAAAAATGGGCTCCATGTTCCATAGATAAGCAAAAATCGCTAAGAAGGATAGGAGATAGAGCATACATATAATATTTGTGCACTATAATAACCCACCGGGCACAAGCCATAATTCTTTGTACTCACAACCATTTTCTATTTAGAGAAAGAGAGCAGAGTGGCCTCACTACCCACCGGGTTTTCTCCTGAAAGGGTTTCCCAAGTTATATCTTGTGTCAAATTGTGGTTTGTGGGTTTTTATTTCACTGTTCTCCATTTTTTGCATAATTTTAATTTGCATGGATATACAATTAATAATAATATACAGATCCAAAAATCTAAAGCGAAATAAAACCCTAATAGTGTATATTTCTGAATTTTAAATATAGTTTTATCAAACATGTTATGACGAACTATCTAGTGGAATATCCACAACAATTTACAGATCAGGTAAACACTCAAAGATGGAGTCCACTGTCCAAGTGGGTTATCAACTTCCCTTTGGCAATAAAAACCGCAGTAACCCAGTTACTCTCCTAAGTTCAATTACAAGGCTTCACCCAAGGTTCAAATGGGGTATTACTCAGTCCAAGAGATTGGATCCACTATCCAAGCGGCTTATCAATTGTCTTTTCATAGCAAGCAACACAAGGGTTTGCAGTCCACTATCCAAGTGGTTTATCAGCTCTTTAGCAAGCACCACAATGACTTAAATTGCCCTGTCCAGGTGCTTTATCAACCTATATAATGAGCACCACATTGATTTGGTCATCCATTAAGCCTCCCACTGACCAATTCAGGCATGCACACACGATCCAATGGCCTCAAACAAAACACAAGGAATAACACCCAAATTCACAGAGCACAAGGCTCAACAATTTGCTCCATAATCACCTCGACTTCATTTTGTCATGCTCCACAACTCCACAGTGTTTACACTAGTCTTGAATAGTCAAAAGAACATCAACCAACCAACCAAGAAGTAGAAGGAAAACCCAATCTAGAAGAACCTTGCTTGCTTCTCTCTTGTGAGTACATATAATTTCTTCTGTGTCCCTTCATTTTCTGAAGGAGCGTAGTCTCTCTTGGCTTCTACGTCGACTAGGAAAATGGGCACCGCCTTATGCTTCCATCACCCTAGTCCAATCACATAATGAACTAACGGTTAGTCAACTCTTCCCTAATTGCATCATATACAAAATTTGACATAGCATGGATTTGATTAGCCTGCCACTGAATTCCAAATTTAATTACGTCGACTTCAATATTTAATTCTGCTAGGTTCATGGCCTTTCAAGACACTCAAGCTCACCACCCTGTCAGACCATGGATCTATGCGTCCCTTCCTTTAGGCTAGAATCAAAATTTTATATTTTAAAAAGATTTTCAAGTGTTCATAGGAATTTGATTCAGCCAACCGTGGCTTTCACGTTGGCACACAGTGAATTAATTTTACAAAATCAGGGTGAGGTGAGGATGTTACAACTATAATGAATTATTTAGTTCAACCAACTCCAAAATTGTCTCATAGATGTTCCATGAATCTCTCAACCAAATCTTCATCCCTGACTTTGCCTATAACAAACATATGCAGATAAATATGAAGAAATACAAAGCAAGGGACACAAGGATAAGGAAACCCCCCAAAGGGGAAAATCTATTAACTTACCAATCCCCTATATTACACTTTCTATAAAAATGATCCCTTATATAATGATAGGTGACCATAGACTTCTATAATTGGTCTACTTCAATAAAATTTCATCATGCAATTTAGACATTAGTTATGATTCACAAGTAGGGATTATTCCTTCATACTCTCCCTTAACAAGTATTTGTGATTTCGTTATGTAATCATATGTCTTTCGTCATCCTTGTACTTGTGATTTCAATATGTAATCATCTACCTTCAATTGTCCTTGTACTTGTCCCATCTTCATCTTTTGCACTTGTAAAAATCTCTGTTTTCCCACCCCGGTTTTCAGTTTCTCCTTATTTCTCCCATGTAGTTAAATGCCCATTCCCATAACCATACATTTAACAGACTGAAAAAATAAATATTGCTGAAAACACAAATTCTGGAAATTTTTCAGAATGCTGGAAATTGCAGAATTAAAAATCAGCAATCAAAAACAGCCATTAAAACACATTAAAACACTGATATTTTTTGTCAACTTGACCCTGGAAAAACCCCCTACAACTCTTGGGGAAAACCAGTTTGAGAGCTCTTCTTTATTTCTGAAAATTGCCTTTTTACAGTGAAAATTATTCAGCAAAAAATCAGCAAGCAAATTTACAACTTATCTCCTTTCCCGTGCCTCACAGCAATCTGGAAATTACAGCAAACAGGACAGCAATAAATGTTGTACGGCCTCCCTTTTGTGTGCAGAAAAATCAGCAAACTGCTCCTCGATTTTTGTGCAAAAATCTGTCTTTCACTATGTGTTGAATCAGCTGTACAAATCTGCTCAACTGCTGCCTTGGAATGTGTGCCAAGTTGCTGTCTCCTTCTCCTCCCTGCTCAGAAATCTTTCTTGCTCTTTTGCTCTCCTTCTCCCAATCTGCTCATAAAAGAATGAATGATCTTTTCCTCCTTTTCCTCCCTTAACCCAACCCTAAATGACTTTTGGGTGATCCCTAAATCCAATGGCTGAAATAGATTTAGATCAATGGCTGAGATTAAATGCTCATTTAAATCTCACTTTCTATTTTTTAATTCACCCCACTTTAATAAAGACCCATTTAGTCATTTATTTCCAAAGTCATTTTTCCTTTCTAATTTTTCATTGACTTTATAAAAGTCACTTTAAAATTAGACATAGTAACTTTATCACTTAAAGTCACTTTCAAATTAGATTTAACTTTATAAAAAATTATAAAGTTACTTTAGGAGAAAAATTAAATTCTTTTGGACATTTTTCCCTAGGCCAAAGATCAAAGCCTTAGGGAACCACCTGTCCTCCGGTACCAAATTTCAACACTCCCTCTTACCGAGGAAGGTGTTCCTCACCACACCCATCTTGTCTCTGAAGTAGACATGCTTGCCCCGTGGTAAGGCTTTGGTAAGAATATCTGCAACCTGCTCATCAGTGGAAATATACTCAAGCTTCACAGCTCCCTTCTGAACATAGTCTCTGATGAAATGATATCTGATCCCGATATGATTTGACCTGTCATGAAATACTGGATTCTCCATGAGTTTAATGCAACTCTGATTATCACAGTAAATCACTGAAGGTCTCAACGGCTGACCAAATAAGCCAAACAACATCTTGTGAAGCCAGATGGCCTCACAACTAGCTAGACTAGCTGCCATATACTCTGCTTCCGCTGAACTCAGTGCTACTGACTGCTGCTTCCGGCTGAACCATGACACTACTGCTGAACCCAACCCAAAACAACACCCTGAAGTGCTCTTCCTATCAGAAGCACAACCTGCCCAATCAGAATCAGTGTACCCTGCCAATCTCACTCCATCTCCCTGCCTGTAGTCCAGACCATAATCCACTGTCCCCTGCAAGTACCGCAAAATGTGTTTTGCAGCCACCTAGTGAACCTTCCTAGGCTCACACATAAACTGACTCATCGTGTTAACTACAAAACAGATATCTGGTCTAGTGTTGACCAAATACATCAAGGAACCAATCAGCTGCCTGTACAATGTGGGATCCACCAACTCGGAATCCGAAGCATGAAGCTTCTTCCAGTTGGTGATCATCGGTGTCGGCATGGGTCTACAATCCTCCATGTGGAATCTGCTAAGAATGTCCACAATATACTTCCCCTGCCCCAGGAAGAAATGCCCCTCCTCCTGCCACACCTCCAAACCCAAAAAGTAATGCATCAAGTCGATGTCCTTCATCTCAAACTCCACCGCAAGATCTCTCTTGCAGTGCGCTATGAGTCTCTCTGCACCAGTAATGATCAAGTCATCCACATACAGCACCAGAATGAGAGGCTCCTCACCAATCACAATAAAGTAAAGGTTCGGATCTGCCTCACTCTTTGTGAAACCCATCCCCTGCAAGTATGCATCTATCCTGGAGTACCAAGCTCTGGGAGCTTGCTTCAGGCCATAAAGGGCCTTCTTCAATCTGCACACATGGGACTCCTTCCCATGCACCTCAAAGCCCTGTGGCTGCTCAATGTAAACCTCCTCCTGTATGAAGCCATTGAGAAATGTGGTCTTCACATCCATCTGGTGGATCTTCCAACCCATCTCTGCTGCTATCGATATAATGGAGTGGATCGAAGTATATCGAGCCACGGGAGCGAAGGTCTCCTCATAATCAACTCCCTCTACCTGGGAGAACCCTCTAGCCACAAACCTCGCTTTGAATTTCTCAATGCTGCCATCTGCAGCATGCTTTACCTTGTAAATCCATCTGGAAGTAACCACAGATTTGCCCTCAGGCCTCGGCACCACCTCCCAAACATCATTCTTCATGATAGAAGAATACTCCTCCTGCATGGCCTCTCTCCAGACCTGCTGGCTAGCTGCCTCCTCATAGCTAGAAGGCTCAGAGTCAAGGATGTTGGTAACCATCGCCATATAGCTACAAAACCTCTCAGGTGGTCAACTCTCTCTGACCGGCCTCTTCGGCTCAGCAACAGATGTGGCATCTCTCAAGGTGTCCTGAAGCCACTTGGGCTTCCTCTTCCCTAAGCATGCTTCTCCCATAGGAGAATGAAACTCCTCCTCCTCATCACCATCAGTAGCCTGAACTCCTGACTGTCTGTCTGTTGTCCAAATTACTTTAGGAGAAAAATTAAATTCTTTTGGACACTTTTCCCTAGGCCAAAGATCAAAGCCTTAGGGAACCACCTGTCCTCCGATACCAAATTTCAACAGCACTTTTCTTCTTTGGTCTTTTGCTTTCATCTTCATTTATCTATAACTTTCATCTTGTACCCGCAAACATAAACAATTGCACTCTCCCTGCATCATGATCAATCGTCATCTTGGATTTTCTTTGGATTACCCATAACAACATCTTGGGTTTTCTTTGGTTGACCCATTGCTATTACACCAATGGATATTTGTGGATGAGCCTCACCCATCACACATTTTAAATGGTTTCTACTTATCACATCAATACATCACATCAAGTGGTTTATGTTTACTACAAACATCAGTAATTTTGAATGACCATGAACCATCAAGTGGTTTCAGATTACCACAAACATTCCCCTTGTCATGAAAAGTGGTTTTGGCTGACCACAAACCTTGCACTACAAAATGGATTTTAGAGCACCACAAACTTTTCAATAGAGGGTATACTTACCTCATTAGGCATACTAACATTGACTCAAAGGCATTCAATCATGTGGAGAATTTTGTAATAAAAAATAGATCTCAAAATGAAAAATGCACTAACGAAATCAACTCTAAAAGAACCAATAAAATTCAAGATAATGATGCCATCTCCAAGAATAAACAATTTTGGAGGGAAAAGAAGACTATTCTTTTAGTTGTATTTTTTAATTCTCCTTATAGCTTTACTCAAATGTCAAGTGTAGGTGCTCATTGGATGTGAAACCAATGGGTGCCTATACTTGACATTTAATTAAACCCATAGGACATAAGCCAAAAATACAATTTAAAAAAACATAGTTTTATTTATTTTCCTTTACAAATTTATAAGTCTTATTTTAGTATTTTAACTATTATGTTGTTATTTTTCTTAAGAAACCCGTCTTAGACCCCAAAATTCCCTTAATGTCAAATTTCCATTCAAGCCAATCCAACCCTTATAAAAACATTGGATCAAAATATTTAGGAATCATTAAACTTTTTAGAGATATTATTCCTGTGGATACACTGTTTTTCATCAATACATAGTGCTAATATTCTTAGCTTGCTTCTCTTATTTCTTCTTCATTCTTGCATGTTCATTGTCTTTCTTTCTTCTTTGTGTCTTCATCGTTCATTTTCACATGCCATTCTCTTTGTTGTTGCATCATTCTCTCTATCATCATCTTCTTTCACGCTACTTTGGTTGCAATATCTTCGTTCTTCATTTTGCTTTCATTATTGTCTTATTATGTCATGGAGTTTGCTTCTTCGTCTCTCTTCATTTGTCGACTTCCTTTGTTTTGCTCTCTTTTATTTAAATCAAAGAGTCCATCTTTCATCTTCCTTCTTCTTGCTTGCAATTTTCTGTCACAAAGTTTGCATCTCCCTCTTTATTCATTGGTGTTCTTTTGTTGTCATCTTCTTCTATAATGAACGTCATTTGCTTTTTCATCATTTTTCATTTGGTTGCTTCATTTATTAAGTCTTCTTCTTTCATTTACACCTACATTTTTTTTATTTCACATGAAATAGCATCTTCTTCTTAATCCTTCATCTAAATCTTCCACTAAAATATCTGCATAAAATTGATTAGCTTTCTACTTATTCCTGCAAACAACTTATCATTGATGTCCATAAAAAAATAAAAATGATCTCCTGAGATACATAGGTTCCATCCTCCATACTTGCCAATTCTCTAGGAATCCTTTCCATCTACATGGTTCATCAACATGTTAATCTCTCTTTTAATCATAAATTGGTCCCCGCCTTCTCATATTCTAAGATTACTCCATTTCACAGACCCCCCTTGATCAAAAATTCAACTTCTTTGATTCCACATCAAGTTGGCACATGACTACACTTGCCACCCTCATACCCACCTAGTGGTTCATTCCACAATTTGATGCCACATCCTCTCTATGCATAAGAGAGATACTTGCTACATGAGGACACGTGCTATCACACTAATGCATGTAGGCTTTGTTGCACTCAAATTATCAAAGTTCCAAGGAAGCGAAAGTACCAACTTTTTCAACAAGGATCCGCTCACATATCAGCAGTCTAAGTGTCATGGTTATCCCATTCTGCAAGTTATGTAATGTAAATGATCTTAGGAAAACCTTGAATCTATGTAACAACCTAGGTAAGCCTATAATTTGATGACGAATTCCATCCTATGAGAATTTTGAACCTCGTTGATTACCTGTGTTTTTAGACACAGACTAATCAAAAGAGTTTTTTCCCTCCAGCTTGAACCCCAAAGCTAGGGTGAAATTTATTGTTGAATTATAAGGTGAGTTCTAGTGTTTTTAGTCGAGCCTAATGTAAAAGTGGTTTGGAAATAATTTAAGCTAATTGCCTATATTATTTTATTACAAATCACTTGTTTTACTAGATCATATTGTGTCACAGATAAGTTATGTGTCTTGAGAGTCTAAGTCAGATGTGTATTCCCTCTTTGAGTCTTGCAAATGAAAACTCTTATGTATTAGAGGATTGGAAAAATAATTAAATCTCATGTGTAAATCAATTAATTTTCTTGCAATATAAAATTAAATGCTAAACCAGAAAAATTAATTAATTGGAGTCAAATTAAATTGTCTTGGGAAAATAAATTTTCCAAATGGAAAAATTCGTGGGTCTTAAAAGAGTCAATTTTTAAAGATCCTTCACCAAGGGAATATTGTATATTTCAAAAAAAATTGGACCTTTAGACTTTGGTGGTTAAGTCAAAGTCAATTTTTTTAGAAAATTAGCTCAAAATAATTAATTTTTGGCTAATTAAAATGGAATTAAATGACAAATTCAAGAGGGTTGGAAAATAATTAAATCCCCTCGTGTGTAAATTAATTAATTTTTTGGAAAAATAAAATTAAATCTTAAGAAAGAAAAATTAATTAATTAGAGTCAAATTAAATTGTCTTAAGAAAATAAATTCTCCAAATGGAAAAATTCGTAGGTCTTAAGAGAGTCAATTTTTAAATATCCTCCACCAAGGGAATATTGTATATTTCAAGAAAATTTGGACCCTTGGACCTTGGTGGTTAAGTCAAAGTCAAATTTTGAAGAAAGTAGTTCAAAATAATTAATTTTGAACTAATTAAAATGGAAATAAATGATAAATTCAAAAATTCCTCAAAAATAAAAAAATCAAGAGCCAAGATTAAAATATCTTGAAGTGTTTATCAACGGCCAAGATTATTTTGACAAAAATCAAATAAATTAGTTGTTATTTTTCTATTTGGAGGATTTGTCTATAAACTAGAGAGTCGATTGAGTCTCTATTCATCTTGATCTCTGGCTAGAATTGTTGTTGAAGCATGTTGTAAACTATTGTCCCGCTAAGAACTATTTTTTCTACTATAATAAAAGATTTTGGGGTGCAACTCGAGGTGTTTTTGTTTGTTGATCTGTGATATGTATTGACTACGGGCTTCCTATGTGGTGCTTTATATTGTTATTTTGAGATAATACATAGTGTTTGCAGGTACTCAATCATTGGTCTCCAAGTTCACACACTGTGGGTAAGGGTTACTTTGCTTGGATCCTTAGTTTTTATATGGTGGATTGAATCTTCACTAGGGCTATAGTGAGCATGAATTTTTTTGAAGCGTTTCAGCCATTCTTTCAAGGAAAAATATATCATAAAAAAATATTTTCTCAAATCTATTTTAAAAACCCTTGTATAATTTGTAAATTATTTTTCTAACTTGGGTTGGGATTTTTAGATTTATTGTGTATATATTTGGGGTTTGGGTGATTTTTATTTTCATTTTTGCAGGTTGGATCAAGAAATCAAGTGGGAGAAGAGCTAGATCTAGGCCCTTGAGGGTAAGATCTAGTCTCTTGGAATTTTTTGCAAGATTTCCCATGGAGAAATTTTCAGAAAATCAAAGAGCTAAAGCATAAAAAAATTTGAGCAAGGGTTTCAAACATTTCAGGGCTTCTAGACCCGGTTTCTCCCTCCTAAGCCTCAACGTCCCTCCTTATGCCCTATTCGTGTTGGTTTAAGGCCATTTTTTGGCCTTGTCGTGGGTTTTTGAGGCCTCGGCCTCCTTCCTCCTCTCCTCCTTCGCCCTCCGTCCAGCTCCCCTTGGCCTCCCTCGTCGCTCCATCCTCCTTCGCTCCCTCCCTTTTCGACCTTCCTCCCTCCTCCCTTGCCCCTCCACTAGGCCTTCGTCCCTCGGCCCCTCCGCTAGGCCTTCCTCCCTCCTCTGTCCTCCCTCAACCTCCTCTCCCTCTTTACCTAAGCCGCAACCCTCTAAAGGCTTGCAACTCTCCCTTTTTTGGTCTTTAGGCCATAGGCCTCAGGTCTTTCCCTAGGCCTCTAAGCCCTCTTCATCCCCAACACTAGCCGCATTAGGCATAGCATTGGCCCTTTGTGGCCATATGATTCATCCTTGGTGTTGATTTGAAGTAGCATTGGATGTGCTCTAACCATGAAAATTGGTGGAAAGACTAAGGCACATAAAATCTCCAAGACCCAGCAATGGTTTGGGGAAATTCCACCCGGTTGGAGAGATATTAAAATAAATAATATTTTTAATGGGGTTCCTAAGTATAAACTGAGGAAAATTAAAATATTAATGGGTATTAATATAAAACTGAGTGAGAATGTTCTAAAGGACATGGATCAAGCCAAATCTAATTTAGTCGTTGATTAGGGACTTAATCTTGGTCGTTGAAGACTCAAGAGGAAAAGTAGAAGAGGAGACTTGAGGGTCAGTTGGAGACACACTAGGTTGATCAGTCAATTCGATTTTTTGGGGCAGAGTTTGCTAAGAAATCGAGTTAGTGATCTATTGCAGCAAGAGGCAGTTCGGCAATAGGCCAAGAATACATAGCAAAGAGGCAGAGAAAGTGTCGGAGAGACAGTGCAGAGGTAACCTAGGTTGATGTAGAGGCAGCCAAAGCTAACGAAGAGTTGAAGGAGTTGCGTTGTGGTGTTTCTATGAGGCAAACTAAGAGCTGAGAGGCAGACGCAAAGTCGTAGAGGGTGACGCAGTCCCTGGAGGGTGACGCAGCTCCGAAGATAGGTTGGAGCAGCTTTCGTTGTTCAGCTAAGGAACAGTCAAAGTTGCTGTGGGACCAATCATCTGATTGCTGATTAGCCAGAATATCTGTCTTCGGAGAAAGGTACTTCTACCGAGGATAATCTCTGAAGGATGAGTCGTTTCTGGCACCCTACTTGTATTCAGAAAACTGCATAATAATAAAACCTTCTTATCTACTGCAACGATTTTCCCGAATTGGGTTTTCCGGGGGCGTTTGTCCAAAAATAACGTTGTCCATTGTGTTGCCTCAATTTCTTTCAGTTGTTGATCTGTATGTTTGTGAAGGTTGCAATTGTGTTTATTTCGATGTTTATATTATTAAATAACTTGTTAATTTAAATAACAAGTAGGAAATAATAAACCAGATATTGCAGTAGGGGTTTCTGATGTATTAGCTTCAGAAATTTTCACACTAGGGCCCCGATCTATCATCCTAGCCCTTTTATCCCCGCAAATTTGTTTTCCTTAGTCTTGTTCTCCCTTTTCTTTGCTTATTTTGCCTAAATTGACCAGAAACCCTAATTTGAAGTTTTAAGGCTAAATACTTAGCGATTTTACACACTTAAAGTCTCAAAATTCATATTTTTTCAAGCGGCAATTGTGTTAGACATCACCATGGCGAAGACCAAATATGAAGGATAAGCATTGAATGAATATATTATTCACATGATATACATTTTATAATACATTGGAGTGACCATTGGATTTCATATTCCAAGGTCTCCTAGACTCCCTTTGACTGCTCACATTCCACACCAACCCTTAGAGGATTAGGTGTCCAACATTCTCCCCTTAATCCGAAGGGGTATGTATGAGTCCAAGAAGAAAGTTGTAATGTGCAAAAATGCATGGCAACACTAGGCTGAATGTGCTCTCTGAAATGTTGGCAGAAGATGGTGGTTTAAGGATGACCACCAACACTGGAACGCTTAGTGCGGTTCCTGGAACTCTTCCAAATCTGGAAAGAATTTGAAGTCTTCTGCGAGAGGAAGTGCTCGTAATGCTTTGAAGATGGGGACCTTCAACCTGGAAAAGGGAGGTCTACAACCTGCGTAAAAAAGGAAGAACCTCAACCTGAAAAAGGAGGTCTCAACCTATGGTGGTTTAAGGATGACCACCAACTCTAGAATGCTCAATGTAATTCCTGGAACTCTTCCAAAACTAGCGAGAAGTTGAAGTCTTCTGCTAGAGGAACTGTCCCCAATTCTTTGAAGAGGGAGAAGCTCAACATGAAAAGGGAGATCTCAACCTTGCATAGGTGGTTTAAGGATGACCACCAAACAAAGGCCTGCTCAAGGGCATCTCTGTCTCTGGCTACAACTTTGAATCTGGAATGGCAGGTTGCGGCTCAGGCATGCTTGATGAGGCTTTGAAACTTGTAGATGACCATCATTTCTCCTCCTATCAGATACAAGGTGAGATGATGGAGAAAACTCAACTGCAAGATTGTTCAATACTCTAGAACAAGTTCTAACATATGACTGAAATATCTTCTTGATTGTTGAAGCCCATTGCCAAGAAGTGATCCATCCAAGGTGAATCTTTGTTCTTGCGGGAGGTTTGTTTTTGAAGCATATGTTTAAAGAATGAGTGGTTTTATCATTATGACAGTGCTTACATGGATGAAGATCAAAATAGTGATCTTTCATATGGCCAACTCGGTCACAATGTTGGCATATAACATTTTGTTGTTGTTGTTGTGGAATAGGAGCAGAATCAGGAACATCTGAAGGTGAAATGTCATGAAAGAATCTAGCACTCTGAAACTAGATGGGGTTTTAGTAATCTGGAATACACATCCTTGTCATATCCAAGACCAATTATGTGTTTGTTATGGACAAGCTCTTCCCAAGGTCTGATGATGGGCTTGGGAAGTGCAAACTAGACTATTGCATCTACATGCAAATATGGTCTTGAACTAGGCACTGAATGTGAATCAACCTCAACTTTATATTCTTATTGTTGATGGGAGTCTATCTCAATGTTCTGAACAGAAACAGGTTCAGAATGATGACTCCACTGTTGTAATTCTTCTTGCTAAAGTTGAGATTCAAGCTATAAAAAATAAATCTTCTCTTGTGCATTTTGTAGATAGATTCTAATGTCAGCAAGAGATGATTTGTTGATTTTCACTGTGTCATTAGTTGTAGACTGTATTATAGTTTTCAAAAAATCTAATACTTCATAAACTTTGGCCATTTTCTTATCACAACTATGAACCAAAGAGGAAGAAGCAACACTCACTCACAATTCAATGTCACTGCAATATGTTTTGTAAATGTGCACCAAACAACCAATGTGCAATGGCTCTATTCAATGTACATACTAGGACTTCAACGCACAAACTTAATGCTCCAACCAGCAAGCAACAATGATTGTAATGCATTCACAATCCACTCACGCAATCACCATAGCAGTCAACACCATACGCTCTCATATGCCACAATGCACTATTTTCGAGTTCAACAACCATATATACACCAGCCTTTAAAAAATCTCAATGCACAACATATAATTAACGCACCTCCAAACTCAAGCTCAACATTCAATACACCACTCAGCGTTCAACGCAACTAACACAACCTTAAATGTGTAAATGAGTCAATGTACATATAATCCAATGCACATATAATTCATATCAAATATGAGCGCACGAATCCATGTATGTACCTTGAGCAAATATAACCATATAGTTCGCCAAATTTAATGTATCAACATTTATATATGTATATGCAATTGCATTCAAAAAAGGTGCTAACCAGTTGCTCACTCGAACCAACATTATCCTTGTTTGTTGGTTTCCTCGCTATTTTTTTGTGTGGATAATGAGAATGGTTTAGCTCCCACAGTACAACTCCAATCGTTTGGTATTCCTTCAGTCAGAACTTCACAAGCATTGGCAATCTGCCTCAATTCGTCATCTAAGGTTCGAGTTCATTGTGTTGAAGCCTTGAGGACACCTCATGAGGGGGAAGTGACATCTTTAGTCCCGATTTTATGTAAATGGCAACCACCCTTCCTGCAAAAGAAAATATACGTAGCCAGTAATAATACACGCAGGTTACTAGAGTAGCCTATGTAAGGTCATCCTCCTCAACCTCCTTAGCTTTCAAAGTGTTCTCAAAAGGAAATGAGGTGTTGCGAAGATCCGAATCAAGGTCACAAACTTTAGAAAACCTTCACAGTAAGGACGCGAAAGAACAGAAAGACGTCAATTTGATACGCACACAGAGTCATATTATCATAAAATAACGACAATCATACCAAAGTGATTTACCGTCCTCAATAAACAATTTGGTCACAGAATTTGAACCACAGAGTACTTTAACTCGAACAAATAAATTGAAATATTTCTTTTGCAGTTTCTACGTTACTACTCTCAACTAAAGCCCCATGAGCGTTGAACTCGCCATCGCCATGGATCCTCAAGAAAGCAGATCTCAAACTCTATGATGGGTATCTGTCTCTATTGCTATTGATGGATGATGATGAGACTTGAACCTGTAGAAAGCTCAAACAATGGCAACTATAGCTACAATTGTTAACAAAGGCGTGTTCAATGTCGTCTCTTCTTACTCCTTATCTACCGATTTTGCTTTAATTGCCCCCAATCTTTGTATCTAGAACAGATAGAATCATAAATTCCCTTCCATTATTATAGATTTTTGCGTTCCTGACTTACAAACACATAAGAGAATTCAAGTACCTAGAGATTTCTAACAAAATAGCCATTAAATTTTTGACTGAGCAGAGGGGTGGCGCCTGGGAGGAGAGGAATCCAAAGGGACAACTACTATATGCACAGAGAGCAGAGAATGCAACTCACAATTGCGTAAATGCTTAGGCCAATGTATATGACACGCTGAGAGAATAGGAGTTACTACACAATAGCACAAAAGCATTTTGTCAGGCCAACACACAAATGGTCAGATAAATCGCTCTTCAAGAGCAAAATCTAAAAGAGAAACGGTATTGCTGACAACAATTGTGAGTAGCATTGAGGGTATGGCATCAATTCTAATGAGTAAAGGGAAGAACTGATATGCAGAGAAAGGCACAAAACCAATGGCTCAAATTGGAGCAGGGCAGGAATACGCCTGCTCTGATACCATGTTAGACATCACCATGGCAAAGATCAAATATGAAGGATAAGCATTGAATGAATATATTATTCACATGATATACATTTTATAATACATAGGAGCCACCATTGGATTCCATATTCCAAGGTCCCTTGGACTCCCTTTGATTGTTCACATTCCACACCAACCCTTAGAGGATTAGGTGTCCAACAAATTTGATCCCAAATTTTCAACAAATTTCAACCACAGGATCTCCAAGACCTTGGGCCTAGGGTTTGACCCCTAAACCCTTATTTTGCTTCAGTTTTACTACAACGGTCAAATCAATAATATTTAAGCCCTAAAATCACATTTTAAATAGTCAAAATTACTTAGAATTGTAAAATCTAAATTTTCACAAGTTTTGGCCACTTAGGCATTATGAATTTGGCCTAGATCTAACCTTTTTCTTGTTGGAATTTTCTGTGTAAAATGTTGAATCAAGTCTACAAAATTTTTTGAATTAAGCACTTAAAAAGGGCCAAAATTTTCAAATTTTCAAATTTTCAAATTCCAGCAAAATTTTACTATTTTTGGATATATTAGAGATTGTCTTAAGCATTGTGTATATAATATCGCCGATTTTCGCAAATGTAACAATATTTTCGGGAAAACGAAATATCGTCGAGGAAATATCACAATATTTTCACTCCCCAAAAATATCACGATATTTCCGAAATATCGTTGATATTTCGGCAAATATCGCGCGACAATCCAAAATATCGCCGGTCGGGTAAAAAATCGTTGGGCCACGGCTGAAAAAGGAAAAATTTGGTTTTTTTCTCATTTTTGTTTTCTGATTGTTGGAGAAGGAAGGGGAAAGCATTATGCTTGCTATCAAGGAGGAATTGAGGGTTGAATAGCCATTATTGCCACCAACAACGAATTTTTTTGTTGATCAAAGATTGAAGAATTGTGAGACAATCTCCATTTCTTCCATTAACAGGTATGTTCTAAAAAACCCCTATGTTAATGATTTTTTTGATAGATTTAGGGTTATTCTTGCTTGCCTCTTTGTCTACCAACATTTTTTTTCTTCTTCTTTTTTCCATTTGCTATGATTTTCATGCCCATGAGCCAATGCAAGGGTTTTCTCCATATTTGGACAGCAAACTCCAATTCTTTTTTTAACTTTCAAATGCACCCTCTTATTGTCATTTTTCATTGAATTCACATTGCAAATAATGTAGCAAAAAAATTATTTTGTAAAATGAGGTGGTTATTACTTATTATTTTTTGTGTATGGATGGAGTAACTTTAATCATTAATTCCAATTTATTTTTTTGATGCCCGAGGTTTGAGTTAGCTCACTACAAAATTCAAATATGACAAAGCCTTGGACCCATTTTGGGAGTATGGGGAGCCTGATGGTGGGACAAATAGGGAATATCTATCATGCAAACTGTGTGGGACCAAGATGACAGGAGGGGATACGCGATTGAAATACCATCTGGCTAGACTCACTGGACATTATGTTGGGATTTGTACAGTTTCTAGTCCGGAGCTTATACAAAAAGCTCTTGAAGCAATTGATGAAAAAGACAGAAAGAAGGAAGAGGCAGAAAGAAACAAGGTTGAACATGCAAGTAGATATTTCGGGATATCTTCTTCTGATTTTGAGGTTGAGGGTAGTGGGAAGAGCTCCACGGCATCACCTGCTACTGCTAGTGCGAAGTCATCATTTTTTTTTCCACGAACAGGACATGGAACACAATCTTTCATAAAATCAATTGTTAAAAAAAAAAGAGAAGCAAGAAGCAGATAGAGTCATGGGGAGGTGTCTTTTTTGGAGCGACTTACCTCTCAGTATCACCAAAACCAATCCATTTTGGCAACCAATGTGTGATGCTATTGTTGTTGTGGACCCAGGGTACAAAAGTGCTACATATGAGGAGTTGCGGGGGCCAATTATTCAAGCAGAAAAGCAGGACATCAACTCTAGATTGGCAAAGTTGAAAAAAACATGGGAAGTTTCTAGATGCACGGTGATGTCTGATGGGTGGACAGATAGGAAGGGTAAGACCCTTCTAAATTTCTTGGTACATTGTCCTAATGGTACCATGTTTATAAAATCAGTGGATGCATCATCACATATCAAAGATGCAGCAACGATATGTGAGTTGTTAGATGGGTTCATTCGGGAGATTGGTGTGCAGAATGTGGTGCAAGTCATAACAGACAATGCAGCTAATTATGTGTCTGTCGACAAGATGTTTATGGAGAGGCATCGCACATTGTTCTGGACTCCGTGTGCAGCACATTATATCGATTTGCTGCTTGAGAATATGGGGAAACTCTCCTTCATCAAGGAGGTGGTTGATATGGCTAGGAGCATCCCCAAGTTTATTTATAACCATGTTTTTGTTCTTAGCCTCATGAGGAGGTTCACTAGAAACAAGGAGTTGTGGCATCCTGCAATCACACGTTTTGCCACAAACTTTATTACTCTTCAGTCTTTGCTTCCATGCCAGTTCGAGTTGAAGCAAAAGTTTGTTGTTGATGAGTGGTGTGATTGTAGATACAACAGAAGACAGGACAAGAGAGCCATTGCAAAAATGGTGTACTTTGACACGTTTTGGCAACGAGTAGATGAAACATGCTCAGTTAGTGAACCTATAGTAAAGGTTCTAAGATTGGTAGATGGGGAGAACCCTGCAATGGCTTATTTGTATGAAGCCATGGATAGGGCCAAGGAGGCCATTCGTTCTTATTATGCGGACAAGGGTTCTGCTGGGATTGCTAGGCATATGATGTTATGGGATGTGATTAATAGTCGGTGGACAGCAATGCTTCATCGACCCATTCATGCAGCAGCACTCTTCCTCTACCCCGCATTTTCATACAAATGCAGCTTTGACTTTGATGGCAAGGTGATGGAAGGGCTCCATTCCTATATTCATAGGATGGTACCTGATCCTGATCTTCATAGGAAAATCAACCGCGAGATACAATTTTATCGAGATTGTGTTGGCCTATTTGGCTTTGATGATGCTATTAGGAAAAGAACCCTCTTCATGCCACGCAAGTGATAATTCGTCACTCATTAGAAATTAGAAATTTCAATTTAGAATTTCCTTACTTATAATTCTAGATTTTTAAAATTCAATTATGTAACTTTTATTTGAAAGTTTAATTAAGTTTTAAGTTTTTGACTTTTTTATTTCTTTATTTTGTTGTAGATATTTGGTGGCGAAGCTATGGTGCAAGGGCACCGAATTTGCAGAAATTGGCCATAAGAATCTTGAGTCAAACATGTAGCCCTTTAGGATGTGAGCGCAATTGGAGTGTATTTGAGAAAATACACACAAAAAAATGCAACAGGTATAACTTTGAGCTCTAGCCTTCAGTTGAGCAATTACACTTTTAGTAATTTTAAATTTTTAATTTATGACCTTCACGTGTCAAGACTCATTAATTTGTTTGACGCTCTTACAGGTTGGAGTTCGCACACCTCAATGATTTAATGTATGTGCATTACAATATCCGACTTTGAGTAAAGCAAATAGAAGCACCAATGGATCTAGAAGCCATTTCCTTAGACAATATTGATGTATTGTCTCAGTGGATGGTGGAGTCTGAGGAGCCCATCTTGGAGGAGTCACCTTCATGGTTAGAGCCAGATGATCCATTAAAACAGGGGCAGCAAGAGGAGGAGGACTCAGAGGAGGAGTAGCACGAGGAGGAGGAGCAAGAGACAAAGGAGGAGGAGGAGGAGACTGTGGAAGCATCAACATCAACACCATCTGTTATAGATATAAGAGAGCACAACTCCATACCTAGCACTCATTATTTGACATTAGGTGCAGGGGCAGGGCTAAGGCCTTCTATTGCTACGGGCAAGCCTAGCAAACAGCCCATCATGTTTTCCCATAAAAAGGGGAGAGGGCACTGATTTCAGATAGATAGTTGCTAGTTTTTTTTGTTTTGATGCATATAACTCATGATGATGAGATACGTTTATATATGTGATGTTATTTTGTATTGGTCCTCCACATTTGAGTCCTTGATTGGACAATTATCAAGGATCAGCAAGATTTGGTATCGCCTTTGATGTATCATTTCTATTTGACATCATATATATCAGTGTTTTCTTCATATTTATGTGCAAATGTGTTTATTTCATGTTGTTATTGCTTTATATGTTGAAAAATCTAGAATATCATGTTTTCTTCTCTGGAATATCATTTACCCTTTATTTAATATCATTTATTTCATGTTTTCTTCTCTGGAATATCATTTACCCTTATATTCAATTTTTTGAAATCCCCAATGTGCTCTGCCATTGAACCCTTTTGTTTGAGATTTATCAATTGGCTAAAGAAGGTGTTACTCTTTGTATCCTCATAATGTGATATCATTTCTTCTGTGAAAATTGACCAAGTGACAAGTGCTTTACGAGAACACAACCCTTTATACCATAAAAAATGATCTGGTTCTAAATATGAAGATGCAATACGTACCTTTTGTAACAGTTGCACCTCATGTAGATCAAAATATTGCTCCATCTATAGTATCCAATTTACCGGATCCTTGCCATCAAACTTCCTCATATTGTCTTTTCTTGATTTTAGGAGCTCGATCTTGAAACGACTATAACTCTATAATTTCGGATTTTCCAGTTTCTAAAATCGCGCCCTGTAGTAGCCCTCTGCGTCCTCTTTCCAATGCCACCAGTCTGATCGAAATTGGATTCTCCAAGAAAGAGTTATGCACAATCTCCCAAGATGACCTGATTATATACCTTTTCAGAAGAGCGAACTTCTATGAAGTGCCACGTGTCACTGTTTCGACCTTCGAACCTGAAAATATAAAAAGAAAACTATAGTTCGTCCTCTTTCTATAACTTCTTACGAAATTTCAATCTGATTCTCAAAGAGAAATTTATGATGATTTTCCCAAGGTCACCTGTTTAGGATGTAATTCAGGAGTCTTCAAAAACCCTAACTTGCTCAGATCATATATCTGAAAATATAGCAAGCCAAGATCTGAAATTCCGACTTGAGGTTCATACCGATTTTTCAAATGGGTTTTTTTTTAGCTTCTAAAACTTCGTAGAAAAACGTTATAGCGAAAATTCCACGATGACCTGTTTTAGATGAAATTCTAGAGCTTGCAAAAACCCTATCTTCGTCAGATCATATCTTCAACAATATAGTGCGACAAAATCTAAAATTTGGACCTAAGGTCTAGCGCGATTTCTTCTCAAATGGGTTCTTTTTCGCTTCTAAAACATCACAAAAGAAAAAAGTTATAGCGAAAATTCCACAATGCCCTGTTTGGAGCAGCGAAACCCTAGAATCCAAAGCTCTGATACCAAATGTTATGAAACCAACTCACAAAAAAGATAGAGAAGATAGATCAATGCCTTAGAATTCAGCGTCTTCGAGGGGGCAACCTCCTTTACATTACACAAATGAACAATTCTTGGATGATATAAATGACAATACCTACTTTTTATATATAGGAGTCTAAGGGGTCATAATATAATCAGAGCCGACATAACAATAATAATGTAAGGGCACAATTATAACAATAGTGGGCTTCTATGGGGCACAATAATAACAATATGGGGACTACATGGGCACAACAATATAATAAGGGGGTTGTACTAATAACAATAAGGGGTTACATTGGTAGTATAGGGACCTAACAATAAAAATATAGGGCAACCCTTCTCACTTAGCTTGAGGGGCCTCGGCAACTCTTCAGCGGTTAACACAGTGACCTTGCAGTCGTCAAAGCCACAGTCTCTGCAACGTCAGAGGCATTGGGTGATAGAAGCACAACAGAAGGTATCGTTAATCAAGCCCTAGTCTGCTTCCTGTTGGCCTCCTTCCCACAACCTACCTTGGAGCCCAGCTTTAAAATAGTTAAAGAAAAGTTACATCTAAATTAGGCATTTAACTAAAAAAAAAACCAAGATATTTGCATCACACATAGCTCATAGGTTTGCATATCATTCAGATTAGTCAATCATCTTAAGCAGCAGGTGTCCATCCGGTCATTTGGTTCCAATTTATTATAAGCAAAAATTTGTGACTCCATTAAGGCACTGGTCTCATACTTTAAAATCTAATCTAATCAATAATCTTGCTCGAATTTAACCAATTGGTTAGGCCACTCATCCATGTCTCCTAAACAAGTTCATCTCATTCCATAGGGACTACCCCCATAGCCTGTTGTTGGGAGACAGTTAGAACGGAGTGGGCAAGGATTAGAGTGACAGCGCCCATCCTGAGTGTTGTCGCAGTGCCTTTACAATCCGGGCAACAACAAGCCTAACTCAACAGGGCTTACAAAACAACTGGGGAAATCAACTTTCTTATGGCTAGACTTTTACAACTGTAATAAAAAAATAAAAAAAAAATGGGGTGTCAAGTACAACACCAAACATGCACCCTTCTTCATAGAAATATATCAATGACTTCTTCATTCCCTGAGTTTTAACTTGACTCCAGTTCAAGCTTTCAACTTCAACTTACATGAAGCAGTAGAAACTAAACAATGAAAAAAGGAGACAAGAGAATTGAAGAAGAAGGAAAAAAATGAAAGGGGGTGCATGACTTCTTATACTTGACATCCCAAAGTTTTGGTCCAAGCTATAAAAGTTTTGATTTCCCCAAGTGTTTTGTAAGCTCTCTATAGTCAAACCTACGTGCATTAGTGTGTTCACACACATAATCATGTAGTGTGTATCTCTCTAATGCATAGAGAGGATGTGGCATCAAGTTGTGAAATGAACCACTAGGTAGGTACAAAATTGATAGATATACTCATTTGCTAGCTTGATGTGGAATCAGAAAAATTAAGTCTTTGATTAAGGGGGAACGTGAGAAAGTTGGGACCAAGTAATGATTAAAAGTGAGTTTAACATATTGATAAACCATGTAGGTGAAAAGGATTCATAGAGAACTAGCATGTACAAAGATGGCACCCATGTATATTGGTAGATGGATTGACTTTTATATGGACATCAATGATCAGTTGTTTGCAAGAAAAGGCATAAAGTTTGTGTAATAAACAATTTTATGCAAGTATTGCAATGGAAGACTTACACAAAGGATTAAGAACAAAATGGAGTTTCAAGTGAATAAAATGAAAATAAAAAATAATAATTGTAACAATAATAATAACAATAAAATAAAATGTAGGTGTAAATAAAAAAAGAAGACTTCATGAATAAAGCAGCCAGATGAAAAAGCAGTTGACTTTAAAAAGAAAACTAATGAAGAGAAGGAGGAAGATGCAAACGTAGTGACAGCAAATGATCAGAGTAAAAATGATGAAAAAACAGTTGACTTTACGGAGTGATAGCAAATGATAAGAGTAAAGTAAAAAACAGAATGATAAAAGATGGACTCCCAAACTTAAATAAAAAAGCAAAATGTATGAATCATCAAGGACAAGTCTTATAAAGATTAATGAAACACACATGTTTTCAAGCCACTCAGCAAAATCATTTTCATGCTTCTACCAATTTTGTGTTTTCCAAGTTTTCATGAGGATCTCCGTCGAGTGTGAAACCTTCAATACTCTTTAGGCACGAGTTGTCTAATCAAACTCCTATCTGGCTATTGGAACCCTGTAACACAAAAATCAGAGGTTTGACAATGTGAAATTTTAATATTTTATGGAATTATATCTATTCTCATCTTACTCTCCTTCAACATATTCAGCCAAAATCTTGGGCATTATTCCATTATGCAAATAAAACTTGTATCATAATAAAACTCTCGTTCTGAAATGTCTGATTTTGAAGTTTCTTTTTCAGAGGAGATTAGCTTACTCCCCTTCAGCATATTGAACATGGGCGGAGCCACAAGGAGATCCATTGTTTTTCCATGAACGGTGCTAAAATTTATACTGGAAAAGGGTGTATTTTGATTGATTTTTATTTCACTCAGAACAGGTCATCACTTTTCTAGATGCAATAAAAAAAAGTTTAATAATCCATCACAAATATCATCCTGAACAAACCTGAAAAACTGTCCACGTTTCTGTAGCTTCATGAGACCATGCAAGCGGACTTTGTAACCTTTTTGGGATAGCAGAAGGTATATGTCCAGCAGCTGAGTAGGAAACGCCAGTCCAAGCGATTACCATAACTGGGACACCATAATCTGCTATAAAGCTTCGCATCCAAGCTGAAAATTAAGATTGCAAATAAATACAAGATCAATTTGTATTAAGCTACTAGTAATCGGATTTAATTCTTAACCCGGTCTAAGCTTCAGGAAATTTTATTTAGTATTACCTGTACCATACCGCCATGAACGAGCTGTTCTACTTTTCAGTGATGTCAAGAGGAGACCAAAAGCTAAGATTAATCCAAACAGGCCGTTGGCGAAGCGCCACTGAAATTGAAACTGTACCCGTGAAGGATCTTCCCCGTCTGGTATGCGAAATTCTTCCACGGCTCCCTAATAACAACCACCCAATAACTTTAGATGTAAAAATGGCAAATAGGAAAAAAAATTAGACTATACATATCTGAACTTCCTTGCTTCTATGAAGTAAAGATTGATGAGAAAATTGTAAGAACCAAAAGACTGAGACTGGAAAGTATACACTATTGATTGGAGTTTCCTTGAGCTGACAGCAAGTACAAGTATGGGAGGGAATCAATTGGAAGAATAAGAGATGGCAAATGACTATTGAGCAAAAAGAACAAAGGCAATGGATAATATTTGTGTTTCACTCGTATTTCTTGACTAGAATAGCATGGGCTTTCTTCGACTAGAGTGGCAGAACCTTTTATAATTAGGCAATTTGGGTGCAGCTATGAAAGCTGTGTTTTTTCGTTTGTCATGCCGATTAGTTTAATTCGGAGATATGCAAGTTGTCGAAATCATTTATTTCATGATATCTATATTTGGATTTTAATTTTTTTAATATAAATTTGGATTAGAATAATAAATATAATTGGAAAAAAAAATTAAGGTTAAAAAAATTATATTATAATATTTATATTTATATTTAAAAATATATTATAATTGATAATTTTAAAATTAAAAATTAGGTATATTATAATTATTTTAATAAATATATAAATGGAAAATGTATTTTAATTATTAACAAAAATTATTAAAAATTTATATATATAATATTTATAGTTATATTTAAAAAATATATTATAATTGGTAATTTTAAAATTAGAAATTAGTTACATTGTAACTATTTTAATAAATATAAAATGGAAAATGTATTTTAATTATTAACCAAATTTATAAAACATTATTTTTTTATATGTGTTATTTTTAAGAATAAAAATTATTTTAAATCTATAAACTAATGAATTAATATGTTGATTAATTCATCTATAAAGACACCATGGCCTAGTTAAACAATTGGGATATTGACGAGAATGTCGCATTGCAAAACATTAATAACATTAAAAATATTGTTACTTCTAAGTTCAAAGAAAAATACTAACATTAAAAATATTGTTACTTCTAAGTTCAAAGAAAAAATGTGGTGTGAGAAAAACTTAGCAACTAAAAGAAAATTAAGATATTATAAGGAGGTCATCAACCGCACCCTAGAAGATCAAAAGTATCTTTCTATTTTAACTAGCTCAAAGAAGAAAATTAATATAGCCAAGATTAGAACAAACTCTCATGAGCTCCATAGTGAAACGAGTCGTTGTGTAGTGCCTAAAACACCATGGATGGAAAGGTTCTACCATCTCTATGAGAATAGGAACATCGAGGATGAAAATCACTTCCTATTAGAGTGCCCCACCTACAACCATATTAGATCTCAGTTTCAAAATCTTTGTTGCAACACTGACCTTCCTAGCCTTTTACGTTGTCAAAATTACAGTGAGCTCGAGAGGCTTCTCTCCAAGCTTTTTGAGTATAGGAATAAAATCTTAAATCAAACTAAATAATCCGTTTCTTTAGGTCCGATAGACCAAAGTTTGGTCTCAGTGGACTTTAACCATCATCATCATCATCAAGATCTTCCAAAAAATTATATGGAAATTATTGGTCTGTTCATTTCAAATCCCTCAATCTAGGTTCATCATCATGACTAGGGTAAAGAGCAAGATCAACATATTGCTAAAATATATGATAATGATGATGATGGTGGTGGTTAACGTCCGCTAAGACCAAACATTGGTCTATCGGACCTAAAGAAACAAATTATTTATTTTGATTTAAGATGTCAAATGACTATTGAGCAAAAAGAACAAAGGCAATGGATGATATGTGTGTTTCACTCATGTTTCTTGACTAAAATAGCATGGCCTTTCATCAACTAGAGTTGCAGAGCGTTTTATAATTAGCCTTTAGGCAACTTGGGTGTAGCTATGAAAGCTGTGTTTTTTTCGATTATTGTGTCGATTGGATTAGTTTAATTTGGAGATATGCAAGTTGTCCAAATCATTTATTTCATGTTATTTACAATTGGATTTTTTTTAATATAAAATTTATATTAAAATATTAAAAACTTAAGGTTAAAAGATTTATATTATAATATTTATATATATATTGAAAAATATATTATAATTAATAATTTTAAAATTAAAAATTATATAATATAATTGTTTTAATAATTATAAATGAAAAAATTATTTCAATTATTAATAAATTTATTGAAAGTTTATAAAACATTATTTATATATATATGGAGTTATTTTTATAATAAAAAATATTTTAAATTTATAAAATAATGAATTAATATGTTATATTTTATCAAAATTGTTTCAATTATAGTTAAAATTACTATTTGTTTCTCGAGGGGATGGTATAACGATGTCTAATTTTGATTAGAACATTAAAAAATAAAAGAGGAGATGGTGTTGCAAAATATAGATAATATTAAAAATATTATTGAGATGATAAATAATCATAAGGAGAACTGAACCTAGGTTATTATAAGAAAGTGACAAACCAAATCTAGAAAATCAATCATATCTATTTTAACTAGTTTGAAGATGAAAACACATTCTCTTATACTATACTCACATTAAATCTAAATTTCAAAATATTTATTACATTATGAATCTTCTTGATTTTTTAAATTATCAAAATTATGGTAATTGTAGAATAATTTCTTTTAATGTGTTATAAGCATATAAATGAAATAATAAAGTATTTAAAATAATATATTTTCTTAGGGTTAAATAAACTATTTTGATTTAAGTAGAAGTAATTATTATCTTTATGATATATAATTTAATTATTAAAATATAAATTACAAAATTGTTTTTAAAATATTGATTCTAATAAAAGTGGGTTTGGAGTATGTTTTATAACTTCTTTTGCTTCGCTAAGAGTTTGTCTTCTTTGGACATGAAGAAATAGGTTAAAGGCCCAAGATCCATAGGTATGTGGCAACACTGAAAGCCTACTCCTTCTGGTCAACAAATGAGTCATTCCAAGTGGCATGGTTTCCTTGAATAAGCGTGATAAGTCAACCTGCATTTGTAAATAACAATCAGAGAAGATTGTTATCATTGCCAGTTTGACAGCTAAATTACTATAAGTTTTCCTACAATTTATATATATATTATCACGATTAAATTAAAAACAAATATATATATATATATATATATATATATATATATATATATATATATATTTGTTTTTATATATATATTTGTTTTTAATTCCCCAGATGCAGGTGGCACTACAGCTCTTAATGCTCATCATGCAGCACATTAAAGCCTGGTACTGCCAGCTGCAGAGCAGCATGGCTTCCCAAGACTTCACCTTGCGCGAGCGGGAGGGAGGTTTTAAGGCTAGATCTGGTAGGAGATTTGCATTAATGGCTCGCGCTGTTCAACGCAACATTCCCTCTGTTATAATCATGTCGATCCTTTGTGTCTTCCTCACACCTTGCGCTCAGTCTCACGGCAACAGAACCTGGTTAGCGGGGGTAGATGGTGACGGGCCTATTCTTGCTCACAGACGCGAGCTCCAGGCTAAATTTTTCAGGGTAAGCTCTCCTCTGTTCTGGACTTAAGCATTGGTTGTATTGTGCCTTCGTCTTGGGTGTTTTATGTGCATTCAATTTGGTATCTCTGTCGTTTCAACCAACCCTGTTTTGTAGTCTCTGGTTTCTATAATCTCTCTGCGCCCTACCCTTCGTCAGTCATAATGGTTCGTTCGAGTAAAAGACATCGCTCTGTGGGGCGTCATGACAGTGGCTTGCATTCATCTGCCAATCACTCTGTAGAACCTGAGCAGGCGCCCATCAATCCTCCCCCCACCCATGAGGCTGTGCCACCTTTGAGCTCTGTGCGCAAGCCAATTCCGAACAGTGCTTTCCAAACCACGCACTTTAAATTTCAAAGTAATCTGAACAAGCCTCTTATTACTGCTCACATCACCATTATCCTCTCAGAAGAGGAAAATCAAGTCTCCCCTCTGGCCTGCATTGCTCCTGATCCTTCCCAAAGTAGTGAGCATTCCATGGATAAAGATAGCCCGGATAATTGGAAAAGTGAGAAGTCTGGTCAAGAGGAATTTCTCAAAATTATTTCGCCCCTTGAAGACATAGGCCCTGCTGTTGAGGAAGGGACTCACGGTGAAGCAAGTCACTCCATTGCAATCCCTGTCAGCGAAATGGATGGCAATGAGAGTTTGAGGACCGGCAGTGCGTGTCTGGTTGAGGAAAAGAATCATGGCAAGGTTAAGGAAGGGTAGCGCCACCTGGGACCGCTTTTTCCTTTCTGTTTTGGCTACTGCTCAGATAACCACCTACAGGCATCCTCGCTCACAGTCAGGATTTAGCACTCATGACCTGTTGTTTTTGGCTTCCCGCTGGGGAATTGGTGATACACTTACTGCTGGTTTGCACTGATTTCGCGCTTTTGTTGCCAATGTCTCCTTCTCAGCTAAACATGTCACTCTCTGTGTTTTATATTTGGTTTTTTGCTATATGTAACTGGTCTCCCCAACTTCTTTTTGTAAGGGGGCAGTTTTGCTTTGTTGAGTGTCCTCAAGCTATGATTTCTGAGGCCTCAACTCTATGTAAAAATATTCTTCTTTTCAGTTAATAGAATTTAATATTTGCAGAGAAAAAAAAATTATGTGTTTTTAATTTAATCGTGATAATATATATATATATATATATTATCACGATTAAATTAAAGACAAACAAATAAATATGTATATATATATATATATATGTTTTAATTATAATTTAAAACATATATATATATATATATATATAATTAAAACATATATATATTTATTTATTTATTTATTTATTTGTTTGTTTTTAATTTAATGTGATAATATATGTATATTATCACGAGTAAATTAAAAACAAATATACATATAAAATAATTGTTTATTAAGTCCGATAAATCATTGTTTGGTCTCAGCGAAAGTTAACCATCATCATCATCGTATAAAATAATTAAAATTAAAATTAAAAAATAGATATAACGTAATAGATATTATAATAAATAACTAAAAATAAAATATAATGTAATAAAAATTATAATAAAGAAATTGAAAATAACTAAACAACTAAAATGCAATACATGAAAGAAGTTAATAATAATAAAAATTAATTTGACGTTATGGTCAACACTTGATAACACCATGCATATTTCAGAAGCAATTTCCTGGGACCATTAAAAATTGGCATTCTTATGCTTTCGCAAATCCCATTCTTAAAAATATGGACCCTCCTCTTCGGATTCTAACCATGGGCACGACGGAAAGAACCAAATCGAAGAATCTTTTATAATAGCCCTCTACAGCTAAATGAGATGTGGAAAATTGTCAAAGCCAGTGGTAAAGATTCAATTATTCTTTCCCATACAATTAAGGCTGAATTGTTCAAGTCATGGGAGTTAATAACTCCAAACTTTCTCGGTCAAAATCCTAACAACCATATGACTTTATCCATTTCCACTTATTGGTCTCCTCTTTTTTTTTACATTAAGTTAAATTTTGATGGACCCTCCAAAGAAAACCTCGGCATGGATGGCTATGGTGGTGTGTTTAGAGATTATTCTAAACAAATTCTCTTTTTCTAGTATGGTAATTTAAAATTCACAAGTAACAACGCAATTAAACTTAAAGCTCCTAAACATGGATGGATTACATTTAGCCCTTTCTCTAAATTTCTCAAAGCTTATAGTTGAAAGGGATTCTTAACTTATCATCAATATATCATCAATAAAGTTTCCAAAAGTTAGAGATTAGAAAGTAGTCTAGAAAACGTAGCCAAATTATTACTCTGCAATCTTGTAATTCTCACCTCACATATCAAGAGATAGGGCAACAAAATCACAAACCTTCTAGCCAATCAAGGATGTACAAGCCAATCCAACCAATTAAGTACAACTTGGTAAGCTCTACCCATGTTTGATATAAAACAGCAATGCTTAGACCTTGCAAAACAAGATTCTTCTCCCTCGAATGAGGTGGTAGGGAAAAGATAGTTGGCAGGGTCACCCAACTAAGTATCACAACTGGTGGGCGTTGCACATCACCCCCCATCCTTAATTAAACTCCACACACCTCACCATTATGGTGACACTAAATTTACAGCATGAGGAGTTCGATAGCCTCAATTGGATTTTAATTACTAGTTAGTCCATCATCATCTCCAAGCTAAATGCAGACCAGAAGATGTGGGAGGTGTTGAAGTGTTGTGTTTCAACACCAATGAGGTTAATTGCACGGCAAGCCATCTACACCATGCATGCATAAACATGAAAGCACTATGAAAAAACAAGTTATTACCCAAGCTAGGGAACACTGGTATTGTCCATCTACACATCAACCAACACAAACGAGAACTCATGGTGGCGGGTTTCCACTTGCAACTCTCGGGTTCAAAAGGATCAGCTATAAAAATTTGTAGCCTTCTACAGGTGTGCTTCAAGTTTAGTTATTTCTATTACAAGCTTTTCAAGTTCTTTTTCCATTTATGGTTTTACTTGTATATTTTGATCCTCCCTTCCTCATTATCCTCCTTGTTGTCTCACTCCATTTCTTGCTATGATACCTCACGCTTTCACGCCTTTTCTTCAATTGTTTCTGCTTTAAGACCTTTAATATTTATTTCTAATGATCTTGGAAAACTCTAATGTCAAAGGATATCTCTGGGCAGCATATTGAAACACTCCTTGCTCTTTCTCCCTACTACTTGTTAAAAAAACTAAGTCTAACACATCAAAAAAATTTCTTGCATTATCTGGTTTATTTCACCTACTTGTTTATTCCTTAACAAGTTTTTTAACCATATAAATACTAAAAATAAACACAAATGCAGTCTCAACTCATATACACATCATCAACTGAAATAATAGACAAACACACAAGGGGCATCGTTATTATTGAACAATCTCCCCCAGAAAAACCCAACTTGGGAAAATCGGTGCAGCAGTTTTGAGGGTTTTATTATTAAGCAACTTTCTTGAGTACAACTAGGGTACCAAACTGGCTCACCCAACAGAGATTTCTATCTAGCAGTAATACCTCTCCTCGAAAGTAGATATTCAGCTTCTCAGCACTAGTCTGCCCCACGAAAATCCTTCCAGCGCTTCTCCAAGGCTCTGTGTCAGCCCTGCTAGCCTCTGCATAGCTCTGGAACCCTTTGTTTCAGCCTTCTACCTCTCGCGTCAGCTCTCTGGCAGTCTGTGTCACCCACGCAGGCCCTTCAGCCTCTGTGTAGTCACTAGCTGCCTCTACGTGGCTCCTGCTACCTCTGCATAACCTCCTCAATCACTGCGTTGGCCCTTTGCACTATCTCTGCCTCTCTACTATGTACTCATTGCCCCTCGCTGCAACTCAGATCACTTGTTCGAATTTTCTCAGTAAACCCCACTCCAAAAAATCGAACTGACTGATCAACTTGGGGTATCTCCAACTGACCCTCAAGCCTCCTCTTATACTTTTCTTGTTGAGTCTCAACGACCGAGATTAAGCCTCTAATCAACGGCTAATATTAGATTGGGTTGATCCATTTCATTTAGAACATTCTCACCCAGTGTTATATTAATACCTATTAATATTTTTAATTTTCCTAAGTTTAGACTTAGGAACTCCATTAAAAATATTAATTATTTTAATATCTCTCTAACAGGGTGGAATTTCCCCAAACCATTTCTGGGTTTTGGAGATCTCATGTGTTTTAGCCTCTCCACCAATTTTCATGGCTAGAGCACATACGATGCTACCACAAATCAACACTACTTTCATGGTAGTCGCTTCTCTTGGTTCCTTTGTGATTGGTTCCAATCTAAGCAATAATATGCCATGGCAACAAGACTCAATGTAAAGAGGGGTGGCAAACTACAAAGAAATGTGACAATCTTAAGTCCAACAAAGAGCAAAGACCATGGCTAGGAGGTACAAGGAAAACACAACGTGCCGATCCAGGAGGAAATTGAGCAAGTTGAACAAGAGATTGTTGAAGAATGAGGTTGTTTGTAAGATATAAAAGTTGTTGGAGAATTTGTTGACTGAATTCTAGATGTCGGCCATACCCGAGGAAGACTTAACCACTACATGCATGCCATTAATATTTAGTATTTACTAACATCTCAAGATGCTTATGGGACGAGTGCTAATGGACCATAACTCAACAAAGGAAGAAATGTTGCTCATATTGAAAATTCAACTTATTTCCCAAAGAATTAATTGACATATGGAGCAAATTGAGACGCACCTAAGAATTCCTCAAGATCCAGACTACTCACCAAGAAGCAGCGAGGAACTAATTGTTGTTGATTGAGTGTGAATCTCAAAAATTTGGTTGAAGCACTCAATACTCTCAATTTGTGTTACTCTATATATATGCTTTTCTAGTTTTAAGTTGGTAGTTTTTCTTGCTAATCTGAAATCAAAAAATATTAATTTTTTGCTTACAACTCTATCTTAAGTCAAAATATTTTGTACGTTGAAGAAACTATAGCATTGTCACTGATCAAATTTCTCTAATAACAAACCAAGGCAAGCTATGATGTATATTTTTATTAGAATCTAATGAAATGATTCACCTTTACTTACAAAATAATAGCAATAAAATATTACATTTTAATAAAAATATATAATATTTCTATTTAAACCCAAAAAAAGACAAATTATGTAAATTTTTAAATAATTATCCACATTATTAAGCAATATCATTTTAAATAAGTTATAAATTTAAAAAAATTATCACTTATAAAACTATAAATCTTAATAGCATTTTAAAATAATTATCATTTATTAAATGATAAATCTTAATAACATTTTAAAATAATTATCTTTTATAAAACTATAAATCTTAAATAACAATTTAGTTTACAAATAACATAACAACAACGAACTTATTAAATATTAAAAATAAAAAAGGTTTTTAGCTTACCACATTGTCGACACCAACACCTTCTAGGCAGACAAGTGAGTCGTTATGCACGCACATCAAACTAGGTACAGGCTAACATTGGTCGCAGGGGCTAGGTACAAGGCTAACACTAACACCTTCTAAGGGCGAACAATATATATATGGATTTATTGCTTCATTAATGGGTGAGGGCCATATATGCTACTTGTGAAAAAATGTTGCAATAATTGATTTATTTCTCCTACTTATTTTCAATAAGTTATTCACCAATACTTTAGTAAATATCAAAATAGATTTAGTTGCGGTCTTCACAAATTAGGAATTGAAAATTAAAAGGCAAGAGAAACATCAACATATGAACAATCACATTGACACACTTGTTTTTGGACAATTGTCCCCAGAAAAACCCAATGTGGGAAAACCGGTGCAGCAGACCTGAGGGTTTTATTATTGGCAGTAAATATCTTAATACAATTTGGATGTCTTAAAAAAACGGCAATCCACTCAGAGAAGATACCTGAGAATTCTCTCAGACTGATTCTGGAGATTTTGCTTTGTCCCCAGCTCCTGGATGACCCATTGTGCATTCTCTACGTGAGCTTACGCAGCCTTTGCGTGATTTTTGCGTAGAGGCTCCCTCTGACAGTGTCAACCTGGATTGTTGTCGCTTCTGCTACTGAGAAATCGAGATTTCTCTTGCCAATCACCTATTGTGGTTCTCGGCACTGATCTCTGCTTATCCCCTGCCCTTTTGCGTTACCCTCCACCAGTTTTTGCGTTGTCCCTCTGCATCAATCTCCTTTAGTTGCTGCGTTGTCCCTTCTTGGCCCAGCACTGGCTCTATTATCCTTCGTATATTCACTGGAACTGGAAATCACTTCCTTCTAGTACTGCCTCTGATCCTCACTGCTTGATCATTGGTTCGAATTCCTTAGCAAACCCTGCCCTAGGAAAATCGAACTAACTGATCAACTCTCTATGTGTCGCCAAATGAACCCCAAGCCTTCATCTTATACTTTTCCTGTTGAGACTCCAATGACTGAGATTAAGCATTTAATCAACGGCTAAGATTAAAACATGACTTGATCCGCCTTCTGAATCATTCTCACCCATATTTTGATTAATACCATTAATATTTTAATTTTCCTAAGTTTAGACTTAGGAACCCCATTAAAAATATTAATTATTTTAATAAAATACAATCCAGATGGAATTTCACCAAATGGTTTATGGGTACTTTAGAACTCATGTGCTTTAGCCTCTCCACCAATTTTCAAGGCTAGAGCACTTCCGGTGCTACCAAAAACTAACACTCCCTCTTAGCGAGGAAAGTGCTTCAACAACAATGTCCAACTTCATGTTGCTCTGCTTCTAAAGCACCTCCTTTCTGCACTGTTGTTGCCACCAACATTGTGTTGTTGCTACTACTGTATTGTTGCCCATGACACTGCCACTACCATTGTTGCATCTGTACTACAACTCCTTCTCAAACGCTGCATCACTCTATTGAAAGGGATTTTCCAACATACCCATATGTTTCCGAAATTGAACAAACTTTGCTCTTCCTAGAGCCTTGGTGAGTATGACTGCTACCTGATTTCTTGTGGGGGTTTACTCCAACTGTACCGCTCCACGCTGAACACATTCTCTGATAAAGTGACATTGAATATCGAAGTGTTTGGAGCGATCATGAAATACTAGATTTTCAGAGAGCTTGATACAACTCTAATTATCACAAAAGGTCCTCGTCGCTTCCATCCTTTTCCTAAATAGATTTACAAGCAGTTTCCTGAGCCATATAGCTTCACATGTTGCTTTGCTAGTTGTTGTGTACTCAACGTCAGCAGAGCTCAAAGCTACAAACTTATGCTTCTTACTACACCAAGAGGTCATCCCAGATCCAATACCGAAGCAACACCCAATGGTACTTTTCCTGTCTACTAAACTTCTTGCCCAATCTACATCAGTGAATCCACTCAATTCAATATCATTGCCCTTGGTGTATCTTAATCCAAAATTGATTGTTCCCTGCACATACCTGAGAATGTGCTTTGTTGTTGCCCAGTGTGCCCTTTTTGGTTCCACCATGAACTGACTAAGGGTGTTGATAGCATAACATATGTCTGGTCTGATGTTGACTAGATACATAAGCGACCCAATGAGTTGTCTGTATAAGGTGGGGTCCACTTCCTTGTCCCCTGAAGCATCTATTTTCTTCCAATTGGTAATCATAGGCGTAGCCATAGGTTGACAATCCTGCATTCTGAATCTTTTCAAAAATTCTGATGCATATCTTCCTTGGCCAAGGAAGATCTCACCACCCCACTGCCAAACTCCCAATCCCATAAAATAGTGCATTAACCCCAATTCCTTCATATCAAACTCAGTTTCCAAGTTCTTCTTACAATCCTCTATGAGTCTAGATGATCCTGTCAAAAATAGATCATCCACATATAATACTAGAATTAACGGCTCACCTTCTACCAGCAAATCATAAAGATTGGGATCGACATCACTCTTGATGAATCCCAACTGCTATAAGTAGTTGTCAATTCGACCATACCAAGCTATGGGTGCTTGTTTTAGCCCATACAAGGCTTTCTTCAACCTACACACATGAGTTCTCTTTTCATGTGTTCTAAAACCTTCTGGTTGTTCGATATATACTTCTTCTTCTATCACCCCATTCAAGAACATTGTCTTGACATCCATTTGGTGAATCTCCCATCCCATCTGTGTTGTAAACGATATAATGGATTTGATGGAAGTATACCAAGCTACTAGGGCAAAGGCTTCCTCATAGTCTATTCCTTCCTTTTGTGCATATCCTTTTGCGACGAGCCTAGCCTTGTACTTGTCTACGCTGCCATCTGCAACATACATGATCTTGTAGATCCATCTCAAACCCACAACTAATTTGATCTCTAGTCTTGGTACAATTTCCCAGACATCATTTGTCATGATAGAACTATACTCTTCTACCATGGCATCCACCCATACCTGGTGTTGTACAACTTCTCGAAAACTAGAAGGTTCTTCGACCTGAGCTACCAATGCTTGGTACCTGTCAGGTTGTCTATGCTACCTTTTCTCGGCTCTAGGAGCTCCAACGAATTCCTCTATGTCCCTCAAAGTTTGTCGTACTTCTTGGCTAGTTCTTCCACTAGTGGTGGGAGGTTCCATTTGTTCCTCTTCCTGTTGTTGTACCTATTGTGACACTCCTGGCTCCTCTTCTCTTGAGGAGATGCTAGTACTAGTTACCGTGCTTGAACCAAACACTTGTCTTCCTGCCAGATCTGATCCCTGTTGTTGGACCAAAGGAGCATCCTCAACCTGTTCTTCAAACGGCATCTCACGAGATTTCCTGAAGGCTCTATCTTCCATGAACTTTGCATCTTGTCTTACTGCAATCTTCTTACTGCAGGGAATGTAGATTCGATACGCCTTTGAAGTCTCACTATAACCCACGAGATACCCAACGTCAGCAGTCTGCTCTAACTTGCTCCGCTTCTCTTTAGGAATATGGCAATAAGCCACACTTCCAAATATCCTGAGGTGACTTACTTCTAGGTTCTTTCCCGTGAAAACTCCCTCTGGAGTCTTTTTCCTAAAGCCCTGTGAGGAGTCATGTTCTGAATGTGTACAGTCGTGGTACATGCTTCTGCCCATAAAAACTTGGGTAGATTTTGATCATATAACATCGCCTTTGCTGCTCCAACAATAGTTTTGTTCTTCCTTTCTGCGACTCCATTATGTTTTGGACTATAAGGTGTTGTCCATTCTCTTCGAATCGCTTCTTTTGCAAAAAAATTGTGAAGTTTTTATGCGTGTATTCTCCGCCATTGTCTGAGCGCAATATCTTGATCTTCCTTCCTGTCAGGTTTTCCACTAGAGAAACCGATCAAAGACCTCATCCTTGGTTCACTAAAAATGAATCCAAGTTTTCCTGGAATAGTCATCTATGAAGGTGACAAAATACTCAGCACCATTGATGGCCCTTATAGACATTGGACCGCAGATGTCTGAGTGTATTAAGCCCAATACACTCTTAGCTCTATTGTTGCTTCTAGAATACGTTGCTTTGGCGTACTTGCCTAGCACGCAGCCTCTGCATGTATCGTCATGCTTGGTAGTAAGCACTGGAACCCCCGTAACAGTTTCCTTGAGCATCCATAATGCCCCATGATGTACGTGTCCCATCCTCTATGCCACAGCTCATTTAATTCTTTTTCTCCATCGACATTATTGCTTATCAGTGCCATATGAGACTCGAGTTGTAACTTGTATAATCTATTCCTTCGAGTTCCAATATGGGCCCTCTCTTTCCACTTCAGATGCTTGACATATACTCTATTACCAATGAAGTACACATCATATCCCTTATCTTGTAATTGAGAGACAAAAATCAAATTCATTCCCATAGCTGGCACATGCAGTACATTCGTGGCCCGAAGACTATCTCCTGTTGTTGTCTGGAATATAACAGTTCCTTTTCCTACTGGGGTGCATTTAGTCATGTTACCCATTGTGATTTGGAAGTTCATATGTTCCTCGTGATAGCTCGAGAAATAATCTCGTCTCTAGTCAGATGAGTTGAAGCCCCGCTATCAATGTATTAGTCCTCTGCTGATGCAGAACTCGATAAGCAAGCAAATTCCTCTTCTAGCCTGGAAGCTAATTCGGAAATATTTTGATCCCAATTGTTCTTCATGCCCTTTTTCTTTGCTTCCACCTTTACCTGGACCTTGCTCTGATACCATGTGATAATTTGTTGCAATAATTGATTTATTTCTCATACTTTATTTCAATAAGTTATTCACCAATACTTCAGTAAATATCAAAATAAATTAAGTTGCGGTCTTCACAAATTAAGAACTGAAAATTAAAAGGCAATAGAAACATCAGCATATGAACAATCACATTAACACACTTGTTTTTGGACAATTGTCCCTAGAAAAACCCAATGTGGGAAAACTGGTGCAGAGGATCTAAGGGTTTCTATTATTGGCAATAAATATCTGAATACAATTTGGATTCCTTAAAAAAATGGCAATCCACTCAAAGAAGATAACTGAGAATTTTCTCACACTGATCTATGTTTATCCCCAACCCTTCTGCGTCAACCTCCTCCAATTTATGTGTTGTCCCTCTGTGTCAAACTCCTTCAGTTATTGCGTTGTCCCTTCTTGGCCCAACGTTGGCTCTATTATCCTTCTCTGTATATTCACTGGAACTGGAAATCACTTCCTTCCTATACTGCCTTTGATCCTCACTGCTTGTTCACTGGTTCGAATTCCTTAGCAAACTTTGCCCTAGGAAAATCGAACTGACTGATCAACTCTCTATGTGTCTCTAAATGAACCCCAAGCCTCCATCTTATACTTTTCTTGTTAAGACTTCAACGGTCGAGATTAAGTCTCTAATCAACGGCAAAGATTAAAACATGACTTGATCCGTCTTCTAGATCATTCTCACCCATATTTTGATTAATACCCATTAATATTTTAATTTTCCTAAGTTTAGACTTAGGAACCCCATTAAAAATATTAATTATTTTAATAAAATATAATCCGAGTGGAATTTCACCAAACGGTTTTTGGGTTCTAATGCTACCAAAAACTAACATAATCTACTTGGTTAAATCAGATGAGTGGCATATACTACACCCGCTCATTAATGGAGCGATAGCTCCATATATTTTGATTGCCCCTTCTAAGCAAACAAAGTGAATCAATATGTGCACACATCAAACCGGGTATAGGCTAATATTGGTCGCAAGAGCTAGGTGCACGCTGGTGCATAGGAGTACAAGGAGAAGCCATGGCGGCCACTTTGCCACGGCCTGAAGCGAAACTCTTTAATCACTAGACCTTTGAGGATGTAGAACATTTCAAGATGATGGGGGCTCTCAGGGTCGAGGTTTGGTGGTCCAACAAGGGTTTTTTTGTTCGAATCCTAAAGCGAGTTGATATATTGGTGCACCACCGCCTTCAGTCGGGCAGGGCAATGGTGGGCATACAAGAGAGTTTAAGCCTTCAGTCGGGCGGGGCGATGGAGGGTATGCTATGACTCTTGGCAACTTTGCAGCTAGCGAGCATGGTGGCTACACGAATGAAGGTTATGTCAGTGGTGCAAGTTTTGGCAATTTTGGTGGCGGGTATAGCATGGGTGGGTTTGTTGCAGTCTTGTCGCCTCCTCTTAGTGGAGGTTATGGGGGTGGGCTCTGATGATTGGATATAGGCATCCACCTGCTACAGACCCCTCTCTAATGGTTGAATATGTGCATCCACTTGCTACAAGCCCCCCTCTAGTGGGTGTATTATGCCAACTATGGCCCAAAGCGACTAATGGACGTTGGTTACAGTGAGCAGAACCCCAACAAGGTGCATGGTTATAGAAATGGACCTGCGACAACATATCCTTTTGGCGATAGGGGTTACAATTTTGGTGCCCCTCATGGATTTGATACATGATTTGATGCATCGGTCACGCCTTTTAAAATGGTATTGGGTGGAGACTTCAGAGACTCTCACAAGTCTCTCAATGGATTTCCAAATACAATACAGACGACAGATGGGGGGTTGACGTTTCAAGTAGTGCAACTATGGGCGAATATGGAGTTGGTGGTGGCAGAGCTCCTTGCTAATGGGATAACGAATGCTCTTTCTAGCTAGAGAGGAGGGAGTCATGGCGCAGCGAGGCGAACTGGGCCAGAGAGGTCCAGAGTGAGTAACTTCTTTTATCAAATTATCTTCTAGCGTTGTTGTTTTCCTTGCTGATCAGACTAGCTTCCAGTTTATTTCTTGCCAGTCAGAGTATCTTCTAGCATTGACATAGTAATGTGTGGTTGCATGTTACTAGGCTAAATCTGATGCTCCCAACGGGATTCTGCAACGAGTCCGCTTACCTTCTTTCTTGTTTTTTTCACAATTTGGTGCCTAGGGCTGGTTGTTCTTAGTTTTTTTAAGTATGGTGCTAATATCAATCATATGTTATATGGGGAGGTTGTGGTCCAAAAGCTAGGTGTGGTGGTTTGCTCCCCACAAGTCTTGTGCCTTGTGGTCCAATCTTCAGCAAGGCTATGTACACTTGCGCGAATTCTTCAATTGAAAACAAAAATATATATAGAGAGAGATAAAATATACTAACACATATGCTACATACATACTATATGTATGCATATTTTTATTTAATAAGAAGTTATTGGCATTTTCTTTCTTAGAATATATATATATATATATATATAACAACAACAACAAAAATCCAATTTACTCATTGAACATGGTGATCCCGTTTTGTCTATTTATGATATTACCTGATTGCCTTAGTGCTATAATTCTGCATTAATCAACCTTTTGGTATAGTATTGAGCAAACTTAAAACTTTGTTGCATTCAACGTTGTCCGGTGTGGAAATGTTTACATTACAAGCTTCTTGTTTAAATCTGAATTCCTTTCGTCCTTCAAACATATTGTACAAGTTTTTCAATATATTTAAGGTTGTTTTGTCTTGACGTTAGTCCAACTAAAAAAGAAATTCCAAAAAATTACAAATATGTAAACAGAGCATATTATTGAAATCAAATGTGACACCATTCAAAGCTAACCGACCATATTAAGCATATTACTGAGATTGACACCTTAATTGCTTCCTGCATGAATAGCATGGCAATGAGCATTCCAAAGAGCTCTCCCGCTACTCTCGTGAATCTGTTTATCAGGTCACATGCATTGGCAATCCCCATAAGTACTAACATAATCCCTGTCCACACACATACCCTACAAAACAAAACAAGAAAAAGTAAGATCTCCTCGTCTTAATATAGGATCGTCATATTTCCAATCAATGAAGTACATTGCAATGTTTAACCTCTCATGACTGCACCGATAGGTCTATTCTATCATCTAGGTGAGGGAGATCTCGCCTGCTTAGTGTGTCCAGAAAAGATAGATTCCTTTTTTTCTCAGGTAGATCTCTCCTAGATTCCTTTTATTTCTCAGGTAGATCTCTCCTGCTTAATGTGTCCAGGAAAGATAGATTCCTTTTTTTCCTCAAATGTGATGTTTATAGAGAGGTCAGAGAAGATCTCTCTTTCTCACTCAGTCCGGGAAAGACAGATTCATGTTTTTATTAAATATGATAAGTGTATAGAGAGATTAAAATCCTCTGGACTCTACTTGCACCTCAAAATATATAACTCTATTAAAGATAGATGAGGTTTGTGCATTAAAGATAGATGAGGTTTGCACTTCAATGTATTATTTTTTAATAAATAATGTGATTTTTAAGCTAGTTGTTTTTGTGTCACAAATAAAGAGATGTCATATACTAATTTGATGATTGGCTTGGCAACGACCTTAAATTGATATGCAATTGATATGCAATTGCTTAAACAATTGATATGCAATTGCTTAAACAAATTGGAATCAGAATGATCCACCCCTTCATGGTTCAAAACCTATTTAATGATTGGCTTGGCAACGACAAGAGATGTCATATACTAATTTGATGATTGGCTTGGCAACGACCTTAAATTGATATGCAATTGCTTAAACAATTGATATGCAATTGCTTAAACAAATTGGAATCAGAATGATCCACCCCTTCATGGTTCAAAACCTATTTAATGATTGGCTTGGCAACGACCTTAAATTGATATGCAATTGCTTAAACAAATTGGAATCATGAATGATCCAGCCCTTCATGGTTCAAAACCTATTGATTGCTTCATGGTTTAAAACCTATTGATGGCTCACTCCTGTCAGATACGTTCGATGTCCAGGGATCAGAAACCCTATGGATGCTATCTGCAATTCAAATTATTATTGAATACATTGAGGATTGAGATTTGCACTTAAAGATACTACTTCCATGCCAATATGGCAAATTTTAAGCACTACCATGATTCTTTGCTCCCAACTGGCTCAAACCATGAATGGGTAAGTTCTGAGCATAAATAGCCAACTCATTCATGAGTCAACCCGTTGATGTCTCCAGTCAGTTCATGTAATCATTAAAATTAACTTATTCAAGTGATTATAAGACAAATGTACTTATGTTTGCACTTCCAAGTGATCCCTCTTGGTAAGTTTGTTTTTTTTTCAAAATAAAACCATGAGTCTATGCTAATAACACCTCAATCTCGAAATCTTTTTAAAGCACAAATATCAGTGGGACAAATATCATAAATTACTTACCAGCCTGCCCATGCTAAGAAGAGCTCATGACCAATCTCTGTTCTCTTCTTAGCGAACTCATACATATATTTGTACATCAATGCAGTAGGCTCTGCCACCCCTAAAATTAACAAGGACTGTCCTCCAAAGATCGAATGGATGATTCCACATATCGCAGTTGATGAAAGCGTATGCACAGCATTCAGTCTTCCCTCTATTAAAAAAGAAACAAATTCACAGCTTAAATCAGTACATAAAAGGTTTTCGCCATCTTCATGATAAAGAGTACCCAAAACCCTAAAATTATAACTTATATTTCTGCAGTTTCACCTGTTTCTCTCTCGAGCTGCTCTCCAAAGGCTATCACAGGCAGAGCCGAAGCGAAGAAAATATAAGTGGCAGGGGCCAATATTCTACAATTCAATCCATACATATGTATTATCAAAAAAATCCATGGATCAAAACCAGAGCCAAACAGAATATTAACCAAGATCCAGAGTTGCAGAAAATAATTGAAAGTCATGATTCAATTAACAAGCTCAAATAGTGCTACAATGGAGCATAGAATTGATATATAATTAAATATTACCTCATGCCGGCATTGAATCCATCAACCCAGTCTTGCTTGTAGCACACAAGCCTCCCTCTTACATCATTCGAGATGCCCCTGCAAGGCTGAAAGCCTCTTATATTCCCCATTGTCTTGAAGTCAAGCGATGAGATGCAAGACAGGAGTGCTAAATAAGCCGAGGATAGTTAATAAGAAGGCCACGGGGCTTCTTTAATCCACCTTGTCAGGTATATGTGTCCTCGGACTCTCATCCAGACCTTTGACGTGGAACACCCAGATAATTTATTGGGCACAGACAACCATGGCAGATCAGGTGGTGATGAATTCTATGACTGGCAATCCCCAGACTAGGTTGGATTTTACGCGGCTTTAGAGGTAAGGCGCTTCCTCTGGCCCGCATATCCATGTCCCTATTCTGTTTCATTCTGTTTCTGCAACTCAAAATAGATAACATGGAGGAGGGAGAGGGATAGGTATACGCACAAAGAGTATTCTTCAACAACTTCGCCTTCTTCGCTTCCTATCGTGTTTTGCGGAGGCACCATGACTGTAGTTGTGGTGTTTTGTGGAGGCACCATTACCGTAAGCCATCGATATTTTTCCCCGGGACTCCCAAATTCCGAATGTCGCCTCGTCCGCACAACATGCGCTCGGAAGCTTCCATAACTAAAACATGTCATTCTATTTATGGAAACACAGACTCCTATTATAAACAATCAACGATTTTTGCTCTCTTGTCATTCCCTCTTCCATTTCGCCGGAGTGTTTCCCGCGAACCAGAAGCATCAGGCCGGAATCTCAAATGCAAAAATATATATTTCGGATCTTACAATGTAACCGGGAAAATTTTGTTTTTCAAAATTAATATTAGAGATCTAGATTCCAAACTTTTGTCCCGATTTTAAGGAAAATTATACTATATATTAAATTAGTTTTGAAACATTCTAATTTGAACGTGCCGTTCAGACTTTGAACTGGTTTTAAAAATATGGAAACTAAATAAATTTATAAAGTAAAATTTGTTTAAGAAGAATTAATACTGCTTTTTTATTTTAAATATAGCTTAATTAAACTAAAAATTAATAAATAAATAAATAATTATTAATAAAATATTAAATTGTTAAATATAATCACTTAACATTGAAATATATAATTAACCAATATTATTTATATTAACATATATACACATTAATATATATGTTTATTTTTTAATATATAATTATGTGTTTTATTATATTTATGTATATATGTTTTTTTAGTTTAATAATAAGTGATTTTAAATTGAAAATCTAGAGAAAAATTATAAATCATGAAAATAGAAATAATAGAAAAAATCAAAATCAAAAAGTTAAATAGAAATAGAAACAAAAAATTATTAAATAATAAAAATGGAAATTATTAAAGATCCTATAATAAAACTTCAATCAATAACCTTACAAATAATTAAATTTAAATAAATAAATAACAAAAATTGAATTCCCAATATTAAACTACGAATAAGTGGTTGCATTTGGTCAAAGACAAACTAATAGGTAGTCAAAACTTAAGAAAAATGAATAAATTTGAAATTCAATGGAAACAAATTGAAAAAATTAAGAAGAAATTGATTACAAGCAAATTCAAGATTAAAAGTGTAGTTCCTTATGCTATCTTGTTAAGTGAAACATGGGTTGATCCTATTGAAGCAATTGCTATAGTGCGAGTAATGAGGTATTTAAAAAAAATTGAGCAAATGGAAGAGGGTAGATGGCCTAAGGTTATATTTAATGACATATTGTGCAACAGAAAAAAAGGCTTTGATGCAGCAAAATAACAAATTGTTTAGTAAATGGGGTATTTGCTTAAACAAGTGTCACATAAACAGCAAAGAGATAAAATATTTTGTTATGGATAAGTTCCACAAGCGTACTTGAGTTAAGGAGCTAGGAGGAAAGAAAAAAGTATTATACTGAAGTGTTTGATCCCACTCATAGTCATCAACCAAAAGCATACATAGAGGCCAATATCTCTTGGAGAGTCAAAATTCTTATTGCTCAGTTACGCACTAATTCTCATCAACTCTGTTGTGAAAGAGGGCGCTCGAAAAGGCCAAAAGAAGTGTGGGAGGAAAGAGGATGCATTTTTTGTTGTTCAAGAAAAGTGGAAACAGAAAAGCATTTCATTTTAGAATGTGAGGTCTTCAAAGACAACAGAGAAAGTTATGCAGATATGTTGGCAGCTAGGTCTTGGGATAAGTTATTTAGTGAGGGGTTTGTCGAAAAGTTGGGAGCATTCATTGTGAGGCTTCACAGAAAAATGGTCGAATACATCAAGCATACGAAGAAGCAATCTGTCCCATAGGCTATCTTTAGCCTCGTGGACGTTAAATAGCTTTCTTTCTTTCTTAAATTTTAACAAATAGGAAAACAAGTTAACTATAATGTACAGGTACACTGTTTTTTATTAAATAAAAAGTTTTTATAAATTATTTACATTTGCATGAAGAATAGAGTTTTATTATATTGAAAGATATTTTTATAATTTTATAGAAAGTGAACAAATATATATTAATATTAATTATGAATAAAAATATGTTTACTTTAAAGTAAAATAATTGTATGGTAGAGGGGTATGGGGTGGGAACCCGGCCAGCAGTCATTTCATAAGCCAGTAACTAAGCAAGTAACGAAAGCAGTAATGATGAAGCATTATATCTTTTATTATACCAACCGTGCATAATCAACTGACTTATGGTATTAAGAACCTGTGGTATTGACACATGGTATTCATGTGGAATATAATATCTTTTCGCTCTAAAAGAGTTTTGCATCTAAAGAGATTTGATCCATGGTATTCATGTGGAATATAATATTTTTTCACTCTAAAAGAGTTTTGCATCTAAAGAGATTTGATCCATGGTATTCATGTGGAATATAATATTTTTTCACTGTAAAAGAGTTTTGCATCTAAAGAGATTTGATCCCTCTGGATCCTTGGTAGATCTAAAATGATAAATCTAAATTGGTTTATATTCATTTTTTTCTATAAAAACAAAATTATTAAAACAAATATTTCTTACTTTTTATATCTTAATACTAGGGATATGTATCACATCCTTTTAAGAGTAAAAATGTACATACTCTACACTCTTTTAAATTTAAAATTATTTGCATATTTTGGAGAGCCAAAATTCTTATTGCGTTAAGGACTAATTCTCATCAACTCCGTTGTGAACAAGGCGCTGGAAAAGGCCAAAAGAAGTGTGGGAAGAAAGAGTATGCATTATTTGTTCTTCCGGAAAAGTGGAAACAGAATGCCTCCTACGTTATCCATAACATACGAAAGTATTAGCGTAATTTGATAAAGTCATTCATTCTGAATGCTACATAAAGAATATAAGCCAGATGATGGAATACAGAGACCTAGGATGTAGAGAATCGGGACATAGAGAATACAATAGATGCTCCTTCTCATCTCGATTATATTTATTCAATATATGTGAATATAATATACATCCAGAAAGCTGTATGCCCTGAGAGAGGCTTGTACAGTTTGGGAAGGGATTTTTATTCATCGGAATAAGAGTCTACTTCAACCAATATGCCCTTAGGCACGGCTATACACAACATAGAAATAACACTTGGAAAGGGTGGACAATTGGCTAGAGCGGCAGGTGCTGTAGCAGAACTGATCGCAAAAGAAGATCGATCGGCCACATTAAGATTACCATCTGGAGAAGTTCGTTTAATATCTGAGAACTGCTCAGCCACAATTGGACAAGTGGGTAATATCACTGCAAACAATAGAAGTTTCGGTAAAGCCGGAGCTAAACGTTGGTTGGGTAAGCGTTCTGAGGTAAGAGGAGTAGCTATGAACCCTGTAGACCATCCTCATGGAGGTGGGGAAGGAAGAACCCCAATTGGCAGGAAAAAACCTGTGACCCCCTGGGGCTATAGTGCACTTGGAAAGAAAAGTCGGAAGAGAAATAGATACAGTGATGCTTCAATCCTTCGTCGACGTGAGTAAGAATGGTTGGATATCCATAAAAAAAAAAGGAAAGAAAGGTAATTGATCATGGCACGTTCACTGAAAAAAAATCCTTTTGTGGCTAATCATTCATTGAGGAAAATTAAAAATCTAAACATAAAAGAAGAAAAGAAGATAATAGTTACTTGGTCCCGGGCATCCGTCATTGTACCCGCAATGATCGGTCATACAATTGCTGTTCATAATGGGAGGGAACATTTACCCATTTATGTAACAGATCGTATGGTAGACCACAAATTGGGGGAATTTGCACCTACCCTACTTTTTCAGGGACATGCAAGAAACGATAAGAAATCTCGTCGTTAATTGAGAAAGACTTGTCATTCATTAGGGAGGATGGAGTCAATGGGAAATAATAGTCCAGGTCCAGAGATACGAGCTTTGGCGAGAAATATACGTATGTCTGCTCATAAAGCGCGTAGAGTAATTAATCAAATTCGTGGTCGTTCATATGGACAAGCACTTATGATATTGGAACTGATGCCTTATGGGGCCTGTTATCCCATATCACAATTAATTCATTCTGCGGCGGCGAATGCAAATCACAATATGGGTTTGAACAAAGCCAATTTACTCGTTGGTAGAGTCGAAGTGAATGAGGGTGCTGTTTTTAAAAGGATTCAACCTAGAGCTCAGGGACGCGGTTATCCAATACAGAAACCCACTTGTCATATAACTATTGTATCGGAGGAAATCTCCAGATCGAATGATCCGATTATGTCAATAGAATCCCGAAAAAAAGGATATGTATGGCGCAGAAAATAAATCCACTTGGTTTTAGACTTGGTGTAACTCAAAATGAGCGTTCCCATTGGTTCGCACAACAAAGGAATTATTCCAAAGATCTCCGAGAAGATCAAAAAATACGTACTTGCATTGAAAACTATGTACGAACGCATATAAAGAGCTCCTCGAATTATGGAGGAATTGCACGTGTAGAGATTCGCAGAAAGATCGATTTGATTAAGGTCAAAATCTATATTGGATTTCCCAACTTGTTGTTAATAGAAGGTAGGGGTCAAGGAATTGAAAAATTAAGAAACGATGTACTAAATATGCTCGATTCTGTGGACCGAAAACTTCACATTGCTATAGAAAAAGTTGCGAAACCCTATAGAAAACCTAATATTCTTGCAGAGTATATTGCCCTACAACTAGAGAAGAGAGTTCCATTCAGAAAAACAATGAAGAAAGCTATTGAACTGGCTGAACGGGAAGAGGTAGAAGGTATTCAGATCCAAATTGCAGGACGTCTCGATGGAAAGGAAATTGCCCGGGTCGAATGGGACAGGGGAGGTAGGGTTCCCCTACAGACAATTCGGGCTAGGATTGATTATTGTTATTATCCGGTTAAAACCATCTATGGAGTTTTAGGGATAAAAATTTGGATTTTAGAAGAGTAGGAATAATTGGTCTTTTTTTTCCAATCTGCCTGATCATGGATCATCAATTCTATCAGATCGAATAGAAATTAGATTTACCATTTTGGAACCGTGCTATGCTTAGTGTGCGACTCGTTGGAATCGAGCTTTTCATTCTTTTCCGAAGTTATGTTATGGAGAACTCGAAATAAGAACGGATTGGTCTCTATAAATAAACTAGAGACTAACTCATTGCTTCATATTGCCAAGATCCAATAACTATGGGTAGATACTATCACCTCGTAAATACTTTCTTCCAGGAGAGAAAAAATGTTTGATCTCTCGTGAAGCGAGAAAGGTGTTTGGTAATGCGGAAAAAGAAGAAAAAGGAGAAATATTCTCCCAATATTGTATGGTTCATTAACTACCCTCCAAAAAGCAGTGTGATAAAGCATAAGAATCATCCTGATTCATTCAAGCAAGATTGAAGGAATTCAGTTTATGAAGGAGAAAGAGCTTCGGGTCAATGGAAACTAAGGAAATTGATTCCGTAACAGATGAAAAGAAAGCTCCATTGCGGAGGGAAGACCTGGGCATTTAGATAGAAGCTATGGAACGATGGAACCTATGACTGCATAAGATCATATAGGAATCTTAATCATTCATTGGATAGGATGGCGAAATAAACCAAAAACCAATTAATCTCATTGGAGTCTATAGGTAAGTCGACCCCATGGAGCAAATACTGGAAGAGTAAATATTCGCCTGTGAAATTCTTTATTAAGACATTGGATGGAAATTTAAGAGTTATTCGTCCTGTAAATTAGATTCTATATACAATATGTGTAATGCATAGATATAGACTCATTTATCTACACATTGATTATTCACGAGGAGCCGGATGAGAAGAAACTTTCATGTCCGGTTCTGGATTAGAGATGGGATCAAAATACTATTAACCATCGACTATAACCCAAAAAGAACAAAATTTCGTAAACAACATAGGGGAAGAATGAAAGGAGTATCTTACCGCGGCAATCGCATTTGTTTCGGTAGATTCGCTCTTCAAGCACTTGAACCCGCTTGGATCACATCTGGGCAGATAGAAGCCGGACGAAGAACGATTAATCGTTATGCCCGTCGTGGCGGAAAAATATGGGTACGTATATTTCCCGACAAACCTATTACAATGAGACCTGCAGAAACACGTATGGGTTCCGGGAAAGGATCTCCCGAATATTGGGTATCTGTCATCAGACCAGGTCGAATACTTTATGAAATGGGCGGAGTATCCGAAACCGTCGCTAGAGCAGCTGCTAGAATAGCTGCATACAAAATGCCTATACGTACTCAATTTGTTACTACTTAACCCAACCCATCCATACAGAATCAAAGAGTTATTTCTGGTGGAAGAAGATTACTAGTTCGTAAGAACTCTTCCTTTTTTTTTCATGTTATCTGCCGAGGTAAAAAATATTTTGGAGGAAAAATGATTCAGTCTCAAACTTATTTGAATATAGCGGATAACAGTGGAGCCCGAAAAATAATGTGTATTCGAGTTCTAGGAGCAAGTAATCGTAAATGCGCTCATATAGGTGATGTTATCATTGCTATAATTAAAGAAGCAGTACCTAACATGCCCCTGGAAAAATCGGAAGTAGTTAGAGCCGTAGTTATACGCACCTGTAAAGAATTTGAACGTGACAATGGAATGATGATACGATCTGATGACAATGCAGCCGTTGTCATTGATCAGGAAGGAAATCCAAAAGGAACTCGAGTTTTTGGTCCGGTTGCTCAGGAATTGAGACAATTGAATTTCACGAAAATAGTTTCATTGGCTCCCGAAGTATTATAAGTACTGATAGATCTTGTAAGAATCTTTGACTTAAGGTTCATCAAATGGTACATGGATCAATTAAATTCATTGCACCTCAGGCATATTCCTCAAAGAAGATCGAACATGCCTTTTATATCGAGACCAGGAATTCCTAAGAATTCGTTCGTCATGGGTAACGATACTATTACCAATCTAATTACTTCTATAAGAAACGCTGACATGGTAGAAAAAGGAACGGTTCGAGTAACAGCTACTAATATTACCAAGAACATTGGAAGGATCCTTTTACGAGAAGGTTTTATAGAAGATGTTAGGGAACATCAGGAAGGCCAAAAATATTTTTTGATATCGACTTCAAAATATCGGAGAAGGAAGAAAAGGACATATATGACCACGTCAAAGCATACCAGCAAACCTGGTTTGAGAATTTATTCTAATTATCGAGAAATTCCAAAAGTTCTAGGTGGAATGGGGATCGTAATTCTTTCTACTTCCCAAGGAATTTTGACGGATCGAGAAGCTCGACAGAAAAAAATTGGAGGAGAAATTTTATGTTATGTATGGTAATTAATCCAAATGTTGTCCAAAAATATTTATTCTGTAAGATATCCCCATAGTATGAAAAGTCATAGCAAGTCGAGACACCATTCATCTTCATCCAAGCACGTTAGTCAAGTTTTTGAATCAAAAGAGGAGGAGATTCGATGAAGAAACAGAATCTAATCCATGCGGAAGGTTTGGTTACTGAATCACTCCCCAACGGTATGTTTCGAGTTCTGACAGATAATGGATGTCAGATTCTGACTCATATTTCGGGTAGGATTCGACGTAATTCCGTACGAATACTACCAGGAGATAGGGTCAAGGTCGAATTAAGTGCTTATGATTTAACCAAAGGACGTATAATATATAGACCTAGCAACAAATCTTCAAACGATTGAATCACCTTTTGAACATCCGATAGGGATCGAGAATCACAGATGAAACAGACTCTCTGTCTCAGGAAACAAAATGTAATATGAGAAAATTGGAGGGTCACAAATATGAAAATTCGTGCTTCTATTCGTAGAATTTGTGGAAAATGTCGACCAATTCGTAGACGGAAACGAGTTATGATAATTTGTTCTAATCCGAGACATAAGCAAAAACAGGGGTAATCCTCTTCGATATCAATTAACGGATCTAGTGGTAAAATAGATTTCGATATGCATTTTTCGAACTGAACTCATAATGATTAATATGTCAAAAACTATAAAAAGAATTGGTTCACGTAGGAATGAACATCGAGTACTCAAAGGAGTTATTTACGTTCAAGCAAGTTTTAACAATACCATAGTGACTGCTACAGATGTACGGGGACAAGTTCTTTCTTGGTCTTCTGCTGGTGCCTGTGGATTCAAAGGTACAAGGAGAGGTACACCATTTGCTGCCCAGACTGCAGCAGAAAATGTTATTCGTGCATTAATGGATCGGGGTATGGAACGAGTAGAAGTTATGATAAGTGGCCCTGGTCGAGGGAGAGATACAGCATTACGAACCATTCGTAGAAGTGGCATACTATTAAGTTTTGTACATGGTAGAAAAAGGAACGGTTCGAGTAACAGCTACTAATATTACCAAGAACATTGGAAGGATCCTTTTACGAGAAGGTTTTATAGAAGATGTTAGGGAACATCAGGAAGGCCAAAAATATTTTTTGATATCGACTTCAAAATATCGGAGAAGGAAGAAAAGGACATATATGACCACGTCAAAGCATACCAGCAAACCTGGTTTGAGAATTTATTCTAATTATCGAGAAATTCCAAAAGTTCTAGGTGGAATGGGGATCGTAATTCTTTCTACTTCCCAAGGAATTTTGACGGATCGAGAAGCTCGACAGAAAAAAATTGGAGGAGAAATTTTATGTTATGTATGGTAATTAATCCAAATGTTGTCCAAAAATATTTATTCTGTAAGATATCCCCATAGTATGAAAAGTCGTAGCAAGTCGAGACACCATTCATCTTCATCCAAGCACGTTAGTCAAGTTTTTGAATCAAAAGAGGAGGAGATTCGATGAAGAAACAGAATCTGACCCATGCGGAAGGTTTGGTTACTGAATCACTCCCCAACGGTATGTTTCGAGTTCTGACAGATAATGGATGTCAGATTTTGACTCATATTTCGGGTAGGATTCGACGTAATTCCGTACGAATACTACCAGGAGATAGGGTCAAGGTCGAATTAAGTGCTTATGATTTAACCAAAGGACGTATAATATATAGACTTAGCAACAAATCTTCAAACGATTGAATCACCTTTTGAACATCCGATAGGGATCGAGAATCACAGATGAAACAGACTCTCTGTCTCAGGAAACAAAATGTAATATGAGCAAATTGGAGGGTCACAAATATGAAAATCTGTGCTTCTATTCGTAGAATTTGTGGAAAATGTCGACCAATTCGTAGACGGAAACGAGTTATGATAATTTGTTCTAATCCGAGACATAAGCAAAAACAGGGGTAATCCTCTTCTATATCAATTAATGGATCTAGTGGTAAAATAGATTTCGATATGCATTTTTCGAACTGAACTCATAATGATTAATATGTCAAAAACTATAAAAAGAATTGGTTCACGTAGGAATGAACATCGAGTACTCAAAGGAGTTATTTACGTTCAAGCAAGTTTTAACAATACCATAGTGACTGCTACAGATGTACGGGGACAAGTTCTTTCTTGGTCTTCTGCTGGTGCCTGTGGATTCAAAGGTACAAGGAGAGGTACACCATTTGCTGCCCAGACTGCAGCAGAAAATGTTATTCGTGCATTAATGGATCGGGGTATGGAACGAGTAGAAGTTATGATAAGTGGCCCTGGTCGAGGGAGAGATACAGCATTACGAACCATTCGTAGAAGTGGCATACTATTAAGTTTTGTACGTGACGTAACCCCTATGCCACATAATGGATGTAGACCTCCCAAAAAGAGACGTGTGTAATAATTGAATGAATTTCAAGAGAAAGAAATGATTTAATGATCTGATCAAATATTCTTGGTATGATTCGAGATGAAATCTCAGTCTCTATTCAGACACTACGATGGAAATGCATCGAATCCAGAGCATACAGTAAGCGTCTTCATTATGGCCGTTTTGCTCTATCCCCGCTCCGCAAAGGTCGAGCCGATACAATAGGCATCGCAATGCGAAGAGCTTTACTTGGAGAAGTAGAAGGAACATGTATCACACGTGTAAAATTAGAGAACATAAAACATGAATATTCCGCGATAATAGGTATTGAAGAATCAGTACATGACATTTTGATGAATCTAAAAGAAATTGTATTTAGAAGTGACTCGTACGGAATCCGAGAAGCTTCTATTTATATTGTTGGACCCAGAAATGTAACTGCTCAAGATATCATATTACCCCCTTCTGTGAAAATAATTGATACTACACAACATATAGCTAGACTTACTAAATCAATTACTTCTGATATCAGATTACAAATTGAAAAAAATCGCGGATATATTATACATAGTCCAAATAATTATCAGGACGGAATTTTTCCTATAGATGCTGTTTTTATGCCTGTTCGCGATGCGAATTATAGTATTCATTCCTATGGGAGCGGAAATGAAATACGAGAAGTCCTTTTCCTGGAAATATGGACGAATGGGGGGTTAACTCCTAGGGAGGCACTTTACGAAGCTTCTCGAAATTTGATCGACTTATTTATTCCCTTCCTGCATGGAGAGGAACAGAACATCGATGGAATGAACAATAAAAAAGGGTCTAATATGCTTCCCTTCCCCCTTTCGCACGTATTGACTGATATGGGGGAAACGAAAGAAAAAATAGCATTTCAACTTATTTTCATTGACCAATTAGAGTTACCCCCCAAAACCTATAACTCCCTCAGAAGAGCCAATATACATACATTATTGGACCTCTTAAATTACAGTCGAGAAGATCTAATGAGAATTGAACACTTCGGGAAGGAATCTGTCGAACAGGTATTGGAAGTTCTACAAAAACTTTTTGCAATTGATCCACCCAGGAATTAGTTTCGGGTTCATAAAATGGTTGGTTTCATTTCATCTCTTCATTTCCTTTACCCAAGTTCTTTTGGAGAGTCTTGAGAATCTTTGACATATCTCTCTTTCGTGGAATATTCGAAAGAAATATCTGACAAGATGGGTATATCTAGGGAGATATAATTTGTCTTAAAGCAACTACTCCCTAGATATATGAATAAAAAAATTGAAATATTTTTATATTCGACAGTTGGATCAAATTGGATTGGAAAAGACCTAAAGTTAAAGATTCATCAATAGGCAACGCTGCCCCAATACCTAACCAAAGGGCTACTGCAGTACCGATCAAGGATACTGTTGTAGCTACTGGACGACGAAATGGATTCTGAAATTGATTCACATTCTCTAGAAAAGGCACCGTCAATGATCCCGCGGGCACTAAGCCCATTAAAAGGACACCTAATAATTTGTTAGGTACTGTACGAAGTATTTGGAATACAGGGAAAAAATACCATTCGGGCAATATCTCCAAAGGAGTTGCAAATGGATTTGCTGGTTCACCAATCATTGATGGTTCTAGAACCGCTAAACCTATTGTACATGCAATAGTACCTAAAATTACTACTGGAAAAATATATGAAAGATCATTGGGCCAAGCGGGCTCTCCATAATAATTATGTCCCATACCTTTAGCTAATTTAGCCCTTAATACAGGATCATTTAGGTCAGGTTTCTTTGTTATTGGGATAAGTAGATCTTTATGGATCTATCCCCCGAAAGAACCGGACATGCCAATTTTTATCATCCGGCTCGAACAATAACTGGAGGAAGTATATATCACTTATTTTTTCCCGTGATGGAAGACGAATTGGAAAAATAGGAACTAATAATGTCTATGATCATCCATCATTGGTCATTTTATTATTCCAGTTAAATGCTCATGACCCAAGTAAGCTCACAAATTCGATCATGATCGATATGCCTTTTGGACCATCTTAGTCCTTGTAATTTGTGTTTATCACCACGAATAGACCTCAAAAGTTTTTTAGCATACAAGGTATTGACTTGTTATTGATCCGGCCTCTCTCCTTCCTTAGATCCCTTCTTTCACTCCAATAGTTTTCCCATCGAAATGGATGCAAGGGAAATGGATGCATTTTCACACTATGAAAAGGAGAAGTAAAGTCATATAGTCCAATTATTGAATATATGAAAATATTGTCCCATTGTCCGGATCTCACGGAGCCCTTCCTGATTCGGATTCGATCATAGAAAGAATTCTCTTGGAACGGAACAAACTGACCAATGCCTTTCCACCCAGGTGCTAAACTTCCTATTTCTGATAAGGAAATTGGGACAGAGACACATTTTATCAGAAATATTTATGTGGTAGATCGGAGAAAGTATCTGCATGGCCTAATCAATAGTTCAAGTCACACACTCCCATAATCCATCTTCTCCGTCTGAGAATCTACTCCAATTATTTGTTTGTATTGGATGAATAATACTCCAAAATCGAAAGGAGAAATCCGAGGACCGTATTTTCTATGGATATTTCCATTTTTGAATAATAAATATTCCTGGCGATGATATATTACTGTCGTTATTCGGAACGATAAGTTATGAATAGTTATTTTCAATCTATCTTTCCTCTCTATAAAGGACCTGGAATACCCTGCTTACGGATCATTAGAAAGTGCATTGGCATAAATACAGCAGTAAGAAGGGGTAATATGAAAGTGTGTAAACTATAAAAACGAGTCAAGGTAGATTGACCCACACTAACACTTCCGCGTAATAATTCTACCAGAGGAGATCCTATTACAGGAATAGCCTCAGGCACACCAGTCACAATTTTCACTGCCCAATAACCAATTTGATCCCAGGGCAAAGAATAACCAGTTACACCGAAGGATACGGTCAACACAGCCAAAATTACACCTGTGACCCAAGTTAATTCACGGGGTTTTTTGAATCCACCTGTGAGATAAACACGGAATACGTGCAGGATCATCATTAGAACCATCATACTTGCCGACCATCGATGAATTGATCGGATTAACCAACCAAAGTTAACTTCGGTCATTAGGTATTGAACAGAGGGAAAAGTGGAAACAGAAAAGCATTTCATTTTAGAATGTGAGGCCTTCAAAGACAAGGATAATCTATTTAGCGAGGGATTTGTCAAGAAGTTGGGAGCATTTATTGTGAAGCTTCACAGAAAAGGGTCGAATACTTCAAGCAGATGAAGAAGCAATCTGTCCCATAGGTTATCTTTAGCCTCGTGAACGTTATAATCATTTATTTCTTCTTTCTTTCTTTATTTTCCTCTTAAAAAATTGTAATATAAAATTAATTACAACAAAAGTGACAATAATTATTGTTATAACTTTTATTAATAATACATATTATTTATTTGATATAATATAACTTTCTTCATTTTAATTGGTTAATATTGTGTGTTTAATATAAAGCATCTCTTTTATTTTATATGTGTGTGTGTGTTTAAAAACTGATTTTGCTAGTGTAAGAGCTTGTCTTTCTCGAACATAAAGAAACAAGTTAATGGCCCAAGACCCATGTGGCAGAAGTCAACTTGCCCCCTTAATTCCAAGTGGTGTGGTTTTCCTTGAAATAGTTGTGATGAGTCAGTGTGCATTCACGAATAGAAACCAATTATGGCTGTTGGTTTGATAAGTGAGTTATGATAGGTTTTCCCATTGTGTAAAAAAATAAAGAACTTAAAACATATACAATAATAAACATTTTATAATAGTTAAATCTCATTAGTGCAATTTATAAGGTGGCCAAGATTTCAAACTCAATATGTCTTGGGAGGAGACATAAAAATAAAAATTTACCATGTTAAGGGTTGTGTGGTCTATGTTAGGTGTAATCCCCAAGGAATTTTGTGCTTTGACAATTTAAATACCAATAAATCTTGATTTCTTAAACCACGAGCTAATTCCACTAATCACATAAGAAATCGGACAAAAAAATACAATACATTACATTCAAATAAATTTACTTGGACTTGAAATCTTTCATATCTCCTCATTCCCATGGAGTTAGAGGGAGTGCCATATATCGTTGAAAAGATATTGGAATAAGCTTTCCAACGATACATCCTATGCCCCAGTTTGAGCTATGGAAATATAGTAAAGGTTTCTTCAAATATAGGGTATCTAAATTGGGCATCAAAGGTCCAAAAACAATATTTCTAACAATCTTCATTTTCCAATCTTTATCTTGGACATATGTAGTCTCCCCTGCCTTGGCATCAATGGCAACACTATTTCCAACACAATTACGTGGTTTTTAAATCACAACAACACCTTCTATTTCCAAATGGTTGCATATAGCCATATCATTCAAACCAAACAATCTCCAACACTAAGATTGCAACCATATTTTAATTCCATTTAAAAACTTACATGTACATCCATAGAAAGAAACCCCCATCACAAACAAACAACCATCCAAAAGAGAACCATATTTGATATTCATGCATAAAAGAACATAAATTACCATAATACATTCATTGGATTGCCTATTTTTATTATCCAATATACAAATCTACTAAAGACAATAATCCTTTATCATTCAACAATGATATCACTTTTGTGAGATGCATCATATTAATATCATGTATAAACCAATGAGAGGAAGAACTTATATTTTTTAAGGTCAAATTGAATAAGGTAAATCCATGTTCCACCCAACTATACCACTAAGGCAAAGAAGGTCTCCATAGGGTGGTCACTCTATCTCATGCTCCTAAAAACTACAAACTAAAGGCCTCGCTATTGGGTTCTCTTGGAATAACATAACTCTCTAACACCCCACTATCCAACCCGTATAGCACAAGGAGAAGGCCTTCCTTCTCTATTGCATAGTCCCTTAGAAGCCCCTCCCTCTTGTTAGGAATAATATCACATAGAAATAAAATACAAAAATGAATGCGGAAATAAAATATAGAATGAAACAATACAAATGATACACCAATATCTATGGTTCACCCAATTCGGGCTACATCCATGGAGAAATAGCTTGTTCTTCCTTATGTTTCGTATAGCAAAATCAAGGGATCACAACCTACAACACATTCAGTGCAACCTCCTCTCTATCACAATATTCTCCCTCTCAATTATAATACTAACTCAATAATACATAAGCACAATATAATTCCCTAATAAAAGAAGAGGGTTGCTTTCTAGAGCAAAAAACCCTAACATAACATCTACAGTTGGATCTGGGACCTCTTGATAAATTATCTAGATAGACTATAAAATTACAATATTTTACAAGGCATTTTTTCCAAAAAAAAATTCTTTCAAGGCATTGCCCCTGAACCCTCGTCAGGGGGAGGGGCAATATAAAGAAATTTCACTACCCCCATTGGAATCCTTGGTGACAATAATAGGGAGGAAATCTCGTCTATGCACCACATCAAGAATTGGGGTCTAAATGCAACTAAAAGCAAGACCTTTGAATCAGGAAGTGTTGAGAAATGGAAACAAAAAATTCCAGTTTAATTTGTCCTTGAATTAAACTGTGAATTAAATTCGAATTCTATTCTCATAGCAACTTAAAATTAGTTAATTAAGTTTATTGAACTTACTTAACTTAGGAAATTTGAGTTGGAAATCTTTCTGTCGTCATGTGTATGTTCTCCCTACTTTGTAGGAGTCCAGTGTGTGTTAACTGTGAGTTGTAAAATAGAAGACTCAGTTTCATAAGTCAATTCAGCTAAATTAGTTCTCAAATTGATTGAGAGAACTAATAGTGAGTTAATAGTCAGTGGTGTCAGTAATGAACTCCACCAATGTTGCTCTAGTTAATTGAATTTTTACTCATCAGAAACTCATGCATGTCGATTTTGAGAAAGGCCCACTTGAGACTAGAGTGTAGGGATTGTTTACTATTTGTTTTAGATTTTTCTGAGTTGCACTTATAGTGCATGCATTCAGGAACTGACCCTTGAGGGATTGTGCAGTTTTTAGAGGCTTTATTTCCATTTAAATACAAGTTATCCTCCACAGGAATTACTCATTGGAATAGAGACTTGGAGAGCTTGTGAAGAGGCTAAGCTTTGGCCTTGATCTTACTTATGAGTTGGAGATTGAATTTGCTGAGTGTTGGGATTGTTCTAGAGAGAACAATCATTGTAATTTCATCTTGATTTTCCGGATTAATACAAAACAGATAGTGGGGTTTTGAGTTGTGGCTTTCCCCGGATATTTATTATGTTATGTGCCTTTGATTTTCTTCCTCTATTGATTATTGTTTGCTCGATGTTTAGGGGCTTCCGTTGTAAAGAGTAAAAGTAGATTCTTGTCTCTTGCTTTAGCAAAATTGCATTATCTTGTGAATCTACAGGATTTTCTACATGGTATCAGAGCTGAGAACATTATACTAGAGGAGGTTTCAAAGTTTTGAGTTTTTGGGTTACAGATGAAAGTTGAATTTGCAATATATACTTCAGGATCGATAGATGGCGTTCCATGGGTTGAGGCTTGAGTATGCCTTGGAAGGCAACTCAAATTTAATATCCTAGAGGGACAAGATGGAGGTTGTGATACAGGACAATGGATTGAAGTAATTTGTTGAACAAGCAATTCCTAAGCTAGCAGCTACTAATGTACAGAACTTGGCCGAGTGGAAGAAGTGTCTGGTGAAGGCAAGGCCGATAATCCTTGAGGGAGTTCGAGATCATATTGTCTCGAGTCTCCATGGAAAGGAAACCCCGCATATTATGTGGAAAACATTGACAGACTTGTATCAGAATAGTAGTGATCAAAGGAAGTTGGAACTGAAGGATAAACTTCGTAAAATCAAGATGGAGAAAGTTGAGACGACTCCAAAGTACTTGACCAAGTTCACTTAATGTTGGAATGAACTTGGAAGTGTTAGAATCACGGTTACCGAGGAGGATATGGTGAGCCTTGTTGTTCTTAGAATCCCAAAGAGTTGGCATAGTTATCAACTATGGTCGGATTTGATGTAGGATGAGATCAGGAGGAACACCAGGGATGGCTCTTCATCAAAGATTGATGATGAAGAGAACTATGCCTTAGCGATTAAGGCTAGGAAGGAGAAAGGTAAAATTTCCCATTCCAAATCAGATTCTTATCATGGAAGTAAGAAGAAGGACATGACGAAAGTTAGATGCTTTCGTTGTCACAAGATGGGACACTTTGCTACAAATTGTCCATTGAAGAAGCCCAAGGAGAAGTCCTCAAGAGGAGCGGCGGGTGAGGCTTTGACCTCCCAATTCGAATTGGACTTTTCCCTCATTGCATGGATGGTGTCTTCAATGATGGGAAGTGTCTGGTACTTAAACAGTGGAGCTTCATTCCACATGAATTGCGACAAAGAGTTGTTCAGTGAACTAGAGGAGAAAGATCTCAAGATGCATATCGAGATGGGTGATGATGGTAAGTATAGTGTTACTGGTGTGGGGACCATTACTTTTCAGAGGGAGCATGTGGCTCCACTCACCTTGAATAATGTTATGCATGTACTTGCACTGACGAAGAACTTGGTATGTGTTGCGATGCTTGAGGATAGAGGCTATGATGTGATCTTTTTGAAAGGAAAGGCGTTCCTTCGACACATAGCCACAAGTCAAGTAAAGAAGATAGGGATTCGAGTTTGGAATCTCTATAAGATAGAGGTAGAGGAGTGTGTTGCTTTGAGTTCACAAGCGGAAAATATGTTGAGCCGAGACGTCGGCAAGTTGTGGCATAGTCGATTGGGCCACTTGAATCATGGGGCTTTGAAGATATTGCAACAAATCTCTACCGGTATTCCCAAAGGTAAGCTTGAGCAAGTTGATACATGCAAGGGTTGTACTTTGGGAAAATACACCAAGTCTTACTTTGGAGATAGAGACAGTCGAGCAGAGTCTATTATAGAGAGAGTCCATTTAGATGTGTGTGGACCATTCTCAACAACATCCACGGTCAAACACATGCATTATGTTATATTTGTTGATGACTATTCTCGTAAATGTTAGGTATTTAAAGCATTGGGAGAGAAAGTCTGGCAAGAAGGTTAAAGCTCTACAGAGTGATAACAGTGGTGAGTATGTCTCCAATGAGTTTAAGAACTTCTATGCAGTTGAAGGGATTAAATGTGAATTGAAGGCACCCCATAACCCTCAACAGAATGGGGTTACCAAGAGGAAGAACAGGAGCATAGTAGGGGCAACAAGGGTGATGTTGCATGATCAGGGCCTACCACTACACTTGTGGGCTGAGGCATGCAACACAACGGTTTATGTTCAAAATCGTAGCCCACATCGGATACTTGAGATGAAGACACCAGAGGAGGCTTATTCCAGTAAGAGGCTAGATGTTGGTCACTTCAGGATTTTTGGGTCATCAGTTTATTGCCATGTGACCAAAGATGCACAGAAGAAGCTTGAGCCAACAACAGAGTTGGGGATCTTTGTGGGGTACACTGATACACCCCACAACTATCGAGTGTACATGCCGACCAATCAGATAATAATGGTTCGCAGGGATATCAGGTTCGATGATGAGAAGGCCATGCGAGTAGCCTTTGTGAGGGAGGTTGAGCTACATGCAGATGAGGAACTTTTAGCTCCCAAGGTTGAGGGACCTCAAGTTGATGTGGAGTAGCCACATGCAGAGGTTCAAAGAGTGGAGACATCCACTCAGGCAGAGTCTTCCAAAGAGGGAAGAAATCGCACTAAGGAGGCTGACAAATTGTTGGATGATGCACGGGAGAATGTGGGAGCGCCCTCTTCTCAGCACAGACAGAGGAGGTCACTAAAGAGGTACATTGGATACATGGAACTTATGGGTCCATGTGTTGTGACAGAGCCATCTTCCTTTCAGGAAGCAGTGCAACAGTCGGTTTGGGTTGATGCGATGGTGGAGGAGTATGACTCCATAGTTCGAAACAATGTTTGGGATGTGGTCCCGAGACCGAAGGACAAGTCAGTTGTGAGCTCCCGTTGGCTTTACAAGTTAAATCAAGCTAGCAGATGGTAGTGTGGAGAAGCATAAGGCCAAATTTGTGGCCCGTTGCTTTTCACAAGTAGAGGGATTGACTATGATGAGACCTTTGCTCCTGTTGCAAGGTACTCGTCAATCATATCTATTTTGGCACTATCAGCACAGATGGGTTGGAAGATCCATCATATGGATGTGAAGATTGCCTTCCTCAATGGCATGATTGAGGAAGAGGTGTACATAGAGAAACCCGAAGGTTTTGAAACCTTGGACCGTGAGTCGCATGTGTGCCAACTCAAGAGACCGTTGTATGGGTTGAAGAAAGCACCCTGTGCTTGGTACACTAAGATAGGTAGCTACTTCACTGGTTTGGGCTTCATGAAGAGTGAAGCGGATGCGAAACTGTATCACATAGTGGTGGAAGGTAAGATGTTGATCATTTTACTTTATGTAGATGATCTTATACTGACAAGTGATGAGAAGCTCATCAAATCTTGCAAGGAGGACCTTTCAAGAGAGTTTGAGATGAAGGACATGGGGCTCATGCATTACTTTCTTGGCATGGAGGTATGGCATGGAGATGGGGAGTTGGTTGTATCTTAGGGCAAGTATGCCAACGAAATACTTAGGAGATTCTGCATGGAGAGCAGTAAACCCATGGAGACTCCTCTAGTTGGTAACTAGAGGAAGGAGGATGCTACTTCAGGGGAAGTAGTGGAAGCTATTGTTTACAGATAGCTTGTGGGTTCACTCATGTACTTAGTGAACACACAACTGGATATGTGCTATGCAGTTAACCAACTTAGTCAAGTGATGGTTAGGCCTACCAAGTTGTATTGGAAGGTAGAAAAGCATGTATTGATATACCTCAAAGGCACTATTTAGTTTGGGTTATGGTATAGACGGACATAGGGAGTGAAGCTTGAAGGCTTCACCGATGCAGATTGAACAGGGATTCCATCTGACCGTAAGAGCACATCAGGAGGGATCTTCAGTATTGGGTTAGCGACAGTTTCTTGGTACAGCAGGAAGCATAGATCGGTTGCACTCATTTAGGCAGAAGAAAAGTACATGGCTGCAAGTCAGGCAACATGTGAGGCCATTTGGATGAGGAAGATCCTGGTTGGTTTATTTGGTCAGTAGATGGATCCGCCAATGATTTATTGTGATAACCAAAGTTGTATCAAACTCTCTAAAAATCTAGCCTTTCATGATCGGTCCAGGCATATTGATATCCGGTATCATCATCTTAGAGATTGTGTATTGAGGCAGATCATGTTATTAGATTACATTCCCACAGAGGAGAAAGATGTTGACATCTTGACAAATTCATTGTCAAGATGTAAATTTGAGTTTCACAGAGATAGGATCGGGGTAGTTGATAATCCCTTTCTTGTTGAGAGGGAGCATTGAGAAATGGCAACAAGAAATTCTAGTTTAATTTGTCCTTGAATTAAACTATGAATTAAATTTGAACTATATTCTCATAGCAACTTAAAATTAGTTAATTAAGTTTATTAAACTTACTTAACTTAGGAAATTTGAGTTAGAAGTTTTTTGTCATCATGTGTATGTTCTCCCTACTTTGTAGGGGTCTAGCGTGAGTTAATTTTGAGTTGTAAAATATAAGACTCAGCTTCATGAGTCAGTTCAGTTAAATTAGTTCTCAAACTGATTGAGAGAGCTAATAGTGAGTTAACAGCCAATGATGTCACTAATGAACTCCACCAGTGCTACTCTAGTTAATTGAATATTTACTCATCAGAAACTCATGCATGTTGATTCTGAGAAAGGCCCAGTTGAGAATAGAGTGCAGGGATTGTGTACTATTTGTTTTAGATTTTTCTGAGTTGCACTGGTAGTGCATGCATTCAGGAACTGACCCTTGAGGGATTGTGCTGTGTTTAGAGGCTTTATTTCTCTTTAAATACAAGCTATCCTCCATAGGAATTACGCATTGGAATAGAGACTTGGAGAGCTTGTGAAGGCGCTAAGCTTTGTGTTAAAATAGCACTGCTATAAATAGAAGTTTGGGTACCAGTGCTGGATTGAGCAACAGGGAATGAAAAATGGAAGTTATACAAATAGCATTGCTATTTTTAGCAGTTCAGGATGGAGTCCAATTTTAGTCATTCCCTGGACTAGAATAGGAAGTAAAATTCGAATTTGAACTTAACAGTTGTTTGAAAATAAATTAATTAATTCACCATGAGTTAATTAATTGTGAAAAAATCAAACATGAAGTCTATGTGAGGACATGCAACATTTTCTCCATCAATTGAGGAATTTATCCATCAGTTAAAGAGATAAGGATGAGTTCTAATTTGAGTTGTAATTAGTTGGCTCAGTTAACTGAGTCAAGTCCAGTTAGATTGATTTAAACAGATTGTTTACATTAATGTTTCTACAGCTAGTTAATGCATGCTTGCATATAACTGGTGTTCTTCAGATAACTGAATATTCTCTCATGAATAACTCATACATGTCAGTTCAGACAGAGACCCGGTTGAGATCAGAGGAGGGACAGTGTACTATCAGTTGGATGGATTTTTCCTATAAAAGAAACTCATCCATGGAGAAGGATTTATCTCCTTTAGGATTGTGCAGTTAGATCAGAGGTTAGTGAGTGTGTGAAGAGGCCAATTCACACATGTGGCTTCATTGGACTCCAAGAAAAATTGCGCAAAGAAATAGGAGGCTTGGAGGGCAGAGGAGAAGGTTTGAGAGAGGCCTTTGATTGTCTATGAGCAGCAGAGGGATTGCAGAGAGAGAATGATAGCTTTTGAGTTGATTCTTGTTGTAATCCAGACTATATTTCCACTTGTATGATAATACAGAGATTGGGGTTTTAGGATGAGGCTTTCACCGGCTTATTTCTCCTGTGTTATGTGTGATTGCTTCTCCTTCTCAGTTATATGTGTTCTCATTGATCGTGCTCAAATTGATTAAGCTTCCGCAAAGTGTTGTAGAAGTAGATCTTGTATTGTGTTTTATTATATTACATAATCTGTTGATCTACAGTGGGAATTTCTACATGGTATCAGAGCAAAGGTGATCAAGGAATAACAATATACAAGAAGGGAGAAGTTCGAAGTTTGTGATTCCTGAATATAGAAATCAAGTTCTTATCACATCTCTATTTCACCTATGGCATTCAGTGGTTTAAGACTCGAGTATGCCCTTGATGGTAGCTCGAATTATATAGCCTAGAATGGAAGTAGTATTAGAATACAACGGTCTAAAGGACTTCATTGATCAAGAAGTCCCCAAGTTGATTGATGCTACTCAATTGGTGGAATGGAAGAAATGTGTGGCTAGAGCAAGGAGAATCCTTCTGGAGGGAGTTCGAGATCACATAGTCTCGAGTCTCCATCGGAAGGAGACACCATTTTCAATGTGGAAAACATTGAAAGATCTATATCAGAATAGCAGTGATCAAAGGAAGTTGGCGCTGAAAGACAAGCTTCGGAAGATCAAGTGTGAAAAGGGCAACACGATCTCTACATGTCTGAACAAGCTCACCACCTTCAGGGATGAGCTTGGAAGTGTAGGGATCACGACAGCTGATGATGATTTGCACTCCTCGGTCTTCCTAAGAGCTGGCATAGCTACGAGGACTCGGTCAATGGAAGAGAGAAACTACAAGATTGGGAACGACTTTGGTGGGATTTGATGCAGGAGGAGATAAGAAGAAGCACCAGAGATGGTTCTTCATCCATGGAGGATGAAGAAAACTGCTCCTTAGCGAGAAAGGCAAAGAAGGGGAAGGAGAAGGATTCTCTTTCCCAATCTAGTTCTTCCCAAGGTGGGAAGAAGTTTGACAAGTCGAAAGTGCGATGCTTTCGTTGTCATGAGGTGGGCCACTTTGCTACAAATTGTCCACTGAGGAAATCCAAGAAGGGATCCATGGAAGGATCAGAAGGTGAGGCACTGACCTCACAGTTCGAGTTGGATTTCACACTGTTCGCATGCATGGTTTCATCCATGGTGGGAAGTGGTTGGTTTCTTAACAGTGGAACTTCTTTCCACATGATCGAAGACAAGAGTTCATTCAGTACTTTGGAGGAGAAAGATCTCCAGATACTCATAGCGATGGGTAATGATGAAAAGTATAGTGTCTCAGGTGTAGGCACGGTTGTTTTTCAGAGTGAGCATGGAGCTCACATTACCTTGACCGATAAGTATGTACCAGGACTGAAGAGAAATTTGGTGTCGATTGTGATGCTCGAAGACAAAGTCTATGTTGTAGTCTTCAGTAAGGGAAAGGTCTTCCTTAGACACATCATCACTAGATAGGTGAAGTAGATCGGTTCACGAGTCAAGAACTTGTATGCTCTTAAGGTTCAAGATGCATGAAAAGCCTTAAGGAGCAAGGCAACTAATGGAGACTTGGTGGTTGAGAGGGAGAGTACATTACCTCTCAACATGCAACGCCAGACGAAGTCTCAGACAATTGTGGAGGAGCCATGATTGGTGAAGTAGCTTCAGGAGGTTGGGGAGCAACCACAACTAGGGAAGCCAGGAGACAGAGTGGAGGCATCCACTCATGCAAAGACCTCCAGTAGGGGGAAATTTCAAGCTAGGTGGGTAGAGGGATCACATACATCCATACCTCCAGGTAGGAGGTGGGGCGATGTGGAGTGATCGTCCCAAGAAGGATGGAATAGGGGCACGATCCTTGAGGTACCCAACCTCTTTGATTTGACTTTGCTATAGGAGCCTCGACGAGGAGTAGCAAGACTGGTTGAGTGGGTAGAGACAGATGCAGATGGAGCGGCAGAGAGAGCTACAATGCAAGAGTCCCAAGACAGTATAGAGCTAGCAGGCTGCAACAATGCGAGAGGCACAAGAGTGTTGCACCAGTGCAGGATGGCACAAAGAGGTGTGCAACGGTGCGAGATACATGGATTGTTGTAGCATCTCAGAGGTTAGAGAGGGAGCACTTGTCAGTGGCAGATAGAGCTTCAGCATCAGAGTATGTTTGTAGCCCAACAGAGAGGTCAGTGGGGTGTTTTTTTTTATTTCTAGAGTTGTTGGAGCAACCACACTTGGGAGAAGTGTTGCATGCAAAACATTCCAAAGGTACAGGATCGAGTTCAAGTTGAATGCCTTTCTTGTCAAGAGGGAGTGTTGAAAATAGCAACAAGAAATGCTAAAAATAGAAGTGCTAAAAATAGCATTGCTATAAATAGCAGTTTGGGTACTAGTGCTGGATTGAGCAACAGAGAATGAAAAATGGAAGTGCTAAAAATAGCATTGTTATTTTTAACAGTTCGGGATGGATTCCAATTTTAGTCAGTCCTTGGACTAAAATAGGAAGTAAAATTCGAATTTGAACTCAACAGCTGTTTCAAACTAAATTAATTAATTCACCACGAGTTAATTAATTGTGAAAAAATCAAACATGAAGTCTATGTGAGGAAATGCAACAGTTTCTCCATTAATTGAGGAATTTATCCATCAGTTAAAGAGATAAGGATGAGTTCTAATTTGAGTTGTAATTAGTTGGCTCAGTTAACTGAGTCAAGTCCAGTTAGATTGATTTAAACAGTTTGTTTAAATTCATGTGAGTTCAGTTAGTTAATGCATGCTTGCATATAACTGTTGTTCTTCAGATAACTGAATATTCTCTCATGAATAACTCATGCATGCCAGTTTAGACAGAGACCCAGTTGAGATCAGAGGAGGGAAAATGTACTATCAGTTGGATGGATTTTTCCTATAAAGGAGACTCATCCATGGAGAAGGATTTACCTCCTTCAGGATTGCGCAGTTAGATCAGAGGTTAGTGAGTGTGTGAAGAGGTCAATTTCCACATGTGGCTTCACTGGACCCCAAGAAAATTGCGCAAAGAAATAGGAGGCTTGGAGGGCAGAGGAGAAGGTTTGAGAGGGGCCCTTGGCTATCTATGAGCAGTAGAGGGATTGCAAAGAGAGCAGGATAGCTTGTGAGTTGATTCTTTTTGTAATCCAGGCTATATTTCCATTTGTATGATAATACAAAGATTGGGGTTTTAGGATGAGGCTTTCCGGGGGTTATTTCTTCTTTGTTATGTGTGATTGCTTCTCATTCTCATTTATATGTGTTCTCATTGATCGTGCTCAAATTGATTAAGCTTCCGCAAAGTGTTGTAGAAGTAGATCTTGTATTGTGTTTTAGTATATTGCATAATCTGTTGATCTATAGTGGGAATTTATACACTTTGGCCTTGAGCTTGCTTATGAGTTGGAGATTGAATTTGTTGAGTGTTGGGATTATTCTAGAGAGAACAAGCATTGTAATTTCATCTTGATTTTCCAAATTAATACAAAACAAATAGTGGGGTTTTGAGTTGTGGCTTTCCCCGGATATTTATTGTGTTATGTGCCTTTGATTCTCTTCCTTTATTGATTATTGTTTGCTCTATGTTTATGGGCTTTCCTTATAAAGAGTAGAAGTAGATTCTTGTCTCTTTATTTAGCAAAATTGCATCAGCTTGTGAATCTACAGGATTTTCTACAAGAAGATAATCAGAATCCACAACCAACAATCTTCCACTTGAAGTCCTATTACAACAAATCCATTATTAGTACATGTGTTGGACGATGCTTCAACTTAGGACCTAGTTAGTTTCTCATCTTCAACATCCTCCTCGAACACCAACTGAAACTAAGCAAAAACTTAGTTTCTCCTTGGTTATTGCCTTCTTTAACATGTTTGTAGGATTCTAGCTAGTATGTATCTTTTCCGATTTCAATCGTCCCTCTTCTAAAATTGATCGTATGAAATGGTACTTGAACTATATATACTTAGTCTTAGAATAAAATGTCGAGTTATTTACAATATGAATGGTGCTCTCACTATCATTATATAACCTGATATTCTCTTACTTCTTTCCCAATTCCTCCATGAACCTCTACAACCAAATCATTTCTTTACTAGCCTTTGTAGTAGAAACATACTTTGCTTTTGTTGTTGAAAGTGCAACAACCCTTTGCAATTTTGAAATCCAACTTATTATTGTTCCACCTGCAGTAAAAACATATCTTGTGGTGCTCCTCCTACTATATATTTCATCTATCATCTTTGGGTCCACAACACCCTATAGAACAATATTGGAACCTTTGAAGCATAACTCTTTAGTAGTAATACCTCTCAAATACCTTAGAATCCACTTTACTTCCTTCTAGTGCTTTGTACTTGGATTATTAATATATCTAATCACATCTCCTATTGCATGTGCAATATCTGGCCTTTTGCACACCATCGCCTACATCAAGTTACCAACCACATATGAATATGGAACCTTGGACATGTAGTTTATCTCCTCTTGTGTTTTGGTACACATCTTCTTAGTCAAATTGAAATGGCTAGACAAAGGTGTACTAACTGGCTATGCATCTTTCATTCTAAATCTTTCCAACACCTTTTCTATGTACTTACTCTAAGACAATGCTAATCTACGATTTTCCCTATCTCTTATTACTCTCATACCAAGGATTTGATTTGCAGCACCCATATAATTCATGGCAAATTAATTAGCTAAATTTCTTTTAGAACATTTAGATCTTGCATGTTAGACACCGCAGCAAGCATGTCATCTACATATAATAACAAAATAATATACTTGCAATTATCTAGTTTCTTAAATAAACACAGTGGTTAGACTAACATTTACCATATCATTGTTTTGTCATAAACTTGTCAAACTTCAAAGACCACTGGCTCAAAGCTTGCTTTTGTTATGAAACCAGCTCACAAAAAGATAGAAAAGAGAGATAAACGCCTTAGAATTCAGCCTCTTCGAGGGGGCAACCTCTTTTACATTACACAAATGAACAATTCTTAGATGATACAAATGACAAGACCTCGTTTTTGTAGAAATTTTGAATAATATGACACTTATTCACAGAGATTATCCTGATTATACACTATTTGCAGAATGCATGCATGATACATAACCTCCTCTACTATTGATCATCAACTTGCAGTATTCAGAAACAATCGCATGTGCACATTAAAGCATCAATTGATCTCCTCCTCATTGTCACTCCCCTCCTGATAAGGAGCGACAACATCAATCAGGCGGAGGGCGCGCCTGGCTATTGGGGACATCCCAACAGGCCGCTCTGGTCCAACGTCTGCATTAACAAGAGAAATTTTATAAGCACATATATACCAAAAACAATTAAAAATTTGAATTTTTTTTAACCTTCATCGTCAAAATCCTCTCCATGTAGTAAGGGCACGTCCGAATCTCCACGGAAGTCAATGCATTGTATGGCCAGTCCTCCATGATGATCTTCTATCGTCATAGCCATGAAAAGAATGTAGGTTTGTACGACATGTGCTGACCCCCAGTGATCCTGGGCATCAAACGACTCCAGTGGGCCATCCGCGAATCACATGGCATAGGAGGATCCACCTTAGTTAGCTGATACTAGAACAGTGGCACCTGTTCCAAGAAAAAGGTCACGAGCACAGATCCGAAGCAAAATTGCTTCAAACTCCCTACCTTAGCTTTGGTCAGCTGGCGCTTTATGTTGATCTTCATGGCCTCCGCCCAGTTGAAGATCATATGTGTTTTACAGTCGATAACATATAGGAACTTAGACTTGTTGGTCTCATCAATTGCCTGGGACCCTGCTGTTACACAGTAATTTGTCACCATGCTTGTTACTCCTCTTGTCGTACCTTAGAGGACTCATTCCGGGAGTTATAAGAAGTGACAAGGGCTAAAAACACTTGCATTATGTTCCCCTGAGTATGTACTCCATGTTCCCTGAAGACACCTTCTGCAGATCATCCCTAAAAAGTGCTCTTTTTCCATTGGCGCAAGTCCACAGTATCCTACCCGCGCCAATGATGGAGATCCTCAAAAGAGGGCACGACCATTGGTGCTCTATCTTAGAGCAACAGTCGCGCCAACCAAATTTAGTCGTGCTTTTTGCCTTAATGCACGTCCGACTGTTGTTTCCTTCATTACATGGAGCTTTTCTGAGGATAGAAAATCAGTTTTTTGTCGAGCTTTATCCATCTTTATGGCTTTTGCTAATTCCACGAAAGGTGTCCCGGTTCATCGCATCCTCCTCCCTTCTTCATCTATATAAGCTTGTCATTATGCATTGGACAAGCTAGAGAGAGTGTTGGTGTTAGTGTTATGCTAGTGATTTGGTGATTGAGTGATAGTAGTGATGATTATTGGTCATGGAGTGTTAGATGTTGAGTTCTTGGAGGAATGCTAGTGAGTGCTAGAGAGGTTATGCTGCCGGAGAAGAGATGCATGTCAAGACACATATAGTTACTCGCCCAGCCAGGAGAAGGGTCGACGTCAGAACAATGGTTGTAACTTTTCCTGTTATGAGCGACTGCTATTATAGTTCTAATCTCATTATCTATCATGGTGATATGTTGATTTATTTCCTTTCTGACTGAAATATAGTTGTGCCTTGGTAGTTTTTATGTTGGTATCTGTCTCTTCCTTTGCATGTGCAGGTATTCGTTATGATCTGTTGGAGCAAGGGAGCGAGGATATCAACTCTGCTTCAATCATAGCGTTGGACTCCAGGTTAGTCTTCTTGATTCACCTTTGATGCATAACTAGGAACTTGCGTAGCAGCGTGGTTTGTTTGTGGCTAGTTCTGTGATAGGCTAGTGGGATTGCCTCTGTCCGCAGAGGGGATTTACCTTACCAACAAATTGGCGACTCCGCTGGGGAGTAACTCTTTGATTTCTGTCTTGCATGTTAATTTTCTTCTGCTTGCTTGAGTGCATGAGCTTCCTGAGTCAGTTTTGAGTTGATTCTTTACTGTTTGACCCATCTGAGCACTGTCAACCCGACCTGAGGTCGTATCATTTATCTTTTTAGTTGGCAAGCTTAATTGGCGCGGTTATTTCTCTGACAGTCACGCCAGTTGGCGCACGTTGCTCAAAAGCAACTCGCGCCAATTCTGTGGTAGCGCAAGTTGCAGGCTGACAGTCGCGCCAGCTCTGTAAATTTTGCCTGTGTGTGGGTGGAAAGCTCATTCAGTCTCTTTATATATCTCTTTCAGCCTCTGGAACTGTGTTGAACCTCTGCTTGACTGGTTTTAGCCTGTATCCCTCAGCTGTTTGCTTATTTCCAGTGACTTTGCATGTCTAGCCTTCTGTGGGAAGTTTCGGTCTCTTGATCATCCAGTCAGCTTGTTGATTGTTCTACACCTATCCAGTGCTTTGTTAAAGCTTGATCTTCTATACTCTGAATACTTCACTTCTAGCCTCTTTGAAGTTCACTAGTTTTTGTGTTTTTCCTTGCTTGCATGGTTCATTTTGTGTTTTAGAATTGGTTCTATTTCATTGACTGAACTTGGATTGTGCATATCTCTTAGAATTTGTTTACATGCATCATGCCATCTTAAAGGAAAGAAAAAATCTCTTGCATCATAGTAGTTAGCATTTATTGTTATTTGTTGCTATTAAAAAGAAAAAGACAAAATTTCGTTTCTTGTTATTAGCTACATTAGGATCTTTGTTGAAGTGATCATTTCATTTGTGAAAAAGATCTCAACCCTCCTGTAGATAGAATTCATCGAATCAAATGATTTAATTCCGGCATATAGTTTGCATGTAAGAAGTTTTCGAGATATCACATACGGTAGGACCAAAAAACTAAAACATAATCAAAGATAAACTTTAAAATGAACCAAATGAACATAACAACGCATTGGAACATAACGCAAACACTCTAGAGGTCTAGGTTAGAGACGTGTTCCGGCGTCGTTAAACCTGGTAGTTTATCGTCGAGTGGTTGGGTGATTCCTCCACGGTGAAACGGTAGCTGCCAATACGGACTGTGCTCCCACGTACCGTCGAGTATATATTGGGAGACCCCTATAGGAATAAAGCCTTTATCCATAGGAAGCCGTGTCAGCCGCCCTACGATTCGCAATGCAGTGAACACAGCATTCACGAAGATCGACCACCCGTACCCTAAAAAGTATTCTGTGGTTTTGCGAAAAGTTTGGCACACCCTCTACCTAGAATTCCAGAGCAGCCACTTTTGATCCTTTTTGGACTCTCTAAACGAAAAGGTGCCTATGAGCGTCTTGTCACTTCGTGCTCATTAAATATTCGAAGGAGACTAGAGTCATCTTTTACCCTTTTCTCGACTCTTAAAAAATGAAAAGGTTAAGTTCATTGTCTTAAAAATTATTGGCCACGATAACATCTACCCAATTAGCTTTCGTTTGTATCAGTCCGAAGTAGGAGTTATCTCGATAAACTTCTCAAGTTTCATCCTGGCAGAATTACTAGTTTCGTCTTCTACCGAAACACCGGTGGTGAGTCTTCCTGTGGTTTTAAGTATACAACCACTTAGTTCTCGTGCCCCGGGTGACGAGACTTACCAGTATCATTGGAACCCTACGTGGGAACCTTTTGAGGACGATATCCCTTTTTGGGACCATCCTTCCCCTCGTGAGTTAGTCCCACAAGTTTCATCCGACATGGATGAATTATCCCCTACTACAACTGATGAGTCCGTTGCAACGAGCGGTGAAATTCCCACCTCAACGGACCCTATACATGTTAGTAGTACGCCTACTACTACAAATTTACCACTGGGTTATAAAGCTTTGAGAGATGCTACGCCTTCTGGAACTCCGTTCACAGGTCCCATGTGGTCATCACACACTTTTCCTGCTACGGAGCCTTTTACTCCACAAAGTCGCGGTCTATCTGTTACCTCCGTTACAACCGCTCCAACGGTATGTGCAGCCCCTTGACTTCTATTTATAGTCGTCCCTCAGCTTCTTTGTTTGGAGTCTTTGACCCCATGACAAATGTCTCAATGCAGGAGCCATATGATCCATATTTGTCATCTCAACCGGTTGTTGAGGTATCGGTCCCATTGTCAATTGATTGGACCTCCACCTCTTTCCATGGTGGTCAAGTTTTATCTGCGCAATCTCCAATACAACCCCCTCAAGACCAACTAGGGCAATCCATTTATGGAAACCCTTTCGTTACTGCTGCTCCTTTTTCCTCTTTGCAACCTTCTGGTAACTCAGGTCAGTCGTCCTTCAACAAGTCCAACCTGGTATCCAGCAAGGCTATCCCGCTGGACAAAGTGGTCAACAAACTGTTAACCCGAACCAATCCAATGTCCAGTATAGTCCAATGTCTGGACAAGGTACTCAACCACTCGGTCAACCTACTGTCCAGTATTCACAACCCTCTGGGCAGATTGGTCAGCCCCAAACACAGTTGGGCCAACCAACTGCCCAATCTCCTCAACCATCTAGTCTGCTAGGACAACCTTCAACTGCGCAACAACCGTTCCAGCAGGTAGGCCAACCTCAGTATCAGCAGGTCCAACCTTCTGGACAGATCGGCCAACCTCACCATCAACAAGGTTTTCCTTCTGGCCAGATAGCCCAACCTATAGGACAGTTCATTGGTACTGCTCAGTCTGGTCCATGGCCCCAAATGGGACCCCAACACCCATCTGGCCTTCAAATGCAGGCTGGGTCTCAATCACAAACTTTTCATCCAACCCAGCCTGGTCCTTCAACTCAATTCGGAGCCCCACCACTGTATGGCTACCAACAACCTCAAGGGCAATTTCCGTTTGCCCCGTACCAGAATTACCAACAACCGCAAGCAAATCCCTCACAAACTTACCAACAGCAATACGGCACGCCTGCAGCATCATTTGGTAATCCTTATGCTGGGGGGCACTATACAAATCCTTACGGCCAATCCACTATGGGGCCAAATCCTTCCGGACAAACTCTATGGGGGCAACCACCACCTGGGTGGAACCCTGGTGCTCCACCCTACCAACAGCCCCAGATGCCTTTCAATCCTCAATTACCATTCTTAGCGACTTTAGAATTACCAGATGTATCCAAATTAACCAATGATCCTATCCTTCATAATCCTTATTGGCCTCCAGTTCCAACTAAAATACCTGGTGACTGTCCAAAATTCGATGGTAAAGCCAATGAAGACCCACAAGCCCATATTATGACCTATCATTTGTGGTGTTCGTCTAATTCATGGCTTGACGATTCAATTCGGCTTCGCCTTTTTCAAAGGACTCTCACTGGCTCTGCCGCTAAGTGGTATATCGAACTTCATCGCGGGTCCTTTCAAGATTTCAATTCCTTGGCTATGGTGTTTCTCACTCACTTCCAGTTGCCCATTCGATACAAAACGGGTACGCACCTCCTCACTTCCTTAAGACAAACGACAGCTACGCATATCTCTGATCATATTCATGAATGGAGACGGCGTAGACGTATGATCAAATTTTGGATTCCCGGCCAGCTTCTTACCGATTGGTTTACGACTTCGTTCGTGCCTCCAATAGCTCGGGATATCGCCATGGGGGCGTGTGTCACTGAAGAGCAAGCTATTGCTCGAGCTCAGTACCTTGACTTGGTTTATTCTCAGTCAGGTACGTTATATGATTATCTGCCTGATGTCCCAAGACAAGGAACATCTAAAGCCCCGCCAACACCCACTGTTGACGGTATCATCGGTTCGGTTAATTCACCCTCTAAGAAAAATACGAACCCTGCAAAGCAAAAAACATCTGCTTCGAATGGACAACCTTCCCAGGCATCGTCTGGTTCGAATGTTACTTCTGAGGTTAATGCCGTCCAATCTAATACGGCAAGCAAGGCTTCGAAAGAGAAGAAAAGAGGGAAAGCGAAAAATAAGACGGAGCAACCTAAGCAGGAAACCCCAAAACCTCAACCTGAGGACGACACTAAACGCAAACCGAGATATCCTTGTCTTATTTGCGATGAAAATCACTTTACCAAGGATTGCCCGAGGCGGTCCGAAGTTAGTCGTTTGTTGAAAGGCACCCCCGGGCCTCCTGCGGTGCTTAAAGAACCCTTTCCCTCACGGCAAACTCAGAAAACTCAAATGGTGGCTGACCCATCTCAACCTCCCTCTTCCTTTGGTTCTCAAGTGTTTATGGCTAGAACGATACCCATCAATACCAGTACTCGAACAAAAGATTACCCGCCATCTACCGGGAAGGAGCCTGAGATACCCTCTAGTGCTCCTCCGTTCAGTTCGGGTCCACCACCACCTCTTCCACCCGAACAACGTCTTGCTGATTCCAAGGTGGACCCTTCCCCTTCTTCGCCTACTGCTGCGTCCTCATCTTCTACTTTGCCTGGTGAACCTCTGGATTCAACTAACCAGGTGGCTAAGAAGAAAAAGAAGAAGAAGACCCCTAAACCAGAGGTTAAAGGTATAACCCAAGTCGAGCCACCTTGTGCTCCTCCGCGGAAGGTCAAATTTCCTTGTAAGTTGTGCAAGGAAGACCACCTTCTCCGCGATTGTCCTGGCATTCCCAGGGTTTTAGAAGTATGGTCTCATGATCCGGACCGCCCTGCATTGTCCTCTATAGATCATGGCGATGTTACCTTATCACCTGGAAATGGTAAGGGAAAAGAGAAGATTCGAATCCCTTGTAAACTTTGTGAAGGCAATCATCCCCTTCACCTTTGTCCATTCATGGATAAAGCCTCTATTGTATTGGAAAGTCTTACAGCTCCCTCGACCCAACTTCCTACTGGTTATCAACGTCTTTCTGCAATTTCAGAACGTTCCCCTGCTAACAAAGAAATCAACCAAGATTCCTCTCTTGTCCAGCCTCCTCTTCCTGAATCTGGCTCTGCCAAGCCTGTTCCAGACCAACCATTGGTCGGAAAGAATGTCGACTCGAGTTCACCACCCGTCGACCACTCTATTTCAGAAGAGCATCATTCTCGTGTTCTTCTCGTCTCCTCAAATTCCCCTACATCTGAGAGTCCTACTGCACTCTCTCCCGAGCAGGGGGGCAATCATATGATTCCCCCACCAGGTAGTTCAGTCGCTTCCTTCAACTGGAGACGTTTGACTACCTTCCGCCTCCCATCTCATGTGCCTTTTTGGGTCACGGTACACGCCTATGACAAGGCAATACCTGGCACAGTCTTGGAAGAGGGCGCATCTGTTAGTCTTCTGTCTGCCACTATTTGGCAAGCTTTGGGTTCCCCACAGCTTGTGCCCGTAGCATCGAATCTGACTGCTTTTAACGGAAGAACTAGCCAATCATTAGGGCTCCTTCCAAAGTTCCCTATTACTTTGGGAGGCAAGACCGTCTATCTAGACGTATGGGTTACCCAAGGTGCTTTAGACTTCAATCTTCTCCTTGGCCGTGACTATGTTTATGCCATGGGGGCCCTTGTCTCTTCACTTTTCCGTGTGGTTTTCTTTCCACACGATGGAAGAATTGTGACTATCGATCAATTATCGTTCGTTTGTCCACGGGTCCCCCCTGCGCAGTCGTCATCCCCTCCTGGTTGTCATCCACCAGTTGCATCTGCCCCACCGCAGGTCAACTACGTGGCCACCTATCCCATGCTTGTATCCAACGATGCCGCCGTCGTGCATAGTGTCCTGGGGGCATTGGGTCCTGACTTCCGAGATGTTGACCTCCCACCGGGAGAGGCACTCCTAGAAGCCCCGACTTCCTGTTCATTATGATAAAGGTCTGCCGAAGCATAGTTTGTTTTCCTATGTCAAGCTCCTTAAAAAATGAAACAAGGAGTCTGGAGCACAGTTCCTTGTCTTGTGTCAAGCTCGCTAAAAAATGAAACAAGGAGTCTGGAGCACAGTTCCTTGTCTTGTGTCAAGCTCGCTAAAAAATGAAACAAGGAGTCTGGAGCACAGTTCCTTGTCTTGTGTCAAGCTCGCTAAAAAATGAAACAAGGAGTCTGGAGCATAGTTCCTTGTCTTGTGTCAAGCTCGTTAAAAAATGAAACAAGGAACCCCGAGGATAGTTTTGATTTGTGGCGACCTCGTTAAAAAATGAAACAAGGGTTATGAGGATAGTTCTTTTACTGTGTCAACCTCATTAAAAAATGAAACAACTCCCTTTCCAAATCGAGTCTTTTGATTAAGATCTCGTAAAATACAAGTCGAGTCTTTCATCGATCTCGAGAGTGAACCTTCATTCCATCCACTTTGTTGAATGCAATGAAGCTTGGGGGGCATGTACCTCGATTTGCGTTATTATGCTGGGGGCATGCGAACTTATAACAAGCATAGTTTTTTCGTTTCAAGCTTGTGTAAACATGAAACCGAATCCAAGCAAAGTTCTCCATGGTTCAAGCTTGTGTAAAAATGAACCCATACCTGATTTACATCCCGTGATTGCCTTTTATCTGCTAAATTCTGCTATATGAGCCTTGGTTGTTTCATTCCATCGCCACCATCTCTTTGGCCAATCATATGCTTTCACCTGGTTGTTTATCCTTTCCTGAGGAACTGCAGCGATGAGTGGTTTTATTAGCCAGCCTCTTAACCTTTACATGTTTCGAGCAAGTTCCACCATTACCGGAACTAGTTGCTACCCTTTATACCACTCGTTCCTTCAGGACGAGTCGCCTTTACGCTCTTTTCTGACTCGTAAAATATGAAAAGATTGCCGAGTATTTTTCCATTTTGACTCGTTAAAGAGAATAAAAATGGAGGTCCGCTTTCAGCTCTTTTCTGACCATTTAAAGAGGAAAAGATTGTCGAGTCGCTCCTCTTGACTCGTTAAATGGTAATAAGGGGCGGTCATTTTAAGTTCTTTTTGTCGACCGTTAAAACATAAAAAGATTACCGGGTTTTTGTCGTTCCAAACTCGTTAATGGTTACGAAACGACGTGGCTTTGACCGCTTTTTTACTTTTTCAGGTTGAAATCGCTAATTATGAAAAGTACTCCTCGATCATAATGATCGGGCGGTTCTTTCGGGTATTATTTTATACTTTTTCGGGCCCGAGAGACACAACTTTACGAAAAAGGACATCCCTGGAGTTTCCTTTTCTGCTGTCTTTTCAAACTCTCTAAACAAGAAAAGACGCCGAGTTCTTCCTTTGTCAGACTCGTTAAAACTTAATGACATTGGATTTTGTCACAACACAAGCATATGCTATCCCCATCAAGCTTGTTAAAAATAACTGGGGTACTCGCCAGAAATGGTGGGGGAAAATAAATTTTTTTGAACCATAATTATTACCGTAACGGCAGTATGTCGCTCTTGAACATGGCACTTTTTGCTTTCGTGTCCAGGGTGGGGATATTTCATCTCATATCTTTCACTTGCTTCCATGGATTTGGGTACCCTATTTGACCTCTCATTCACTCATTGCCTCGTCATAATGACCTTTGATACATTGATGTCAAATACTGCCAATTTCGTTAATGTGCCGCCGATATGTTCAAGAGAAGTTGACCTCTGCAAATAAACAACCTCCCTCTGATAGTTCGCACAATCTTGATTCACGAAATTATCTCTCTGTCTCGTGTCGATGATGTGGGAAACATTATGGCCCACCTTCGATCAAGGTCACTCCCTGTCGACTTCAGCTCATTATCCAGGAAGTTGACCTAGAGACTCCCTTCCGGTGCCTTGGAGCCTGCATGCCTCAATGGCAGGTTCTTCGTGTTCGACGTGAGGTTTTCATCATTGGCCTCTGATCGAATGATTCTACGGGTGTTCGACTTCAACTCATTAATTCACACACCGTAGATTGTACCTATAGTACCTTGAGGGCCATTGTCATTATTGGTGGTACCTCTCGCGTCTGTTAACAGTTTCCATTATTGACTGGTAATCAGGCGATGTTCATGCATGTTCGACTTCAGCTCATATATTCACATGCTTGGACTTGTACTCTTGTTCGGGTCGAGATGGAGCGCAAGACCCTGGATTGTGTCTGTTGTAATCCAGGCGTGATTCTTGGTACTTGACTCATTCACTGGATGGCTGCGACAATACCTGAGTCAGTTCATTGATCCTAACCAGATGGCTGTGTCCATACTATGGATCCAGATTATTTATGTACTCTCTTATGGATGGCTGCGACCATGCCACGTACATCATGTAATTGAACTATCAGTCATGTCTCTTAATACAGCTCCTCAGCGGCAGTAACTATATGTGCTCTTATGTGCGTTCTGGTAAAGCATTTCACCCCTCTCCACCTCTCGGACTTCATGCTTTAGGGGGCATCTGTTACACAGTAATTTGTCACCATCCCTGTTACTCCTCTTGTCGTACCTTAGAGGACTCATTCCGGGAGTTATAAGAAGTGACAAGGGCTAAAAACACTTGCATTATGTTCCCCTGAGTATGTACTCCATGTTCCCTGAAGACACCTTCTGCAGATCATCCCTAAAAAGTGCTCTTTTTTCATTGGCGCAAGTCCACAGTATCCTACCCGCGCCAATGATGGAGATCCTCAAAAGAGGGTGCGACCATTGGCGCTCTATCTTAGAGCAACAGTCGCGCCAACCAAATTTAGTCGTGCTTTTTGCCTTAATGCACGTCCGACTGTTGTTTCCTTCATTACATGGAGCTTTTCTGAGGATAGAAAATCAGTTTTTTGTCGAGCTTTATCCATCTTTATGGCTTTTTCTAATTCCACGAAAGGTGTCCCGGTTCATCGCATCCTCCTCCCTTCTTCATCTATATAAGCTTGTCATTATGCATTGGACAAGCTAGAGAGAGTGTTGGTGTTAGTGTTATGCTAGTGATTTGGTGATTGAGTGATAGTAGTGATGATTATTGGTCATGGAGTGTTAGATGTTGAGTTCTTGGAGGAATGCTAGTGAGTGCTAGAGAGGTTATGCTGCCGGAGAAGAGATGCATGTCAAGACACATATAGTTACTCGCCCAGCCAGGAGAAGGGTCGACGTCAGAACAATGGTTGTAACTTTTCTTGTTTATTAATTGATGAGTGACTTCTATTATAGTTCCAATCTCATTATCTATCATGGTGATATGTTGATTTATTTCCTTTCTGACTGAAATATAGTTGTGCCTTGGTAGTTTTTATGTTGGTATCTGTCTCTTCCTTTGCATGTGCAGGTATTCGTTATGATCTGTTGGAGCAAGGGAGCGAGGATATCAACTCTGCTTCAATCATAGCGTTGGACTCCAGGTTAGTCTTCTTGATTCACCTTTGATGCATAACTAGGAACTTGCGTAGCAGCGTGGTTTGTTTGTGGCTAGTTCTGTGATAGGCTAGTGGGATCGCCTCTGTCCGCAGAGGGGATTTACCTTACCAACACCTGCCACTCTATTGATGGTCAACAGAAGCACTCTCAGTGTCAAATCCTGAACAGTGGAAATCTAAATTTTCCCACTTTTGGATTTCAGGGCCTCAGGGCAGTGTTCAGCAAGCAATGAGGATATGCTTGCCCCAATCAGTCGTGACCCGTACAAGTTGATTGGTTCCCCTCTTAGGGATAGTCCAATGATGAAATATATATTTGAAGTTTCCAACTCCATCTCTTGGTCACCAATGACAAATATTTATTGATTTATGTCCCAAAGACTAATAAGGTACCGAAGCAACTCAAGTTAGGCCCGCATCCCTGGCGTAAGAAAGAATTTGAGGATCCCACAAGCACTCAACGCTTCCAGAAAATTCGGATCATTCAATGCCTGGGTGTCCACATCCTCATGTTCCCGTTCTTTCTCGTCCACCATTTTTAGCGATTCTTTCCTGCAAAAGCCATTAATTTAAGTCAACAATCATGCTTGGCCCATAAAATTCAAGTTTTGACTGTGATTTGTGAGGAAATAAGGCTTTTTCCCTATTCACGGCGCCGATACGCTTGTTGTAAAAACAGTTGCACCGACGGCACAATAGGCCTTGTTAGTCACCCTCGACCAGCGCGATTCCATGCGTGGAATTCGCGCCAACCGAGGGCGGCTTTGGTGGGATTTGATGCAGGAGGAGATAAGAAGAAGCACCAGAGATGGTTCTTCATCCATGGAGGATGAAGAAAACTGCTCCTTAGCGAGAAAGGCAAAGAAGGGGAAGGAGAAGGATTCTCTTTCCCAATCTAGTTCTTCCCAAGCTGGGAAGAAGTTTGACAAGTCGAAAGTGCGATGCTTTCGTTGTCATGAGGTGGGCCATTTTGCTACAAATTGTCCACTGAGGAAATCCAAGAAGGGATCCATGGAAGGATCAGAAGGTGAGGCACTGACCTCACAGTTCGAGTTGGATTTCACACTGTTCGCATGCATGGTTTCATCCATGGTGGGAAGTGGTTGGTTTCTTAACAGTGGAACTTCTTTCCACATGATCGAAGACAAGAATTCATTCAGTACTTTGGAGGAGAAAGATCTCCAGATACTCATAGCGATGGGTAATGATGAAAAGTATAGTGTCTCAGGTGTAGGCACGGTTGTTTTTCAGAGGGAGCATGGAGCTCACATTACCTTGACCGATAAGTATGTACCAGGACTGAAGAGAAATTTGGTGTCGATTGTGATGCTCGAAGACAAAGTCTATGTTGTAGTCTTCAGTAAGGGAAAGGTCTTCCTTAGACACATCATCACTAGATAGGTGAAGTAGATCGGTTCACGGGTCAAGAACTTGTATGCTCTTAAGGTTCAAGATGCATGAAAAGCCTTAAGGAGCAAGGCAACTGATGGAGACTTGGTGGTTGAGAGGGAGAGTACATTACCTCTCAACATGCAACGCCAGACGAAGTCTCAGACAATTGTGGAGGAACCATGATTGGTGAAGTAGCTTCAGGAGGTTGTGGAGCAACCACAACTAGGGAAGCCGAGAGGAGACAGAGTGGAGGCATCCACTCATGCAAAGACCTCCAGTAGGGGGAAATTTCAAGCTAGGTGGGCAGAGGGATCACATGCATCCATACCTCCAGGTAGGAGGTGGGGCGATGTGGAGTGATCGTCCCAAGAAGGCTGGAATAGGGGCAGGATCCTTGAGGTACCCAACCTCTTTGATTTGACTTTGCTATAGGAGCCTCGACGAGGAGTAGCAAGACTGGTTGAGTGGGTAGAGACAGATGCGGATGGAGCGGCAGAGAGAGCTACAGTGCAGGAGTCCCAAGACAGTGTAGAGCTAGCAGGCTGCAACAATGCGAGAGGCACAAGAGTGTTGCACCAGTGCAGGATGGCACAAAGAGGTGTGCAACGGTGCGAGATACATGGATTGTTGTAGCATCTCAGAGGTTAGAGAGGGAGCACTTGTCAGTGGAAGATAGAGCTTCAGCATAAGAGTATGTTTGTAGCCCAACAGAGAGGTCAATGGGGTGTTTTTTATTTTATTTCTAGAGTTGTTGGAGCAACCACACTTGGGAGAAGTGTTGCATGCAAAACATTCCAAAGGTACAGGATCGAGTTCAAGTTGAATGCCTTTCTTGTCAAGAGGGAGTGTTGAAAATAGCAACAAGAAATGCTAAAAATAGAAGTGCTAAAAATAGCATTGCTATAAATAGCAATTTGGGTACTAGTGCTGGATTGAGCAACAGAGAATGAAAAATGGAAGTGCTAAAAATAGCATTGTTATTTTTAACAGTTCGGGATGGATTCCAATTTTAGTCAGTCCTTGGACTAAAATAGGAAGTAAAATTCGAATTTGAACTCAACAGCTGTTTCAAACTAAATTAATTAATTAACCATGAGTTAATTAGCTGTGAAAAAATCAAACATGAAGTCTATGTGAGGAAATGCAACAGTTTCTCCATTAATTGAGGAATTTATCCATCAGTTAAAGAGATAAGGATGAGTTCTAATTTGAGTTGTAATTAGTTGGCTTAGTTAACTGAGTCAAGTCCAGTTAGATTGATTTAAACAGTTTGTTTAAATTCATGTGAGTTCAGTTAGTTAATGCATGCTTGCATATAACTGCTGTTCTTCAGATAACTGAATATTCTCTCATGAATAACTCATGCATGCCAGTTTAGACAGAGACCCAGTTGAGATCAGAGGAGGGAAAATGTAGTATCAGTTGGATGGATTTTTCCTATAAAGGAGACTCATCCATGGAGAAGGATTTACCTCCTTTAGGATTGCGCAGTTAGATCATAGGTTAGTGAGTGTGTGAAGAGGTCAATTCACACATGTGGCTTCACTGGACCCCAAGAAAATTGCGCAAAGAAATAGGAGGCTTGGAGGGCAGAGGAGAAGGTTTGAGAGGGGCCCTTGGCTATCTATGAGCAATAGAGGGATTGCAAAGAGAGCAGGATAGCTTGTGAGTTGATTCTTTTTGTAATCCAGGCTATATTTCCATTTGTATGATAATACAAAGATTGGGGTTTTAGGATGAGGCTTTCCGGGGGTTATTTCTTCTTTGTTATGTGTGATTGCTTCTCATTCTCAGTTATATGTGTTCTCATTGATCGTGCTCAAATTGATTAAGCTTCCGCAAAGTGTTGTAGAAGTAGATCTTGTATTGTGTTTTAGTATATTGCATAATCTGTTGATCTATAGTGGGAATTTATACACTTTGGCCTTGAGCTTGCTTATGAGTTGGAGATTGAATTTGTTGAGTGTTGGGATTATTCTAGAGAGAACAAGCATTGTAATTTCATCTTGATTTTCCAAATTAATACAAAACAGATAGTGGGGTTTTGAGTTGTGGCTTTCCCCGGATATTTATTGTGTTATGTGCCTTTGATTCTCTTCCTTTATTGATTATTGTTTGCTCTATGTTTATGGGCTTTCCTTATAAAGAGTAGAAGTAGATTCTTGTCTCTTTATTTAGCAAAATTGCACCAGCTTGTGAATCTACAGGATTTTCTACAAGAAGATAATCAGAATCCACAACCAACAATCTTCCACTTGAAGTCCTATTACAACAAATCCATTATTAGTACATGTGTTGGACGATGCTTCAACTTGGGACCTAGTTAGTTTCTCATCTTCAACATCCTCCTCGAACACCAACTGAAACTAAGCAAAAACTTAGTTTCTCCTTGGTTATTGCCTTCTTTAACATGTTTGTAGGATTCTAGCTAGTATGTATCTTTTCCGATTTCAATCGTCCCTCTTCTAAAATTGATCGTATGAAATGGTACTTGAACTATATATACTTAGTCTTAGAATAAAATGTCGAGTTATTTACAATATGAATGGTGCTCTCACTATCATTATATAACCTGATATTCTCTTACTTCTTTCCCAATTCCTCCATGAACCTCTACAACCAAATCATTTCTTTACTAGCCTTTGTAGTAGAAACATACTTTGCTTTTGTTGTTGAAAGTGCAACAACCCTTTGCAATTTTGAAATCCAAGTTATTATTGTTCCACCTGCAGTAAAAACATATCTTGTGGTGCTCCTCCTACTATATATTTCATCTACCATCTTTGGGTCCACAACACCCTATAGAACAATATTAGAACCTTTGAAGCATAACTCTTTAGTAGTAATACCTCTCAAATACCTTAGAATCCACTTTACTTCCTTCTAGTGCTTTGTACTTGGATTATTAATATATCTAATCACATCTCCTATTGCATGTGCAATATCTGGCCTTTTGCACACCATCGCCTACATCAAGTTACCAACCACATATGAATATGGAACCTTGGACATGTAGTTTATCTCCTCTTGTGTTTTGGTACACATCTTCTTAGTCAAATTGAAATGGCTAGACAAAGGTGTACTAACAGGCTATGCATCTTTCATTCTAAATCTTTCCAACACCTTTTCTATGTACTTACTCTAAGACAATGCTAATTTACGATTTTCCCTATCTCTTATTACTCTCATACCAAGGATTTGATTTGCAACACCCATATAATTCATGGCAAATTAATTAGCTAAATTTCTTTTAGAACATTTAGATCTTGCATGTTAGACACCGCAGCAAGCATGTCATCTACATATAATAACAAAATAATATACTTGCAATTATCTAGTTTCTTAAATAAACACAGTGGTTAGACTAACATTTACCATATCATTGTTTTGTCATAAACTTGTCAAACTTCAAAGACCACTGGCTCAAAGCTTGCTTTTGTTATGAAACCAGCTCACAAAAAGATAGAAAAGAGAGATAAACGCCTTAGAATTCAGCCTCTTCGAGGGGGCAACCTCTTTTACATAACACAAATGAACAATTCTTAGATGATACAAATGACAAGACCTCGTTTTTGTAGAAATTTTGAATAATATGACACTTATTCACAGAGATTATCGTGATTATACACTATTTGCAGAATGCATGCATGATACATAACCTCCTCTACTATTGATCATCAACTTGCAGTATTCAGAAACAATCGCATGTGCACATTGAAGCATCAATTGATCTCCTCCTCATTGTCACTCCCCTCCTGATAAGGAGCGACAACATCAATCAGGCGGAGGGCGCGCCTGGCTATTGGGGACATCCCAACAGGCCGCTCTGGTCCAACGTCTGCATTAACAAGAGAAATTTTATAAGCACATATATACCAAAAACAATTAAAAATTTGAATTTTTTTTAACCTTCATCGTCAAAATCCTCTCCATGTAGTAAGGGCACGTCCGAATCTCCACGGAAGTCAATGCATTGTATGGCCAGTCCTCCATGATGATCTTCTATCGTCATAGCCATGAAAAGAATGTAGGTTTGTACGACATGTGCTGACCCCCAGTAATCCTGGGCATCAAACGACTCCAGTGGGCCATCCGCGAATCACATGGCATAGGAGGATCCACCTTAGTTAGCTGATACTAGAACAGTGGCACCTGTTCCAAGAAAAAGGTCACGAGCACAGATCTGAAGCAAAATTGCTTCAAACTCCCTACCTTAGCTTTGGTCAGCTAGCGCTTTATGTTGATCTTCATGGCCTCCGCCCAGTTGAAGATCATATGTGTTTTACAGTCGATAACATATAGGAACTTAGACTTGTTGGTCTCATCAATTGCCTGGGACCCTGCCACTCTATTGATGGTCAACAGAAGCACTCTCAGTGTCAAATCTTGAACAGTGGAAATCTAAATTTTCCCACTTTTGGATTTCAGGGCCTCAGGGCAGTGTTTAGCAAGCAATGAGGATATGCTTGCCCCAATCAGTCGTGACCCGTACAAGTTGATTGGTTCCCCTCTTAGGGATAGTCCAATGATGAAATATATATTTGAAGTTTCCAACTCCATCTCTTGGTCACCAATGGCAAATATTTATTGATTTATGTCCCAAAGACTAATAAGGTACCGAAGCAACTCAAGTTAGGCCCGCATCCCTGGCGTAAGAAAGAATTTGAGGATCGCACAAGCACTCAACGCTTCCAGAAAATTCGGATCATTCAATGCCTGGGTGTCCACATCCTCATGTTCTCGTTCTTTCCAGTCCACCATTTTTAGAGATTCTTTCCTGCAAAAGCCATTAATTTAAGTCAACAATCATGCTTGGCCGATAAAATTCAAGTTTTGACTGTGATTTGTGAGGAAATAAGGCTTTTTCCCTATTCACGGCGCCGACACGCTTGTTGTAAAAACAGTTGCACCGACAGCACAATAGCCCTTGTTAGTCACCCTCGACCGGCGCGATTCCATGCGTGGAATTCGCGCCAACCGAGGGCGAAAAACTTTTTCCAAAACCTTCCCCAAAAAACCTAAACATGGTTAAAAATGGGAATAAAAGACATGAAAATGGAGCTCAAGGCTTTGGCTCTTACCTATAACTAGCCCTAAACATGGTTAAAAATGGGAATAAAAGACATGAAAATGGAGCTCAAGGCTTTGGCTCTTACCTATAATTGGCGGCTCGAAAAATGACCTCCCAGATCTCCTGCAATCTGCTCCAAAACAATTAGTGCAAAAGTGAGTAAAAAGTCTTCACAGCAAGGTAAAATGGTAAATGGTAAAAATATATTTACTTTTCTCCTTTTTATCCATTTTTTCATGAAAATTTTGGGTTTTTGTAAATATTTTAACCTATTTTTCCTCAAGAACTCGATAATACACTTTACATTTTTGTGCAATGATAAGTGATGGATGTTCGATGATAATGACGAGTCACGTTTCAGCTCTTTTCTCGACTCGTTAAGCTCATTTGAAAATATTGTCGATTATTTTCCCTTTTGACTCGTAAAAGAGAATAAAATAAGGGGTCCACTTTCAAGCTCTTTTCCAACCCTTTAAAAGCAAAAAGATAGTCGAGCCCTTGTCATTTCGAACTCATTAACAGATGTGAAATTTCATGTGCCCAGTATAAGTTTACCCCTTTTTCGGGCTAGGAGGCACTATTTACGAAAAAAAGTACTCCTTGACTGAAATGGTCAAGCGGTTCTCTCAAGTATTGTTTTCTACCTTTTCGAGCTCGACAGACACAAATGTACGAAAAGGGACCATGTGGATTTTTCCTTTCTGTGTCTTTTTAAACTCCCTAAACATGAAAAAGATACCGAGTTACACCTTTTTTCGGACTCGTTAAAATATTAAACGACATGGAATTCGTCGTCATGATGAACATGAGCTTCTCCTTCCTAGGGCTCGTTAAACTTACTAGGTCGGATTCGTTGGAAGGATGAACTCACAGTGCAAGCATATGATATCCTCTTCAAGCTTGTGATTAAAAATAATTGGGGTACCTGCCACAAATGGTGGGGGTGAATTTGGAAATCTAATCAGTTGTGTCGACAACTCACTCTTGAACATGACACTTTCTACTTCGTGTCAGGTTGGGATATCCTCCTTTGTATCGTTGACCTTCCTGGGTTGGGAAGTTCATTTTTACCTTCCATTTGATCTCTGCCACATCATCATGACCACCAATACTATGGATCCAAAAGTTTCTAAACTTCCGATCATGTTGCCCATATGTTTAAGAGTTGTCCTTCTGCAGTTACATTTACCTCTGATTCTTTGTATCATCCAAAATCATCTTGCATCCTTTTGCTTCATGTCAATGATGTGGGATACATTATGGCCCTCCTTCGACACGGTCGCTTCATGTCAACTTCAGCTCATTATCCAGGAAGTTGACCGAGAGACTCCCTTCCAATACCTTATAGCTTGCATGCCCTAATAGCAAGTTCTTCACACTCGATGACAAGTTTACATCATTGGCTTTCGATCGAGTGATTTCACGGGTGTTCGAATTTAGTTCCTCTATTCGCATTTCCTGTGTTGATAGTGCCTTGAGGACCATTGTCATTATTGGTGGTTTCTCTCGCGCTTGTTAACAGTTTACATCATTGACTAGTAATCAAGTGACTTTCTAGCATGTTCAACATCAACACATCTATTCACATGTTAGAATTTGTACTTTGATCAAGTCGTGTTGGAGTGCAAGACCTCAGACTCTGATCACAAAAGTCGAGGTTGCGAAGTGATGTGACATGGTTATATTTATATGCATGTCTCTTTCAGATGGATGGCTACAACCATACCATGAGTTGTCATATGTGATCCTTCTCATTGTTGGATGGCTGCGACCATACCTTGGTTTCATTGTGATTCTCTTTGACGGATGGTTTCACCCATGCCTGGATCCATTTACATGATCATTCTTTGGATGGTTGCGTCCATGCTACGATTCATGTATTATTTGACAGAGTTCTTAGTTATGTATATGTATATGTACATGCTTGCAGGTTTTTCGACGACAGACTATGGTTCCTCGCACTAATTTATAAAGTGTTTCATCCCTCACTCTAGTTCGGCCTTCACACTTTAGGGGGCATCTATTACACAAAATTTTGTCATTGTCCCTGTACTCCTCATTCCTTGATCCTGGAGGACCTCTACAGTGAACCCTACATGCTTTCCCTTCATGAAGAAACCCCCATTATGTCCCTCTTCATGAGCAGATCAATTCCCTTTTTGCACCATTTCCACTGAAACTTTTGTTTTTCCCAGTTTACAAGACCGACGCTAATCGGCCTTATCTTCCTCACACCAATATGCAGGGATTAACACTGTCCCTAGCACTGATCAGAGCGACTAGCTTTGTTTCAATCTCGTTGACCCTCTTATGGAAAATTTTTTAAATAAAGAGTCGAAGCTTCCAGCTCTATAAGCTTCGTAACGGAAGTCTAGTAAATGGTTCGGCCGGATGGGGTCGAGGATGTCAGTTTGGGTTCCTTTACCCTATAATGATGGAACTACCTCAAGGGATAAGACCTTCTCCCATGAGAAGAGGATCCATCTCCCATCCATTCATCCTATATAAACCTCCCTTTTTCCCAGGCACAAGCTAGTGTTAATGTTGGTTTGCTAGTGCTAATTAAGTTTGGGTAAACATCAAGCTATTCGTAGTTGTATCTCTCTAGTTATGTGAGGGAGAAGTGTGAATTTGGTTTCGAGTGAAGCCTAAAGGGAAGAGCCTTAAAACTATTGTTGTTGAGGCCATCATGGAATGCTAGCAGAAGTGTGTGGGAACCTGGTCTTGTCAGAGGAGAACGGAAACGTCAAGACAATGGTTGTAATCTATTCTTGATTCAATATATACGAAACTATCAATTGATTTCCTACATGATTTGTCATCTTACATATTCATGACTTAATGTTTCTTGACTTGTTAAGTAGGTTGAATTACAATTTTTCTATTATCACGGTTGTTGTTTGCTGTTGTTTACTTGTTTCAGTTGTTTGAAGAAGGAAGCAAGAGATAGCTGGAGCAAGCAAGCAAGGACACCATCAAATGGGATAAGCGTAGTAAAAGGTAGGCCCTCTTATTTGGTTCTAACCTAAGGAAATATTCCATAGAATGTATCAGTTGTGGCTAGACCCATTATCGGGCTAGAGGAATTTGTTTGTGTCCGTACTTATAATTTTACTTCACCACACTAGGCCATGGAATCGAAAACCTATAATGATCGTCTTCCAAATCAATGAAGTCCCGACATTATGAAGTACATAGAAGATATGCCGAGGGGAACCCCCGAGAAGTAAATTTCCCAAAAACATTCATCAATTGATCTACAACCACAATTTATCCCGACAACACCCTTCCATATTTCCAAAAACCACGAGAGGAGGTCTCGAGGACAGGAAATGCTTTTCCAAAAACCATTCTTGGCTAATGACGTGTGCATGATGAAGCCCGGGCCTTGGTTGGACTACCTTTTATTTTGGACAAATATTATTATATATTTTGGTTCAAGGGGTAAAAACAAATCCTCGAAACATTGTATTGTATTATATTGTGTGTGTGTGTGTGTAAATATTTTTTATAATTGTTCCAAGAATCAATGTTCAAAACTAATTGAGACATTTGGTCTACAAAAAAATATAAAAATCAGAAATGAACAGTCTAAAAGGGTTCAAAGATCAGATAATTTTGGGAAAAATGTAATGTGAAATTTCCTTGGAGATTAATGTTGTTGGAAATACTCAGGGGGGGGGGGTGCGAATCAATATTCCTTAGAAATTATCACTTTTAAATCTTTTTAGAGCGTTAGTTAATCTTCAATTATTATTAATGTTTATCGAGTAACAATAGTAAACAAAAGAACACAATAAACATAATAATTTTAGGTGGAAAACCCCCTCTGGGTCAAAAACCACTGAATGCTTTTCTAATAAATTCTTTAATCTTCATCCCCAACTGAAATGAAAGTTACAGCTTCCTAGAATTCTAGAAAAGCATTCTTCTCCAGCTCCCACTGGAAGGACGCCCCAACGCCCTGGTTTCCTCAGTAGTCAACTGAATGGATGCCCCAACATCCTAGACTAACCTACCACCCTGAAGTATTCACAGGCTCCAACCTGTAGGCGGCTTCATGCACCTTCCTAGAACCCCCCTGCCACCCTATAATGATCAGAACTGAGACAAGAGTGTGGACTCCCATACCAAGGAAAATGATCCATGATAAATATGGTTTACAATGATTTTCTTGTACTTTACCGAACACCCAATCACGCTATGACCCGCAACCCAACCATGAAATCATCCCAGTAGTGACTCTTATAACTCCCAACAATGCCTCTTCAACTCTAGGCAAATTGACTCTTTTACAATAATGACTCTTTCAATGATGACTCTTTTACAAATTTACAATGATGACTCTTTTACAATGCTGGCTTTTTGACAAGATCTGACACTTGACTTGACATTGCTTCTTAGATAACTTGTAGTTGTTGTTGTTCTTGCTTCAAGTAATGTTATTTTCCCATTACATGTCCTTCTAGTATGTGTCTGAGTTATTCTAAAGTGTCATCCTTCCTGCACATGCATTAACAAGCAAGACCTAAACAAATACAAAACAATATACTTATGTTGTCCTGGAAAAACATATGTCAGAGATGATACTCAAAATTCAAATACAAACATTAATCATACATACCTTGTTGTAGCAAACTAACCCTTAACTGTTGATGTGTAGTCATTGCTACAATGATCATTGAATGCATACTTTTTCTTGCCTTCTAGGAGCTTGATATTGAATCTATTATATCTATGTAATTTCATATCTCCAAGGTTTGAAATTTCGTCCTCTGGTAGCCTTCTGAGTTCTATTTCCAACCCCACAAGTTTGATCGAGATTAGATTCTTCAAGAAAGAGTTATGCCCAATCTCCCACGATTGCATGATTATCGATTGGTTCAGTAGAGCGAACTTGTAAGAATTTCCATGTGCCAAGGTTTCGACTTTCGGCCTTGAAAACAATACCCATAAAACTATATTTCTTCCTCTTTTTGTCACTATTTACGAAATTTGAATCTAATGCTCAGAGAGAAAGTTATGACGATTTTCCCAAGGTCACATGTTTGATATGGAATTTGAGAGCCTGCAAAAACCCTAACTTCCTAAGATAATATATCTGAAAATATAGCGAAACAAGATCGAAAATTTGGTCACTACGTTCATCACGATTCCGTCTCAAATGGGTTTTAATTTTAGCTTTTGAAGCTTTGTAGAAAAAAAACATTATAGTGAAAATGCCACGATGACCTATTTGAAGCAGTGAAATCCTAGAATCCAAAGCTCTAAACTTGCTTCAAAACATACCTTCAAACTTGATCATAATTTTGTACCCTAACCAGACCTCAACGAAACCTTAAACTCCCTATAATAGATTTTGTGTTAGAAGCTCGTGAGAGCCGAAAAATTACATAGATCTTCTCACAAGATAGTTCGTTTAAAAGTTCTTGCTAGAGGAGGATATGAGGGTCACTATTTATACAAATAACTTGAGTTGAGAGGGTCCTCAACAAGTGAACGTTGGAGGGATTTTAGGAGCATAAAACAATATTAATTATTGACTATTCAATGACCAAAACTAATTATAAGTGCCATGCCACAACCCCAAGGGGTTTTAGCCCACTCATGATAATGACACCTATGCCTACTTCCTTCTCTCCTCCTTTGTCATCAATGGAAAAGGGTAACTCCCCCTGACAAATTGTCATCCTGCGGACATGTACACACCTCTGCTCCCCATTTTTACTTAGTTATATAAGAGAAAGAGTCTAATGAGAACTTGGGAGAATCCCAAGCTTTTGGCGAAGATACTCAAATGCTTCACGAGGTAATGGTTTAGTAAAGATGTCAACAAATTGTTCCTTTGTGCCAACACATTCAAGCTTGATATTCTTTTCAGCAACGTGCTCTCTAACGAAATGATATTTGATCGAAATGTGCTTTGTTTTGGAATGCATCACATGATTATTAGATATACTAATGGCACTAGTGTTATAGCAGAAGATGGGAATAATCTCATCAAACTTGACTTGAAGATCTTGCAAGTTTTGCTTCATCCAAAGAACTTGAGTACAACAAGCTATTGTTGTGATATATTATGCTTCTGTTGTGGATAACGAGATTGAAGACTACTTTTTACTTAGCCATGAAACAAGGCAACCACCTAGATAGAAGGATGCTCCATTAGTACTCTTACGATAATCAACACTTCTGCCCAATCTGCATCTATATAAGCTTGAATAACTAGATCATTTCCTTTGGGATACCATAAACCATATTCCGTTGTGCCCTTAAGATATCGAAGAATTCTTTTGACGACAATAATATGAGATTCTTTTGGTGCTGCTTGGAATCTTTCTACTTGTCCAACTGCCTGCATTACATCTGGCCGAGAAGTTGTCACATATAGAAGACTGCCAATCATAGATCTATACAACCTTTGGTCCACATCCTTTGACGAATCTTCTAAGCTTAACTTGCAACCTGTTACCATTGGGGTAAGGACAAGCTTGCAATCTTCCATCTTGAATTTCTTGAGCATTTCCTTGATGTACTTGGTTTGATATATAAATATTCCTTTATCCTACTGAGATATCCGAAGCCCTAAAAATTATGTCATCTCACCAGGCAGAGACATTACAATCTCAATTTTCATTTTTGTGGGAAAGTTTTTGTTTAATCTGTCATCATTGCTTCCAGATATTATATCTTCCACATATACCTCTATAATCGTTAGATTATCTTGATCCACTTTCACATAGATATTGTTGTCAACGCTTCCTTTTTTGAATCCTTGTTGATGTAGATATCCATCAAGATGAGCATACCAAGCCCTAGGAGCTTGCTTGAGACCATATAGTGCCTTCTTTAATCTGTAGACGTAGTCTTCTTTGTCAGAGAGCAGAAAACCTTGGTGTTGTTCAATGTAAACTTCTTCCAATTCACCATTTAGAAAGGTTGACTTAACATCCATTTTGTAGACCTTGATTTTTCTCGAGCATACATAAGTGAGAAACATCATGATAGCTTCCATTCTGGCAACGAGATAAAATGTTTCTTCAAAATCAATTCCTTCAACTTGTGCATATCCTTTGCAAACTAATCTTGCTTTATTCCTAGTAACTTGTATGTCCTCATTCAATTTGCTTCTGAAGGCCCATTTAGTTCCAATAACATTTTTATTCTTTGGTCATGGAACAAATTCCCAGGTGTCGTTCTTCTCAATTTGATCTAGTTCTTCATTCATAGCTACTACCCAGTGTTCATCTTGACTAACCTCCTCAAAATTGCTAGGTTTAAATTTGTTAAAAGAGCAAGGTGGGCTTGTTGTGATGAACGAAGTTGTCGACTTCTTATGGTTCCAATTCCTTCATTTATGTTGTTGATGATTTGATTTGACAAATGATTCTTTTGATGCCATTCTTCTAAACTTTTGGAGAAGATTCTTGTACATCCTACTGATCATTTCTTATTTCCTCTTGGTTGAGCGTTGTTTCCTTATTTGATTGGCCTTGTTCTGGAATTTCTTCTTCATCCTTCACAGATTCTACCTCTATCCCCTCAGAGACAGTCTCATTGTTATCGTTTAGAACATAGTCATCGTCAAAAGTAACATTTATGCTTTCAACTATTTGTTTTCGCCTCAGATTGTAGCATCTATAAGCCTTTCTTTTAAGTGAATAACCAAAGAAAATACCTTCGTCAACATGGGAATCTAAGTTGCCAAATTTTTGGTCTTTTCTTTTGATGTAGCATTTACTTCCAAATATTTTGAAGTATTTGACGTTAGTCGGTCTTCCCTTCCATAGTTCGAACGAAGTCATGTTACAATTGTTCCTGAGCATACCTCTATTTATAAAGAATATGATTGTATCGATTGCTTGAACCCATAATTTATCATCAAATTTTGAGTCATTTAACATTGTTTTTCCTATATGGTTCTGTTTTTTCTTTCTGCAACTCCATTCTGCTGTGGTGTTCTAGCTGTTGAGAATTGCCTTTTTATTCCATTTTTGTCACAGTATTGCTAAAATGATTTGGATGCGAATTCTCCGCCATTATCTGATCTTAGACATTTGATCTTCAAATCGGTTTCATTTTCGACCAATTGCTTGTAGATTTTGAAACATTCGAATGCCTCAATTTTTTTCTTTAAGAAACTAATGGTTGTCATTCTGGTGTAATCATCTATCATTAGCATAAAGTATAATTCATTGTCTAAACCTGTGGTTCTCATAGGAGCACACAAATCAATATGTATTAATTCCAATGGATGTGATGCAAAGTGTTCCTTTATCTTGAACTCAACTTTTGTCTATTTGTTGTGCAAACAAGATTCACATATCGTATTGGTAGGTTTTGAAATTTTAGGCATTTATCTTACTGCTTCCTTTTTGTTGATCCTGACGAAATTGTCGAAATTTATATGTCGCATTCGTTTGTTCCATAACCAACTTTAATCTTCTTTTTCCAAAAAGCACCCTTTAGGTGTTTCATCCAAAATTTACATGTCATTTGGAGCTCTGCTCGCTGTAGACACAATTTTTCCAAAATTTTCTTTCTTGATTCCTTAGAGTTGAATAACATCGCGTGTCCTTGATTGCACATATGTCCAACGCTGAGTAGATTGTGATTCATATTTTCAACCAACAACACATCTTTCGCTAATGCATCCTTGCTTCCAAGTGTGACCGTACCTGCTCCTATGACGTTTGAAGACTCGTTGTTTGGCCAATTTAATGTCTTTAAATTTTCAATCATAAATTGTCAACCATGGTGCGTAAACTGATGAAGTACATATACACTATATGTGCTAGAAGTTATTCCTTGTGTCATTATGTTCCTGTTAGGGTCTAAACATAAGATTAATATGGAGATGGTGTCGTTGATTTTATTAATGTCTCGATCGTTAAAGTTATCAACTATTTTCTTAAGAGTTATTCTCTATTGAATTAGTTTATGGATGATATGAGAGTGCTTCTAACTTCTACTTGTGTTAGATTATTTTGGGATTTTTGTCTTAAGTCTTTAGGCTACAGCTCTAATTCACTAAGAGAAATCTATTCTATTAAACTAAAAAGAAGTATTGTTTGAATTCGATTGTTAAGAAGAAGGCTCTCACACTTTTACTTACTCAATATTATTCAAACAAGATATTCTAAGCAACATCTATACTTATGGAGCAAACACAATTAACTATTCTAGATAAAAAGCAAATGAAAGAACCGTGTTGTACCAGGTAGAAAGCAATTCAAATAGAAAATTAATCTAGGTATAAAGTAGATGAAAGTACTCATGCATACAACGATTCACTGGTGAACTCATCATACTGCATTTCTCACACAAAAACAGAGTATTCAAAGGAATGAAAAGAAATAGAATTTCTTTTGTTTAAAGACCTGTCACTATTGTAGGGGTCCTCCACAGATCAATCCATTAGCTCCAATAAACGCAATGTATACACACACAAAACTAGTTCTATTACTTGTAAACGGAATTTAACAAACTGTCTCAAAATTACATCATCTGGCACGCACCAAATAACATTGCAGCCATAGTTTTTATAACAAGTCTTTAGCATAACAGTCATGAGTAATTTAAGCCTAGATATCTTTATTCTAACTAACTATACCTCTAAACCTTCGATTTGCTATTCTGAAAGCAAATTGATAAGGTTTTGATGAAACTCAGATTTCGTTCCAGCGATGATCTTGCGGTTCACTTTAGCGTTCCGTGATATCCTACGCTCATCTTGACGGATTGGTTCAAGGGGATAGGAAGGGATCCATGCTAGGGCCATTTCCTATCCATCTCTATACTTCATTGCTGACCTCGAGCTTCTGAACCTTGCAAACAGTGGAGGCAACTACAAAAATCTAGATTAGCTGCGGAAACGAACCAATTTTGTACCCAATTGCATTCTTTAACAAAAAAATAGGGTATATAATCAAACATGAATAAGAAGACATATTATTACTTACTTTTATCAAAACTTGGTGAATGTGGCATTATTTAGGTGGAAAATGTAGGAAAAGAGAGAAAACATAGGCAAAAAGGGGTGTCATGGTAAGACTATCTTTGGACTCTACATTCCCCCAGACTAGAGGTTTTGTATGTCCTCATACACTTCATTCTTGTCAATAACTTGTGCCTTATATTCATCACCTCCAAGTTGCATTGGTTTCCTCTTTTTGGAAGCTACTGGCATCCTAGGTTTTCTCATGAGAATTTTATATTTTAAGCTGATAATCTCTCTTTGCATTGTCACATTTTCCTTCTTCAGCTTTTTATTCTTTTTATACCACAAGCTCAAATGGAGGATGATATTGTCACTTTTTGCAATCTGGATTTCACTTTGTGCCTCCAATGCTTGATTCTCATTCTTGAGATACATGTTCAATGTTTCTAATTCAAAAATCTCCTGCTTTAAAATGCTTGTGGTTGAGTGTTCGTATGGTTCATTTAACTGGTTGCTCCCTTCTCTAGGACTCTAAATTGTTTCCTTGGTTGTTGTCTCCTTTCTTTCCAACGACTCTATATAGTCATATATCTCCTACTGGACAGGGTCAATACCCGGACTATGCACTGGGCTTCTCAGAGGTGAGCTGCAAGGTGGTGATACCCTCGGTGATGATTCTAGTGACCCTTTTGGAAGACTTTCAGGGTTTTCAGTTGGCTCATTCTCAGTTGGCTCATCCTCAGTTGGCTTGTTCTCCTCGAGATTAATGTACTATGTAGCTTTGGGGATTGTCTGTTGGACTGTGCTCAACCTTGTGCTCCTCCTCAGTCCTGAGGTTTGTGATCCCTGAACCTTCTTTCTTTTAGTTTCTAAGTTTTCTTCTTGAGGAAGGGTCCTGATTTGTGGTATTTATTTTGCTCTCTTGCTATCTTTCTTCCTTTTAAGATTCCCCTTCTTCATTTTTTGTAATATGTCTACTATGGGCAACTCTTCTTCTGATAATTCTAGGTGAGTCTGGGGTTCCTGCTCTTTTATCCCTTCTATAGTTCTCTTCCTTCTGCTGGGGTTCCTACTACTGCTAGATTTTTTTGGGGATCTTTCTTCAAAATGGTTCCTAACCAGGAAACTCTCCTATTTATCCCCTATACTCCGAAGATGGAACTCAACTAATATCTTTATCAGGGCATCATGATACATGGTGTTTTCTATACACTGAATTTTCTTTTGAATGTTTGTAGACATTTTCTTGAGACTATTTAAGAGGAAGTAAGGTAGGTTCATCCAATGATCTTCAAGGAAATGCAACATCATTCTAACATGGTAAAAATACATATACCTAAACCTATCCTCACAGGTGACAATTTTTTTAAGTATAAGCAATAAATTTCTCCATTTTCTCTTAAGGGATGAGCTGGGAATACCTTTCTTGAAGACAGTGGTGTCCATATTTGGATTTTTGAGGAAGACCTTCCAGTCGTCTCCATTGACTCCCTTGTTCTTAAACCATTTTTCACCGCTCCTTGGTAATTTCGTAGCCTCTGCTATCATGGATTCTGTTACGGTGATCTTTATGTCTCCTATTTTGGCTTCAGTTCCATCAAACGAGCACACAAATGTCTTTGTCACTTCCCTCTGAAAGCCGTTGAATTTTTCAATGAACTGCAACCACCGTTTCTTTTGCAGAAACTCTTTAGTCTGAGGGTATCCCTCCAGGAATTTATTCCCTGTTGGCTTAGTTCAAACAATTATCCCATTTTAGAGGATGCTTTGCCTCAAAGACTGGTTACCTTGACAAGAGAATTGTGTTGGTAGGGTTTTGCAAAATGGCGGAAGGATGGAGTGGCTATGAAATTTCATAAGAGTGTAAGAACAGGTGGATTATGGTAAGGGTTATAAGAATGAACCGAATCATTAGGCACATTTAACATGATGATTTGGTAATTACTTCGGTGAATTTGGAATGAGGACATGACATGACTTTTTAAGTGGTGGCTTATGTTATTTTGTTAGGCGGCCATCACCCTTAAGTTATAATGATTTCATTTTAATCTTCAGTAGTACTATGTCTTCTTTGTCATGTATGCAATATATCAATCCCTATTTCTAAATTAAATTAGCACATACCTTTGATCCACTTTTTCTAACCTTGTTTGTTGTTATGAGATCTCCTACAGGTATTTTGCTTTGTTAGTTGTCCTTTCATTCAAATCACCAAGTGTACTTGTAGGCTGAAAAACTATTAGGCTGCAGAAACTTGTCGTACCTGTGGAAACTTGTCCAAGCTGTGGAAACTTGTCCAAGCTACAGAAAGTTACTGATTTTGCAACTGTGAAAGAAAAACTTTTTAATAAAGGGATACATATAATTTAATTATTATTTTTTTTTCTCTTTTTTTTGGTTTTTGTTTTTTTTGTAAACTAAGTAAAAATTTCTAAGGTGGAAAAGAAGAGGAATTCTTCTTGATCATTTTCAGTTCTGAATTATCTTGGAACATTTTCACAAACTCCTCTCTTTTCAATGGCTTCTGGTACAATCTGAGTCGATGTCCATTTACTAATAAAGGAAATTTCTCTCCATCAATAGTCCTGATTCTGACCGCACCATTGTCAAAAACACTTTCAATTTCATAAGGTCCAAGCCAGTGGGTTTGGAATTTCCCTTGAAAAATTTTGAACTTTGAATCAAAGAGTAATGCCCAATCTCCTGGATGAAATTTCCTTTCCTTAATGTACTTATCATTCCATCTAGATCTTTGTTGTTGAACTAGGCTATTTCTTTGGAAGGCTTCTTGTTTGATTTCATCAAGTTCATTTAGTTGTTTCATCCTTTTATTTTTTGCTTCTGATAAATCAAGATCTAACTGGACTTCTGTCTTATAGGTACGGATCTAGAATTCTATTGGAAGTAAGAATTGTTTCCCATAAACAAGTTCATAGGGAGTATGTCCTGTAGTATTTCTCCATGTAGTTTTGTAGGCCCATAAAGAAACTGGAAGCTTTTCCACCCAATCCTTTCTGTGTAGATGTACAGCCTTGGTAAGGACAACTTCAATCACCTTATTTGTGGACTCAACTTGTCCATTGGCTTGTGGATGGTATGGAGTGGACTTCCGATGTTTGATTTTGTATTGATCCACAAGCTTCTGCACTAGTCTGGATGTGAACTGTGTTCCTTGATCTGTTACAATTTCTCTTGGAACACTAAAACGAGTAAAAATATCCTCAAAAAGAAATGAAACTACAACATTTTCAGTAGCAAAAGGAAGTGCTTTAGCTTCTACCCATTTAGTGACATAATCAGTACATACCAGAATATACTTCTTTTGCTTTGAAGGTGGGTTGATTGGTCCAACAAAATCTAGTGCCCACTTCTCAAATGGTTCGATGAGTACCTGTGGTTGTAGTGGCATTTCATTTGAAAGAGTGGGTTTTCCCATTCTTTGACAACTGTCGCATATTTTAACATATTCTTTGGTGTCTTTGAAAATGGAAGGCCAATAATATCCTAAAAGCAAGATTTTGTAAGCAGTCCTTTTGTCAGAAAAATGTCCCCCACATGGCTCATCGTGGCAAGGTTTAAGTATTTCTGGTATTTCATCCCCTCAAACACATCTTCCGATGATGATATCTGGTCATGTCTTGTATAACTCTTCATTTATCCATGAATAAGATGTGCTATTGTGGACTATTATTCTCTTTTCTCTAGGAGATAAATGAAATGACATTTTTCTTGTAGCTAAATAGTTAGAAATATCTACATACCAAGGTGATTTAGTAGATACTGCAAAAAGATATTCATCAGGAAATTTATGTTCTACGGGTTGATCATTATTTTCATTTTGTATTCTAGATTGTATTTTGTTTTCCTAACATATCTAGAATGGTTATGTTGAATTCTTGTAACAGTAAGAGCCATCTGGTTATTCTTCCATTAGTAACTAGTTTATTCATTAGGTATCTAATGGCAGAATGGTCTATGTGGACAAAAGTTTCATAGCCAATTATGTAATGTCTAAATTTGTTAATGGCATGAACTACAGCTAAAAACTCATTTTCAGTTATAGTATAATTTAACTCTGCACGAGTTAGATTTTTACTGGTATAATAGATTGCATAAGGTGTAAGATCTTTTTGTCCTAACACAGCCCCTAAGGCAGAATCTAAAGCATCTATTGAGATATGGAAAGGCAATTTCCAGTTAGTCCTTTTAAGATAGGTGCTTTAGAAATTCTCTTTTTCAAAGTTTCAAAGGTAGCTTGACAATCATAATCCCAATTGAGTTCATAGTCCTTGGTGAGTAATTTAAAGAGTGGTGATGCAATTTTTGTGAAGCTTTCTATGAATCTTCTATAGTAACTATTAAAACCGAGAAAAATTCTAATATCTTTTTGACAATTTGGCACTGATAACTTAGAAATGACTTCAACTTTAGATGAGTCTACTTTGATTCCATCTCCTGAAATATGATGACCTAAAACAATTCCTTCGTTAAACATCATGAAGCATTTTTCATGGCTTAATGAGAGATTTTTTTCTTTACATCTTATTAGTACTTTTTCCAAATTTTCCAGTGCTTCATTGAAATAATCTCCATAAACTGTGAAATCATCCATGTACACTTCCACACAATCATGAATAAGATCAGAGAAAATTCTGAGTACTACTCTTTGGAATGTTGTTGGAGCGTTGCATAATCCAAAGGGAAGTACTCGATAAGCATAAGTTCCCCATGGGAAAGTGAATGTGGTTTTATCCTAATCTTCAGGGGCTACCTGAATCTGGTTATATCCACTGAACCTGTCCAAGAAGGAAAAATATTTTTTTCCTGCTAGTGTGTCTAAGACCTGATCTATAAAAGGTAGTGGGAAGTGGTCCTTTAGTGTTGCTTTATTTAGTTCCCTGTAATTGATGCATACTCTCCATTTTCTATTTTTCTTAGGAATGATTACTAGGGGTGAAACCCATTGACTGTCAGATATTGGGTAGATGAAATTTACATTTAACAATTTCTGCAATTCCTCCTTAACAATTTCTTTTAAATTTGGGTTCATTCTCCGTTGAGGTTGTCTAACTGGTCTTGCATTTTGTTCAATGTAGATATGATGTATGCAAGTTTTAGGATCAATCCCTCTCATGTCAGTGTATTCCCATGCAAAAGCAGAAGAATGTTTCTGTAAAATTTCTATTAACTGATTCTTTTGCACTTCTTCCAGGTTTTCATTAACATTCAAGGTTTTTCCTGGAAAGATTTCTATCGAGGAATTCCCAAATTTTTCCATGGAAAGCAATGATACTTGTTTAGATGAGAGATACTCATTGCGAGTACGATCATAATGTGAGGAAGACTCATTATTTTCTAGTAAATTTAGAATTTGGTCTTCCTCCTTTACTTGTTCAGTAGTAAAAATAGTTTGTATATCTTCTTCATCTTCTATCGATTCTTTAGTATCTGTATCTATTGTTGTTCTTGCAGGAGGATATAATGTAAATTTCTTCGTAGAAATTCCATCTGAGATAAACATGTCACTTGATCTACAACCAATGAAAGCATCATTTGTAGCTAACCAAGTTCTTCCTAGAATTAATGGATGTCCTCCTAGATTATTCTTGGGTATTAAGACCATGAAATCAATAGGATATTGCAAAAAATCTAAGGATACACAAACATCTTCTAATACACCATCAGGCTTAATCATAGACCTATCTGCTAATTGCAATAAATTTGGTGTGTATTGAAGGTTAGGAAGCCTAAGTGTGTCCATAACTTGTTTGCTCATTATGTTTATGGCTACTCCTAGATCAATCAGTGTGTTTGGTAGTTCAGTTCCATTGATGTGAATTTTTATAATGGGGCTTCCTAGGTCTAAATATTTTTGAATTGTCGTCTTCCCCATCATAATTTTTGCAATTTTTCCAACTAAATGAATTCTTTTTATATCTTTTCTTTTTCTCTGTGATCTTTGTGTACTGAGTTCCTTAATTGTTTTTGCAAAAATTGGTATTTCTTTTATGGCTTGTAGTAAAGGAATCTTAATACAAACATTTCTCAATTCATCCATCATGTTGTAATCAGGCAAGATAATTTGTTTTTCTACTCCTTCACCAATTTTCAACCGTTCAAGGAAAGGTGGTCTAATTCATACCGAGGGTATGGGAGTGTTTATTAGAACTTCTTCTGTTTGTTTGTTTTCCTTCTGAGGGAGAGAGGTCTCCCCTTCTTCTGTTTGGTTTTTGTGTTTTTGAAGATCAGATCTTGATTCTTGAATGACAACAGGGGGTTTTCTTAGTACTACTCTTCCAGACCTTAAATTGAAAATTATTTAGGTCTAGTGGAGTAATTACATAAGTTTGAAGATTCTGCCCCTCCATGTTGTATACTTGTTGTTGTGGTATTTTATTAGTGGGATTCGAAAGTGTTTGAGCGGGTAATTGATTTGGTTTTTGTGGAAATGGTAGGGAGAGTTGTGGGTTTTGATTCTGAACTGGAATTTGTGGTAATTGGTTAGCTTGGGGAATTTGATTAGATGGTGGTAGAAATTGTGGTGGAAGGTAAGATGGCGAGTATTATTGATATTGAGCATAGGCTCCATAAGGATTTTGCCATCCTTGATTCCAAGGTTGTGACTGTGGTTGAGCCCAAGGCTACCAGGCTGAATTCCAATTATTTTGTGAAGACTGGGCGAATTGTTGTGGTCTAAATCCTTGTGATTGATTTGGTTGGGGATTTTTCCATGGTCTTTTGGCTATAAAGTAGAGAGGGTCTACTGGTTCTGATATTCCTTCATCATTAAATACAACCTTAAGACCTGGTAAGGATGGACATTCCTTCGTATCATGATTATTTGCACATATGACACAGGTTTCTATGGCTTTTGAATCTAAGGGACACTCTCTTAGAGCATGTTTCTTCCGACATTTGGGACAAAAGATAGATAATGCAGCATTTTCAGAATTTTTCTTGTTTTTTATTTTAAGGGTGTCTATCTGTTCACTTAGGCTCCCTAAAATATCTGTTTTGAAGGTATCAAGAAAATTTCCTAATTCTGCCCTGCTGACTGTCCCAGCTACGGATTTATTAATTCTTGACAAGAGAGGGTCTCTAGGACTCCTTCCAACTTGTGCTTTACCCCTTGAGATATGTACACATAAATCACAAATATCTGCAAATAGTAGTTGGGAAATATCTCCTTTCCCAATTAGGTTAAGGAGATCGATCCACTCATATTTAATAGCTCTGAGTAAGAGGGCTTTTAAGGTTTCTTCATCCAAATTATCCATTTTTGCTCTTTTAACATTATAAACAAACCTTTCTACCAAGTCTTCAATATTTTCATCTTCTTTTTGTGTCATTTTGAAGACTTCATCTTTAAGGTTACTAGGCATACAATAATCTCTATATTTTCCTAAGAAGGCCTCTTTCATTTGCCCCCAGGTTGTTATAGAATGCACTCCTAGACTCATGAACCATTTTAATGTTGAGTCTTTTAATGTGGCATGGAACAATTTTAACTTTTGAGCATCATGTAGATATTCATATGATCTGCATAATACTTCAACTTCGAAGAGAAATGTCTCTGGATCGTCATTTCTTTTTCCGTGGAAATTAGGAAGAATTGAGGGTTGATATATTTTTCATTGTGAGGGTTGTATCTTCATCAAGAATAGGGAATCCAAAGGGATCTTGGTTTCCTCTACCTCTACCCCCTCCTCTTCCTCTCCCTCTTCTTCTTCCTCTTCTTTTTCCTCCAATCCTATCTTCTTCGCCATGGACATTGTGTACTTCTCGTTCTCCTTCTTCGGCCATGATAGGTTCTCCGGAACTAATATAGTGTTCTTCTAGTCTTTCTGGTTCCTCTATCAATGGTTGCTCAAAATAAGTTTCTGGTTCCTCTTCCTCACTAGGAAATTCTGATTTTTCTCCTAAAATTTTCTCACCAGTGGAGGATAGAAAGATTACTCCTGTAGTTGGGGATGTAGGATTTTCTTCAATTACAACTTTAGTAGAGGAAGTGGGTGAAGTTCTGGATTGGATTTCTGACCTTGAGATTTCAGGAAGCCTTTGTCGATCTCTAAAAGGAATTCGATTTTGAGTAGGTGGTGTGGATTGTCCAAGTCTAGGTGAAGTGAGTGGATTTATGGGAATTAAACTTCTTCCTCGCCCTACAAATATACCTCTCGAATCTCTATCCCTACGCATATCATGTTTTGATTTTTTTTTTAACTTCTATTTGTACTTCCTCGGAAACAACGCCAAAATGTTTGTCCAATTTAATGTCTCTAAATTGTCAATCATAAATTGTCAACCAAGGTGCATAGACTGATGAAGTACATATACACTATATGTGCTAGAAGTTATTCCTTATGTCATTATGTTCCTGTTAGGGTCTAAACTTAAGATTAATATGGAGATGGTGTCGTTGATTATATTAATGTCTCGATCCCTAAAGTTATCAGCTAATTTCTTAAGAGTTATTCTCTATTGAATTAGTTTATGGATGATATGAGAGTGCTTCTAACTTCTACTTGTGTTAGATTATTTTGGGATTTTTGTCTTAAGTCTTTAGGTTGCAGCTCTAATTCACTAAGAGAAATCTATTCTATTAGACTAAAAAGAAGTATTGTCTGAATTCGATTGTTAAGAAGAAGGCTCTCACACTTTTACTTACTCAATCTTATTCAAACAAGATATTCTAAGCAACATCTATACTTATGGAGAAAACACAATTAACTATTCTAGATAAAAAGCAAATGAAAGAACCATGTTGTACTAGGTAGAAAGCAATTCAAATAGCAAATTAATCTAGGTATAAAGCAGATGAAAGTACTCATGCATACAATGATTCACTGGTGAACTCATCATACTGCATTTCTCACACAAAAACAGAGTATTCAAAGGAATGAAAAGAAATCGAATTGCATTTGGTTAAATACTTGTCACTGTCGTAGGGGCCCTCCATAGATCAGTCCATAATCTCCAATCAACATAATGCATACACACACAAAACCAGTTCTATTGCTTGTAAACAAAATTTAACAAACTGTCTCAAAATTACATCATCCAGTGCGCACCAAATAACAATGCGGCCATAGTTTTTATAACAAGTCTTTAGCATAACAGTCATGAGTAATTTAAGCCTAGATATCTTTATTCTAACTAACTATATCACTAAACCTTCGATTTTCTATTCCGAAAGCAAATCGATAAGGTTTTGATGAAACTCGGATTTCATTCTGGCGACGATCCTGTGGTTGACTTTGGGGTTTGACCGTGATATCCTACGCTCATCTTGACGAATTGGTTCAAGGGGATAGGAAGGGATCCATGTTGGGGCCATTTCCTATCCATCTGTATACTTCATCGCTGACCTAGAGCTTCTGAACCTTGCAAACAATGGAGACAGCTACAGAAATCTGGATTAGCTGCGGAAACGGACCAATTCTGTAGCCAATTGCATTCTTTAACAAAACAATAGGGCATATAATCAAACATGAAGAAGAAGACATATTATTACTTACTTTTATCAAAACCTGGTGGATGTGGCATTATTTAGGTGGCAAATGTAGGAAAAGAGAGAAAACATAGGCAAAAAGGGGTGTCATGGTAAGACAATCTTTGGACTCTACACTCGTCATTTCCAAAAGACATTATTCCACCCTTCTTTCCCTTCAGGGACATGAACTTATTTCTATCTCCAATCATATGCATTGAGAAACCACTGTCAACATACCAAATGTTTTTGTTGCTTTGAGCCTTGTGAGCGATAACACATTTTTCAGTCTTCTTTTTCCATACTTTTTCATTTTGATTTTACGAGAATTCCTTTGAAGAGATTCCAAGTCTACAATCTTTAGCCAGATGTCCAAAATTGTAACATTTATAACATTCGACATCATCTCTCAAATGATCAAATCTGTTGATATTCTGTTGAGTTCTAGTATATCCATTTTTGAAAGATCTCCTGGAACTATATTCATTCAAAACATACATTCGACATTCTACAACTTTATGTTCAAACCTTCCACATGAATAATAATGACCATACAAGATAATTTGATACCTGGGAGGAAATATTCTTCGAGGAATTGTTTTCCATGGTTCTTCCTGCGAGTCTTGATCTCTTGATTTAGCTGAGAGATCTACCTACTTGGTAGATTTTGCATATCCATCTTCTTTTGTTGTCATAGAAGGACTTGACTCCTTTTTGGATTTTTCTTTGTAACCAAGACCACTCTTGTCACTGCATGACTATTGATTTCCGATGAGTTCTTCCAATACCTTTGAGATGTTGGTATAGTTTTGAAGAGTTTTTCCATTTCTTACTTCCTTTTGTAGAGAGACTATTTCAACTTCCAATGCCTCTTTCCTTGTTAATTTCCTTTAATTATTTCTTGAGCGATTCTTCAATTTGTTTGTATTCTTCAACCTTGATTTTAAGATTTAGGACTTGTTCCCTTTCTATCTTTAATCCGTATTCAAGAGTGTTGACATGCTTCTTTTCGGCCTTGAGTTCTTTGATAACCCTGATCACTTCGTTTTGAAATTCAACCTTAGTCATCTCTTCTTCTCCTTCTTTGTCAAATGCCTCTTTATTATTGTGCTCAACCATAAACAATACTCTTTCGTTGATTTCTTCTTCGTTATCATTGTCTTCATCAAATGAGGAGCTATCTTATTTGGAGAAGAAACTCTTCTTAAACCATTTCTTCTTGCCTTGCTTGTTGTACTTCCTAATACCTTTCTTTCCCTTAGTAATAGCCTCATTTTTGTGAGGACGCTTGGTTGCCAAATGCTTAACCTCACCAAAATCAAAAAATATTAATGGAAGTTTACATTTGAATTTTCACATACCTATTCTCATTTTCTGCGTGAAGTAGGCAAATTCTTTATCTTAAAATTCTTCTTCATCTTATTCCTTTTCTTCATCCTTAACTCTACAAGTTTTTGCTTTTGGAGTCTCCTTGTTCTTACTAGTATTCTTGGATGTGGCAAATGATGTTTCTAAATGAGATGTGCCATCCTCTTCTTCAATCCCATTTCATACACCGTAAGAATTCCATGCAGTTCATCTATGTTGAGATTGGTCAGATTCGATCTATCTTCCAAGACAGATACCTTTGGGTTGAATCTTGCTGGCAAGGTTCTGAGGATCTTTTGGACAACAATTTTTGTGTCGACAAGTTCTCCCAAACCTTCCAATGTATTTGTTGTTTCATAAACATGTTAAAAGTATGCAACATTATCTTCATCTTCCTTAATTCTGAGTTGCTCAAATTTTTCCCTAAAAATTTTAAGCTTTGCTTCTTTCACCTGTGAGTCACCTGCATATATATTCTCAAGCTTGCCCCATACCTCTTTAGCAGTTTTACAACTCAATACCTTAAGATAGACAGATTCGATAAGCCCACTAATAATAAGATCTTTAGCCTTTGCATCATATACCATATTTTTCTTACCTTGTTCATCTGGGGTCGATGTGAAGCCTTTTTCAATGATTTACCATAGTTCATATCCTTGTACCAGCAAATGAACCTGCATTCTTCCACTCCAAAGTGCATAGTTATTTCCATTGAACAAAGTAACTCTATCCTTGGTGTATTCCATGATCTCCTTCCACTTGTTAGACTGTTATTGAAGGAACCAAGGTCTGATCCCAATTGTTGGAAATACTGAGGGGGGTGAATCAGTATTCCTTAGCAATTAACACTTTTAAATCTTTTCAGAGAATTAGTTAATCTTCAATTATTATTAATGTTTATCCAGTAACAACAATAAACAAAAGAACACAATAGGCACAAGCATTTTAGGTGGAAAACCCCCTATGATTCAAAAACCACTAACGCTTTTCTAATAAATTCTTTAATCTTCAACCCCAATTGAAATTAAAGTTACAACATTCTAGAATTCTAGAAAAGCATTCTTCTCCAGCTCCCATTGGAAGGACGCGCCAACACCTTGGTTTCTTCAGCAACAAACTAAATGGATGCCCCAACATCCTAGACCAACCTACCACCCTGAAGTGTTCATAGGATCCAACCTGTAGGAGACTTCATGCACCTACCTAGCACCTCCCTACCACCCTATAATGATCAGAACTGAGACAAAAGTGTTGATTCATGTACAAGGGACAATGATCCACGATACAATATGATTTACAATGATTTTCTTGTACTTGACCGAACACCCAATCACATTATGACCTGCAACCCAACCACAACATCATCCTAATAGTGACTCTTATACCTCCCAACAATGCTTCTTCGACTCTAGGCATATTGATATTTTACAATAATGAATCTTTCAATGATGACTCTTTTGTAGCACTAGCTTTTTTACAAGACTTGACACTTGACTTGACATTGCTTCTTGGATCACTTGCAGTTGTTGAGTTACTATTGTGCTTGCTTCAAGTAATGGTACTTTGGAATTACATGTCCTTCTAGTATGTGTTCGAGTTGTTTTAAAGTGTTATCCTTCCTGCACATGCATTAACAAGCAAGACCCAAACAAATACAAAACAATATACTTACGTTGTCCTGGAAAAACATATGTCAGAGACGATACTCAAAATTCAAATGAGAACACTAATCATACATACCTTGTTGTAGCAGACTTACCCTTGACTGTTGATGTGTAGTCCTTACTGTAGTGATTTTTGAATGCATACTTTTTCTTGCCTTCTAGGAGCTTAATATTAAATCTATTGTATCTATGTAATTTCGGATCTCCAAGGTATGAAATTTCATTCTATGGTAGCCCTATGATTCCTCTTTCGAACCCCATAGGTCTGATCGAGATTGGGTTATTCAATAAAGAGTTATGTCCAATCTCCCACGATGGCTTAATTATAGACTGGTTCAGTAGAGCGAACTTGTATGAAGTGCCATGTGTCATTGTTTTGACCTTCGGCACTAAAAACGATACCCAACAAACTACATTTCATCCTATTTCTATCACTATTTACAAAATTTGAATCCAATGCTAAGAGAGGAAGTTATGACGATTTTCCCAAGGTCACCTGTTTGATATGGAATTCGTGAGCCTCCAAAAACCCTAACTTCCTCACATCATATCTCTGAAAATGTAGCAAACTAAGATCTGAAATTCAGTCACGAGGTTCATCAAGATTTCGGCTCAAATGGTTTTTAATTTCAGCTTTTGAAGCTTCGTAGAAAAAAAGTTATAGCGAAAATTCCATGGTGACATGTTTGAAGCAGTGAAATCCTAGAATCCAAAGCTCTAAACTTGCTTTAAAACAGACCTTAAAACTTGATCATAATTTTGCACCCTCAGCAGACCTCAAAGAAACCTTAAACTCCCTACAACAAATCCTGCGTTAGAATCTCACGAAGGCTAAAAAATTATAGAGGTCTTTTCACAAGATAGGTCGTTTAAAAGTTCTTGCTAGAGGAGGATATGAGGGTCAGTATTTATAGAAATGTCTTGAGTTGAGAGGTTCCTCAACAAGTTAAAGTTGGAGGAATTTAAGGATCATAAAACATTATTAATTATTTACTATTTAATGACCATAAACAATAATGAGTGTCATGCCACAACCCCATGGGGTCTTAGCCCACTAACTGGGGTTACTAACTTCAAACACGAACTGTTGAAAAGTGTGCAACAAGAAATGCTTGTTGAGAATGCAACAAGATGATGGAGCTTAGTGAAAAGAGTTGCCTTCACTAAGTGGGCCCGCAAGAAAATTATGGCGCAAGTTCTATTTTTGATCACAGTGTGGATGATCACAGTGTGGGTGATCACAGTATGAGTGATCACAGTGCGGGTGACCACAGTGTGAGTGATCACAGTGTGAGTGATCAAAGTCTATTTTTAGACTGGCTGTCAAAAATAGAAATGTCAAATATTATTGTCTCATAATAATATTTGGACTATAAACTTGATCTTATTCTCTTGGAGCACTTCAAGATGAGCTATGGATGTGGTACATGCAGATCCCAGAGGGAAATACGTGGTTACCTATGGGATGACTAATATTTGCATGCAGGACTTCAGTTAGAACTTAAGTGAGTTGAGTTTAGTGGACTGGAGGTGCAATTGATGGAGTTGTGTTCAGTTTAGCTTTGTTAAACTAGTTGTATTTAGTCTAACTGATCAATAGACTAGAGATGAGTTGGGTGAATTAGTTATTAATTAGTTCACAAGTTATTAACTCATAATGCAACTATAGAATACATCAATTAACTCAGTTTCATGTCAGTGCATGTTCAGTTCAACAGGGACAGGTGTTAGAGGATCAGATTGCTATCAGTTGTGACTATAGTTGTGCATGATGATTTGCACAATCAGAGGGATTGAGTATGCCAATGAATTGGCCAATATCAAGATTTGTAGCCTATGCTCACATCCAACAGAGTGTGAGTGATTATTTGCAGGTCAAATACGAGTTTGGTAAGCCATTCTCATAAGTTCTTGAGCAGGTATTGAGCTGGGGAGGCAGGCAAGCAATGGAATAGATTTGGAGATTAGATCTAAGCTGTATTGTGTGTAGCATGTGGAGATAGTACTGAGTACTTGTGAGGAGTATTGTACTATGTATTGTTACATGATTCAATCACTATAATATACAGATAGTTGGGGTTTTTAGCGAGATGCTTTCCCCGGGATACATACTGTGTTAATGAGTTTGATTGATGCTTCTATGTGTGCCTGTGAATGTTTCTGCTTCTGTAAATTGATGATCAACGTAGAGGAGATTATGTATTATACATGTTCCGCTTATAATTGTATGATCAGGATAATCTCTGTGAATATGTGTTAAATTATTCAAAATTTCTACATGGTATCGGAGCTAGATAATTTGTAGAAAAAGTTTCTACATGGTGTCAGAGCCCTTTGATTTGTAGGAAAAGTTCTACAAGATATCAAAGCAAGGATTGATCATCAGATCTATTATTCAAAAAGTGTTTACATTTTATTTCTTCAAGCCGAGTATGTAATCGGGCCAGGTAGCCTCTGGATTCATCCTTCTTTTGGAAGGTGAGATATCCGGTGAATGCCCAGACAGTCAATCTCTGTACAATAAATACTTTGTTCTCACGAATTCTAGATCAGAAGCGGTTGAGTTTTGAGCTGGTGGAATTCGAATTTAATTCCAAAGCAAGAGATAAAACTTAGAAACATTCAGTGTGAGAATGGAGACAGTATGCCCCAGTATCTCACGAAGTTCACCCAATGTCGGGATGAGCTGGGAAGTGTGGGGGTGATTGTCGGATGAGGATGGTGAGTCTAGCACTCCTTGACCTTCCTAAGAGTTGGCATAGCTACCAGGACTCAGTGAATGGAAGGGAGAAACTGCCAAATTGGGAATGACTATGGTCGGATATGATGCAGGAGGAGATTAGACGGAGCACCAGAGACGGTTCTCCATCCATGCAGGATGAGGAGAACTGTGCCTTAGCGAGTAAGGCGAAGAAGGGGAAGGGGAAGGTTTCTCTTTCAGAATCCAATTCTTCCAATGATGGGAAGAAGGTTGACAAGGCGAAGGTGAGATGCTTTCGTTGTCATGAGTTAGGTCATTATGCTACTAATTGCCCAAAGAAGAAGTCCAAGAAGGGATCCGGGGAAGGGTCTGAAGGTGAGGCACTTGCTTCACAGTTTGAGTTGGATTTCACACTCTTCGCATGCATGGTTTCATCCATGATGGGAAGTGGTTGGTTTCTTGACAGTGGAGCTTCTTTCCACATGATCGGTGACAAAAGTTTGTTCAATGCTTTGGAGGAGAAAGATCTCCAGATACTCATAGGGATGGGTAATGATGAGAAGTATAGTGTCTCAGGTGTAGGCACGGTTATTTTTCAGAGGGAGCATGGAGCTCGCCTTACCTTGACCGATGTCAAGTATGTACCAGGACTGAAGAGAAACTTGGTGTCGATCGCGATGCTGGAAGACAGAGGCTATGATGTAGTCTTCAGTAAGGGAAAGGTTTTCCTTAGACACATCATCACTAGACAGGTGAAGCAGATTGGTTCACAGGTCAAGAACCTGTATGCTCTTGAGGTTCAAGATGCATGCAAAGCCTTGAGAAGCGAGGCAACTGATGAAGACTTGGTGGTTGAGAGGGAGCGTATATTACCTCTTAACATGCAGAGCCAGAAGAAGTCTCAGACGATTGTGGAGGAGCCATGATTGGTGCAGCAGCTTCAGGAGGTTGTGGAGCAGCCACAAAAAGGGAAGCTGAGTGGAGATCGAGTAGAGACATCTACTCATGCAGAGACCTCCAGTAAGGGGAAACTTCGAGCCAGGTGGGCTGAGGGATCGCATGCAGCCATACCTCCAGGTAGGAGATGGGGTGATGTGGATTGATCGTCCCAAGGAGGAGGGGCAAGATCCCTGAGGTACCCAACCTCTTAGATGAGACCTTGCTACGAGAGCCCCAGATGTGTAGTAGCAGGAATTGACTGATTGGGTAGAGACAGATGCGGATGGAGCGGCAGAGAGAGCGACAGTGCAGGGAATCCCAGGACAGCGCATAGCTAGCAGGCTGCAGCAATGCGAGAGGCACAAGTGTTTTGCACAGTGCTAGGTGGCACAGAGAGGTGTGCAATGGTGCGAGATGCATGGAGATGTTGCAATAGCGTAGATGTCAGAGAGGGAGCACTTGTCAGCAGCAGGTAGAGCTTCAGCATCAGAGGATGTTTCTAGCCCAACAGGGAGGTCAGTTGGGAGGTGCAGTGCGGATGCAATGCTGGGAGATAGAACTAGCAGCAGCACAGATGCAGTCAGAGATCAAAGTGACAGAGGCTAGAGCAGTCAGATACTGAAGAGCACAGAGATGGAGCAAGTGGACCAGCCAGATGTGTTGCATGGAGAACATTCCAGAGTTACAGGATCGGGTTTGAGAGGAATCCTTTCTTGTTGAGAGGGAGTGTTGAAAAGTGTGCAACAAGAAATGCTTGTTGAGAATGCAACAAGATGATGGAGCTTAGTGAAAAGAGTCGCCTTCACTAAGTGGGCCCGCAGGCAAATTATGGCGCAAGTTCTATTTTTGATCACAGTGTGGATGATCACAGTGTGGATGATCACAGTGTGGGTGATCACAGTATGAGTGATCACAGTGTGGGTGACCACAGTGTGAGTGATCACAGTGTGAGTGATCAAAGTCTATTTTTATACTGGCTGTCAAAAATAGAAAAGTCAAATATTATTGTCTCATAATAATATTTGGACTATAAACTTGATCTTATTCTCTTGGAGCACTTCAGGATGAGCTACGGATGTGGTACATGCAGATCCCAGAGGGAAATACGTGGTTACCTATGAGATGACTAATATTTGCATGCAGGACTTCGGTTAGAACTCAAGTGAGTTGAGTTTAGTGGACTGGAGGTGCAGTTGATGGAGTTGTGTTCAGTTTAGCTTTGTTAAACTAGTTGTATTTAGTCTAACTGATCAATAGACTAGAGATGAGTTGGGTGAATTAGTTATTAATTAATGCACAAGTTATTAACTCATAATGCAACTATAGAATACATAAGTTAACTCAGTTGCATGTTAGTGCATGTTCAGTTCAGCAGGGACATGCGTTAGAGGATCAGATTGCTATCAGTTGTGACTATAGTTGTGCATGATGATTTGCACAATCAGAGGGATTGAGTATGCCAATGAATTGGCCAATATCAATATTTGTAGCCTGTGCTCACGTCCAAAAGAGTGTGAGTGATTATTTGCAGGTCAAATACGAGTTTGGTAAGCCATTCTCATAAGTTCTTGAGCAGGTATTGAGCTGGGGAGGCAGGCAAGCAGTGGAATAGATTTGGAGATCAGATCTGAGCTATATTATGTGTAGTGTTAGTGCTTGAAATTTCACCTCAGGCTGAGAAAGGTAAACCTCAAGGCAACATCAAACCACTTAGCCTCGTAGCTAGCCCTACGGGGCTGGAGAGGGCTCTCTCTGGTCTATCTCGGTAAAGATCTTCAATGGGCGAGATAACCAATAGGGTAACACTGATTTTAGGCTATTAAACTGATCAAAAGGGTTGACTTGGGATTTTTAGGGTTTTTGGTGGCAAATTGAGGAGTGGAAATTTTGGGTGCGGGGATTGGACACAGTTTTTGCAGGGGGTTCTTTGGGGCGAGGTAGGAGACAATATTGATGCCTTTGATAGAGGTGAATGGATGAGAAAGACAGGTGAGGAGCTAAGGATAGCAAACAATAACTTTGAATTCTCCTTAAACAGTAGAAAACATTGAAATTAAACAAACTTAAAAGCAGAGCATGACAGTCATGAATTCTACTTTAACACTTCATTTGTTTAATATGCAGAAGGAAAAGAAAGGAAATGATTCACATAACACACTTACAAGTACATAGAGAAACACACCATCAATACATGTAACCACAAGAATCCCAAAAAGGACTGCAAAACCCTGGTCTTCCTTAGCCAAAAATTGCAGAGATACAGTGAATAATACAATGATAGCTTATCAATCAAGAGTCCAACCATGAAAATGAGCAAGAAAGTACATAATATAGATCAGATAACATCTTTCCCTGCCTCTAGGGGTCGAGCTCACTATCCTAGGAGTCGTTTCAACCACTTATAAACTAAGCACTACAAACTAGGCAGTCAAAACAACTTGCCTCTATAAGCTAGGAAACCAATTCATTCATTTAATTTTCACCTTTTTCATGAATGAATCTTCTAGAAGAGGTACATAAGTGTAAAAGTGTCATAAAAGTACATTAATTACATCAAAGAGGATAATAATCCACCCCAAAAAGTCAAACAGGGTCAAACTGCGTTTTTCTGAGCTGTACACTGAAATTTGGAGAAATTTGCCTGACGGGTCGCGCGCCTTTGGGACCACTTTTGGGGCACTTCCAGGTGTCCAAATTGAGCAAGAGTAGGCTTGTTGGAAAGGTCTGTGAGTCTAATTTCCAACCCAACTAGAATTTCTGAATTTGGTGGTCATTTGCCCCTCCAAAATTGCAATCTCCCAAGACTTCTTTCTGTGTCTCAAAAATGTGGCAGAAAGTCATTTTTTGCTTGTTTTTTGACTTTATGGAGGCCCAAAACTTCATAAAATCTCTTGGCCGTGGATGAGCATATGTAAATTCTCATGACAAATCTGGAAATGCTGAGTTTTTGCAAAATGGATTTGCCAGGATGAAGGGTCGCGCGGGGGGTGAGACCCGTTAATGGAGAAAACCTGTAAATTGCCTGAAAAAACCAAAATTTACCCAAAATGCTCAAAATTTCTTGGGATTTGTGCTGTGGCTGAGATATTTAGTGCCATTCTCCTTCAAGGAAGCCTCGGCCAAGATGTGGAGGGGATCGGGCCTTTTCCGTCGTTTTAGTGCCTTGGCCAACCTCCTTGGATCCGGCGATTGTAATTTTGACATTTCTCTAAAACCATGACACCTGTGCAAAAAGTGAAGGAGGTTTTTCTTCTTTGGCGTATTGTGGACAAAAACCTCTCTCAGTTTTCCAAAATGCATCTTTGATTTCTCTGGAACTTCATTTGAGTGCGACTTGTCCCGATGTGTGAAACAAGGAATTTTGTCGAAATGGAGCGAAATGAAGGGGATAAGAGGCTTCTAAATTCTTGTGGAAATTTTTGGGAGTGGGGAGGGATGTTAGGAAGCAGGGGAAAGTGGAATCTCGGAGATTGAGTGAGGGGAAGGGGTCCAAAAAGGCAAAACACAGGCCAAACCTAGAAAATTGCCAGGTTGTAGCTAGAAACTAGGGTTTGTGCAAAAATGAGGAATTTGGCGGATCTAAGGGATGGGAAGTGTTTAATAAGGTACATGAAGGATAGGGGAAGGTGTATGAACATCTGGAAACAAGTTTTGCCGATGATTTGACCGTCCAAGAGAAATTAGCTTTCAAAACCCTAGGAGAGGGAAATGACCTTGCCTAGGTGCAACTGAAGCATGGATAAGATGACATGGACCGACATTTGGACAAATTTAGAAGGAGTGAAAGCAAACCCTAGACCTAATGCCTAGTGACCAAATTTTGCTTGAAGACTCACTGAAATGACAAAATTTGACCTTGACACTTCAAAATCACTTTGTAAGAGCACGTTTGATCACTGGAGGAAGGCTGGAAAGACTGACACTAACATGTAGCATGTGGAGATAGTACTGAGTACTTGTGAGGAGTATTGTACTATGTATTGTTACATGATTCAATCACTATAATATACAGATAGTTGGGGTTTTTAGCGAGATGCTTTCCCCGGGATACATACTGTGTTAATGAGTTTGATTGATGCTTCTATGTGTGCCTGTGAATGTTTCTGCTTCTGTAAATTGATGATCAACGTAGAGGAGATTATGTATTATACATGTTCCGCTTATAATTGTATGATCAGGATAATCTCTGTGAATATGTGTTAAATTATTCAAAATTTCTACACGAATAACTCTCAAACCGTGAAGAACTACATGGTGTGCCATATATCAATGGAAACATATCGACGAGTAGAATCCGTCTAGAAGATCCTTGAATCAGAATAGGATGAGTTGTCAAGTCAAAATTCCCATGCAAGATCAGGGTAGCCCTTGGTGCTGCTTGGGTTGACATCAATGACAACTGTTGATCAACAAATGCAAGAATACCAATGTGATTGGAGCTCTTTGATGCATTGAAATATGTATTGTTTATTTCTTATATGTTATTTACATGGTTTTTCTTCTTCATGTGAGGTTGATGTATGATGCAGCAAGTCTTTCCTGAAGGCATACAAATTTATTTCTATTATGATACATAACAAATAATACCTGTGTTCATTCAAAGAAAACCTTAAAGGGCGCCACACAACCTCAACCCTCTAATTTTCTTAGTTTGTGTTGTTCCACTCATCGTTTTCCTCTCGAGGTGAAAACATTGGATTCCTTTTGGCCCAATGTAATAAACCCTGTTCCAAACTATTTCTTCTTCCATTCATAAATTTTAGAATCTGCAGTCATTAAAGTAAAGGCCCTTCTGTTACATTGAGTTTGTCTCCAAGATTAAGCCGACATTACACTCAAGGGTGTTATGTCTCTATGCAAACATTTATAAAAATATTTATTGGTTTTGTGAATGTCATGGGCAATAACCTCCTGTGGCCAGAGTTTGTCTCCAAGGTTACAACATCTTTTGGTGTTGTTGTCAGGGAACGAAGAAATGAAGCTATTTTTTCCCTGGGTATTAAGATCCATTTCTTGAAGGTGACAAGATTTGGATACCAAAAATTCGCTTCTTATTATTCACATGATGAATCTAAGGTTGAAGACTTCACTAGTGAAGAAATTTTGCTGACAAGAAAATGAGGAAGCGACATGGAAAAATCAGGTATCAAACTTTGAGGTTTTTTAAGGAATCTTTATTTTTTTCTTATCAACTTTATCATCTATTTTCTGCTACACATTAAAGATATTTATTTCCTGCTTTATATTCTCAAAAGATTATAAAACTAAAAAAAATACATTCTTTATTGGAAAAACATAACCTCCCTTCTTCATATATCATTGATCTTGGGGTGATTTCGTCCCGTGAATCTAAGGAGAGAAATGATGTCTGCATTAGAATTCCTGACAATAACCAGTCATACTCTGAACATAAACAAAATGATTCATCATCTTTAAGAGCCACTAATTTTCCTCATAAACAAACCACTACTATTCAATTGAAAATTAGGGAAACCTTTAAACCCCTGAAGTTGCCCACAATCCTTCATGATTATCCTTCAAAAGGTTTCAAGTTTCTGCCAAATTTTTGTGGAGAAAACAATGATGTTACAACTGAACAACATGTCTTGGAATTTGAGTATTTTTTGGAAAAATTTGAAATTATTCATGAAGATGTGGCTTTGAGGTTGTTTTGTCATTCATTAAAGAAGGATGCTCAGCAATGGTTCCAACATTTAAAGGCTAGTTTAATTAGTTCATGGCAGGGTTTTCATGTAACCACCCCTCCCACATTTACCCAATTTCACCAAACTACTAGGGTAAACATGAGACAAAGAACTACTATGACATGACCTGACCTCCTAGATCTAATTAAGGAAGTGGGGCAGACTACTGACGATAAAATGACAACTCACCACATCCTACATGGGCTACAAGTCACTCAAGGGTTGAACAACCACCCCAGGTGGCCAAACCCAGAGCTAGACCTCTTTTTATCAACCTTGGGCCCACAACCGCAACCATAAAAAGGCCTCTATGCAATTAGTAGCCTCCAACGACATGCATCAAACTGCATCCATGCCGTTGCAACCCAATTTCTCCTGTTTAGAGGGTGCGGTCCTGAATTCTGAGCCTAAATTCTAGATAAACCTCTAGACCATTGCCCAAAACTCAGTGAGACCTTCTAAAATGATAAATGACATCAATACAAAGCCAATCATACAAAACTTGATCAAAGACTTGACCTAACCGGGCCTAACCATGAAAAACATTTCGTCAAACATATGGTGAACATGTAAGCTACACGCCATGAATGCATAATTGATCATAATAGTATGAGATTCACCTGAGAATCACCAAGAAGGCCCTATTCCCTCTCCACATGGATGCAACAACACTTATTAATCTATGCATTCATCAACCATTCATATATTCACCAAACATGTCAAGAGCCATATAGAATATACATCATATATCCGACATATAACCAACAAATAACCAACATATAAACCATGGAAACTCAGCCATAATATCACCAACATAATAAATGCATATGCTCATAGATCGAAATAGAAAATACCTCATATTAACAGATGAAAAGGCCAACCAAGAGTTAGAAAGAGTTAAAATCCAAATTCCACTTTTAGAACTTTCCAAAAACCCTGGGTATAAAAATCAAGTCTCCAAATGGATACAAAACACCTCGGTTGATGCTGAAAGTGATATCATTAGTTTGCAAGATGAAAAAACAATAGTTGTCTTTGGTCCTAGCTCAGATATGATAGATGAAATAGTGCCTCATTTCTATGTAACTCTTAAGAAAAATGATTCCATGTTATATAATTGTATGCGTGATTCTGGAGCATCACATAACCTCATGCCAAAAACTATCATGGACCATTTGAAACTTGACATAACTAGATCCTATCATGACTTGTACACCTTTGATTCTAAAAGGGTGCCCTGCTTAGGATTTATTAAGGATTTAGTAGTCACCCTTGCCCAAATTCCAGTGAAAAGTGTAGTGCTTGATATAGTTGTCACGGACTTCCCTCCCAAATTTGGAATTCTCCTTTCTAGGTCTTGTTTTGCCAAATTAGGGGGAACTCTTCATATGGATATATCTTATGCCACTATTCCAGTTTATGGGGAAGAACAACTAAGGTTATATAGAGAGGTAATATTTGTGCACACTGTTTGCAAAACAGACCACCCAAGGAACCATCCAATTTAGGCAATTGATCGGGATTTTGGTTGCTTTCAACTCTCCTCAAACCAAATACATGAAACTCAAGTTAAAATAGAAGATGTAATTGAAAGTCCTGTACCAAATCAAACTGATGTATGGAAACTATTTTTTGATGGTTCTTATACAAAATATGGAGCAGGAGCTGGGGTAGTTTTAATTTCACCAAAAAAATAATAGTAATAAATAAATAAAAATAAAATAAAATATCGCCCAATCATGCAAACTTAACTTCGAAGTTACAAATAATGTGGCTGAATATGAAGCTTTCCTTTTAGGACTCCAATTAGCCAAAAGCTTAAAGGTTCAAAACTTAAGTGTTTTTACTGATTCAGAACTTATTGTCAGACAAGTGAGAAATATTTGCTAGACTAAGCATCCTAGACTTACATCTTATAGAAATGACGTTTGGGATTCAGTTGAAAACTTCTTTGATGCTTTTAATTTGACTTATATTCCAAGAAATCAGAATATTCATGCAGATGCCTTAGTTGTTTCTACTAGTTCATTTAAAATTCCTGATCAGACCAATGTACTCTATCAAATACAAGTCAAGTACAAACCATCCATCCCAGAAAATCTAAAACACTGGCAGATATTTGAAGATGATGAACATTTGAAATATTTTCTGTAGGTTATAGATGATTTTTCAGTTCTACAAATTGATGAAGATAGAATAGAAATAAATGAAAATGATACTTCAAATTTCAATTCAAAAATTGTTAATCATGACATTATTCAATTGTCTAACAATTTTATTCCCAAAGGCCTCATTCCTTTAGAAAAATTGTTTGATCAAAATGATGTCCTCTGAAACCCTCAGTCCATTTCTTCACAAGATGACATAGAAGAAATTAATATTGGAACAAATGATGATATTAAAAACATCAAAATCTGTGCATCTCTAGATCCTGAGATCAAAGCTCAATATCTTAAGTTACTTCAAAATTATAAGGATGTTTTTTCATGGACCTATGCTAATCTAAAAACGTATGATACTTCATTAATACAACATAAGATTCCTTTAAAGCCAGAAGCAGTCCCTTATCAACATAAACTTAGGAGGATCATTCCAGCTCTTCTACCAACTGTAGGAAAGGAAATTGAGAAAATGCTAGATAACCAAATCATTCTCCCTCTTAGATATTCTAATTGGGTTGCAAATTTAGTTCCTGTTAGAAAGAAGAATGGAGAAATCAGACTCTGTGTGGACTTTAGAAATTTGAACAAAGCATCATTAAAGGATAACTATCCTTTGCCCAAAATGGATCAGTTACTTCAAATGGTTTCAGGAGCACAAAGAATTTCTATGCTTGATGGTTTTTCAGGCTATAATCAAGTAAATGTTGATTCAACAGACAGAGAGAAGACAACCTTTACTACACCCTGGGGTACATTCATGTATGCTAGAATGCCATTTGGCTTAACCAATGTTGGAGCAACATTTCACATAGCTATGGATGTAGCTTTTATGGGTCAGGTAAATGAATTTGTGGTCATTAATCTTAATGGCATAATTTTTTTTTTCTAAATCTGATTAGAAACATCTAAAGCACTTGATGAAGGTTTTTGACAGGTGTAGAAAATTCGAAATATCATTGGGTCCTAAAAAGTCTTTATTTGCTATCAAAGAAGGAAAATTGCCAGGCCATATAATTTCAAAAGAAGGAGTGGTCATTGATCCCAATCGTGTGTCTGCCAATGAAACATTGAACTTACCTAGAAACAAGAAAGAGATTCAAGTTTTTTTAGGCAAGATTAATTTTTTAAGGAGATTCATCCCAAAATATGTTGAGATTGTAAAAGATATAACTGACATGCTCTGAAAACATCATGAAGTTAAATGGACTATCTTTTCCAGGCGTGTATTTGATCAGATCAAGAAAGCCATCTCTGAAGCTCCCACCTTGGCTAGCCCTAATTACACTAATACATTTAGTATCTTTTCCTTTGCCTCAAAAACAACCCTTGCTACTGTTCTACTACAAAAGAATGAAGATTCCCATGACTAACCCATAGCCTTTTTCAGTAAGGTTATGAGAGATGCTGAGCTTAAGTATGACATAATTGAGAAGCAAGCCTATGCCCTTATTCAAGCCCTGAACCAGACACTGATGGAAAGAGAGGTAGATGGATCACTCAAATACTGGAGTTTGATCTAACTATCAAAACTACAAAGCTAGTAAAAGGCCAAGGATTAGCTAAGCTTCTAGCTGAATCCAACTGTAAAGTGCTTGGAATCAATTCTATTTTAGAGATACAAGGGAAGAATCCACAAGAACCTTCTCAAAATTCAGATAAGAAGAATACACAAGAACCTTTTGTCCTTGTAGAAGGGGAGAATCCACAAGAACCTTCCCTTCATCCTGAAGAGGAGAATCCACAAGAACCTTTACCTTCAGATCAGATTTCCCCTTTATACATTGATGACAAATTTCTGTTGTCAGATTGGTACCAAGACATTGTAAATTTCTTGATCCATTTTGAATGTCCAGCATCATTCTCCAAAAGCCAGTGTAAAACTCTCAAACTAAAAGCAGTCAAGTATTGTATCATAAATGAAAATTTGTACTGGAAAGACCCATTAAATATTTTGTTATTATGTTTAACAAAATCAGAAATTGAAGGAATCATTGATCAATTTCATACAAGATTTTATGGAGTACATTACGCTTGGAGAGCAACAACATATAAGATATTAAGGGGAGGATTTTATTGGCCAACATTGTTCTTACAAGTAGGAGCAAGGGTCAGAAGTTGTGTTCCTTATCAAATGTTTGCTGGTAAGAAAAAATTAGCAGCTCTTCCACTGGTTCCATCAATAGTCTCAGAACCTTTTAGTCAATGGGGATTAGATTTTGTTGGAGAGATTCATCCCACTTCAAGTAATCATCATAGATGTATCCTCACTGCAACAGACTACTTCACTAAATGGGTGGAAGCAATTCAAGTGAGAAATGCTACTGATTTAGTAGTAATCAAATTTATTGAAGAGAACATCTTATCTAGATTTGGTTGCCAACTCAAATTGTCACTGATAATGCAACAACTTTTTCCACTGTTAAAATGATTGAGTTTTGCCAAAAATATCAGATTTTGTTACATCATTCAACTCCGTATTACCCACAAGGTAATGGCCTTGCAGAATCCTCCAATAAAAGTTTGATAAAGATAATAAAAAAGACTCTAGCAGATCATAAAAAGAGTTGGGACTCTCATTTAATTTATGCAGTATGGGCAAACAGAATTAATCCAAAGAGATCTACTGTAAAATCTCCTTTCTAGTTAGTTTATGGGAAAGATGCAATCTTCACAACCAATTTGGCCTTCCTTGTTTTAAAATTCCTGCAGGATTCAACAGATGAACCTGATGATTTTTCAAGGAGAATAAATCAGAGTATTGAACTAAAAGAAAACAGAGATGAAGTTCAATACAAATTTAAAAAGCATCTGAGTAAGATGAAGAGCCAGGGAAAGGGACTTCAAGGAAGGTGATCTAGTTCTAATATGGGATTCCAAGAGAGAAGAAAAGGGAAAACATGGCAAGTTTGACAAATTGTGGTTTGGACCAAGGATAATTTTAGGGGCGAATGTTCGCCCTTTGGCGAAATTAAGGGGTTTTAAATTTTTAGTGGGTGAATATTTTGTATCATAGTACATTTTTACAAATCACCTCAAATAGCCCACCTTATTTTAAGGGACAGGCTAAAAAAGGTAAATTTAGCCCTTGAAATTAGGAGTTACAACCTTCCATTCGCCCATTTTCAAGAATAGGTTTTATTTAAGTGAATCCATTCGCCCATTTTCAAGAATAGGTTTTATTTAACTGAATCCTATGGGCCAAATACCATATTTATAAAAGAGGTATGGTAAATTAATAAAAATATAAATAAATGAGAGGTATGGTAAATAAATAAAACGTTTTTTATATTTACTCCATAAGTCACCTGGTGTAAACAAATAAAAATATAAGTAAAGTGGAGGTACGATAAATAAATAAAACGTCTTTTTATACTTACTCAAAAGGTATGGTAAATAAATAAAAATATAAATAAACTAGACGTATGGTAAATAAATAAAACCTCTTTTTATATTTAGTCCATAACCCTCGTTCTATTTATGAAGGCTCAAGAAAGAGGTTTTATTTAAGTGAATCCTATGGGCCAAAGACCATATTTGTAACAGAGGTATGGTAAATTAATAAAAATATAAATAAACTAGAGGTATGGTATACAAATAAAACATTTTTTTATATTTACTCCATAATTCACCTTATGTTTACGAACACTCATGAAATGGGTTATATTTAGGTGAAACCTGTGGGAAAAATACTATGGGACAAATACCATGGACTAGATTGCTATTAATGCCATGCAAAAAACCATTATTAACCTACCATGCAAAAAACCATTATTAACCCTAGTGTTAGAATTAATAAAAATAAAAATGGCACATGGTATTGACCCATGGTATTCACCTGGAATGTGGCCTATTTAAATGGGGCAATTAAACCATCATAGATCCATTTTTACTCTTCTCTAAGAGTTCACAATGCTAAGATTCACTATGACTTTACAAAGTTTTATTATTTAGTGAAAGACTCGCCAAGATCTTACAAGATTTTATAATTGAGTAAAATATTCGCCATGCCTGGTGAGAGATTCGCCAGAAAATTATATATACATATTATATTATTGATAAAATCGCCTTCCATTTTTCCTATATACCATGGAGATTCGCCCATTTATTATATTTATAAATTTAGGGGGGGTTCTTAAAATTTTCCCTGGTTTGGACCTTTAGCAATTGTTGAAGTGAAGGGAAACAACACTTTTGTGCTACAAAATCTTGAGGGGCTATACTCCACTTATCCGGTAAATGGAAGATTTCTCAAACATTACATTCAGTACTGAGAAGTTGAAGTAGATTTCATTACTACCATTGTATAAACTTCGGTTTCTTTTACTTTTTAAACTGTCAGTATGATTTTTTACAGCAAAAGACTCCATAGCCCGAGGAGAAGGCACATGGAGCTGCACATTCTCTGCATTCCACAGGAGAAAGCAGTCCCCAGATGAAGCCAACGTTGTAGTATTTTTTGGTTTTGTTAAGTTAGAATAAATTAGTCCAAAAAATGAAAATATTTTTGTAAAAATGTTAAGCTAGGATATGGATAAAAAGAATACTGAATAAAAATGTTAGGAAATATTTTGATAAATATGTCCATATCAAAGAAAATGCTAGAATAGATGCCCTAAAAAATGAAGGCAAAAATAAAATGTTAGGCTAGAGAGAAAAGAAAAAATCAATAAACTTTGAAAGTGTGCAAGTCCAAGTGCCACTACTTTTTACTTTATTATGAAAAATAATGGTTGTGTGCATCTTGTCATAAATGCCACAACCCATTACAGTCAAATAGTTTAATATTGACTAGTTCATGCTTTAAATTTCATGTTTATAGTTAGAGAATAAAGATCTAGCCAAATTGTTTAATCTTGGCAGATCAGTAGTTAGGTAGAGAATAATAGGGAGCTCATTAGTTTAATCTAAGCCCTTGGATGTTATAAGGTTAGAATTAGACAGTTTTCTTTTCAAAAGAAAAATGAAAGAAAAGGGTCTACTAGTTTACATGCACCCAATTAAGTGAAGAAAAAAGGTTAGGGTAAGTAAAGGGTAGGCAGAAGAAAGGTTGCATAAGTACAGATTTTATTGAGGCATAAGCACATTTATCATGCTTGATCATGTGTTGCAGTGTGCAAGAGCAGTTATGAAGGTGAAAAGATGTTCACAAGTTGATTTGGTTAACTTCCCCTCATTTCATTTCACCCCCCACTACATACTTACTAATTTCCTCATTATCCCATCATTTCCTAAGAAAATACCCTTTTCCCTTCATTTTCACCTTTGCCCCTTGGTTTCACACATTTTCCTAGCAATTTACCCTCCAAACTCATTCTCCTACCCAAAAACCCCTTTTCCCTAGTGTGAAACCCTTTCCCCTTGAAAAAATCACCTTCCCCTTGTAATTTTCCAATTTTTCCTAGAAAACCCATAATACCCCTTATCCTAACTTCATTTCCCCCCTCCGCTTTATAAAGTTAACTCCGCTATATTCATGTTTTCCCGACAAAAACCCTTTTTACACATAAAACCCCTTTAACCTAAGTTTTATGTTAACCCTGCATTACTTAACAAAACTGCGCAAATCACCATTTTCCCGACAAAACCCGTTTAACCCAACCTCGTGGTGTGGTTAAACAAACCCCGCATTTAACCCTAGGTATGGTTAATAAACCTTCCCCGATACTTTTTTAACCTATATCCCTAGTGTATTTATTCCATGGTCCCACTTTATTAAACCCATTGCAATATGCTTAAACCCCGCTTATATCGTAAAATAATTACAAATCCTTTGTAATTAACCCCTAGGCCCCACTAATCTCCGTCGACTGTCCTCTGTGCAATTCCACCATGTGATAGCCATCAAATAATCCACTCCTAGATCCAATGACCCACAGTAATGTCGTGCGCTCCCAATCTCCGACCTTTACCCGCCTAAGAGCACGCGAGATTCGTGGTTTTGCTCGGGCCCCTTGCGGTTACGTGGTAGCTCTACATTAACTCACGTGCTTGTTTTAGGCAAATTTAGTGTTCTTCAAACGCCTAACCCTCTAGACTTAGTAGCTAGTCTAGAAACAACAAACAAAGTAATTCATCGCTTTTCCTATAGTTAACAGATAAGAGAAAGAAGAACAAAGGTACCAACCTATAACCTTCGCTCAATCCCTCTTTCCTTTGACCGATTTCGCCACTCCTTTCCGTACTTAACTCACTTGGAAAGTACTTGCACACAAGCCAAGACAGAAACCCATAAAAGCACACAATAATGACGATCTGTTAACTAAACATATCATTGAATCAAGAATATGATATACATCATATAAACACATGAATGGAAAAAGCTTAGAACTTTTTATTGATAGAATGAAATATTACAACCCATGTAGATGCATGCTTGATTCAGTGTCATCCCTCCAGCTTCAAACCCTTCTCTCCTCATGAAGTAACAATTTGACATCATCACAATACTCTTGCAAATCTCCCTCAAACAACATTTCCTTAGCTCAAGAAGTTCCAACCTCCCTAAGCCTTTGAATGCTTGGTTAATTTATAGCTGAATGGAGGAGGTTAATCCATTAATGGCCCTCATGAATGCTTTGCCAAAATTGGGAAGTGGTTCCATGGAGGAAGGGATAATGGATTAACGTTCATTCATCTCCTTCCTCATCCAAAAGCGAGCTCAATCCATCTAGAAACTTCCAGAAGCATCCATTGGATGAGGAATCCAATGGATTCATTTCAAAAATTTGATGAATCTCGCTCATCGCAGGTGAAACAAAGACTAGGTATGATGCATAGCACCCAGACGCTGTAGTTCTCGCAATGCATTGCAACCAGATAGAAGGCTCCCTGTGTTGATCTCCTTAGGGACACTTTTGGGATGAATGGTGTCATGGAAACTCTTCGGAAGCAAGCATGAAGTAGGTTAACTTCATTGGGGAATGAAAACAACTGAATTAGGGGTTGATGGACCCTAATAATATGGATCTAGAAGTTGGGGTTTATGTGCCCAAATTTTCCTGTAACAGTGCCCTCAAGAAAATACCACCCCATGGCCAAAAGCGGTGTGATGAACCTCTGAAACCGCTCCCCGCATACAATGAAACCATCCACTGTTCACTTAATGCTTTCACGCCAAATTTTAAAAGTTTCCCGTTTAAACTCCGAAACCCTCACTTTTGCTCTTTTCGCCCGTTTACACAATAAAACCCGTATAACCCTTCCTACACCACCCTGAGCCTCTACAACCTATTTTGACCTCCGATTACCGTTCAAACACTGCTAGGACTCTATCCACAGACTTTCCTGTTCCCTGAATCCATTTATCACCTCCCTGTCAGCCTGTGTTTTTCTTAACAATTGTTGTATTTTGCAAGTAATTAGCATAATACCAGAAGTTTGGATAAATGGTTTGACACTAGTTAAAAAATTGTTTACTCCAATATTCACAAGGAAATCCATTCAAAAGCCTTTATTCAGAAGAAAAAGACAATTATCATAGAGCAGAAGACCATTTACACAGTAAATGTTAAAACAAAGGAAACAGATCAAAGTGTATCAGATGAAAGGTCATAAGTAAATATGACATCCAGCGTGAAGACCAAATAGCCAAGCAGCTTAAATGGGCAAAAGATCAAAGACCAAAGCTAGCAGAACCTAAATAACAGGGACAGCAAGAAGCAGTTCAATGGCTGTCTCTATCTTCTTGCATGAAGATATTTCCTTTTCCTTCAATAAATCTATTTTTGTAAAAACAGTTTAGGATATTTTCTTAGTTCTACTGTTGTATAAATAACTCTCCTTACGAGTTATTATAGGTTCACCATTGGACCAGGTTGACCATTGAAAGAGAGTTGCACTCTTGAAGAAACGTTGCATCCTTGATGAAGCATTTCTAAACACTTGATGTACTTGACTTTTCTAGACCCTTAATACAAAGCAAAGGATTCTGAATTCAGTTTTACATAGTTTGTGTTTCCTGTAAGTTTTTCCAGTAACACTCATTATGTTTTTCTTCATATTCTTATGTCTTACAGAGATACCTAGGTAGGAATAATTATGTTTCAATCTATTCCTATAAGCTTATGAAGTGATAATCTATAAAGAGAATGGATTAATGAACTGTTTGTTTAATTAATTCTCTCTGAATCAATAAATCATCAGCATCTTGTTGTAAGCATAAGCATATTCTCTTGAACATTCTAAACATCGGTCAAAGGTTTTCATACTTATGATTATTTAATTTTCTATCTGAAATTTGTGATAATCATATTATTTTTTGTTTCTGCTCACCACTATTCAAGCTTTATCACTGTGTGAAATTTTATAGCAGCCCTCTGCTTTGGTATTAATATTATTCAAAAGGTTAGGCATTACAGTGTTACATCTGTTTCATTCATTGGTCTTCAAAATTAAAACAAAAACCCCAAAACAATTATCTTAGATGCTCTGGCTTGATAGGTTACCATTACTAACTCAGAGGTACAACACCAATGACAACACATAACCAATAAATCACATGCATATACCATGCATGCCAAAACTAACAAGGAAATCATACATGCAACTCGATAGCTGCAAAGAAATCCAACTATAGCCGTTGATTCACATGTTCCCTTGCACTTTCCTGCTTTCCATTGCCTTCTTTCTCCAAATCCAAGTGAATACTAGAATGCTCCAAGAATGGTCTAAGTATGCAAGAGCATCAGAGAGTGGAAGAGAGCTCCAAGTAAAATTGACAAAAGTCTGTGAATTGATCCTCAGAAGCCTTTTTATCATTGAGGCCTCTATTTTATTCACTTTCCAGATTTTTTCCTTCAATTTCCCTCTCATGCAAATATGTGTCTCTTTACCTTCATCTTCTCCTATTTTCCTTTATTTTCATAAATAAATGTCAATTAATGCCTCTTTGCCTTTGCTAGTTTCCTTAGCCATAAATAACCAAAAATGACACCCACTAGGATGTTTTGTCCACCATCTATCTTGGAATACATGTCCCATGACCTTGGTCTTATATTTTTTTACATGGAAAATCAACCAAGGGTTGTTACATTTCAGGACATCTTTCTTAGATATTGCGATGAGCACGAGTCATATGAAAAACATTTCTTAGAATTGTATACTATGCAGAGGGAGAGCAGTGAATCAATCACTAAATTTAATACTAGGTTTTAGAAGTTCTATTTCAGCATGCCAAAAGAAATTCGACCTCCTGATGCTTTTTCCATGGTACACTATTCAACAACTCATCCTACCAACTTAACTTTTTATCTCAAGGAGAGGAAGCCTTTCACTCTGGAGCAGATGTTTCTTTATGCACAGGAGATTGAAGATAATATATGGGCCTATGGAAAAATTTCTTATCAGATTAAAAGAAAATGTATTGCAAGGGACATCAAAGACAATAGTGGGAATGATTTTGAAGAAGATGCAGATTTATTTATAAGGAGGGGCCTTCAAAAAGTGACAAAGGACTCCCATATTATTGAAAAACAATAAATCAACCATTATGAGAATTTAAATCAACAACTTTTTGCAAAAAATGTGCAGCACTTTGAGAATCTCGAAGACCATTACAATGTTCATGACTCTAGTAATTTTGTGAGCAAAGGAGGTATTTATATGCAAACTGATTCATATAGGTATTTCTTTGTTGATTTTATAGAGCCACCAATATATGACTCATATGGTTGTGATGAAGAATCTAGTGAAAATTCTCAAGCGATCTTGCGTGCGGGCAAAGAACTTTGTCAAGAATTGACATTACATGAACAACACCAACATTATGGGAAACAAACTTTGGATTGCTCCTTTCAGCCTGAATGGTTGTTAAGAGAAATTAGAAATCAAATTTCTAATATTCAAACCTCAAGAGTGGAGTTTGTGCAAAGGGAAACGTAAATAAAAATCTTCCTTGAAGAGCTAATGGTAGATATGATGGAGTCTTATTTTTTTGAGTCTTTAAAAGATGCAAATTTTGGCATACCAGTAGTTTGCAATTATAGATATGCTCATCTGGAAAAGTTTTTATGGCCCATGTCAAGTTTATTGGGTTTCATTGGTCAACTACACAAAATAAATAGTTTCTCTCATAATGTTACTCACATGGTTGCTTTGGAAATATGCATATACCTTAGCAAATGGGCGATGTAAATAAATAAGCTCAACATTTGAGCATTTAATTTTTCATTTTGTAAGTTTAAACAATTTTAATTATGGTTTTACAGTTTTCAATAAAGGGTAATGATCTAGAGAATATATATACTAGGAGATTTGACTCCATGCCCAACAAGGCTATTGGCTTATAGTTCTCAACGTTTTGCAAACAAAACGTTGTCCCCAGTTGGAGCCAATATGTTGTAACTAAATCTTGCCAACGAGGAAAACATTTCATTAGGCTTATGCTTTCACATGACAAATATTTTATGATTTTTGTTTATTTAAAAAAAAAATGTTTCAAATTTGGAGCAAATTCAACTTAGGTTGTTTTTATTAAAAAAAATATTGGGCCTTAAACCCAACCTCAAGTTAATTTTTCGAATTCCCTCAGCTATATGAAAATAAACAAACAACATGCTTCGCCTATCCTCTATACCTCAGCTTGATTACAAAGGCACTCAATAATTGTCAAATAATGCTTTTATTTTGCGCACTCAATGTCGTAATCCACCAATTTAAATTTTAATTCAAGTGAGATTGTGCTATAATATTTATGTTCTCAACAGTGTGATTTCCGTGCCCAAAATCCTTAAGGATGGTGTTGTTTAATATGAGTATTGAATAGAAGTTGGCATCCATTCAAAATAGCTCTTTGAAAGAAACATCGAGCTCGAAGTTTGTGATAGCCCTAATTAGACCTGTCTTTATCGACAATCTTTTATAAACTTGTTCATGGGCATAAGCTTGATTTACATGATATCTAATGCTTTGTTCTTCAAATTACATCAACTTTGAAGAAATTGGGGCCACAATCCCTCATAAAATTCTTGGATTCAATAAATAATGGTAGGGAAGACTGTAATATATTTTTGGTATGAATGGTTGACCATGGGGACTCTAAAATTGATTATTTTAATTTTTATATGTAGCTCCTTTGAAGACTCAAAACCAATTTTTGAAAAAAGATAGAGCACCAAGATCATTCATTCCAAGGGCACCACCATGAAAAACGTTCATTACCAATTGGTTGTAAGGCGCTTGAGGGGATGCCTAGACTACCAATTGGAGCACATGCACTTCATGGTAGAGCCATCAACCAGGGAAGCAACAACTTCTATACGCTCCAAGCCTTATATTTTGTGTATATCACTATTGAGGGAACTAAGCAACGTTTCACTCTTCATGAGTAGATATTTCAATTGAATCCAAATGAGCATCCTTAGTAATTATATGGGTAATAGAAAACAACTTATGAGACAGCAGTTCAAATTTTGAAGTTTGTGTGGAACAATGTGAAAAACTCTTTATAAATCCCCTTTCTTCAGTACCCTAGCACTAATAATGGATTGGTATTTGCGCAATTGTTATGGTTACCTCAAGAAGTTGCCTTAGCCAAGTGAACATTACAGGCACGAGCTACTCTTGCTTGAGGCCCTTCATGAAGGTTTGAATGAGGAGATGGAGGGATCTTCGAATTTGTATCATGAGGGAGAATGTTGGTTATTATGGAGGCTCTTATAAAGTAACCAAGAAAATGGCTGAAAAATATGGTGATTTGAGGGCGCTCATTACACCCATAGCTGAAAATTATTTCACAGGGATGAGTGTGGGAGCTGCCATGACAGGGTTAAGGCCTGTTATTGGAGGAATGAATATGGAATTTCTATTATTGGCATTCAATCGGATATCAAATAATTGTGGCATGCTTCTTTACACTTCAGGTGGATAGTTTACTATTCCTGTTGTTATTTGAGACCCTGGTGGGGTGGGGGGACAATTAGTTGCAGAGCATTCACAACGGCTACAATCTTATTTTCAGTTTGTTCCTGGATTGCAGATGGTTGCTCGCTCCACTCCATACAATGAAAAAGGGCAGATGAAAGCAACAGTTACAAGTGAGAGAGAATTTTAAATGTTTTTTATTTTATGTGTAAAAAAAATGCTTTTATAATTATTCCAAGAATTAGTTTTCAAAACTGATTGAGACAGTTGATCTAGGAAAAATATAAAAATCAGATATGAACAGTCTGAAAGGGTTATAACATCAGAGAATTTTGGGCAAAAATGTAATATTGAATTTCCTTGGAGAATAATGAAAGAAGACTAAAGTGATTCCAACTATTTGATGCATTATAATATGCATTATTTATTTCTTATGTGTTCTTTACATGGTTTCTCTTCTTCATGTGAGTTTGATGTATGATTTGAAATTGGAGTTGAGCTTCTCTTTCCTAAAAAATGATTGTTCTCTTAACGCTTTGCAAGGAAATATGGGTCTTATGACAAAACAGGTTTTCAAATGTCTCTTCAAGGACTATGAGTTAGTTTTTCTTGTAAAATTAAAACATAAGCAACATATCATCATTTAACTCATACAAACATTCATGAAGAGCAATAACAAATACTTTTGTGATGAAGTTCACCCCTCCTGGGCTACATCTTCGGGCATGCCAAGATAGTTAGACCGCTCTATATATTCAGTGAAAAAGAGTACATAAAGCTTGTTGTTAAAACAAATGGCTAGTTTCCCCTTCAAGGAAATTTTCTCCTGGAAAGAACTCTCACTATAAACATCATGACAACCTACAGTCATTCATGAAACCATAAACAACAAAAGGTGTCTGCTACAAAGACCCAATCCTATATCTGAAAATGAGCATACATGAGCAAACAAGTACTTCAATTCCACATTGAAATACAAAAGAAAGCTTTCCTCAACAAGGCATAGTGAGAAAAGAATAAATGAGTTGAACCCTGTAAGTAACAGTTGTTGCTATAAACTTCTGAAGGTATGAAAACCCCTACAAGGCCTTCTTCATGCTCAAACACCTCCAAGAACTGCTCCAAAACACTCATTGATCCATACATCCATGAACTTGGACCAGCAAAAAATCTCTTTAGATGTGCTTTAATTAGTAAATAGACGTCACCTTTGGATCCATAATGTCCAAAAAACCCTAGATAAACTCTTCTTGATCTCCAAAAAGCCAAAAACTCTCCAAGTTATGGCTTCCACAAGCTCTGTCCAATCCTTCTCTATTATTTATTCTACAAATCAGACTAACAGTCTAACTAAGCGACAAATCTGCCCTATTTTCTGTTGCAGATGCAACAAATTCTCCCACCAAAGGTGAAATTTGTTGGACAATTAAATTTCCCAATAACCCTCATGCATGGAAATTGTGGCCACATGGACACCATAGGTCCGAGGGTTGGGGCTAACTACCCACCCCCATCGGCCTAGGTGCCATGTATTCGAGCTACTGGTCATGTAGTGCCATAGGGCTAATGGCTAGGCCAACGTCCCACCCTTATCATTGAATCCCACTCCACATTGTATCGAGGTCACATGTTGTCATAAGTGACCAAGGGTCGAGGGATGTTTCCTATTTATTCTGCGTTGAACCCTTTCAATCTCCACCTAAGGTCCTGTGAGCACCCCATATGCCCAGGGTTGGGGCTTACTTTCGCTACCTTCATTAGTTACACTCTGCCACAGTCCCATGCAAGTTTGTCTGCTCCCTCTGTTGTTGGCACACATTCCTTTCGACAGTGGTCATGTGGGAGCATCATGACTAGGGGTCGAGCCAATCCTAAGCCCCCTCCCGTCAACACTGTCCATTGGATCCTACCTACGATCTTGTGGGAATCCCATGACCACAAGCTGGGCTAAGATCCCGAGCCCCAAACTCCTTGTACCCAGGGTTGTGTGGTGGCAGGTGACCAGCGGCCGAGGCTGACACCGCAACCCCTCCTCCAAAAACATGCACCATTTAAACTTTAAATAGGCCCAAGGCCCTTATCAGGTAATAATCACCCGCATGGCACAGTGGCCAGGCACTTGTCTTAGTTGACAAAGGTCCTGTGTTCGAATATTGCCCAGCCTATCCGACCATTAACCAAATTTTGGCCAACCGTGGGGTGCCTCATGGCGGCCTCTGGTTGGGCCACGTGGCACACCCTAATTAGTCCACTACACACATAATGACCCAATAAAAATGAACCAATTAGACCAATATGAGGTTGCCGCTTGGCATGGTCTCATTGGCTTGTACCTTTCCATTCAACCTGGTGATGTCAGCAGTACAAAAGCCCAGTCAACAATCCTGATAATCTTTTAGTTGTTGGGTCAAACGATCATAACATAATAACTTGAGGATACGATGTCAAATTGAGGTGAAACAAGCGTCGTTGCATTCAGAATGACGAACACTTAGAATTGAAGCTATTTTTGAAACATTATGGGAACTTTCATTTTTGAGATAAAATTTAATCCCCAGATCATACCTCCCAAATATGATATTTTGGACTCTAAAAGTTTACTTCTCCTAGTAAATGAAATTAGGCTGAAACTCAAAATTACCTAAAAATCAATCCATAATGCTCTGTTTTCAATTGGCGCCCTTAAAGCTCCAATCAAGGCACATAACCTACCTTCTTCGTGAAGATCTATTGTCCTGTTAAGAATCAAGCCAAAATTCTTATCGCTGGTGCAGGAACAAAAACACTAATGAGTGGAATTGGAACATTCTGTTTAATCCCATCTTTCACGGCTCAAACAACTTCATCTTGAAGTTCAATTGTTGAAGACAAACTTAACTGTCCATCTTGGAAATCATAAGCAATACAAACTTGTTTTACCGTCCACAAACTGAGCTTGTAGACAAAATTACAGTGCTGCAAAATTTCAATGACACCATTAGCTTCGCCTACAAAAGTTTAGTCATCTTGTACAATCTTAAACAAAGATTATATTCACAACAAGTTTCATCTTGAACACTTGCATTGGTGAGTACATGACAAACTTGTAGACAAACTTGGACAACAAACATTGTACATTCCAAAAGTCCTCAAACATTTGGACTTATCAACAAGCCAACTACATAACATGTCAATGCAAAACACATACTGATTGTTCACAGTGATTATTATTGTTCACTTTACAAAGGTACACAAAACAAGTAAACAACAACAAGTATTTACAATTTACAAGTCAAAAACAAACTATACAAACAATCTACCCAATCTCTGTGTGTCTTAGGCTTATGGGTTCTCTTTTTGCATCAACTTTGCCTTGAAGGTGTCTTTAGGAACGTTGTGAGTCCCCTTTGCCACCTCTTGCTTCCCTTGCATTGGTTTGCATAATCTCTTTTCCCTTCTTGGAACGAAGCTCTGGATGTAATTTCCAACATCGTTCATTCCCATTCCCATGCATCTTGCAATGGGTACAAAAGTACTTTCTCTTGCTTGCCAACAAGGAAGTCCCCAAATGTGAAGGAGATTCGTCATGCTTGATGCCAATAATGTGATCCATTATTTTGACCGTTACCATGCTTTGCTCACAAACAACCACAGAATGGTCAACTGCATCACTTAAAGTGCAAGGATACATGTTCCTCAAATAGTCAAAATTACCGTCATTTGGAAAACACCCATGAGATTTATACTTGTCCCTTGGGTTATAGTTTTGACGATGTGGAGTGGACGATCACATGCAAGGTCCTCTAAAGCATTCATCTCTCTTATGAGACAAATTAACATCGTTACCACCATCTTGGTGTGACATATCATCCTCTAATTATTTATTTGCCTCAAACCGTTTAGAGCATTCTCCAAACTCTCTTTGACCATATCCCAATGGTTGATATTTTGGTCTCTCTTGTATCGTGATTGGATTAGTGATCCCTTGGCCATTGATCCCAAGGCCTCCTCCTTCATAACCCATTTTAGATAACATCTTCATACCAATGCCTCTAGTATGTTGTTCAAATGCTGCAAAAGAGTTGTTATGAACATAGATAGAAGGATTTGAACTTGAGATGCTTATTACCTCCTTGAACTTGTCATCCACCTTTTCTACTTTAGATGATGATGACGACTTTGTAGATGACTCGTCTCCCACTCTTACCAACCGGAGTATGATGAGAATCCATGAGATGCTTACAAAATGCACAAGCATCATTTTCCTCATAAGGTGCATAATCTTTGTTTGAACCATGCTCACATATTGGCTTCACTTTGGAGGTTTCCTTTATTGTCACAGGAGTGGAACTTTCAACAACTTGTTCCTCAAGCACATGTTGCAACTGAAGGCGCATATGCCTCTTCTCCTCTTCAACAATTTCAAGCATTCTTCTCAATTCAATGTTCTCCATTCGAAGAGACAAATTCATCTCCTCTAACTCTTCGAAACTCTTCTTGCCCATTCTTGCAATTTGGTAAAGCCTTGCCCTAATACCAATTTGATATGAATGGGAAAGTTAGTGTTGTTGTGCTAAAATTCCTTTTTAGATTTACATTAAATATGCTTGAGGATTAATGTGATTGTTTGCAAGTTTAAACATGGGTTTTTGAGTGTTTTTATGTAATTTTTATGTGCAAATTAACATAAACAAATGATTGAACAACAACATATAACAGACATTAACATCACCATAAACAGTATCACAACAACACATGATGATGTAGTTCACCCCTCCTGGGCTACGTCTCCTTGTTCCAACTTCAAATGGCTTAGCCCTCTCTATTATGCTAAAAAAGTGTGAATACATCAGTTTAAAATGCTCAGAATGCTCCGAAACTTGTTCTAGTGGCTCTAAAATGCCCAAAAATGCATGTGTAGCCTCTTTCTACTACTGATTTGGTAAAAATCTCCAGAAGTTATGGTCTTTCCCAATATTTTGCTAATCGCATCACAAATTCCCCAAAATCTAGCATCATCCTACAATTTCGCCCCATAAATGCGCTAACGGAGTGACAATTTCGCCGAAAATCGGGCGAAATTGTCGGACATTTAAAATGCCCACTAATGCTTAATTTCTGAAATTTGTGGCCACATGGGGGGCCACATGCCCAGGGTTAAGGTCAACAGTCTGCCCCCGTCGGCCCGGCCCCCACTCTTCCTCTGCTGATCACATGCATGGTTATGTAATTGTGGGTTGGCTCATTCCCAAACAGCACGACATGTATTTAAATATACACCACGATCTATACATATTAAGACACGCGATCATGGTGCATTGGTAACGACATGTTATTAGTGTTGGGAGGTCACGAGTTTGACCCCCGCTGTCTCTGTCCAGACTTCAAAGAAAATTTTGGTGGCCTCCCGTGCTGCCACGTGGTGGCCTCTGGCTGGGCCACATGTCAACCCGTGGTTGGCCACCATTCCAACGAATGAGATTGTGCCAATTGCACCCATAATAAAATAACACTTATCAGCACCTCATTCGCCGAAGGAGACCATTGACCAAGTCAATGACCACATAACCTGCCTAGTCAACGCCACGTCAATAGTAAGGACTACTAACTAGCCGGCCAATTATTTTTTTTAAATTCGCCTGTTTAGGAAAGTGAACAAAAATCGTTTTTGGATTCATGCAGAGTCCATTTTGTGTGAAACAAGTTGCACCAGATTAAGGATGATAAGAACTACGTGGTCATCTAGGTTCCGCACCAATCCGAAAATTTTGAATTTTGAGCTATTTTTTGAGCACTTGATCATTCCTCCCCATTGCAAGCCTTTTGGACCCCAAAAGATCATTTTCAGTTGTTCAACAGGTGAGGGTACAGTTCCCTCACCATTCCAATCTCAATCCATTCATCACTGACTTGGAACTTGTGATCTACACAATGCTCGTCGTGCCTTGATTTGTACTTGCCTTTGCTCTTTTAAAGCTGATCTTGCACTGTTTGATGTACCATTTGGAGTCGTTAAATGAACTCTTTGTCTTTGTCCATGTTACTATCAGTAGCAACATCCTTCTTACCAAGATGATACAAAACATTATGATGCAAATTCCTCTACTTGATTCCTTTGACTCAATCTTGAATATACATCTTGAAAGTATGTATTTTGTTAAACATAAATTTCATGCAAAACAAAATGATGCTTGATGAAAGTAATTACACAAACTATGGGCCTATAAAGTACATCAACAATCTTATCGCTTATACCTTTATTAGTCCTTTTGACCAAGTGGAATAGTAGAAGGAAACCCATCCAATGAAAGTACCTTTGTCACTGCAACTTGAACACTACACCATTGAAAATTTTCGAATGAAATGAAATGGGCTTACCATGTTGCATAAGGATTGCGCCCATGGCATAGTCACATACATCAAGACTTTTTCAAGTATAGAAGAGCAATTATAAAGGTTGAATTGATCTTTGTTTCAAAGCATCAAATGCCTCTTATTGTTTTCCTCCCCACTAGAAGATCTTTTGCACAACTGCCAAACAATCCAAATGAACTACAATAGAAGAAAATTTAACAAAATTTTTCCTCCAACATTGGCCTGCTCCCAAAAAACCTCTTATGCAAATGACTATCTTAAGCATTTACCAATCCATAATGGCATCAATATTGGAGAGGTCTAACTTCAGCTCACTTTCTCCAATATTATGGCCCAATTACATCAAAGAAGTTTTATCCAACATACACTTTGACATCTTCAATAACAAATGTTCTTGACAGAAGACATCAAGTATTTCTTTCTTACACATGACATGTTCATAATGAAATTTTCGGAAAATGAAAATTTCATCCAAGTAGACTATCATGTCTAGAAATGGCTTCAAAGTAGTAGGAGAATGGAAAATACCAAAAATCATAACAAGCCATTCAAACAAACATAGCTTGGTTTTGAATGTTGTCTTCCATATGTCTCCTTCAACAACTCTACTTTCATGAAAGCCACTTCTTGAGTCCCATTTAATGAAATGCTTACCATTCTTCTTGGGCGGCAAAACAATAGGTGCACCACATGGTGAAGGAGATGGTTGGTTGATCCTTTTGTTCAACAATCCTTGGATTTTCTTTGTTATTTCTACACTTTCCCTTGTTGACACTCGATGCATGTCAATGTTAGAAAGAAGACACTTTTGTTGCAATGGTATTTCATGTTGGATTCTTCTCTTGGGAGGTAATCCCTTTGATTTCTGAAACACCTCATCGTCATGGTTAACTACATCAACCAAAATAGTTTTCAATCTTGAATTACAACCATCAAACGCTTCATAATCAACATCAACACTGGGTTTGATCATAAGAGGCACCAAATTCCTGCTTGAATTCACTAGTCTTTTCATTTTCCCTGCATTAACTAATGAAATACTTAGTTTCTTGCGATGAGCTCTCACAATATACTCCACACCATCTTTGAACAAGTGGTACTTGTTTTCATGACGATGTAATATTGCCCTTCTATCATATAGGTAAGGACTACCCAAAACAATTCCTTATATATCAAGCGTTACAACATCTTATTCAACTTCGTTAATGAAGTTTGTTGTGATTGCAAACCGAAGAATACATTTTCTTGTAACCTATAAATTTGTGTCCTTGCATATCCAACCCAATGGATATGGTTTGGGATTTAAAATGGTAGCAATATTAAGTTTCTTGACTAAGTCATTAAATATCAAGTTGGCTTGAGACCCACTATCGAAAAGTGTGTCGATTTTTGTATGTTTTGAGATTACCCTCACATGAAATAATTCAATATTTGTTTCTTCATTTGGAGGTGACCATTTGGTATACTGGTGCTAGCAATGAATTCTTTTCCTTTTATACCCATGGATATAATTTTAGTTTCATCACCCGAATCGGATCCCAAATCCTCTTGAATTACAACAACTGTCTTTTCTTTTCCTTTGTTGTTAAATTTCTTAGGCCTCATATAAGGATGAATGTTCCAACAAATAGCTTCATCGTGACCCTCTTTAGAACAATGTTTACATAGTGTTTTCTCTCCTTCCTTTTTAATGGATGCATTTTTGTTTCCTTAAAACCCTTTTCTTTTCTTTACCCTTAAATGGCTTTTTACTACTCTCTTCGGGAGTGTTTTTCCCTCTTACCTCAAGATGAGTCGCTTGCACACACACCTCATCTAGATTATTGGGATTAAACATAAGGATATTATGCCTAAGATAACTGTGTAATCCCCCTATGTACTTCAACAACATGTCTTGTGATTGCAAATCTACACCTAACATTAGAGACCTTTTTTGAATTCTTGGGTGTAATCCTGCACATTTTGACCTTTAAGTTGTCCAAAGTTCTGCCAAATCATGAGGGTTTTCGGCATATAAGCTAGAGGGTAGAATTGTCTTTTAATTGCAGCAACGAAATCAGACCAAGAAATTGGGATCTTACCATGTTTTTTTATCTCCTCTTGTGTCTTTGATTCCCACCATACTAGTGTTGCACCCTCCATCCTCAAGGAAGCTAACTGAATCTTTATGTCATCCTCTTGAAGGTTTTGAATTCTGCAATAGACCTCCAACTGACGAACCCAATTATCAAGCTTCTCTGCATTCACTTCACCATTATACATGGGCAGTTCAAATTTAACATCAAGTTTTAACAAGGGTGATTTACTAGTTCCTTTTGAGGTATGTTGATGAGTATGAGTAAGGGTTGTGTTAGTGGAAGAGGGTGAAGATGTCTGTGAAGAAGAAGATGAAGAAGATGGTGGAGAGGGTGGAGGTTTACCTCCATTTCCATTACCTCCTCCTGAAGAACCTTCTCCTTTGGGAGGTTTGGAGCTTTCACCCTGCAGCCTGGTATTCCTCTCTTCATAGAGGACCTTCACCATCTCTGTCATATCAAAGAAAGCCTTCCTGAAGACCTTCTCATCTTTTGTCATGTTTGTAGGCTCTCCTTCACAAGACATGCTCACCGGAGTCTCAACTGCACATTGAGGAAGAACTGGTGATGGAGATTGTGGAAACCTTTCCCTCCTTCCCCTTGACCCAACTTCAAGACTTTCAACTAGCTTCCTTTCTCCTCTCTTGAGTTTTAACCTTATAAGCAAGACATAAACTTGTAAATAGTTAAATCCTTCTTGCAAAAATAAAACCAAGAGCTATGATACCTAAACTTGATCTGAATGGGAAAGTTAGTGTTGTTGTGGTAAAATTCCTTTTCAAATTATATTTAATATGCTTGAGGATTCATGTGATTGTTTACAAGTTTAAACATGGGTTTTTGAGTGTTTTTATGTAATTTTTATGTGCAAATTAACATAAACAAATGATTGAACAACAACATATAATAGACTTTAACATCACCATAAACAATATCGTAGCAGCACATGATGAAGGAGTTCACCCTCTTGGGCTACGTCTCCTTGGTCCAACTTCCAATGGCTTGGCCCTCTCTATTATGTTAAACAAAATGTGAATACATTGGTTTACAATGCTCATGATGCTCTGAAACCTATTCCAATGGCTCTAGAATGCCCAAAAATGTCTGTGTAGCCTCTTTCTGCTCCTGATTTGGTCAAAAAATCCAGAAGTTATGGCCTTTCCCAATATTCTGCTAATCACACCGCAAATTCCCCAAAATCCGGCATCATCTTACAATTTCTCCCCATAAATGTGCTAACGGAGCGACAATTTCGCTGAAAACCGGGTGAAATTTTTAGACACTTAAAATTCCCGCTAACGCTTAAGTTCTGAAATTTGTTACCACATGCCCGAGGCTAAGGCCAACAGCCCTCCCCCTCCGGCTAGGCCCCCACTGTTCCTCCGTTGTGTGTAACCGTGGGCTGGCCCCGCACGGGCTAGCCCGTTCCCAAACAACGTGACAACATGTATTTAAATATACACCACGGTCTATACATATTAAGGCACACGATCATTGTGCATTTGTAACGACTTGTTATTAGTGTTGGGAGGTCGTAGGTTTGACCCCCGCTACCTCTACCCGAACTTCAAACAAAATTTTGGTGCCCTCCTGGGCTGCCACATGGTGGCCTCTCGGGCTGCCACGTGAAGGCCTCTGGCTAGGCCACATGTCAGTTTGTGGTTGGCCACCATTTCAACCAATGAAATTGCGCCAATTGCACCCATAATAAAACGACACTTGTCAGCACCTCATTTAGCGAACGCACTCGTTGACCAAGTCAACAACCACATAACCGGCCCAGCTAGCGCCATGTCAGCAATACGAATTCTGACTTGTATGCCATTCTTTTTTAAGTTCCCCTATATGGGAAAGTGAACAAAACTTGTTTCTGGAGTCATATTGAGTTTGTTTCACGTGAAACGAGCTGTATCGGATTCAGGATGACGAGCACTATGCGGTTGTCCATGTTCCACACTAATTTGACAACTTTGAATTTTGATCTATTTTTTGAGCACCTAATCACAATTTGATCTGAAATTGGAGGAGAACTTCTCCTTCCTAAAAAATGATCGTTCTCTTGACGTTTTGTAAGGAAAAATGGGTCTAGTGACAAAACAGGATTTCAAAGGTCTCTTCAAGGACTATGTGTTAGTTTTTCATGTAAACTTAAACATAACCAACATATCATCATTTAACTCATACAGGAATTCATGAAAAGCAACAAAAAATAATTTGGTGATGGAGTTCACCCATCCTGGGCTACATTTTTGGGCCTGCCAATATAGTTACACCGCTCCATATATTCAGCGAAAAAGAGTACATAAAGTTTGCGGATAAAACAAGTGGCTTGTTTCCCCTACAAGAAAATGTTCTCCTACAAATAACTCTCACTATAAACATCACGACAACCTAGAGTCAGTCATGAAACCATCAACAATAAAAGGTGTCTCCTACAAAGACCCAGTACTCCATTTGAAAATAAGCATACATGAGAAAACAAGTACTTAAATTCCACATTGAAATACAAAAGAAAGATTTCCTCACTTAGACATAGTGAGAAAAGTATAAATGAGCTGAACAATGCAAGTAACAGTTCTTGCAATAAACTTCTGAAGGTAGTAAAACCCTTACAAGGCCTTCTTCATGCTCAAACACCTTCAAGAACTGCTCCGAAACACTGATTGATCCATACATCCATGGACTTGAACCTGCAAAAAAAAAATCTCTTAAGATGTGCTCTAAACAACAAATAGAGGTCACCATTGGATCCAGAGTGTCCAAAAACCCCTATATAGACTCTTCTTGAGCTCCAAAAGGCCAAAATTTCTCCAAGTTATGGCTCCCAGAAGCTCTGTCCAATCCTTCTTTATTATTCATCCTACAAATCGGACTAACAATCTAACTAAGCAACAAATCCTCCTTGTTTTCCACTATGGAGGGGACAAATTCGCTCGCCAAAGGTGAAATTTGTTGGACAAATAAATTGCCCAATAACCCTTATGCGAGGAAATAGTGGCCACATGGGCATCATAGGCCCGAGTGCCTAAGCTAACCACCCGCTGACCTAGGCCCCATTTCTTCGGGGTCGTTGGTCATGTAGCGCCCACAAGGCCGAGGGCCATGCCAACTATCTGCCCTTACCGTCGAAGCCCACCTCCACACTGGGTCGAGGTCACATGTTGTCGCACGTGACTGAGGACCAAGGGTTGTTGCCTAGTCCTTCTACGTTGAGCCCTTTCGATCTCCACCTAAGGTCCTATTAGTGCCCCATATGCCCAGGGTTGGGGATTTCTTCCACTCCCTCCACTGATTGCACTCTACCATGGTCCTGTGCAGGTCTAACGAGACCAGGGGCTAAGGCTTACAACCCGCCCCCTCTGCTATTGGTACCCATTCCTTCCGAGGGTGGTCATTTGGGAGCATTGTGACCAAGGGTCAGGCCAATCCTAAGCACCCTCCCATCGGTACTCTCCATTGGCTCCCGCCTGTAGTCTTGTGAGAATCCCATGACCACAATCCAGGCTAAGGTCCCAAGCCCCAAATTACTTGTGCCCAAGGTCGTGTGGTGGCAGGTGACCGGGGGTTGGGGCTGACAGCCGTTCCCTCCTCCAAAAACATGAGCCAGTCAATATTTAAATAGGCTCGAGGCCCTTATGGGGTAAGAATCACCTGCATGGCGTAGTGGAAAGGCGCTTGTCTTGGTCGATAAAGATCCTATGTTCGAATCCTGCCCAACCTGTTCGACCATCAACCAACTTTTGGCTAGCCGTGGGGTGCCATGCCTATGGTTGGGCCACATGGCACACCCTAATTGCTCCACCACACAAAAAACAGCCCAATCAAAATGAACGAATTCGACCAATATGAGGCTACCACTTGGCATGTTCTCATTGGCTCATACCTTCCCATTCAACCTGATGATGTTAACAGTACGACTACCCGATCAACAATCCTGCTAATCTTTTATTTGTTGGGTCAAACAATCAAAATGCGATAATTTGAGAATACAAAGTCAAATTGAGGTGAAGCAAACGTCGTTGGACTCAGAATGATGAAAAGTTTGACTTGATGCCAATTTTGAAAAAATCTGGGCACTTTCATTTTTGAGCTAAAATTTTATCACCTCATCAATGTATGATGCATTAGGTCTTTCTTGAAGGCATACAAATTTATTTATGTTATGATACATAGTAGACAATATTTGTGTTCATTCAAAGAAAGCCTTAAAGGGCACTGCATGGCCTCAACGCACTTGTTTTCTTTGTTTGTGTTGTTACACTCACCATTGTCCTCTCAGGGTTTCAACATTAGATTCCTTTTGGCCCGATGTAATAAACCATGTTCCAAACTATTTCTAATTCCATTCATAAATTTTAAACCATGTTCCAAACTATTTCTAATTCCATTCGAAAATTTTAGAATCTGCAGCCATTAAAGTAAAGGTCAGTTTGGTACATTGAGTTTGTTTTCAAGATTAAGCTGACATTATACTCAAGGGTGTTTTGTCTTGATGAAAACATTTATAAAAGACATTTATCGATTTTTTGGATGTCCTAGGCACTGACCTCCTGCGTCCAAAGGTTTTCTCTAAGGTTACAACATAGTCTAAGAATCTTATATATAAACATAGATCCCATGTCCACACGCTCATGCTGACTCGAATTTGATGACGCTTGAGCTTGAAGTGTTATGCTCCAAATTCCTACGATGATCATGTGGAACCAAATAAATATTACCATCCATAACAATAACATGTTCCATATAGCCATAAGAACTTGAATCTTAAAGGAACAATACCTATGTAGAAGAATCATACTAGAAACATATAGGCACCACCTTCACATGTCTTTTATCAATGATGTTCTCTTCATATAAAGGGGTATGTGCATAAAAAAGAAGATTGATGACCTAAGTGTATATTGGTAGCCACCTGCCTATTCCACTTAGACACCCAACCTTGTTTCCTTTCAGTTTCCTAATTTCCAACACAGTTTTCTATTTCGATAGTTTTCTATTTTTGGAAATTTTTTGGGTCCTGAACTTTCAGAGTCGTTTTGCGGCCCTAAACAACATATTTTTAAGAAATGCGCAAATGGGATGGCATCATTTGCAGTAAAAAGTTATTTTACTCGAACATATCTTTCTGACAAGGTATCGTGCACACCAAACAAAGATCGTATGCCAAAGTTACAACCCCAGGAAGTTGACGTTCCACTAACCCCAACGGGGCCCAAAAGATTTTGTTGCATCATTTCCTAGGGTTAGGTTTTTGGATGTTTACAGTTTTCCATTGTTTCTTGATAATAAAAAGGCCTTTGAGCCTTATTGTAACACAGTTCAACATGCATGTAGCTGTCACATCTCTTCTCATAGATAAGCTACCATTGCCTTAGCTAGTTTGTTTCTTTTCTACATGTAAACAATTTTCAATAGGTGTTATTTATTTATTGAATTTTTGTTTTTGATGTATCTCAGTGTTTTTTTTTAAATATATATTTCATTTCATTCCTTCATAAATATAGATCAATGTTATCAGAGTGGTCTTCTCTTTCTTTATTTTTATGTGCATGTCCCTAATGAGGTCGAGGTATAAGGAATTGGGACTTGAACTGGTTGAACCCTTGTATTGACGGCGCTGGACCCACCAACATGTCAGGGGATCTCCCCGGTAAGAAGTCAAAATTAGACCTCGAACCGTTTGGTTTAGGAGTCCCAACAGTGGGTTGTACGATAATGCCTTGACCGTGGTTTCACACAGAGACAAGTAAGATGTACCTGTTGGTAGCAAGGGTGTGACATATGCAGTAAGTCAAGGAAGGTGCATGAGTGGTTCTAACACACAGAGGGTGAGGTGAGTGTGCCCCTTGGAAACCTGTGATAGCACGGAGTTAAGAAGGGAACACACGAGCAAAGATGCATCACAACATGGAAGCCAAGTAATCTAGCAATCCAAAGTGATGGTTAAACCAACAACACATTTCAGAAAGATTCATACATACATATACAGAAATAGCTACACATGCATGCGTAAGAAAATAGATACATATATCATTTAGAGTACTCAAGATAGTTGAAATAAAATACAACATATGCATGAAACGTGTTGGCTCTATTATATTAATAAGTGTAAGTTCCAGTCATACAATACATCCATGTCCAACCACTAGTTCCAGCAGCGGAACGTTACAACCACAACCACCTACTCCTCCAAAGAGATATATTAGTTCTGTGCAGTGGAGAAGCCAAGGCTCGTTACAATACTATCCAAGCTTTCTCTAAGATACTCTTGTCGGAATCTTGGTTGATCAAAAGCCTCTACAATAAGTTATGAGGGACAATTTATAGCAAAGGGTGTGGTATCCCTTAACACTCCCCTTTGTGACAAATCATCTACCCTCATGACTCTTCATCTACTATATGACTGTTACATCCAACTATCGACACTTGAACTTACACTTGCAAAGACATTACATTACAATGCACATGTACCCATGTGAGACAAAATGGCTTGAGCAAGACATGCCAGACATCACTATGACTCGGACAACTGTTGGAAGACCAGCTCTTCAACATCTTCATAGTGGTCGACAATAGCGAACTGATTTCAAGATCGATAGTCCGCAATGGTGTTTGTGTACTCTAAGGTGACATCTTTTTGGAACCGAACTCTTACCTCCATAGCATCCGGGTACACTGCTCGGGCTCCTTTGTCCAACTCATCTGATAGAATGTGCATCATTTTCTTGAGTGTGGCCGGACCAACAACATACTTGTGCATGGTGTCTACACTGATTGACAAGTATGGGTTGGTGGTTATGCACATCAAATGGTCAAAGTATGATTCAATCTCTAGTCGGACTTGTGCCTTTGTCTTAGCTTGGATGAGTGTCCCAATAGATGGGATCGCATATGCGCGCACAACAACATCCATGCTCTTAAATACAAGTGCATGAGAAGCCTGTAAACTAGTGATGAGCTGTGGTAGCTATTCATAGTTCTGTATCTGACTCAGGATGCGTGCCTTCAGCTCGACCACTCTAGGCTTCATCATCTTAGGAAAATGAAGCAGGGCTCCCTTGTATCTAATCATCCATATTTGCATGCAATCAACAGCAGCATGCATGTTCGACAGGATACGTGCTCTTCTAGCACATTGATGTTGCCAACCGTTGAGATGGAAAACTGCCTTAAGCATGGTACCAAACTTGGAATACAGCGCCTACACGAATGTGTCAAGGGACAATACTTCATCCAATATTTCCTTCTTCAATTTTGCTGAAGCAGATGTTGTAACCAATTCTCCTCCTTGCTTGGTCGTTTGTAGCTCCTTGGCCATTCACTCGTTCTCAACTATCAGGAAATGAACACTCGAGCCAGTGGCTTTGGCATATGCTCTGGTAGCATCGGCCAATGTTGTTGGATGTTTACGCACATCAGACATGATCACTCATTCCTCAAACTGTGCAGGAGATGTATGATCATTCGGAGTCGACACTTTGCAAGCTTTCACAACTCTATGTTGAGACTCGTTGAATGAGATGTTGTGCATCTCCTCCTTTGGATTGTCTCCAAGGATCTCAATGTATCCTTGGTCGCATCGGACTTGCTCCTCTTCTAGATGCAGTGAAGCTGGTGGGTCAACCTCTTGGTGGTGAGGCATGAGGTCAATGTCTTTCTCTAACTTATGTTTCTCCATATCTATATCCATCTTTTCGAGTGCCTGCTCTATCTCCTGAGCAAAGTCCTGCTCCTGCGATGGTTCACCCTATCTGCCTTGTTAGCGCTTGAGATTTCACCTCAGGCTGAGAAAGGTAAACCTCAAGGCAACATCAAACCATTTAGCCACGTAGCTAGCCCTACGGGGCAGGAGAAGGCTCTCTCCGGTCAATCTCGGCAGATCTTCAATGGGATGAGATGACCAATAAGGTAACACTGATATTAGGCTAGTAAACAGATTTAAAAGGTTGATTTGGGGTTTTTTGGGTTTTTGGTGGCAATTTGAGGAATTGCAATTTTGGGTGCGGGGATTTGACACAGTTTCTGCAGGGTGTTCCTTGGGGCGAGGTAGCAGACCGTATTGATGCCTATGATTGAGGTGAGTGGATGGAAAAGACCGGTGAGGAGCTAAGGATAGCAAATAATACTTTGAATTCTCCTTAAACAGTAGAAAACATAGAAATTAAACAAATTTTAAAGCAGAGCATGGCAAGCATGAATTCTCACTTTAACAATTCATTTGTTTAATGTGCAGAAGTAAAGAAAGGAAATGAATCACATAACAAAGCTTACAAGAACATTGAGAAACACACCATCAACACATGAGTCCACAATAATCCCAAAGAGGACTGCAAAACCCTGGTCTTCCTTAGCCAAAAATTGCAGAGATACAGTGAAATAATACAATGATAGCTTCTCCCTCAAGAGTCCAACCTTCCAACCCCTGAAAATGATTGAGAAAATACATAATATAGGCAAGCCAACCTCTTCCCTTGCCTCTAGGGGTCGAGCTCATCCTTCTAGGATCTGTTTTAACTAATTCTAAACTGAGCACTAAAATCTAGGCAGTCAAAACAACTTGCCTCTATAAGCTAGGAAACCAATTCATTCATTTAATATTTACCCATTACATGAATGAATCTTCTAGAAGAGTTACAAAAGGGTAAAAGTGTCTTAGAGTTACAAAAATTACATCAAAGATAATAATCTTCAACCCCAAAAAGTCAAACCAAGTCAAACTGTGCTTTTTCGAGCTATACAGTGAAATCTGGCAAAGTTTGCTCAACGGGTCGCGCCCCCCTGCTCAACGGGTCGCGCCCCTTTGAAGCTCTGTTTGAGGCACTTGCAGGTGTTAGAATTGGATGCAGGATAGCTCGTTGGAAAGGTCTGTGACTCTACTTTCCAACCCAACTGGAATTTTTGGATTTGTGGGTCATTTGCCCTGTCAAAAACCAATTCTCCCAAGACAGTTTTCTGCAGTTCAAAAAAGTGGCAGAAAGTCAAATTTTGCATGTATTTTGACCTTCTGGAGGCCCAAAACTCCATAAAAACTCAAGTCCATCCATAGGCATATGTAATTTTGCATGAAAAATCTAGAAATGCTGAGTTTTTGCAAAAAGGAGTTGCCATGACAAAGGGTCTCACCGGGGGTGAGACCCGTTGAGGAGCCAAAACCTGTAAATTTCCAAAAATTGCCAAAATTACCCAAAATTCTCAAAAAAATTTGGGATTTGAGCTGTGGCTAGGCTATTGAGTGCCATGATCCTTGAGTGAAGCCTCAGCCAAGATACGGAGGGGATTGGTCTTCTTTTTCCGTTTTTGTGCCTTGGCCAAACTCCTTGGATCTAGCGATTGTAATTTTGGCATTTCTCTAAAACCATGACACCTGTGCAAAAAGTGAAGGAGGTTTTTCTTCTTTGGCATGTTATGGACAAAAACCTCTCTCAGATTTCAAAAATTTATCTTTTATTGCTCTGAAACATCATTTGAGTGCAACTTGTCCCGATGTGTGAAACAAGGGATTTTGTCGAAATGAAGCGAAATGAAGGGGATAAGGGGTTTCTAAATTCTTGGGGAAATTTTGGGGAGTAGGGAGGGATGTTAGGAAGTAGGGGAAAGTGTAATCTCAGAGATTGAGTGAGGGGAAGGGGTCGAAAAGGGCAAAACACAGGCCAAACCTAGAAAATCGCCAAGTTGTAGCTAGAAACTAGGGTTTGTGCAAAAATGAAGAATTTGGCGGATTTAAGGGATGGGAAGTGTTTGGTAAGGTACTTTAAGGATATGGGAAGGTGTATGAACATCAGGAAACAAGTTTTGCCGATGATTTGACCATCCAAGAGAAATTGCCTTCAAAACCCTAGGAGAGGGAAATGACCTTGCCTAGGCACAACTGAAGTATGAATAAGGTGTAAAATGACTCATTCGACACTGACATGATAATGACAACCCTCTGAATGATGATAGGCTCAGCTGAATGATGACATGGACTGACATTTGGGCAAACCCTAGACCTAATGCCTAGTGACCAAATTTTGCTTGAAGACTCACTGAAATGACAAAATTTGACCTTGACACTCTGAGACCACTTTGTAAGAGCATATTTGATCACTGTAGGAAGGCTGAAAAGACTGACACTAACACGCCTGATGCCAGATATTCTGGTGACTCTACAACCTGTACGGCCGTAGTTGCATCTGTCTATACAAGTTGTGACCCCTTTTGTACATGTTCTTGTTGCGCTTCCTTCTCCTGTCTGCACGGCTCATGTTCCCTCCGGAGTTGCTCCTTCAACTCATACAACTCCTTCTCTGTCTCCTCCATTCTCCATTTCACTTTCTGCCTTTATGTGGTTCTCTTGTCACAGTGTTGCCTCTTTTTCTCTATTTCCAAAGCTACTTTCTGCACAAATGGGTCTGCTCGGAACTTGCAACTTTGCTCTTCCTCCATGCGGTTGACAATCTTCCTCTTTCCCTTATCGCGCACTAGTATGCTCACCTCTCCTGTTGTCGCTGCTTCTGGTGCTCTCCGGGATGCTGCTCCACGCTGCTTCCTTATCCATTCCAAGCGAGGTCGACTGGTTCATTAAGTCTGGAGGAGTTGTAACAATATCTCCACGGGTCTTCCTCCGCCCAATGACATGCCCTGTGGATCCAATTAAACTATACTCTCGCACAGTGATATTTCACAAGACAATGCAGGTCATATGGATTGTAACTTCGGAAGTAGAATGGATATTTCTTCATCTGATCTGCTTCAACATCTACATGCTTGAAACTCCATATCTCGTATAACTCGATCCGCAACGAACGAGTGGGCCAAGGTGCCTTCTTCTTCCGGTGCAGCCTAGCTGTCAATCCTGCCGAGATGTGATATGATACTTCCTGCATGACAAGCTTGTCCAAGGAAAACTTCGGTAGAACATGCGGAGGCTTCTCCACGCTATACATCTGTATGAAGGTGCCAGACGGTGAGGCATACCAATCAGTTATATTGATTAGTGCCTCCATTGTTGCCTTCGACATGCAGGATGGATCATGTTCGAATATCATCTTGTAAAGCGGGGTGAAAAAATGATCGGACAACTATGTGATAACTCTTCTGAAGCTGCATTCGGACAACATCTTACAATAAGTGTTCACAGAGGTCTCTGTTGGTCCCATGCCCACTTCAAGCCTGGGAACTCCTAATGCACACAGATTGCATCTAAGATGTAAGCGGACATTTATATTTTTCTTGCATATCTTTGGGCGGCTATCAAGCCCTTGATACCTGTTCCTTTAGCTAATGAGCCAACATGTCAGACCAGATGCATGCTTTTCCTTCTCTATCCAGTTGTTCCAACGCAATCACCCAACTCTGTGGGGAGGTTTTTGTGCTTTCTTGGCCATCCAAACAATATGTGAAGATAACCAAGTATTGATATGCCTTCTGCAGTATCTTCGTCTAGTAGACCTAGTTGGGTGTCATCCTGAATTTAGTCGTCTCCTTCACCCAGTTCTTCAAGATATTTCTAAAGTTGGCATTGTTGTTGGGTAAGCTGAGGGGTGTCTCCATGGTGATCATGGACTTCGACATCTGATACATCTCATCATAATCATGTGCCCTGAAGGTAGCAATCTTTGTCCCATTGAAATTGCTTAATGTCATCGTCTCGGGATCAGTGTGCGAGACGATCCAATGTATCATGTATGCGTATGGGAGCATGGGATACCTGCATGTAATCCGGTACAAGCTGGACTTGTGGATGTTCAAAGAGACTTGGCGATCTTCGAGGTCTTCCCCAAATGTGCCTACAAATGCATCATTGACCTCTTTCCATTTCAGCTTGATGTCCTTGTCTACAATCAGCTTGGTATCTTCATAGATTGGCAGACTTGTAGACACTTGCTCAACTTCTACTCTAATTTCATTTTCGTCAGTGTCCTTTGATCCTACTCCCTTGGAGGCCATTGATCCTAAACTGCTAAGAGGCGGATGAACACCTGCTAGATCTGGAGACAAAGTGACATGCATGGCAAGAAACCTATCATCTAAAACCAAAGAAAACTTGAGGAACGACATGCAACATACCTAGGGATTGATTGGCAAGGATTGCATAATTTTTCCTGAGAGCCTGGGAGACTGGCTACCAAAGCTGCGCAAAAGGTAGTCTGGGCTATCTGGGGAGGCCTACTAGCTGCTGGAATTGTGCAATGAGCAATCCAGGCTGGCCTGTTGGCTGCTAGAATTGTGCAATGCGCAATTTCAGCTGGCAGTGGTTGCAGGCCCAGTAACTGGATTGCGCAATTTTCTGGGCCAGCAGTGTTTGTCCCTCAGATTTCCGCAATGCAAGACTAGAGGACAGTCACTGGGTAAAAATTCACATTTTCTTAGAGGAAGACAGAGCCTTCCCTCTCAGGATTGCACAATGTTGTCTTGGTGAGGCAAAGTTCAGGCCAAGGCTGCCCAGACCCGCCGACGGGCAACTGAAAGAAAATGTGAATGTGATTGCATGGTGATACGAAGTATAAGCAAGAGTGAATGATAGTGCATTCAAACAATGAATGAAAGATTCTAAAAACAGAACAACATGCATGTGGGTGAAGCGATTTGCTGAATCGGTGACCGTTCGTGCAAAACAATTTCATGCATGCGACAGCAGTGAGAGGCCAATGAAAACTTAAACGGTGCTAATACAAGCTAGTATGCATGTAAATGACAGCAAGCATTCACAAAAATCAAGCAAACAACACTCACACAAGCAAAAACACAAAAAGCGACAGAAATGCTGCAAAAGACAAGTTAAGACGACTTACCCGTGAATAGCTCAGTTGGATGTGTCGAAGACTCGTGGATGTGTTGTGGGATGTCCGAGCTCCAAGATTAATGTGAATAAGTGAGCTATGAAGCATCGAATAAATAAGTTTGAGGCTCATGACACGCATGCCACAAATCTATGGAAAAGCGACACTTGGACGAAAGATTCTAAAACGATCTTTGCATGTAACCTCCAGCTACTAAAAATAGCTCCCTAAAATCTAGGGATGATTTTTGCATGTTGCTTTTTCTATTATGGGAAAAAGCAGCCCATGCATGCAAGTCAAATTTTCCCGGTCCCGGGTGGAACGAGTCAACTCAATGGCACATGCAATAGCCTGCTCAGCTGAGGGGAAAAAATGTGCATTTCTGGGAGGGGGTTCGACTGACTGCCCATAAGGTTTGTGCAATTTCTGGGCTGAGCAGCTGACTGCTGCCCATATTTGTGCAATTTCTGGGTTGAGCAGCCCTGCTGGGAGGAATTGTGCAATTTTCTCAGTGAAGCTTGACAGGCAAAATTGCGCAATTCTGGAGCCCAGCAGGCTGCTAGACAGAATTGCGCAATTTCTCGAGGGAAGGTTGGTTCCCCTCCAGAATTGCGCAATTTCTTGAGGGATCTACTCAACTTGTAGTTGGACCAAGTTCGGAGAAATAGCCTGTGAGGGGGATGCAACAAGCACTGATGCATAGGCTGGCAATGCGCTAAAAAAACAGTAAATATTATGTACCTGACAAGGCAAGACATGTTGCTGAGGATGGTTAGTGGGAGGCTCTAAAACGAAGGAAGCTAAGGCAAAATTTTGGAGGGTGGTTGTAGCTGCTACAACACTTGGCGACAAATTGGTAGAACTCCAACTCTCTAAATGGACCTTGTTTGTGAAAAGCCAGTCTAACACCTCTGGAAGTATTGTTTAGTTCTCATTTCATCTTGGTTTTCACACTTGCTTAATTGTAATATGTAGCATCTGCCAAGATCTTGGTCGATTGACACACATTCCAAGCCAAGTCAACATAGTTGTTTCAATTGGGGTTGAGGGGTATATTGGTGTACAAGTAGTATAGTTGTCAGAGTCTTAGTTTCATCTCTGGTGTTGCTCCGCTGCCTGCATGCTTGGACAGTACCTCAGTGGAGTCACACAGGAACACAAGCATCACTCCGCTGCCAGCGAGCCTGGTCAGTACCCCAGCGGAGTTACTTGCATCACCTCTCTACGCAAGAAGCCTTTCTCTTCTTTCACCTTATTCATTTTTCATTTGGAAAATTTTCACTTTTCATTCTTTTTTATTTTTCATTTTCATAATTGTGCATAGCACTTATTCATTTGAGAGGCGGAAGAGGGATACCGACTTATTGAGAGCAAAAGAGGTTGTTCCTTAAGAGAAGTAGTTTATTATATACCCTTGACGTGCTTGTTAAGGTTTTTCCCCCTCACTTTACTCTACTTGACTAAGATGACAAGGGTCAACCCAAAAACAACCAACTAGAGTAGGTGACACTAGTTAGCGTGCAAGCATTATGTTTTCACCAAGGTTCACTTCAAAAAATATGTATTTTCCATTGACATATCATGGAATAAAAGTAACAATTTCTTCATACAGAGGCAGGATGACAAATAACCAAGTAGTGATAGTTTCACGAGGCCTCTTGTATTTTACCCAGCTTGTTTCAAGAGTCACGCATGGTTTCATGCGAAACTAACCTACGAACGAACAAGCAAACAAACAAAAAAGCAAAGCAGAAGCAGAAGTAAATGTGAAAGCAAAGTGAGTAAGCAAACAAGCAAGCAGACAAACAAACATGCAAAATAAGAAACCAAACAGGCATGCAAGAAAACACTACTACTACTCCTAAGCTAAGACGCATGGGCCTGATCACATGAAGTGATATTTCCAATGCAGCCATCGGCGCATTGGTTGACCCATGTTGGTGAAGGCTTGGTTCGCGAGTAACCCGGTTGTGCGAAACAGCAAACAAGAAAGATATAACAATGAAGACAAACACACTTCATGTTTAAAATTGTCCATAGGACATAAGTAAGTGCAATTACATGGAATGCAGTCTGTGGACTTATCACGGTGTTGTGAGACATTGTGTCCATCTATGAAGCATACACACACTCTTGATTGTGACATGCAAGCAAATGAAAGAAACAAAGACAACTTACGTTGTGCACGTGTGCTTACAATGTAAGATTCCTCCAATGCATGAGCGATGGGATCGTGCAGTTCAAGTAGAGGAAGCATGATCTGTGTGTGAGATTGATCTTCAATGCATACATATGAATTATGAGAAGCCTCGAGTGATTTGAACAATTTCCTTATCAGAAGTGAAACCAACCTCAGGACAGCGAGGGCCTAACATAACCATCAACTCAGGCTAAAGTGCCTCGACAGTCTGGGGTGTTTCGACTTCATCATCAGATAGATAATCATAAACAGGTGGCTTCGAAAAATCAATTGCAATAGAATCATCATCGTGATCGAATACGGGAGTAAATGGATCATGACAGCTACGATCAGAAAAATCAATGATTTCATTGGCATCCTCATGATTTGATGAATCAAACAGAGAGGTAGATGAGAAGCGAACAAATTCATCCTTTGTGTTTCCAGAAAAGGCAGATGAAAGTTCAAGTGGATTTTCAATGAATAATTTATCCTCTCCATTGTCGGATGATGGACTGATATCTCGTGTGTCCTGCGAGTGATCAGCAATGGGTGCATCTGCAGATGGAGATACACATGTGAAATCATGGATGGCAGGTTCACCAAAGATGTTGGGAAAGAACAAACGAGGCTCGGATAGAAGGGAGTCATCCTTCGCCGAGTGTTGATGCTCAATCTCCCAGTCATACTCTTCATGAATGACAACGCATGTTGGTTGTGCAACACCAACTCCGTCGACAACTTGATCCTCGTTCACAACAAGTTTAGATTCCATGATGGAAGAACCCAAGACAGTATCATCCGGAGGATCATCCCAGTACAAAGACAAAGGTTCTGGTACAAAATGCATATGGCAACACGATGGAATGACAACCAAATCTGCGCAGAAATTAAGCAAAGTGATGTTGGGAAAATGTGATAGCTGAATAGATGTGTGTGCCTATTCTCCCGCGTCACTCTGCAGTGGTGGAACTTTTTGATGAGGGGAAGGCAGACAATCATTTGTGACAGTGATCGTCTCCATATGTGATTGCGTAGCTCCATCACTGAAAAATGTTGAGTGCAGCTTGGGCTCAAACTTCTTCTTGGGATGAACAGATTTCTTAAGACAATACTTGAATCTATCCAAAAAAAAAAATCATCTAGCTCTTCGGAGCTTGAAACCACAAATCATGGAAACGCTGCTAAAAATCCATAGGTGATTCATATTGAGCCTTCCATTTTTGTAACTGTTTTTGGTCAAGATATTCTGGATCGAAATGACAGAAAGTATCTTCAATGAGATCATAGAAGTGCTAAAGTGAGTGCACGTTGTCAGCTAGTAAGCTGCACAGCCACCGATGTGGGGATTCGCGAAGAGTGTATGCAAGCAGTAGACCAGCTTGTTTGTCAGAACATCCATCTTCCTCGTGAAGCATGGCAAGGAAGTCATGTAAGAACTCAGGCCACGCCACTTCGCCTTCACCATCATATGTGTATGTAGACAAAAGATCAAAAAACTCCCTCGAGATGGTAACAAGTTCGGAATGTGAAAAACGTGGTGGAGGGTTGAGAGTGCAAGGTTCCATGATAGATATGCAAAGATTCAAAACAGAATGAGAGGACACAGCTTGTCATCTGGCCCTCCTTCTAGCGCCAGAAATGTTGACGGTGCTGGACCCACCAACATGTCAGGGGATCTCCCCAGTAAGAAGTCCCAACTAGACCTCAGACCGTTTGGTGTAGGGGTCCTAGCGGTGGGTCATACGGTAATCCCTTGACCGCGATTTCGCATAGAGGCAAGTAAGATGTCCCTGTTGGTAGCAAGGGTGTGACATATGCGGTAAGTCAAGGAAGGTGCATGAGTGGTTCTAACACATGGAGGGTGAGGTGAGTGCGCCCCTTGGAAACCTGTGATAGCACGAAGTTAAGAAGGGAACACACAAGCAAAGATGCATCACAGCATGGAAGGCAAGTAAGCTAGCAATCCAAAGTGATGGTTAAACCAACAACACATTTCGTAAAGATTCATACATACATATATACAGAAATAGCTACACATGCATGCGTAGGAAAATAGATACATATATCATTTAGAGTACTCAAGGTAGTTGAAATACAAAAACAAATGCATGAAATGTGTTGGCTCTGTTATATTAAGAAGTGTAATTTCCAGTCATACAATACATCCATGTCCAACCACTAGTTTCAGAAACAGAATGTTATAGCCACAACCACTTGCTCCTCCAAAGAGATATACTAGCTCTACGCAGTGGAGAAGCCAAGGCTCGTTACAATACTGTCCAAGATTTCTCTAAGATACTCCTATCGGAAGCTTGGCTGACCAAAAGCCTCTACAATGAGTTATGAGGGACTATTTATAACAAAGGGTGGGGTGGCCCTTGACATTCTCCTTTGTGATAGTTAATCTACCCTCATGACTCTTCATCTACTCTATGATTGTTACATCCAACTATCGACACTTGAAATTACACTTGACAAGATGTTACATTACAATGCACATGTACCCATGTGAGACAAAATGGATTCAAAAACCCATGCAAGACATCACTATGACTCAGACAACTGTTGGAAGACCAACTCTTCGACATCCTCGCGGTGGTCGAAAGTAGCGAACTTATGCCAAGCTCGGTAGCCCATGATGGTCCTCGTGTACTCTAAGGTGACATCTTTCTGGAACCGAACTCTTGCCGCCATAGCATCCGAGTACACTGCTCGAGCTCCTCTGTCCAACTCATCTGATAGCATGTGCATCATTGTCTTGAATGTGGTCGAACCAACAACATACTTGTGCATGGTGTCTACACTGATTGATAAGTTTGGGCTGGTGGCTATGCACATCAACTCATCAGTCAAGCTATAGTCAAACCTGTGCATTTGTCTTCGCCTGGGTAAGTGTCCCAATAGATGGCATCGCATGTGCGTGCACAACAACATCCATGCTCTTAAATTAACGTGCATGAGAACCCTGTAGACTAGTGATGAGATGCAGGAGCTCTTCATAGTTTTGGATCTGACTCCGGATGTGCGCCTTCAGTTAGACCGCTATGGGATTCATCATCTTAGGCAAGTGAATAGGAGATCCCTTGTATCTCATCATCCATGTTTTCATGTAATCAACAACAGCATGCACGTTTAACAGGATACGTGCTCTTCTAGCACATCGTTGTTGTTAACCGTTGAGACGAACGATTGTCTTATGAACGGTACCAAACTTGGAATACAATGCCCACATGACTGTGTCAAGGGACAATACTTCATCCAGTATTTCCTTCTTCAATTCTGCTTGGGCAGATGTTGTAACCAATTCTCCTCCTTGATTGGTCGTCTGTAGCTCCTTGGCCATTCGCTCGTTCTCAGCTATCAGGAGCAAACACTCGAGCTAGTGGCTTTGGCATATGCTCTGGTAGCATCGACGAATCCTTCTGGATGTTTGCACATGTGAGCCACGATCACTTGTTCATCAAATTACACAAGAGATGTATGATCATCCAGAGTCGACACTCTGCGAGATTGCACTACTCTATGTTGAGACTCGTTGAATGAGATGTTGTGCATCTTCTCCTTCGGATTGTCTCCAAGGATATCAGTGTCTCCTTGGTCGCTTCGGACTTGCTTCTCTTCTGGATGCGGTGAAGCTAGTGGGGTTGACCTATTGGAGGTAAGGCATCAGTTTGATGTCTTGCTCTAACTCCTATTGCTCCATATCTGTATCCATCTGTTCAAGTGCTTGCTCTATCTCCTAAGCGAAGTCCTGCTCCTACGATGGTTCACACTGTCTGCCTGATGCCAATTGTTCTGATGAGTCTACTACCTGTACGGGCGCAATTTCATCTATCTATACAAGTTGCACCCCCTGAGTTGTTCCTGTTGTGCTTCCTTCTCCTGTCTGCGCAACTCCTGTTCCCTCAGGAGTTGCTCCTTCAAGTCATGCAACTCCTTATCTGTCTCCTCCATTCTCTGATTCACTCTCTGCCTATGCGCGTTTCTCTTGTTGCATTGTTGCCTCTTTGCCTATATTGCCAAAGAGTAGGTTTTAACCCCGTACAGAAATTACTTGCATACGAATTCAAAAACACAGAAAATAAACAATGTGAGAACATAACACATAAAACACATATACACAAAGATTTTCCCCTGGATCCCAAAACCGAGACTACCAGCTTGATTTTTCATTATGTTCCTTTCAAGGTTACAATACATATTTATACATGTCGAAGCATCCAATACCATGGACCAAAATCCATCGCGCCCAAAACCATGTGCGAAAATCATGCACAAAACCATAGGTAGGTCCGCCCAACCTAATATAGGGTCCAAAAAACAAAATTTTCTGGGGTGTTGCCCCGAACCCCATAAAGCGAGGTTACCTGCACCCCTCAAACCCCCTGTGACCAGCCCGCTACACAATCAGCACAACGAAGGGGGGGCCCCGCCCCCCCTCTAACCCCCTCGGTTAACTACATGGGCTAGTCATGGAAAGAATATAACACAACCCAACATTCTCCCACTTGTTGTTTTCTTTCCACAGGGTGGCACAAGAGAGCTTAGTCATTTATCCAGCCCTGCAATGCCCATTGTTTCTCTACACCAAGAGAAATTCTCAAAGCTCATAGATTTTGTCAATGCATCTACAATATTCTTCAAAGTGTCCACCTTTACCAGCAACACCTTTTTGTCTTCTATCATATCCCTCACAAAGTGATACTGAACATCAATGTGCTTTGCTTTGAATGATATGCAGGGTTCTTTGCCAAGAAAATTGCACTATGGCTATCACAGTCTATCCTTATAGCTCCCTATACTAACCCCATACTTGAACACAATCTCTGCAACCAAACTACTTCCTTACTTGCATGAGTGGCTGCCATGTATTCTTCCTCTGTAGTTGATAGTGCCACTACAAATTGTTTCTTACTCATCCAACTTACTGCACCTCCAAATAGGTTAAACACATACCCACTTGTAGATCTTCTCTGATCCAAATCTCCAGCCTAGTCTGCATCAAAAAAGCCATGAATATCCAACACTCTGTCCAATCCTGGTCTTCCTTGGTAGCACAAATCATAATCACTAGTGCCACGCAGATACCTGAAAACCCGCTTCACTGCTGTCCAGTGCTCCTTCCCTAGTTTTGACACAAACCTGCTCAATACTCCCACTGCATGTGCAATGTCTAGTCTAGTACAGACCATAACATACATCAGGCTACCGACTGCACTTGCATATGGAACACGGGACATGTCCTCTTCCTCTTCTTATGTCTTAGGACATTGTTCAGCAAATAATCTCAAACCTACAGGAATAGGAACCTTCATTGGTTTACTATCTTGCATATTAAACCTCTGCAGTACTATCTCGACATACTTCCTTTGGTTTAACGAGAGCTTCCTCTTTTCAAGGTCTCTTTTAATTTCCATGCCCAAAATATAGTTTGCAGCACCACGATATTTCATGTCGAATTTGGACGACAGTTAGGTCTTCAAATCCTGGATAATTTCTTTGTCATTTCCAACCAGCAACATATCATCCTCATACAAGACTAGATAAATAACATGGTCAACAATTAATTTAAAATACACACAGTGATCTGCTTTGCTTCTGGTGAAGACAAGTCCCCGTATAAATGTATCAAATTTCTGATACCACATCCTTGGTGACTATTTTAACCCATACAGATACTTCTTTAACTTGCATACCAGTTCCTTCTTACCCTTCACCGCAAAGCCTTCAGGTTACTTCATGTAGATTTCCTCTTCCACATCCTCGTGAAGAAATACTATCTTCACATCCATCTGTTCTACTTCAAAATCAAAATCAGCAGAAACAGATAAAAGTAATCTAATAGAAGCTACCTTGGCAACAGGAGAAAAAATATCACCAAAATCAATTCTTGGCACCTGGGAATAACCTTTTGCTAACAACCGAGCTTTGTATTTCTCCACCTTTCCTTCTGCATTTGTCTTCTTCTTGAACACCCATTTGCTGCCAATGGGTTTCCTTCCAGCCGAAAACTCCACCAGATCCCAAGCCCCATTTTTGTGCAAAGATGCCATTTCATCAACCATGGCCTCTTTCCAAAGTTTGCCATCCTCTAAATCTACTACTTCCTTCACAGTTCTGGGATCATCGTCCGTAATAGATAAAGAAAAAATTGAACAGAACGCAAATGGACTATAACTTTCTGGCTCCCTTCTTTTCTCGAACTGATCTTCTCACACCCGGAGTTTGTGGCTCTTCATCTTCTGATTCCTCCTTTGTTGTAGAGTCTGATTCTTCCTCCTCAAGCTCAAACTCTATCTCCTCAGGTTCCTTTGGTGGGACTTCATGTTTAATAAGATCTTTTACCTCTCTGAACACCACATCTCGGCTGTACACAACTTTCCTTGTTACTGGGCTCCAAAGCTTATAACCCTTTAAACCATCTTTATACCCAATAAAGATGCACTTTTCAGATTTACTATCCAACTTGGTTCGTTTCTCCTTTGGAATATGTACATATGCATCACATCCAAATACCCTCAAAGGTGAAAGAGAGGGTTTCTTACCAGTACATACCTCTTGTGAAGTCGTATCCTCCAACGATGCTGAAGGTGATCTGTTGACCAGGTAACATGTTGTCTCCACCACCTCTGCCCAGAATTCCTATCCTAACCTGGCACCACTGAGCATGCTTCTTGCCCTTTCCATCAACGTTTTGTTCATTCTTTATGCAACTCCATTTTTCTCAAGTGTGTATGGAGTAGTCTTCTACCGTGATATACCACACTTCTTACAGAATTATTCAAATTCCTTACTGCAAAACTCTCCACCGTTATCTGTCCTCAACACCTTTATCTTCTTCTCTGTCTGGTTTTCCACCAGAGCCTTAAATTCTTTAAACCTGTAAAAGACTTCAAATTTCTTCTTAAGGAAATATATCCATGTATTACTTGAGAAGTCATCTATAAATGATACATAGTACATAGACTTACCCAGTGATGGAACCTTCATAGGAACACATCACTGTGCACAAGTTCTAATATTTGTTTCGCCCTCTTACCGCTAGAGGGGAAACTCACCCGATTTTTCTTCCCATATACACAATTTTCACGTAAACCAAAATACAGAGAGCTATTACTCATACCTTCTGTTAGCGCTTGAAATTTCACCTCAGGCTGAGAAAGGTAAACTCCAAGGCAACATCAAACCACTTAGCCTCGTAGCTAGCCCTACAGGGCAGGAGAGGGCTCTCTCCGGTCTATCTCAGTAAAGATCTTCAATGGGCGAGATGACCAATAGGGAAACACTGATTTTAGGCTAGTAAACTGATCAAGAGGTTTAAATTTGGGATTTTTAAAGTTTTGGTGGAAAATTGGGGAATGACAATTTCAGGTGCGGGGATTGGACACAGTTTTCGCAGGGGGTTCTTTGGGGCGAGGTAGGAAACAGTATTGATGCCTTTGATAGAGATGGATGGATGATAATGACTGGTGAGGAGTTAAGGAGAGCAAGCAATAACCTTGAATTCCCCTTAAACAGTTGAAAACATTGATATTAAGCAAACTTAAAAGCAGAGCATGACAGTCATGAATTCTACTTTAACACTTCATTTGCCTAATTTGCAGAAGGAAAAGCAAGGAAATGGTTCACATAACACACTTACAAGTACAAAGAGAAACACACCATCAATACATGTGACTACAAGAATCCCAAAAAGGACTGCAAAACCCTGGTCTTCCTTTGCCAAAAATTGCAGAGATACAGTGAGTAATACAATAAGAGCTTCTCCCTCAAGAGTCCAACCATGAAAATGAGCAAGAAAGTACATAATATAGGCCATCTAACATCTTTCCCTGCCTCTAGGGGTCGAGCTCATCCTTCTAGGAGCTGTTTCAACCAATTCTAAACTAAGCACTGAAAACTAGGCAATCAAAACAACTTGCCTCTATAAGCTAGGAAACCAATTCATTCATTAAATGCATGCTATTTCATGAATGAATCTTCTAGAGAAGGTAAATAAGTGTCATATCAACATGAAAATACATAAATTACATCAAAGAGGGTGAAAAATCCCATCAAAAGTCAAAACTAGTAAAAGCTGGGCGAATCCATGAGCTGTAAGTGAAAAATTGTGAAAATTGCCTGATGGGTCGCGCGCATTTCCTGGACGGGTCGTGCGCCTTTGGAGGCACTTTTGAGGCACTTGTAGGTGTCCAAATGAGGCAAAAGTGGGCTTGTTGGAAAGGTCTGGATGTCTACTTTCCAACCCAAGTGGAATTTCGGAATTTGGTTGTCATTTGCCCCTCCAAAATTGCAATCTCCCAAGACTGCTCCCTGTGTGTCAAAAATGTGGCAGAAAGTCTTTTTTTGCTAGTTTTTTGACTTTCTGGAGGCCCAAAACTTGGTGAAATTTCTTAGTAATGGCTGAGCAAGTGTAACTTTTCATGACAAATCTAGAAATGCTGAGCTTTTCCAAAATGGAGTTGCCAATCGAAAGGGTCGCGCGCCGCCGTTAGGGAGGAAAACCTGTTTTTTGCCCAAAAAAATAAAAAATGACCCAAAATACTCAAAAAAATTTGGAATTTGTGTTGGAGTTGAGTTATCTAGTACCATGCTCCTTCGAAGAAGCCTCAACCAAGATGTGGAGGGGGTCGGGCCTTTTCCTTCGTTTTTGTGCTTTGGCCAACTTCCTTTGGAGCACTTTCATTTTCGCCTTGCATACATGCATCCGCGCCCAATAATGATTTTTCATGTTCCTGAGCAAGTCCTTATCCTGGTTGGCCTTGGCCAGCAACCTCTCCAAATGAGCATTAACCCGGAGAAGCATAGCCTCTCGCTCAACGGGTACCAAATCGCCGGGTCTTCTTCGATTCAAGTTGCGGTCCCCACGAATCCTCCACAACTCATCAAGAGTTTGCTCATCCTCCAATTGCTTGTTGCGCTGCTCCAAATATGTGATCGTCCATTGTGCCCCTTCTAATCTCTTCTGCAATGCATCATTTTCAGCTCTAAGGTGCTGAATGATCTCCTTTGACTCTAGGCTAGGAGAACTGATATCAAGATCAACAAGCTCTATATCTGGAACACCTGATGGCCCCTCATCAATCTTGGGTTGTTTGCCCCTCTCTGATACCTGTGCTGCTGTCGGAGACGAGGCCCCTTCCACCTGGTGTGGAGATAACACTCGTGGTGCTGATGAAAAAGGCGAGACCCCTTCCACCTGGTGTGGAGATAATACTCGCCTGGCTGCTGCAAATAGGGCCCTGTGGCCTCTCTGATAAGTGACCAATGGAGGAGAGCTGACATGTCTAGTCTCAGGAATATCATACTGCTGTGATGGTCCTCCCTCCTCATAAACAATCTCAGGATGTGGTAGTGGTGCTGTGAAGAATTCACGAGAGATAAACTCCTCCCTTGGGATGCCATGCTGAGCCAACTGATGTATGACCACAAGCTGAATCAAACCGTAATGATAGAGGCTCCTATATTGTTGTGCTTGGCTCTTCCTCTGCATCAAAGGCACCATCCTCTCAATATCCTGGCACAAGAAAACTGGGATGTTCATCATCTGTACCCGTGTGAAATGCATCAATAAGCGAATATGGTATGAATACACAAGTGAAAATCTGCCCTCACAGGTGAAATAGCGCATGATAAGCCTCATCAAAGGAGCATACTCATTCCTCAAAAATCTGAAAGGAAATACACCCGTCACTTGTCTCATAAATGCAGGTTTAATGTAAGGCTCAAACTGAACACTGTCCAATATTTTGCGCTTGTTCCACACTTCTCCTACATTTGGTATCCCTGTTGCTTGAGCAATCATCTCAGGTGTCAATGTAAAATCCACCCCTGCAAGGTTCACATGCCCATCATGCAAATGCAAAACAAACAAGCGAGCCAACTCCCTGTGACGCTGAATCTGAGAGATCCTCTCGCAAAACTTATAACAAGACATATAACAGAAACATGAGACTGCAATTGGACAAGCCTACAAATCGGTCAAAGAGGTGGGCTCCTCTCTCCTATGATGACCGCTCTTTCCACCCTTGTGAGGTCTCCTCTGTACCTCAAACTCTGAAGCTGACTCATGGTCATCAATTTTCTCATAATTGGTTTCGGTTTCTGACATTGTTTTAGGAGCAAAGTGGCTGAAATGTACTGATGTTTCTGCTTTGAAAACTGCTGATTAAAATGTTGTTTTAAGGAGAAGAGTAGCACAAGGGAAACGTTAGGGAAGGGATACTTTAAAGGGAAATCGGGAATAACAATGAAACAGGGAGTTTTAGGGGAAAAATCATTGCATATACATCATTATACAATTTTACTTACAAGGATGTTATGGGAAGGTAGGGTTAGGATTTTAATTTTTTGATTTCTTGGGGAGAGGGATAGGGTTTTAGGCTCTTAGCAAATTTGGAAGGGAAGTTTAAATAAAATGATAAGGAATATGTAATGGGAGGTGGACAATGGGAAAGAAAAGGGATACCTCAAAACAACATAACAAACCCTAGCAATTTTGACAACTTCAAGCTCAAAAGCACAATGGAGACTTTTACTTGCAAATGAAGACCTTTAAAAATACAATCATGATCTTCTTGAACTGTAGCAAGCAATAATTTTTCATGATTGAGGGCCTACCTTGCAAAATTTAGTAACTTGTGGTTCCTTGGCAGCTTGCTGGCGGTTTTGTGTCGAGAGAACGCTGATAGGTCGCGCGCACTTGACGGGTCGCGCCCGTTGAGAATTAACACTGGCAGAGGTGGCTTGACGGGTCGCGCTCGCCTGATGGGTCGCGCGCCAGTCTCGACGGGTCGCGCGCCTCCCAAACTCACCGAATTCACTCAAACGCTCTTGCAACTGATTTCTCTATCACTTGGATGCACAATGGAGCTTGATGGAAGGAAATAGAGCCTTTATAGCCTTGCTTTGAATAAATTTCATGTCACAACCCACATTCTAATGTTTTTCATGACACTTTTTAAACTTTGAATGCTGCTGACTTTTTGGTTTCCTTTTATCCTGAAATTGGTTGAATTGATGTTTTCCTTGATAATTTTTTTTGCAGGGATAGCTTCTGAGGGGTCCTGGCAAGGGAGCCAGGGTTGTATGTTGTCCTTTGAATCATTTTGAATTTTTACAATTTTTACAAAATTTTGAGAAATGACCTTGGCTTTAAAAATAGGGTTTTTAAATCAAAGGTGAAAAATTTAGCTGTACAAGATGAAATCTTTTAAAGAAACACTTTGATAATCATCCCTCTGGCATGCTGGGCATTTATTGACCTTTAGAGACATGACCTTGAAGACAAACTGGACCTAAACCCTAGACCTAAGACTTTTGACCTCAAGACAAGACAAGCAACTTTAATATAGTTTATTGACTGAAACAACTTGATCCAGCAGTGCCAAGAGGGGAATAAAGACACCAGCTCCTCCATCACGGTTATGGCATGCCTAATGGAATGCAATAAGATGACACTCACGTGACACCTACTTATGCAAATGCAAAGAGCTTTGATCGCTGATGGAGGGCTACTAGACTGACTCTAACATTGGCTCCAATGGGGATGGTAGCTCCTTGGAGGTACCAAGAACCTTAGACCTCTGGGAGAGCAGACCAGTGCTTTATAATCATTAGGCAATGGAGTCATTATTTACACATGTGACCCAAATTTGGACAACTTTATTGACTTTGACAATTGACTGAAAATCGAACTAACTTTGACACAAACTAACTCGACTTGTGCAGAAAATGGACTGATTAAAACAACCTGAAAAACTCACACCAACTAGTCTCCATCTTCAGAATTATAGCCTTCACCGTGGGCCCCAGACTAAAGATGAAAGATCAGTTCACACTTGCTGCAGAATGAAAGTAAACTGGTAATTACAATGGTAGTGACTAGAGCAGAAAATGCTCAAACATGATACCTTTTGAGTAGCCAGCCATTTACCGACCCACCGAGACCATCATCACCGTTCATTTCTTTAAGAAGAAAGGCATTTGGACCACGGTATGTTGCAATTTTGTAAGGACCTTTCCACAAGTTGTCGAATTTTCCATGTTTCCCTTTGTCTTCATTTCGGGCATCCCATCTCAAAACAACATCATCTATCATAAAATCATCCGGTTTAGCTTTTCTGTCATAGATTTTCTTTACGCGCTCTTGCAACTTAAGGGAATTTTGAAGAACTTCCTCTCGTGTCTGCTGTAAATGAATCATTTGACTAATCCGCCGTTGCATAGGATCTTCCTCACCATCAGCTTCTTGAAGCAACTTTGCTACCTGAATACTAAGAGAAGTAGGAAACACTGCATCTGTCCCGTAAACCAGTTCAAAGGGTGACATACCAATTGACCTCTTTTGACTTACACGATCAGCCCATAATGCATTTACTAACTTTTTGTGCCAGCTCTTCTTATTGATTTCCAGCAATTTCTTTATGATGTTTACTAGAGATTTATTCGAAGATTCGGCCAGCCCATTTCCTTGTGGATGGTAGGCGGTCGAATGCCCCAAGCTGATGTTATATTTGTAGCAAAATTCAACCATCTTTTTTGATTTAAACGCTGCTGCATTATCTGTAATGAACTTATGTGGACAGCCGAAACGTGACAATATGTTATTCTCAAGGAAAGAAATAATTACCGAGTCCATGGCCTGCCGCGTGGGAATGTCTTCAATCCACTTCGTGAAGTAATCAGTGGCGGTCAATATCCATCGATGCTGCCTGGAAGATGCTGGGTAGATTTCGCCAATAAAATCCAAGCCCCATTGCTGAAATGGTGCATTGATTTCAATGAGCTTGAGAGGTAACGGTTGTAATTTCTGCTTTCCTTGAAAAATTTGACATCCATGACAACTCTTAACTTCTTTATATACATCAGAAAACAATGAAGGCCAATAGAAACCTGCTCTTAGGATTTTATTAACCGTGGTCTTCCAAAACAAGTGCCCCCCGCAGTCACCTTTGTGAAAATCCTCAACAGCTCTCTTAGCTTCTTTCTCGACTAAACAATTCAGCAATATGCCACCGGGGTCTTTCCAATAAAGTGCAGATTTGATGATGCAAAATTTGGCAGCTTTTAATTTCAATGTCCTAGCTTTGTTTTGAGGCATCTCAGGAGGTGCAGACAAATTTTGAAGCACATATACAATATCAGCATACCAAGGAGAAGAAACAAAGATATCGGATACCTGTAGAGCTGAATTTTCTTCATCTTCATCGGATAAGGCAGCAATCAAATTGATGTCTAGGACATGGAGATTTGTTTCAGCCATCATCTTAGGAAGACCTTGACCCTTGATCAACTTGGTAGGCTTGATTTCCACATCATATTCTAATAGTGCAGCGATCCACTTTCCCCTTCTTCCTTCCAGTTTCGCTTGTACCAAAACATCCTTAACAGCTGCGTTGGGAACATATGCCAAAATATGGGAATTCAGTATGTACACCCGGAAATCTTTCAAAGCTTTTACCAGCGCCAATGCTTGTTTTTCAATGATATTGTACTTCAGCGCTCCATCCCTTATAATACGGCTGAAAAAAGCTATGGGCTTCTCAACTCCATCTCTCTTTTGCATCAGCACAACTGCGAATGTATGCTCCGAAGCAAATGAAAATAAAATAAAATCTTGTGTATAATCCGGGCTGATTAGAGTTGGGGCTGAAGATAAAATTAACTTTACCAAATTGAAAGACTTTACCGCCTCTTCGGTCCATTTAAGCTGGCTGTCCTTTTTGAGCATGTTGGTTATTTCTCTGAGATGTTCGGCAAGATTCGGGATGAAACGACGCAGAAAATTCAATTTGCCATTAAAGGACTGAATCTCCTTCTTGTTTCGGGGCTGCTCTAATTGCTGAATTGCTTCTACACGTGCAGGATATACGAATGCCATCTTTAGAAATGATATGGCCCAACAGCTTGCCTTCGCTCATAGCAAAAAGGCTCTTCTTCGGATTCAATGAGATACCGTATTTTCTGCACTTTTGAAACACCATTGTTAAATGATACAAATGATCTTCATCAGATTTAGAAAACACAGTTAAATCATCAAGATAAACGACCAAGAAGACATCCTTCTCATTAGCAAAGGCCATGTCCATCGCCCGCTGAAAGGTAGCACCTGCGTTTTTCAATCCAAATGGCATCTTGGCATAATGAAATGTCCCCCATGGAGTTGTGAATGCAGTCTTGTCACGGTCATCCTCATGCACCAAAATCTGATTGTACCCGGAATAACCATCAAGTAGAGACATCCTTGATGCGCCAACTACCCGCTGCAATATATGATCCATTTTGGGCAGCGGATAATTGTCTTTTAGCGACACCTTGTTCAGATTTCTAAAGTCTATACACAAGCGAATCTCGCCGGTCTTCTTTCTCACGGGCACCAAGTTAGAAATCCAATCGGAAAATCTGATTAGCACTATAATTCCAGACTTATACAACCTGTTGACTTCCTTTTCAATCAATGGCAGCAACTTAGGATTAATTCTTCTCAACTTTTGTCGGAAAGGCTTTTGATTTGGCTTTATAGGAATGGTATGCTGAATGATACTTGTGTCATAGGTTTTCAAATCTGAATAGTCCCATGCAAGCACATTAGAAAATGAAGACAACAATCTGATATATTCCTTCTTTACCTTAGGCGACAATGATTTCGATAGCTTCACCGTTTTTGGATTCTCAGTTGTCCCGAGATTTATTTCTTCGACTCCTCCTTCCGTGGGCCTTAAGGTGGGTTTGTGTTTAGTCAATTTAGTGTTCCTAAATTGATGTCATTAATTGTCAACCCGGGGCTCGTAAGCTGATGAAGTGAGGGTGTACTATATGTACTTAAGCAACTTTCTTAGAGCTTTTGTCGTTTGGGGGGTTGTTTATGGTTAACTTATCTTCCTAATGATGGAGTGATGATTATAGACAGATGAGTGCAAGTGTGTGAAAAGTGAGTTCTAGCTGAGTGAAAGTGTGTGTGAAGGTGATTTCTAATTACTTGCTGAATTTGTAAAGGAAAAGAACATGAAAGAAATGAATGAATTGAAATTACTTGAAAGTAAATGACCACGTTCTAATGGCATTAGTCTCTATCCATACTGCCGCAAATAAAAGAAACAAGAAAATCACTTCAAGGATTGATGTTAATGATTATCTCCTCCTAACTCCCTGCTTCTACCACATAGTACTGCGTAAAACACGATTAGGAGGTAGTTGAAGACAAATCCAAGAATTGATAAAAACTCTAATCTACTCTAATTGACAAATTGTAACACTACTAAGCCTTTTCCAACATACTGCTTCCTACATATGTGATTATGTGTAACAAGTGGAAAAAGTATTAGTATCACAAGCCAAGACTATTCAAATACAAGCTGCAATTAATTAGTGTTCTGTTCTCTTGAAATATAAGCCATTCATGATAAAGAGAGCATAAATTAGTTAGCATCCAACTTGTAAAACTAAGCTAAAACTAGTCTAGAAAACAGAGTAAAAAGGGCAGCATCATGAACAAGACAACTGCAACTACCATTAGATTTTAAAGCAAACACAACACACTTAATCCCGGGTGAAAACCTGCAAAGAAGTAAATCTGATCAGTGAAAATAAAGGCTGCAGCAATAAAGAGAAATCAAGCTGTACATAACTCAAGAAAAGAAATTCTGTTTGTAAAATAAAGAAATTGCAGAAATATGAACACGAAAATACTTTACAAGGCTAATACGAACAGGGGCCCTCCATTCATATTATCCACAGAAAACTCAGATGCTCTTAAGACTTCAAAACAGCGTTTCCATTACTTTATATGCAGAGATACATAACCAAAAAGTGCTCGAACAGCTCTTATAAAAACAGAGTTTGAAAACGTGCCAAAATTCTCACAAATACATATACTACAGCATCTGAAAAGTTAACATCAGCGTACGCAGACGCAAGTATATATAGGCATCTGCAAGATGGCCTAATACGTAAGCATAAAAACAGAAAATGAACTAACTGTCATGCGTATTAAAGGTGCAATTAACACGTCATAGGCTTCGTGGTCAAGCTGGAGGTCCTGGTCGATATGGGCAATGAATCTAACATTAGATCATGTCCCCTGCGGCTTTCAAAACATGGACAGGTCACCTTTTCCACTGACGTGATCAAACAGCTTACGTATCCATGTTAAGCTGCCTTTATTTGACCGAAACTTGACCCCCTTTGACCGGAGGTACAAATGACGTGGCCGGCTGAACTGATGGCATAGGAACCTTGAGCACGTATATTCCAACATGCCCCTCATTCTGCAAAATAGCACGTGGAACCTTGAAATCAACAAAATAGCTGCGGGATCATCAGATGGCTGCGGAATCAGCAGATGGCTGCGGAATTAGCAAAAAGCTGCGGAATACCTGCAAGTATGTCAAAAACTAAACAAAACAATTACCCATTAGCAAAGCTCACTTGATCATGTTTAATGACAACTAATGTAATGGTCTGGGTGGAAAATGAGGTAAAAGAGAGAGGAAAGTGATGAAAACAGTAGGTAATGATGGAGGATAAGGTGTAAAGTAGGGACTCTACATACCCCCACTACGAGGGCATTGTATGTCCTCATGCAAAAGCACTGATCAATCAACCTGCTGTGATGCCTCTGCCAAGACATCCAATCTCCTCTTCTTTCTCTGTGTAGACACATTCACCCTTGGCTTCTTTACTAAGCATTTGAACTTTAGGTTGATCAAGGCTCTGTTGAGCTTTTTGCATCTCTTCCTTAACTTCTTGTTATTTCTTTGCCACAGGCCCAAATGTAGCATGGTGTTATCATGAATCATATTATCCAATTTGGCTTGCTCTTTCAACTTCTCATTTTCTTGTGTGATATGTCGATTTAGAACCTCAATCTCAAAAAGTTCTTGTTTCAAGGAGTGGACTTGTTGTTCTAAAGGCTGAACATTACTAGGGCCAGCGGCTGCTTGCTCCAATGTTTCCAGATAATTATACACTTTTTGCTGCTCCGGGTCCACTTCAGGTGACTTTTTGGGACTTGGTTCATAATCAAATTCAGATCCATGTTCATGCTCAAGTTCATGTTCAAACGGACTTTCCTCACGTGGAGGAGTAGTCTCAATGTGCTCAGCTGTGGAGGACTTGTAGCACCTTTTTGAGGTGAGCTTGAGTCAATGAAGAATGATTGTTTACCCTTTGTGGCCCCTACTTTCCTATTTTGTAATCTGCTGCTCCTTCTTACAGAGGTAGTACTCTGTTCTCCTTTTGGTACTTTCTGCTGTTTTTCTTTTGGTACTTTTTGCTTCTGTTTTTCCTCCTTTTTGGAAAGAGCAATTTTGTGAAGTTTGGCCATTCTCTGAGCTAAGGGTTGAGTATCTTCCTCACTAGTATCCTCAGGAGTGAGGGGAGTTTCTTGGACTACAGATTTACCCTTATCTTGCTTACGTTTCTTCTTCCCTTCTTTCCTTTTCTGAGCAATTTCTTGAGCAAGTTCTGAAAGAGTTTCAGAGATAATTCCTTGGGCTGCTTGGTTATCATCTTCAGTAAATCCAGGATCAATATCCTGTTCAGGAGGCTGTATATCAGTTTCCTCATCAAGCTGTTCTTGAACAGTTTCCTCTTGGGCAGTTGTTTCAGGCATAGTAGTATCAGGAACAATGGTTTCTGTTTGGGAAGTGGTTTCTTGGTTAACCCCCTCTCCTCTTTTTCTTCTACTTCTTTTTGGCACTTGAGGGGACCCTCCAGAAGTTTCTCCTAATTCTTGAAAATGGTTTCTTATGAGAAACCTCTCCCATGAGTCTCTTTTTGATTTTAATTGTTCCTCTACCAGCAATTTCACAAGACCGTGATGACATAAATGTGCTTCAACATTTCTAGGGTTCTTTTGGACCATTGCACACATTTTCTTAAGACTTGAAAATAGAAAGTAAGGGAGATTAATGTCATCACCTAGAAAATGCATCATAACCTTTGCATGATAAACATATAAGACCCCAAATCTTCCTTCACAAGTGAAAAATTTATGCACTAACAAGAGTAAAGTGGTCCACTCTTCTTTAACATAAGAAACCGAAATCCCTTTGGTAAAGATACTTGTGTCCATACCTGGGTTTTTCAAAATTCGTTTCCACTGCTGATCTTGGACTGCCCGGTTCTTAAACCACCTTTCTCCGGTCTGTGGAAGTGAGGTAGCTTGAGCTATGCTGCTTTCATTGACTGTGAATTGTAAGTCTCCTATCTCCACGTGACCATCTTTTCTGAAGGACCTTGCAAAGGCCTTTGTCACCTCCTTATGGTAGCCTTTGAACTTCTGTACGCATTGTAACCAATTTGCCTTTTGTAATGCCTCCTTGACCTGAGGATAACCCTCCAAAAACTTTGAACCTTCCGGTTCTGCCCTCAAGAGCTTTCCCATTGGCTTTTACGGCTCTGTTCTAGTTGAAACACGGCTTCAAAACGGCTTCACACAGTCAATTCACGGCTTTGGTTTCAGAACACGGTTTCAAAAAGGGTTTTACACAGTAAATTCACAACTCTGTTCTGGAACACGGCTTCAACAAGGGTATTGCACAGTGAATTCACGGCTCTGTTTTGGAGCTCGGCTTTAAAATGGCCTTACAGAGTGAATTTACGGCCTCAACACAGGGGATTATGGGTTCAACTTTGAATACGGCCGTAATAGACCCCACTGGTGATTAGAATTAGCGGAGAAGAAAAACAGAGTATGGTGAATGGCAGCGTAGTGAGCACAGCATAACAGAGCATGGGGAATGGTAGCAGCGTAGATGGAATGAAACATGTGAGTGGAAATGGGAGTGAAATGATATGAGCGTAAGAGGGTAGAAGGGTTAATGAATGAACAACGGCTATGTCCTTAGATCTCGGCTTCGAAATTACACTTGGCTGCGTGAGTTAATGTCGTGGAGACGTAGTACATTAGGTTACGTCACCTAAGTACGAGATCTAAATGGAAGAAGCAGCCGGAAGTGAGATTTAAAATCATGGTAATCAAGGACTGATAGTCGTGGATGATACGTGGATATATGGTCTCATGGCTAGTAATCATTACACTTAGTGGCAAGAAACATGACTTAGAAAACTTTGCATAATGGAATAACTGTAAGCTTAGGATTTGAAACATACCTCAGATTCCCGTTTAGATTTGCCTTTGATGACTTGCCACTTAACCCTTCACTGATTTTTGCATGACTATTTTCCATTTTGTTATTGATGACTACTGTGCTGTAAAGAAATTTCAAACAGACTGTGTTTTTTATTTGTGCAGGTACAGAGAGCTGCAGAATCCTCAGATGGCTGCGGAATCTGCAGTAGTAGCCTCCAACTGCACAAAAGCAATTTTAGTTGTAAAAAAAATGACTTTATTGATGGAATGGAGTGTAGTGGGTGGATGGATGAATGAAAACAAATGAGGTGGAGTGGAAAATGGATGAAATGGTGGTGATGATGAAATGAAATGAAATAAGGGAAGAAAGAGAATTTTTTTTTTTTAGAAAACATGAGGTGTCAGGTGACCCTGATTTTCACCTCAAGTTTTCTGTATGAGACTGCCAATCAGAGATTGGTTTTCAGGCTCATACATTTATTCTTTTTTTTTTTTCTCTTTTTTTTTTTTTTCTTTTTTTTTTTTTTCTTTTTTTTTTTTCTTTTTTCAAAAACCAAAGCTTTAGGCTGATGGAGGAGAAGAATCCTTCTCCACCAGCCTGATTGCAGAATCTCCTTTGAACAATTTGACAAACTCTTCTTTTGAGAATGGCTTCTGGTAGATTTTCAAGCGGTGGCCATTCACAATAAGAGGAGTATGAAATTCATCGATAGTTTTTACTCGAACTGCTCCATTGTTAAAGACTTCATCAATCTCATATGGCCCAAGCCAATGAGTTTGAAACTTTCCTTTGAAGTCTTTGAATTTTGAATCAAACAATAGAGCCCAATCTCCTTTCTGAAACTTTCTTTCTTTGATATGACGATCATGCCATTTAGATCTTTGGTGCTGAACTAGATCGGTCCTTAGAATTGCATCTTGTCTCATTTCATCTAGATCATTTAGCTGGTCCATTCTGTGTCTTTGAGCTTCTGAGAGGCTCATTCCCAATTGGACTGCCATCTTGAAGGTCTTGATTTGGAACTCAATAGGAAGCAGGACTTCCTTCCCATAAACAAGTTCATAGGGGGAATGTCCTGTTGTGTTCTTCCATGTGGTCCTATAGGCCCATAAGGCTTCAGGGAGCCTTTCCGCCCAATCTCTTCTATGAAGATGAACAGTCTTGGTGATAATGCCTTCAAGAACTTTATTGGTAGATTCCACTTGACCATTAGATTGCGGATGGTAGGGAGTAGATGTTCTGTGTTTGATCTTATATTCCTCCATCAGCTTCTCCATCAAATTAGATGTAAACTGGCTGCCTTGATCTGTCACAATTTCCCTTGGGACACCAAAACGAGTGAAGATATCCTCAAAAAGAAATTGAACAACTGAATTTTCAGTGGCAGAAGGCAATGCTTTTGCTTCTACCCACTTAGTAACATAATCAGTACAAACCAGTATATATTTATTTTGCTTTGATGGTGGATTAATTGGTCCAACGAAATCTAGAGCCCATTTCTCAAAGGGTTCGATGCATACCTGAGGCTGTAGAGGCATTTCATTTGAAGGAGTTGGTTTCCCAACTCTTTGGCAGCTATCACACCTTTTAACATACTGCTTTGCATCTTTAAAGAGAGAAGGCCAATAATATCCTAGAGAAAGGATTTTATAGGCTGTCCTCTTGTCCGCAAAGTGCCCGCCGCATGGTTCATCATGACATGCCTTAAGGATGTCAGGCATTTCATCTTCCCGAACACACCTTCTGATTATACAATCTGGCACTGTTTTGAACAATTCATTAGAAATCCAAGAATAATGTGAACTCTCCCGAATGATTTTCTTTTTCTCATTAGGAAATAAGTGTAGAGGAAGTTTCCCTGTAACAAGATAATTAGCCATATCTGCATACCAAGGAGTCTTGGTAGTCACTGCAAACAAGTATTCATCTGGAAACTTATCTTCTACTGGAGAATCCTCATTAGTGTTTTGGATTCTAGACAAGAAATCAGCTACTGTGTTTTGCTTTCCAGGTCTATCTAACACAGTAATGTTGAATTCTTGCAAGAGTAAAAGCCATCTTGTAACTCTACCATTAGTGACAGGCTTGTTCATTAAGTATCTTATGGCAGAGTGATCAGTATGGACAAAGGTTTCATAGCCGGTTATGTAATGTCTAAACTTGTTGATTGCATGTACCACAGCTAAGAACTCTTTTTCTGTAACAGTATAATTTAACTCAGTAGGAGTCAAATTCTTACTTGTGTAATAAATGGCATAAGGGATCAAATCCTTTTGTCCCAAAACAGCTCCTAGAGCTGTATCTGAAGCATCAGTAGAGATGTGGAAAGGGAGTTTCCAATTTGGTCCCCTTAAGATGGGTGCTTCAGATATTCTAGACTTTAAAGCTTCAAAGGCAGATTGACACTCAGGATCCCATTTAAACTCACAGTCCTTGGTAAGCAATTTGAAAAGAGGAGATGCTATCCTAGTGAAGTTTTCAATAAATCTTCTGTAATACCCAGTAAACCCAAGAAAACTTCTAACATCCTTTTGGCAATTTGGAACAGGTAACTTAGAGATGACTTCAACTTTGGATTTATCAACCTTGATCCCATCTCTTGAAATATGATGTCCTAAAACAATCCCTTCAGTAAACATCATAAAACACTTTTCATGACTTAAAGAAAGATTTGTTTCCTTACATCTTACCAGTACTTTTTCCAAATTTTCCAAAGCTTCTTCAAATGTATTACCATAAACTGTGAAATCGTCCATGTATACCTCTACACAATCATGAATCAGATCTGAAAAGATTCCTAATACAGCCCTTTGAAATGTAGCAGGTGCATTGCACAATCCAAAAGGGAGTACTTGGTAGGCAAAAGTTCCCCAAGGACAAGTATATGTGGTTTTGTCTTGATCTTCAGGTGCTACCTGAATTTGATTGTACCCACTAAAACCATCCAAGAATGAGAAATACTTTTTACCTGCTAAAGTATCTAGTACCTGATCAATAAAAGGTAAAGGAAAATGATCCTTTAAGGTTGCCTTGTTCAATTCTCGATAATCAATGCAAACTCTCCATTTACCATTCTTTTTGGGCACTATAACCAAGGGAGAAACCCATTGGCTATCTGAGATGGGGTAAATGAAGTTTACCTTGAGAAATTTCTGCAGTTCTTCTTTAACAATCTCCCTAAGGTTTGGATTCATCCTTCTTTGTGGTTGCCTAATAGGTCTGCTATTCTCTTCAATGTAGATGTGATGAATACAAGTCTTAGGATCGATTCCTTTCATGTCAGTGTATTCCCATGCAAAGGCAGTGGAATGTTTTTGCAACAGTTTAGTTAATTCTTCTTGTTGTGGTCTCCCCAGGTTTTTGTTAATGTTTAATGTTTTTCCTGGGAGGATTTCAACTGTAGAACTACCAAACTCTTCCATTGAGAAGAGAGACATTTGTCTAGAGGAGAGATATTCAATGTCTGCATCTATCTGAAAATGTTCAGAGTCATATTCTAAAGAGACTTCAAAATTTTCTAATGTATTTAGAATTTGACTATCCTCACTAATCTCAGAGATGGTTAGAACTGGTTGTATAGTATCTTCATCCTCTACCCATTCATCTTCTCCTATTTCTGTTATAGCTTTTGCTAGGGGATACAAGTTGAACTTCTTGGTGGAATTACCATCTGATATATACATGTCTCCAGACCTACAGCTTATGAAAGCATCAGCTGTGGCCAGCCAAGGTCTTCCTAAAATAAGAGGATGTCCTCCTAGATTGTTCTTGGGAGTTAAAATCATAAAATCAATAGGATATTCCCAAGAATCTAGAGAGACTGGAATGTCTTCCAATACACCATCAGGTTTAATGATTGATCTATCTGCAAGCTACAGTAGAGTGGATGTAAAGAGAAGGTTAGGAAGCTTTAACTGATCCATGGTCTGTCTACTCATGATGTTGATCGCGGCTCCTAAATCAATCAGAGTATTTGGGATTTCAACCCCATTAATATGAGTTTTGACAATAGGGCTACCGGGATCTACATACTTTTGCATGGTAATCTTACCCATCATTATGTCTGCAATTTTTCCAACTAGATGTATCCTTTTAGTATCTCTGGTTCTTTTTACTGTTTTCTTCAAACTCAACTCCTTTATTGTCTTCGCTAGAATGGGAATTTCCTTAATGGCCTGTAACAAGGGGATCTTGATACATACATTTTTCAATTCATCTAGGAAGTTATAGTCAGGCACCCATATCTGCTTTTCCACCCCTTTATCAATTTGCAATCTTTCAGGAAAGGGAGGTGTAGCTGTAGGTGTAGGTTGCTCAACCAGGGGAGTTGTAGAGATTGATTCTTTTTCTTTTTCTTTTTGGATATTTTGGGTTTGAAGTGATACTTCAGAACCTTTATTGACTTTGAGAGATTCCTCCTCAGAAATGCTTGGTTGTTGAACACTTGTGGAAGGTTGATCTAGGATTCTACCTGATCTAAGTTGTACTTCATTAAGAGGAACAACCACATAGGTAGGGAATGGTTGACCTTCCATCATGTAAGCATTTTGAGGGTTCCTATTATTTGGATTCGGTAATGGCTGAGAGGGAAGTTGATTGGATTTCTGCTGGGATTGAAGTGCTAATTGAGAATTTTGATTTTGTGGAGGAGGTTGTTGTTGTTGAGGGTATGGCAATGATAGTTGTTGACCTTGATTTGGAAGTTGGGGAGCTTGCTGATTCTGAAATGATGGAGGATATTGATAGAATTGAGCAAACCTCCCATAGGGATTTTGCATGCTTTGCATCCATGCTTGGAAAGCATTTTGAGGTTGAGGCCAAGGTTGTTGCCAAGGATTCCAACTTGGTTGGGATTGAGAATTCATAGAGTTGTTAAACCCTTGATTCTGTTGTCCTTGCCAAGGTCTCCTTGCAATAAAACAGAGAGATTCGAGTGTATCTGGATCCTCTTGAAAGACTGCTTTGAGGCCAGGGATTGAAGGACAATCCTTGGTCTCATGAGTTTCTGAGCAAATTACACATGTTTCTACAACGTGTGCATCTAAGGGACATTCCCTTAAAGCATGTTTCTTTCTACATTTCGGGCAAAAGATAGCCAAAGCTTCAGCTTCTGCTTTTTGTTTATTGTGAATCTTAAGGGTATCAAGTTGTTCACTAAGACTCCCTAAGATGTCAGTTTTAAATTCATCAAGCATACTGCCGATTTCAGCCCTACTCACTGATCCTATTGCAGATTTATTCGCCCTAAGGAGAGAAGGATCTCTAGGCCCTTTTTGAGTTTTTGATTTGCCCCTTGAGAGATGGATACAAAGTTCTGCTATGTCATTGAGAGAAAGTTGAGAAATATCCCCTTTCCCCATCATGTTTAAGATGTCTATCCATTCATCCCTGATGGCTTTTAATAAGAGGGCTTTTAAGGTCTCTTCATCCAAGGTGTTCATTTTTGCTCTTTTCAAGTTATATTGAAACCTTTCAAGTAAATATTCTAGACTCTCATCTTCTTTTTGTACCATTTTAAAAACCTCGTCCTTGTGATTAGTAGGCATGCAATAGTCTAAATACCTATCCAAAAATGTCTGTTTCATCTCATCCCAAGTCCTAATGGATTGAGTGAGTAACCCCATGAACCATTTCAAGGCTTGATCCTTCAGTGTTGAAGGGAACAACTTGAGTTTCTGAGAGTCATCCAGGTAGTCATAAGTTCGACATACCACTTCAAACTCAAATAAGAATGTTTCAGGGTCCTCAGTCCTTAACCCATGGAAGTTAGGGAGGACAGATGGTGATATGTTTTTCATGGTGGCTCGGGAATCCTCATTAACAATGGGAAACCCAAATGAATTATCCCCATTCCTATTTCCTCCTCCTATGGGACCTCTACCTCCATTATTGTTATTGTTATTTCCTCCTCCTCCTCTACCTCTACCTCTACCTCCTCCTTCTTCCTCTGCCATGATGATTCTCCTAGGGATTTCAAAATCTTCTGGTTCCTCTACAAAAGGTGAATGAGAGGAGATTTCTCCTTCTTCTTCAGATGATTCCAATTCCTCAATTACAATTGGTCTTCCTGTAGGAGAAAGAGAAGAGTCTCTTCCTGGTTCAAACTCAATAGAAGGTGTAGGAGAGTCAACTCTTGGCTCTTGAATTTCAGGAATTCTAGGACTAGGGGTTTCGGTTGGAGATAAGGGGGGTGTCTCTTGTCTATCCCTTGAAGCAGATGGACTTGTAAAAATTGAACTTCGAGCTCTAGCTAAAAACCGTCCTCTAGAATCTCTAGCTCTATGCATGTCATTTTTTATTTTTCTTCAAGTCAAGTTAATAGTTCTTTTTCTGATCTTCCAGTTCACTCTAGGTGCATGAAGAGATCATACTCAAGAGACTACTAAATCAATAACTTTCTCCTTTCTGATCCTCCAGATCACTTTAAAGTGCAAGAGGAGAGCATACTTGGATAGGTTATTAACTTCTTTCCTTGAATTTTTTTTTTTTTATGTTTTTTTCTCTAAATATGGTTACTTAATTTCACTTCCCCGGCAACGGCGCCAAAATGTTTAGTCAATTTAGTGTTCCTAAATTGATGTCATTAATTGTCAACCCGGGGCTCGTAAGCTGATGAAGTGAGGGTGTACTATATGTACTTAAGCAACTTTCTTAGAGCTTTTGTCGTTTGGGGGGTTGTTTATGGTTAACTTATCTTCCTAATGATGGAGTGATGATTATAGACAGATGAGTGCAAGTGTGTGAAAAGTGAGTTCTAGCTGAGTGAAAGTGTGTGTGAAGGTGATTTCTAATTACTTGCTGAATTTGTAAAGGAAAAGAACATGAAAGAAATGAATGAATTGAAATTACTTGAAAGTAAATGACCACGTTCTAATGGCATTAGTCTCTATCCATACTGCCGCAAATAAAAGAAACAAGAAAATCACTTCAAGGATTGATGTTAATGATTATCTCCTCCTAACTCCCTGCTTCTACCACATAGTACTGCGTAAAACACGATTAGGAGGTAGTTGAAGACAAATCCAAGAATTGATAAAAACTCTAATCTACTCTAATTGACAAATTGTAACACTACTAAGCCTTTTCCAACATACTGCTTCCTACATATGTGATTATGTGTAACAAGTGGAAAAAGTATTAGTATCACAAGCCAAGACTATTCAAATACAAGCTGCAATTAATTAGTGTTCTGTTCTCTTGAAATATAAGCCATTCATGATAAAGAGAGCATAAATTAGTTAGCATCCAACTTGTAAAACTAAGCTAAAACTAGTCTAGAAAACAGAGTAAAAAGGGCAGCATCATGAACAAGACAACTGCAACTACCATTAGATTTTAAAGAAAACACAACACACTTAATCCCGGGTGAAAACCTGCAAAGAAGTAAATCTGATCAGTGAAAATAAAGGCTGCAGCAATAAAGAGAAATCAAGTTGTACATAACTCAAGAAAGGAAATTCTGTTTGTAAAATAAAGAAATTGCAGAAATATGAACACGAAAATACTTTACAAGGCTAATACGAACAGGGGCCCTCCATTCATATTATCCACAAAAAACTCAGATGCTCTTAAGACTTCAAAACAACGTTTCCATTACTTTATATGCAGAGATACATAACCAAAAAGTGTTGGAACAGCTCTTATAAAAACAGAGTTTGAAAACGTGCCAAAATTCTCACAAATACATATACTACAGCATCTGAAAAGTTAACATCAGTGTACGCAGACGCAAGTATATATAGGCATCTGCAAGATGGCCTAATACGTAAGCATAAAAACAGAAAATGAACTAACTGTCATGCGTATTAAAGGTGCAATTAACACGTCATAGGCTTCGTGGTCAAGCTGGAGGTCCTGGTCGATATGGGCAATGAATCTAACATTAGATCATGTCCCCCACGGCTTTCAAAACATGGACAGGTCACCTTTTCCACCGATGTGATCAAACAACTTACGTATCCATGTTAAGCTGCCTTTATTTGACCGAAACTTGACCCCCTTTGACCGGAGGTACAAATGACGTGGCCGGCTGAACTGATGGCATAGGAACCTCGAGCACGTATATTCCAACATGCCCACGTGGCTCATTCTGCAAAATAGCACGTGGAACCTTGAAATCAACAAAATAGCTGCGGGATCATCAGATGGCTGCGGAATCAACAGATGGCTGCGGAATCAGCAGAAAGCTGCGGAATACCTGCAAGTATGTCAAAAACTAAACAAAACAATTACCCATTAGCAAAGCTCACTTGATCATGTTTAATGACAACTAATGTAATGATCTGGGTGGAAAATGAGGTAAAAGAGAGAGGAAAGTGATGAAAACAGTAGGTAATGATGGAGGATAAGGTGTAAAGTAGGGACTCTACAGTTTGCGGGCCACATCATCTTGATCGAACAATTATTCCAAAGGAATTAAGCCTTTAAGAATGAAATTGTCCTTAAGCTGCAACACATCCATCTGATTTACTCCTTCAGCTTTCGTGTCTATGGAGATATCTTTGAAATCACCTTCAACTTGCAGAAAATCCTTGATTTCCTCATCATCTTGGAAAACTTGCCAACATCTTTGATTGTCTGGGACTGTAGGACGATGCTTCACATAAATCTCAAACTTATTACTGGAATTCATGGGGATTTTTAGATTGCTTGCTGCCTTAGCCAACGCATCCGCAACACCATTTTGGATACGGGGCACACATGTCAAAGTATGTTCAGAAAACAGTTTCAAGATATCTAGGACAGCATTTCGATATGCTCGCATACGAGGGTGTTTGGCCTGAAATTCACCTTTCACTTGCTTTATAATCAACTCGGAGTCGCCATATACCGCTATCTTCTTTGCCTTCAACTTCCCAAGGATTTTCAGACCAGCAATGAGAGCCTCATATTCCGCCTCATTATCTGAACAATCAAATGCCAATTTGTATGAACATCCCCGTACCTTGCTGGGGACTTTGTTTTGGACTGAAAATGGGCTTCGAATCCACACACCTATACCAACACCATCGCTACCCACAACGCCATCAAAATCCATGGTCCAAAGACCATCCTCATCATCTTCTAAATGCTGAAAATGTGATGTCTCTGCATTTTCTGTTTGTTGCCCATTTATTTCAGCTGTTGGCTTTATGACAGCAGACCTTTCTTCACTTTCCTTTCTTAAAATTTCTCTGAAATGTCTGGTATATCTTCTGCTTGAACTAACTGACTATCTATCTCATTAAAATCCTCCGCAAACAAAGGAGATCAGATAATTCGACATAAGGAGATCAGATAAAGGAAAAAATCAAATCTAATTATGAAATACCTCTAGGAATAAGGTTAATACAATAAGCCGGAAATTATATTAATACCTCATAATAATGCGATAAACCCGCCAAAACCGGAACTAGAGGAGAGGGAAGACAGAAACCCTAAGACTTAACACAGGGGAAGGGGGAGGCTAGGAAGACAAGGCTGGGACCCAGCAACTGCTAATCTTCCAGCCATCATCCCTATTAAGATTGTTCGACCTTTTCTCAATCTCCAGGGCCTCTCTAAATTTGCGATGGTGAAACTGCGCAACTTTGGCAATGACTTGAGCATCTTCTATACAAACATGATGCATAGTCTTCCCCGCATGCTCAGCCAGGGCTGAGGACTTGGTCCTACCATGTCTTAAAATGTTGTTTTAAGGGGACAAGTAGCACAAGGGAAACGTTAGGGAAGGGATACTTTAAAGGGAAATCGGGAATAATAATGAAACAGGGAGTTTTAGGGGAAAAATCATTGCATATACATCATTATACAATTTTACTTACAAGGATGTTATGGGAAGGTAGGGTTAGGATTTTAATTTTTTGATTTCTTGGGGAGAGGGATAGGGTTTTAGGCTCTTAGCAAATTTGGAAGGGAAGTTTAAATAAAATTGTAAGGAATATGTAATGGGAGGTGGACAATAGGAAAGAAAAGGGATACCTCAAAACAGCATAATAAACCCTAGCAATTTTGACAACTTCAAGCCCAAAAGCACAATGGAGACTTTTACTTGCAAATGAATACCTTTAAAAATATAATCATGATCTTCTTGAACTGTAGAAAGCAATAATTTTTCATGATTGAGGGCCTACCTTGCAAAATTTAGTAACTTGTGGTTCCTTGGCAGCTTGCTGTCGGTTTTGTGTAGAGGGAACGCTGATAGGTCGCATGCCTCACCCAACAGGGCGCGTGCTCTTGACGGGTCGCGCCAGTTGAGAATTAACACTGGCAGAGGTGGCCTGACTGGTCGCGCTCGCCTGACGGGTCGCGCGCCAGTCTCGACGGGTCGTGCGCCTCCCAAACTCACCGAATTCACTCAAACACTCTTGCAACTGATTTCTCTATCACTTGGATGCACAATGGAGCTTGATGGAGGGAAATAGAGCCTTTATAGCCTTGCTTTGAATAAATTTCATGTCACAACCCACATTCTAATGTTTTTCATGACACTTTTTAAACTTTGAATGTTGCTGACTTTTTGGCTTCCTTTTATCCTGAAATTGGTTGAATTGATGTTTTCCTTGATAATTTTTTTTGCAGGGATAGCTTCTGAGGGGTCCTGGCAAGGGAGCTAGGGTTGTATGCTGTCCTTTGAATCATTTTGAATTTTTACAATTTTTACAAAATTTTGAGAAATGACCTTGGCTTTAAAAACAGGGTTTTTAAATCCAATGTGAAAAATTTAGCTGTACAAGATGGAATCTTTTAAAGAAACACTTTGATAATCATCCCTCTGGCCTACTGGGCATTTATTGACCTTTAGAGATATGACCTTGAAGACAAACTGGACCAAAACCCTAGACCTAAGACTTTTGACCTCAAGACAAGACAAGCAACTTTGATATAGTTTATTGACTGAAACAACTTGATCCAGCAGTGCCAAGAGGGGAATAAAGACACCAGCTCCTCCATCAGGGTTATGGCATGCCTAATGGAATGCAATAAGATGACACTAATGAGACACCTACTTATGCAAATGCAAAGAGCTTTGATCACTGATGGAGGGCTACTACACCGACTCTAACACCTTCTACCATACCCTTACCATGAAGTATTCGAAGGCCCTTCTCTCGAATATGTCCAAGCCTTTGATGCCACAGCATGGTCTTCTCTCCAGAGACCACTAGATTTTCTGCTCCACTTTCAGGAACCACATAGTTGTTGCACCCATAAACAATAGTGCTATCTTGCAGCTTGTACAGAGTTCCAATCCGAACTTGCCACATCAATACTAGTGCCCCCCGAACCATCTTGTAGGTATCCTTCTTGAACACTAATTCTACACCTGCATCATCCATCTTGCTTACAGAAATCAGATTTTTGGCCAATGCAGGAATATGGAAAACACCCGGAAGTGTTCTAACCCTTCCACCTTGCAACTTCAACTTTAATTTTCCGCGACCAATGATTCTAGCCTTTCTATCATCCCCTAAGAAGACATTACCACCATCGTATTTCTCATACTCGTAGAACCACTCTCTATGGGGAGTGAAGTGAAAGGATGTAGCTGAGTCAATCAACCATACCTCATGATCTACATGTGTACTTGAAGAAGCCAAGGACACATTCCCACCTTAATCTGATGTGGTTTTCGCCTCTGTAGAAGGAGCATCATCAGATCCCTTTCCTTTATCAGGAGCTTTAGATTTACAGTCCCTTTTGTAGTGCCCTTCCTTTCCGCATTTCCAGCACACCACTTTTACAGGTTTTCCTGGAGATTTAGATCTCCCACTCGATGACTTAATTTTGTTTCTGTTATAGGACTGTCCTCGTACAGACAAGGCATCACCATTCTGGCTCTCCATATTTTTCCGTCTCATCTCCTCCATCAGCAAGGATGAGACTATTTCATCAAACTGCAACGCAGTTGTATTGCTACCTATTGCAATAACCAAACTATCCCACGAATCTGGTAGAGAACACAACAAACTGATGCACTTATCTTCATTTGAAATTTTAATATCAACAGATAATAACTGACTTACCGCAGTATTAAATGCGTCTAGATGCTCTGTCACCGAGTCTCCATCTTTCATCCTCAGGTTATACAATTTTTTCCGCAGGAATAGTTTATTCACCAGAGACTTAGATTGGTACAAAGACCCTAACTTGTCCCACAAAGACTTCGTCGTAGCTTCCCCTGATACATTTAGCAATACTGAATCTGAGACACACAATTGTATTGTGTTCTTTACCTTCCGATCCAACTTCTTCCATTCTTCATCGGACACTCCCGTTGGTTTAGTACCCGGATCTACCGCGATCCACTAATCTTTATCCACCAATAGATCCTCCATATTGAGTTTCCACAACTCAAAACTATGGCCATTAAATTTCTCGATCTCTATCTTTCCACTGCTCGCCATCTTCTTTCACCACTAGAATCGATCTCGCAGATCTTCCACTGAACAGGGTCTACTACAGACCTGAGCGAAACCCCTCAACAACAAAGGCGTCCCCTTGAAGCAAAAAACAGCTCTGATACCAAATGTAGGTTTTAACCTCGTACAAAAATTACGTGCATAAGAATTCTAAAACACAAAAAATAAAAAATGTGAGAGCATAACACATAAAACACATATACACAAAGATTTTCCCCTGGATCCCAAAACCGGGACTACCAGCTTGATTTTTCATTATTTTCCTTTCAATGATATAATACATATTTATACATGCCAAAGCATCCAATACCATGGATCGAAAACCATCGCGTCCAAAAACATGGATCGAAAACAATCGCGTCCAAAACCATGTATGAAAATCATGCACAAAACCATAGGTAGGTCCGCCCAACCTAATATAGGGTCCAAAAAACAAAATTTTCCGGGGCATTGCCTTGAACCCCATAGAGGGGGGTTACTTACACCCCTCAAACCCCCTGTAACCCCCCCGCCTCGCTACGCAATTAGCGCAACGAAGGGGGGACTCCGCCCCCCTATAACCCCCAAGGTTAACTACATGGTCTAGTCGTGGAAAGAATATAAGACAACCCAACACAAAGCTACTTTCTGCACAAGTGAGTCTACTCGGAACTTGCAGCTTTTCTCTTCCTCCATGTGGTCGACAATCTTCCTCTTGCCCTTGTCGCGCACTGGTATGCTCACCTCTGCTGCTTCTGGTGCTCTCCGGGATGTTGCTTCTCTATCCATTTCATAGGAATTTTGATGGTTTCATTGAGTCTGGAGGAGTTGTAACAATATCTCCATGGGTATTCCTCCGCCCAATGACATTCCCCGTGGATCCAGTTAAACTGTACTCTCACGCAGTGATCTTTCACAAGACAATGCGGGTCATACAGATTGTAACTTCGGAGGTCGAATGGATATTTCTTCATATGCTCTGCTTTGACATCCACATGCTTGAAACTCTGTATCTCATATAACCCGATCCAAAATGGAAGAGTAGGCCAAGGTGCCTTCTTCTTCCGGTGCAGCCTAGCTATCAATCCTGTCGAGATGTGATATGATACTTCCTACATGACAAGCTTGTCCAAGGCAAACTTTGGTAGAACATGCAGAGGCTTCTCCATGTTGTACATCCATATGAAGGTGTTGAATGGTGAGGCATACCAATCATCTATGTCGATCAATGCCTCCATTGTTTCCTTAGACATGCATGGTGGATCCTATTCAAACATCATCTTGTAAACCGGGGTGACAAAATGATCGAAAAATTGTGTGATAACTCCTCTGAAGCTGCATTTCGACAAAATCTTACAATAAGTGTTCATAGAGGTCTCCGCCGGTGTCCATGCCCACTTCAAGCCCGGGAACTCCTGACAGGCACAGATTGCATCCAAGATGTAAGTTGACATGTAAATTTCTGCTTCATACCTTTGGGCGACCGTTGATCCCTTGTTACCTGTTCCTTCAGCTGATAAGCCAACATGTTAGATCAGTTGCATGCTTTGCCTTCTCTGGCTAGTTGGTCCAATGCCATCACCCAGCTCTATGGGAAGGTTTTAATGCTTTCTTGGCCATATAGACAACATGCGAAGATGACCAAGTATTGATACGCCTTTCGCATTATCTTTCTCTTGTAGACTTGGTTGGGTGTCATCCTAAATTTAGTCAGCTCCTTCACCCAGTTCTTCAAGATATCTCTGGAGTTGGCGTTGTTGCTGGGTAAGCTTAAGGGTGTCTCCATGGTGATCACGAGCTTCGACATCTAATACATCTCATCATAATCCTGTGCCCTGAAGGTAGCAATATTCGGTGTGAGAGATGATCCAATGTATCATGTCCGCGCATGGGAGCACGGGATACATTCATGCAATCCAGTACAAGTCATACTTGTGGATGTTCACATAGACATAGTGATCTTCTAGGTCTTCCCCAAATGTGCCTACAAATGCATCATTGACCTCTTACCATTTCAGCTTGAGGTCCTTGTCTACAATCAGCTTGGTATCTTCATTGATCGACAGACTTGTAGACACTCGCTCAACTATTGCTCAAGTTGCACTTCCATCAGTATCCTTTGATCCTACTCTCTTAGAGGCCATTGATCCTGAACTGCTAAGAGGCAGACGAACACTTGCTAGATTTGGAGAGAAAGCGACATGCATGGCAAGAAACCTGTCAGCAAAAACCAAAGCAAACTTGAGGAACGACATGCAACATAACTCGGGATCACCATCAAGGATTGCACAATTTTTCCTGGGAGGCTAGGAGACTGGCTTCCAGAACTGCGCAATAGGTAGTCTGGGTTATCTGGGGAGGCCTCCTGGCTGCTAGAATTGCATAATGCGCAATCCAGGGTGGCCTGCTAGCTGTTAGAACTACGTAATGCGCAATTTCAGCTGGCAGTGGTTGCAGGCCCAGTGACTGCACTGCGCAATTTTCTGGGCCAACAGTCACTATCCATCAAAATTGTGCAATACAAGACTGGAGGACAATCAATGGGCAGAAATGCAGAATTTTCTGAGAGGAAGACAAAACCTTCCTTCTCAAGATTGTGCAATGTTATCTTGGTGAGGCAGAGTCCAGGCCAAGGCTTCCCAAACCCGTCGACGAGCAAATGAAAGTAAATGTGAATGTGATTGCATGGCGATACGAAGTGTAAGCAAGAGTGAATGATCGTGCATGCAATCAACGAATGAAAGGTTCAGAAAATGGAACAACATGCATGTGGGTGAAGCGAGTCGTCGAATTGAAGATCGTTCATGCAAAATAGTTTCATGCATGAGACAGCATTGAGAGGCTAACGAAAACTGAAAAAATGCTAATACAAAGCTAGTATGCATGTAAACAATAACAAGCGTTCACCGAAATCAAGCAAACAACATTCACACAAGCGAAAAGACAAAAAGTGACAGAAATGATGCAAAAGACAAGTTAAGACAAATTACCCATGAATAGCTAAGTTGGATGTGTCGAAGACTCTTGGATGTGTTCTGGGATGTCCAAGCTCCAATATCAATGTGAATAAGTGAGCTCTGAAGAACTGAATAAATAAATTTGAGGCTCATGATGTGCATGCCACAAATCTACGAAAAAGAGACATTTGGAGGAAAGATTCTAAGATGATCTTTGCATGTAACCTCCAACTGCTAAAAATATCTGCATAAAATATAGGGATGCTTTTTGCATGTATATTTTTCTATTCCAGGAAAAAGAATCCCATGCATGCAAATCAAGTTTTCCCAATCTCGGGTGGAACCGATCAACTCAATGGCACATCCAACACGCTGCTCAGCTGAGGGGAAAAATGCGCATTTCTGGGAGGTATTTGGGCTGACTACCGAGAAGGTTTATGCAATTTCTGGGCTGAGAAGCTGATGGCTGCCCAAAATTGCACAATTTCTAGGCTTAGAAGCCCTACTGGGAGGAATTGAGAAATTTTATTAGTGAAGCTTGACAGGCAAAATTGCGCAATTCTGGAGCCCAGCAGGCTGCTAGACAGAATTGCGCAATTTCTGGAGGGAAGGCTGGTTCCCCTCCAGAATTGCACAATTTCTTGAGGGAGCTGCTCAGCCTACAGCTGGACCAAGTTTGGAGAAATAGCCTATGAGGGGGATGCAACAAGCTCTTATGCACACGCTATCAATCCGCTGGAAAATCACTGAAGCTTGTGTACTTGACAAGGCAAGACATGCTGCTGAGGATGGTTGGTAGGGAGGCTCCAAAACGAAGCTAAGGAAAAATTTTGGAGGGTGGTTGTAGCCACTACAACACCTTTCAAGACCAACCTCGCCAACCACAATGAATTCCCATGGTAGAGGAAAATAAATATGAGGGAGAAAGAGACACTTTAAAAATGGTACTCGGAGAGGCCCTCGAGCAAAAAAGGAATGAGATCATGGACATTTTTTGCCAAATCCTTTGGCGGGTATAAGCAGCCAAAGAATCTTCATCCAATTATCACTTGAGAGGCGCCACCCTCTTTAAGGTGCAAGTTAACTTTGGCATTCCTATATTTGAAGGCCAGATAGACGTAGATGCCCTAAATATATTGTTAAATCTACTAGAAGAAAAATTTCCAGTCCATAATTTTTATGTTAGGGAAAATATTACTTTTTCGCTCCTTAAAGCAGCCCCCCATGTCAAGGACTGGTGGAAAAGTTATTGTTAGCAGAGGGACAAGGAGAAACCTTCACTATTTTCAGTCGCTCCCTCTTAGAATTCTTTCCGAGATATGTTGTCAAGGAACAATATTACCCTATCGGAAGCTATGAAGATAAATACATAAAGTGGACCACACTATGACAAGAAAGGGACCAACTTGTGTCAGAGTTCACGAACATTTCCCATACCCTATGCATGAAGTTGGGTATCAATTATTCTGAGCGACATCTAATACTCAAGTAATGTGGTTGTTTGCACAAATACATCCAAGCAGAAATGAAGTTCCTTGACATCTACTCACTTGGAGCAGTATACCAATATGATGTGAGGATCGAGCAGAAATTTAAATAGAAGAAGCGAGACTTTGGATTTAGCAGGGAAAAGGCACCTCCAAACTGCAAAATAAAGGACAAATCCAAGGTGGAGCAACCTAGGACAACTCATCAAAGACACAATCAAATAATAGCACCGTGAAGACAAAGAAGTACACTGAGAAGTGGCGTGAGTTCCACAAGAGCCCCACCCACAACACAAATGAATGTTGCGCCAAACAATCACTAGTGGCCAAGCTAAAATCTTTAGAGTTAAATGAATTTTCCACTCTGAGTTAGCACCCGACAAGGTAAATGACAAAGGGAAGTTGATTATTGATGCAGAACCTAGTGCCACTATTTCCACCACCGAGGTCCAAAAGTTTGAGCCCAAAGATCAAGAGGAGGTGGAGCATCTCTTACACTCACAGATGTGGGTGAAGGGTTCTCCATTGTAGTTCATTGTTTATAGTGGGAGCTAAAGGAACCTCATCTCAGTAGAGTTCGTTAAGCGGTTGGGCCTGCCGATCGCACCACACCCACAACCATACAACATCAAACCTTCACAGACGAGGTACTATATGATGATGCTCCTCTTGAAGTCTATGATGTTTTATTAGGCTAACCATAATTGTGGAAGCATCATGTTGTGTATGAGTCTAGGCCTCACACTCTTATTATTACCTTGGGCAGAAAACTATGTAGGATACCAGAGGTATCCCCAACTACCACCATTTGTTTGATCTCTGATAAGCAATGCAGTAAGATCATCTCCTAGACTGGGAAATTTGTTTTCTTTCTATTATCTCTCAAAATAAAGGGAAGATCATGGCCACATCCATGGCCCTCATAAAGAGTTCCTCCATGCAGCAAAAGCAAGTTGACAAGGTCATGGAGGATTATATGGACATCTTCTCCTTGTTGAAGAATCTAGGGAAAAGTAGTTTAGTGTGATTCTTCTTTATTTGATAACAATTTGTGGAGTCTTTTTACTTTTCTTGTTAGCTTATTCTTCTTCTTATTATTACTAGTTCATATGTGTGTACTTCATCAAATTGCTACCAAAACATAAAAACAAGAACACAAGATGTTGGCTCTCTTCTAGGGCCAAAACCTCTCTTCTCTTGAGAGAAGAACACTTTAGTGAATTTCTCTTATTGAATCTTATATTGATCAATGCCAAACCCTAGACCCATGACAAAGAGATCCTCTAAGCACAAGTCAAGTCTTCACTCCTTTCTGCACCATATACCCTGACACTTCTTCTGGAACTTCCTCCAACACTTTGTTTTCTGGCACTTCATCCTCCTTCCTCCAGCACTTCGTTCTTCTACTCCTTAGTAGGCTCTCTTATACTAGTTCTAGAAGAGACACTAATCTTTAATCCTTAGTGAGATCTTTCACCGAGAGTATACCTTCTTTCTCTTGACCCAATCAAGCTTCTTCTTGATGTATAGTGCAGACTTGATATAGTGGTATTGTAGCCCTGCCTTCTTGCACCTGTGGGAGGTTTCATTTGAGTAGAGGGCCTAATAGGCCTATGTCACTAGCCCAAAAAAGGAATAATATATAACTGTGATATCACTGTTGTTATAGCCACAAAATGTCCTTCATTTCCTCGCACCTGTGACTATGTATACCCTAGAAAACAGTCCCTCAATCTTCATTGTTCTTCTTCCTTACTTCACTGCCCTAATAGACCCTTTACCTTGGCTTCCTTCGTTCTTCTTGTCCTCTCTTTCTATTGTGGATTTTAGAGCTAATTTAGTGCATTGTATTTGGAGTGGACAACCTATATAAATAGAGGATTGTCCCTCCATTTAGGCTGACTAGAAGGATGACTAGTCACCTTGTTTGTAGGCTGACTTTGAGGGATGTTTTGGAGGCTGATTTGTTGAGAAGACTTTGGATAGTTTCCATGGTGGTGTAGCATGCTTGAAGGAGCTTTTGATGATGCCATTGCATAGGAGTAGACTTGACTTTGCTTGGAGGCTATCCCTTTGACTTAAATATATATTTATACATGGTGTAACATTTCCTTAAGGTCTTCAACCTTTTATTTTGACTATTTGACTCACCTATAGCACTTTGACATGTGCTAGACCTACTTCAATGAGCAAGAAACTCATTGACATATATTATAAAAAATAATATTTCTTTTCTTGAATAAGTACAAATATCAAAAGTACATTTATGAAGACCGGACCTAGTTACCTTTCCTTCAACACTCCCTCTTAACTAGGGAGGTATTCATACATCATTACAAGGTGTTTGGCTATTATCAATCTTGAAGAATTCACATAAGAGAAACCAAATTTGCAATCCATCTGTTATAACATCATATCGATGAGCATTGTCATAATGTAAGGCCTTTACTAACAACTCCATCTCTTTATGAGACCATGAGCTACAATGCTGGTGAGACCAATGATTTATAGACACCTTCATCATTGTCTCTCAAGCTACATACCCACCCGGGTGTTCTCCGAGTATGACCTTCTAGGACTATTCTTATATTGGGTTCCCAACCCTCAAAGAATATAGGTCCTCTTACCTACTCTTGTCTTGGATGCCTTACACATACTCAACGTGTATCAGATGCCAAATGATTAGCTAATCCTTCCATTCTTTATTCCCAAGTGAAGACAATAATGTTGTGTCTATGTTGTGTCTACATTTCCATTCATGGCGTTCATTTAGACTTACAGTTGTTAGTCCTGGTGTAGTGCATGACCCATGAAATGGAAAACACGATTGTCACTACTTTGTAATCAAGGGTGATCTAAAACTCCCTCTTGATCAGGGACCTGTCAGAGCTCCCTCTTAACTAGGGACTCTTTCATTGAACAACAACTTATTCTTCAAGTGTCCTTCAGCTGCTTGATCGTCTTCCTTTCTTTGATGTAATGAATTCTTTGTTCGAAATTCTTCTAGGTAGGGCACCATCCATCGATCACTTTCCTCCCTAGTTTGTCACATCATGCTTCCTTCGTGGAAAGTGGTTTTATTGTCATTCATCATGTTTTCTTGTCATCTTGGCTATTATTTTGTCATCTTGTCCATGCTTCAAAATATTCTTCTCATGGATGCTTCGTTGTACTTGCATGTTTACATGTTTGACCTAGTAGCTCATCATGACTTCATCCTGATATTGCTTTAACATTGCTTTTTATTTTGTTGGATGGCTTCTTCATCACGACATCATTGTAGATTAGAATCAATTATCTGCACCTTTTATATCTCCAAGCCCTTCATAGGTGTCAAGGGTCATTTCTTCCTTTATCAGAGTTGTCTTGCTTTCTTTCGGGAGATATATTCAAAGTATCTTGTCAGATAATGATTCTCAGTGATCTTGGTGTTCTTCCACATGCTTGATCACTTTCTTCATTTGCTTCTTCTTAGATAGATAGGTCAACCATCTAATACGTCTTGTGAGAGCATTCCTTCATTGCTTGCTTTCTGGACTTGTCAACATTTCTTCTTGCTTCTTAGTCAGCAACCTTACACTCCTTATGTGAGCATATTATTTTGTTTGACCTTCATTGCAATGTAGTGCATGCCTTCGATCATGTCTATGGTGAAAGAGATTCTTTCATACTTGATCATGTTATAGAACTATACCCATGACTCAATAATATACAAATGATAACAAGACTAAACTTTGATGCATACATACCTCATCTCGATTCTCCTTTGATCATCTTAGCTTCATTTGGTTTTCCTTGGTGTGGCCCTTCTTGATTCATCTTAGCTTGCCTGCATATTATCCTTTTCTTGAATCCCATGAATGGGATCCCCAATAAGACATCTGCTTTGGTCCATGAACCTTCTTTTGAAGGTTCCCTCATAGGATCTTAAAGATCCCTGCCTTGCAAATGTTTCTTTTCTTTTGATGATGGAGGTCTTCTAAGATTCTTAATCATGATCAATTTAACGTGGATGAGGTCCTGTATTAGGTATGCTTCTTCTACATGAATATCTTGAGCTATATCTACCATGCTCCTATATTATAGAAGATATTTCTACTCATGAATTTTTGTTCTTATTATAAATGCTACATCATCATGAGTATCTAGAAATCTATGAATATCATACTTCTATATTCTAGAGGAAGTTTCTAGTCATGCAATTTTATTATATTCCTACATGCTCCTATACTACTCAAAAGTTTGAAAGAAGTCTAGAAGTAAAGAGTTTGACCTAGTCATAGTAGAGATCAGGAGGATCTTCCTTTTGCTTTTTTCCTTCTTCTTTCACCTCTTGAGTTATGCGAGCTTCTTCCCTCTTCCTTTTGTTGTTGTTGTCCTTCTTAAGCTTAGGATAATTCCTTTTGTAGTTTCCATATTCAAAACATTGGATTTTGGACATGTCTTTGTTGTTTGTTCTTCGTGGACCAAACTTGCCAAATTTACACTTTCTTTTGGCCATGGTAGCAAATGCTTGCTCCTTTGATCCAACATCTTCTTTTGCCTTGATTCTGGTTTCCTCTATCCTACATAGAGACCACATTTCACTGAGAGTGGTTGCTTCCTTCTTATCATATATGCTTGACGTGAAGTTGCCCCAATTCTTAGGTAGAACATTGAGTACTACAGTTGTCATCTATCTATCAGACATGAATTCCCCAAGCTCTTGAAGTTGATCTCTCATTTCATAGATTTTCATGAAGTAGGGAGCTATTCCTTCCTCTTCTATCTTCATCTTGTATAATTCATTCCTTAGAGGTATTACTTCTCTGGTTTTAGATACTGATAATAGCTCTACTAGCTTATCATCAATTTCTTCTGATGTCTCAAACTTGGAGACATAGGGAATGAGGGAGTCTTTGATTGATTATATCAAAATCCTTTAAGCTCTTGTCTCATCCCTATTAATCTTGACTAAGGCTTGAGTTTGTTCCTTAGCAGGGATGGTGATATTCCCTTTGACATGTTCTAGGATTTCATTTTCCTTGAGAAGTAGATCAGTCCTCTTCTTCCATGCAATAAATTTATTGGTACCTACCAATTTATTGCTTTCCTTGCAAAAAGACATTGATGTATATTCAAAAGGGGACATGTACTTACTTGATAGATTTTGAGATGTAGTGGCTTCGGTTCCTCTTTGAAGACTTGATGGATTGCATTCCTTGGATTTTGATGTTCTTCAAGTTGCCTTCTCCAAGTGGACTTGCTTGATGATGATATTTGCTTGACGACTTGTAGCTTGATGTAGGTCCTACTTCAATATGCTCCTTCTTTGTAGGTGTTGTTATCACTCAGGTTGTTCCCTTTGACTCCTAAGGGAATACGGCCGAGGTAACCACAAACCAATCTTTGGACTGCAGGTCCTAGCCTACCAGCAGTCAGAGAGGGCTCTCTCTTTAGGATTTAGCTTTGTTTAGGGGTGATTTTAGGCTAGATATGAGTGCATGAGTTTGATTTAAGTTTGGTGGGATGGTTGATGCTTCAGACAGAGTTGGCATGCAAAGGATGAGAAATTCAGACCATTGGGCATGGAGTCAATGAATGTGAACTGAAGGGTGTGTTTTCTTTGGCAGAAGAGGGGAATACAGAGCAGGATAGCTACACATGGCACAATGTTAAATGTTGGAACAAGGATGAAATGGAGGTTAGGGGATGAGAGGCAATTAAGGATCTCTCATCCAGCCAAAGAGGGAAAGTGGATGAAGGCTAAATAGGAGCAATGAAGGATTCCTAAACAGCATTCAGAAATGAGAGAACTAGCTTAAACATGATCAATAAAGTATTCATATCCATTACTAATTCAGAGGAAAACATAAAGAAATGACAGGAATTGAGCATAGAGTGCTGCTAAGCAAATTCTAAGCTATTCTTCTTTCCTGCTATTTAGATGGTGAAACAAGGGTGGCATAAACACATATAAACTGAAAATAGAGACAAGAAGGACTTTTTGAGTAATGTAGAAACACCAAAAATCTGTAGCATACTCTTTAAGCCATCAAATCCACAACCAGCAGTTCAGAAACAAGCATTCTAGCATCTTTGATTATAGAGACTTTTAGGCTTACAGCGCAAGTCTAGAAATGAGAAAAACAAACAACCAACCAACCCTTTTCACAATACAAAGGGTGGTATAAATAGGGAAAATATCTAAAAAAATATCTACAACAGCAGATCTGAGACATATCTGAAGAAGTAAATGCTTCTAACCTAACATCTGTTGAAAATAAATGCTAAAAATATATTTATGAGCTGCGCTGGAAGCAACAACCATAAGAATGAATTAATAAGGGTCCTTTGCTGCAATGCGCTGGCAATTTGCCATAATTGCGCCTTGAATACTGAAGCGCTGCCCATATGTGGCTTTATACACTGTCTCTGCAAGATCTAGGCCTTAAATCTCCTATCTGCTCTCTTTAGGCGGTTCTGCTGTTGTTAAGTGGCATTGGAGCGCATTAACTCTGCTTTGGTGAGCCATAATGGCTCAGGACTGCCTCATTGACTATGATGGGGGCCTTTATTATTCATCTGCGCAGGCTTTAAGTCATTTCCTGCAAAATACTTTAACTGATACTCTTTAATTGCTGATCGGGGCTTTTCCCACTGCTGATACACTTTGCCGCTTCAAAATCGCCCCTTTATGGCCACTTATGGCAAGATTTGACTGTTGTTGTGCTGTCTGCGGGCTTCTGGAGGCTTTGGAGGAGTTTCGGCGCTTGGCCGATCAAAATATCTCTAAACATGATGAAAAACTGCAAAACTGGCGGAAGAACGGATGCTGAAGGCATACTGAGGCTGAAATCCTGCATTTTGGAGCTAATCTGGACCTGGAGCGATCAAAATTGATTGAAGAGTGACCCTGTTCCCTTGAAGAAGAGGCGCGCGCGGCATAGATATGAATAATATGAAAAATAGCCTTTTTTCCTTTATAACAGGCAAAATGCCCATTTACACGCAAAAATCGCGAAAAACATGGGCGGGCGCGACACTGTTCATTAGATTAAATCCTGGTCGTTGGATCCGGCGCGGGCCGATCCAACGGCTGGCGCTAAATCGGCGATTGGCGGATCGGCGGTCCCAACACATAATACCTCCGACGAGCGATGAAGCCTGCGGACCCGAACTGCTTATAGGCCCACTTTTATTTGAAATCGGGTCCGGCCCATCGGCGAACCCAAACGGCGGATTGTAATGAAAATTGGTCATCAGCCCCGAAACCCTTTAACACTGCATTCTATAGTTTTTCGGGCCCCGAAAAGGAGGGTACAGTACTACCCCTTTTCAGACCCGACACACATTAGGCTCTGATTTATTGTATTTCGGCTCCAGAATATCGGAGCACTCCCTCTTTGCCATACAAAAAGGCCTTTTGGGACCCAAAATCTTTACATGCCGCGCTTTATAACTTTTCGGCTCCGCTGGTTGGAGCCATATGGGAATGATGCGATTAAACATGGGCCGTTGATCTGGGCGGGGGCGATGGACGGCTACGATTAAGTCGTAGTTTCGCAGTTGGGGGGGGGGGGGGGGGGGGGGTGCGGGCTTTTGATGTATTGCGCGGAGCGATGTGATATATTTAAAAAATGCGGGATTTAGCGTTATAACTTAAGTTTTATAAAAAACTTAAGTTAAACGATAAAGCGGGTTTATAAGAGAAATACAGAGATATTTGTATAAAAGGGGAAAATGATGGTGGGGGGCCTCCGATAGCGATATCGCATCAGATGCGATAGCGATATCGAATCGGGGGAGAGGGGCATGGTGTTATATATATATGTGGCCAACACTGCTCCCACCTTCGACAGCGATATCGCGTCGGAGGGGGGGATTCTGATCGGAGGAGGGTTTTGTGCATATGAAGGGTTTTTAATGTATCGAAGGGGTTTTTATGTGTAAGAGGAGGATTGTTAATGCTTTTGGAAGGGGTCCAAAAGTATGAAAAGAGGGTTTTATGCCTTGAAAAGGTTAAAACAAGGTTGATGGGGGGTTTTTATACATCAAAGGAGGGATTTATGCAATGGAAGAAGTCCAAATGCATTGGAAGATGGTTAAGGAGCAAAACTGAGGGTTCTTACTAAGTTTCAAGCAAACTTAGTAATTCCCAAGGCATATTTATGGTTATATTTCAACCAGAGGAAGGGGATATGTATATAAAGGGATTTATAACATATTTTAATCAGGGAAGGGGGGAAACATAGGGATTTACATAATAGAGTTAGAAGTTAATATGAAACTGGTGAAGAAAGCGCTAAGTATGGAGATCTTAGGCTATAAAGGGGAAATAGAACTTTGTAGAGGAAATATGAACACTCCTTAAGTAAAGCAGATCTTTACTAAGGCAAATGATATGAAATATGATGAAGTTAAGAGATATCAAGCAGATCTTGACCTCTTTGGGGAAGTTAGTGAGTGATTTGGGGAAGAAGAAGAAGGGGAAGTTAGACATGCCTCGCTTGAGCTGCTCCGAAATGAAAAACTGCCTCATACTTGTGATCTGAATAGATTTGACACTTGAAAATATGAAATGGATCACAAATGATCATTCAGCCACCACAAAACTACCTACCCGGCCTACTTACCTAGCATTTTATCTTCTTTTTGGTTTGGGTGCACTTGAACTTGCAAACCCAGCTTTTCAACTTTTCTTTTTGTTGTCCTCCTATCTAAAACGACCCTTATTTCTTCCAGGGGCTCAGATTAAGCTGATGAGCGCCCTTGATTCTCTACCTATCTACAAATCTGCCAAGATTAAACAGTTTGGACAGATGTTTATTTTCTATATTCTAAAACATGAAATTTAAACCTAGGGAAGCCAAGATTAAACTATTTGGCCTTCCCTTAACTGAAACAAAAATGGCATGCCACATCAAATATGGAACTTTTACAGCATGGAAAAGATGAACATATTTGGCACTTCCACTGTCAACCATGAAAAATGACAACCTATCGCAATAGGAGGCTAACAGGTGCCTTTATGTAAGGCTATTCTTCTAGTTTTCTAGACCTCCTTGATGAATGATGGATTATATACCCTTCTTGTCTTTGAAGTGATAGATTCTTATAGGCTTGATGCTTCAACTTTGTAGATGCTTCTCCTTTATGAGTGTTCTTGAGTTTCCCTTCCTTGATGTGTCAACTTAGCTCTGATACCATGTTGAAGAATCTAGGGCAAAGTAGTGTAGTGTGATTATTCATTACTTGATAACAATTTGTGGAGTCATTTTACTTTTCTTGTTATCTTATTCTTCTTCTTCTTCTTAGTGCATATGTGTGTACTTCATCAAACTTCTACCAAAACATAAAAACAAGAACACAAGATGTTGGCTCTTTGCCAGGGCCAAAACCTCTCTTCTCTTGAGAGGAAAACCCTTTAGTGAATTTCTCTTATTGAAGCTTCTATTGATCAATGCCAAACCCTAGACCCCTGACAAAGAGATCCTCCAAGCACAAATCAAGTCTTCACTCCTTTTTGCACCATATATCCTGGCACTTCTTCCGTCACTTTGTTTTTCGACACTTCGTCCTCCTTCTTCCGACACTTCGTTCTTCTACTCCTTAGTAGGCTCTCTTACACTAGTTCTAGAAAAGACATTAATATTTGATCCTTAGTGAGATCTTTCACCAAGAGTATACCTTATTTCTCTTGACCCAATCGAGCTTCTTCTTGATCTATAATGCAGACTTGATATAGTGGTACTGCAGCCCTGCCTTCTCGCATGTGTGGGAGGTTTCCTTTAAGCATTTATCTCCTTTTTCCTTCACTAGAGAGACCCTCTTCTATGCTTTAGTATGGGGCCTAATAGGCCTAAGTCACTAGCCCAAACTAGGAAGAATATATAACTGTGATCTCACTGTTATTATAGTCGCAGACTGTCCTTCATTTCCTCGCACGTGTGACTGTGTATACCCTAGAAAATAGTCCCTCAATCTTCGTTGTTATTCCTCACTTTGCTGCACTAGTAGACCCTTTACCTCGACTTCCTTCGTTCTTATTGTCCTCTCTTTATCTTGCGGATTTCATAGCTAATTTAGTGCATTGTATTTGGAGTGGACAACCTCTCTAAATACAAGACTTTACCTCCATTTAGGCCGACTAGTCACCTTGTTTGTAGGCCAAATTTGAGGGCTGTTTTGGAGGAAAATTTGTTGAGAAGACTTTGGATATTTTCCATGGTGGTGTGGCATGCTTGAAGGAGTTTTTGATGATGCCATTACATAGGAGTAGACTTGACTTTGCTTGGAGGTTATTCCTTCGACTTAAATATATATTTATACATGGTGTAACATGCCCTTAAGGTCTTAAACCTTTTCTTTTGACTATTTGAGTCACCTATAGCACTTTGACATGTGCTAGACCTACTTCAATGAGCAATAAACTCATTGACATATATTATAAAAAATAATATTTATTTTCTTGAATAAGTACAAATATTAGAAGTACATTTATGAAGACCAAACCTAGTTACCTTTCCTTCAACACTCCTCACCCATAATGGTACCTTTGCACTGTCGAGTCAAGCATTCGATCAATTTGACTCCCAGAGCACCTCTACACAATGGGTTAGTATACTGTCGTTCACTTTTGGAAAACAAGGAAGTCAAGTGACAGATCCAAGAGTTTCGACAAAAAGGGCACATCCGACCAAGTTCCTCACCTTACGGGAGCCCAATTGTACTCATACAAAATAAGGGTCGGACCTAGAGACTCTACATTGATTATCGAGCATTGAATAAGATCACTGTCCATAACAAATATCTGATCCCATGGATTGATGACCTTATGGACCATCTCAAGGGGGCCAAGTACTTCAGCAAGATTGATATGAAGTTAGACTATCACCAAGTTCTAATAGAACCCATAGATGCATGGAAGTCCACCTTCAAATTCAAGGAGGGCCTCTTTGAGTGGTTGGTCATGCCCTTCGGGTTGAAAAATGCCCCTGCAACTTTTATGAGGCAGATGGATAACGTTTTGCGACCTTTCACTAACTCGTTTGTGGTTGTATACCTGGATGACATCTTCATCTTCAGCAAGAGTTTGGTAGAGCACTTGTAACATATTCGCCAAGTCCTTCAAACCTTGTGGCAACACAAACTATGTGGCAACCTGGAGAAATGCTCCTTTGGCATGAACTAGGTCCAAGATCTGGGCTACGTAATTGATGAGCAAGGGATGCATGTGGATCTGACTAAGATCCATGTCATTCAGGATTGACCAACCCCAACAACTCTCATAGAGCTTTACATCTTTTCAGGCCTTGCCAATTTCTATCGAAGACTTGTGTTGGGATTCTCTCATATCACTTAACCTTTGAGTCAATTTACCAAGGGCAAAGCGAAAGATTTTTGTTTTGTTTTTGTCTGAGGTACCACAAAAGGCATTTTTGAGTTGAAACATCGCCTTTGTTCTACGCTAGTACTCACATTTCCATAGCTACAACAACCATTTGAAATTGATACAAATGCCTCTAACTATGTTATTGGTGTGATTCTCACCCAACAAGGGCATCTAGTGGCCTATCATAGTGAGATACTCTCTAATACTATTCAGAAATACCCCGCCTATGACAAGGAGATGTACTCCATTGTGCATGCTAGCCCGTAGTGGAAACATTACATTTTGGGGAAGGAGATGATCATCCACATAGATCACTGATCTCTTCAGTTGATGCAGAGAGAAGGGAAGTTGCAGAATGATCAACATCATAAATGGTCTACATATTTGCAACAATTCCATTTGAACATTAAATATAAGAAGGCAAACACCAATAACATTGCAAATTGCCTCAGTCGGACCCCGGTTGTGGCATTGACCACTATTCTCAACTCTTGTGGGCACAAGACTTCTGGATGGCTGCAACTATACATAAATTATCCAAAATTTGCCACCACATGCCAGATGTTGATGTATGGGAAGCAAGTAACAAACTTCCACCTCCAAGATAAATTATTATGCTACTTGGAGCACCTTTCTGTTCCTTGAAGTGAGTGTGCCAAGCTTATCTGTAAGGTGCACTACAGTCAGGTCGTAGGACACTTTGGTTTGGAGAAAATCGTGGCAGTACTATAGAAGTATTTTTATTGGCCAAAACTCGGATAGGATGTTGGAAAATATATCAGATCTTGCACTTCATGTGCCATCGCCAAGCCAACCATTAAGAAGTAAGGCATGTGCACTCCTCTGCTTACTCCTACCCAGCCTTGGGAATCCATCTCCATGGATTATATGTATGGCCTCCCTTCTACTAAGCATGGTAACGACTGTGTATTTGTGGTCACTGATAGATATTATAAGATGGCTATATTGACTACTTGCAAGAAGAATATCAGAACTAAAGACACTACCAAACTATTCTTTGAACAAGTGTGGGTACATTTTGGGGTTCCATAGACCACTATATCATATCAGGATGGCATGTTCCTAAGTGCATTATGGTTGAGCTGCTGGTCGTTGTTGGACACTGAGCTCACCAAGTTGATTGCATTCCATCCTCAAACTAATGGCCATACAGAGGTTGTCAACAAGATGATACTGCACATACTACGCATGTACAACTCCAAGCATCCACAAACATGGGATGAGAGCCTTCCCTATGTGCAACACAAATATAACAGAGCTCTCCATAGCTCAACTGGTCATAGCCACTTTCAAGTGGGCCTAGGATTTCAACTATTGTGTCCCATTGATGTTGCAATGCCACTTACAACTACACAGGAAGAATATGCACATGTTCATTTCGAAGTTGATAAAGCTACCACGTTTATTAAACGCATCCAACACATTTTCCATCAGGTTCATGATATCCTAGATAAATCCAATTCCAAGTACAAACAACTTCATGAGCAGCATTAGGTGCCACATTAGTTTCAATTAGGTGACAAAGTTTGGTTGCATTTGCAAAAGGAACACCTTACAAAAGCCCATCAGAAGCTTCGACCACTCTAATATGGACCTTACACCATTACCAAGGTTGTGGGTTACAATTTTTTCTAGCTAAGTATTCCCCCATTCCTTGGTCTGCACCTAGTATTCAACGTGGACCACCTTCGACCATACTTTCCACCATTGTTGGACACATCATACGCTGCTAAGCAATTGACACCAACAAAGCTCAACCCAAATTTCATTGAGCAGACCACGACTAATTAGATCATGGACAAACAAATTAAGAACACTCGCCAACAAAGGATCCAACTATATCAGGTTGTCAAATCCGACCAGCTCTTGCACCAAGGCAAGTGGCTCACCAAGGACCAAGTTCAACAAAAGTTTCCCCATCTCATGGAGGAACTAAACAGATTAAGGACCATTGCTTCCTAAGAGGGGAGGACTGCTCCAGGTAGATATTGATGGCCACCTTCCTGTTACATTTGGAACCCCAATATTGTTTCCTTTCAGTTCCTAATTTCCAACACAATTTTCTATTTCTGGCAATTTTTTCGGGTCATGAACTTCTGGAGTCGTTTTGAGGCCCTAAACGGTGTTTTTTTAGAAACAGACAATTGTGAGATTAAAAAAACCCTCTATTTGTAGTTGAAAGTTGTTTTCCTCGAATCAATATTTCTAACAAGGTATGGTGTGTGCCAAACGAAGATTGTATGCCAAAGTTACAACCGGGGAAGTTGACGTTGCAACTAACCCTAGTGGGGACCACAAGCTTTCAACACTTCATCTCCTAGGTTTAGGTTTTCTATGTTTAGTGTTTTCCATTGATTATTGGTGATAAAAAGGCCTCTAAGCCTGATTGTAACAATGTTCAGAAGGCATGTAGTTGTCACATCCCTTCTCAAATATAAGCTACCATTGCCCAAGCTAGTTTGTTTCTTTTTTGCATGTAAACAATTTTCAACAATTATTATTTATTAATTGAAGTTTTGTTTCGTTGTATCTTTGTGTTTTTGTTTAAACATGTATTTCATTTTGTTCCTTCATAAATCCAAATCACTAGAGGTAGTTTTCTTCCCGAAAATGGTAACTATCCATATACCATTCCTCACAAGCCTCCTCTAAATCATACTAGTATGCTTTTCATTTATGCTATAATATGAATCAATTTTTCAACTTTTAGATCGCTTCACATGCTTATTCTAAATTTTGTACTTGATTATATACAAGTAGTAGTTATGCACAAATTATTCCAATGTTTACATAATGTTGTGTTCCCTATAAATTTCTTCAACTTTGAGTAACCACTTCATGTGATGTTCGTCATACTCTATAGAAAATTCAATAAAACTTACACATTAGACTTCTTCCATATCATATAAAACTAGATATGCCTCAATGACGGGGCCTAATAGATCCATGTCAAATGCAATATTCCATTTAAAGTAGAAGAATCAAGATTTATAATAGAAAATTGAGAAACTTACCTTTAATGGAACTCCTTTGTGCGACTATGGTTTTGAGTAAGTGATTTTAAATGGTCAAAACTTTCTATTATGACCCCAATTTGGAAATGGCATGGCCACTTTCCTTCCAATGGCATTATTCTTACTACAATCTTGTTCATAAACACATAGATAATCATGTTGCAAGAATAATATGAGGGTTTTGAGGCCCCATCTTGAAACGGGTGCAACTATGTGATACTTATTGGAATTGCTATTATATCACTAGTATATAATTGGGGCAACCACTTTGCTTCTAGTGTTATTGGTTTTATTGCAACTCGGTTCATAAACAAAGAGATAATCATGTTGAAAGAATTTCCAAATAATCGGTGTAACTTTTGTGATACTTAGAATAATTAATATAAGCCTATCTTGGAAACAGAACATCACTATACTTCAAATGGAAATAATGCCACTACGATCAAGTTAATATGTTGAGAAAAAGTTTCCCTAAGAAATTTTTAAAAGAGAGAGGGGGGGGGGGGGGGGGAATTCTTTTGCTTGGCCCAATAAAGTGTTTTGATATTACTTATTATAATCCTTGACCCTTATAATTAAATTAGAATCAATATATCAAAAAGGTTCAACACTTTACTCGAAATCAAGACCTTGTGTAAAATAACGCCATATAGTGATCCTTTTATGGAATAATCCACTCAAGTTCACTTTTTGCTCTAAGGGGGAAACCTCCCAATGGTCTAATATCCTATTGTAGCCATTAGTTCTTTCCACAAAATTGATAAAGTTAGAATAAAAATACTTTATGCATTCCTATTTCTATCAAGTCAACAAATGAAAATTTTGATGGGATCATATTACCTTATAGGATCATTAAGATCTTTTATGTTACTATGTGAATATTAAAAGGGATATGGTGGCAATTTGATGGGAGATCAAATCAAGGATCAAACAATTGTGACAAATTTTAGATCTTCAATTTATAACTATTTGGACAGTGAAACATGGAGAACTTTAAGGTGGAGAGCACCCTCTAAAGTAGTAAACCACTCAGACATCTTAAAAAAAATATTATATTTAAAGGTTCACATCTAGTTTTGAAAATTAGGTATGAGCTCTTTGAAGTGGTTTTGAGATGCATAGGTAGTTCTTCTTAGAGATTAAGATGGTAATATCAAAGCAAAGATTTGGTCCTTTTCATGATAACTCAAATCCAATGGTAAGTTGAATATTGGCATTCATACACATTAATAATGTTAGAGTAGTTAATATCAATGGTATGCACGGTTCAACATTTGAAGCATCATTCTATGTGATTAGCTCACCTGGGAACATTGAAATTTATTTGGTATCATTGATAGAGTGAAATGCTACAGATAATTGGGTGTGCATGGCTCAACATTTAAAGCATCATTCTATATGATTAGTTCATCTAGGAACATTGAAATTTCTTTGGTACCATTGATAGATTGAAATGCTACATATAATTGGTTATTTTTTCGAAGCTCAACAAGGATCTTAGGATTTTAAGAGATGTGAATACTTAATTCAAACCACTCCCCTCTTCAATTATAGCTTATATTCCCTACAATCTCTTTTGTTGCACTCATAAACTTGTCTTAAGAATATATTTGTAGCACTTGCCAGGTATACCATACCTTCTTCAAGTCAGTTTTTTATCAATGTTGATAATGGTATGTTTGACCACTTGATAACCATCGACATCCCTTGTAAGCACAAAGAAGTGTCCCATGGAAATCATTGAGATGGAAAAACTCGAACCCCTACCAAGAATAGTAATTTAGTATAATCCTTTGTTTCTACTACTTATCAATTCCCATAATTTATTATCCTATATGTAGAGTTGTATAATCCCACCTAAGAAGCAACCCTTTGCAACCATGGTTCTCAAGAACTTCCATATCACACCTACAACCATTTTCCAAATGTTCAGGCTCATTGAAGGTACTGCCTCCATGAATGATGATATGTCGTCTAATGAATTCAAAAGTCATCCTCCCTATTAAAGCAAAGATTATTGAATTCAAAAGTCATTTTTTCAGAGACTCCATATTTCAAAACCCTTGAGAGAAGTTATGTTCATGATGTCTTTAATCTTTAGATATATTCATGGTAATATAATTGATGAGGCTATCCTTAGCAAGGTGGAAGAAAATTTTCCACTTTTTAAATTAACACATGTTAGGTATTTTTATGTCGAACACTTTGCTAATTCCATCCATAACCAGTTGTTTGAAATTTCCAAATATAGATATTTTTTGTATCAAACTTATTTGGTCTATATTCTCTTGTTTTACCAACCTTGTTATATGGAACACAGGAATTTGAAAAAAGCTTGAGGAAAAAAAATCCCTCTTATTATAATTAAATGGACTCCTAGTACAGGAAAGCATGCCTAAAATGAAGGGTCTAAAAATTGTATTTATAAGTTCTTTTATCCTACAAATTTAGTTCCCCAAGGAGAACAACCTCCCATATTGCCACTGGAATGTAAAAAGCCCTTCTAGTTAAGACATGACGTTACATTAGGAGCTTAGTACTTATATCAAGATTAAACTATTCCTAGAATCTATAGATCAAAGGTAGAGCCTTATTTGTTAATAGTTTACTTGAGCCCTCTATTTTTTACATTAGAGTACATAACAGAAGGATTTAGTCATGATCATTTGCACTTTTGCTCTAAGAATCAGAGCGATTCCCTTGTATTAATGACTAAAGCGTTTTCAATTCTAGTAAAAAGACAAATAAACCTCAACCAATGTAGATAAAATTTTGAGTTCTTACAAGCCTAGTCTTGGAAATGTGTGGCATGATGATCCCTGTCATGTTTTTTCTAATTTAATAAGTTCAAATTGTTGGGTATGTGTTATGTTCTTTCCATGGCTAGAAGCAGGCATTGTACATTGCATTGAGCGCAATGGGGGGGGGGGGAGAGTGACAATGGGGGCGGTATCCCCCCTGAATAGGATTAGGGACAACACCCCAAGATTATTTTTTTTATGCGGACCCAACAATAGTTGGGTGGACCCAAGGATAGGGGGCAACCTAAATATGGTGGTCGGACCTACCCATTTTTTGTGCACAGGTTTTGCACATGTTTTTGGGCATGATGGTTTTCTACCCAAGGTATTTTGTAGATCCAATCAAGGGAACTATAGTTATGTTCTAATCCAGGGTTAATGGATTGGGGTTTATGAATGCTTCAACATGTATATATATATATATATATATATATATATATATACGTATTGTAACATTGAAAGGAAAATGATGAAAAAGTCAATTTGGTAGTCCCGATTTTTGGATCCAGGGGAAAATCTCTGTGTATATTTGTTTTCTGTTCTCGCCATTGTTTTTCTTTTTCTTTTTTTTTTTCTTTTTTGTTTTTTTTTTGTTTTTGTTTTTTTGTTTTGCTTTGTTTTTTTTTTTTGAAGAATTTGTTTGCAGGTAATTTTTGTACAGGGTTAAAAAACCCACAAATAAATCTACACCATATATTCCTCACAGATATATGGAGTTATAGAGATTGGAAAACGTACTAGAAAACTAAGGACAAGTTCAAGAAATCATGCAAGGAAAGCAAATACAACCTAAAATAACACCAAAAATCAAAGATGAAACAATTATTACAATTCCATTCCAATTGAATAATAGAGTACCAATATCGACATCTTTAAATTTGATCCATATTTATCATTATATTAATTTTCATCCTTCTTGATGCTTTCAGAGTGGAAAAAATGGAGGATTCAACTCACAAGACCATTTTTACAGTCGATAGGTCCCAATTTGGTGAATTGGGATTTGAAACCTTCTAGAAGTAGTTTGAAGTGTTAAATGGTTTTATGGGGGGGTAGAAAATTTCCACTAAAGCACTGCACCCTTTAATTCTATTATACATTCATATAACTTTCTAATGGTGCAAGGATGACCTCAAATGGAGTCTGCATGCAAAAGTTATGCCAACCAAATTTTGACCTTCCTGTTTTGACCACCACGGTTCAAGAGGATGCCATATCAACCTCAATTATTCATGGAAAATGGGATAACTACATGATCACAATGAAAAAGACTCTAGAATAATCAATATTGTATCTTTATCTAAGAGTTTAAGGAGTCAAACTTAACCTCTAGTGGACTATGAGGGTGTGTTTTAACTGGAGCAGTAGGAGGATTTAGGGGTTCCATTCCATTCGAGTGCATTTCGTTCCATAGACAAGCATAGTAACTGGGAGTGGATAAAGAGAAAGATGTGTTTTGTATTGGCCCACGAGCCATATATATCACTCCTTTGTACTCCTTTGTACTTGCATCCATTTCCATTCATAGAAAGAGAGAGTAGAGGAACCTCACCTTTCAATTGGGATTTCTCTCATAAGGGTTTCAAGATAATAATTTGTGTTCATTGTGGTTTGTGAGTTTTGTTTCCTTATTCCCTATTTTTCACATTTTATCTATTGCATGCATAAGGATAATGCAATAATTAATGAATCCATAAATCTAAGGAAAAATGAACCCTTGTAGTGTATATTCAAAATTTGTGATTATATTTTAGTAGATCTATTTTGACGAGTTATCCATTGGTATATCCAAGATAGTTTACAGATCATATTGGTGTTAGAGTAGATGTCTCGAGTATTATGTGGGAAGTTGTAAGGGATCCAAATTATTTTAAGTAGAAATTTGTAAAACCCCAACAATGATGGATGAGTCTATTAATAATCCTTGAGGTGTAGTAAATGAGAGGTTCTCAAGGCTGGAAGAACATGTTGTAGATATTAGTTGAAACATTAATTTCCTTATGGTGGACTTGTTGAACAAGTTGGGAATCGAAGAAGATGGAGGTTCCGAATCAGAGGTAAGATTAGAGGGGCAATCAGGGGATCATGAAAAACTAGAGAGGAATTCTAAGAAAGAACCTAAAAAGGAACAACCCAACTCAAGTGACATAAACCATTCATAATACCTATTCAAGAAGGAACTAAAGGTTTACATTAAGAAATATCAAGGTGATATTGACTCTTTGAAGTCAAATTGTTGGTTGCAGTAGTTAGAGGTTTACTTTAGTGTTCACTGCATAGAGAAAGAATAGAAAAAATCATTTACTCGTCTAAAATTAGAGGGCTATTTCCTGATCTGGTAGTAATCCACACAAAATCCCTGAGATTGGAGGGAGGTCCTCTAATGACTATATATTTTAACCTTGTACAATGAATTGCTACAAACTATTTCTTAATTAAAACAAAAAAGATACAATGACACACACATTAACACGGAGATTTTATCCGTGAAGCCTAAAACTGAGAAAACCAATAAGATGTTTCAATGTATATTTTTTGTAGAATTTTACAATATAATATATATCTCATCGTATCAATGATTCGACAATCCATTTACGCTAGATCAAAATACAACTATAGTTCGTTAACTTAGACTAAAAAACCATTGCCAAAACACCATGCAACAGAAAATCGCTTTTAGAAAAAATCACGAGGCAATACCAAAGACAAAATTGACCCCTTTTTTGGGTGCTACATGCATACCCCCTGGACAAGGGGGGCTTCCACCTCCATTGTGACATCACCATTGTTCCCAGTGTAATGTACAATGCATGGGGCTAGTCATGTAAAGAATATAACACATGGCTAATCGTGACTAAGTGGGCGAATTTCAAAATTTGATAAATTCATAGTTCTAACTTATCAGATATGTAGAGGACCAATGGATTTGGTGGAATGACTTTATGTAGAGACAAGGGAAAAATGTGTAGGAGTACAACACAAAATTTAAGAAGATGACAATAATATTGGGTATCTCCCTAAAGAAACTAGATGTACTCCTAAAGTATCTAAGGAGTATACACAACCATTTGTTGAATCAAGTGATGTTTTTTAGGCCAAGAATGATGGTGGAGGCTTGTGTACAAGCATAGCACCTAGAGAACACAGGCTAGGAGAAAGGGAAATCAAGTTGTTCAAAGCACAAGGAACACATCGAAGCTTCTAAGGAGGGGAAGAAAAAGTAGAAATGGGGAAAGACTAAAAGACAACAACTACAACACACTAGTCCAAAGACCCAAACAACTACTAAATCCATTATAACATCGATGTTCACAAAGAGGAGAAATTTTGGAAGTTGAATCTATATCTCAACCTTAAGAACCATAAGAAAGACGTTAAGAAGAAAAACCTAATGGCCACAAATTCGACATGGGTGAGAATATTGTTTGTACATCAATGCAGAAGGTGGTGAATATGAGTAGCGTTTAGTAACTAGAAGAGAAGGAAATTACCAAACTCTTCCATATAAATATATAGGTCAAGAAGTTCAAAATTGATACTCTATTTGACTCAAGATTACAAGCATATCTTGTGGTAGTAGATCCGGTCAAGAAACCGAGATTGGAGACTCATGACCATCGTAACACATATCCATTGGGATGATTCAATAAGGAGGAAGGGATAAAGGTTAAAAAATAGTGCATAATCAAATTTTCTATTAATGTTGATTTTATTGACGAAGTAGAGTTCAATGTAGTTCTACTTAACGAATGTGGAGTTGTATTTGGGAGTCTCCTACATGTACATGTGGGATGCGATCTTCATATGGAGATCCAACCAGTATTGCCTCATTAAGGATGAAAAATTCTGCATCATCAATATGCGTAAGGAAAAGTCAAATATCTCGTTGATATGTGCTAACCAAGCCAAAACATTAACCAATTCTAGCAAGAAGTGTTTTTTTTCTTTGAGAGCAAATGAGTTTATAGAAGAGTCAATGAGAATTAAGTCATCCCTAGATGGGTGCACTGAGGAACAAAAACAATAATTGAAAAAGTTGATACATGCCTACACGGGTGTGTTCTAGGAGCCTAAGGGGATATCACCCAAGAGGGAAGTGGAGCATAAGACTAGTTGTTTCTAGACTATGTGATGCTAAACATTAGGTTGCATAGGTAGTCAACGATACCTCATCTTGCAACAACAATACAATTGCATTTAGGCAAAATAATGTAATAGTCTTTGATGCATTTATTATTTATTATCTTTGTTCTTTTATGCTTACTTGATGTTAGTAAATAAAATATTTTAATAAAGATGTGCTCAAGCGATGCTACATTGTAGCTAGTCCCTACCACTTAGTTTAAATATAGATAAATTAAAGTAAAAAACAATAAAGACATAAAAATTTCATTGATATTTTTATTCCATTATCTTTAAAGTTAACTTTGTGTTAACTTGTTTTTATAGTCTCCATATCGTTGTTACTATTATTTGTAGTTTCTCTTGTACAAAAAAGAAGTTTTTTGTAATGTTATTCCCAAATAAACATGCTAAAGTCACAAATCAAATCTTTTACTTGTCTAGAGACCAAACACATATTAGTTAGAAATACTATGATGTTCTTAAATAATATAATTCAATGTTGAATCCTCAATGCATATGGGAGCTCTTTTACTAATATCAACACCTTCAAGAAAGAAATATAAAATTGTTCAATATGTTCAAGTGAAAAACATAAAATGCTTCAATACTCAATAAGATAATCATGCTTGTTTGCATAAGAAAATAACATAATACTACATCCGAGAACAATTAATTACTCATGTTACTTATACAATCGCTTGTTGGGTGCAAAGTAATTGCTATCTTGATGCTTGAATCCTCAATGCATATGTGAGCTCTTTTACTAATATCAACACCTTCAAGAAAGAAATATCAAATTGTTCAATATGTTCAAGCGAAAAAACATAAAATGCTTCAATACTCAACAAGATAATCATGCTTGTTTGCATAAGAAAATAACCTAATACTACATCCGAGAACAATTAATTACTCATGTTACTTATACAATTGCTTGTTGGGTGCAAAGTAACTACTATCTTGATGCTTGAAAGCTAATGTATTATCCAAAGGATATTCTCTGCAAAAAATGTAAACATGCATAAGTTAGAAAGTATCAGAAAGGTTCTTCAACGAGAAGTTGTTGCTAGCTCATTCGACGTTATTGACTGAAATTGAATCTCACTTCCAGATAAAATGCTGCCATTACTATTTTTATGGTGCATCGTATTTGGATGCACAAACACTACAATGAAAAGATTCTTCAATTAGGAACTTTTTCATGGTGGCATTTGTGCATTGAAATAAGATGGACCCTAGCTCAATTGGTGTGAATGAGAAAAATTGGACTTCACGACCAACTTGGCTAGACACATAACCACAATTTGTATTATGCAAAGTGACATTTTTAGTACCTACCACTTACTTTAAATATAGCCAAATTAAAGTAAAAAGCAATAAAAATTTGTTGATGGATAGATGGATAAACTAGAAATGGTACCACCATTTTTGTAACATTTTAAATTTTCAACGAATTATATTTGCCAAAGTGAAAAGTTGGAAATCTATTTTTTTGCAACAAAAACATTATGGTAATCATTACGTAGCAGGTGATTTGATGCACCAAATAAGGCGCTAGCCCCCAATGGCAAAGGCAAACAATGCAACTATAGTAAATATCAGAAACAAATGAAATTCACAAAAGCCCCATACAATTTCTAGCATAAACAATATGATTTCCAGCTGAAAGCACATGCAAAAGATAAAAAATATTTGAGGAAATAGATGGTTGGAATTTCTACAATTAAAACCCTGCTATACCATACAATTTCCAACTACTAAAACACATTTTCCAGTTGAAAAATTATGCATAATTTCACCAATGTATAATGAAGAAGATGGCTGGAAAAATCTGCAATCAACCCATGGTTGTCCCATGAAATTTCCAATGTCCACAATGCCATCTTTCAAATGAGAGCTACAATTTTCTATAAAACAAACTACTTTGAAGACAAATCACTGTACAAATAATTATTATGTAAATTAATAATAATACTTATATTAATGCCCAATACATAGTGGTAGCTCGCATAATATTAAAAGAAGTGAGCTCGACTTGTGCAACAAAAAATGATATCAGACTAATTTGTAATGCACGATGTGCCTATAGGACAATTTTTGCAAGAATCTACTACTTCACAATTTTGGAACGGTCGATGAGGAAACATTTCAGCTAAAATATAAATAACCACACCAGGACACAACTAAATCCTCATCAATATAGATGAAAATATGAATATGTTAAATATTTTTTTAAACATACAACATAGAGATACAAATAAAAATATGAATATATTGAATATTTAGTTCTAAATAAAAATAAAAATTAATCTCACCTGTATAAGTTATAATAGCTTTAACAACTATGTTGAATAGTAATAACACAATAATCGCTCCAAATATGATGCACCATAAAATGTTAGGTCCCTATAATATTAGTGATTCCCCATTACTATTGTCATTGTAGCACCTTATTGTTATTGTTGTGCCCCTGTTGTCCCCATATTGTTATGATTGTGCCCCATAGAAGCTCACTATTGTTATTGATGTGCCATTATATTATTATTGTTATGTCGACTCTCATTATATTGTGACCCCTTAGACTCCTATATATAGAAAGGAGGTTTTTTCATTTGAATCATCCAAGAATTGTTCATTTGTGGAATGTAAAGGAGGTTTCCCCCTCGAAGATGCTTATTTTGAAGTCGTTGACCTATCTTTTATTCTATTTGGTGAGCTAGTTGCATAACATTTGGTATTAGTGCTTTGGATTCTATGGTTTCATTGCTTCAAACAGGTCATCGTGGCATTTTCGCTATAACTTTTTTTTTCTACGAAGCTTCAGAATCTGAAGAAGAAAAAAACCCATTTGAGACGAAATCGTGATGAACGTCATGGCAAAATTTTAGAACGTTTCTTGCTATATTTTCGGAGATATGAACCAAGGAAGTTAGGGTTTTTTTTAGGATCCCAAATTCCATCTCAAACAAGTGGCCTTAGGGAAAACCATCATAACTTTCTCTATGAGCATCAAACTCAAAATTTGTAAAAAGTGACAGAAAGAGGACATACTGTAGCTTTTTGGGTATGGAAACCCAAAGATTATTGTAAGCGACAGAAATCACATTTTCACTAGAAATTTTTGGACCAAATTATTTTCTTGTCTGAGTACTCAGTTAGCTCATAGCTCATCTTATCATCCTCAATCTGATGGGCAAACTGAGATAGTGAACAAATGTTTGGAAGGATATCTTCGTTGCTTTGTATTTGATAAACAAACACAATGGGTCAAGTGGTTGGCTCTGGCTTAATGGTGGTATAACACTTCCTTCCATACTGCAGTAAAATTGACCCCATTTATGGCACTTTATGGATATCATCCACTGTCCATCACAACATCTTTAAGAGAAAAATCTAAGGTTCAAGCAGTCGAAGACCACATCGAGCATCGAAAATAATTTCTCCAACTCTTAAAGGACAACCTCACTTTGGCGCATGATAGCATGAAACAATAGGCATATCAACATCGCAACAAAATAAGTTTTGATATAGGTCATGAGGTATTTCTACAACTACAACCATAGAAATAAACGTCCCTCAAGCAAGATAAGAAGGATATTTATTATCACCAAAGTATTATGGTTCGTACAAGGTGTTGCAAAAGATTGGTACTATGACATACAAATTAGAGCTTCCTGTATCTTCGCAAGTGCACGTTTTCCATGTTTCATGCATAAAGAAGGTTATAGGTGACAGGCTCCCAGTTCAAACAATATTGCTAAAACTTGACGAGGAAGGAAAATTCATATTGGAACCTGAAACAGTCACATAAACAAGAAATCGACAGCTACGAAATCGATCAATTTCATAGTATCTCATCAAGCGGAAGAACTCACCCGCTGAAGATTCCACATGGGAGGATGAGAATTTTATACAGAAGCATCCAGAACTACTCAAGCATTGAGGACAACACTTTTTTGAAGGAGAGGGGCATGTTAGGTCCCTATAATATTAGTGATTCCCCCATTACTATTGTCATTGTAGCCCCTTATTGTTATTGTTGTGCCCCTGTTGTCCCCATATTGTTATTATTGTGCCCCACAAAAACCCACTATTGTTATCGTTGTGCCCTTATATTATTATTGTTACACCGGCTCTGATTATATTGTGACCCCTTAGACTCCTATATATAGAAAGGAGGTTTTGTCATTTGAATCATCCAAGAATTGTTCATTTGTGTAATGTAAAGGAGGTTGCCCGCTTAAAGAGGCTTATTTTGAAGTCGTTGACCTATATTTTCTTTTATTTTGTGAGCTGGTTGCATAACACAAAAACAGTAATGACAAGGTTTTATTTGGAAGTGAGATTAAATTTAGTCAATAACGTCGAATGAGCTAGCAATAACTTCTCATTGAGGAACCTTTCCGATACTTTCTAACTTATGCATGTTTACATTTTTTGCAGAGAATATCCTTTTGGTAATACATTAGCTTTCAAACATTAAGATAATAGTTACTTTGCACCCAACAAGCGATTGTATAAGTAACATGAGTAATTAATTGTTATGAGATGTAGTGTTAGGTTATTTTATTATGTAAACAACCATGATTATCTTATTGAGTATTGAAACATTTTTTTTGTTTTTTTGCTTGAACAATTTGATATTTCTTTCTTGAAGGTGTCAATATTAGTAAAAGAGCCCCCATATGCATTGAGGATTGAAACATCAAAATAACAGTTGCTTTGCACCCAACAAACAATTGTATAAGTAATATGAGTAATTAATTGTTCTCGGATGTATTATTATGCTATTTTCTTATTCAAATAAGAATGATTATCTTATTGAGTATTGAAACATTTTATGTTTTTTGCTTGAACATATTGAACAATTTTATATTTCTTTCAACATTGAATTATATTATTTAAAATCATCATAGTATTTTATAACTATTATGTGTTTGGTCTTTAGACAAGTAAAATATTTGGTTTATGACTCTAACATATTAATTTTGGTACAAGAGAAACTACAAATAATAGTAACAACATTTAGAGACTCTAGAAACAAGTTAACAAAGAGTTAACTTTAAAGATAATGGAATATAAACTATCGATGAAATCTTTATGTCTTTATTGTTTTTTACTTTAATTTATCTATATTTAAACTAAGCAGTAGAGACCAACTACAATGTAATATGACTTGAGCACATATTTATGTATTAACATGAAGTAAACATAAAAGAACAAAGATAATAAATAATAAATGCATCAAAGACTATTACATTCTTTTGTTTAAATGTAATTGTCCTTGTTACAAGATAAAAATATGCAATTTTAATTCTTTATTATTTTTTATTTTAATTTAAGTATATTTAAACTAAACGACGAATACTAACTACTATATAACACTATTATCTTTATCTTTCAAAATATATTTGGTTACATATTATCTTTCAAAATATATTTGGTAACCAGTGAGGAGTGTTCTAGCCGTGAGTCCGTGTAATGATACTCTTCATACAATTACATGCACTAAAAGAGTAGCATGGATGAAAAGGGGAGAAGACTCAAATTTGAGTCTTATGTGCCAAACTGCGTAGCAGTCAAATCCTACCCACGTCTACCTAAGTTTAGTTTGTAGGAATTGTAGAGGTTACCCTTGGAGGAAGGGACCTGGGTTAGGGCCTATTGCAAAAGGTAGAGATAATTTGTCTCACGGAAACTCATGAGCATGATGGTTGTGAAACTCTTGTGTTTGACGATTATTTGAAGTTGGCAGTTTGGAACAAGGTAGCAAAAAATGACAAAGGGTATGAGGGAATACTAGTTTTAGTGAAAGAAAAAGAAGGTCGTCACATTCAGTGAATTAAAGAAGATGTAGATAAACAATATTTATTGTTGAAAATATCAGAGAATGAGAATCACATAAGAATTGCAACATGTTATTTTCCCCTTGTTGGCTTATATGGGCCTGACCCAGGTTCGGAAGAGATATTTAGCCAAACAAATCTCATAGCTACCGGCCCTTTCGGCAACAGACCGCGGAGCATGGACTGAGGTCTCACCCGAGGTAGCAGGGGAGGGTGCTGGAACCAGGTTTCCGCACCCTAGGGATGTCTTGGTGTGGTCTGGACGTTTCGCGCACTGGTTTACAGCTCCGCATTGCTCGGTATTCTCACAGATCCAGATTGATTATGTCTTTCTTATTAGTGAGTTATTCTATTGGAGGATGCGATTACAAATCAGCAAACATCTAACCAACACAACTAATTCGCACATTAAAATGAACCCAGATTTACATGTATTCATACAATAAGCAGATTAAATTTAATAGATATTATGAAAGTCAGATTCGTGACAGCTTAAGAAAGAACACAAAATTTCAGAAAAAACTTATCTTTATTTCCACTTATCCTCAATACATCCAGTTCCGCCCTGCACACTCAGCTGCAAGGGTCCACGCACACAGCTGCATAACCTCTACCTACTACCCCAACCCTCGACTCGGACTTACAGACACTTTCAGACTATCCTCTTCAAAAACCCATTACATTTCATATTTCAGATTCACTATCCAAACTCCGTTATCTCTACCCATAGAGCCTCGCTCTATTTATACCCTTCCTTGGCCCACGATCCCTGCGCGGGCCAACTCTATCTACATTTCTTTACACTCTTTTTGGGCAAACTACCCTTTGACTCAACCTATTATAATTCGTGCTCTACGCTTTCAGCGAAGTCTTTACCCTAACTTTAACCAAAATGTCCAGCTTTGTGCCCCCTAACCGTTGCACAGGGCTTCCGCTACCCAATAGTCCCCCAACACAATCATTGTGACTTGTCCCGAGTCACTCGGCTGGTGTGGCAATCTTCTCATGCAGGTCAATTAACAGCTTCTGCACAACACATGTTTCCTCAACAAATTCTGCAATGATCCATTATATCTGTTCCACCCAAGTCATTGATGCATCTATGTCAGTTGGATTTGCCTGCTTGGAATCGCATACTGCCTGCATATGTGCTAACTTGCCCTCAATCATTGTAGAGACGACAAACGCTTCATCGAGCCAAGGCTGAATGCGTTCTTTAAGCTCTGCCTCTTGTTGCTGTGCAACGTCCATTTGGGCTTTGAGAGCCTGGGCCTCCTGCATTTTGGCCAGCCGCTGTGTGAGAGCGACCATTTGTGCATCTCCATGAGCTGTATCATAGGCCTGTTGCAGTGCGCGCACCTCAACTTCTACGCGTTGTATGGTGGGGTCCTCCTGGAGAGATGTAAGTATACCAATAGACTGATCTAAGAGCCCCGAATATTCACGGACAACGCACCTCATTGTTTCCATGCCTGCTTGAATTTCCGTGTGATGTTGTTCACGATCCGCCAATGGTTGTTGCGCCTGGAGTTTGAGCTCTGCTATTTGTCGAGTAAGCTCCCCTTGTGCTTTTGCGGCCGCCTCTTGGGCCGTGCGGGCTCCTGCAGCCATGTGTTGAACCTTGGTAACGGTTGGAAGGTCCACGGGGATAGCTAACGCTAGAACCGTGCTGCATGCTTCTGTCACAACTTGTTCGATGTCCCGATAACATTCGACCAAGGCAGCGTGCTGAAGATTTACCTATTCTAACTCGGCTTTTTGCTCCATTAAAGTGTGAAGGGCATGACTTTCCCTAGCCCGGAGTTCATTAGTGAGTCTGTCCTGCAGTTGGTAGAGTAACCCACTGGGTAGGGCAGCCAGATTTAACTCCCAACTACGGTCGTCACCGGTGCCTTTGACTAGGATAGCATCGGCTGGCAACGGTACAATGTTCGGTGTGGGCGCGTGCACCATCTGCTCAGCTGCGGTTGTATTGTCAACGAGGTGGACCCTACCCAGAGAGTGCTCCTATATGGCCTCCAATTACATCCTGATCTCCCCCAACACAATTGTTTGCTCTGTAATTAGAGTGGGAAAGACACTGGTAGTGGTAGGACTCGTTGTGAATTCTTTCTCCAAAACCTTCGCTATTTTGGACTTTTTCCGGGCAGTTGGTGAGTCCTGTGTGCGCGACCGCTTGATCTGGTCTGCGTGGTCCTACGTCTCTGTTTCTTGGTTTGACTCCAATACCTGCTATGCTATGATCTCTTTTGCTGGCGGATTCTTGGATGCCTCTTGCTGCGAGGCCATTTGTTGTTCCCGACGTGCCTTTTATGCCAGGTGCATGAGCCGCTGCTATCGGTTCTTGTTCTACTGTTGCGCGTCGAGTTGGTCGTGGACGACCTTATCTGGGACGCGCCATTCGAGTGTCCACGCTGCCAAAACTGCGTAGATTGCCTCATCTGTCGCCATGAACGGGAGTGTGACCCAGGATTGTTCTAGATCCTTCCGTGCCCAGATGTACAAGTGATGCATGTCGGCTTTAAACTCAGCTGTGCTCTAGAAATTATTATAGATCGTGGGAGACATTCATGGTCATCGAGCAATCCTTGTCCTTATCTTTCCTTCCATAGAGGTCCAAAATGCTCGGATTGCAGAAACCCTTGTCGCATCCCTTGTACCGCATAGCGCCATATACCGCACTGCCTCAGGGAGGTCATCTGTAATGCTGGGGAACTGGCTATCCTGCGGTAGTTCTCCTGTAACCAAGAGGATTGACAAAAGCAACCATGCATAGTGAAATGTCTTACCTTTGTCCTGTGCTTCTTGACAGTTGGTCAGGAACTCGTTGCATAAGAACTGTGCCCAATTGAACTGAACCCCTTCGGCACACTGTCCGGCCAGCGCAATGACAGAAGCGGGTACTTCGTCTGCGCGACACTTCCTCATGAGTTTACAAGCGAGGAGCTGGGTAGCCACTCGGATGGCTCGGTCGTTGATGCTAGCTATGACATATCCGCGCTTACCTTTCTCCAGCTGATATCGTGTTTTTGTTGTTTCGGCGAGTCCTACCTCGCTACTGGTTCCTGCAGTGTCAGCGGGGTCATTTCCTTTCAGCAGTAGGTGCGTTATTTGGTGGATTAGTTCAGCTGTGATCGGGATCGGCTCTTCCAACCACAGGAATCCATCATGTACCAGACAGAGTAGTTGTCGGATTACAAATGTGGTAATAGTCACGTGGTGGTAGTGAGGTAGCCATCTGAGGTTGAGGATGCCCGCCTTCTCCACACCTAGTAGCCATACCCATGGCAATAACATGTCTTCGGCCAGCTCAGGGAACTTATCGCAGTTGGCCAGATCCCAATCTTCAAACTTGAGGCTCAGAACGCGCCCCAATGGCAAGCCTTCGAACCTTATGTCATCTGGAAGAAGCGGGGCCTGAAGCTCAGCCTTCGCAACGTCTAAGTCCTTGGGTAGCTTGGTTGACCCTCACCATGGAGAGAGATATGGAGGTAATGATGGGAGTTGGAATGCATCCACCTCTTCCTCGGCATGTGCGTCTATCTGGTCAAGTAACTCTTGGAGAGCATCATCATCCTCGTCGGTTTCGGTGGAAACGGCTTTGCCCTTATCAGCTGCGGATTGCTTGGTGAACCATGGTGAGGCTCAGACTGTTCCTGTCTTTTGCTTAGTCTTCTTCTTTCGCAGTGTGCATGGGGATTTCGGAACCCCAGGTGCCTGACTCCCGCCCTCTGGCTCTTCCAGATTCAGCTGCATTTCTTCCACAAATCATGCTCAGGTTCTGGCCATGGTACTCATGGGTTGTCTGGGAGCTGACTACTTGCTGCTCTGCTCTGATGTATAGTGCCAATATGCCCGTGCCATGCCCAGGTCATAAAATAAAGTCGAAATTTTGAACGACTTCCTTCCCTCCTTTTCTGGCTTAGTACTAACGTTCCCTCGATAGATCTTAGCAGATCTGACTCAGAACTTTCGCCTTAAAGGTCTGCCGCCCGCTCCTTCCTGCCATACCATAACGTCCTTGACATGAATAGTGGTGCTAACGGTCATCTCTTGACTAGTCCGCGCGGTAGCGCAGTCCATCGGGCGCTGCTGCGATCAGGAGGGCAGAGTAATTTGGGAGGGAAGTGTTTCGCCAGACCGGCTTCCTGCAGACTTGTTTATAGTCCCACGCCTTCTTTCAACTGCTCAAGGTACTGAGACTGTAGCGTTGACCACTAGTCAGGTGTTCGCACCGCTGGTGCATCATCGTAATGTCCCTGCCAGCCCGGGCTGCGAGCACCGCTCGATCGCTCGGGTAGCCATTTTTTCGTTCCGAGGATGTGTGCGTAGCCATGATAGCAGGGTCACAGCTCGGTCGTTCTTAGCAGTATTCCTAAGCGGTCTGAATCGCCTTATGTGCAGAGGGGCTATGTTGTTGTGAGTGTCACGGTGTGACATTCTGCTGAATCCGTTCCCGCATATCGCTCTTTGGTCTCCCGACCGTACCTAGAGTGTGTTGTCAGCGCAGGGCCTGCAACTACTCGACTTCCTCTAAGATTTCTTCCATCGCTTACTCCAGACCCATCTAGTCTGTGGTATTTGCAACTTCCAAGAGGTTTGTGTCATTGGACGACCGCGATGTGTGCTACCCCTTGAGTCCCTGCGGACCCTGTCGTCGGCTACTAGCGACCAGAGTCGCTTCAGGCTGCTTCCCTTAGTTTGTCTGGCCACTTGTGCCTGCGCCTGTCTGCGACCTCCACGCTTTTTCCTTTGCTTTGTTACGACTACCCCTTTTGTTGAAGCCAAGGTCGTTCAGGGTGCTACCGTAGATATTATCGTCACACCTGGTTTCGACTTCACTGAGGCAACCAATTCTTCGGCTTCCTCTGTGGGCAACTCTACAGCTCTTGTCGCGACCATCCTGTTGCAATTTAATGTGGTTACTTCATGTAGTCAGTTCTACCATCATTCAACCTCTTCATCCGAATCCGACATGCAAGAGCTATCGCGGTCCCATGAGAGTCGACCGTCTGTTGTTGGATTCACCTTGTCTCAATCTCGCGCTGTGAGTTGATATATACAGTCTAGTTCCCCATCACTGTTATCGTCGCAGAAAGGTTCAGTATAACGTGCTCCTTCAGGTGGATCTAATGGAAACACTAATCGGAGAGAATTCTTTTCAAAGATCATTTTCCGTTTCTTGAGGTTGATGATTCCATTCATGTCTGTTGCCCAATCTATCCCTAGCAACGCCTGATATGGGTTACTACCATCCATGATTTCAATGACTCAAAATCGGTTTGTGTGTTGGCGCTGTCGATGTCCACGGTAACCCCTTGTAGCCTTCCCATAGGCAGAATCTTTTGCTAGTTGGCCATTAGTAATTGGATCGGGGACCATTGCAGCGTAGGCCTGCCCATGCGTTCCCAAGTCTGTTTTGGTAGGACATTTGTGTCGGATCCCAGATCTAAAATGACCTGGTCCATCTTATAGTCGCCAATCTGGACGGTCAGTCACATCTCTCGACCGGTACGCAAAACATGTTTGCCCAATTTGCAGATAAAGCGTGGTTCATCTGTCCCGACACATCTAATTATTAACTCTTGTAACCCTTTCACTGCATTAGCATCCCTCAGAAGCTTCATACAGGTTTCTAAGAAGGTAGTTATCAAAGACCTATCCTGTTCCAGTTCCGGTTGCCCCTTACTACCCGAAGTCGATGCTTCTGCGAAATTTTTCTTAGCCTCCAAAAAGGTTTCCTTCGCTCGTGCCAAATCAAATTCTGGTTGTTTTACGAGAGCCTTACAAACCCACGTATCCTCTTCCAGCTTCTTCCCCTTATCTTCCCCTGTAGCTGCGCCACTTTTGAGCATCATATTTATGTTGGGGTCTTCGGTGCGTGGTTCAACCTTCATCATTTGGACGTTCTGAGTGGGGCTAGTTGGGAGCACTCCTTTTTCCCGTAATTGGGCAATCAATGTAGGGCAGTCGATTGTGTCATGATCAAACTAGTAGCATGACGGACAACAGGCTTTGGTTGGATTCGTACAATCCCGAGTGTAATGCCCTGGCCCTCCACAATTATAGCAGATTAATTGTCCTCGTCCCCGTCCAAATCCCATTCTGCCGCGACCCTGTCTGCGTACCGGGAATCCCTCGTGCGCAAATGGTGCGCCCGGGTCCCGCTCGCACGTCTCTATTTGCATCCTATACGTAGGTGGTCGATCCATCAACATGCGACAATCCCTTTCCTCGTGACCCATCATTCTGTAGAAGTTACAAAATAAGTGTTGAGGAGGTTGTCGTAAGCTTGGCAATAGGTGGCAGCTGTCTGTGGCATGCTTTCCTCCTACCTGGAAAATCGCGCACCAGAGCGCAGGCACGACACTCGGCCCTACTTGTACCTCCACTTTTAACGGCATCGGGCCTCCTCCCGCCAGATAGTTCGCGAAGACAGGGCAATGGTCCTTGTCGTGCGCTTGGCTCTTACATTTAATACAGCCTGCCTCCGGACGTACCTCTGGTCGGGACATTCTTCCTTGCTTTAAGCTTTGCACTTCCAAACTCAAGTTTTGAAGTTGCGTGTGGATTTGCTGAACTCCCAACCTTGGGTCCGGTATCGGGGTCGCATGTAACCTCATTGCTGTCTCCAGTGCCTCGGCTTGGGTTGAGATCTTATGTTGTGACAAAGCCATCCTTAGATGGGGCGTCAAGGACGCCACAAACCACGCGCAATGTTGCCCATCTGTCAAAGTCATGTTAGCTTCGTGAATAGTACTCTTTAATCTTTGGTCCAGATCCCACGGAGTTTCACTAGGCAACATTGCTATCTCCTTGAACCTAATGATCGACTAGGCTTCAGACTTTGGTTAGCCAAACTCTTTATTAAGCGCATCCTGGATCGCCGCTATTCCCTCATTTGGATGGTCGGTTGAGTATTTTATGTACCATGTCAGCACACGGTCCTGTAGTGCACTGACTAGCGTGGCCTTTTTGATGTTTTCATCTGTTATGCCTTGCGCGTCCCATACAGATTTTATCACAAACCAGAACTGACTTGGCTCTTCATTCCCTACACCCTGAAATGTTGGTAACTTGACTGCGGTCGCCATCCCAACTTTCGGTGGTGGAGGGGGTGGAGGTGGTGTTGGTGTGGATGGACTTAACGTGGGTGAAGCGGGTGGTGGTGTAGACGGAGGTGGTATCAGTGGGAAGCATTCTTTAATCAATCGGACCGCACTTCTTGGTGAGAACCTAGCGAGGTCCTCCTCGCTTTCCCGCGAGATAGAAATCAAAGGGCTGTTCTCTACTCCTCCTGTTCTTCGATAACCCCTTCCACTCTGCGTTACTCCAGACATCAATATATGCACAGAATCTGTTTTTCGCACAACAACATCTTAATCCAAGTATTCAATGATTTGATGTACCTACCCCGCAATCCTTGGAGAAATTGCCTTTCTACTTCGCTGTAACTTACGGTTGTATCTATCGCGAATTTAGTGATAAATCCCCCTATGATCCGATCTAACCAGTGGTCTACCGCGTGTGCAAGTCTATCTTCGGTGGCTTCCAGCCTGCGCACCAGTTCCGGAGTCCACACTATTGGTTGGTCTAATCTGCACCTCCCCATGCTATCAACTAACTTCACAATCCACTCGTACAATTCTATCGGAAATGTTACGAAGAAGATCTCGTGTATATCCGTGAATATATAGCGATCCAACCACTGTTCCTCCGATATCCGTGAGTTTATGTTTTCCTGAACCATGAACTCGTGAAGCTTCAGATCCCACCAATCTTCAAGCTCTTTCTTCATAGGATTCCAGTGTTCCCACATTAGACACCCCTTAGGCAGATCCCGATCCCAACAACGGAACCATTTGTTGGCTTATATGGGCCTGACCCAGGTTCGGAAGAGTTATTTAGCTAAACAAATCCCACAGCTACCAGCCCTTTCGGCAACAGCTTGCGGAGCGCGGACTGAGGTCTCACCCGAGGTAGTAGGGGAGGGTGCTGGAACCAGGTTTCTGCACCCTAGGGATGTCTTGGTGTGGTCTGGAGGTTTCGCGCACTAGTTTACAGCTCCGTGCTACTCGGTATTCGCACAGATCTAGATTGATTATGTCTTTCTTATTAGTGCGCTATTCTATTGGAGGATGCGGTTACAAATCAACAAACATTTAACCAACACAACTGATTCGCGCATTAAAATGAACCTAGATTTACATGTATTCATACAATAAGTAGATTAAATTTAACAGATATTATGAAAGTCATATTTGTGACAACTTCAGAAAGAACACAAAATTTAAGAAGAAACTTGTCTTTATTTCCACTTATCCTCAATACATCCAGTTTTGCCCTGCACACTCAGCTGCATGGGTCCGCGCACACAGCTATAGAGCCTCTACCTACTACCCCAACCCTCGACTCGGACTTACATATGCTTTCAGACTATCCTCTTAAAAAACCCATTACATTTCATATTTCAAATTCACTATCCAAAATCCGCTATCTCTATCCATAGAGCCTCGCTCTATTTATACCCTTCCTTGGCCCGCGATCCCTGCACGGGCCGACTCTATCTACATTTCTTTACATTATTTTCGGGCAGACTACCCTTTGACTCAACCTATTATAATTTGCGCTCCGCACTTTCAGCGGAGTCTTTACCCTAACTTTACCCAAAATGTCTGGCAGCGCAGCCCCTAACCGTTGCGCGGGGCTTCTGCTACCCAACACCCCTTAAGTCACAAAAACTTACAAAAATAAGGGGCTTGACAACAAGGATCCATATGCAACTTTAAAACAAGATATTGCCATGTACTCTTAACAGGGAGAAGTTCTTTTAGTGGGAGATTTCAATGCTAGAACAACAAATAATCAAGCTAGCATTCTTTGTTGCAAAGAGGATAGCAATCTTATTTGGCTCACTGAAGAAGAGAATCCCCAATGGGTGAGGTGTTCAGAATATGACAAAGTTAGCAATCATTTTGGAGAGGAGTTGCTTACACTGTGTGTGGCTTTCAACTTAATTATTTGTAATGGTCTAGATAGATGGAAAAGGTTTGTGAACTTCACTTGCAACACATACAATGGGGCAAGTGTCTTGACTACGTGATGTGTTCATAAAGCTTGATAGAAAAGATAGGCAAAGTTAATATTGGAGAGCATATTTGGGACTTAAAATCAAACCATAACCCAATTTATATAAGGTTGTCATGGTTAGAAGAAAGGCAGCATAGGAGGAAAACCAATGCCCTTGACAACCACTATTAAGGGGCAAAATTCTTCTAACACAAGAAAATTGTACTATATTCAAGACAATGTTAGAGAGATTAATTCAGAAGGAGAAAATCGGTTTCAAAAGCTTCAATAGTCATGACTTAACAAATATAATTCAAAGTGCACTTAAGAAGTGCAAAAGAGCAAAAAATAGGAAATCAAAATCAAATTGTTTTCCTATAAATGCTTGGTTTGATGAGGAATGCAAAATGGCAAGGAGAATCTTGAAAAAGGAAGCAAAGGAGAAGATGCATGTAAAGTTATATAAGCAAATACTAAAAAAGAAAAAAGATGAGTTCATGCAAACAAGGAGAGAAGAGTTAATATATTTAAGAAAGAATAATCCAAAGCTTTTTTGGCAAGAACTGCAACCAAGGAAGAAGCAATTTGAAAATAATATTACAACCAATCAATGGTTTGAATATGCAATACAACTCTATGAGAGAGAATTTGAGGTAAAGCCCCCCTATGATCAACACAACTTCAAAGCTCTTCACGTTATAGGAGGTGGAGAATGGAATTAAGAAGCTGAAAATAGGAAAGGCAAAGGACTTGGTTGAACTTCAAGTAGAGTATCTAAAATGGGGAATGAACACTCTTGCACCACACGTCATGGAAATATTCAACGACATCATTCAATAAGGATTCCCAAGAGATTGGACAACTAACCTAGCAATACCCCTTTTTAAAAGTGGAGACATTAATAATCCATCCAACTATAAAACAATTATGATCAATCCTTTGTTTGCAAAGCTTTTCAGCAGCATGGTAGAAAACATAGTTAGTAAGTGGGCATAAGTAAAAGAAAAGAGGGCAAGAGGACAAATAGGTTTTAGGCTGAAGCATTCTACAGTGGAGCATGGTATCACGTTGAGACACATTGTTGAAAAGGTTTGGGAGGACAAAGAAGAAGTATTTTGTTGCTTTGTTGACTTCAAAAAAGCATTTGACACAATCCCTAGAGATAAGTTGTGGCGTAGAATGGAAGAACTTGAAATTCCTGTGCATTATCAAAATTAGAACCTCATCTGGTATTTTAGAAAGCTTTAGAAGTGACATTGGAGTCAAGTGAGGTTGTCCTTTATCCCCTACTCTTTTTGGTTTATATATTGATAAATTGGAAGAGTAGCTAAATCTGCAAGGTGGAGATGGTGTTCTGTTGGGGGAATTTGCGATAAAGCTTCTTTTATATGCTGATGATATTATATTGATTTCTAAATTGACCCATGGATTGCAAATGCACTTATATGCCCTTGAGCATTTTTGTAGAGCAATGGGGATGCAAGTCAATACTAGCAATACCAAAATAATGTTTTTCTCTAATAAAAGGAAGTAGAGCAACATACTTTCTTCTTTGAAGACAACATTCTTGAAGAAGTAAATGAGTACAAGTACCTCAGGATTGATTTCAACAACAAACTCAATTGGGAGGATTGTAGAAAGAAGAGAAGTTTAGGAGGGTGGAAAGCCTTATATTCTCTTCAAAATAGGTCTAGAGAGGCAGAGTTATGGGACTGGAAAATGGTTAAAGTGTTTTTTGGACTCCTAGTTTGTCGAGTGATGCTATATGGGTGTGAATTGTGGGCTAGCAGCACCCCCGTCTCAAAATGGAAACAAATTGAGAAAATCCGAAAACACTTGATCATGAGCAAGTTTAAAATAAAGAGTTTAGTACGTTATGAGATTATGTTGAGTGAAACAAGAGCAACCCATTGAAGCAATTGCTATGGTGCGACTCATAAGATATCTAAAAAGAATTGAGCAAATGAGAGTAGGTAGATGGCCTAATGTTATCTTCAATGAAGGCATGAGTGAAAGAAAGAAAACATGGATGAAACAAACTACACATGGATGCAAAAATGGAATATCTACCTTAATGCCTGTCCTACAAATAGCAAGGAGCTAAAGGATTTTGTTATGGAGAAGTTTCGTAAAAAGGTATTGGGAAAAAAGTTGGGTAGAAAGAAGAAGTACTACATTGAGGAATTCAACCCAAGTGCGATCTACAACAAAAAGAGTTCATTGGAGCTAGCATTTCATGGAGGGCAAAGGTTCTTATTGCTCAATTAAGGACCAACTCGCATAAACTTCGGTGTGAAACAGGGCAGTGGAAAAGGCCTAAAGAAGCTTGGGAAGAACGAATGTGTACATTTTGCACGTCTGGAGCTGTGGAATCGGAAAAATATTTCATTTTGGAATGTGATGCATTCAAAGACATTAGAAAAAGTTATGAGAACATGTTAGCATCAGTTTATTGGCATTATCTTTTTAGCGAGGGGATTGTTGGAGGGTTGAGCCAGCTCATCATCAATTTAAATCGGAAAAAAATTGAATTGCAAAAACCGAAAAACAGAAAACTAATAGTCTCATAGACTATTTTTAGTTTCATAAACCTTAAAATATCATTTCATTTCTAAATTAATACCTTCCCCTACACAAAATTGATGGTTTAAACTTTATAGCAACAAAGTTGAACCTTCCCTTAAACCCTTATCAATATATAGCATCGAAGGTTTTCAAAGTTACTCACTCCGTGCCATAATCCAGTGTTTGTTCTATTGAGGTTGGCACATGCTTCATTTCATTGTCTCGTCTCGCATATACGTTTCTCCCGCGTTTGGAAGGGAACCCAACTCTAAAACCATATCAACTATCATTCTCGACGAGAAACTCTTCACTGTCTTACCAGTACTACCCTCGCACTAGAGGTACATATTTATCATTGTTTACTCGTGCATATTTCATGTGGGTTTTGAAAATACTAGCAGAATATAACAAGTGGATCTCAGAAATGCATAAAAGCATGGCAGCAGCTTTGTAAACCATGCGGCTTTCTACTTAGAATTGGGGCTTACATGGGTTTTAACTCCTCTGTTGCATTTGCAGATACGAAGCACAACGGAGGAAAGCTTCCCTTCATAGAACAGGGTTCAGAATACTTAACAACAATGGCAGAGGAAGCCGATGTGGGGATTGTCTGTTACACTACTAATGTGCCCGGGTTTCGAGGAGTGCTAAAGCAGAGGTCTCTTCATTTTCTGTTTCATTATTTTCTGGAACACACACACATAATGCTTATCTTACATTGAATGTAACCATGTTCTTCAAGAATAGTAAATACTTTTGTGTTTTCTCTAGCGTTTAGTGTTATATAAAATAAGCGAAGAAATGATGGGAAGGTCATGACATCAGTGTTTGTACTCGAGATGCTTTCATTTTTTTTCCCGTGTCATACATTAATAGGCTTTTCTGAATCCAGGATAGTAAAATTTATTCAGTCACTGAATCCAAAATGCTCAACACATGTAGGGTAGTAATGATACCTTTCTTCTATGTGACATAATCGGTAATGCTAAAATCTTCATGCTTTCTGGTTCATATCCTGCTTAAAAGAGTGTGGGCTGCATGACAAGTAATATCTAACTTTTGACAATGGTAATTTGATTGGCCATGAGATGCCTGGTGTTACCTCCCGTTCCAAACCTGCGTTTGTGAGATAATTCAAGTCCAACAATAAAGTAGCGAGCTTACGGCAACTTAGAGGTTCCACCCATTATCACTCAATGGACACCTCTCTCACTTTAGGCTGGCTCTCCGCTGGCACGAGGAAGGTTTCCCTAAATGAGATTGCTAAATCAGTTCTTATTAAATTTTAAAATAAAATTAGATTTTACTGATCTAAGAGCTTGTTATATGCAATGGATATATGGGGGTGGATTGAAGTAGATTAATGCCTAATCTTCGGTCAATGGAGTCAAAACACTTTGTGATATCGAATGTCTGATAATACACATTATTCACCCAATAAAGATGCACAATACAGCAGGCCTTCTTAGTTATTACAGTGCTGCATATTCAAACTCCAGCCAGCGCACTAAGCTCATAAAGTTGAGACAGTACTTTTATTATAATATTATTTCATCACATAACATCAGATTCCAAAATATGCAGTAAAAGACAGCTTTTTATTGGAAAAATAGTCCAGGTACATGGCATAATCTATATCTGAAATTAAGGGTCTTTGAGAGGGCAAAGAGTCACTTTCAGGCCTCTTATCCTGAAAAATAGACCTTACAACAGTAGAAAAACTTCCAGCATAGAAGAGAGGAAAACAAGATACATTAATAACCTTACAATTGATGATTGCTGCCCTGAATATTATCTCAGTGAAGCTTCAGACCTGCACAAGATATCTTTGATTTTCAGCTTAATGGTCTAGGGCTTTTCTCCACAATGAAAACACACAATGCCAAATGGAAAATACCTCCTTTTATAGGCTTCTCTTGCAACTTCTTATGAAATAAATATTAATAGAATGATCTAGAACTCCCTAGAAGTGGGATGCTCCACTAGATAAGCATTCAATGCATATTTCATGTGGTTAGATATGCCATGTGTGAGCCCAAAAGGCTGAGTGCTCCACTAAAGAGATTAATTCTTGGCAAGTGTGCCATGTATGCACTTCAAAGGTTGAATGCTACCTTAAAGATTGGGTTATGAATCAAAGGAAGTCTAAATAGTGATTTTAAATATGTTTTTGGTGCCACTTGTGAGCTGAAATATGGGGCTGACTCAACGACTTGGTCTCCTTCTCCCTAAGTTCTTGCCTGGATGAATGCCAATTTACGGAAAAATGGTTGTTTGACCATGCATATGGGTTTCATGTGCCATGTGTCCTCATCCAAGCAAGCATTCCACCATAATGGCTTGTGGAGGGTGCTAATACCTCATAATCTATGTCCAAATATGTAGAACATGCCTTGAATGATGTGAGAGGTGCCCATGAAGATGAACATGCCTCCAAATATGCAATTTTTCCACTGGGAAAGTGGAGATGCCTCAACAATACCCTTAATGAATTATTATGCATAAAAATATATGTAAGGATCTTTGTAGCTCCAACTCCCATACCTCTTGCATGTTTGGGTGTTAACACCTGAGATTTGGTATCAAGACATATATGAACGTTTTAGTCTCCAAGAGGTCAACTTGGTCTCTCGACTATGTATTTTGGTAAAACATTAGCTAGAAAAGGGGGGTTCTCTATATAATGTGCTTTTAGGGTTTAGGTCAATAGACTTTATTTTTGGGTATAGATTAAAAAAAGATTTTTTTCCTCAAACTTTGTGCCATGGCTTGTAGGGCACCAAATCAAATTGACTTTGATGAGTAGGTATGGAGTCGGTCAAGTTGGACTGGTTTGGTACCAAATTGGCTAAGTGGTACACTAAATCGGTCAATTTAGTATCAAATTGGTCCCGACTCCCTGCTCTGTTTAGGAGGCTGAGTCGTTATAGATGATAGTTGACTTGGTCAACTTCACCATGTCTGAGTTGGAGTCAACTGTTTTGTAAAACACTGTGGACAACCCTTGATTTTTTTGGTTAGGGCTTTGACCCTTGAAACGAGTTTTGGGGAGTTTGATTTGGTGAATTAGGCAACAAAACGTTTTCTTACAAACTGGATGAGCACATATTCCTTAATGTCCTCACAAAATCTTACATGTGCACAAATCCATTTCTGTTGATAGTGACTGTAGAACCTTATCAAGTCACGCCCAATAAAATCACATAGAGGCTTAGAGATGTAGTTTGAAGTGCCAATATTGCATTGGAAGGACCGAAGATTTGATTGATATGGGATAGTGAAGCTCTGCACACTTTCCTGTAGAGAAGATCTGGGACCATTGGAAAAACACAACCAGGGTATTCCTGCAACTTAGGTTCCACAAGTGACAATAAATTCACAAGTTTTTTGATCAAGAAAAAAGCCTCCACTTTGGTTATGTGTTCTATAGGACTGTAACCACAAGGTTCCTCCAAACTTTAACGAAGGCCTCTGGAGGAATCTAGCCCACAATATAGTTGAGTAGTGTTTGCTGTGCATACTCAGTGTAAGTATTTGTTGATTTGGGGTAGCATCGGACGTGCTCTAGCCACGAAATTTGGTGGAGAGGTTGGGGCACATAAGATCTCCAATACCCAGAAAGGGTTTGGGTAGATTCTAAACAAATCAGGAGATATTAAAATAATTAATATTTTTAATGGAGTCCCTAAGTGTAAACTTAGGGAAAATAAAATATTAATGTGTATTAATATGAATATGTGTTAGAATGGTCCAAAAGACATGGATCAAGCTAGATCTAATCTTAGCCATTGATTAGGGACATAATCTCAACCGTTATGTCAACAGGAAAAGTATAAGAGGAGGCTTGAGGGTCACTTGGAGAACACACCAGAGTGATCTTTCATTCTATTCTCTAGAGCGGGGTTTGCTAAGAGAGATAGAATTAGTGATCGGGAGATGCAGTTGAGGGGCATTTGAGTACGGAAAGATAGAGAGGCAGAGATAGTGCCGGGAGAGCAGCGCAGTAGCTGGGGAGAGTGACGCAGAGCTAGCCAGGGCTCACGTAGGGCAACGCAGAGGCAGCCGGGAGCTGCGCAGACCCTCAGAGAGGCTAGCGTTGCTGATGCAGAGGGCCAGAGCGCTGACGTAGGGTCTTTTACGGCTGACGCAGACCCATCTGAGGTGATGCAGGGCCAACGTGGGACAGAGAGGGGCTGACGCAGTCTAGAGAGAGGTTGACGCAGTCCAGAGAGAGGCTGACGCTGGGGTTTCTAGGGCAGATTTGTGCTGAGTAGCTACTGAAAGGTTTATCTGGGGTTTCAGCCAAGAGATTTGTCAGAGACTGAGAGGTATTACTGCCAAGGAAATTCTCTGTTGGATAGGCCAGTTTTGGCACCTAGATTGTACTTTGATATTGCTTAATAAGAAAACCCTCAGATAGCTGCACCGGTTTTTCCACATTGGGTTTTTTCGGGGACATTAGTCCAAAAATAATGGTGTCATATAGTGTGTTTGTTTCTGTTTCTTTTAGTTGCTGATCTGTAATATGTTGAGCATGCACTAGTGTTTATTTTTAGTATTTACATTGTAAATAACTTGTTTACGAAAATAACAAGTAGGTAGTAATAAATGAGATAATGTGCATGGAGGGTTTCTAACTAAGTAAACTTAGAAATTTCAACATGGTATCAGAGCGTGATTGCAGATCACAGGAGGACTAAAGGACATCAGCCGAGCAGAGTAATAGCAACAGAAAACAACTATCCCGAGGTGACAGATGCTGTTTCTAGCAGAGCAACAACAAGGAAGGGTGACGCAATGCCTGCGTCATCAAGGGTGAGCCAAGAAGAGGCAACGCAGAGGCTAAGGAAGGCAAAAGAAGCCTCATGCAGAGCCATGCAGTAGCTGGGAGGGCTGACGCAGTTGGCTGAGGAGGTCGAGTTGCTGGTGCTGGGATTGCGTAGAGCCTAGGAGCTCTCACCTTTAGGTTGTTGGGGTTTAGAAGGCTGCAGGAATATTGCAGAGTGGAGCTGGTGAGGTACTGTAGTCAGAACAATACCTAACAGAGCAAGGCCAGAGGAGTTGCTACCGAGGGTTTCTAGCCGAGGAACCCAGATCAGTGGTGCGGTTGCATAAGACAGTCAAAGTAGAGGGCATCTCGACAGTGACAGAAAAATTTCCAGGAAGGAAATCAGGACTCAGAGGGAGTCTAGATGTTATATACCTAGGGGGGATAATATGGGGTACCAAGGGAGGTACCCAAGGTAATAATGTAATAATGGGATGGGCCATAGTAATAAATAAGGTGGTTAACCCATATCATGTAAGGGACCACAAGTAGTTAGTAATAATGTAATGGGCCCATGGTATTAGTTGATGGTATGAGGGAACCATGGTAATGACCCATGGTATTTTATGTATGAGGCCTATATAGAGGCTAGAGATTCCATGTCAAGGAATTGTCAAGGAATATTGTATGAACAGGCATATGGCTTGTGGAGTGTTCTCCTTCCTTAAGGAGTGAATGTATGGTGTTGCCCTACCTTAAGGGTTTTAATTTTGATCAATAAAGAGAACCATTTCTATCTATTTCAATCTTATTATTCTTGGGTTTATTTCTATTATCATATATTTCTAGGTTAGAGCTATGAAAAGTGGTATCAGAGCTATAACAAGTGGTATCGGAGCCACAAGTGGTATCAGAGCACTTTCTTGGGCACAAAAGTGGAGAATTTATTTATTTATTTTATTTTGTTTTATTTTATTTATTTATTTTTTAATTTTTTGTAGGATTTCGGGGGCGGCGAGTTTGCAGATCAGATCTGTATATTTTGGTGCAAGATCTGCAAAATCTAATTGTAGATCTGGATTCTTTGTGAAAAATACCGGATTTCAAAAAAATAATCGGTCGAATCGGAGTCCGGATGAAGGAGATATCGCTGATTTAAAAATCAGTGGGGTTGCAGACAAATTTTCAGGGCAGCGAGTTTGCGACGCAGATCTGGATTATATGTGAAAAAATACCCGATTTCAAAAAAAAAATCGGTCGAATCGGAGTCCGGATGAGAGAGATATAGCTGATTTAAAATCAGCGCTTTTTGCATAAATTTTGGTGACGGCGGGAGATTTGCAGCACAGATTTGACATTCCAGTGCCTGGATCAAGATTTCTATCACATGGGTAGATGCAGAATGATTGTTTCATTTATGAAAACAGATCATAATAGGGATTCTGAGCAATATTGATTAAATTGTGACAATTTCAAATTTTCGCCAAGTTTGTTCAAAACCCTCTTCATGGCAGGTCTAGGTTTTACAGGAAACGATAATGGTCCTACTATTGAAGAATACATAAAAAAACAGAAATCATTATGGAAAAACAATTGGAAATGGTGGGTAGTGGAGCTATTTAGAGAGGAGGCAGCCACATGGTGGGGATTACTTAACAAAACGAAGTGTTACAACCTGCCCGATGAAGAATTTGAAAAATTACTTTTAGACAGATGGTCTCATGTCAGAAAACAAGATAAGGAGAAACATGTGGGGCTATTTCATACTGGTATATCCTTATTGCAGGTTCATGGATTGATTCAGAAGGAGAAGATCATCGTTTCTATAAACCCTAGTTGCAAGCATAATTTTATCAATGTTAATTTGGCAAAGATTGCAAGTTCCAGCAAAACACATTGAAAACACACAGGTGGATGATAAGGATGTTCAAGTGTATAAGGATTTGAAGATTTCTATGGATAAGTATGTGTTGCATGGTGATTTTTATACTTCAGAGATGGATAATATGGATGTTGTTTTGGGATATCCTTGGATGGACTCTGTGAGTACTATCAATATTAATGTACAGAAGAAATTCCTGAAGCTCTGGTATAAAAAGAAGAAAATTACATTACAGGATATTTCCATTAATAAACAGGTAGAGTCCAAGGAGGCTGAAGGAGAAGATGTTCCAGGGTCTGACATATTAGATGATGAGCCAGTGATGATAGAAAATCAAACACAAACAGAGGCTGAAGCAGAAAAGGTTACAGGTGCTGATACATCAGAGGAGGGCTCAGTGGTTGAAGTCATATTGGAAAAGAAGACACCACAACAGGCACCACAACAGGGTGAATTAAAGAAAAAGCCATCGTGGGTTAAAACTTCAACATATCATCACCCACATCACCCCGCAAGACAACCATCAAGATGGCAACCAATTAGCCACACGGACAACAACCCCCACAGGATAGATAGAGAGGAGCGAAGATCCACCTACTACACATCAACACAAAAGAGCTACCACAATCAACTTCCATCTCAAGCGAGCGAGGCACCAGCGAGATCGAGGGTTCACCTTTCTCTTGGATGGCTAGATGCACGTGCATGGTACCAGTGGACTACTCTTTTGAGTAGATCTTATTATTTGTGTTCTTCCCATGTTTCGGGGACGAAACATGCTAAGGGGGGTGGAATGTTATATACCTAGGGGGGATAATATGGGGTACCAAGGGAGGTACTCAAGGTAATAATGGGTGGGCCATAGTAATAAATAAGGTGGTTAACCCATATCATGTAAGGGACCACAGGTAGTTAGTAATAATGTAATGGGCCCATGGTATTAGTTTGATGGTATGAGGGAACCATGGTAATGACCCATGGAATTGTACGTATGAGGCCTATATAAAGGCTAGAGACTCCATGTCAAGGAATATTGTCAAGGATTATTGTATGAACAGGTATATGGCTTGTGGAGTGTTCTCCTTCCTTAAGGAGTGCATGTATGGTGTTGCCCTACCTTAAGGGTTTGATAATAAAGAAGCATTTCTATATATTTCTATCTTGTTATTCTTGGGTATATTTATATTTTTCATATCAGATCTATAGTATTTCCGGATTAGATCTATAACACTAGAAGACAACTTCCAGAAGGGAAGTAGAGACTCAGAGGGGTCGAACAAAGAACTTCCAGGAGGGAAGTAGAGGAGCATCATGGCACTACACAAAGTAAGAGACCAAGATAGACTGGACGGAGCATCAAACATTGCAGTCTGGAAGGCCATAATCTTATCCGTACTTGACAGGAATCGTGTTAAGAACTTCGCCTTGAAGGTAATAGCTATCCCAGTTGACCCCAATGATAATGACAAGTACGAGGAGGCGATGGCGAGGGCCAAGAGCATTATCCTTGACGGGGTCAAGGATCATGTAGTACCACACATAGCCGAGAAGGAAATGACATTTGAGATGTGGGAGGCTCTCAAGAAGCTGTACCAGCATACTTCTGTGCAGAGAAGAATGCTGCTTGAGAATCAATTGAGGTTGTATCAGATGAAGAAGGGAGAACTGATTGACACCTTCCTCGGAGGACTGAATGAGATCCGAGATCAGTTGACTGCTATAGAGGCGACACCAGATCAGGAGCTGATGGTGAGGACAACCCTGAATGCTGTCTCAAAAGACTGGGAGGTGTTTGTCCAGAGTATACTGGGCAGAGGGACTCTCCCACCTTGGGACGAGATGTGGGCAACTCTTCGCCAGGAAGAGATCAGACGACAGTCGAAGACGGGTAGCAGCAACAAGGGGATCAAAGTCAAGCAGGAGGAGGAAGATGTGGCCCTAGCATCTAAGGGAAAGCAGGAAAAGCGGAAGAAGAAAGATCTCTCCAAGATCAAGTGCTTCCACTATGGGGAGCTGGGTCATTATGCGACCTAGTGTCCAAGGAAGAAGAGTAAGGGAGAGTCTTCCGAGACTAAGGCAGCGCTAGCACGGGTAGAGAAGGAAGTTTTGACAGACGATGACTGTGCCATGAGTGCACATGCACCACTTGAGCGGAAGTGGGGAGACATCGAGCTGTAGTCAGGCAGACTACAAGTGATGAGGGGCAGGATCCTCGAGGTACCCAACCTCTTGGATTAGACCTTGCTATGGGAGCCCCGAAGAGTAGTAGGACTGGCTGAGTCGAGTAGAGATAGATGCGGATGGAGCAGCAGAGAGAGCTACAGTGCTAGAGTCCTGAGACAGCGCGAGGCTAGAAGGCTGCAACAGTGCGAGAGGCACAAGAGTGTTGCACCAGTGCAGGAAGGCACAAAGAGGTGTGCAATGGTGCGAGATGCAGGGAGTTGTTGCAGCAGCGGAGAGGTCAGAGAGGGAGCACTTGTCAGTGGTAGAGGGAGCTTCAACATCAGTGGGTATCTCTAGCTCAACAGAGAGGTCAAATTGGGAGATCAGTTACTTACTTCTTAGTAATTGAGTTGCTGCGCAGCAGTGGGAAGCACGATGCAACATGATGAGAGGAGGTGCAGTGCGGATGCAGTGCTGGGAGAAAGGACCAGCAGCAGCACAGATGTAGAGGGAGCTGTCGTACAGATGCAGCAGTGGCAGTGGCAGAACCATGGGCAGCAGTACAGGATACAACAGTGCAGAGGATGGTGGGCAACAGGCCTAGCATCAGCACAAGTACCGATGTCGGATGATTAGAGTAATACTCAGTGAGGAGTATTGCTAGAGCACAATCCTCGCTAAGAGGGAGTGTTGATTTGGGGTAGCATCGGATGTGCTCTAGCCACGAAATTTGGTGGAGAGGTTGGGGCACATGAGATCTCTAATACCCAGAAAGGGTTTGGGCAGATTCTTAATAGATCAGGAGATATTAAAGTAATTAATATTTTTAATGCAGTCCCTAAGTGTAAACTTAGGGAAAATAAAATATTAATGTGTATTAATATGAATCTGTGTTAGAATGGTCCAAAAGACATGGATCAAACTAGATCTAATCTTAGCCGTTGATTAGAGACTTAATCTCGGCCGTTGAGATGTCAACAAGAAAAGTATAAGAGGAGGCTTGAGGGTCACTTGGAGAACACACCAAAGTGATCTGTCATTCTATTCTCTAGAGCGGGGTTTGCTAAGAGAGATAGAATTAGTGATCGGGAGATGCAGCTGAGGGGAATTTGAGTACAAAAAGACAGAGAGGCAGAGATAGTGTTGAGAGAGCAGCGCAGTAGCCGGGGAGAGTGACGCAGAGCCAACTAGGGCTCACGCAGAGGCAGCCGGGAGTTGCGCAGACCCTTAGAGAGGCCTGCGTCGCTGACGCAGAGGGCTAGAGGACTGACGCAGGGTCAACGTGGGACAGAGAGGGGCTGACGTAGTCCAGAGAGAGGCTAACGCTGGGGTTTCTGGGGCAGATTTGTGCCGAGTAGCTACGAGAAGGTTTATTCGGGGTTTCAACCATGAGATTTGTCAGAAACTGAGAGGTATTACTGCCAAGGAAATTCTCTTTTGGGTAGGCCAGTTTCGACACCCAGATTGTACTTTGATATTGCTTAAGAAGAAAACCCTCAGATAGCTGCACCGATTTTCCCACATTGGGTTTTTCCGGGGACATTAGTCCAAAAATAATGGTGTTATATGGTGTGTTTGTTTCTGTTTCTTTTAGTTGCTAATCTGTAATATGTTGAGCATGCACTAGTGTTTATTTTTGGTATTTACATTGTAAATAACTTGTTAAGGAAAATAACAAGTAGGTAAGAATAAATCAGATAAAGTACATGGAGGGTTTCTAACTAATAAACTTAGAAACTTCAACAATATTCTCATTTTCAGAAAAAAAATAAAAAATAAAAATAAAAGTAAAAGTTCTCTTCATTCTCAAGGGAGTCAAGCTATGTTCCTTATTTGTAAATTGTTGTGGATATTCAACTGGGCAGTTCATCATGATAGATATGATAAAATTATACTTAAAATTCCAAAATCTACACTTTTACAATTTTATTTCTCTTTAGATTTATAGATCTATAGATTACTATTAATAGTGTATGCACACTAGTTAAAATTATGTAGAAAATAGAGAACAGTGAAATAAAAAGCTCACACACACATTTGACATAAGATATGACCTAGGAAACCCTTTCGGGAGAAAAACCCAACTGGAAGGTGAGGCTGCTCTGCTCTCTTTCTGTGAATAGAAAAATGTATGCGAGTACAAAGAAATATGGCTTATGGCTTGTGGGCTACTACAGTGCACAAATCCTCTCTGTGTGTTCTATCTCATGTGAAACCCTTTTTTCTCTGTGTACTCTATCTTCTCTCTGTGTGCTTGATTATTTTTGCTCAACGATGGAACAATTACAATCGAAAGAATGGAACCCCTTTTGTTCTAGTGGCCTGGTTATGACACAACCTGATAGCCTTCTAGTGGTTAGCTTTGACTACTTCAACTCATAACTAGATTACAATATAGGCTCTTCTAAAATCTTCTTCATCATAATCATGTGGCTAACCCCTTTTCCATGAATTATGGGGGCTGATGTGGCATCCTCTCGAATTATGGTGGTGAAAACATGAAGGTCAACTTTTGAGTGGCATAACTTTCGCATACAGACTCTGATTGACTCAATTCTTTCGTTGTTGGAAATGTTGTGTGTAGAATAGGAAAGAAAGGTGTTGTGCTAAAGCGATAAAGTTTTACCCCCAAAAAAGTTGTTTGATGCCTTAAAACGTTCGTGGAAGGTTTCAGACCCCAATTTGCCAAACTGGGTCCCATCGTTAAAAAGGGTTTTGTGAGTTAATTCCTCCACCTTTTCCACTTTGAAAACATTGAGATGGATGACAAACAATATAATGATCCAATCTGGATCAGTTCCACTAAGTTTTCGGGACGAGGGAGTGCGAGAGTGGGGAGATGCACAAGGGGGACATGAGAGCATCCCCAAATTTGAGGAAAATTTAGGGGGGTACAGGGGACATTAGGGTCCCTAGCATAGGGATTGACATGTCTAAAATTATAAAATATAAAAATAATAATTAATATAATTCCAAGTAACCATTCATCCCATGCAAATTCATCTTTGTGCAATACGGTGGAAATGCTATAATTTTGCCAGTTGTGAAATCCTGAGAATTATTGAGTCTACTGAATTCTGAATGGGATATGGAATTCTACTTTCTCCATACGAAGTTCGATGAGGTTGGAACCATTTTCAAACATCCTGAAACAATAATGGTAATGTTAAAAAGTTAAGAATTTAATATTACCATTAATTACCAAGATCCTACACTCCTCTGTTAGTTTTTGTAGCATTAGGTGTGTTCCAGCCACGAAATTTGGTGGAGAGGGTAGAATACATGAGATCTCCAAAACCCAGAAATCTTTTCCGGAAATTCCACCTAGAAATGACTTAATTAGATTATTAACCTATTTTTTAATGTTTCCTAAGTCTAAACTTAGGAAAACTGGTTAATTAATCAGAATTAATTAAGTCAAGGTAAGAATTTTCTAGAAACTCACATGGATCGATCTAGAAATGATCTAAGCCATTGATTAAGATTTAATCTTAGCCATTGATTAAGATTTAATCTTAGCCATTGGATTCCCAACAAGAAGATATAAGAAGGGATCGATGAGGTGATGGAGAAGACACTTCAACAATTCAATTTCCTTGGCAGATTGATTTCCAGAGAACAACAACAGTTGCCGGAGAGCCAGAGATCGAAGCAAAGATAGTGAGGGGAAAATACAATGCTCTGGAGGAGGTTTTCTAGATCCAGAGAGGCAACAACAAGGAGGCTGAGTTATTCCCAGTAAGGCAGCGCAGATGCTTCAGAAGAGCAACTTGATTTAATTGGAGGAAAAATCATTTTCAATTTCAAAGGCCGGACATAGGTTCCAGAGTGTTGAAGAAGCGATTTCCTCAGCAGAGATAGGCAAAACGACTTCATCAGAGGCAGTTCAAAGGCTAGACATCATAGGGCTTGCGCAAGTACTACGCAGAGGGTCCAAGAGGACGAGTTTTTTGAAGGAAAGTTGTGCCGGGGTTGCTTGTGGAAGAAGGGGATTTCCCTTAGATAATTTTGTCTGTTTGGATTGCCAGTTGCGCATCCATAGATTGTATTGAGAATTCACTGTTGCATAATAATAAAACCCTCATCTGCTACACCGGTTTTCCCAAGTTGGGTTTTTTCGGGGACAATTGTCCAAAAGTAATTGTGTCATGTTTTTAGTGTGTGCTAGAATTTTCTCAGTTTCCAACGCTATCTTCTTTCGTAGTTTATTTGTGAAAATTGCAGTAGAGAATTATTCGTTGTTTGTATGGGCAAATAAATTGTTAAATTAAATTAACAATTAGAAGAATACTTTCCAGTTGTTGCATTAGATGAGGTTTTCACATGGTATCAGAGTGTGAGTGATCAGCCGGGAAGCTCAGAAGCGAAGGAAAGAATTTCTCTGCTCAGAGGGAGCAACAAGCCGAAATTCTTAGAGGCAACACAATGCTCAGACAGGCTGGCCGAATTGCTGGCGCAGGAATTCGATTTTTAGTTGCAGGGTTGTCGAAAAGTTGAGTTGCCTAGGTTAGTGATTCCAGTAGTCAGAGGGAGCAACAACAACTTAGATTTTCGCTAAGCAGATTCCTTGGTTGGACGCAAAGGGTTTTGCAGCAGTAGAACCAATGTCAGGTGGAAGAGAAAAACATACATAGTAGAGGGAAAATTTCTCTTAGGGAACTTCGAGTCTTAGAAAGTTCAATTTTTCTGTGGCAGATTGGCAGTAGCAGCTTGTAGTTCCACGCATTTCAAAAGGAAGTTCGAGTTGCAGAGCAACAACCAAGCAGAGGGAAAGAGGGGAGTTTTCAACTTGATCAGAGATGGCCACAACAGGGCTTAGAGATCAGGATCGGTTGGATGGAGCTTCCAACTATGTTATCTGAAAGGCTAGGATGCCCTTCCTTCTAGATGAATATGGCTTGAAAGCCTACATAGATAATGTGGGGCAGTTCCCCAAGATGCAGATCAGCTTAAGGAATACATGAAGGAGATGGCAAGGGCGAAGTGGTTGATATTGGATGGAGTTCGAGATCATATAGTCTCACATTTGGCAGATAAAGGTACAGCCAGAGAGATGCAGGTAGCTCTCTCCATGCTATATCAAGGTACTTTCGAGCAACGAAAAACATTCCTGGAAGAAAAGTTGAGATGCATATGGATGCAGAAGGGAGAAGGCATAGATCCCTTCCTCACAAGGATTTAGGAGGTCCAAGAACAACTTGTCGCTGTTGGAGCAACACCTCAACCATTAGAGCTAGTGTAATTGATAGTAAATAGTGTCAATGTTACCAGACTCGGAATCGGCAATAAATCGGCGAGGCAAAAGAGCGAAGAGTTTTAATCGGATCGGGAAAAAATCGGGAAAAAATCGGCAAATTCATTAAATAAAAATATACACATATATTGAATTAAAAAAACCATTTTTCATTAATATTGGGTAAAGGTATGTCCAAACAATGCAGAATATCAATAGATGTCCAAAATATCATGAATAAATAAGTATCTCATATATGTTATGAGTCCACACATGATCCAAAGCACTGAGTCTTGAGTCCTTAGAAGCATATGCTTCTAAAAGTTTACAAAAAAGTTAAAAACTGCATACTAATCAGAAAAAAATCAGCAACTAAGAGTCTAAGACTCTTAAGAGTGAGAACTAGAAGCGATTCCTCCCACTCCTTCGCTTGCTTGACTCTCAAAGTTCTCCAAGTCATGAAGGCTGAAAAGAGGAGGCTCATCTAATTGAACCCATTCTGCCGCATTTGTAGCTTGCAAATCTAACTCTTCAAGGTCGATTGGTGAATGATCAATACCTGTCATTATCATGAGACATTGAAATGTGAATTAAAATTTCACTTTGAAGTTTGAACTTTAAACTTTTAAAGTACGAACTAGATTATGAAACCTTCAAATTCAAGCTCTCGAATCTCACCTTGTATTTGTTTGTTGCGAAGTCGTAGATTGTAATGGACAAATACAAGGTCATTCAAGCGCTTTTGTGTCAATCGGTTGCGCTTCTTAGAATGTATTTTCTCAAACATGCTCCAGTTGCGTTCACAACTTGAAGCACTGCATGCTTGGTTTAAGATTCGAATGGCAAATCTCTTCAAATCTGGCGTATCACTACCAAAGTTTTGCCACCAAAGACCTAGCAAGTGGTAAGGGTTTGTGAGTAGAAGACTAGAAGTACCAAATTAGTAAATAGTAAAAACTTAAAAAGAAAAGAAAATTTAATAAAACATTTAACATACAAAATAAAGTTTAAGCAAATTTAATGAATTGATGAAGCCTTCAAGCTGGGTACCTGGCAACATCTTTGACCTTTGTCTTATAGCACTGGTATAGGCAAACAATTTAGATGGTGCCCTATAATCTTGTAGTTGGGAAAATACACGACTTTGTTGTTCTGGATCAGGGAAGCACCTTTCCAAGCATGTCATAAGTCCTCTGCCAACCTCCCCATCCTCATTAAATTTGCTCTTATCATAAAAATATTGTGGGTTTAAGAAGTACCCAGCAGCATGTAAGGGGGAATGCAATTGCCTATCCCAACGTGCATCTATAATGTCCCAAAGAGGCATATACTTTGTCTCATCATCCCCATATCTTCTTTTGATGGCCTCCTTTGCGAGATCCATCGCCTCATAAATGTAACCCATAGCGGGTTTGTCACCATCAACCATCCTGAAAGTTCAAGCATTCAAATTTAAAGAAATATGAAACATTGTAAATAAAAAGAAGCTTGAAATGAAATTTAAAAAATGAAAAAGTTAAAAGACTAAAAGTACCTGAGAACTCTAACAAGGGACTCCGTCACAGCAATAATCTCTTCAGCATCTTTCCAGAAGCCATCATTAAACACAAGTGCAGCAATTTCGATGCCTTCAGGGGTCTTGGAATGTTTAGATCCCATCCACTCAGGTCCCAAGAACATCCTCTTCAAATTTATCTTTTGCTCAACCACAGATTGCAAAGATATGAAATTTGTTGCAAATCTAGTCATTGCAGGTCGAACAATTTCTTTACCTTCAGTGTATATTCTCATAGTGTTTAGGACAATAGTGTGGTTGTATAGGTATTTGGTTATGGATTTTGCCTTCTCCACAACCTCATGTATCCAATGAAGCTTACCAATGTCCTCAAGCATTAAATCTATGCAATGGGCAGCACAAGAGGTCCAAAAAATAGTGGGGTGCCTCATCTCAAAAAGTCTACCAGCAGCCATATAATTCGCTGCATTATCGGTGACAATTTGTACAACATGTTCTTCTCCCACTTCTTGAACGACTTCCTCCATCATTTCACAGATAAGTTGGGCAGTCTTAACCTTATCTGAAGCATCCACTGACTTGAGAAACATTGTGCCTGCGGGACAAGATACAAGGAAATTTATTAAAGTTCTATTCCTCTGATCTGTCCATCCATCACTCATGATGGTGCACCCTGTTTCTACCCATGATGAACGAAACTCAGCTAGCACAAGCATGACATCTTCAACACTCTCTAACAACATATCTGTCCTAAGGCTCTCTGATGTAGGGGCTTTGAACCCTGGACCTGCAGCAGCAATTGCATCAATCATAGCTTGCCAATAAGGACTTCTGGCACAGTGGAAAGGTATGTCAGAATAGTACCAAAAGTTAGCAATGGCCTTCCTTGCCTGACTATGGATATTTTTTTTCCAACCAGTGCCATCCAAGGTAGGTTGGGAACGGGGTTTTGTGCGGGGAGCAAAAATGGTGTTTATGTTTCCACCTCCAGTGTTGAAGGAAGGAGTTGAAGGACTCACATGGCTTTGAGTTTGACTTGGCCTTGGAGGCATGTGTGGAAAACTTGGGAATGGCATTTAGGATTCAACAGATTGAGGTGACATGGGGCTAGTGGCAGAAAAAGTATCTAGTTCAACTCCAACAGTTCCTATTTCAGCATTTTGCTTTGCTTTCTTGGCATTATGCTGCTCTAACATCTCAAGGGCCAAGGCTGCTTGGTGTTTGACATTGTCGTCAACCTTGCCGCAAATACCTATATCATGGCCAGGTATTTGTGCAAGGTGGAACTTGAATCTATAAATGCCTCCACTACATTTTGTTTTGCAAAATTTACAAAGGAGCCTGGGGTCTCCGGGAATCCTGTCACAATAAGCCCAAGCAAAGTCCTTCTCTCTCGGCATTGTTGTTGCTTTGAACTTGTGTTTAATTTGTGGCTTCTGTTAAGATTTGGAGTCTGGCTTCTATTTTATTTGTGGCTCCTGTGAAAGACAACAAAAAATCAAATTTAAAAATTATCCAAAAATTTACAATATGCTAGAAATTTAAATTTTAAAAAATTAAATGAAGACAGAACCCCTCTTTTTCCTTTCTGCTGGACCAATGCCATCAATTTGGTCTGTCCCCAAAAGAAAACACAGGGATTTATGCTGCCAGTTCCTGCCATTAGGTAACGTCCAGACTCCAAAGAAAGTCATGAAAGAAGCCTTGTAGGCTTGTACAGTATTCAGGTTTTGCTGGTAGAAATATGGTCTCTGTTGAATCAACAGTGTATGGATCTGGTGTTAGGGAGGCCCATTAACATGTTGTCTTGCAGGAACTAGGGAGACCATTGAAACAAGCAGCGAAAAGTTGCTTAAGCCTTATACACAGGGCACATTCATGAAGAGGATATGAACTGTTTTGATTAGCTAAAGAAGGCACACTAATCACTGCAACATAGCAGCACACTTTCCTCTTTTACAGCAGTTTGAAGGTGCATGCATCAAGAGAGGGTAACTTTTATATCTTGAGACTGCATGAGGATGCATTCTAGGACAGCACATAGTAGGTGCATGCCATCATAAGACTTCGATATATATCATGCAAGAATGGGGACACACTTAGCTGGAGGTGAGTCCTAATGCATGTGTAGAGGTAAGTTCTAAAAGGTTGATTACTTGTTTTGAGTCTTGACATCTAACGTACACTTCAACCCATAGCCAAACTCATGCACACACCTTAGCAACAGTTACTAACTTACTTGTCTGTTTGGTAAGTCAAAAGGATGCAGGGTAATGAAGGTTGCAGCCTGCAGGTGGGTTGGCATGAAGATGGTGAGACTCAGAAAGAATCACCGTTGCTTCCTGCACCAATGCTGTCAAGACATCAACAGCAACAAAGTCTGTCGAAATTGTGGAAATAAGCAAATCTATAAGAAGCACTTTGAGTGCTGTTACAAATAAACAGATATATCTGCAAATTTATATATAAAATGAGTGAACAACAAGAGATGATCTACAATCCTCTGTGATGGTATATTTATATACATTGGCTAGTCACGAGTGTGAAGGGGTAAACCGTAAGACCCTTGGTCTTTAATTATAAATTATTATTATTAAACATATTTATGTATGTCACATTGCCTATGCCTTTAAAATTTACGTCGAATATCAATATGATTTGAGAACTCAGAAAATTTACGTCGAATATCAATATGATTTGAGAACTCAGAAAACCCGAGCTACCTCTTTGTTACGTCAAACCTGGCCGCTGAAGGCTCACGCGTGACGCAGGTCGAATGCTGCTCTGTGGTGCCCGTGCTGCGGTTGAATGCTGCTCTGTGGTGCCCGTGTTGCGGTCGAATGCTGTTCTGTCGACTGAATAGTGAAGACTGCGGACTCGGGACTGTGCTCACTGCTATCAGTATCACTCTGCAGCTCTGCCTCTGCGCTATCCAACCAATGTATCACCGTTACACTTTGCCAACGCGCTATCAACCAATGTATCACTGTTAAACAATCGACGCATGTTATAAACGCAAACCGGAACCGAAAACCCTATTTGAAATTGGCGGGACTCGCTAAAAAATCGCAGAGTCGCGTAAATCGGAGGAATCGCGAGTCAAACTCGTTGACACGCCGAGTTTCAAATCGGGACTTTCTGCCGCTGAGCCGATTCATAGTCGCGATTAATCGCCGGAATCGGCGATTCCTGTTTCATTGAATAGTGTCTCAGAGGATTGGCAAGTGTTTGTCCAAAGTATATTGGGCGCAGACACTTTGCCAAAATGGGACAGGATGTGGGCTGATTTGCAGTAGGAGGAGTTGAAGCAAGCTCTGTTAAAGAGCTCCATCAGTGGTAGCAGTAGCAGTGGATTGAAGGGTGTGAAGGAAGAGGAGAATGTGGCCCTTGCATCGAAGGGTCCCAGTTAGGGGCAGGGGGAGCAGAAGAAGAAAAATAAGGACCTATCAAAGGTCAAGTGCTTCAAGTGTGGCGAGTTTGGCTGCTACAGTACCTAGTGTCCTCTCAAGAAGAAGGACAAGCAAGATCAATAGGCACCTCAACGGAAATAGACAAGCTTTCCTCCAGGCTAAAGGAAGAGTTTGCTATGTTCGCAGATATACCTCCAGGAGAGGTGGGGTGATTTCGTGCTGTAGCCCCAGAGAGATACAAAGAGTGGGCAGGGTCCTTGAGGAGTACACCTCATGGATCATTACCTGGCCCACAAGATTCAGTAGTAGGATGGATCAGTGGCAGTTGATGCAGTGAGTATCAGAGTGATAGTTGTGGACTAGTAGCAGTCAGATGCTGAGGAGCGCAGTTCAATGTTAACAAAAAAGCATGTGGCTCGGTGCAGAGTTAGCAGCAACACAGATTCTTCATGACAATGCAGAGTTAGCAACAACACAAATTCTTCAGTGACAGTGCAGAGGCTAGTAGCAGTCAGGACTTAGGAGACAGATGCATCATACTGAACAAAGATGATTCAGTATTTTGGATGCTTCTCAGTTGCAGTAGTTGTAGTTGCAGCAACAACAAATGAGAGGAAGGTGCAGAGTTGACAACAATATAGCAATGTCAGCAACAACACATATGTAGCATCAGAGTTGCGCTGTAGTTGGTGGGCAGTAGTAGCCAGACATCAACAACGTGATAGGAGGTGATACAGAGACAGGGTGTTGTGGCAGATGTGCAACACTAGAGAGAACACAGTCCTCGCTAAGAGGGAGTGTTAGTTTCTGTAGCATCGGATGTGTTCTAGCCACAAAATTTGGTGGAGAGGCTAGAATACATGAGATCTCCAAAACCCAAAAAACGTTTCTGGAAATTCCACCTAGAAATGACTTAATTTTATTATTAACCTATTTTTAAATGTTTCCTAAGTCTAAACTTAGGAAAATTGGTTAATTAATTAGAATTAATTAAGTCAAGGTGAGAATTCTCTAGAAACTTACACGGATTGATCCAGAAATGATCTGAGCCATTGATTAAGATTTAATCTTGGCCGTTGGAGTCCCAATAGGAAGATATAAGAAGGGATTAATGTGGTGATGGAGAAGACACTTCAGTAGTTCAATTTCCTTGGCAGATCCATTTCTAGAGAGTAGCAACAGTTGCTGGAGAGCCAAAGATTGAAGCAGAGACAGTGACAGGCAAAGACAATGATCCAGAGGAAGTTTCCCAGATCCGGAGAGGCGACATCAAGGAGGATGAGTTATTTCTAGTTAGGCAGTGCAAAGGACTGCGCAATTGCTTCAAAAGATGATGTAGGAGCATTTCATATTTAATTTTATGTAATTATTCAATTAAAGAATCTAATATTTTCTAGAATTAGTGAGTCATTCTAGAATTAATTAAGAGATAGGGAAGTTAGGATAGAATCCTAAAATTGAGAGGATAGCTCTCAATTTCCTCCAAATATCTAGGAGGAAGTTTCTCTAGAAGAGATTCGAGAGACTTCTCTCCTCTAAATAAATAGTCATGTAATCTTTTGGGAAAATCAAGTTTGAGAGTTTTGATTTAATTAAAACTTTGGAGTGTGATTTAATTTAATGAAAGTTTTTTTTGCGTGTTCAAGTTTGGAAGCGTTGCACCATTTTTGGTATCAGAGCGGTTCTGAGAATCGAGCATCTAGTTTTTGTGCCCAGTTAGTTTGGTACGGAAATGAGAATTGTTGATGCTATGAAGTATGTCATCGCTGGAGTAAGCCACGGATGTTAGTGCTGGTACATAAGGTTTAGCGTTGAGAGTGAGATTCTTTGTAGCTCGTTTGAGAAACCGTCATATTGCAGAAAGCGAGTGCTGCGAAGAATTTTCATGTGAGAACTAGCTGTGTGCGATTTTAAGTAATTAATTGTTGCATTTGTGTTGTTGAGGGCTTGTGTGTGAGAGCGGGTCGAAAGGGTGAGCAAGGCAATTAAGGAGGATTTTGTGCAGGGCCTAGAGCGTTAGGCGACTTTGGATTGATTTCAGCTGCAAGGCTTCGTTGATTGAAGCTGCAATAGCATTTCTTTTGAATAGTGTGATCACAGGAGTTCGAGTTTAGCAACAAAGAGCGCATCTCATGTTGATTTAATACGCACTGGTGTTTTCTGACAGTGTATACACAGTGCATATGTTGTTGTTTGCGTGACTCTGCAAGCTGGGAGGTTGAACACTGCATTTGTTGCTGGCTATTTTAGATATACGACATGGAGCACAACACGGGTATGGGCAGTGTCATGATAGTCTCTTCATCTAGTTCTGCGTATTAATGCGTGGATGCAGACATCATTGGAAAAAGGTTGAAGTAATTACATTGAAGATTATTTGTTCATCGAATTACCATATCTCTTTTTCACGCTGAAGCACCGTGATAGTTTTAAAAATATATAGTGGAGATTATTAATATAATTTTATGTAAGTGGAGACTACTTAAGGTGACTTTATGCTAGATGCTTCATAAAGTATTTTCAATATTTTTTTTTAAACAGAAACGGTTGAATTTTATTTATAAGTAGAGGTTGGGCATGGCCAAACAACCTCTATTACAGTCAATTGAGAGATTTCTGGCTTTTTTAGAATCCTCATAATCTGGCTTTACTAACAGAAGTTAACTGTTGTTTTTGATTCTTTTGGAGTGGCTGAGTGCTCTTGCGTTTCTCTTGTTTTCTGTATATCCTATCTTACATTTCCACTTTTCTTTGTTGCTTTGAAACTTGCCTGACTTAATATAATTCCTGCACTTGTATTAATCCCAACCCAAATAATATAAACCCACATATATTAAACTATATTAATATATATCCTGACCCCACCTCCTTTGTGTCCCGCGACTCTTCTGTACCCGACCCCATTACAAGGTTAACACCCCACCATAATCATCACGCGATAACCGTCAGGTCTTCCCCTGCCTAGATCGAACGCTTTTCGCGTCCCTCGCTGTCTGACCCTTAAATCCTCAGAAGTGCACGAGAAGGGCGGTTTTGTCTTGCCACACGTCATTCCCTCAGGTACATTGCGTCCGTTTAATAAAAATAGCCCAGCGGTTAGAAGCGGTACGATGAAAACCGCATACCGCTCCCTGTGTCATTAACGCCCCACCTTGTTCTGCGCGCGATAGTCGTCAAATCATCCCCTGCCTAGATCCGACACTTTTCGCGTCCCTCGCTATTCGACCTTTAACACCTCAAAAGCGCGCGAGATGGGCGGTTTTGTCCTGCCACGCAGTGTTCCCTCGGATACATCGTGTCCGTTTAATAAACACTGCCCAACAGCCATAAGCAATGTGATGAAAACCGCAAACTACTCCCCACGTCATTAACTCCCCTCCATATTCACCGCGCGATAACCATAGATCTTCCCCCGCTCGGATCTGACGCTTTTCGCTTCTCGCGCTGTCCGACCCTTAACACCTCAGAAGCGCGTGAGAAGGGCGGTTTTGTCTTGCCACACGTCAGTCCCTTAGGTACATCGCGTCCATTTTGAGACATAGTGCCCAACAGCCATAAGCGGTGCGATATAACCGCTTACCACTCCCCGCTTCATAAACAACGACCTCTGTTTGAATTCAATTCCGTGCCTTGCTAAAACACCAAAACACTGATGGCCCAAGCGATAAACCATTAACCTGTCGGTTCCGCTCGATGTTAATCCATCATGCCATTTTCCCATTCTTTCTCGTCCATGATTGTCAGCCTGTGCCAGAGCCTTGGTTTTGTGTATTCTTCTGCACTCATTTAAGTTTTGCAGTTTCATGGAGACAGTGCTTATGCATAGGGATTCAGACTCGCTACCTTGTCAAACCTGTTCGTGTTCAACTCTCCTTTTCTGTTAAGGAATTGGGTGCCTTTCAGCTTCTTCATCGTTTTTTGCTAGCATACCTTGAGCTAGAAGACATCCTTTGTTGGCCATTATATCAGCTTCCTTGTTCAGAGTTCTCAGGACATGGTAGGATGAGCAGGAAGTGAAATTTTGAGTCAACTTTCTTATTCTTTCAAGGGTCTTGTTTAGAGCAGTGCTATTGAGTTGGTCGCCCGTGTTAAGGATTTTAATCAGGATTTTAGAGTCCCCAAAGATTTGAAGGTTTTCCCCTCTGTTCCTCAGGGCCAGCTGACATGCTTTGAGCAGTCCGAGAATCTCGGCCTGATTGTTAGTGCTCTGTCCTAGGCCCCAACTGAAACTATCCTTTTTGTGCCCATCTTTGGAGTAAATTGTTCCTCCTGCACCTGATATCCTCGGGTTTCCTTTGGAGGCTCCGTCGAAGAATATCGTGACTTTGCCCTGATTTTTCCACCACTTTTTAAAATCCTCCTCAGAGATCCGAAGCCGCCACTCTGGATTGTGACTTGGCAGGGAGATATTCTTTTTGATGCTGGCCCGACTCAGGGATTCACCTATCCAGCTGAGCTCTTTAGGGAGTAGGGAATTGTCAGACTTATATGGTCTATTTTCAAAAGTTTCCAGCAGCAGAGCTTTGGCCTTGGCAGTCACTGAGTTGGTGGATTATAGTCTGTTGTTGAAGATGGCTTCATTCCTTGCCAACTAGATTCCCCAACAGATATATTTTGGGGTTGCATTCCAGATTTTATTCCATGTTGATTTGCTTTTCTGAGTGTGAGGATAGCGTTCCTTCCATGTTGCAAAGAGACTATCTGTTGAAATTTGGTACCAGAGGACAGGTGGTTCCCTTAGGCTTTGATCTTTGGCCTACGGAAAAGCGTCCAAAAGAATTTAATTTTTCTCCTAAAGTGACTTTATAATTTTATAAAGTTAAATCTAATTTAAAAGTGACTTTAAGTGATAAAGTTACTAAGTCTAATTTTAAAGTGACTTTTATAAAGTCAATGAAAAATTAGAAAGGAAAAGTGACTTTGCAAATAAATGACTAAGTGGGTCTTTATTAAAGTGGGGTGAATTAAAAAATAAAAAATGAGATTTAAATGAGCATTTAATCTCAGCCATTGATCTAAATCTATTTCAGCCATTGGATTTAGAGATCATCCAAAAGTCACTTGGGTCACCCAAAAGTCATTTGGAGTTATATTAAGGGAGGAAAAGGAGGAAAAGATCACATTCGATTCAATTATTTCATGAGCAAATTGGGAGAATGAGAGCAAGAGAGCAAGAGAGATTTCTGAGCAGGGAAGAGAAGGAGACAGCAGCTTGGCACACATTCCAAGGCAGCAGTTGAGCAGATTTGTACAGCTGATTCAGCACACAGTGAAAGGCAGATTTTGGCACGATTTTCGAGGAGAGGTTTGCACAAAAATGGAGGAGCAGTTTGCTGGTTTTTCTGCACGCAAAACGAGGGCCATACAACAACATTTAATTCTGAAAGTGGGCACGAAAATCAAGGAGACCGTACAACGTTTATTGCTGTCTTGCTTGCTGTAATTTCCAGTTTGCTGTGAAGCATGGGAAAAGAGATAAGTTGTAAATTTGCTTGCTGATTTTTTGCTGAAAATTTCTCACTGTAAAAGGCAATTTTCAGAAATAAAGAAGAGCTCTCAAACTGGTTTTCCCCAAGAGTTGTAGGGGGTTTTTCCAGGGTCACATTGACCAAAAATCTCAGTGTTTAAATGGCTGTTTATTACTGCTGATTTTTATTTCTCCAATTTCCAGCATTCTGTAAAATTTCCAGAATTTGTATTTTCAGCAAATTTATTTTTTTCAGCTTGTTAAATGTATGATTATGAGAAAGGGCATTTAACTATATGGGAGAAATAAGGAGAAACTGAAAACCGGGGTGGGAAAACAGAAATTTCTACATGGTATCAGAGCTTGAGTGCTGAAGGGCAGTTTGGGACAGCAAAAGGAAAAATTACAGTTGCTGATTTTTCACTCAGAAAATTCTAGCAAGCTGATTTTTTCATAAACAACAGTTTTATCTTTACTACAACAGTGCTATTTTTCAGTTTTAGGACAACAGGATGTCTTTGGGATTGAGGGTGGAGGATAGGTTGGATGGGCATATAAATTACAGCGTTTGGAAGGAGAGAATGCAAAGTATCATTGAGGAGGCATAAGTCTGGGATATCATGGTGCATACCACACAGAACCCTGTTGTTGTGCCTACTGATGCTACTCAGTTGACAACTTATAATAAAAAGAACAACAAGGGTAAGAGGTTGATTCTAGACGGAATCAAAGATCATTGCATTCCTCATGTGAGAGGAAAGAGCAATGGCCATGAGATGTGGACAACATTGTCCAATCTCTACCAGAGTACCAATGAGAACCGGAAGATGGTCCTGAAGGAGAAGCTGAAGAACATTAAGATGGGTAATGATAGTGCAGCTGGATATCTCACAAAGATTACTAATGTGCGAGATGAGTTGGCAGCGATTGGAGAGACCATTCTACCCACTGAGTTGGTGCGGATTGCAGTGAATGGCCTCCCCCGTTCATGGTTGAACTTTGCTGATGGAGTTTGTGCACGTGAGACCCTTCCCACATGGGAGAGGTTTTGGGATGATTGCATTCAGACAGAGATCAGGAAAGGTCAGCTTGGGGCAGCCAAGCCAGTTGAGCAGGATGAGGATGTAGCACTGGTGGCAGGAGGCAAGAAAGGCAAAGGGAAGAAGCAGGCTTCCACAAGCAGTGGTGGGGCCAAAGGCAAAGGCAAAGGTAAACAGGGGAACACACAGAAGGACTATTCCAAGGTGAAGTGTTGGAATTGTCAAAAGATGGGACACTATGCAGTTGTGTCCAGAGAAGAAGAAGAAGAAGGGGAAGAACCAGGACGTGGCAGCTTCAGCAGAGATTGAGGACTTTGCTGGTCGTTTTGACCGAGAGTTTGCGTTCACTAAGTGTGAGTCCTCTAGAGTAGGATCACCTGCCACACAGGTTCAGAGGGAGCATGCTTTTCCCTCGATTAGCGAAGCATCTTCAGGTATCTGGTATGTGGACAGTGGGGCTTCACGTCATATGACAGGAGTCCATGAGTACTTCTCAGAGCTTTCAGAGAGTGGCACTGATATTGAGGTAGTACTCGGTGATGACAGAGTTGTTAGAACAGTTGGGGTGGGGACAGTGACATTTCAGAGGGAGTCCAAACCTCCCTTGAAGGTGTCAGAGGTTCTTTATGTGCCAGGGATGAGGAAGAACCTCATATCCGTCTCAGCTTTGGAGGACAGAGGATATGAGGTACTGTTCAGGGGAGGACAGGTGTTGATGTATCCCAGGGGCACTCCAGCTGATTCAGCTAGAGTGATAGGAGTACGCCATGCAAAGGTGTACAAGTTTGCATTCCAGCCCCTTTTGGCATTGAGCAGTAGTACCGACAACAAAGCTAGCAGTTCTGAGCTGTGTGAGATTTGGCACCGCAGGATGGGACATATGTATCATGGAGCCTTGAAGACATTGCGGGAGATCACTACAGGTGTGCTAGATTTCAGTACTGATCACTTTTGATACTTGCAGAGGTTGTGCGATGGGCAAATTTGCCAAATCCCCTTTTCCCAGCAGTGACAGCAGAGCGACGAGGATACTTGATTTGATTCATTCCTATGTGAGCGGTCGGATGTCTCATGTTTCCTTGAGTGGATATGAGTACTATGTTTTATTCATTGATGATCACTCCAGGAGGACCTGGATTTATTTTTTGAAGACCAAGAGTGAGGTCTTCAAGCGGTTTCAGGAGTTTAGAGCTCTTGTGGAGACTCAGACAAGTCGAAAGACCAAGTCCTTGAGGTCGGACAATGGAGGAGAGTACACCCTTGGAGAGTTTGTTGACTATTGTGCGGAGGCAGGCATTAGGAGGGAGTTCACTGTTCCTTACAACCCCCAGCAGAACGGGGTTGCGGAGAGGAAGAACAGATCCATCATAGGGGCTGCCAAAGCCATGTGACATGATCAGGGGTTGCCATTGTCTTGTGGGCAGAGGCCTGCAACACAGTTGTTTACTTGCAGAACAGGAGTCCGCATCGTGCCTTGGGGCACATGACTCCGGAGGAGGCTTTCTCTGGGAAGAAGCCTGATATTTGTCATCTTCATATTTTTGAATGCATTACATACTCCCATATACCCAAGGAGAAGAGGACCAAACTAGAGCCCACCGCAGAGAAGGATATCTTTGTGGGCTACAGTGAGACCTCAAAGGCCATTCGGATTTACATTCCTGCACAAAGGAGAGTTGTTGTCAGACGGGATGTGAAGTTCGAGGAGGACAGGGCCTTTAGGAGGTCACGGGAGTTAGAGTATCTGGATCAGCCAGACCCTCAGCAGCAGTTAAGTCAGTCGCAGGGATCCAGTGGGCAGGGATCAGGAGGATCTGGAGGTACATCTATGAGGATGTCAGGTCCGTCAGTGAGCAGTGGCTCGCTGAGCCAGAGGGGTGGTGCTCCGGGCAGCATGCAGAGCAGTTCACAGAGCAGTTCACTAGGGAGTCCATTGATGGACAGTTCACACGGTACCTCAGCTTCTACAGGTTTAGGTGCAGGCATGAGGACAGCAGACAGACAGTCAGGAGTTCAGGCTACTGATGGTGATGAGGAAGAGGAGTTTCATTCTCCTATGGGAGAAGCATGCTTAGGGAAGAGAAAGCCCAAGTGGCTTCAGGACACCTTGAGAGATGCCACATCTGTTGCTGAGCCGAAGAGGCCGGTCAGAGAGAGTAGACCACCTGAGAGGTTTTGTAGCTATATGGCGATGGTTACCAGCATCCTTGACTCTGAGCCTTCTAGCTATGAGGAGGCAGCTAGCCAGCAGGTCTGGAGAGAGGCCATGCAGGAGGAGTATTCTTCTATCATGAAGAATGATGTTTGGGAGGTGGTGCCGAGGCCTGAGGGCAAATCCGTGGTTACTTCCAGATGGCTTTACAAGGTAAAGCATGCTGCAGATGGCAGCATTGAGAAATTCAAAGCGAGGTTTGTGGCTAGAGGGTTCTCCCAGGTAGAGGGAGTTGATTATGAGGAGACCTTCGCTCCCGTGGCTCGATATACTTCGATCCGCTCCATTATATCGATAGCAGCAGAGATGGGTTGGAAGATCCACCAGATGGATGTGAAGACCGCATTTCTCAATGGCTTCATACAGGAGGAGGTGTACATTGAGCAGCCACAGGGCTTTGAGGTGCATGGGAAGGAGTCCCATGTGTGCACACTGAAGAAGGCCCTTTATGGCCTGAAGCAAGCTCCCAGAGCTTGGTACTCCAGGATAGATACATATTTGCAGGGGATGGGTTTCACAAAGAGTGAGGCAGATCCGAACCTTTACTTTATTGTGATTGGTGAGGAGCCTCTCATTCTGGTGCTGTATGTGGATGACTTGATCATTACAGGTGCAGAGAGACTCATAGAGCACTGCAAGAGAGATCTTGCGACGGAGTTTGAGATGAAGGACATCGGCTTGATGCATTACTTTTTGGGTTTGGAGGTGTGGCAGGAGGAGGGGCATTTCTTCCTGGGGCAGGGGAAGTATATTGTGGACATCCTTAGCAGATTCCACATGGAGGATTGTAGACCCATGTTGACACCGATGATCACCAACTGGAAGAAGCTTCATGCTTCGGATTCCAAGTTGGTGGATCCCACATTGTACAGACAGCTGATTGGTTCCTTGATGTATTTGGTTTACAATAGACCAGATATCTGTTTTGCAGTCAACACGATGAGTCAGTTTATGTGTGAGCCTAGGAAAGTTCACTGGGTGGCTGCAAAACACATTTTGCGGTGCTTGCAGGGGACAGTGGATTATGGTCTGGACTACAGGCAGGGAGATGGAGTGAGATTGGCAGGATACACTGATTCTGATTGGGAAGGTTGTGCTTCTGATAGGAAGAGCACTTCAGGGTGCTGTTTTGGGTTGGGTTCAGCAGTAGTGTCATGGTTCAGCCGGAAGCAGCTGTCAGTAGCACTGAGTTCAGCGGAAGCAGAGTATATGGCAGCCAGTCTAGCTAGTTGTGAGGCTATCTGGCTTCGCAAGATGTTGTTTGGCTTATTTGGTCAGTCGTTGAGACCTTCAGTGATTTACTGTGATAATCAGAGTTGCATTAAACTCACGGAGAATCTAGTATTTCATGACAGGTCAAAGCATATCGGGATCAGATATCATTTCATCAGAGACTATGTTCAGAAGGGAGCTGTGAAGCTTGAGTATATTTCCACTGATGAGCAGGTTGCAGATATCCTTACCAAAGCCTTACCACGGGGCAAGCATGTCTACTTCAGAGACAAGATGGGTGTGGTGAGGAACACCTTCCTCGGTAAGAGGGAGTGTTGAAATTTGGTACCGGAGGACAGGTGGTTCCCTTAGGTTTTGATCTTTGGCCTAGGGAAAAGTGTCCAAAAGAATTTAATTTTTCTCCTAAAGTGACTTTATAATTTTATAAAGTTAAATCTAATTTAAAAGTGACTTTAAGTGATAAAGTTACTAAGTCTAATTTTAAAGTGACTTTTATAAAGTCAATGAAAAATTAGAAAGGAAAAGTGACTTTGGAAATAAATGACTAAGTGGGTCTTTATTAAAGTGGGGTGAATTAAAAAATAAAAAGTGAGATTTAAATGAGCATTTAATCTCAACCATTGATTTAAATCTATTTCAACCATTGGATTTAGAGATCACCCAAAAGTCACTTGGGTCACCAAAAAGTCATTTGGAGTTATATTAAGGGAGGAAAATGAGGAAAAGATCACATTCGATTCAATTCTTTCATGAGCAGATTGGGAGAAGGAGAGCAAGAGAGCAAGAGAGATTTCTGAGCAGGGAGGAGAATGAGACAGCAGCTTGGCACACATTCCAAGGCAGCAGTTGAGCAGATTTGTACAGCTGATTCAACACACAGTGAAAGGCAGATTTTGGCACGATTTTCGAGGAGAGGTTTGCACAAAAATCGAGGAGCATTTTGCTGGTTTTTTTGCACGCAAAACGAGGGCCATACAACAACATTTAATGCTGAAAGTGGGCACGAAAATCGAGGAGACCGTACAACATTTATTGCTGTCCTGTTTGCTGTAATTTCCAGTTTGTTGTGAAGCATGGGAAAAGAGATAAGTTGTAAATTTGCTTGCTGATTTTTTGCTGAAAATTTCTCATTGTAAAAGGCAATTTTCAGAAATAAATAAGAGCTCTCAAACTGGTTTTCCCCAAGAGTTGTAGGGGGTTTTTCCAGGGTCACATTGACCAAAAATCTCAGTGTTTAAATATGTTTTAATGACTGTTTATTACTGTTGATTTTTATTTCTGCAATTTCCAGCATTCTGTAAAATTTCCAGAATTTGTGTTTTCAGCAAATTTATTTTTTTCAGCTTGTTAAATGTATGGTTATGGGAAAGGGCATTTAACTATATGGGAGAAATAAGGAGAAACTGAAAACCGGGGTGGGAAAACAGAAATTTCTACACTATCAACTGAAGTCTGTTATGGGATTTGGGAGTTGAGCCCCATCATTGCTTTCAGCCAGACTTCTTGAGAGAAGGCGCAGTCTATGAATAGGTGATCGATCGTTTCCTGGGCCTTGCAGCAGAGAGGGCATTTGTGGGGCCCAATGATTCCTCTTTTCTCTAATTTATCTCCAGTGAGGGTCCTTCTGTGCATGAGTGTCCAGCAGAAGAAGTTGATTTTTTGGAGTCCAAATGGGTCCCAAACATGCTGCCAAAGCTGTATAGTGTGGCTCTGATGTTGTTGTTCTTGTAGAGCTGCAAAGCCCAGCCTTGCTGAGTAAGCTCCGGACATCTCCCAGCCCCACTTGTCCCTCGAATGGAGATGCACAAGACCCAGACCATATAGTTTATCTAGTAATTGATGGAGTTGAGGGAGCATCCAATCAGGGGGGCGATGGAGGGCCCAGTTACTCCAGTTCCCTCCTGAATCCCAAGTGCATATGTCAGCAAGTCTGTGGATACCTTTTTGGATGAGCCAGTTATGCAACTCTGCTATTTCCGGTGTAAGATTTAGGGGTTGGAAGCCCATGATCTTGTCATCCCACAGTCTAATTCTTTTCCCATTTCTTGGTATTCTATAGAGCTGATCTTTAAAGAAGTTCCAACCTTGGCTGCACAACTTCCACAACGTGGTTCCTTTGTGGGATGTTCCTTCTTCCATATTCTTTATTGAGAGTTCGTGCAGATATTTTTTAATTAGAACTTGACTTACAGGGTGTCTTTGGTTTGAGAAGATTTTCCAGAGGATCTTCTCTCCCATTGCCAAATTGGCCAACCCAAGATCTCTTACATGAAGTCCACCTTCAAATGTTGGCCTTTTCACTATGTCCCAGCTTACTATATGAATTTTTTTTGGTTTCCCTTTTCTCCTTGCCATGGAAAATTTCGGATCAACTTTGCTATTTGTTTGGTGATCATTTTTGGAGCTAAAAGGAACGAAGCCTGGTAGATAGGAAGGGATGAGAGAACTGACTTGACCAGAGGGAGCTTCCCGGCTATGGTAAGCCACTGTCTACCCCAAGTAGTCATTTTTGCCTTGATTTTGCTGATAGTTTCCATCCAATGAGGGGCCTTAGTGGTACCCAAGGTTAAAGGGAGGCCAAGATACTTGAATTTTTCCCAAGAGACATATCCTGTGAAGCCCAATGCTTCGGCAATCTTGAGTATAGATTGCTGGTCTACCACCCAGCCATACACTACACTTTTCCTCTTGTTGACCATAGCTCAGGAGACTCTGCAGAAGCCTTGGATTACTCCATTGAAGGCTCTTACTATTTTAATGGAGGCTCCTCCCATAAGGATAGAGTCATCGGCGAACAAGGCATGATTGATTGGGGTTGTTCCGGTTATCGCCCTGATGCCAGGAAGTGTCCCATTGAGCTTCTCATTTGTGAGCTTTCGGCTTAGAGAGTCTGCCATCAAAATATACAGGGAGGGGGACAAAGGGCAGCCTTGCCTGATTCCCCTCGAGGCTTTGAAGTAATTTGTCGGCTTGCCAATTACTAGAGGGGCTATCCAAGGTTTTCCAATGCATGCTTTAATCAATTTTACAAATTCAGAACTGAAACCAAATGCAGAAAGAACTTGGAGGAGGAAGGAGTGCCTTAGTCGATCGAAGGTGTTCGCCATATCTAGTTTGATGAGCATACCTTGCTCTTTGCGTTGATGGCTAGAATGGATGATTTCTTGCACCTGTATCATATTGTCCAGGATATGCTTGCCTTTGACAAACCCTCCTTGATTGGGTGAGATGAGTTTTTCCAGCAGAGGCTTTACTCTATTAGCAAGTAACTTCGTGAGAATTTTGTAGGACGCATTACAAAGCGAGATTGGCTTGAATCTGTCGAACGCCTCCGGGTTGGCTTCTTTGGGAATTAGAGCTAGGAAGGTGAAGTTTGCGCTTCCTCCCACTTTGGCTTTTCGAAGGAATCCTTTGATCATTCGATACAAATCAGCCTTGATGATGTCCCAACAGATTTTGTAGAAGTGTATTGAGAATCCATTAGGTCCTGGGGTTTTGTCTGGTTCCATCTTCCATATGACATAGGAGTGATGCGTTGTCCTTCTTGTTAACAATCCTTGGAACGTGCTCGAGGAAGTCATGAGCTTCCTCATCATCCTCCACGCCTCCTTCTTCGAACAACTGCTGAAAATGAGAGGTTGCCACCTCTTTTATCAGAGTTTTGCCTTTGAGAACAGTCCCATCTGGCGAGGTGATTTCAACAATGTGGTTTCTATAAAGACGGGTTCGAATTTGCTTGTGGAAGAAGGCTGTATTTTTGTCTCCAGACGCAAGCCAGAGATTGTGTGACTTGAGCCTCAAGTATTCTTCCTCCTCTCTAAATGTTCGGAGGGTGCTGATTTGGTGTTCTTGCTCACTATGAATTTTTTCTCTATTTATGTCTTGAATCTCCAGGCCCATTTGGAGATCCAGCAACTACGTTGTGCTATGTTTTCATTGGGTAGTGGGAGAATTTGTGGGCTTTTTTATCCATTGCTTCAGGGCTACTTTGGTGGCTTTTATCTTTTGCTCCCAAACATAGCTGGGTGATCCAAGAACATGGATGGACCATGCCTTATTCACTGTATCCAAAAACCCTTCTTTGTTTGCCCATAATGGGCTGAACCGAAAGGGGATTGGCCCCAGGTTTTCTTCTTCTTCCAGCAGAAGGAGGATGGGTTTATGGTCTGAGTTCCACTTTGGCAGAGTTTTTGTGGAGATGATCATCTTCTTGGAGAGGAAGGAACTCTGAAGAAGGAATCTATCCAGCCTGGCTGATATGTGCTCCTCCCCTATTCTGTTATTTGTCCATGTGTATAGCCCTTTTTTTGGCTTGAAATCCAATAAATCCCATTGTTGAATTAGGTTTTCCACTAAGGGAAGAAAGCGATCCTTGCTGCTGGTTCCTCCTCTTTTTTCCTTTGGGTCTAGGATTAGATTGAAGTCTCCGACAATAATTATATTGTTGAGGGAGTATGCTTCCAAAAAATCAGTCAGAGTTTGCCAGCATTGTTCCTTTTTTGTATAGAGGACATGTACATAGAGATTAAAGAGAGCAAAGTTTATCTTACTTAATAGGTGTCAGAGTTCGGTGTAAATCCAGTGCTGCTTTCAAGCTGAAATTTACTGGTAGGGGTTGGGGCAACACCTCCCTTGGGAGGCTTGGCTCTAGTATTTTTGCCGATAGACATCTCTATAGTGGCCTGACTGCCTTGCATTTTTTGTCTCTTTGCTTCTTCTTCTCTGGCCTCTCTGTGAGATTTCCTCCCCACTCTTTTCAAGGGCCTCTCAGTTGTTTCATCTTTCGAGGATCCCGATATCTCTAGGGTCTTCTTTCTTGTCATATCTGCATAGGTTGGGGAGCTAGAGGCACCTTTTGGGGATGCGATTTGGAGAGGGACTGATTCCTCTTGCCTTTTGTTTTCTTCCATGTTGTTAGCCTGCTATTCAACCTCTTTATCTGCTAGATCTTGGAGTTTTTCTGGTGTGCTGAGTATTTCAAAGGGATTTGTGGATATGTCTGCTCTTGGTGGGACTGAGCTTCCTTCTGCTTGGGCTTCGGGAGGAGCAACCCCACCAGTGGACAAGGCTTTCCCTTTGTTCCTGTTGCTCTGCGTAGTTGTTCCTGATTCTTGCACCTAAGTCCATTGATCTCCTTTCTCCTTCTCAACTCCATCCTCTGATTTCTGTTTACAGTGCTTGGCAAAATGCTCGTAGCCATGGCAGTGCGGCATTTAAATGGGAGTTGCTCATAGTCTAGCACTTGTATGTGTGTCCAATCAACCACCGTGAGTTTAATGGCCTCAGGGAGACCTTCCTCCAGGTCTACTTCTACATAGATTCTCGCACAGGAGTACTGATCTCTTCTTTTTGCTCGATCGATGTATTTGTCTAGCTCGTTGCATATGGTTTCTAAGGATTTAGGGTTCCAACAGTGCAGAGGTAGATGGGGCAATCGCACCCAGACCGGGACAGTCAAGGGCACATCTCGAGTCGGATCGAAGTCTGGTGTCCATTGATTCAGATAGAGACCCTAAGGCCCCATGAAATATGGGTCGTTTCTGAATATGAGGTTCCTGTCTTCTGTTGCTTCAAATACAAATACAAATAAGCCTTTGCCAATGAAATGACTTTTTATTCCTTCCTTGACTAAAGATTGCTAGTTCCTTTGCAGCCAGGCTTCTACAACTTTAAGCGAGGGTCATAAGCCTGTGAAGTGTCCAATAAGCGCTTGATTTGCTAGGTTTAATGCCGCTTTGCAGGGTTCTTCAGTCGACAGAGCAACTGTGGGGATGGATTCCATTTTTTTTACAAACTTCTGCTGGTTTTCGGTTGCTAGCTGTTTATTGCATGCCACAACTAGATCCTAGAATGCAACTAGCTCAGGTGGAAAGGGTGAATCCTTTTCGCGGCCCCCTCCTGGGGCCATGGCTCTGGAGCTGTGCGCAGTTTCGTGGTTGGTTGTGGCTCTTCATGCGCTCCCCAAGCTTCCTCCTACCGCCCTCAGATGCTGCACCAGTCTCCCGCTATCTGGTTCCTCGCACGCAGGCTGCACCAGACTCTCCTCCTCTCCCCCTTGACAGTATTTTTAATATTTAATTATTATTTTGAAAAGTCATAAAATCTATGAAGTGAAATTTATTTTATTATTAAGAGTGAGTTTAAGAAAGGGTTATTATCCTTTATTTTAATTAAAAAATAAAAATAGAAATGGCCCATAGAGCTAGAGGAGCCAGAGGAGTTGGAATTAGTCGAGGAAGGCCAACTACAAATCAAGTTCTGCTTGATGAAGTAAGACATATTAGAACTAGATTGGACGCATTGGAGACAACACGTCAAAGAGATGTCGACATCGGTGATATCAGTGAAGCGGAAGAAAGCTCAAAAGAAGAAGCTGAAGAAGAAACTCTAGAAGAGAAGATGGTCAAGATGATTGCAGGAATAAGTACCAAGCCAAGATTGGACGTGCCTATGTATGAAGGAAATTTAAATCCTGAAGAATTGATTGATTGGATTGGCGCCATGGATAAATATTTCGACTATGAAAATGTAGCTGATGAGAAGAAGGTTAAGTTCGCAGTGACCAGATTAAAGGGACATGCTGCACTTTGGTGGGATAGTGTGCAAGTCGAATGAAGAAATAGAAACAAAGGAAAGATCACTAGTTGGGATCGAATGGTGGCCAAGCTCAAAGGTAAATTTCTTCCTCGAGATTATCAGTTAAATCTTTTTCGTCGAATGCAAAATCTCAAGCAGAAATTTATGTCTGTAAAAGAATATATAGAGGAGTTTTATAGATTGAGTATAAGATCTGGTCATATGGAAGAAGATGACGAAAAACTAGCTAGGTACATTAATGGCCTAAGATTTGAACTACAAGATGAATTGGATGTTTTGTCTGTAAAAACTGTTGAAGAAGCTTATCAGAGGAAGTTTTAGTGGAAGATTTCAAAGAGAAGAAGGCAATAGTTCACAACAGGCAGAATCATCAAGAGGAGACTTTAGAGGACGAAGACCATATCAAAGAGGTAGAGGTCGATCTTTTGTGGTAAGATGTTATATATGTAACAAAGTTGGTCACAAGGCTAATGAATGTATAGAAAGATTTTCTAATCAAGGAAGCACACATATAACACAAATTGATACAATCCTCCACACATGAAAATGCACCTGAAACTGGTTAGTCCTTGATGATGAAAAGAACTATTTGTAAGTCAGGAGGAAAATGTTGTAAAGTTATCATTGATAGTGGGAGTACTGTTAATTTAGTATCTACTGAAATGGCAGAAAAGTTAAAATTAAGAAAAACTAAACACCCTACTCCCTACAAAGTTTCATGGTTGCAAAAAGGACATTAGATATTAGTTAATGAACAATGTGAAGTGGAGTTTCAAATAGGAAGTTATAAGGATAAAGTTCTTTGTGATGTTATGCCTATGGATGTATGTCATATCTTGCTTGGAAGGCCATGGCAATATGACAAGAAAGCAATGCACAATGGAAAGAGCAATACCTACACTTTTGAAAAGGATGGTGAAAAGCATGTACTTTTGCCTTTGAAGAATGAAAAAGCACCAGAAGAAGACCAATCCAAGGTAATGTTACTTAGTAGGAAAGAATTTCTTCAAGAAATCAAGCATGAGAGATAAATTTTGCCTTGATCGGTAAGCCAAAGGTAGTCCTCACAAGTACAAATTTCAATGATCTTCTAGAATAAATTTAAAATATGTTGAATGAATTCATTGATATTGTAGTACATGACTTGCCTGATGAATTGCCTCCCATTAGAAGCATTAGCCATCATATTAATCTTATTCCAGGTGCTAGCCTTCCAAACAAAGCAGCGTACACTCCAAAAGAGAACGAAGAGATTAAAAATCAAGTGCAGGATTTGCTAGATAAAGGTCTTATTTGAGAAAGCTTAAGTCTATGTGTTGTTCCAATAGTATTAACTCCAAAGAAGGATGGTGGATGGAGAATGTGCACAGATTCTCGAGCAGTCAACAAAATTACAATCAGGTACAAGTTTCCATTACCCCTTATTGATGATCTTATAGATTGTCTAAGTGGTGCTGCATATTTTTCTAAAATAGATTTAAAAAGTGTATATCATCAAATTAGAGTCAGAGAAGGTGATGAATGGAAACAACATTTAAAACTAATAATGGCTTATATGAATGGTTGGTAATGCCCTTCGGACTTACCAATGCTCCCAACACTTTTATGAGGCTAGAGAATGAAGTTTTAAAAGAATTCATTGGAAAATTTGTTATAGTTTACCTTGATGATATCTTAATCTACAGTCAATCCAAAGAAGAGCATTTAAGACATCTTAAGTGGTTTTAATGAAGCTACAATAGGAGAAATTGTTAATCAATCTAAAGAAGTGTAGTTTCATGAAGATAAAACTATTGTACTTAAGCTTTGTGATTTCAAGAAAAGGCCTAAAGATGGACTAGGAGAAAGTAAAGGCCATAATCAATTGGCCAACTCCAAGAAGCATTTCAGAGGTAAGAAGTTTTCATGGATTGGCAAGCTTCTACAGGAAATTCATTAAAAATTTCAGTGGCATATGTGCTCCAATTGTAGAAACTATTAAGGAGAAAAATCAACCATTCCATTGGACAAAAGTAGCTAATAAAAGTCTCCAATTATTAAAGAAAAAGATCATAGAACAACCTATTTTATCACTACCAGATTTTAATAAGTTGTTTCAGGTTGACACTGATGCCAGTAGAACTGCAATAGGAGCTGTTCTAAGTCAAGAAGGAAAACCACTTGCCTACTACAGTGAAAAACTTAATGAAGCCAAGCAAGCCAAGCAAAAATACTCTTCTTATGATAAAGAATTCTATGCCATGATAAAGAAACAGAGACAGAAAGTGAGATACAGGTTGAAGGAAGAACTCAGAGCAACTGAGTATGAGGAAGCAGCTCACAAAGGTTTTGATACAGGTGATGAACAATCTTTTGAAACTGTCGTGAAGATTGAGAAAGATGAAGAAAGAGAACAAAATCCAAATTTTGTTCTTATCAGAGATGAAGAACAATACTTGAATGGAATGCTCGTCAGGGATGATGAACCAAAGATAGAATGTGAGGATGGACAACTTCTAAAAGTTGTTGTAAATCTGAAGATTGAAGAATTCGTTGGCAACATCGAGACAAATTTCAATCAAGCAGAGCAAAGAGTTCAGGAAACAAGTTTACAAGCATGGGATAAGAGTGAAGGTATACTGGTCTGGTCATGTACTCTTCTTTTGATGGTTTTCGTGGTTAGGAAAATTCCTCTTGAAATGGTGAGCAGAAGTATGGTGAAGACAAATGTTTTGCAGCGAGAAAAGCAGGAGTGGAGTTACAGTAAAGTTCGAGAAGCGGATGTAGAAGGACAAGAACATGAACAAAATTATATATGGGATCCAGGAAGACACGACAACAAGACTCATGGTCAAGAGGCCATGGAATTTTTCTACTTGGGTAGTATGATGCAAGAGCATCTCATATTTAATTTTATGTAATTATTTAATCAAAGAATCTAGGATTTTCTAGAATTAGTGAGTCATTCTAGAATTAATTAAGAGATAGGGAAGTTAGGATAAAATCCTAAAATTGAGAGGATAGCTCTTAACTTCCTCCAAATATCTAGGAGGAAGTCTCTCTTGAAGAGATTCAAGGGACTTCTCTCCTCTAAATAAATAGTCATGTAATCTTTTGGGAAGATCAAGTTTAAGAGTTTTGATTTAATTAAAACTTTGGAGTGATTTAATTTAATGAAAGTTGTTTTTGTGTGTTCAAGTTTGGGAGCGTTGCACCAAAAGAGCAACTCAATTTACCTGGAGGCAAAATCTGTTATATAAAAATAAATCAAGTCTGTAATTAGTAATTAATTAGGCAAAGGGCATGATCCATTCACCCAGAGGCACCCAAGGCAATATTTAAGCCAGGGGTCTCCCACATTTGTAATCATCTTTCAATTTATCAATAATATATGTATTTATTCAGAGTGATTCACCTCATTTGGTGTCAGAGCAAAGTCGATCTTCGGAGCGCTTCCCCTGCTGCACAACCCTGTCATTCTTCCCTCACTATTTGTTCCGCTGCTATCTGCGTCCTCTGTCCACACCTTGTTTCGCTGCTATTTGCGTCCTGTTCTGCCTCGTTCTCCTACCACTAACCACGACCATCATGCAAGACTTCTGCTGCTACTACCTTCTCCATCGTCCGCTGTTAGCCCCTTCTTCGACAGCCGACGCCACACCTCTTGATAGCGTTCTCAGGTCAACTTGGTGACATTCGTGGATTATTCAACCCATTCAACCGACACATCTTATCGACTCCATCATTTGGAACATAAGGGTTATATAACTATATAGTATATAGTCAAGTGATACTATATATTATAAAAAAAATCATTATATAATTAAATTAATTAATTAATTTTAATTATTTAAAAAAATAAATAATAATAATAATTTAATTAAATAAAAAATTAAAAAATAAATTAATTAAAGCAAAAAATAATAATAATTTAATTATTTAAAAAAATTAAGTTCAAGTTAAAGAAGAGGGTTAAGCTGGATAATTATACTCCACCTCATACCCAATCAATGTCATCATCAATGTCGATGGCCGATTTTAGTAAAAAAATGATTGATCTTGAGAATAAGGTTACTAGACATTACAATGAAATCAAGGAGCTCTAGAGTACAACAAAAGAATAGAGAGTCGGCTCGAGTAGAACCATAACGAATTTAAAAGGGATCATGCAATCCTTTCAAATAAGGTGGATCTAAATCATAATCAAGCAATGGTGATGTTGACCTGTATTTGTGACAAGTTGAATATTACACCTGATCAAATATCTCAGAATAATGAAGCTACTCAACATCTCAATTCTCTGGATACATCAAACTCGTCAGATTCACATGAGAACCCTGAGTCTCCAAAAGCATCGTCCATTCCCCATCAACAAAATAGTAACACAAATTTTCAAAATATGCAGCTTTGGAATCAATACTCAAATATGCAGCTCGCGAATCAATACCCCTTCTTCACTCCGTCAGTTGCTACATATCAACGAAGAGCAAAACTTGAGCTCTCCAAATTTGATGGTAACGAGAAGTGCAATGTTGCGTGGTTCAATAAAGCAGAAGAATATTTTGAGATTTACAGTATTGACAATGATGATGAAAAGATCAGGCATGCGTCCATGCAAATGGAAGGTGAAGCATATAATTGGTATATGTGGTGGAAGAAGATGACACTTGCTATCAGTTGGAAGAAATTCAAAAATGCATTCTTTAAGAGGTTCCAAGGTGTCAAGGAAGAAGAGTTCTTCTCAATACTCACCAGACTACAACAAAAATGAGATGTGGACAAATACACTCGAGAATGGGAAACATTATCTACCCGAGTACCTAGGTTATCAAAAATTCGTCTCTTTGAATCATACACCACGGGACTAAAACCCCATCTCTAGGCTGAGCTTGAGCTTCATGACATCACTTCTATAGAAGTAGCAAGGTAGAAGGCGAAAACAACTGAAAAGAAGCACGAAAAGATGCAGTGGCCAAAAGTTGAAAGAGTATATTCGAGACGAAGATTTCCCCGAGCTGCGAACACGGATAACAAAAAATATGTTCCACCACATCTTTGTGAAGGAGAAAAAACTAACTTGGAAATGCAAAGAATGAAAGAGGGCAAGTGCAAATGTTGTGGCGAAAAATGGGACCCTAAACATAGGTGTGCTAAAGGAAAAGAAACCAAGAAGCTGTATAAATGTGAAGCAACTAATGATTCAAACAGTGAAGAATCAGACGTAGAAGAAAACGAAGATTCTCCAGAATTTTCTCCAAAATCAGATAACGAGAATATTTCGCAAGTGTCATTATCGGGCATGACAGGTATATCTTAGCCCCAGATATTAAAGTTAAAAGGACACATCAAGAAAGCAATGTAATGGTTCTGATCGATACTGGAAGCACCCACAACTTTATGGACTCAACTATGGCGAAAAGACTCAACATTTTCACGTTTCCCATGCCCAACATGAAGGTTATGGTAGTTGACGGTAAGAAAATTGAAAAAGTAGGGAAATGCCATAAAGTCAAATTACAGATTCAAGACTATAATCTAGAATCTCCGTTCTACACTGTACCATTAGGAGGAGTGGATGTGGTCCTAGGTATCCAATGGCTTCAAACCCTAGGTACTTACTCTGCCAACCATCAAAAGCAATTTATAAAATTTAAATAGGAAGGGCAAAAATACAAGTTATATGGGTTCAAGCCCCCTGAGAATCAAATTGTATCATCATCTCGGATGATAAAAATGATCTGTGTGAAAATTCTATTACTGCAGCAACTGATTTATTTTACCTACTTATTTTCCAATAAGTTATTTACGAAATCCCTTCAGTAAATATTAAAATAAATTCTACTGCAGATATCACACCATTATATAGAAACAAATACATGCACAAGAATCAAACACATCAACACAGTTATTTTTGGACAATTGTCCCCAGAAAAACCCAATGCGGGAAAACCGGTGCAGTAGAGGAGGATTTTATTAATCAGCTTTTCTTGAGTACAACTAGGGTGCCAAACTGGCTCACCCAATAGAGATAAATCCTCCGACATTTCTCCTAGGCTCAACATCAACCCAGCTAGCCTCTACGTAGCTCGCAGACCCTCTGCGTCAGCACTCTGCCTCATTGCGTCAGCACTTGGCGTCTCTGCGTCACCCACGCAGGCCCTCCAGCTACTGTGCAGTCCAGCTGCCTCCACGTCCCTCTGAGTGGTTCTGTGTCTGCCTCTCTGATCTCTGCACTGGTCCTCCGACTCTATCCCTGCCTCTCTGTTATGTACTCGCTACCTCTTGCTGTAATCCAGTCTTCTAGTTCGAATTTCTCAGCAAGCCCTGCTCCAGAAATCGAATTGACTGGTCTCCCTCAGTGTATCTCCAACTAACCCTCAAGCCTCCTCTTATACTTTTTCTGTTGAGTCTTCAACGACCGAGATTACATCTCTAATCAACGACTAAGATTAGATTTGGCTTGGTCCATGTCATTTAGAACCTTCTAACTCAGTTTTATAGTAATACCCATTAATATTTTTATTTTCCTACGTTTAGACTTAGGAACCCATTAAAAATATTAATTATTTTAATATCTCCTTCACCGGGCAGAATTTCCCCAAACCATTTCTGGGCCTTGGAGATCTCATGTGCTTTAGCCTCTCCACCAATTTTCATGGCTAGAGCACATTCGATGCTACCCCAAATCAACACTCCCTCCTAGCGAGGAATGTGCTTTAGTAATACTCCACCACTGAGCATCACTGTGATCATCCAGCACCGGTACCTGTGCTGATGCTTGGCCTTCCTGCCCAACATCCTCTGCACTGTTGCATCCTGTACTGCTGCCCATGGCTCTACCACTGCCACTGCTACATCTGTACAACAGCTCCCTCTACATCCGTGTTGCTGCTGGTCCTTCTTCCCAACATTGCATCTGCACTGCAACTCTCTCTCAAACGTTACATCATGCTGCTCATAACACTGCAACACCTGATACTTATCCTTTTTTGTTACTGAAATGGATTCTTTACCATCCCCATCTTCTCCCTGAAATAAGCGAACTTGGTTCTTCCAAGGGCTTTAGTAAGGATGTCTGCCACCTGTTCTCCTATAGGAGTGTAACTCAACTGCACAGCTCGTCGTTGGACATAGTCTCTGACAAACTGACACTGAATATCAATGTGCTTTGACAGATCATGAAATACTGGGTTCTCAGAGAGCTTGATGCAACTTTGATTATCACACATGATCCTGGTCGCTTCCATCCTTCTTCTGAACAAGTTCACAAGTAATTTTCTAAGCCATATGGCTTCGCACGAAGCTGTGCTAGCGGCCATATATTCTGCTTCGGTTGAGCTCAGAGCTACGGATTTCTGTTTCCTACTGCACCAGGAGGTCATTCCCGATCCAATGTTGAAAAAGTACCCAGAGGTACTTTTTCGATCTACCGAACTTCCTACCCAATCTGCATCAGTAAACCCACTCAGTCTAATATCATTTCTTTTGGTGTACGAGAGTCCATAATCGATTGTTCCCTGTATATATCTGAGAACATGTTTCGCTGCTGCCCAGTGCGCCCTCTTCTGTTCCATTATGAACTGACTAAGGGTGTTGACAGCGTAACAAATGTCTGGCCTGGTATTGACTAGATACATCAGGGACCCTACGAGCTGCCTGTATAAGGTGGGATCAACATCCTTGTCTTCTGATGCGTCAATTTTCTTCCAGTTGGTGATCATTGGAGTCAGTGTCACAGGGTTTGTCGAACCTAAACATTGAGGTCTGAAATTCAGCGAATTTCAAAAAAAAAAAAATTAAAGTTCGTTTAGGTTCGACTTTATCTTAGTTCCTGTTGCGTTGAGGTTACGGATAGTGTTCCCGTGGCTCCACAATTTCTAAGCAAAAATTTAATAGATAGCAGACGCGAAGGAGCAGGGAGATTGCTTCTTGAAGTATGGAGGAGACTCAGAATTTTGTGGTGAAGATCGAAGAGGGAAAGAAAGCGCAGATCGGCGAGCCTTCTGTCGGCCCTGTTTACCGAAACATTTTAACGAAGGATGGCTTCGCACCTCTGCCGCAAGGGATCGAGTCCTGCTGGGACATTTCTCACCTGACATTTTTTTTAGAAGTTAAATTCTGGGCGTTTAAGTCCGTCATCGCCTTGATATGCCGATTCTTTATTTAGTTGATTCAGTTCTTGAGAGAAATTATAACAAAATGTATGTGTCCATGGAAGCTTTCCTTTCAAGAAAAAGAAAGAACGTAAACCAATTCTTCGCTGTATGAATCTTAAGCGCGATAAGATAAAACGGCTGAACCAAAATTTGTAGTAGAATTTAGCATTAATTAGACCATACGTTATTCCACAATGCGTGCTTTTCCGAATCAGTTTTGTTAGTTATGATTTTAAGCCTACTTATAGGTTTAATGACGCAGCGCGTTGGAATTTGAAAATTATAAATTTATTGATATAGTATATGATTAAAATTATAAATATATATTAATTATAAATGAATATAAAAGATTTATGTAATTTTAATTATTTTATATATATATATATATAATTTTAAAATTATATACATGAACGAACCTAATGGCGAACCTCATACGAACCTCATCTAAAAATTCGAACTCGAATCGAACTTAATTGTAATCGAATTCGAACTCGAACTCGAACCATGTGACATTGATTGGAGTAGCCATAGGGCTACAATCCTGCATCCTGAATCTCTTCAGAATTTTTGTAGCGTATCTCCCTTGTCCAAGGAAGATCTCCCCCTTCTGCTGCCAAACTTCGAACCCCAGGAAATAATGCATTTGTCCCAAATCCTTCATGTCGAATTCAGTGGCTAGATTCTTCTTGCAGTCCTCGATGAGCCTGGATGATCCTATCAGGATGAGATCATCCACATATAATTCTAGGATTAGAGGCTCATTCTCTACAACTAGATAGTAGAGATTCGGATCTGCGTCACTCTTGACGAACCCCATCTTCTGCAAGTAGCCATCAATTCGACCATACCATGCTCTAGGTGCCTGTTTGAGCCCATACACGGCTTTCTTCAATCTGCATACATGAGACTTCTTCTCATGTGTCTCAAAGCCTTCAGGCTGTTCAATGTATACTTCCTCTTCTATTATCCCGTTCAAGAATGCCGTTTAAGACATCCATCTGATGAATCTCCCATCCCATCTATGCTGCAAGAGATATCACAGTTCTAATAGATGTATACTTGGCTACTGGGGTGAAGGCAATGTTACTTGGGAGCAGGAGCGAAAGTGGGGAGCAGGAGCGACATTTTCAGAAGCTCCCGGTTTGGGAGCGAATCCCTGAGCGATTTTTTAAAAATATATATATTTTTTAATTTTTGATACATATATGTCAACAAAAACATGTAGAATGATGATTTAGATATAAAAAACATAAAAAAACATAAAAAAACATAGATTGATCATTGAACCATATCACATCAATCATCTAGAAGTTATAATCTTCATCAACCATGTCCACAAGTTAGTAACATACATATTACAACTGCAACATATTGAGTCTCGTGAATCATGATTCATCAAATTCAATCTTAAAGTTTCAACTTCAAGCTTTCAAAATTGAAAATTCAACATATAACATTTATCATCATTGATCACCAAAGTTGTACTTGTAAGCCAAGTTTAACCATTACAAGAAATAATATCTTAGATATTTCTAAGTTCTAAGTTCTAACTGTTAACATGAAATGAAACGCTATAAAATGAAACATGAATAATGAAATGAAATGAAACAACTTTAGTCTTTCACGAAGCATCATCTTCATAATCCACAATCATTACCAATGAGTTATAATTGCCAACTTCATACTTCAAATTTTCGTTGTCACAGTCATATATTGTTTACAAAAAATATCATTATGATATGAAAGAGTCAAGGACTCAAGACTCAATAGTTATGAAAACTAATAGAAACTAGAAAAGACAAGTAAACTGTAAATCTACATGTGGCCCTTGCCACGAGAGTCTCCAGGAGTATAAGCAGGTCGTGGTGGTCTTCTAGGAGTCTCCCGCAAAGACCGACGACCAGAACTAGAAGGCACATGCCCTCCACGTGAGGGTGTAGATGGAGGTGGCAACAGCAAAGGAACAAGACTCATAACTCGAGCACTGCTACTGGATGGTGGAGGTGGCATGGCTGCTGCAGTTGCTTCATCTTCATCCCTTATAAGTTCCTCTTCCAGTTCTTCAAGATGTATAGTGCCATCCTCCAAATTGTCTTCCTCTGGGTGGTTGTCCCAAATTTTATATGTGGGATCCTCATAAGCCCTATCACAGTAATGACTCAACAACCTCAAGTTGTAGTGCACATAAACGAAGCTTTCTGCCCGGTTTTCATTTAGTCTGTTTCGTTTCACATTATGTATGAAGCTGTAGGTGCTCCAACACCTCTCTGCAGAAGAAGTATTTACAACCTGTGATAGAACTTTTTTTGCCAATTTTGGCAAAAGTCCCTGGCCGCCATATGTTTCCCACCATGTGAGAGAATCAAATCTGTCTCTGTCTTCCATTGCATGGAAGTTACCAAACAAACCAGTGCCACTGAAGTATTTGCCTATTTCAAGGCGCACAACTGCACATTCCTCCCTGTCAGGTATCAACTTTTCTAATGCTTGCAAATATCCTCTAGTTACCTCTGCATCTAAATGGGGTTTGGTCCTAATCCCACCCCCTGGTGCAGGTTGGCCCAACCAAGATGTAGAGTAGTATTTTGGCGTAAGGATATACGCCAAGCAATGTAGTGGAAGATTAAGTTTATTCCACCGTACACACACACAATCGTGAATCAGTTTGTACAAGTCGGGATCTTTGTTATGAACAATATCTTTTATTTGCCCCAACATGGTATCCATCTACTCATACACCTCGCCAATCACTGGTTTATCTGTATCTGCAAACCGAATCATGTGATAAATGGGCTTGGTGAAATCCAATACTTGCCTCACACTTGACCAAAACTGACCATCAAGAGCGGCCTCCTCCACCAGTTCAAAACCTCGCTTGTTAGCTGCATTTGTAGCCCTTTCCTTTAATATCTGCCAATGTGGACTTGATACCATGCTAGCCAATGACTCTCTTACCTTCAAAAGGCGCCTGAAGGTGAGGTAATAGCTACCAAATCTAGTCTTCGCAATCTTCAACAACTCCAATCTTGAGTGACTGCGGAAAAGGCCATGGGTATTGCTATGATTTGTAATAAATTTTATCATTTGTTTGCCTTTCTTGTACAAATCACCAATCCATTTGTATCGTGCATTTTTGTTCTTGACAACATCATGCATCAGAAGGTTCAGTGTGTGAACCAAACATCCAAACCAAAATATGTTGGGGTATTTATCCTCAATAATTGCTCCTGCTGCTTTACAATTAGGAGCATTATCAGTGATGACTTGGATGACATTGTATGGCCCAATATGGTCAATTGTTTCAAGTAATGCTTCTGCAATGTTGATGGCGGTCTTGAACTTGTCTGAGTAATCATATGCAGTTAGAAAGATGGCACCACTAACAGACACAGCAAGAACACTTATCAATGGCTTGCCTTTTACATTTTTCCATCCATCAGATACAATGGACACCCCATGGTCAGTCCAAGAACTTGTCATTCTATTCAAAGAATGTGATATTTTTGCTTTTTCATGATCAAGTCCAAGGGTTCTTGCCTTGTCATACCCAGGGCTCTTGTATCCTTTAGGGGCATCATTTATGGCAGAAACCATTTTGTGCCAATAAGGTGAGCGAAGAACATTGAATGGTATCCCACATGCATAGAGAAACCTTTAAACCTTTGAATCCACATCATTCCTATGCCCCTCATCAAGGAAATCTGATATGGTTCTACGCCTTAAAGCTGGTGACCTTGTGCCTCCATATCCACTGCCTTGGGAGGATGCTGAAGGAGTTCTTTGTGTTTGTTATTGTGAGCTTGGTTCAAAGAAACCCCTTGATTTTTTAGATTTCTATTGGGCTTCCTCCTCTTCCCTTATGTATTTGGCTCTATTTGCTGCTGACATAGCTGCACAAGTTTTGATTCCTATTTGTTTATCTCCATCCCATGGCCTTTTCCCGCAGAGGTGTTTTCTGTGACGGGTGTATGAAGCTGTGTAATTATTGTTGCAATGGGGGCAATGAAATTTAGTGGTTCCACCCTCTTTCCCTGCTTCAGGCCTGTTAACATATTTCCACAATGGGGTTTCGGCTTGTTTAGTTGTTTGAGAGTCATGTTCACCCTCCTCCAGCTCCTCCTCACCAGGGTTTTCATCAAATCCGCTTTCTCCAGCTTCTTCATCCCTCTCTTCATTTTGGCCCTTCCGTTTCCTACTCTCCAACACCATAATAACCAGAAAAGGGACCAAGAAGAGGAAAATGCCAAGAAATATAGCCAGGTCCATGATGTTTGATATTTGTAGGCTTTTGAATCTGCAAAATTTAATGGGAATGGGAATGGGAATATGAATGAAGGTGACGAAGTATTCGACACCACTAAGAGATTGGTCCGTAAATATCTGAGTGTATCAATCCTAGTACACTCTTGGCCCTGTTTTTACTTCTAGGAAATGCTGCTTTGGCATACTTGCCCAGAGCACATCCTTTGCATACATCATCTTGTTCTGTACTAAGCTCTGGAACTCCTGTTACAGTTTTCCTGAGAATTCTTAGATCCCCATGGTACAAATGTCCCATTCTTCTATGTCATAGTTCATTCAAATCCTTGTCTCCATTATTGCCTATCAGTGCCATTGTTGATTCTAGCTGTAACCTGTACAACCTGTTACTTCTGATTCCGATTTGCACTTTCTTTTTCCAACTCAGGTGTTTGACGTATACTTTCTCCTTAATGAAGAAAACGTCATAGCCCTTGCTTTGAAGTTGTGATACGGAAAGTAAGTTCATCCCTAGTCTTGGCACATGTAGCACATTGGTAGCACGGAACCGCTCTCCCATTTCTGTTTGAAAAACTATGGCACCCTTCCCTACTGGAGTACACTTTGCCTTATCCCCATGGTTATATGAAAATTCATCCTTTCCTCCTGATAATCTGAGAAGCATTCCTGGATTCCTGTCATATGCTAGGAGGCTCCACTGTCTATATACCATACCTCTGATGATGCAGAGCTTCACACAAGCAACTTCTTCTTCCAATCTAGAAGCTAGCATAGAGAAATCGAAATTACTATCTCTTGTGTAATTTTCTGAAAATCTACACGAGTCTCCTAACTTATATGCCTTTGCATCATGATCTCGACCCATAATTGATTTTCCCTTCCTGTCTCTGATTCCTTCCTCTGATACATGTGAAAATTCTATTACTGCAACAACTAATTTATTTTACCTACTTATTTTCCAATAAGTTATTTACGAAATCCCTTCAGTAAATATTAAAATAAATTCTACTGTAGATATCACACCATTATACAGAAACAAATACATGCACAAGAATCAAACACATCAAAACAGTTATTTTTGGACAATTGTCCCCGGAAAAACCTAATGCAGGAAAATCAATGCGATAGAGGAGGATTTTATTAATCAACGTTTCTTGAGTACAACTAGGGTACCAAACTAGCTCACCCAACAAAGATAAATCCTCTGGCGTTTCTCCTAGGCTCAACGTCAGTCCAGCTAGCCTCTGCGCAGCTCCCAGACCCTCTGCGTCAGCACTTGGCCTCTCTACGTCACCCACGCAGGCCCTCCAGCTACTGCGCAGTCCAGCTGCCTCCACGTCCTTCTAAGTGGCTCTGCATCTGCCTCTATGATCTCTGCGCTGGTCCTTCGGCTCTGTCCCTGCCTTTTTGTTACGTACTCACTACCTCTTGCTGCAATCCAGTGTTCTAGTTCGAATTTCTCAGCAAGCCCCGCTCCAGAAATCGAATTGACTGGTCTTCCTCAGTGTATCTCCAACTGACCCTCAAGCCTCCTCATATACTTTTTTTTTTGTTTTACTGTTGAGTCTTCAACGACTGAGATTACATCCCTAATCAATTACTAAGATTAGTTTTGGCTTGATCCATGTCATTTAGAATCTTCTAACTCAGTTTTATATTAATACCCATTAATATTTTTATTTTCCTAAGTTTAGACTTAGGAACCCATTAAAAATATTAATTATTTTAATATCTCCTTCACCGGGCAGAATTTCCCCAAACCATTTTTGGGTTTTGGAGATCTCATGTGCTTTAGCCTCTCCACCAATTTTCATGGCTAGAGCACATCGGATGCTACCCCAAATCAACAATCCGGAAGGGAGCACCAACTTATTTAGTGCAATGTCATCAATTAGAAATGCTAACTTCAATTATGATTAACGAAGATTCACTTGAAGTTCAAGAACTAATTCAAAAGCACGAAAAGGTGTTCCAAGACCTTCCAGTGAAGTTGCCTCCTAAAAGAGAAATCGAGCATACAATTGAAGTCAAATCAGGATCAAATCCCATCAACATCAAACCGTATCGATATCCACATCATCAAAAAACCAAAATTGAAAGATTAGTCTAGGATCTTTTAAAATGTGGCATTATCACAAAAAGTAAAAGTCCGTATGCTGCTCTAGTTGTATTAGTTCGAAAGAAAGATGGATCGTTCAGATTATGCGTCGATTATCGAGGACTAAACAAAATAACAATTAAAAACAAGTTTCCAATCCCTTTTATCGATGAAATGTTGGATGAACTACATGGAGCTAAATACTTTTCAAAATTGGACTTAAGGTTAGGGTATTACCAAATTAGAATAAGGTTGGAAGACATAGCAAAAACTGCGTTCCGAACACATGAAGGTCATTACGAGTTTAAAGTAATGCCTTTTGGTTTAACCAATGCACCAACAACATTCCAAGCTACTATGAACGAGCTATTCCGCCCATATCTAAGGAAGTTTGTGTTAGTATTCTTTGATGACATTCTAGTTTATAGTAAAACATGGAAGGAGCACCTACAACATTTGGACCAAGTTCTTACTGTATTAGAAGAGCATCCGTTCTATGCCAAGAAGTCCAAATGCACTTTTGGGAAAGGAGTAGATTATCTCGGACATATAATATCTAAGGAAGAAGTAAAAGTAGATCCTAATAAGATCAAGGCTATAAAGGAATGGCCCAAACCAATTAATATCTCCAAGCTAAGAGGATTCTTAGGATTGACTGGGTATTATCGAAGATTTATTAAAAACTATGCCCATATAACCGCACCCCAAACGAACTTTCTAAAGAAAAACTCATTTCGATGGAATGATAAAGCAGGACACTGTTTCGAAGACTTGAAGGAAGTTATGTCTAATGCCCCTGTATTGGCAACTCCAGACTTCTCAAAACCATTTGTAATTGAGTGTGATGCTTCAGGTTTTGGCATAGGAGCAGTACTAATGTAGGATGGTCACCCATAGGAAGCTCAAAAAGCAAGAACGTCTCAAGTCTACATACAACAAGGAAATGCTTGCTATTATGCACACATTAGCCAAGGGGAGACAATATCTCTTGGGAGGTAAGTTCTTAATACGAACAGATCATAATAGTCTTCTGCATCTCCTCTAGTAGAAAACGCTATCTATAAAACAACAAAAATGGATTGAAAAAATCGCTGCCTTTGACATGGATATATTACATAAGAAAGAGAAAGATAACATAATCGCTGATGCTCTGTCCAAGAAAGATGAAGAACCATCATTACTTGCAGTTTTAGTTGTTCTCGAATGGTTGAATGAGATCGGAAGTGAATATGAAAAAGATCTAGAAACAAGTGCTATAATCAATAACCTTCCTCAGAATTCCAAATTTGAATGAAAAACAATATTCTATGGTACAAGGGAAGAATTTATCTGAGTTAAAATTCCAAATTTAAAGCCAAGGTTCTCAAAGAGTCGCATTATTCACTGTTAGCCGGACATGTAGGATTCTTTAAAACCTACTATAAAGCACGACAATCATTTTTTTGGAAGGGAATGAATAATGATATTCAAAAATATGTAGCAGAATGCGATAAATGCCAGGGGAATAAAAATGAAAAATATTATGACACCTGGACTACTTCACCCTTTAAATACCCCAAATCAGAAATGGGAGGAAATATCAATGGACTTTATCGAAGGTTTACCCATGTCTGATGGTAAGGATAAAATTCTTGTAGTAGTCGACAGACTCACCAAGTATGCTCACATTATTGGAATGAGGAAATCAGACTCAACAAAACAAATTGCTGAGATATTTTTCAAAAATGTTTACAAATTACATGGATATCCCAAGGTCATTATGAGCGATAGAGATGCCAAGTTCAAGGGTAATTTTTGGAAGGAATTTTTCAAACATATAGGAACCTACCTCAACATGAGTTCAGCCTACCATCCTCAAACAAATGGCCAAACAAAGGTTGTCAATAAATGTTTAGAAGCCTACCTACATTGTTATGCCACAAACAAACAAAATAAGTGGGCTCAGTGGTTACACCTCGTTGAATGGTGGTACAATTCTACTTACCACATGTTAGCGAAAATGACTCCATTTCAAGCTTTGTACTGTTACGAACCTTCAAAATGGAAGGACTTTGCTATCATCGAGACAAAACTTCCAACTGTTAAAGACCAGTTAGAAGAAACCCAAAAAGTCGTCCAAACTCTAAAAGAAAATCTAAATAATGCAAGAAATCATATGAAGTAGCAAGCTGACCGAAACATAACAGAGAGAGAATTTGAAGTTGGAGAATGGGTATTTGTTAAACTTCAGCCTTACAAGCAGTTGTCCATAAAACAAAAGGGAAAAAACAAATTGGCACCAAGGTTTTATGGACCATACAAGATCAACAAAAAGATCAGCCAAGTAGCACATAGTTTAATCCCTTATGATAAAAGTCGTGTTCACAACGTTTTCCATGTCTCCTGCCTTAAAAAGGCACTTGGCAAACATCAATCAACACAAACAACACTTCCGAATTTAAATGACAAAGGAAGGGTCATTCTAGAACCAGGAGGTATTATCTCCACCAGGGAAAAAAAGCTACGATCACGAGCAATCAAAGAATAGATCAAGTGGAAGGACTTTCTAGAAGAAAAATCTTCTTGGGAGATAGAAGCGTTTCATCAACAACACCCGTCGTTACGTATGCTTTGAGGACAAAGCATTTTTTCAAGAGGAAGGCAATGTTATATAAAAATTAATCAAGTTTGTAATTAGTAATTAATTAGGCAAAGGGCATGATCAAAGATCATGCCCATTCACTAAGAGGCACCCAAGGCAATATTTAAGCCAGGGGCCTCCCACATTTGTAATCATCTTTCAATTTATCAATAATATATGTATTTATTTAGAGTGATTCACTTCAAAATCCTTTTCAGTTCCAGAGGCCGGACAAAGGTTCCATATTGCCGGAGAAGTGATTTCTTCAGTAGAGACAAGAAGAACGACTTCATCAGAGGTAGTTCAGAGGATAGACGTCATAGGCCCTGTTGTCGCACATATTGTCACGACAACGCTCAGATCGGGGGCTGTCACCCTGATCCCCGATCTCTCCGTTTAAGCCTGTCTCCCGCGGCTAAGGGGGGTAGACCCTATGGGAAAATGGATGACCAACTGTGAATCAATTGGTTTGGGAGACACGAAAGGGAACCACCACTAAATAGATTTTATTGAATTAATAGACCAATGCCTTGTGGATTTAATGTTTAAACAATTAATTATCAGATGTTGTGGAAAGATGAACCCATCAAAAACCATTTACCATTAGATAACTCAAGCAAATGCAAGACATTCGATAAACGCACAATGCTTTTATAGTGATCCAGCGATTAAAACTCAATAACGATATTTCAGCAATTAAAATTTCGCAAGATAAATGCTTTAAACAACCACATCAAGTGCTAACCAGATATTACATTCAGAATCATTCAAGCATAAAAGATGATAAACATTAATTCCACATCAAAATTTTAGCCTAGCAGGAAAAAATAAAACGTGATAAATCCCCGAGCCAAAACTAAATCAGGTAAAATATTTCCAAAATATTTTTTATGTGTTTTTTTTTCAAATAAAACAAAACTAGTCTAAGCAAAAGCTAAAGGCTAAATAAATGAAACTTAGAACTAAGAAATCTAAAAAAAAGAAAAACTTAAACATTATTTTTTATGCTCTTATGGTTTTTTATTTTTATTTTTATTTTTTGTGATTACAATCTAACTTTAAACAAACTTGACTAAATTAAAAAATTAAATTAAATTAAACTAAAAACCAAAAATAAAAGCCTAAACCTAATTCTAAACTAAAGTCTAAAAGTAAAAAAAAGGAAATTTTTATCTTTTTATAATTTTTTTTTTTTTTAATTTATTTTAATTTATTTTTATTTTTTATTTTTTATGTTTTATATTTTTTATGATTAAATAAACCTAGAAAAGATGTAAACTGGAAACTAAACAATCTAGAGCCTAAAAGCATCTAATTCTAAAATCAACAGCTAATAATAAATAAAAAAATTCTTAAACCTAAGAACCTAAGAGAAAAAGAAACTCGATATATATCAAAATCTAAAAAGAAAAAAGAAACGAATCGAATTTTTATTTTAATTACCTATACACCTAAATCAGATCAAACAAACTACGCTATGAAATAAAAAGAAACGTCAAAGAACTAAACTAACGCTAGAACTTCTGAATAAAAATCGAAATCCCCATACAAAATCTAACTCTACGCATATATGAAACAGAACCTAACTATATCTCTACGCATAATGCATTTACCACACAGGAAAAATTTGAAGTCGAAATTTTGTTTGCTGTTGCACCTGCAGACGGCGGAAGACGCAGGAAGAAAGGAGAATCGAAGCTAGAAACCCACGCACGACTGAGCTGCTAACACATTGACACAAAAAACTGCGCAGAACCTGAGAGATTTATCAAAAAAAATGATACGTTAACCTACAAACCCGCTGGCCAGGACGAGTTTCAATGGCATACATCGGCAAAAGAAGTGCAGCGGGGCTATGGAAAGAACGAGTACGCAGGGTGTTTGCAGGTTTAGCGTGGAAGAGCAGCGTTTTGGGTGTTGTTTGCAGGTTTAGCGTGGAAGAGCAGCGTTTTGGGTGTTGTTTGCAGGTTGGATAACTTCTGCGAGAGGCATGCAGTGAGGAGAAAGAGCTATAATGGTAACGTTTTCTTTGCGGTTTGAAAGGCGGAAGAGGAACAAGTGCGTGGAGAGGAGGGATAGGCAGTCGAATGGAGTTGATGCAATCGATGGATTGGTTGGAGCTGATGGAGCAGTGCGATAACCTTCGAAGGTTTTACTGCAGGCGTATGGCATCAAAGCTAAGCGCATGGACAGTGGAACAACGTGAACACTGAGAGATGTGCGTGTAGTGGATGGGCAGCAAGAGTGTGGAGTGATAGCTGCTGACAGGGTATGGGAGCCACGGGTGAAATTGGATTGCCCACAAAAAAATTTCGAAATTTTTCCTGTGATAAAAACGAAACCTGTAGACAACAAATTTGAAGAAGCTGATCAGAAAACAAATGGCCGGAAAACCCTTTTAAAATTTATCAGGACTCTTGAAATTTTTGGATCAGCTGCTTCAGATTGTGAAAACCCCACAAAATTTTTAAAATCTATACCTGCAACCTATAAAAACAAAAAAACCCAGTAGTAAAATGTGCCAAAAATAAACTGAAAACCCTAAAACCAGCTAAAAAAATTTACAGTATTTGCAAACTGAAAGCTCTTAAGCAGCCATATTTATCAATAATCACAGTAATATTATCAGAATTTAATTTTAATGTAAAATGCTTCAGAAAACCCTGCATGCATTCATAAAAATATTTCGAATGATAAGCCCGAGATCAAGAACTCGCTGGGCTCTTTCAGAAAACACAACCCGGGAGTTGGCTGGTTCAGCCGAGAACTTCCCCTAACGCCCGGTAATCTGAAAAAATGATTTCCTGCACAGCTTAAAATCAACCATTAACATAGAAGGAGAAAACAATAGTGAAACCCCGATCAAATGGAGATACCTGCCACTATATTTCAGAATCTAAACTATCATTCAAACCCCAAAGATCAGACAAGATACCTGTGCCTAGATCAATCTTCTTTAAGCTATTATCAATGGCTGAAATAAAATTATGCAGAAAAACTAAAACAATCTTACAACATTTTCAGAAGAGTAACACCAACAAGATTTTTAACCCCAAAGTCTTTCTTTATTGCGCAAAAATGACTACAAGAGAGCTTTCTTTAGCACTAGACTCTCAGATCAAATCTGATCTCAAATGACCCCAAGCACCCTATTTAAAGGAAAAATTCCCAACAGCTAGTTCTAGTGATCCACGTCAAACTGATCTCGACTGTCGATGAGGATCAAGATATCTCTTAATCTCATCCGTCGAATTTTTAATGCATTAAAAAATTGAAAATATGCATTTAGTTACTCAAAATAGTATTATTTTATTATTTTTTAAGTTTTTACTTTATTTTATTATTTATATATTTTTTTTATTTTTCAATTTTTTTATTTTTTAAATTTTTTTTAATTGGATCCTCGAACTTAGCCTTTGGAAAAATCACCTAGGACCTAGGACCTAGGACTTATGAGGGGATTAAAAACATTTTCTAACCCTCAAGACACTTTACATCATGACCTTTACAATTTTACATCTCAAGGGGGAAAACCCATTTGACATAGACCCTCATAAATCACCCAGTTCTGCGACACAACTATAATCTAGCAGATTAACACACTAGGATTCTCCTAAGATTCTAATGACAAAATCCATTCCAGCTTTGGGGTTAGGCTGAAGGAAAACTCTGCCGATCATAGATCGGTGAGACAAAAAACCTTCCGGAACGAAGATTATCACTAGAAAATTAGGTCCACCTAGGCAATTTACATACATGACTCAACTCTGCTAAGATTATTTACAATTAAATATGCAGACTGGGTTTACAACATAAATTGATCAAAATGTCGATGACTGTCGAATGGCACGGACATGTCGATCAAGCGCTATCCTTTTTTGCGAAGAAAAAAAGGGAAGAAAAAAAAAGGGGGTGTACTGCTGGGAAGTTGACACGTAGTGGTCAACATCTGGCTCCACTTGGGGACACGTTGCTGCACTGTAGGAATGTGAGAATCCAGAATCTGCACCCATGCAACACACAACAAAACATAAGTAGCGTCCATCCAAAAATCATCATATAACATTAAGCACAGGAAAGATATAAGCTCTTCATTTATTAACTATCTAGTAACATGAAAAGTAAATCTTAATTCTAAAACAGAAATGAAAATGATGAAAAAAACAAGGAGTAAGGTTAGAAATACAGGGGATTCCCCATGGCATCGGATGTGTTCAATATAGTGTATACTGAGCATTTGCCTGTTTTCAGGCAAATCTGTCGGCTGCTTGTCGGATGTGCCATGTCCAATTCTACATATGGTAGGACTTTTTCCTATCCGGAAATCAAGCTGCTCGCTGCCGTCTGATGCATTAAATCTTCTTCTCATTCTCTTTCTTTTGCACTTTTTCTTCCTGGCAGGCTGCATTACTGATGACATGGAACTTTCTGCTTCAAAGTTATTAGATGAAGTATGTAAGATATGCGTGACATGTTTTTCTTTATCTTGCATCTGATCTTTATCATTTTTAATTCTATCTGGATCACCTTCAATTAACCACCTTTCAATCGAACTAATGACCTCCTCATAGTAAGATGGAGCTTGTTGCAGCAGATGAGAAAGCTCTTGATCTATTGATTCTTCCTGGTATCCTTCATCTTCCAACTGCTGTTGAAATTTCTGAAACTGTATTTTAATGACATCTATCTGACTAGAGTGTTCAACCTTTATAGCACTGATTTCCCTGGCATGGTCTTCTTCCATGGTCATCAAGCAATGCTGCATAGAGTTTATCTCTTTCTTATGATTTGCTTGCATGGTCGTCATATTTTCCTCTAAGCTTGACATCTTGCTTTGCATAAAACTAATTTCTGTGTCATGATTAATCTTCATGGCTTCAATTTCCTTACTATGTTGATTTTGCATGATCTCCATCTCCCTATTACGCTTTTCCAGGTGAGTGCATAAAGTTCTCACATCATTGGCGTAATTAGTTTGATTTATCTCCATATTTCTTACCAGTAGCAATAGATCTTGTATAATTTGCTTATGATCTTCCTTTTCATTGTTAACATTGTTTTTACAATTTGTTTCTACTTTTCCACTACAAGTGGATGGCAAATTCTGATATGAAGCATTGTCTTGAAATCTTTCTTCGACAGCTGAACCTTTTATAAGATTACTTTCATTCTGTTGCATGATTTTAGGGGCACAGGGCGAGCTATCTGGATCACCATATCTATCTTTAAAAGCATCGACAATGTCTTGCAAAGAAATGAAGGAATCTTCAGGACAACTATTAAACCAGTTCAAAGCATCACCCTTTAAAGAATGGACAAATAGACGCATCTTGACATCTTCATGATTATATTGAGGAAGTCTACAATATATGATCATTACACAAGTAAACCTGTTTAAATGTTGTCTAACAACGACCGAATCACCATCTGAGAACAACAATAATTTAGAAATGGCCTCTTTCGAAAAATCATGGAGATTATCAGTAAAATGACATGGTTTAAATGAATAATCCATGATGAATAATAAGGGATCAAATGGATGATAGAAAGAGATTTCTGCTCAAGAAAATTAAGAGATAAAAGAAGTGGAGTCGCCACTTGAACAATGAATCTAATTCTAAGATCCAAAAAGCAACCAACAAGTAGATATGAGGGAGGCTTCTTGTCTGGGAAAAATAAGAAAATGGAGTGGAGTCGCCATCCAAACAAGAAATGAATCGAAGAGAAGTTGCTGATATGACGAAAGATAAGGTGATGAAAAGATCAAAATACGCCAAAGAATGTTGGCCGTTTCACAGGCTAATGAATGGCATAAAAGATGAGATGACGCTAAAAAATGCTGAATCTGCTTGCTCAAACGTGAGATGAGAAAGATGAGAAAATGATGAGAAATGAGAAGATGAATGTCAAATAAACCAAGGATAGAAAAAACTCTGTCCCCGGCAACAGCGCCAAAAAATGTTGTCTCATAGATTGTCACGACAACGCTCAAACCGGGGCCTGTCACCCTGATCCCCGATCTCTCCGTTTAAGCCTGTCTCCCGTGGCTAAGGGGGGTAGACCCTATGGGAAAATGGATGACCAACTGTGAATCAATTGGTTTGGGAGACACGAAAGGGAACCAACACTAAATAGATTTTATTGAATTAATAGACCAGTGCCTTGTGGATTTAATGTTTAAACGATTAATTATCAGATGTTGTGGAAAGATGAACCCATAAAAAATCATTTACCATTAGATAACTCAAGCAAATGCAAGACATTCGATAAACGCACAATGCTTTTATAGTGATCCAGCGATTAAAACTCAATAATGATATTTCAGCGATTAAAATTTCGCAAGATAAATGCTTTAAACAACCACATCAAGTGCTAACCAGATATTACATTCAGGATCATTCAAGCATAAAAGATGATAAACATTAATTCCACATCAAAATTTTAGCCTCAGCAGGAAAAAATAAAACGTGATAAATCCCCGAGCCAAAACTAAATCAGGTAAAATATTTCCAAAATATTTTTTATGTTTTTTTTTCAAATAAAACAAAACTAGTCTAAGCAAAAGCTAAAGGCTAAATAAATGAAACTTAGAACTAAGAAATCTAAAAAAAAGAAAAACTTAAACATTATTTTTTATGCTCTTATGGTTTTTTATTTTTATTTTTATTTTTTGTGATTACAATCTAACTTTAAACAAACTTGACTAAATTAAAAAATTAAATTAAATTAAACTAAAAACCAAAAATAAAAGCCTAAATCTAATTCTAAACTAAAGTCTAAAAGTAAAAAAAAGGAAATTTTTATCTTTTTTTATTTATTTTTTTAATTTTTTTTTTTTTTTAATTTTTTTATGTTTTATATTTTTTATGATTAAATAAACCTAGAAAAGATGTAAACTCGAAACTTAAACAATTTAGAACCTAAAAGCGTCTAATTCTAAAATCAACAGCTAATAATAAATACATAATTTCTTAAACCTAAGAACAAAAGAAACTCGATATATATCAAAATCTAAAAAAGAAAAAAGAAACGAATCGAATTTTTGTTTTAATTACCTATACACCTAAATCAGATCAAACAAACTACGCTATAAAATTAAAAGAAACGTCAAAGAACTAAACTAACACTAGAACTTTTGAATAAAAATCGAAATCCCTATACAAAATCTAACTCTACGCATTAACTATACCTCTACGCATAATGCATTTACCACACAGGAAAAATTTGAAGTCGAAAATTTGTTTGCTGTTGCACCTGCAGACGGCGGAAGACGCAAGAAGAAAGGAGAATCGAAGCTAGAAACCCACGCACCACTGAGCTGCTAACACATTGACACCAAAAAACTGCGCATATGCCTGAGAGATTTATCAAAAAAAAAAATGATATGTTAACCTACAAACCCGCAGGCCACGACGAGTTTCAATGGCATACATCGGCAAAAGAAGTGCAGCGGGGCTATGGAAAGAAACGCAGGGAGTTTGCAGGTTTAGCGTGGAAGAGCAGCGTTCTGGGTGTTGTTTGCAGGTTGGATAACTTCTGCGGGAGGCATGCAGTGAAGAGAAAGAGCTATAATGGTAACGTTTTCTTTGCGGTTTGAAAGGCGGAAGAGGAACAACTGCGTGGAGAGGAGGGATAGGCAATCGAATGGAGTCGATGCAATCGATGGATTGGTTGGAGCTGATGGAGCAGTGCAATAACCTTCGAAGGTTTTGTTGCAGGCGTATGGCAGCAAAGTTAAGCGCATGGACAGTGGAACAACGTGAAGACTGAGAGATATGCGTGTAGTGGATGGGCAGCAAGAGTGTGGAGTGATAGTTGCTGACAGGGTATGGGAGCCACGGGTGAAATCGGATTACCCACAAAAAAAAATTTCGAAATTTTTCCTGTGATAAAAATGAAACCTGTAGACAACAAATTTGAAGAAGCTGATCAGAAAACAAATGGCCGGAAAATCCTTTTAAAATTTATCAGGACTCTTGAAATTTTGGATCAGCTGCTTCAGATTGTGAAAACCCCACAAAATTTTTAAAATCTATACCTGCAACCTGTAAAAACAAAAAAACCCAGTAGTAAAATGTGCCAAAAATAAACTGAAAACCCTAAAACCAGCTAAAAAAATTTACAGTATTTACAAACTGAAAGCTCTTAAGCAGCCAGATTTATCAATAATCACAGTAATATTATCAAAATTTAATTTTAATGTAAAACGCTTCAGAAAACCCTGCATGCATTCAAAAAAATATTTCGAATGATAAGCCCGAGATCAAGAACTGGCTGGGCTCTTTCAGAAAACACAACCCGGGAGTTGGCTGGTTCAGCCGAGAACTTCCCCTAACGCCCGATAATCTGAAAAAAGGATTTCCTGCACAGCTTAAAATCAACCATTAACATAGAAGGAGAAAACAATAGTGAAACCCTGATCAAATGGAGATACCTGCCACTATATTTCAGAATCTAAACTATCATTCAAACCCCGAAGATCAGACAAGATACTTGTGCCTAGATCAATCTTCTTTAAGCTATCATCAATGGCTGAAATAAAATTATGCAGAAAAACTAAAACAATCTTACAACATTTTCAGGATTTTTAACCCCAAAGTCTTTCTTTATTGCACAAAAATGACTACAAGAGAGCTTTCTTTAGCACCAGACTCTCAGATCAAATCTGATCTCAAATGACCCTGAGCACCCTATTTAAAGGAAAAATTCCAAACAGCTAGTTCGAGTGATCCATGTCAAAATGATCTCGACCGTCGATGAGGATCAAGATATCTCTTAATCTCATCCGTCGAATTTTTAATGCATTAAAAAATTGAAAATCTGCATTTATTTACTCAAAATATTAGTATTTTATTATTTTTTAAGTTTTTACTTTATTTTATTATTTTTATTTATATATATATATATATTTTTATTTTTCAATTTTTTAATTTTAATTTTTTTTTTTAATTTATTTTTAAATGGATCGTCGAACTTAGCCTTTGGAAAATCACCTAGGACCTAGGACCTAGGACTTATGAGGGGATTAAAATCATTTTCTAACCCTCAAGACACTTTACATCATGACCTTTACAATTTTACATCTCAAGGGGGAAAACCCATTTGACATAGACCCTCATAAATCACACAGTTCTGCGACACAGCTATAATCTAGCAGATTAACACACTAGGATTCTCCTAAAATTCTAATGACAAAATCCATTCCGGCTTTTGGGTTAGGCTGAAGGAAAACTTTGCCGATCATAGATCGGTGAGACAAAAAACCTTCCGGAACGAAGATTATCACTAGAAAATTAGGTCCACCTAGGCAATTTACATACATGACTCAACTCTGCTAAGATTATTTACAATTGAATATGCAGACTGGGTTTACAACATAAATTGATCAAGCTGTCGATGACTGTCGAATGGCACAAACATGTCGATCAAGCGCTATCCCTTTTTGCGAAGAAAAAAAGGGGGTGTACTGCTGGGAAGTTGACACGTAGTGGTCAACAGGCCCTGCACAAGCATTGCAAAGAGGGTCCAGGAGGACGAGTTTTCTAAAGGAAAGTTGTGCTAGGGTTGCTTGTGGAAGAAGGGAAATTCCCATATATAATTTTGGCCAGATTTTCTTGCTAGTTGGATTGCCAGTTGGGCATCCATAGATTGTACTCAGAATTCACTGCTGCATAATAATAAAACCCTCATCTGCTGCATTGATTTTCCCAAGTTGGGTTTTTCCAGGGACAATTGTCTGAAAAGAATTGTGTCATATTTTTATGTGTGTGTGCTAGAATTTTCTCAGTTTCTAGCGCTATTTTCTTCCGCAGTATATTTGTGAAAATTGCAGTAGAGAATTATTCATTGTTTGTATGGGCAAATAAATTGTTAAATTAAATTAACAATTAGAAGAATAATTTCCAGTTGCTGCAATAGATGAGATTTCACATCCTCAAAGTTCTATCCCTTATTTTTTCTATCTTCATGGGTTACTAGACAAAATATCTGGGGGGAACACCAAGGCATCCCCCTTCAAGGAGAGGGAAGGGGGGCACACAAATGTCCCCCTTTTTGGAAACTGCATCCCCCACATCGGGAAACATTTCCCCATGTGTTTCCGCGGTTTCCCCGCAAAGGGGGATGTGGGGAAACGTTTCCCTAGGCATCCGCCCATTCCCGGAGTGTGGGAAACTTGGGGGGCATGCCCCCCACTCTGGGGAGTACATCCCAATGGAACACTGGAGTCAAGGAATTACCTTGCAAAACACCTTCGGTACAAACTTCTAAGTATTTTTTGGGTACCATCTTGACAATTACCTCCAGACACAGTGGAAGGATCAGGTTCATATTAAGCTGCTATATCGTCAACAAAACCATGTGAGTGGGAAAAACTTGCCAGCAAGGGGCAGCACAGGCTAATCAAGCAGAAGACGCTGTGATTATAAACACAAGACTGAGGAAACTCAAATGCATGCACGCCTCAAGCCTCTTTATTCAATACACTCATCTAACTCAGATGTCCAACAGTTTCACTATACAACAGGGGGCTCCTACCAACTTGATTATATTTTAAAAGATTATTCATGTAATAATTGTCATACTCTTAAGTTCTGATTCTATTATTGAAATCAAAAGTATGACTGTGTTGAACTACACGTTCTTGTTGTCAATGGAGAGTTATCTTTGAGGGAGAATTGATGCATAGCTACTTATTTATATGGCATTCTTGCATGTTTCTCATCTTAATATGGCATTGCATAAATTATCTTTAGTCATCTCAATTATTTAGTTTTATTGAATGAGGCTGAGAATTATCTTGACCAGTAAATGTCACAATGATGTTTTGAAATTATCATATATTGCAGGTATACAGATTTTATTGTAAATGAAGTAGACTGTGATGGGAAGGTGGTACATCTGACATGTTTGGATGTTCCAACAGAGGTAAATACCTATACATTGTGCTTTTGGATATAGCCATTTTGATTTTTCATTTAGAGTATAAGATATATGTGACATGCTATTGTTTTTGCTAGGAAAAGAAGGTGCCTCAAGAGAGCTCTATGTTGACAAATGAAGTCAGTAGCAGGGAATGCCAGCTAAGCAGTGTAAACAGTTCAGATTACAGTATACATGTTGAGACATTTAAAAACTTAGCTGGTGAAAGTGATGCAGAAAAGTTGAAAGACTTGCTTGCTCAAGTTTCTGCAGGAGATATCAAGAATCTTGTTCCTCTTGTCCTTTCACCAGATCCTGACAAAGCACATAGAGCGGCAAGTATATTCTAAGCCTTGTGCTATGTACCTATCCATGGACATACTTGTTTGCTACTGATTGGAATGTGCAGGTCTTCTTGATAGTATTTAATTGTTCTTGCATATTTTTTGTGTGTCCTAAATGTAGCATACTGCTGCTTGCAGGCAGTTCATAATTTCTTCAAGGCCAATTTAAGTTTTCTTGTGACAGACACTATTGAAGGAACTGATCCTAGTGCAAAATGTGTCCGTGTGAGATATTATAACAGACAAGAGGAACATGGAAGGAATAAGGGCCGTGGAAGACAAGGTGATAAAAAACGGAAAAATAGGGAAGGCAGAAGAGATGGAGATGTAAAGCGTGGAAAGTGTGATGCTAATTTACCAGGAGATTTAGTCCAGGTTTTTGACAGCAGAGGTGCAGATGAATGGCCAGAGGATAGGGGCAAATTTTTACGGTGAAGTCCTGGGATCTTCTTAACCTCCTAAGTTGGATTGATAAGCTTTTTAATTTAGTTATATACACAGCAACCTTCCTTTTTCATTTCCGTGCTGGTTTTCATTACAAATTTGGATATAATAATTTTCAGTATGATTTTTAAAAGCGTGTACCTTATCATCTTTCTATTAGCTACTGTCTGTGTTTTCTGTACCAGATAGCTATTTTGTGGGAATCGCTTTTAGACGTAGGTTGCAGATATCTAATTTTCTTTCCCTTGGAACACACACGTGTTTTGGTCTATTGATTTCTTTTGGCCATTTGCCGGCATTATTTCACTTTAGTTGTCATATACCGATTATGTTCAAGTAGCCACCAATTATATATTGAATGAGATTATACTTCTATTAATCACAAGAATTGCCATTTGCCATTGTCGTACATGCATGTGCCATATATATGAATACTAGTGTTACCGTGTTCTTACTTCTAAGTTCTAACTTTCAAGTATAAATAGAGAAGATATTAAAATCTTTTTATTTTTCTGAAGGAAAAAAATCATTCTTTATTTCAGCCAAAAATAAAAAACACTCTGCTGAACCACATCATGTTGATCTGTCTGATCAGAAGCACAAGCAATGGACAAAAGTTCAGGGTGCACTAGACAATAGAAGGGTGATAATTCGGGTCTCTTCTCAGCCTCCGCCTTTGAGGGATTGATGGACATCATTGAAACCAGTTCTGTGATGCTGAACCATACATCAATTTACATATTCTTAGAGCACCAGAGGGACCAGCTTTAGATAGTTCCAGAGCAGGGCAGTCTCACCCTGTTTGATTACCTCCTAGTTCCATAGGAGTGGCCATAGATCTATTTAGAGTTTCTTTCTGTCGACCTCATATGCTGGGAGTATCTCTTGCTGCTACACCCCCCTAGGATCATACAGTTGGACCCACCACTGGCTCTAGGGCATTTCGACAGTGAGCCAGTGCCTAGTTCCCTGCCCTCATGATCAGTTATCAGATTCAGGAGCCCTTGACATCTTTAGCTCCTTTGCTAGATCATCCTATTTCACTCATTCTTTCTTGGCAGGCCACTGATTATTTTGTATCGTGCCACAGTCTTTCATATGTGTGTCACAGCAGTATTACCGCTTCTTTCTTTCCTTCTTTATATTATTTTCAGCATTTCTTGGAGCTACACTTGCAGTCCCACATTGTATTCTTCTTCAGTCCCTGCTTTTGTGGTCATTTGTTGGACATTAATAAAATTATCTTATTTTATCTCTTGATATGCTCAAGGCACATTACATATCACTAAGACTAAAAATATAGTTTTCCCATGCAGTCTTGTTACAACTAAAATATACACCCTGTAAATTGATGTAAACTTTAAAAATCAGTGGTAAACATCAGCAAACATATAGGAAAATCTGCCGAAGTGTCACTAGCAAATCTTCCTCTCCATTTGGGCTAGTGTTAGCCAACCTCAGGGGAGTGTCCCTAAAGTTTGTACCTGCTATTCTTACCTGTAAATCTGCCATAAAACAATAAAAAAACAGCAAGATAAAATCTGTTTGACCTGCAAGTTAGTGGCCAAACAAGTGAGTGAAAATCCTTAGTTTCAAAGTGTGGAACAATCCTTCACAAATCAGCCTTTATATGAAAAATAATTCAATAAGAAAGTGTGTCTAAGTGGCTAATTACCCAAATTAATAGCTGAAAACTCTTAATAATTTGCAATAGATAAAATTGAATCAAACAAACTAGAGTGAGTGGATCAAAACTGAATTTTATTCTGTGAGAGCCAAAAGGTTGGCTACACGAAGATGACTATCACAAAACTTGAATACAATGATACCTGTTGCCACTCAGATTGTACAGGCACGACGTGACAATGACTCAGGTCAGCGGCTATTATTCTGATCCCCAACCTCTCCATTCTAAGCGTCTCCCAACAATAGGGTATGGGGGGTAGTCCCTATGGAATATGGGAATGCAAGATTCGTTGGCAACCAACAAGTCCGGGAGACACGATTGAATGACCTAGCTACTTGGTTGATTTTAGCAAGGTAAGTGATTAGATTAGATTGTTATATGAAACCAGTGCATTATGGAGTCAACTACTTGATTTATATCGAATAAATACCAAATGACCGTGTTGTCGCGCAGATTGGCACGACAACGCTCGGACCGGGGGCTGTCACTCTGATCCCCGATCCCTCCGTTTAAGCCTGTCTCCCGCGGCTAAGGGGGGTAGACCCTGCGAGGTAATGAAGACCAACTGCCAAACAGTTGGTTGGGAGACACGAGACACAATATGAAAAGCACTAGATGGATTTGATTAATTTAGCAGACCAGTGCCTTAAGAGATTTGGTTAAAACGATTACTTGTTAAATGGTGTAGAAACATGAAACATGAACAGTAATCATCTATCATTAACTAAATCACAATGCTCAAAATGATATCCAGCAACTGAAAGTTTCAAAAAGATAAATGCTTTAAACCACCACGAATCATAAACCATTAACCAGATATCAACTTCGCATCTCGACTTAAAAGGTCAGCATGAAAGATATAACATGAAAACAACTGAATCTGGCAAAAATAAAATTTCCACGAAATTTTTATATTTTTTCGATTTTTTTTTTTTTAAAAGAAAATCTAAAAAATTTAAATTTTAAAATTCTATTCTAAAACTAAACTATTTTAAAAATGAAACTAAAATCTAAAAATCTTTTTTATTTTTTTTTAAATATTTGAAATTATTTAAAATCTACACAATCTAAGAATAAAAAAAGAAAAATTAGAATCTAAAAAGCTAAAATAAAACTAAAATTGAAAATTTCTAAACCAAAATAATTAAATCAAAATTTTAACATGAAAATCTAACAAAACTAAATAAATCTAAACTAAATACAAATTAAGATCTAACCTAAAAATCTAACTTGAAGCACTAACGCTAACATTTAAAAACTTAATTAAAACAAAACTAAATGAAACAAAATCAAATCTAATTAAAATCTATGACTGAAACGTGAATACTAAAAAAAACTCAAACTTAAATCTAACATTTAAATAACCTAAACTCCAAAACGAAATGAAAATCGCAATACCTTTTACCTCTTCAGAAAAATGGGTCGATATTACTGTCTGCGTGATGAGCGGAATAGGCCTGCTGCCGGCGTGAGTAAGTTCGATGCCCACGCAAATGTTTGGAGGTGATAACCCGTGAAATACATTACCTGAAGACGGCAACGAGGGTAAGACAAATGCGAAACTCACACCGGGATCATTCACGCACAGGAAATGACGGAACAAGCTTTCAATCGGTGAAGGAGCTGAATCGATTTAAGCTTGCAGGGTTGAGAAAGCACTCTCGTATATCTGTAGGGGATGAAGTGGGCACGTTTTTGTCTGCAGGTTGCCTGAAGCGTGATTGAAGAATGCGATTGAAGCTGGACGGAGACAGCAGAAGCTGAACATTGCATAAACGACCTCGATTTGCTCGGACTGGCGCTAAATAGTTCACATTGAATAGCTCTTCTTACTCAGTCATGTCAATACCACGATTTATGCATATATATACTGTCGACAGCGGAGAAGAATGTTGCAGACGGATCTTTTGCATCAGTTTTAATGTTACGCAGAAGTCTGGACGTTGTGATCTGAGTTTGGAGCTGGCTGCGAATTATAAGTTTATACCGACGTTCATCTCCTTTCAACCGCAGCTCTAATCCATCATATGCAGAAAGGTTTTCCAAAAAAAGAGAAGCTCTGAGACCAAACTCGTGGATGTGTATACAGAAATGACAAAACTCCGTGGTTAGCAGGTGTCTCATCCGATCTTGACGGTGTTTGTTTGGGCTGAAGGCATCGCGAGACACGTCCCACAGATTTCCCGGTCCTTATGCGTTTGCAGGTGCTTGGGGTGTAGAAATTTTGAATAATTTAACACATATTCAATGGAGATTATCCTGATCATGTACTAATGCGGAAAACATACACAATACATAAGCTCCTCTACGTTGATCAAGAATATAGCAGCATCAATAACAATAAAACATCAAGAGCATTCACACATTAACACAGTATGTATCACGGGGAAAGCATCTCGCTAAAAACCCCACACTATCTGTATATTAATGATTGAGTCATGTAACATTACACAGCATAATACTTCTCACAAGTATCTCCACCTCTGTTACACACAATACAGCTCAGATTTGATCTCCAAATCTCTTCCACTGCTTGCCTGCCTCCACTGCTCAATACCTGCTCAAGAACTGATGAGAATTGCTTCCCAAACTCGATTTTCACCTGCAAAATAGTCACTCACTCTTTGTGGACGTGAGCAAAGGCTAAAATGCGGGCCAAATACGTGAGCAAACTCATTGGCATACTCAATCCCTTGATTGTGCAAGATCTGGTGCACAACTATAGTCACAACTGATAGCAATCTGATTCTCTACCACCTGTCCCTGTTGAACTGAACATGCACTGACATGCAACTGAGTTAACTGATGTATTCTTTAGTTGTATTATGAGTTAATAATTAGTTTAACAACTCATCATTAGTCTATCTGCAGTTAGACTAACTACAACCAGTTTAACTAAGTTAAACTGAACACAACTCCATCAACTGTACATCCAGTCCACTAAACTCAACTCACTTGAGTTCTAACTGAAGTCATGCATGCAACAACTCAACTGACTCATAAGAAAAACGAATTTCCTTCTGACAGCTGCATGTGCCACTTCCGTAGCTCAAACTGAAGTGCTCCAAGAGAATAAGATTAAGTTTATAGTCCAAATATTATTGTGAGATAATAATATTTGACTTTTCTATTTTTGACAGCCAGTCTAAAAATAGACTTGATCACTCACACTTTCATCAAAAATAGAAGTCCATCTATTTTTCCCAACTTGATCAATCATCCATAAACATAGACATGATCCATATGTCTAAAAATAGACTTGCGCCAAAAATAGCCTGCGGGCCCACTTAGTGAAGGCGACTCTTTTCACTAAGCTCCATCATCTTGTTGCAATCTCAACACTCCCTCTCGACAAGATATGGATTATCAGCAACCCCTATCCTGCCTCGGTGGTACTCGAATTTGCTCCTGGTGAGAGCCTTCGTCAGAATATCAGCATCCTGATCCTCCGTTGGAATGTACTAAAGTAACATGATCCTCCGCTGCACACAATCTCTGATATGATGGTACTTGATGTTCTTGGACCCGAAAAACCCGACCAGGATCATCCTCATCCACACAGATCTCTGCTTCCTGCTGTACCAAGAAACTACTGTCGATCCGATACTGAAGACCTCTCCTGATGTGCTCTTTCTGTCCGATGGGCTCCCTGCCCAATCTGCATCCGTGAAGCCACATAGCTTCACCTCATCCTCCTGTCTGTACCAAGATCCATATCCCGATGTGCCTCTCAAGTGGCTCAATACATGCTTGCCCGCCTTCCAGAAGAGCTTGGTAGGCTTAACCATAGCTTGTGAAAGCTGGTTAACTGCATAGCATATATCAGGTCGTGTATTGACCAAATACATCAGCGACCCCACCAACTGTCGATAAACAGTGGCATCCACTTCTTCTCCCGAAGTGGCATCCTCCTTCCTCCAACCTCCAGGAAGAGGAGTATCAACAGGCTTGCAGCCATGCATGTTGAACTTCTCCAGTATCTCCCGAGCATACTTGCCCTGAGAAACAAACAGTCCACCACTGCGCTGCCATATTTCCAATCCTAGGAAATAGTGAAGGAGGCCCAAATCCTTCATCTCAAACTCTGTAGCAAGATCCTTCTTGCATGACAGTATCAACAGCTCATCACCCGTTAGAATCAAATCATCAACATACAGTACAATGATAAGCAACTTACCCTCCACCACAATCTGGTATAGGTTCGGATCCGCCTCGCTCTTGGAGAATCCAAGTCCTGTGAAATAGCTGTCTATCCGTGTGTACCAAGCACGTGGTGCTTGCTTCAACCCATACAGCGCTCTCTTGAGCCTGCACACATGCGACTCGCTGCTGAAGACTTCAAAGCCTTCGGGTTGCTCAATGTACACCTCCTCCTCAATGACTCCGTTGAGGAACGCAGTCTTCACATCCATCTGATGAATGTGCCATCCCATCTGCGCTGAGAGAGCAAGAATCGTCCGTATGGAAGAATACCTTGCGACAGGTGCAAAGGTCTCCTCATAATCGATCCCCTCAATCTGTGAAAAGCCTCGGGCAACAAATCTTGCCTTGTACTTCTCCACACTCCCGTCAGCTGCCTGCTTAACTTTGTAGATCCATCTCGAACCCACCACTGATTTCCCTTCCGGTCTAGGAACAATCTCCCATGCACTGTTTCTGACAATAGAATCATACTCTTCCACCATGGCGTCTACCCATGCGGGATCCTCCACAGCTTCCTCGAAAGAGGATGGCTCAGTCACAACACACTTGCTCATAAGAGCCATGTATCCAGTGTATCGATCAGGTGACTGTCTCTGCCTGCGTTGGGCTGTAGGTGGTCCTACAACTTTCTCTGCATCTTGAGCCAGTGGCTCAGCTTCTGTCAAGCGCTTTCGCCCTCTGATGGTTGGCGCTGCATGAGTGGTCTCTTCCACTCCATGAACCTCGTCCTGTGGCTGATCCACGTCCTGAAGCTCATCCTTAGGAACTAATAGCTCCTCATCTGCATGCAAGTGTAGCTCCCTCTCAAGCGAACACTTCATGGCTTTCTCCTCCTGAAATTTTATATCCCGTCGCACAACAGTTTTACCACTGTCTGGCAAATACACACAATAGTTGTGGGGCGTATCAGTGTACCCCACAAATATCCCAACCTCTGCAGTCGGCTCCAACTTCTTTCTGGCATCCTTCGTCACATGCATGTAAACGTTAGCACCAAAAATCCTCAAATGAGAAAGATCAGGCTTCTTACCAGAATAAGCCTCCTCGGGTGTACTCATGCCAAGTATCCTATGAGGACAACGGTTCTGCACATAAACTGCTGTATTGCATGCTTCCGCCCACAAGTGAAGGGGTAGGCCCTGATCATGCAACATTGCCCGTGCAGCACCCACAATCGTTCTGTTCTTCCGCTCAGCTACCCCGTTCTGCTGTGGGTTATGGGGAGCTATGAGCTCTCTACGAATCCCTTCTGCCTTGCAGAAATCCTTGAACTCGTCCGAGATGTATTCACCACCATTATCGCTCCTAAGAGCCTTCACCTTCTTCCCCGACTCCTTCTCGACCAGTGCTTTGAATTCACAGAACTTTGAATATGTCTCGCTCTTCTTCTGCATGAAGAAGATCCAACACTTACGAGAGAAATCATCAACAAAAATCACATAATACCTGTGTTTTGCTGTCGAAGCAACTGAGAAAGGTCCACACACGCCTGTGTGAATTTTCTCAAGGATCGTCGTGGCGCGACTATCCTTCTCGTGAAAGGTGGCTTTCACAAACTTCCCCAAGGTACACCCCTTGCACTGATCTGACTGCGCAAGTGTGCCTTTAGGAAGCCCTGTAGTGATCTGCTGCAGTATCTTCAAGGCTCCATGGTGAAGGTGACCCAATCTCCTGTGCCACAACTCGCCATCATCCCGGCTCACCAATCCTTCTGCCTTGCCTGCCATTGCTGCGCATCCATCTACATGCAACTGATAAAGGTTCCTCACTCGAACCCCTATCTTCCGGGTCTCACCAGTTGTCTTGCTGCGTAGGAAGGCCTTTCCCTCGCTAAAAACAACATCATACCCCTTGTCTTCTAACATCGCCACTGAGATGAGATTCTTCTTCAATCTTGGAACATGCATGACTTCCTTCAATACAAAGGGTTTACCAGACTCCCTCTCAAAGGAAATGGTACCGATACCGGTCGCACTGTATCTACCATCATCGCCCATCTCGATGTGCACTCTAAGATCTTTGTCCTCCAGATCAGAGAACAAATCTCTATCTCCCGTCATGTGAAAAGACGCACCACTGTCCAAGAACCACACTGATCCCATCACACTTGAAACCAAGCATGCGATCAATGAAAAATCAAGCTCAAACTGAGAAGCTAAAGCCTCTCCCCCTGCAGATCCAACAGCTTGCTTGTTCTTCTTCTTCTGCGGACAATTTGTGGCATAGTGTCCATGCTGGTGACAGTGAAAACACTTCACTTTGGACATATCCTGCTTCTTGCCTTTCGCACCAGACTGAGAAGCTTTCTCGTTCTTCCCCTTCTTTGCTTGGGCAGCCAAAGCGCAATTCTCTTCATCAGATACCTTTGATGAAGATCCATTCTCACCTTTATTGTTACTGAGTTTATCCTTGAGCGCCAGGTCGCTCTTGCTTTGGAATAACATTTGCAATCCGTTGAAAGACATTGCTGCGTTGTCACCAAGAAAACACTGCTGCAAATTCGAATTCCACCAGCAACCAACTCAACTGCTTCCGATCAACCCTCGCTTGATATCCTGTAAAAATCTCTTCTACAAATCAAGCTGCTCCGATACCATGTAGAAACTTTTTCTACAAATCATCTAGCTCTGATACCATGTAGAAATTTTGAATAATTTAACACATATTCAATGGAGATTATCCTGATCATGTACTAATGCGGAAAACATACACAATACATAAGCTCCTCTACGTTGATCAAGAATATAGCAGCATCAATAACAATAAAACATCAAGAGCATTCACACATTAACACAATATGTATCACAGGGAAAGCATCTCGCTAAAAACCCCACACTATCTGTATATTAATGATTGAGTCATGTAACATTACACAGCATAATACTTCTCACAAGTATCTCCACCTCTGTTACACACAATACAGCTCAGATCTGATCTCCAAATCTCTTCCACTGCTTGCCTGCCTCCACTGCTCAATACCTGCTCAAGAACTGATGAGAATTGCTTCCCAAACTCGATTTTCACCTGCAAAATAGTCACTCACTCTTTGTGGACGTGAGCAAAGGCTAAAATGCGGGCCAAATACGTGAGCAAACTCATTGGCATACTCAATCCCTTGATTGTGCAAGATCTGGTGCACAACTATAGTCACAACTGATAGCAATCTGATTCTCTACCACCTGTCCCTGTTGAACTGAACATGCACTGACATGCAACTGAGTTAACTGATGTATTCTTTAGTTGTATTATGAGTTAATAATTAGTTTAACAACTCATCATTAGTCTATCTGCAGTTAGACTAACTACAACCAGTTTAACTAAGTTAAACTGAACACAACTCCATCAACTGTACCTCCAGTCCACTAAACTCAACTCACTTGAGTTCTAACTGAAGTCATGCATGCAACAACTCAACTGACTCATAAGAAAAACGAATTTCCTTCTGACAGCTGCATGTGCCACTTCCGTAGCTCAAACTGAAGTGCTCCAAGAGAATAAGATTAAGTTTATAGTCCAAATATTATTGTGAGATAATAATATTTGACTTTTCTATTTTTGACAGCTAGTCTAAAAATAGACTTGATCACTCACACTGTGATCACTCACACTTTCATCAAAAATAGAAGTCCATCTATTTTTCCCAACTTGATCAATCATCCATAAACATAGACATGATCCATATGTCTAAAATTAGACATAGTCTAAAAATAGACTTGCGCCAAAAATAGCCTGCGGGCCCACTTAGTGAAGGCGACTCTTTTCACTAAGCTCCATCATCTTGTTGCAATCTCAACATGGGGCTGAGAAGATTGACGATGGTCATGCAAAGACAAACCCTATACCTGCAAAAGAAAAACAAAACCCTAATGAAGTATGCCAGAAAGAAACTAAAAACCCTAGATCAGAAAAATTGAAACCCTAGAACAGCTAGTAAATGTACAGATTTGGCCCCTTTGACAGCCAGATTTGACAATAATTGCAGTAATTGTTTTCAATATATCAGAAATTTTGAACTTCACTGTGAACAGAAAGAAAATCTCTCAATGTAAAACAGAAAAGAAACTCTTAATGATTAACCCAGGGCACAATCAGCTGGGCTCTGCACAGAAGAGCCTGTGGGAGTCGGCTGGTTCAGCCTAGAACTTCCCCAAACGCCCACAATTTCCTTCAGAAAGGTTTTCCTGCACACCTCAAGCAACCATCAGCACAGAGAGAAAGAGTGCTGCTAGATTTCAGAAAATAATGGAGATACCTGCCATTATTTCATAAATCCTAGCAGCCCTCAAACCCTAGCAGGTGAACAAGATACCTGTGCTCACACTACTCTTAAAAAACAAGCTATGATTAACGGCTAAAAACTGAAATATGCAGAAAATTAAAGATCTCACAGCAATCCCAGAGAGTAACACCAACACGATTTGGACCCCAAAGTCTTTTTATTAACCAGAAAATCAGATTTACAAGAGGGCTTTTCAGTACAGACTCACAGATCAGATGCCTTAAAATGACCCCTAAGACCCTATATAAAGGAAATGATCCCAACGGCTAGTTTTGGGTGATCCATGTAGAATTGATCTCGACCGTTGATGAGGATCAAGACATCTCTTGATCTCATCCGTCGATTTATTAACTTAAAATATTATTATTTTATTAGTTAGGGTTTTTGCTTCAATTTTTAATTTTTTATTATTTTATTATTTTTATTCATTTTTTTTAATTTTTTAATTCATTTTAAGATGGATCATCAAACTAAGCCGTTGGAAACATCACCTAGGACCTAGGACCTAGGACTCATGAGGGGATTTACAACTTTTTCAACCCTCAAGACACAATTCATCATGATTTTTACAATTTACATCTCAAAGGGATGAACCCACTTAACACAGACCCTCATAGAACACCCAGTTCTGCGACACAACTATAATCTAGCAGATTAACATATAAGACTCTCCTAAAGTTCTGATGACGAAATCTATCCCGGCTTTGGGGTCAGGTTTGAAGGAAAACTCTGCCGATCGTAGATCGGTGAGACGAAAAACCTCCCGGGACGCAGATCATCATTAGAAAGTTAGGTCCACCTAGGCAACTTTACATGCATGACTCTGATCTGCTTAGATTATTTACAACTTATACATGCAGACTGGGTTTACAACAAAAATGATCAAGCTGCTGATGATGGCAGGATGGCACGGACATGCTGTTCAGGTGCTGCTTCTTTCTGTCAAGAAAAACGGGATGCACTGCATGGGCAGTTGACCAGTGAGGTCAACAGACCGTATGAACAATCACTGCTTGAAATGCTTTGCTATCCTAGATGAAATGCAGGTCTTACAATCTAGGTGAGATGCAAAATCTTGGTTGATTTTAGTTATATGCCTAACTAGGTGTATCCCATAATCCTTAGCTGTTTTGAGGTTAATCTCTAAAGTAGGCTGTAGAGAGAAGTCAAGGCGAAGCAAACAAAGGCTTGGTTAACGATACCTCTCCTTGAAATCTAACTACCCAGTGCCTCCGGCGTTGCAGAGACTATGGCTCTGACGATTGCAAGGTCACCATGTTAACCACTAGAGAGGGTCCATCCTTCGCAAGCTATGAGATGAAGGGTGTTTCTATTTTTCTATCAACCAAGCTTAGGCTTGAAGGTCAATTAATAATTAATTAATGCAAGACTAGGCCAAGGATGCAAATGCAAATTGATTGAGTGATCTTGAGTTAAAACGGCTTATGATCTTAAGTACTTAGTTATAATTGATCCTTAGATTATGACAAAGAGTACTTAAACAATGAAGGACAATCTTAAACACAAGATAAAGTGCTCAACTTCAATAGTGATCAAAAGATATATCCAATGTTACCTAGAGATAATTGCTCAAGTTTTCAACAAGCAACAAGATTGATGCTTTTTATACCAATTTTACCGATATGTCAAAGATAACATTAACATTCACATGAACAATAAATCCAATGACAATAATAGTTAAGAGATTAGAACATTTATCCACGATATTACTTAGAGAAATTTAACCAAGGTTCTTTTAGACACAATACAATAATGACAAGGATGCCAATAAACACTTGCTCAAGCAATAGGTGACTTAGGTGATTAATGTTCTTCCAAACACAATTAGCAATTCTCCAAGTTATATCAATAATTTGTCACAATGCCAATTATCCAAAGAACAATTAGATCCCCAATGCTAATGTGTAAGAACAAGAGATACAAATATGCCCAAGTCCAATGACCAATTAACCATTCAAAGAGATATTAGATCTTAGGATTAGGTGCTTTGTGAGCAAGTTATTTAGTGCACAATTATGATTATGAAACTCACAATAAAACAAGGTGTTAGATCTCTTGTTGTGAAGCAATGTAGCAACTAAACCAAAATCCAATGTTATCAATGCTAACAATATTCTCACAATAGAGCATTAAACAATATCAAGAGTCTTATTGAACTTTATGACATTAAATGAGCAAAAAAAAACCTTTTAGGACAACAATAAGATAATTATGACAGAAATATGCAAATTTATGCCAAATGTGTCAAAACAGTCCACAATTTATCTCTTTTAAATGAGAGCACTTAATATGAAATGCAAATGTTGATTTGGGGTAGCATCGGATGTGCTCTAGCCATGAAAATTGGTGGAGAGGCTAAAGCACATGAGATCTCCAAGACCCATAAATGGTTTGGGCAGATTCTAACTGATTTGGGAGATATTAAAATAATTAATACTTTTAATGGAGTTCCTAAGTCTAAACTTAGGAAAAATAAAATATTAATGGGTATTAATATAAAAACTGGGTTAAAAGTGTCCAAAAGTCATGGATTAAGCCAAATCTAATCTTGGCCGTTGATTGGAAATTTAATCTTGGCTGTTGATGGACCAACGACAAAAGTATAAGAAGAGGCTTGAGGGTTAGTTGGACAACACACTGAGGGAGACTAGTTAGTTCGATTTCTAGAGCAGGGTTAGCTGAGAAATTCGAACTAGTGGTCTGGAGAGCAGCAGGAGGCAGCGAGTATGAAACAAAGGAGCAGCACTAAAAGACTGGCGCAGAGGTTGGAGAGGCAGATGTAGAGGCAACAATAGACTACGCAGTCATTGGAGGACCTGCGTGGGTGACGCAGAGAGGCCCAGTGCTGACGCAGAGAGGCAGGGGCTGACGCAGAGTGTCTGGGAGCTACGCAGAGGTCAGCCAGGCTGACGCTGAGACTGGGAGAAGTGTTGGAGAATTTTTCTCTCTGTTGGGTAAGCCAGTTTGGCACCCTATTGTACTGAAGAATTGCTAAATAATAAAATCCTCCCTTGTTGCACCGGTTTTCCCACATTGGGTTTTTTCGGGGGCTGTTGCCCAAAATATCTTTGTCGATGTGTTGATTCTTGTGCATGTGTTTGTTTCTGTATTATGGTGTGATATCTGCAGCAGAATTTATTTTAATGTTTATTGAAGGAATTTCATAAATAACTTATTGGAAAATAAGTAGGTAAAGTAAATCAGTTGTTGCAGTGATAGAATTTTCACATGGTATCAAAGCAAGTAATCAGAGATAGGAAGGGAAATCAATTATGGGTCAAGACCATGATGTAGAGGCATCTACGTCAGGAGATTCTTGCAGATTTTCAGAAAATTGCACAAGAGAAAGTGATTTTGATTTCTCTATGTTGGCTTCCAGGCTGGAAGAAGAAGTGGCTTATATGAGTAGTTTTGCATCATCTGAGGTATGGTATATAGACAGTGGAGCCTCTTGGCATATGATGGGAATCCGGGAATGTTTCTCAGATTATCGGGAGGAGAAGATGATCTTTCAGATCACCATGGGGAACAATGCAAAGTGTACTCCAGTAGGGAGGGGTACCATAGTTTTTCAAACAAAATCGGGAGAGCGGTTTCGTGCTACCAATGTGCTGCATGTACTAGGATTGGGGATGAACTTACTTTCCGTATCACAACTTCAAGGCAAAGGCTCTGACGTCTTCTTCATCAAGGAGAAAGTATACATCAAACACTCGAGTTGGAAAAAGAAAGTGTAGATCGGGATCAAAAGTAATAGGTTGTATAGACTACAACTAGAATCACCAATGGCACTAATAGGCAGTCATGGAGACAAAGATTTGAATGAACTATGGCACAAAAGAATGGGACATTTGCACCATGGGGCTCTGAGAATTCTCAGGAGCACTGTAACAGGAGTTCTGGATCTTAGTATGGAACGAGATGATGTATGTAGAGGATGTGCTCTAGGAAAGTATGCCAAAGCAACATTTCCTAGAAGTAAAAATAGGGCCAAGAGTGTACTAGGATTGATACACTCAGTTATATGCGGACCTTTGTCCACTAAAGTTCTTAGTGGTGCCGAGTACTTCCTTACCTTCATTGATGACCACTCAAGGAAAACTTAGATTTATTTTCTGAAAACCAAGGACGAGGTTTTCTGTCGATTCAAAGAGTTCAAGGCTCTGGTGGAGAATTTGACTAGGAAGAAAATAAAAGTTTTGTGCTCAGATAATGGTGGAGAGTATGTCGATAAGGACTTCACTGATTTTTGCACTAAGGATGGCATTAGAAGAGAGTGGACAACTCCTTACAATCCAGAACAGAATGGAGTAGCAGAAAGGAAGAACAGGACTATTGTAGAAGCAGCTAGGGCCATGATGTATGATCAGGATATGCCAAAATTCCTGTGTGCGGAAGCATGCAACACAATAGTCTATGTTCAGAACATGACTCCTCATCGGCCATTGGGCAAGATTACTCCAGAGAAAGTTTTTATAGGGAAAACACTTGAAGTCAGTCATTTCAGGATATTTGGGAGTTTAGCATATTGCCGCGTACCTGAGGAAAAGAGAAAGAAACTGCATCAAACTGCGGAAAAAGGTTATCTAGTGGGATATAGCGAGAACGCTAAGGCATACAGAATCTATCTTCCAGGGAGCAGAAAGGTAGTGGTTTGATGAGATGTGAAGTTCATGGATTGCAAGGCTTTCAGAAAATCTCGTGAAATGCCTTCCGAGGAGCAATCAAAAGAGGACTCGTTGGTTAAATCTCTTCAACCAATGGAAGTAAATAATTCTTTCTCGGGTGAAGAAGATTCACAGGATGAGGAGGAACTAACAGAAGCACCTGCTGGCAGAGGAAGAACTAGCAGGGAACTTCGTCAGATTTTGCGAGATGCAGAGGACTTCATCGGTGCGCCAAGAAACAATAAGAGGGAGCGAAAACAACCAGATGTATATCAGACATTAATAGCTTAGGATGGGGAGCCTGCTAGTTTCCAGGAGGCAGCTCAACATCAGGTTTGGCTAGATGCGATGGTAGAGGAGTACAACTCCATAATGGTGAACGATGTCTGGGAGGTAGTGCCAAGGCCTCAAGACAGATCAATGGTAGGTTCGAGATGGATCTACAAGATCAAATACGCTACAAATGACAATGTAGAGAAATATAAAGCCAGGTTTGTGGCTAAGGGGTATGCTCAGAAGGAAGGAATTGACTACGAAGAGACCTTCGCCCCGGTAGCTAGGTATACATCTATTAGAACCGTGATATCTCTTGCAGCACAGATGGGGTGGGAGATTCATCAGATGGATGTCAAAACGGCATTTCTGAACGAGGTGATAGAAGAAGAGGTATACATTGAACAACCAGAGGGCTTTGAGACACATGAGAAGAAGTCTTATGTATTATGCAGGTTGAAGAAAGCCTTGTATGGGCTGAAACATGCACCTAGAGCATGGTATGGTCGAATCGATGGCTACTTGCAGAAGATGGGATTTGTCAAGAGTGACGTAGATCCAAATCTCTACTATCTGGTTGTAGAGAATGAGCCGCTAATCTTAGTATTGTATGTGGATGATCTCTTTCTGATAGGATCATCTAGGCTCATTGGGGACTGCAAGTAGAATCTAGCCACAGAATTCGATATGAAGGATTTGGGACAAATGCATTATTTCCTAGGGTTGGAAGTTTGGCAACAAAAGGGAGAGATCTTCCTTGGGCAAGGGAGATATGCTACAAAAATCCTGAAGAGATTCAGGATGGAGGACTGTAGACCCATGGCTACTCCAATGATCACCAACTGGAAGAAGATTGATGCATCAGAAGACAAGGATGTTGATCGCACCTTATACAGGCAGCTCATAGGGTCCCTGATGTATCTGGTCAATACTTAGGTCAGACATTTGCTACGCTGTCAACACCCTCAATTAGTTCATGGTGGAACTGAAGAGGGTGCACTGGGCAGCAGCGAAACATGTTCTCAGGTATTTACAAGGAACAATCGATTATGGACTCTTGTACACTAGGAGTAAGGATATCAGATTGAGTGGATTTACTAATGCAGATTGGGCAGGAAGTTCAGTGGATCGGAAAAGTACCTCTGGGTACTGTTTCAACATTGGATCAGGAATGACCTCTTGGTGCAGTAGGAAACAAAAGTCCGTGGCTCTGAGCTCATCTGAGGCAGAATATATGGCAGCGAGCACAACTTCATGTGAGGCCATATGGCTCAGAAAATTGCTTGTGAACCTATTCCGAAGAAAAATGGAGGCGACCAGGATCATGTGCGATAATCAGAGTTGCATCAAGCTCTCTGAGAATCCAGTGTTTCATGATCGGTCAAAGCATATTGATATCTGGTGTCACTTTGTCAGAGACTGTGTCCAACGAGGAGCTGTACAGTTGAGCTACACTCCTACAGGAGAACAGGTGGCAGACATCCTCACCAAGGCCCTTGGAAGAACAAAGTTTGATTATTTCAGGGAAAATATGGGGATGATAAAGAATCCATTTCAGTAGCAGAAATGGGGGTGATGTTGCAGTGCGATAGCAGTCAACAGTAGCATGGTGCAACGTGGCAGAGGGAGTTGCAGTGCAGATGCAGTGTTGGAAGAAAGGACCAGCAACAACACAGATGCAGAGGGAGCTGCTGTATAGATGTAGCAGTGGCAGTGGCAGGACCATGGGCAGCAGTATAGGATGCAATAGTGCAGAGGATGTTGGGTAGGGAGGCCTAGCATCAGCACAGGGACCGATGCTGGATGATTAGGGTGATACTCAGTGAGGAGTATTACTAGAGCACAGTCCTCACTAAGAGGGAGTGTTGATTTGGGGTAGCATCGGATGTGCTCTAGCAATGAAAATTGGTGGAGAGGCTAAAGCACATGAGATCTCCAAGACCCAGAAATGGTTTGGGCAGATTCTAACCGGTTTTGGAGATATTAAAATAACTAATAGTTTTAATGGAGTTCCTAAGTGTAAACTTAGGAAAAATAAAATATTAATGGGTATTAATATAAAAACTGGGTTAGAAGGGTCCAAAAGTCATGGATCAAGCCAAATCTAATCTTAGCCGTTGATTAGAGATTTAATCTTGGCCGTTGATGGACCAACGAGAAAAGTATAAGAAGAGGCTTGAGGGTTAGTTGGAGAACACATTGAGGGAGACCAGTCAATTCGATTTTTGGAGTGGGGTTAGCTGAGAAATTTGAACTAGTGGTCTGGAGAGCAGTAGGAGGCAGCAAGTACGGAACAAAGAGTCAAGAGCAGCACCAAAAGTCCAGCGCAGAGGTTGGAGAGGCAGACGCAGAGGCAACAGCAGACTGCGTAGTCACTGGAGGGCCTGCGTGGGTGACAAAGAGAGGCCCAGTGCTGTCGCAGAGAGGCAGGCGCTGACGCTGAGACTGGGAGAAGTGTTGGAGAATTTTTCTCTCTGTTGGGTAAGCCAGTTTGGCACCCTGTTGTACTGAAGAATTGTTGAATAATAAAATCCTCCCTTGCTGCACTGGTTTTCCCACATTGTGTTTTCCCGGGGACTGTTGTCCAAAATATTTGTGTCGATGTGTTGATTCTTGTGCATGTGTTTGTTTTTGTATTATGGTGTGATATCTGTAGCAGAATTTGTGTTAATGTTTATTAAAGGAATTTCATAAATAACTTATTGGAAAATAAGTAGGTAAAGTAAATAAGTTGTTGTAGTGATAGAATTTTCACAACAAATAGTGAGAAAATGCCTATGCATGCAAGAGATGAATGCTTATGCCACTATAAACAAATGATCAGATGGTTGCTATCAAAAACAAAGATGAAAGAGAGGGATTGAGGGTTTGAAGAGGCAAACAAATAGGCCTTTAGGCCTAGAAGATGACCTGCTTGCTTGGCAAAATATTTCTAATGACTAGACCACCTGCAACTACCATTGTTAGCCCATAAAATCTATGCAAACACAAGTGTTAGAGGCAAAAAATCAATGATACCCAAACAATGACTGAAAGAGGCAAAGATGGTTAGGAAAGGACCACGCTAAGCCTAGGAAGGCTAGTGTTAGGGCTAGAGAGAGGGCAGCAAGGCCTACGCTAGGGTAAAGAGAGGCGAAGAAAGGGTTGCGGCCTAAGGATTAAGCCCTCTAAGGACAGTGGCAGAGGGAGAGGAGGCAACAATAGAGGAATGAGGGTTAATGGAGGAGGAAAGAGGGGCAGCGGAGGAAGAAGAGGCCGACTTAGGCCTGCCACAGGGGCAAGGCAGCCCTAAAGGGCTTGCGAAAGAGGCTAAAGGCCCACGACAAGACCTTAGAGTCACAACCAAGGCTGCGGCAAGGGGTTAGCAGCCTTTTGGGCTTGACGACAAGGGAAAGAAAGGCTGCGGCTAGGGTTTGGAGGCCAAAAATGGCCAGCGGCTCACCCAGATGGCTAAGGAGGGCTGTGGCTAGGGCAATGGAGGCACAACTAGGCCTTAAAGGCCTCAGAAAAATTTCAGACCCCTGCAAAAAATTCAAATTATGCTTTAGATCACCAAAATCGCCAAAAAATGCCTAGAAAATGCAAGAGAAAATGTCCAAACGGATCTCCCAATTTCCAAAAACAAAACAAGGAATACCTTGTACCCAACAATGCTCTCAATGAATACTAGGATGCAAAATACAATTGTGAACAATATAGCGTACAATTAAACCTTATATCCTAGTTCTAGGCATCTAAACTTACTTATGTAAATTTAAAAACCGAACTGACCTGGTATAAGATATCTTCCGCCTGCAACATTAACCACAAGCCAGATTGAAATTAATAAGAAATACACACATAAAGCTTACCTTGATGCCATGATCAGTTCTTCAGATATTGAGACCTGAAAAATGATACAAAACTGAACCTACTGAAGCAAGGTTTTGCTTCACAAACGGACCTAAATGGTAGCCCTAAACAAACCTAAAATTAGCCTAAAAGCTAGTCCTAACAGGCTTAAACTTGCTTCACAAACAGACCTAAATGGTAGCCCTAAACAGACATAAAACTAGCCTAAAAGCTAGTCCTAACAGACTTAAACTTGCTTCACAAACAGACCTAAATGGTAGCCTTTGTCAAGTGTAAGTTTATATCTTTGCCCATAAATAAGAGGATTATGGCACAAACAAAATGTTGAGGTAAGGATCCTCTCTGCTCTGTAATGGGTTCCCTAATGCAACCACAGTAGGATATTTCAATAAGCCTTTAATCTTCTATCTGTAACAAAAGGATGCACAAGCAAATCCCTGGACCCAATAAAATTAATATGAATTTTAATAACCCTTACTGTCCTGCAATAGAAACAGATCAAAGTCCTTTCACAACATTTCTCCTTCAAATTAGGCTTCCGGATTGCTGCCTTAGATAATGTTCTAGAGCTCGGTCTTCATGACAGATTACATAGAGGCCCTTTTCAAGTTTCGCTGATCTGTAATGCGTAAAGAATTAGCACTCCGGTAGTGAGATAACACGGAACTCCAAATGCCAAAGAAACCAACACCCAAATAAATTCCAAGCCACTCTTTTGATCTTTCACTATCTCCACATGGCTGAGATTGTTTCAGACTTGTATCGATTCAAGCATATATCATAAGAGTAGGTATAGGCTTCCTTTTAATAGACAAGAAGGTGAATGTTGAGGGGCTTGTGAGGTAGAATTTGGAGGTTTAGGAATTAAAAAAAACATGTTGCATGCCTTGTGGACTAAGGAAAGAGGTCTGTTAGCTCTTTTGGAATTTTCAAACCTTAATTATGCCGAGACCTTTTGATTTTCCTAGCCATTAAGGCTTTCTTAGTAGACCGTTGGAGAAAAGAATAATCCCTTAAAATAATGTTAGTTCATTTGATAAGGAAAAATAATTGATCAAAATAATATAATTTTATAAATATTAATTAAATAATAATAACTAACTCTTAATATTGTGTAAAGGATCTTTCTTAGAAATGTAGAAATTTGAAATCAATGATTGGCTTAGTGCATATGGTCCCACCTAGATAGTGAGGTCAATGATTGGTTTACTGCCTTTGGTTCTTGAATTTATTCAACTTATATGTGGTGAGATTACAGTGAGAATCCCTATCATATATTGACAGCCGTTGGTGAATAAGGTGTCATGTCTCTACCCCGCTGGGGTTTTAGCCCACAAAACTGGGTCTTCAACTTCAATCTCAATTTTCTCTCAAACCAGGAGGAACTATGAGGCGTACCATATATTAATGGAAACATCTCCTCGAGAAGAATCTATCTAGAAGGATCTTGACACAAGATTCCATGAATTGCCATGTCAAATGTGCCACGGAAGATTGGAGTAGCTCCTGGCGCTGCTTGGGTTGACATCAATGACAACCACCTATCATAGTATAGGAGCCCAAACCATTCAGGGAGAATTTGCTTCCTTCTAGCTTGCTGGTAAAACCCTTGGGGAGTTTTGTACTTCCTTCTAGATTTATTTGGTAAATTTATATGGACATCATACATAACACAACATTTGGTTGAGATGAAATTTCTGTGTACTGTTCATTGATGTGATGATGACTTTTATGTTGTTTTAATGCTCTGAATGTTTAAGAAAACTAAGCAATTGTGAAAATTTAAGGAAATACTGATTCACCCCCTCATTGTATTTCCAACAAATATAATAGTTTAAAGACTATTGTATTAGTCTAAATATTAAATATTTTACAGTTGCAAGTGTGAAAGATTTAAGGTTATTACTGTTGAGAAATCAATGCTAGTAGATATTAGGGTTTGATTCCTCTTTCTTGATAATTAATTGTGAATTATGTTGGCCTATTTTACTTCTTTATTAGATTATCTTTCATCAAGCAATTACCAAATTATGTGTGTGTGAAGACAACCAGGGCAAAACCCCTATAAGGGGAAAGCCCAATCAAGAACTCTTCCTTTAGTAATTCAATTCGAGATGAGACACTTCTTGACTTCTTAAACCTAGACAAAGACCTTCTCCAACCACCAAGTCATCCCTTCCTCCTTGTAGATGTCCTTTACTCAACGTTCCAAGTCATAGCTCTTCAAAGTGCAACATCAGATGAGAATTTCGACCCCAGCAACAGATTTTCAGCCCCTAGCTTCAAAACTTCCACCCTGTTGCAGAGACATAATTTCGGCTCAAGCTTCCGCTCAATATCTCCGCACGTGTGAGAGAAAGGTAGCCGAAAAACTCGATTTTACTCTTTCCAGCTTCTCTCCTTCTTCTCCTACAACTTTGCACTCTTTTCCAACTACTGCTTCTTAGAGATCGAACTTGTTGATGATACTCTCCAAATGAAGTGGAATTGCTCAATATAGGCTTCTTGTGAGGTCGAATTGCCCTAGTCTAGGACGACATGTTGAGGGAAGGGCCGGCTTGGTGTGGAGGTGGCAAATCACCTTTTTGACTTAAAAATAATTATTTTTACATGATACAAAAGCCCAAGAAGGATCTAATAATAATGACAACGACTCTAATGCCTCAAGACAAAACCTAGAAGTCCTCAATGGGGACTTTGACCTAGAAAACATTGACCCAAGCATGAAACCCATGCTTTAATAAGCCATTTTTCTTTAATAATAAATTTTTCTTTTGACGAGTACATTTATGAAGACCGAAGCTAGTTACATTCTTCAACACTCCCTCTTAACTAGGGAGGTATTCATAATTATATTTTACACATAGATACAAGTACATGGAAGGTTTCAAAATGACATGAACTATGAAGAGTTCTAAAACACTCAGTGCTACGGACTATATTTGTGACCAGGGCAGTGTTTTTAAACCCGGCTGGCTCGGAACCGACTCGCCCAAAAAAATTTCAACTCGGTGGTTGAACTGGTTCGGTCCGCCGAGTTAATACCGTTGGCCGAGTCCGTATCAACCCGGCTGGGTCAAGGAAAGCGGCCAGTGAACCCCCAAAAACGCAATTTTTTTGATTTTTTTTTTATGTTTTTTCTGAGTGTGGGGGACTCCAAATGGTTTTATTAATTGGTTTTTTGGTCTTTGGGGTCCATTCCCCTCTCCTAGTATTGATATGCTATTCAAATTTCATGGTAATGTTAAATTCTTAAAGTAAAAGTGACATTCTCCTTAATCTTCATTTTCATCATTTTACTTAAATTTTTAACATTACCATGAAATGACTCAGGATGTTTGAGAGGGGTTCCGACCGTTGCCGGGGACATTTTATTCTCGGCGTTTCAACGACAATCATCCTTCTCATTTCTTATCTTTTCATCTGGCCTGGCAACGCCAACATTTTTTGGCGCCGTTGCCAGGGACAAAGTTTTTCTATTCCTGGCGTTTCATCGACATTCATCTTCTCATCTTTCTCATCTCTCATTTGAGCTGGCAGATTCAACCTTTTGGGTTATCATTTGGATCTTTCATCACCTTATCTTTCGTCATATCAGAAAATTCTCTTCGATTTGTTTCTTGTTTGGGTGGCGACTCCATTTTCTTATTTTCCCAGACAAGAAACCTCTCTCATATCAGCGTGTTTGTTGCTTTTTGGCTCCTAGATTCAGATTCATTGTTCAAGTGGCGACTCCACTCCTTTCATCTATTGATTTTCTTGAGCAGAGATCTCGTTCTATCATCCCTTATTATTCATCATGGATTATTCTTTTAAACCATGTCATTTTACTGACCGTCTCCATGATTTTCCGGAGGAGGCCATTTCCAAATTACCTGTGTTCTCGGGTGGTGATTCAATCGCTGTTAAAAGGCATCTAGGCTTGTTGGCTCGTATAGTGATCATATATTGTAGACCCCCTCAGTTTAATCATGAAGATATCAAAATGCGTCTTTTTGTCTTTTCTTTAGAGGGTGATGCTTTGAATTGGTTTAATAATTTTCCTAAGGATTCTTTCACTTCTTTACAAGACATTGTCAATGCTTTTAAAGATAGATATGATAATCCAAACAACTTGCCTTCTGCCCCTAAAATTGTGCAACAGAATAAAAGTAATTTGATAAAAGGTCCAGCTGACGGTGAAAGATTCCAAGACGATTCTTCGTATCAGAATGTGTCATCCACCTGTATTATTTCAGATCAAGTCCATGATAGTGGAAAAGCAGGGACAAATGACAACGAAAAGGAGGATCAAAAGCAAATTATACAAGAACTAATGATGCTGGTAAAAAATATGGAGATTAATCAAACTAATTACGTCAATGATGTGAGAACTTTATGTACCCACCTTGAAAAACGTAATAGGGAGATGGAGATCATGCAAAATCAGCATGCTAAAGAAATTGAGGCCATAAAGACTAATCATGACACAGAAATTAGTTTCATGCAAAGCAAAATGTCAGGCTTAGAGGAAAATATGACGACCATGAAAGCTGATCATGATAGGAAAATTAATTCTATGCAAAACAAGTTATTAACTATGGATGAAGAAATGACTATCATGACGTTTGATCATAATAATCAGTTGGCCACCATGCAAGCAAATCATAAAGAAGAAATAAACTCTATGCAGTATTGCTTGATGAACTTAAAGGAAAAGACCGATAAAGTAATAAAAGATATGGAAGAAGACCATGTCAGGCAAATCAATGCTATAAAGGTTGAACACTCTAGTCAGATGGATGCCATTAAAATACAGGTTCAAAAGTTTCAACAATGGTCAAAGGATGAGAGAAACCAGGGGACATCAATAGATCAGGAGCCTTCTCATTTGCCGCAACAAGCTCCATCTTATTATGAGGAGGTCATTGGTTCGATTGAAAGATGGTTAATTGAAGGTGATCCAGATAGACTTAAAAATGATAAAGATCAGATGCAGGATAAAGAAAGACATGTCACGCATATCTTACATACTTCATCTGATAGCTTTGAAACAGAAAGTTCCATGTCATCAGTAATACAGCCTGCCACAAAGAAAAAGCGCAAGAGAAAGAGAATGAGAAAAAGGTTTGATGCATCAGACAGTCGCGAGCAACTTGATTTTCGGATAGGGAAAAGTCCTACCATATGCAGAATTGGACATGGCACATCCGACAAGCAGCCGACAGATTTGCCTGAAAGCAAGCAAATGCTCAGTATACACTATATTGAACACATCTGATGCCATGGGGCATCCTTTGTATTGTATTTCTAACCCTACTCCTTTCATTTCAGCATTTTTATTTCTGTTTTAGGATTAGATTTACTTTTCTAGATAGTTAATAAATGAAGAGCTTTTATCTTTCCTGTGCTTAATGTATATGATGATTTTTGGATGGACGCTACTTATTTTTGTGTTGTATGGATGCAGATTCTGGATTCTCACATTCCTGCAGTGCAGCAATGTGTCCCCAAGTAGAGCCAGATGTTGACCACTACAGGTCAACTGCCCATAGCAGTACACCCCCCTTTTCTTTGCAAAAAGGGGTAGCACTTGATCGACATGTCCGTGCCATCCTGCAGTCATCAGCAGCTTGATCATTTTAATTGTAAACCCAGTCTGCATGTATGAATTGTAAATAATCTTAGCAGATATGAGTCGTGTATGTAAATTGCCTAGGTGGACCTAACTTTCTAATGGTAATCTACGTCCCGGAAGGTTTTTCGTCTCACCGATCCATGATCGGCAGAGTTTTCCTTCAGCCTGACCCGAAAGCCGGGATGGATTTTGTCATTATAATTTTAGGAGAATCCTAGTGTGTTAATCTGCTAGATTATAGTTGTGTCGCAGAGCTGGGTGGTTTATGAGGGTCTATGATAAAGGGGTTTTCCCCCTTAAGATGTAAATTGTAAAAGTCATGATGTAAAGTGTCTTGAGGGTTGGAAAATGTTTTAAATCCCCTCATGAGTCCTAAGTCCTAGGTCCTAGGAGATTTTTCCAAAGGCTAAGTTCGAGGATCCATTTTAAAATGAATTAAAAATTAAAAAATAATAATAATAAATAAAAAATATAAAATAAAATATATTTGTGAGGAAGTTTTTTTTTTTACGTGGGCATCCCGAATCGAGTGGTTCATGAAGCGAAAGTCGGTGATTTATTTTTCCTGCTCGGTTCTAGATCCAATCTTCTGCCGCTAGATCTAGATCTAGATCTAATCTTCTTTGCGGCTGGGTTCTAGATCTAATCCTCTACGGCTAGATCTAGATCTAATCTTCTGCCTTATTTCTCTGTGGCTGGGTCTCGGCTTTCTACGGGCAAATATGGCTCCCAACTTTGCGAAAATAGTTTTGGCTCAGTTTCGTCCGTTTCTGGAGGGCAAGCTCCTACGCATATCGTCAGTGAAGCCCCAGCTCCCACTGTCCAGGTGGTCCAGGCCTCACTCGATGAGGCTTTGAAGTTTTCCGAAAGTGCCCTAATTTGCCGGTTCAATGGTTTTTGGCCGCGGTTGACAGCTCTCCACAATTGGATCTCGGAGGTATGGAAGCCTGTCATTTCTGATGAAATTAATATCTACCCCTGTGCTAGGGGTTTCTTTATAGTAGATTTTGAAAATCCTGAAAGCAGACAATGTATTCTAGATTCTGGCCCTTGGTTTTGGGAAAACTCAGGCCTATTCATGAAGCCATGGAACCCATCATTCGATCCCTCAACAGCAGTCATAACCTCAACACTAGTTTGGGTGAGATTGCCAAGCCTACCCTTGCATCTTTGGAATCTCTCCTTGCTAAAAGCCATTGGAAATGCAATTGGAAAATTTCACTGCAGGTGCACAGAAACAGAGGAATATGCCAGAACCACCTATGCACGCATCTGTGTGGAAATGGACTTCAGCGCCGGATTCCCAGCTGAAATAAACCTAACAAGTAAAGACTATGTGTGGAACCAGAAACTCGATTATGAAAGTGTCCTCTTCAGATGTCGATCCTGCTTTGAGACGGGCCATCTAGCCAAAAATTGCCCAAAAGCCTCCCAGAAAAATTCTGATAGAAAAGACCACCACAGATCTACATGGTGGGAAGGAGCACAAAAAGAACACTACACTGTCATCAAAGAAGAATACTCTAGAGAAAACTCTGAATCACAAGAAAGAAATAACTCTCAAGACAAGCAGGGAGAAAGCCTCGCCCAGCAACAAAAAAGTGAACTTGACAACGCCTCAAGCATCAACAGTTATGAGGATTCAGATTTCGCACAAAATAAATCGTCATTTAACAGCAAAGCAGATCTCCTAGACCAAACTTCTTCTCCGTCTATCTTCAAGAGGACGAACACAATAGATCGCGAAGCTAAGACACCAATGTCCCAAGAACCAGAAGAGATGAAAGGGATGCAAGAAACACGAAGTTGGAAGACCGTAGAGAAAAAAAAGAAAGCTACAGCATCAATCTCGCCAAGAAAAACAAGGAGCCAGACAATTAAAAACTAAGAAAATTATAGGTCCGATAGACCAATTTGGTCTCAGTGGACGTTAACCACTATCATCATCATCATCATAAAATTAAAAAATATAAAAATTATAAAATAAAGCAAAAACCCTAAAATAATAAAATAATAATATTTTGAGTGAATGCATGTAAAATATCATTTTTTAATAAATCGACGGATGAGATTAAGAGATGTCTTGATTCTCATCAACGATCGAGATCATTTCGACATGGATCACTCGAACTAGCCGTTGGGATTTTTTCCTTTAAATAGGGTGCTAGGGGTCAGTTGAGATGAGATTGGATTTGAGTCTTGTGCTGAAGAAGCTCTCTTGTAGTTCATTTTTTTGTGCAATAAAGAAGACTTTGGGGTTAAAAATCTTGCTGGTGTTACTCTTCTGAAAATGCTGTAAGATTGTTCTATTTGTTCTGCATAATTTTATTTTCAGCCATTAATGATAGCTTAATGAAGATTGATCTAGGCACAGGTATCTTGTCTGATCTTTGAGGTTTGGATGGTAGTTTAGATCCTGAAATATATTGGCAGGTATCTCCATTTGATCGGGGTTTCTCTATTGTTTTCTCCTTCTATGTTGATGGTTGATTTTAAGCTGTGCAGGAAACCCTTTTTTTTTTCAGATTACCGGGCGTTAGGGGAAGTTCTCGGTTGAACCAGCCAGCTCCCGTGTTGTGTTTTCTAAAAGAGCCCAGCCAGTTCTTGATCTCGGGCTTATCATTCGAAATATATTTTTATGAATGCATGCAGGGTTTTCTGAAGCGTTTTACATTAAAATCAAATTCTAAAAATATTAATGCTGTTATTGCTAAATCTGGCTATTCTAGAGCTGCAATTTTTTTTTTGTGATTTTAGGTTAGTTTTGAAGGGTTTTACTTTAAAATTTTGTATATATCTGACGGGTTTTGTTTTCTTCTTGCAGGTTATAGGTGCAGGTTTTGAGAAATTTTCAGTGGTTTCTCTGGGCATTCTGATTACTGTTGCTTGGGTTCTTCAAAATATTTTTTGAGAAGATTCGAATTTTGGACCAGCAGTGCCCTTCAACCGCTGTCCCACTAGCTATTGCGTGTTCATCTCCGCTGAGGATCCTGACATTTCGGTTTTTCATTTTTGCTGGGGACGTGATTGTATATGAACGACAGCGTTTTCGAAGGAAAGGCACATTTTTGAAACGCTGTGAGCATCAGTATAATCAAGGCACATAAATCGATCCGCATTCCTGTCCGCCGCCGTCGACCTGTGTAAATCTGCTGAACTCACTTCCGTTTGCAAAGTTGCAACATTCCACGCAGGGCAGTCGACCATCATCACGCAGCCATTTCGATTTGGATAGCAGCGTCTGCTTCAAACCTGAAAATATATACCCACGCGTTTTTTTGTTCACCACAGTCAGCTGCACGCTTCAGGTCTGCTCAAAAAAAAAAAAAAGTTAACGTGAGGCATTTGAATGACCCTCGCACTAGGTCAGCAACGTCGGCCTCAAACCTGAAATACCCACGTGTTTTTTATCGCCGCCGTCTGATTGCTGGAAGCCGCAGACTCTCAAACAGCCTTCATCCGCCATCAGAAAGGTATTTGCTGTGATCACATTTTTTTTGCAGGCTGCGGAGTGTTTTGCATGACGTTCCTTCCTCCCTGCGTACGAGGAATCGTATTCATCCTTCAGACTTCATGCGTATGGTAAGTTTCATCGTCTTTTTTATTTTTATTTTCTTTTTTTTAGGTTTTTTTTTGTTTCAGATTTAGTCAGGGTATTAAATTTTTTTAGATTTAATTGTTTTATAAATTAGAATTTTATGTGTTCTAGTTTGGTTTCGTTTTATGTCATAAGGAAATAGATATAAATAAAAAAAAGGGGAGAGATTTGATATCGTAGTATTTGTTTTGATTTATATTAGATTTTAGGTTTTGTTTATTAAATTTTAGATTTAGGTTTTATTTAATTTATAGTTTAATATTTCTCTTAGTTTAATTTAAATTTCTTTTGAATCAAATAATATATATATATATATATATATATATATATATATATAAATAAAAAAAAAAAAAAAAAAAATAAAAAAATAGATTTAGATTTTATTCAGCTTTAGCTTAAAATTTTTTGTCATATTTGCTAGATTCAGTTTTCTTGGGAAATTGACACGTCATTTTACTTTTCCTGCTGAGATTCAAATTTGTTGATGTGGAATGAATGTTTATCATTTTTAGACAAGTCTGCACATGAATGACCATCTTAAAGATTAGCTGCATATGGTATCCGGTTAATGATTCATGATTTTGCATGGTTGTTTAAAAGCATTCATCTCTTCAAAATTTGTAATTACTGGATATCGTTATTGAGCTTTGGTCATTATAAGAACTTTGTGGTTTTAACAGATATCTTGCTGTTCTAAATTATTTGATGACAAATGATTTGCTGTTTGCGGTTTATATTTCTATATCATCTAACAAGTAATCATTTTAAAACCAAATCTCTTAAGGCACTGGTCTGCTAAATTAATAAGATCATTTTAGTGCTTCGTGTCTCCCAACCCAACTGTTTGGCAGTTGGTCTTCATCATCTCATAGGGTCTACCCCCCTTAGCCGTGGGAGACAGGCTTAAACGAAGAGATCGGGGATCGGAGTGACAGCCCTCGGTCTGAGCATTGTCGTGTCAATCTGCGCGACAACACACCTATTTTAAACAAATCATCCACATATAGTAGAATAATGATTGGTTCATTGTTCACCACCTTGATGTAGAGGTTTGGATTTGCAGAACTTTTGACGAACCCAATTCTTAAGAGATATGCATCCATTCTTGCATACCATGCCCTAGGAGCTTGCTTCAAGCCATATAGGGCTTTCTTGAGTCTGCAAACATGTGTGTCCTTACTATTTATCTCAAAGCCTTCTGGTTATTCAATGTATACTTCTTCATCAATGGTTCCATTCAGAAATGTTGTTTTTACGTCCATTTGATGAATATTCCATCCCATTGTAGTAGCTAGCAAAACCAAAGATCTTATAGTAGTATATCTTGCAATAGGTGCAAAGGTTTCTTCATAGTCTATACCTTCCTTTTGAGAAAAACCCCTTGCAACAAATCTAGCTTTGTATTTGTCAATACTTCCATCAATAACATGTTTGATTTTGTAAATCCATTTTGAAGTGACAATTGATTTGTCACTAGGTCTAGGAATGATTTCCCAAACCCCATTCTTCATGATGGATTGATATTCTTCTTGCATCGCCTTCTTCCATTCTTCTTGATGAGCAACTTCTTCAAATGTAGTTGGTTCAACTTCTATTAATTTTTTCATATATGCTGCATATCTTGAATATCTCTTTGGTCTTTTGCTTTCTCTAAAAGTCCCTTTAGTAGCTCCATGTCCTTCGACATCTTCAAGAGTAGCTTTTAACCAATTTTGCCTCTTCCTTGTTTCGGGTATGATCACGGGTTGAATAGGCTCACTTGGTCCTTCTACTTCTTCTTGGTTTGTAGTTGTCTTGTCATGATGCTCTTCTTCTTCGAATAGTGGTGTATCTTCGTCATCAAAATCTATTGGAATATCCTTGGATCTTTTGTAGGCATGATTCTCATCGAATATAACATCCTTGCTTACTTCAATTTGTCTTCCTTCCTTAATGTAGATTCTATATGCTTTTGAAGAAAGACTGTAGCCAACGAAGATCCCTTTAATGCTTGTAGAATCTAGTTTCTTTTGCTTGTCCTTTGGAACATGGATGTATGCGGGACACCCAAAGATTCGAAGATGGTCCACACATGGCTTCTTTCCTGTGAAGGCTTCTTCAAGTGTCATATTCTCTAGGATTCTATGAGGACTTCTATTTTGTATATATACTGTTGTCATTGCTGCTTCACCCCATAGAAACTTTGGTAGATCTTGATCAAATATCATAGTTCTTATACATTCTTCAATTGTTCTATTTTTCCTTTCTGCAACTCCATTCTACTCGAGATTGTAGGGAACAATGAGCTCCCTCTTAATACCTGCTTCTTTACAATATGCAACTATTTCTTTTGAAGTGTATTCCCCACCATTGTCGGATCTCAGAGTTTTTATCTTTCTTTTAGTTAAGGTTTCCACTTCAGATCTAAACTCCTTGAACTTTTCAAATACTTCATCCTTTGTCTTGAGAAGGTAGAGCCATGTCTTCCTAGAGTGATCATCAATGAAGGTCACATAATAAAGATGGCCTCCAAGTGATTTGTTAGACATAGGCCCACACACATCAGAATGAATGAGGTCTAATATTTCCTTAGACCTTGTATCACTGCTTGTAAAAGGCTTCCTTGTATTCTTTCCCAAAGCACATCCCTTACAAACTCCTTCACGATCTTCCTTGATGTTAGGGATGCCATTTACCATTTGATTGAGAGAGGGAATGATCTTGTAATGTATATGCCCATATCTTCTATGCCATAGTTCGATAGGATTGATTTCCATGTGAACTAGGGCTTGAGGAGATGGTGTTATAACTCTATATAGTCTTCCTTCACGAACTCCATTAACCTTCACTCTTTCAATGTTTGAATCCTTTCCCCAGACCAAAATTTTACAATCTACAAAGACAACCCTATCTCCCTTATCTTCTAAAAAAGAAATCGAAAGTAAATTCTTTTTCAAACTTGGAACATAGAGTATATTGTTGAGGTGTAACTTTGCTCCATTTTCCAGCTTCAAATATGTAGATCCAAGGCCCTTGACTGCATAGCTATTGTTGTCTCCTAGCTCCACTGCATGAGATGATTGTTCCTTTGATAGAGTATGAAGTTGTTTGCTTTCTCTTGTTATATGTCTTTATGCTCCACTATCAATGATCCATGCTTTGTCATCATTAGAGTACCTGTAAGTGCATCCAAGAACCCTTCGCTTTTGACTTTCTTAGATAAGTTGTAGATGATATTTCCAATCCAGCTTCCTGCAATTCTTATGATATTGAACCCCATCTTCAAGTAAATTGTCATAGAGGGAGTAACCTTTTCTTTCAAGCCAAAAAGTAATCTCCAACCTTCTTTGACCTTAGTTTTGATACCATGTTGAGAAATCAATGCTAGTAGATATTAAGGTTTGATTCCTCTTTCTTGATAATTACTTGTGAATTATGTTGGCCTCTTTTACTTCTTTATTAGATTATCTTTCATCAAGCAATTACCAAATTATGTGTGTGTGAAGATCACAAGAACAAGAGACACAAGATGTAGGTGCATAGCTAGGGAAAAACCCCTATAAGGGCAAAACCTAGTCAATAACTCTTTTTTCAGTAATTCAATTCAAGATGAGACACTTCCAGACTTCTTAGACCTAGACAAAGACCTTCTCCAACCACCAAGTCAACCCTTCCTCCTTGTAGATGTCCTTTACTCAACCTTCCAAGTCACAACTCTTCAAAGTGCAACTTCAGATCAGAATTTTGGCCCCAGCAACAGATTTTCGGCCCCCAGCTTCAGAACTTTGACCCTACAGCAGAGACAGAATTTCGGCCCCAGCTTCACAACTCAATATCTTTGCACGTGTGAGAGAAAGGTAGCCCAAAAACTCGATTTTCCTCTTCCCAACTTCTCTCCTTCTCTTGCAACTTCACACTCTTTTCTAGCTACTGCTTCTTAGAGATCGAACTTGTTGATGATGCTCTCCAAATGAAGTCGAACTGCTCAATATATAGGCTTCTTGTGAGGTCGAATTGCCCTAATCCAAACCGACTTGTTGAGGGCAGGGCCGACTTGGTGTGGAGGTGACAAATTACCTTTTTGACTTAAAAATAATTCTTTTTACATGATACAAAAGCCCAAGAAGGGTCTAATAATAATGACAATGACTCTAATGACTCAAGACAAAACCTAGAAGTCCTAAGTGGGGACTTTGACCTAGAAAACATTGACGCAAGCATGAAACCCATGCTTTCATAAGTCATTTTTCTTTAATAATAAAATTTTCTTTTGACAAGTACAGTTATGAAGACCGAAGCTAGTTACATTCTTCAACAATGACCAGCATAGATCCATTTTAACTCTAGATCTACCAAGTGTCGAGAGGGATCAAATCTCTCAAGACACAAACTTCTTTTTGGGTGCAAAACTTAAGGAAAGGTTTGCACCTAGAAATATTTGATTGCTCTTGGCTCAATAGATCCAAAGTTAAGATGGATCTATGTTGGTTTTGAGCAATACACTAATTAAATGCTTTAATTATATATATATGTGTGTGTGTATATATATATATATATATATATATATATATATATATATATTTCATTTTCACTTGTTTTGTATAATATATACATAGTTGACATTAAAATATTGTACTGATGATTCACATTCTACACATTAAAATGTTAATACATGCCCCCTTATGTTCGGAAGTAGAAATCATATACCCATAGGATATTATCTATCTCTCTCTTTCTCCCACCCACACACATTGAATTATTTTTGTTATTAATATTTTTTTAAATGTTACATGTCAATTGCATAATAAACATTGAAGAAATTACAAATCTCCCTCATACCTTGAATTAGAAAGAACCTACTAATAGAGAGAGAGAGATAGAAAAATTACAAATCTCTCTCTCTCTATTAGTAGGTTCTTTCTAATTCAAGGTACGAGGGAGATGTGTAATTTCTTCCATGTTTATTATGCAATTGACATGTAACATTTAAAAAAATATTTATAACAAAAATAATTCAATGTGTGTGGGTGGGATAAAGAGAGAGACAGATAATATCCTATGGATATATGATTTCTACTTCCGAACATAAGGGGGCATGTATTAACATTTTAATGTGTAGAATGTGAATCATAAGTAAAATATTTTAATGTCAACTATGTATATAATATATAAAACAAGTGAAAATAAAATATATATATATATATATATATATATATATATAGTTAAAACATTTTATTAGTGTATTGCTCAAAACCAACATAGATCCATCTTAACTTTGGATCTATTGAGCCAAGAGGAATCAAATATTTCTAGATGCAAACCTTTCCTTAAGTTTTGCACCCAAAAAGAAGTTTGTGTCTTGAGAGATTTGATCCCTCTCGGCACTTGGTAGATCTAGAGTTAAAATGGATCTATGCTAGTAATTGTTGAAGAATGTAACTAGCTTCGGTCTTCATAATTGTACTTGCCAAAAAGAAAATTTTATTATTAAAGAAAAATGACTTATGAAAGAGAGAGAGAGAGACTCTCTCTCTCTCTCTCTCTATATATATATACAGAGAGAGAGAGAGAGAGAGAGAGAGAGTTCTTATTCCATTAGTAGGTTCTTTCTAATTCAAGGTATGAGGGAGATAGAGGAAATAAATTAGCCTCCTTCTTAGCTCAAGGGCTATAGTGAGATTGTTGGTACAAGGCTAACCCACAGGTATACTCATTTAAGAGTTCACAAGGCTCGAAGCTAATACAACAATATTCATAAACACAAAGCCATTACGACAATATTTATCAAGGCATTATAGCTCATCCTGTCACTTACGGGGATTTGAACTGTTTTTGTTATTAATATTTTTTTAAATGTTATATATAACTCTGTATTAAGAATGTAATAAATTAAACATTCCTTACAATGGAAATTGAAAATATAAGTTTTTTTTTTTAATAATTTAAATTACTTTAATAGTAATATATATTTTTGTTATTAATGTATTTTTGTTTTAAATATTACATGTCAACCCGACATAGAATGAATTACACATAATGTAATATCGACGATATTATTTTTTACATGCCATATCTCAACTCCATCTCAAGTAGTGAAGGCATTACATATCTCCCTAATACTAGAAAGTAAATTAATTTTTTTTTTTTTTTAATTTTTTTTTAATTTTTACTTTCAATTACTTAATCTATGAATAAATTTGCTGTAAAATTAAGGTAGAAATTGAATTATTTTATTTATGGCCAACATTGATTTTTTTTGTTATTACTATTTTTTTAATTTGTTAATGTAAGTATTATTTTATTATTTTTAAATGTAACATTACATGACAACATCTTCTTCATACTAGGCTGTAGAGGGCCTCTCAGTGCAATGATTACTTTACTGTTTACATTTTGGTAGGAGTAAACCATAAAACTTTAGGTACACGTAGATGTAAGTTCAACATGCACCATTCATAAGGATTGATTTAATTATAAGTATTTGAGTTGTTTGACTGCTATGTTCTTTGTTCAGATTTCATCTATACAAGGAAAATAAAGACACTCAAGAGGCTTTGCTTGTGATTGGGAGGATGCTTGGTGTGCAGGTATCATATTTTGATTTTTTTTGCTCTGTTGTTGACATTTTCCTAGATTCTGTCGAGGGTTATCTGGTTTAATGCTTTTGCATTTAACTTTCCACTGTAATCACAAAATCTTAATTTCTAGAGAACACAAAATTGATTGCTAGGTGATTTATATGAATATGCAATGAATTAAAAAATATTGGGAGACAGCAAAGGACTGAAGTTATTGATTTTCCCATATATGCTTGCTTGCTAATACCTCTTCTTTTTCCTCATTGTAACAGCCCAGGGCATTTGGCTTTGCAGGCACCAAAGATAAGCGAGCAGTTACAACGCAAAGGGTACACAATTGTCCATACTTGTCTTCAAGATCTATAGAATTTCGTGTTTAGTTCTAACTGATATTTGGCTTAATTTTATTTCCTTAGCCTTACAGAATGCATTGCACTTCATTCTTGTTTATTTGACTAGTATAAAAAAGAAGCATATGAAATTATAACAACCAGCATCGTGAGTGTTATAGGCTTTGCAAGTGATCACCTTGAAACTTTTTTTTCCAAGTAAAACATGATAGAAAAATTTGGCTGCCATTTCTAGTAAACCTGTTGGCATAGGCTAGTGTGCCTCAGCCAAGGGAACTCGAACTGGGCACTTGCTAGCATGGAACTAGCCAAATGTGTAGCTAGTAGCGACGTTAGGCAAACCTGGTTGAGCTAACCCCTTGGGATACTCAGCATGTTGAACATGTGTTTACAGCCACTCATATAAGTTGTTGGCAGTTAGTGGTCCTAGGGTGGCTTATGTCTATCATGTATAGGCTCAAGTATAGCTACGGAGAAATGATTTTTGACAGAGTTCTAATTGCCTGAGGGCTTATATGTTAAATGCCTCATTCAAGTACGTTTATATGGATGTGAAAGTTTATGGAAATGCAAACACACAATATCAATTTTCTAAGTAATTCAAACAAGCATTCGTGGAAGAGGATTGTGTTGGTGTGAGTAGCTTCGGAAGGTCTTTTACATTGGCTTGGTGTCTTAGCATGTGGAAGAAACTATTTGCCTCTTCTAGTGATTTATGCCTTCTTTCCCAAGTCTAACTTAAGAAAAGTACAATAATCAAAGTTTGTGGCTTGTTGTATTGCAGGGATTCGAGATATAGAGGCCTGTCATTCTACAGGAGTCTGAGACCAGGAATAAAATCCGAATTCTATATCACCTCAAAGAGCTATCATCCAAAGTCTTTGGCCTGTTGTATTGCAGGGATTCGAGATATAGAGGTCAGTCATTCTACAGGAGTCTGAGACCAGGAATACATGGATCCGAAATCAGAAAGAAAGGCAAGGTCTATTTTATTACAGAGGTCTGAGTCATCCAATAAAGGGGAAGACTGAGATAGGAAGTCTAGGCAGAGTCCTAGTAAGGGATACCTCATCAAGCAAGCTAGAGACATATCAATTTGAAGATTGCTCAGTTATCTAGGAGGAGCATTGTCTTGGTGGACAAGGTATTGAAGAGTTTTTCAAGAGACAAATTTAACACTTGTGGAGGCCATCTTGGTTTATAGGATTCTCCCGTTGACTTGATTATTTAAGAAGAAGGTTGCTGGGTTTGTTAGTTTTTGTAGTATCGGATGTGGTCTAGCCACAAAATTTGGTGGAAAGGTTAGAATACATGAGATCTCCAAAACATAGAAATCGTTTTAGGAAATTCCACCTAGAAGTGTCTCAATTAGATTATTAGCCATCTTTTAAAATATTTCCTAAGTCTAAACTTAGAGAATATGGTTAATTAATCAGTATTAATTGAGATAAGGTGAGAATCATCTAGAAACTCACACGGATCGATCTAGAAATAATCTGAGCCATCGATTAAGATTTAATCTTGGTCATTGGAGTTCCAATAGGAAGATATAAGAAGAGATTGATGTGGTGATGGAGAATACACCAATGCAGATGCTTAGTTGCCTAGGCAATTTGATTTTCTCAATGGTAGAGATTCAACAAAGAAGATAGAGCCAGAGGGTGAATAGCAGGTGGTAGAGGAGGTAAGCAACATTCTAGGAGAAAATTTTCTAGTCCCGGGAAGGGGCAGTGAGAGGAAGGCCGAAATTCCTAGAGGTTCTGTGCAAGCACTGCGCAGAGGGTGACGCAGAAGGTTCAGCGTGTGGCTAGGGAGGCAATTTCGGTGGTAGAAATTAGTTGTGGGGTGAGAGAAATTTCTCACAATAATTTTGCCAGTATTTTCCTCATATTAGATTGCCAGTAAAGCACCTAAATTATTGTACTCAGAATTGTTGCTGAAGAATAATGATAAAACCATCATTTGTTGCACCGATTTTCCCACATTGTGTGTTTTTGGGGACAATTGGCCAAAAAAATTGTGTCAAAATTCTTATGTGTGCTAGTATTTCTCAGTTTTCAGTATTTTATTTTCCGCTGTATTTTTATGGTGAAAATTGTGGTTGTGATTTGTTTGCCGTAGCAAATAAACTGCATAATTTAATTTACAATTAGGAGAATAATTTCCAGTTGTTGCAATAGATGATTTTTTCACATGGTATCACAACTAGTTTAGCAGATTGATATCTTAGTTCGAAAAATTAAGAATTTCGTTGTTTAGAGGGAGCAACAGTAGAACATTCGCAGGCGCTGCGCAATTACCTAGCCAATCAGTATGAATTTCTTGGGAAATTTGATTTTCAGTTGCAGGTGGCAAAAAAAGATTGATTTCCAGATATTAGTAATTCCAGCAGGCATAGGGAGCAACAATAGAGTTATTTTCGAGAGAAGATTACTGATTTGTGGCATAGAGGGTTTTGCAGTAGCAGAATCAGTGCCAAGGGGAAGAAAAATAGCACACAGTATAGCCATGGATTGATTTGATATTCAGGTAGCTTCAGAGTTGTCTTCCAGATTGGAGGATGAATTTGCTTGCTTATCAGGCTCAATTTCACAGGGTGTTTGATATATAGACAGTGGAGCATCAGCTCATATGACAGGAGTTAGAGAATATTTCTCTAGCTACAAGGAGGAGGAGATGGACTTCCAGATTACGATGGGAAGCAGAACTAAGTGTACTCCAATAGGGAGAGGTAACATCGATTTTTAGAGGGAGTTAGGAGCAAGGACTAGTGCTACAAATGTACTGCATGTGCCAAGATTGGGTATGAACTTGATTTCAGTATCCCAGCTACAGGATAAGGAATATGTTATCCACTTCGTAGGGAAGAGAGTATTATTAAACACTCAAGCTGGAAGAAGGTAAGTTAGATTGGAGTCAGAAGCTACAAATTGTACAAGTTGCAACTTGACTCTCCAATGTCACTGATAGGCATAGGAGAATGGAAGGATTTGAATGAGTTATGGCATAGGAGAATGGGACATCTACACCATGGAGCACTCAAGATGCTCAAGGAAACAGTAACAGGGGTTCCAGAACTTGGAACGGAACACGATGATGTGTGCAGAGGATGCGTACTTGGGAAGTATGCTAAGGCAACATTCCCAAGAAGTGACAATAGAGCAGCTGGCGTGTTAGGACTTATACATTCAGATATTTGTGGCATGATGTCCACTGGAGCTCTTAGTGGTGCTGAATACTTCGTCACCTTTATTGATGACCATTCCAGGAAAACTTGGATCTACTTCTTGAAGACCAAAGATGAGGTCTTCGATCGTTTTAAAGAGTTTAAGGCTCTCGTGGAGAATGCGATAGGGAAGAAGATCAAGGTGCTTCGCTCAGATAATGGTGGAGAATATATTGATAAAGACTTCACAGATTTTTGTTCGAAGGAAGGCATCAAAAGAGAATGGATAACCCCATATAAGCCACAAAAGAATGGGGTAGAAGAGCAAAAAAACAGAACTATAGTTGGGGCTGCAAAGGCTATATTATATGACGAGGATTTGCCCAGGTTTCTATGCGTAGAGGCATGTAACACGACAGTGTATATTCAGAACAAGACTCCTCATAGAGCATTGGGGAAGAAAACGCTAGAACGGGTCTTCACAGGAAAAAAGCCAAAAGTTAATCACTTTAGGATCTTTAGCAGTGTTGCTTATTGCCACATGCTAGATGAAAAGCGTACCAAATTGGATCAGATTGCAGAGAAGGGGTTTCTTGTTGGGTATAGCGAAAACTCAAAGGCATAGATGATTTACATTCCTAGTAGTAGGAAGATTGTGATGAGACGAGATGTGAAGTTCATGGAGGACCGAGCTTTCAGGAGATCTCATGAGATGCCTACAGGTGATCAGCATTAGTCAGCAGAATCTCCTTTGGTCCAGCAGCAGGGGCAACCAGTGGGACCTGTTGACCCTGCCGCCTACTCTTACCTACAAGTCAGTGAGAAAAGCCTTCAACCCCAAAAGGTGTGGTTGGTGGAAGGGATCTCAGAGGAGGGGTTGTCACACTAAATCCATTCTCTCTCTGTTTAGGCTATCTCCTAGGTTAGCTAAGGGGGCTGGTCTCTAATGAAAAGTTAAGTTAAAAAAGAGATGTGAGTTTCTAGGAGAATTGTTAGAGTTAAATAGATTATTTCTTTAAGATTTATAAGCAAAAACTGATATGAGCAATAACCATCATAAGATAAGCATGAAATACATAAACAACCAATGCCTTCCAAGTATTTGCTCTTTAAGAAATGAAATTGTATTTTGCTTAAAACAAAAGTAGAATGCTTCAAAAATTGAAAGCAAAGCAATCCTGAAATGGAGACAAAGATGACATGAAATAGTCAAAATGATAATCTACAATTAGTGTACAAGAACTAGATCAAGACATGCAAGTAGAACTCCATACTTGTCTTGTTAAAACAATGCTCTAGGTAGCAAATAAAATCCCTGAAAGTACAAGATATTGATCAAGAAAAATATTTAATTTAAGTTTATGTGATCTTAGTAGGCTAGAGGAAAGGAAACTCCCTCTTTCAAAATTGTTTGATGAGATCCTAGAAGCGAATCGATTGGGTCCTTCTATTCTTGATCTTGGGAGTTTGTTCGTCTATTGGAGAGCTACCCCCCGCCCAAGTAAATCCTTCAACCAAATCTAAAGATCTCTACACACTTGGAAAAAAGATGTCAACAATCATAAGGGATTAGATTATACAATGGAGCAGAAGGCTAGAGATTTCACCAAAAATCTTCTAGTGCTCCTCTTCCTAGAGTATTTCTCTAACCCAAAAACCATATAAGATAGCTTGCATATGTTAATCCAAACAAGTGGCAAAATGATAACTAGCATAATCCAACATACATGTAGAATGTAAAGCACAACAATTGAAATAACATCACTTCAAGAAATGGAAGGAGAACACCAACACAATAGTACCCCAAAGTCTCTTTTATTATATGAAAGATGAATACAAAATCCAGCAGAGTCTCCGCAAGCCCAACAGCTCGTTCTATATGATACAAATGAGAGCTCAAGACTCATATAAATAAGAAAATGGGAGATGATCCCAAGGAAAATTCCAATGACAAGTGGAGATGGATTGACAATCCCAATGTAGAAAATCAAATCACAAGTGGCAAGATGACTGGCTGTAGGTGTTCCCAAACTGCTGGTACGTACTTCACTTGTGTATCAATGTGCTAGTTCAACTGCTGGTCAAGTGTAGACTTAACTGAAGAGTGTGGTAGACAAACTTCCTCAAAAATATGTGTTGGCTGCCACCTCTAACAAACTGCTGTTCATAATCTCCGTAGGCTGCTGTTAGTTGTGCGTTAATTTGCTGCGTATCATTCTTTTAGCTGGCAGTGACATATCCCTGCGATGAACCCATTGGTTGATATGTATGTGAGTGGGAGACAAGTGAGAGTAAGTGGGGGACAAGAACTGTCCCATGTGGTAGTTCTGTCCCCACTTAAACTTTGCGAAATCCATTACATTTTAAAATTGATTTTTGAAGCCTTTTTGCTAATTCGTGGACTTCCAACACTAATTGATGACTTGGCTGATTTATCCCCCACTACTTGTGGTCTCATGTGGTTGCCATGTCATATATTTTGCCCCCCTTTAAGCTTTTAATGTGCACCACATATTTTCAACATGTTAAAAAACTTTTTCGTTGTGCCTTATGAACTCATGGTTGGACCATTTGACTTGCCACTTTGAACTTTGACTTTGACTTGTGCTTTATGTGGTGGGCCCCACATGGTTGCCACATCACCTTTGACTTCCCTTCAATTTGCCTTGGCGCTTGTTTGACTTATTTTGACTTTGGCAAAAATTATGAATTTTTCCAATTATGAATTTTTTTTTGCCATTGATATTAGGAAAATCAACTTTTGAGGGACTATAAGTCATTTTTTAACCCTCAAAGTGGGTCCTAGGATAATGTTGGGCTTCAAAGGATAAATTTCGAGTAGTCACACACCCCAAACATTTCGTAAGGCCACTTATTTACACCATTACATAGAAAATAATTAAAAAATCCTGTTTTGCGGGAAATTTTTAATTATTAAAAAATCCTACTTAGACCTAGCCAAATTCCATAATTTTTTTTGTGTGATCTAGTATGGTAATATACATTGACTCTAGACACTAATATGTGTTAGGGGCTCAACTTTCAAACCGTCACCCCGGCTTTGGGGTAAAAGGTGAGTGAAAAAACCTAGAAAATTATCCACCTCTGAAAAAGAAGGGATAATTAACCAGATAAAAAAACACTCCAAAGTGTACTCATTTGCTGATTGATTCCCAACATCCTAGCCCTGTTACAAACTCAAAAACTCATCATTACTAGTATCACTTATTACAATTTCCCTGCAGGGTGTGGAATCTGGGTACAAGAAAGATGCTGAGAAGATAGAAGTAGAGATAAAAAACTTTGTTGACTGATGGTATCTGATGGTACAAGTGTCCTTTGGATCATCCTTGGGCATGGAGTCTTCATATAATCATCAGGTTGTTATGAATATAATTCATAACAATTAGCTAAATAAAACAAATATTAAATATTAAATAATTAAATATTGGTTAGGTTAAATAAGTCATTAATTAAGTGAACAGGCATGTCTAAAAGACATGCCCATTCACGAAATGTCACCTGCTGAGGTATAAAAGAAGGGTCCTCATTGTACATTCAATTCATCTTATACATTTATATATAATAATAAATTATTATTTTAAATACCTCTGTGTATTTTTTATAATTAAATCTTCAAGCTATCAGTCTCTTCGTCTTTCAGCGCTACAAGCTATCAGTGTTTCATACTTCAGCATAGTTTTTATGCTATAGTGGTATCAGAGCCATGGCACACGATATAATCATGCGGGTCTTTGAACGTTGTACGCAGCACAATGTGCCATTGCGTTCACATCATGAATATGTTGAGCAATTTAGTATTCAAGAAGCAGTTCAACGACTAGAAAGATCTTTTGCAGAAGTTAAAGAATGTCCAAAGGAAATCGATAATAAGAAAAATGATCTAGATCAAGTTAATGATTTAGATGAAGATGATGTGGATGAGGACTATCCTGAGAAACAAGAAGATGAACAACTGCCTTTTGTATCTAGTGGCATTTTTAGAGCAGTGGCTATAAGCAGAGATTCTGAGACCAACAGTCAGAAAAGCTGCAGAAATGAAGTACACACTAGCAGAGACTCTAAAATCTGCCATACAAGTTACAGATATGAGAATCGGAGACACAGAAAATCTAAAACCTTCGCCAAGTTTGGAAATATGGCCGGATCTTCATCATCTTCTTCAGACCACGCCTCTAATTTTATAGATGAAAATATGGTTTCTTTCAATTCGTCAGACGACGGACGTGCAGAAGTTCTGAGAATAGGAGTTCCGCGGTGGACTAGAAAAGCAGAAAGATCTTCTTTGATGGGCCAACATAATAATACCACCTATAAGCAGAAGCGAAAGGGGATAAATATTGGAGCAGGTGAGTTCGATGAAATAAGGGCTCCAACGAATTCAGAAAGTTATTTCCAGATTAAAAGTGGGAATGAGACACAATTGCCTGTAATGAATGGAGCCGAGGCAGCGTCTATGGAATGTGGTTGTTGTTATTGGCCATATCGATTTGAAAAAATGCTACAGTGTCGAAGTGGGCATTGGTTTTGTTTTAAATGTATAAGGAAGCAAGTCAATCAAATCATTTATGGAGGTGTCAAGGCGCATGACTATTTATCCTGTATGGCTTATTATGTCGAGAAAGTAATCCGCGAACTGGTAATTCATAGCCAAATCAGTCACCCTTTTGTGGTGAGCCTGAAAGGAATCATGCGACCTGCTAGTCAATATAGCTTTGATGACATTTATATGGTCATGGAAGCCATGGACTGCCTGTTTGATGAGCGTGAGCAAAACGACAGCACTGTTGAAGGACAAGAACCGCGCGATTTCGAGGTGAAATTGATTATGAACCAGATACTCAGAGCTGTTCAGTACTTGCACTCTGTCAATGTTCTTCACCGAGATTTGAAGCCCGACAACATCCTGGTGAACGAGGACAAAAGAATAAAATTATGTGACTTTGGTCTGGCTCGAATAGCCGCACCTGAAATGACTCAGAAGGTGAGTCACTCACCATTACCCTGTGAAGAGGTTGACAAAAATTCTGAGACTGCTGTTCGTAGGGCAGTAGAAGAGAGGATGACAAAAGCTGTGATAAGAGAATGTAACATTTGCCACGCGGAGTTAATCAAGACGTCTGGATGCAATAAAGTGAGATGTAAGTGTGGAAACATAATGTGTTACATTTGCAGACAGACAGTTTCGTATTCGGATGAGTCGCGTCATTTTTGCAATTGTCCTCGATACAGTGGGGAAACTGCGTTTTGGAACAACAAAATCACGTTGTGTGGGAAACCACGTTCTAGAACAGCAAAACCGTGTTGGTGTTAACCGTAACCTCACTAACCTATGCTGGAGAAAACAATTACTGACTGTGATGAATGCTCGACGAGTGGATGTTCTTTGCTATCGCATTTCTCTCGGCCGTAGGCTTCTTAGTGGTACTGTTCAATACAAAGAACCGCATGACATAGTGGATAGGGAAGCACGGAAACTTGAAGACGAGGTGGGACCAGTGAGTGGAGTGCCTGCCAAGATGGCCCGTGGTATTGTCAGTCGACTTTATTCTGGCCATGAGGTGCAGAAACTTTGTGCTTTGGCCATAGAAAAAGCAGATGATCTGCTGTCGAGGATATCTCAGTCAAGAACTAATGTCCAATTGAGAGAGGATTTGGTCCCCATTGCTCCAATGATTCAATTTGAAGATGTTTCAAATACATCTATGTATGTTGTTTTAAGTGAAGCTGATCTAAAATTATTAGAAGATGTTATTGGCTATAATTTGTGGTACCTTAAGGTGGAAGAACGGACTTACCATGGAGAACCCATTAGTTTCAAATTATGTTGTGATGTTTTTCAGATTTGTGACATTGGATGAAATTCGTCCGAGGACACTGTGTTTTTTGGACCGTTCATAATGGGGGTAAGCAATGGGACAAGTCAGCATCGAACCATCACGACGTTATCATTGCGTAAAAATCAATTTAAATGGTGTTAGTTTCGTTCCAATAAAACTATCATATATATATATATATCTATATATATATAGATATAGATAACAACTATATTATATTATATATATATATATGTTATGATTTAAAAAAAATAAAAATTTAGAATTATTAAAAAAAAAGAGAGCTTAAAAAAAATATTATTAAAAAAAGAAAGAAATATATATATAGATATCTAAAAAAAAAAAATCCAAGGAAATAGTACTGATAAGCTACCTGACGAATCAATGACCAAGTTGTATACATCGACAACGACTAAGTGAAGAAAACCCCAGTATTAAAGCTTTGAGGACAAAGCTTCCGAAGGGAGAGGCTATGTTATGAATATAATTCATAACAATTAGCTAAATAAAACAAATATTAAATATTAAATAATTAAATATTGGTTAGGTTAAATAAGTCATTAATTAAGTGAATAGGCATGTCTAAAAGACATGCCCATTGACGAAATGTCACCTGCTGAGGTATAAAAGCAGGGTCCTCATTGTACAATTCATCTTATACATTTATATATAATAATAAATTATTATATTAAATACCTCTGTGTATTTTTTATAATTAAATCTTCACGCTATCAGTCTCTTCATCTTTCAACGCTACAAGCTATCAGTTTTTCATACTTCAGCATAGTTTTTATGCTACACAAGTGCAACTTCAGTGGTCAACATTTGGCTCCATATGGGGATGCATGCTAGATACAAAGTGATAGTGTGCAAGAACCTGGAATCTGCATCAACCGACAAAAGACATATATCAGCAGTATCCATTCAAAATATCATCAAATGAAATAAAGTACAGAAACGAAGAACTGGAAATTTACTCTAAAAGCATAAATGACAATTTATTCGTGAAATAAAACTAATTAAAGAAAATGATACGGTATAAGGTTAGAAATATGATACAAAGAGATGCCCCATGGCATCAGATATTTTCTTTGTAGAACAATTTGAGTAGTTGGCCGTTCACAGGTAACTCGAGTGGTTCTCCATCCAAAGTGCTCAAATGGTAGGACTTCTGTCCAGCTGCTTCCCTGATAATGTATGGTCCAAGCCACAAACTGTCAAACTTACTATGATTACCTGGCTTTTCCTTCCTGTGATCCCATAGCAAAACCATATCATTGTTAGAATACATTCTATTCCTAGATGATTTGTCAAAATTTCTTTTTACCTGAGATTTTTTTTTTTACAACAATGCTCAAAGGCTCTTCTTCTGGTTTCATCCAATTCTATAATTTGGTCAATCCTACATTGCACAACATCTTTATCAGATGTAAAACATTGTAGCAATTGGTAAGCTGATAACCTCAAATGCATAGGAAGGGTAACATCCAAGCCATACACTAACTCAAAGGGACTCTTCCCAGTAGAACTCTTCTTTGTAATCCTATTAGCCCATAAAGCATATTTAATTTTACTATCCGATGCACGTTTGTTATCCCCTACTATCTTCTTGATTATGGTTATCAAATTCTTATTACTTGACTCTACTAAGCCATTACCTTGAGGATAGTCGTTTGATGAATGGGATAAAACAATGCCATACTTAAAGCAAAACGATGGGAATTTAGTAGAGCTAAAAGCCTTGGCATTGTTGGTAGTAATCTTGGCAGGGACACCAAAACGAGTGATAATCTTATCTTCAAGAAAATCTATCACTACTTGGTCGGTGGTGTGTTTTGTAGGGATGGCCTCTACCCATTTAGTAAAATAACTAGTGGCAGTTATAATCCATGAGTAGCCATTACTCAAATTTTCATTAAACATCCCTATAAAATGTAGCCCCCATTGTTGAAAGAGCGCCTCCATGGCCACACGCTGAAGAGGCAAAGAGGCTAAATTTTGCTTCCCAGTGAATAGTTGACAAGCTTGGCAGCCTATATTTGTGCACATTAGCAAAAATAGAAGGCCAAAAATAACCAGCCCTCAAGATTTTGTGGGTAGTAGTCTTAGCAGCATAATGCCCTCCACAAAATTCTGAATGAAACTCAAAAAGAAGCTTTTTGGCTTCAACTTCATCAACACACCTAAGTATTACCCCCTCCGGATTTCTCCAACCTAGACCATCCTTCATAATGAAACACTCAGTTGCTCTAAGCCTTAATGCTCTTCTCTTATGGCCAACTAAATTGTTAGGACATGACAAATTTTGCAAATAATAAATAATGTCTTTATACCATTCAAGTTGACCCAATCTTTGAAGTTCTGATGAAGTTATTTCCAAATCATTTTGACAAATCATTCCTATCGCTTTCTCATTTCCTTTAGTCAAGATTTTGGCCAATCCCTCGCCTTTCACAAGCTTGGTAGGTCAAATATCCAAATCATACTCTTGAATCTTCAAGACCCACCTAGCACGAGTTCCTAATCAATCAGCTTGGACTAAAGTACCCTTTACAACAGAGGGGGGAACAAATGCAATTATCCTAGAATACCCCACATAAACTCTGAACTGTTTAAGAGACTTGACTAAAGCATAAGCTTGCTTCTCCATGGTGCTATACTTCAACTCAGACCCTTGAAGGGACCTACTCATAAAAGCAATAGGCTGCTCATGCCCTTCATTATTCTTTCGAAGCAACACGTCAGCAATAGTATCTTCGGATGCAAAAGAGAAAATCAGAAAATCCTTTGAATAATCAGGGCTTACTAGAACAAGTGCTTTGACAATAGAATCCTTTGTTTCCTGAAAACCTTTTCTACCCTCATTTCCTTAAACAAACTTAACATCTTTCTTTAAGAGGGTTTGGATGGGTTTGGAAATCTCAGCATAATTTGGGATGAACCTTCTAAGAAAATTAATCTTTCCTAATGAGGATTGAAGGGTTTTAATATTATGAGGCAAAGGAATCTTTTGAATAGCCTCAAATCTTTCAGGGTCAATCTTGATCCCATCCTTTGAAATGATGTGACCAAGCAACTTCCCTTCAGTCACTCCAAAAATAGATTTAGCAGGATTTAAGGATATTCCATACTCTCTACACCTATCTAAAATTTGCCTTAGGTGGCCTATATGGGAAATTCCATTTTTAGAAAAAGCAGTTAAATCATCTCGATAGATCTCAATAAATTTTCCAATTAGATCCTTAAAGGCATAGTCCATAGCCCTTTGAAAAGTTGCTCTAGCATTCATTAGTCCAAAAGGCATCCTCAAATATTCAAAAGTACCCCATGGTGTGGTGAATGTTGTCTTATGTCTATCCTCCTTCTTCACTAAGACTTGGTTGTATCCTGAAAATCCATCTAACAAAGACATCATTCCAGATCCTGTTACCCTTTGCAATAAGGTTTTCATATTAGGTAAAGGGTAATTATCTTTTCTATAGGCTAAATTAAGATTTCGAAAGTCTACACATAGCCTGATTGATCCATTCTTCTTTTTCACAATAACCAAGTTTGAATAGCATGTGGAATGCCTAGTGTGAGCAATAATACCAGCCTGAAGCATCTTTTGCAATTCCTTTTGCACGAAGGGGGTTTGCCTAAGTTTCTGCCTAAAGGGTTTGGCATTTTCATCCTTAAGAGGAACATTATGTTCCATAACATCTTCCCTATAACCTTTCAACTCATTATATGGAAAAACCAAAACATCTCTATATCCATGAAGTAAATTTATCAAATTCTTCCTTTCTTGCTCATTGGTACCCTTGCCTATTTTAATAATCTTTGGGTCATGAGGGGTACCAATATTCACTTCAATGAATTCCCCTGGGTCAATTTTCTTATTATCTTTTCTCTTTGATGCATCATCACTTGCTCCAAGGCTACACATTCCCTAGGAGTGGTATCTGTCACAACATTACACTCGTCATAATCACATCATTCCTCTTTGTAGCCAGAGTTAAATTCAGAAAATTCCTTCGTGTTATTTAAAAAACGAACCACCTGGCTTTCATCATTAAAGATTTGCCAATGCTCTAGATTATCAGGAACTGGTGGCCTAAAGATAATCTCCATCTTAATTTTATCATCCACCAAGTTCTCTCCGAGCTGTAATGTATATGTAGCAACGACCAGCTCATCAGCTTGTTTATTTCCTTCCCTAGGAATTGCTTGAAGGTCTAATGCATCAAAATATTCCATATTATCCCAAACAACATTTCAATACCTCTTTAATCTATCATTCTTGCATGCAAATTGATTCTTAGTTTGAAGAATGACTAAATCAGAATCCCCCTTGATACTAAGCAACTTTATCCTCAAGTATTTTTCCAATTCAAGACCCAACAACAAATCCTCATACTCTGCTACGTTGTTGGTTTCATCGAATTCCAATCTATAGGCAAACTTGAATATGTGACCAAGAGGGGAGGTAAGGACAATTCCATCACCCTTACCATACCTAGAATGGGCACCATCAAAATTCATGTGCCAAATTCCATCTTTCTTACAATCCGCCTTCTTCTCCAAAGGAGGAAAATAATTAGCCAGGATAGCATAGTTTCCCAAGTTATCAGATTCATACACAGTTTCATTATGAGGCTCCTTGGTATTTTCTATATGAAACTCTCTCCAATTCCCTATCCAATCTAACCATGATGCCCTCACTGTTAGGGATGGTAGCATAACTTAAATCCATTTGCGAACTACCCCCAATATTAGCTCCCCACTTTCTAGACAATAACATCCCCCAAGCATCAGGCACATCAATCACCACAATATCCATGGTGATCATAATGTCAGGATGTACAACTAAGTGGACTTGAAGATCTTTTATCAAACCACACACTTCAATGATCTTTGAATCCATTGCACAAATGTTGTGGTAGGGTCTAGAAATCCTCAAATTTAACTGATTCATGACTTTCTTAGTCATGACACAAGGTGATGCCCCAGAGTCAAACATACAATTGTGTAAAAGCATTCCATTGACCCACATAGTGATGAAAAAGGTTGGTGGTCTCTGTTATCTCTACACATATCACTACTTTGCAGAGTGATAGGGGCATCCTCATATCTATCCTTAGAAAATTAGACATTTCTTTTCCATTGGGAGCATCAATGGCTTTCAACAATTTATATCTTTGGGAGGGAATCTTCATGATTTTAGTGACAGGAACTAAATTCTTAGCATTATTAATCCATCCTCCCAAGTTAGTATTCAACTTTGATGTGGGTGGAGTGAAAGTTTTACTATGATTTCTTTCTTTATTCTTTCCCCTTTCCTTATCCTTGGCTATCTCTAAAATCTGAGTTGATGAAGGCTTCTCTCCATATAATTCAGTGATCCTATCCAAATCTTCAAAATTATTTATACTATAGGAGGATGGAGACTTTTTATTTACCTTCTGACTACTCTCCATAACTCCCATCCAATTTTCCAAGGACAAATGATGCTCTTTTCCAACTACATTGATTTGCTCACTTGTTCCCACCATATCTCCTTCTAGGATCCTTCTTGCATAAGGACAAGTGAGTTCATCATGTATGTCATCACAAGGTCTACAATAAGGCATGGAATCATCAACTAAGTTTGTAGACTTGAGTGGATTAGGTGGCCTATGGTCATTGGGAGGTCCTCTCTTTTGCCATCTATCATTTCCTCTATTTGGGAATCTCCCACCTTGATTTCTTTCCATGGCCACTAATCGATTTTGGATAACATTCATTTGACTGGTGTGATTTGCCTCCATACTCTTGATGAGTTTGGTTAACTCCTTAATAAGATCATGTGTAGTCTCTTATTTCACTTTGTTTTTGGAATCATTTGGTTTCGATGGCCCTCTAGTGAAACCAGGAAGTTCAGACTTTACTGATTGCTTTCTATCCTTTTCCATTTTTAAGGCTTCAGTTTTAGCTACACCTAAATTCACAAACTCCTTCCTCCTCAACTCATAAGCAGTGTCAATACCAAAAGCATCCAGATATGAGCATAAAGCAAATTCATTAGGAGGTTTAACAGTAGCAGGCATGCTTTTTACTAATCCATTGAATCTCTTGTTAAACTCCTCCATGGTTTCGTTCTCATTTTTATTCATATTGCTAATGGCATTAATCAAATGCCTATTTTCCTTCTTCTCTCCAAACTTATCTAAAAATGCAGTTAGAATGCCTTATAAAGAGTTATATTAGTTAGCAGGTTACTTAGTGAGCCAATCAAGAGCATCCTCTTCTAAAGATATGTTGATTTGGGGTATCATCGAATGTGCTCTAGCCATGAAAATTGGTGGAGAGGCTAAAGCACATGAGATCTCCAAGACCCAGAAATGGTTTGGACAGATTGTACTCGGTTTGGGAGATATTAAAATAAATAATATTTTTAATGGAGTTCCTAAGTCAAAACTTAGGAAAAATAAAATATTAATGGGTATTAATATAAGATTGGGTTAGAAGGTTCCAAAAGTCATGGCTCAAGCCAAATCTAATCTTAGTCATTGATTAGAGATTTAATCTCGACCGTTGAAGGACCACTAAGAAAAGTATAAGAAGAGGCTTGAGGGTCAGTTGGAAGATACACCAAAGTGATCAGTGATTCGATTTGCTAGAGTGGGGTTGCTAAGCATAGTTGAATCAGTGATTAGCAACAAAGGGCAGTGAGTATTAGGCAAAGAGGCAAAGACAGTGCCAAGAGACCAACACAGAAGCAGAGAGTGAGAGGCAGTAGCCAGTTCAGGCCATGCAAAGCCCAACAGAGACAATGTAGAGGCCAGAGGGATTGCGTCATCCACGCAGAGGCGGCATGAGTGATGTAGAGGGTCCCAGAGGTTGCGTAGTGCCTCAGAGGGCTGACGCAGGGCAGTAAGAGGCTGACGTAGAGGGCAGAAGGGCTAGCGCAAAATTTCAGAGACGCTGGAGAGGGTTTTGTGGGACAAGTTTTCTGAACACCTGTTTCCGAATAGAGAGGTATTACTGCTGTGTATTTTTTCTCTGGCGGGTGAGCCGGTTAGGCACCCAATTGTACTCAAGGAAATACTGTATAATAATAAACCCTCAGAATAACTGCACCGGTTTTCCTGCATTGGGTTTTGCCGAGACATTTGTCCAAAAATAACGGTGTCACTTGTGTGTTTGTTTTCTTTCAGCTGATGATCTGTAGATGTTGTGACTGTATTGTGTCTATTTCGTTATTTAAATGTTTTAAATAACTTGTTCAAAATTTAAAAGTAGAAGAAATAAACTAGCAGAATACAGATTAATTTTCTAATGGATAGACTTAGAAAATTCAACATGGTATCAAAGTGTTGTTGCAGATCACAAGAAAGCTGAAGGCATTAGCTGAGCAGAGCATTTGCAACAGATTCAACTGTCTCGAGTGACAGATTTGATCCTTGTAGAAAGCGACAAAGGAAGGGTTGACGCAGAGGGACTGCATCATCAGTCCGGGCCTGAGAGAGGCTAGTGCTGAGGGTGAGGAAGGCAGAAATAGGCTCACGCGGAACCCAGGAGGGTTGACGCAGTGGCTGAGGGCACTGTTTTTGCTAGTGTCGAGATTGCACAGAGCCAAGAGGCTCAATCCTTCAGTTGCTGGGGCGAAGGAAGCTGTGGGCAGTTTGTGGGAGTGAAGCTGGTGGGGTACTGTGGTCAGAACAATACCTAACAAGGAAAACCAAGGTAGAGGGAGTTGTTGCCGAGATGGATTTCTAGCCAAGGAATCTGGATTAGTGTTGTAGTTGCACAGACGATCGGAGAGGGGCAACTTGATGGTTGGCAGAAGGATTTCCAGGAGGGAAATCGGGACTTAGAGGGAGTCCAGAAGAGAACTTCCAGACGGGAAGTAGAGAGACTCAGAGGAGTCGAACCGAGAACTTCCAGATGGGAAGTAGAGAGACTCAGCAGGAGTCAAACCGAGAACTTCCAGGCAAGAAGTAGAGAGACTCGGAGGAGTCGACAGAGAAGAGCAGAGAGATGGCCGTGAATGGGCTGAGGGATCAGGATAGGCTGGACGGAGTGTCCAACTTTGTGGTCTGGAAGGCTAGGATCTTGTCCATTCTAGACAAACATCGCATCAAGGGCTTCGCCTTGAGCGTAATGGCTATCCTAGTTGACCCGGTAGCTAATCAAAGGTATGAGGAGGCAATGGGCAAAGCAAAATGCATCATCCTTGATGGGGTCAAGGATCATGTGGTCCAACATATTGCCGAGAAGGAGACGACAAAGGAAATGTTGTTGGAATTTCTAAGTCTAACCCGTTAGAAACCCTTCATGTACTTTTTGATTTATTCCTACCTACTTGTTCTGTTAATTAACAAGTTATTTACCATGTAAATATTGGAAATAAATACAAGTACATGCTCAACACATCACAGATCATCAACTAAAGGAAGCAAAACAAGCACACAAGTGACACCGTTGTTTTTGGACCAATGTCCCTAGAAAAACCTAATGCGGGAAAACCGATGCAACTATCTGAGGGTTTTATTATTATGCAGTTTCTAAATACAATCTGGGTGCCAAAACTGGCTCACCCAACAGAGAATAATCTCGGCAGTAGTACCTCTCCTTCGGATAAAGATGCTCTGGCTGAAACCCCGGATAAACACTTCGGCAACTCCTTAGCTCCAATCTGCCCCACGAAAACCCCAGCATCAGTGTCTAGGGATTGCGTCAGCCTCTTCTGCCCTCTGCGTCAGCTTTCCCGATAGTTCCAGCAGTTCCGCTTTTTCCCTTTGCGTCAGCTTTCTTGGCTGTTTTGGCAGTTCCCGGATGTTCCGGCTGTTCTCGGCAATTCCGACTTCTGCCCTCTGCGTCAGCTTTCCCTGTTGTTCCGACAGTTCCCTATAGTTCTGGCTTCTGCCCTCTACGTCCCTCTCTCCAGCTACTGTGCTGATCCTCTCGGTGCTATCTCTACCTCTTTGCTTCTGTATTCACTGCTCCTCAACTGCAACTCTGATCACTCTCTCAACTTTCTCAGCAAACCTAGCTCCAAAAAGTCGAAATCTTGATCTCTTGTTGTGTTCTCCAGGTGACCCTCAAGTCTCCTTTTATACTTTTTTCGTTGATGAATCAATGACCGAGATTAAGTCCCTAATCAACGGCTAAGATTAGATCTAGCTTGATCCATAGATTATACTTTTTTCTGTATTCACTGCTCCTCAACTGCAACTCTGATCACTCTTTCAACTTTCTCAGCAAACCTAGCCCCAAAAAGTCGAAATCTTGATCTCTTGTTGTGTTCTCCAAGTGACCCTCAAGTCTCCTTTTATACTTTTTTCGTTGACGAATCAACGACCGAGATTAAGTCCCTAATCAACGGCTAAGATTAGATCTAGCTTGATCCATGACTTTTGGGCCATTCTAACACAATTTTATATTAATTCACATTAATATTTATTTTCCCTAAGTTTAGACTTAGGGACTCCATTAAAAATATTAATTATTTTAATATCTCCCAAACTGTTTAGAATCTACCCAAACCATTTCTGGGTATTAGAGATCTCATGTGCCTTAGTCTCTTCACCAATTTTCGTGGCTAGAGCACATCGATGCTACCCCAAATCAACACTCCCTCTTAGCGAGGACTGTGTTCTAGTAATACTCCTCACTGAGTATCACTTTGATCATCCAGCATTGGTCCCTATGCTGATGCTAGGCCTGTTGCCCATCATCTGTACTGCTGATGATGATGATGATGATGATGATGATGATGATGATGATGGTTAACGTCCACTGAGACCAAATTGGTCTATCGGACCTACAATTTTCTTAATTTTTACTTGTCTGGCTCCTCGTCTTTCTTGGCGAGATTGGTGTTGTAGCTTTCTTTCTTTTCTCTACGGTCTTCCAACTTCCTTTGTCTTGCATCTCCTTCATCTCTTCTGGTTCTTGGGACATTGGTGTCTTAGCTTCGCGATCTATAGTCGGAGAAGTTTGGTTTAGGAGATCTGCTTTGCTGTTAAATGAAGATTTCTTTTCTGCGGTATTCAAATCCTCATAACTGTTGATTTGTTGGGGCGGGCTTTCTCCTTGCTTGCTTTGAGAGTTGTTTCCTTCTTCCTTGATTTCTTGTGACTCAGAGTTTTCTCTAGAATATTCTTCTTTGGTGACAGTGTAGTGTTCTTTTTGTGCTCCTTCCCACCATGTAGATCTGTGGTGGTTTTTTCTAGCAAAATTTTTCTCAGAGGCTTTTGGGCAATTTTTGGCTAGATGTCCCATCTCAAAGCACGATCGACATCTGAAGAGGACACTTTCATAATCAAGCTACATCCTGTACTGCTACCCATGGCCCTGCCACTGCCAATGCTGCATCCGTACAGCAACTTCCTCTGCATTCTGCTGCTGCCCATGGCCCTGCCATTGCCACTACTGCATCTTCATTGCAACCCCTCTCATCGTGTTGCATCGTGCTGCCCATAGCACTACCACTGCTAACTGCTGAACTGCAACTCAGTTACTGAGAAGTAAGTAACTGATCTCCCAACTCCGACATCTTTGTCAGGCTAGAGACACCCATGAAGCTGAAAACTCCCTCTGTCGCTGACAAGTGCTCCCTCTCTGACCTCTGTGCTGTTGCAACTACTCCATGCATCTTGCACCGTTGCACACCTCTCTGTGCCATCCTGCACTGGTGCAACACTCCCATGCTTCTCGCACTTTTGCCTCACGCTGTCTTGGGAATCCTGCACTGTGGCTCCCTTTGTCACTCCAGCCTCATCCGTCTCTACTGAATTCGCCAGTACTGCTACTCCTCATCGGGGTTCCCGTAGCAAAGTGTAATCCAAGAGGATGGGTACCTCGAGGATCCTGCTCCTCATTGCCTGTAGTCTGTCTAACTACAACTCGATGTCTCTCCACTTTCGCTCAAGTGGCGTGTGAGCACTCATGGCACAATCATCATCCCTCAAGGCGAAGGCCTTGATACGATGCTTATCTAGAATGGACAGGATCCTGGCCTTTCAGACCACAAAGTTGGATGCTTCGTCCAACCTATCCTAATCACTCATCCCATTCATGGCCATCTCTCTACTCTTCTTTGTCGACTCCTTCGAGTCTCTCTACTTCCCGCCTGGAAGTTCTTGGTTTGACTCCTGCGGAGTCTCTTTACTTCCCATCTGGAAGTTCCATGTTTGACTCCTCCGAGTCTCTCTACTTCCCGTCTAGAAATTCTCTTTTGGACTCCCTCTGAGTCCCGATTTCCCTCGTGGAAATCCTTCGGCTAACCGTCAAGTTGCCCCTTTTCGATCGTCTGTGCAACTGCACCACTGATCTGGATTCCTTGGCTAGAATTCGTCTGTGCAACTGCACCACTGATCTGGATTCCTTGGCTAGAAATCTGCCTTGGCAGCAACTCCCTCCCCTTGGTCTTGCCCTGTTAGGTACTGTTCTGACTACAGTACCCCACCAAATTCAATCTGCAACTTACCCACAACCTCCTATACCCCAACAACTGAAGGATTGAGCCACTTGGCTTTGAGCAATCCCGACACCGGCAAATCAGCTCCCCCAGCCAACTGCGTCAGCCCTCCTGGCCTTTGCGTTTGCTTTATTCTGCCTCCCTTAGCCTTTGCGTTATCTTTCTCTGGCCCAGAATGATGACACGGTCCCTTTGCATCACTCCTTCCTCTGTCGCCTTCTACAAGGATCAGCTCTGTCACTCGGGACAACTGATTTCTGCTGCTGCTCCTCTGCTCGGATGACGTCCTTAGTTCTTCTGTGATCTGCAACCACGCTCTGATACCATGTTGGAATTTCTAAGTCTAACCCGTTAGAAACCCTTCATGTACTTTCTGATTTATTCCTACCTACTTGTTTTGTTAATTAACAAGTTATTTACCATGTAAATACTGGAAATAAATACAAGTACATGCTCAACACATTAAAGATCATCAACTGAAGGAAACAGAACAAACACACAAGTGACACCGTTGTTTTTGGACCAATGTCCCTGGAAAAACCCAATGCGAGAAAACCGGTGCAACTATTTGAGGGTTTTATTATTATGCAGTTTCTGAATACAATCTGGGTGCCAAAACCGGCTCACCCAACAGAGAATAATCTCGGTAGTAGTACCTCTCCTTCGGAGACAGATGCTCCGGCTGAAACCCCAGATAAACACTCCGGCAACTCCTCAGCTCCAGTTTGCCCCACGAAAAACCCTAGTGTTAGCCTCTAGGGATTGCGTCAGCCTCTTTTTCCCTCTGCGTCAGCTTTCCTGATAGTTCCGGCAGTTCTCGGAAGTTCCAGCTGTTCCCGGCAGTTCCGGCTTCTGCCCTCTACGTCAGCTTTCCAGGCTGTTCTGGCAGTTCCCGACAGTTCCGGTTGTTCCGACAGTTCTGGCTTCTGCCTTCTATGTCCATCTCTCCAGCTACTGCACTGATCCTCCCGGTGCTATCTCTGCCTCTTTGCTTCTGTATTCACTGCCCCTTAGCTGCAACTCTAATCACTCTCTCAACTCTCTCAGCAAACCCAGACCCAGAAAGCCGAAATCTTGATCTCTTGGTGTGTTCTCCAAGTGACCCTCAAGCCTCCTCTTATACTTTTCTCGTTGACCAATCAATGGCCGAGTTTAAGTCCCTAATCAACGGCTAAGATTAGATCTCGCTTGATCCATGACTTTTGGACCATTCTAACACAGTTTTATATTAATTCACATTAATATTTTATTTTTCCTAAGTTTAGACTTAGGGACTCCATTAAAAAAATTAATTATTTTAATATCTCCCAAACTGTTTCGAATCTACCTAAACCATTTCTGGGTATTGGAGATCTGATGTGCCTTAGCCTCTCCACCAATTTTCGTCGCTAGAGCACATCCGATGCTACCCCAAATCAACAAATGTGGGATACCTTGAAGACATTGTACCAGCATACTTTTGCGCAGAGGAAGATGCTACTTGAGAATCAGCCACGGTCATACTAGATGCAGAAGGGAGAGCAGATATATCTATTCCTCGGTCGGTTGAAGGAGATCCGGGACCAACTGACTTCCATAGGGGCCACGCCGGATCAAGAGTTGATGGTAAGAACCACACTAAACACAGTCTTTGAAAAGTGGGAGACATTTGTCCAGATCATACTGGGCAGGGCGAATCTTTTAGATTGGGAAGAGTTGTGGGTGGCTCTTCGTCAAAAAGAGATCAGACGGCTGACCAAGACGGGAAGTAGCAGCAAAGGAGTCCGGATCAAGAAGGAAGAAGAAGAGGATGCAGCTCTAGCATTTGCGGGAAAGCAGGAGAAGAGAAAGAAGAAGGACCTCTCCAAGGTCAAGTGCTTCCATTGTGGGGAACTAGGTCACTATGTGAACTAGTGTTTGAGGAAGAGTAAGGGAGAGGCTTTTGACTCGAAGGCAGCGCCAGCGAGGGCGGAGAAAGAAGTTGAGTAGGATGACGATTGTGCCATGAGTGCTAGAAATTTTGCTCTGTCACCCCTTCAAAAATGCCTTTTTCTGAACAGTTCCTCCTTCCGGGCTTTCTTTCCTGGAATTGCTAACAAATGCCATTATCATCCTTTTGTAGCCAGAACCTGATAGTTCTGCTGGTGGGCCAACTGTCAGCGCTTTTCTCTAAATTGTTTGCAAAAAATGCACTGACAATGAAACTGTCAGCGCATATCCGCCTTTTCCTGTGCAAAAATTGATAGGCATGCTGTCGGTTTGAAGATTGTTGAAGTTTCTAAGTTTACTTAGTTAGAATCCCTCCATGCACTTTATCTTATTTATTCCTACCTACTTGTTATTTTCCTTAACAGGTTATTTACAATGTAAATACTGAAAATAAACACTAGTGCATGCTTAACATATTACAGATCAACAACTAAAAGAAACAGAAACAAACACACCATATGACACCATTATTTTTGGACTAATGTCCTCGGAAAAACCCAATGTGGGAAGGCTGGTGCAATTATCTGAGGGTTTTCTTATTAAGCAATATCATAGTACAATCTGGGTGCCGAAACTGGCCTACCCAATGTTAGGCCAGCTGATAGGGAAAAAGACATCAAAGACAGATTTAAAGAGATAAAGATGAGGAATGAGAGACTCAAGGCAAAAACATATGCTCTATACCTCAAGCTCACACCACCAACCCAAAGTAGACTGATGTCAACATTTGACATCAAAGAAGGAAAAATGTAGGTCTCATTCTTGCAGCCCACTTTACAGCAACCAAAGACCTTAGCAGACTACAAAAAGACAAATTTTGAAGTCTTGGCCAGGGATGTTCATCCCATTGATCAGATCGAATTTCACAAGCAAGCTGGAGAGATGATCTACTCCACCCTCACAACAAAGGCCATGGCTGCTTACAAGCTACAAGATTCATTAGACAATATAACAACTCAATTCAAGTTGGAGAGAGCCTCTTCACAGGCTAAAGACACCAGGATAAAGTCCTTGGAGGACTTGGTTATTGAACTGGGCCATGACCCAAGTGATGTTAAAGCCATAGAAAAGCTGATCAAGAAGAAAAATGAGGACATAACAGCCCTCAAGAAATAGCTCAAGTTGCCTCATTTGTAGCACCCACAAACAAAAGAAGTCCTAGAAAGCCAGACCAATCATGAGGAAATGATGGACTTAGTGCTGCAACTGAATGACCAGTTAAAGGAGATGGAGAAGGAGCTGGATAGCTTGATCCAGCTCAAACAAGCTAGCATTGATAATGCTCCTGCAACTATCATTCCAACAGTGACCACAGCTGTACCTTCTACTTTGGCAGCAACATTAGCTCCCACTGCTCCAATGGCCACTGCACTATCAACATCTGCACAGACTACATCAGCAACAGGATCAACAGCAACAACCTCCACAAGTGAAGAAGCAAACAGGTTGGTCAAAGCAATGGAAGAAATGTCCATTCATACCAATGAGATGAACAAACTGAAGGAGAAAGTCAGCAACCTTGAGACAGATTACAAACTTGCCCAGATCATGCATAAGGAAGAACAACAAAAGGCTACAAGGATGAATGAAAGGATAAAAAGCCTGGAGAAAGAACTGACATTGACTGAACCTATAGGAAAGGCTAAAGAGCAACTGTGGGCCAATATCATTGACTCTGTCAATGATATTTGGCCATCCATCCAGGTCATATTTGAGCAGATAGATTTAATTAAGCAGGCTACAAAAGCCATTGAAAGGGTTAAAACAGAACTTGGAGATATGCCAAAGGAAGCAGCAAGAATCATCCACTTCCTCAACTCCAAGAATAAGTATGAGCTGCAAGAGCTTGAGATACCTGACAGGACAGGTACAATTTTGGAAGTCAGAAAAGTCCTCACCAAGAGGAATTTGATGTTGAATTTAGAAGATAAGTGTCAGAACATGCAACTAGCTGTTGACAGGTTCATGGCTAAGTTTGAACTTTTGAAGGAAAAGGGATTACCTAATCCCTTAGTAATAAATGACAAGTTAATGACACAGGCAGATTACAACAAGAAGATCAGGGAAGTGGCCAAAGAACAGGTAATCACTTCATCCATGAAGGGCATGCCAACAGGCAAAGTGTTGTACCAAACTTTTGAAAACTTGTTTTACCTCTAGCATGAGGTAAAACACTTGTTTATTAATAAGCCCACTTTTGCCAAATATATAGAGGCAGATGAGATATACAAAAAAATGCTCAATATCCAATTACCAGATGAGGAAAGATGGGAAAAACTCAATGATTTACTGTAGTAAATACACAGTAAATTATAAATGTACAGTAAAAAGTAAAACAACAAAGTAAAAGGATATTGACAGGTCAGCAGGGTTAAAGTGTATCAGATGAAAGGTTAAAGTAAAACAGAACATCCAGCGTGAAGACCAAACAACCAAGCAACATAAAGGGCAAAAGATCAAAGAGCAAAGCCAGCAAAACCTTAATAATAGGGACAACAAGCAGCAGTTCAATAGCTGTCTCTATCTTCTTGCAAGAAGATATTTATTTTTTCCTAGATTAGTTCTGAAAGTAGTTTGAGATATTTTGTAATTCCTTTTGTATAAATACTTCAAAATTCGAAGTATTATGTGTGGATTATTTTACATTTGTAGAGTTATTTTGATCTTAAACCTAAGGGTGATTGTACCATTTTCAAGTCAACAGACTGGAGCAAGTAATAAAAGCATTTCGCTACAGGATTCATGAGATGAGCCATTTGCAGTGAAGTATCTTCTTTGTGTGATTTTGTTACCTTCTTATGTGTTTCATAATCTTAAATGTGTTCTAAATTTGAATGAATTAATTGGAAATATCACTCAGAATTTGTTTAAGTACACTCTGTTTTGCACAGTTAGTCATTTACATGTTTTCCTCTGATACCTGGATTTGAGAACCCTTAATTTCTCTCCCATCCCGGTTGACTTCTTTCATTCCTTCCAAAGTTCGGCCTAGGGAACCCTTAATTGCTCCCTAGATCCGATTTGAAGCCATTCCACCATTTAGCCTTTGAGATCTGCAATAACTCATCTATCTTGCCTTGTAGACACTGTTTTTAGAACTGAATCCAGTCTTGTTTGTCTGACATTTGACTCCATAGCCCAATGGTAGAAACCAAACCTCTGTTCATCTAAGTAAAGTGATCCCACCACCAAATTTCAAAACAAAACCCAAGTGCAAGTAATAACTAGCCTAAAATCATCTTAACTAAAACAAAGTTAAATTATAAAGAGAGATCCCTCTCTGAGCATCAGGAAGGCTAGGTCCTGATCTCCAAAAGTGGTTTGTAGTTACTTTTGACTTTTCTTTCTTCATCAACTTCAAAAGAAATATCAGAGTGATAACACCTCCCACATCTCAAATGCTGCTTCCTTCTAGGCTATGTGTGGTACTACATGATCCTTGACCCTGTCAAGGATAATGCTTTTGGCCCTCGCCATCGCCTCCTCGTACCTGTCATTATCACTGGGGTCAACTAGGTCCTGATCTCCAAAAGTGGTTTGTGGTTACCTTTGACTTTTCTTTCTTCATCGACTTCAAAAGAAATATCAGTGATAACACCTCCCACATCTCAAATGCCGTTTCCTTCTCGACTATGTGTGGTACTACATGATCCTTGACCCTGTCAAGGATAATGCTCTTGGCCCTCACCATCGCCTCCTCGTACCTGTCATTATCACTAGGGTCAACTAGGCCCTGATCTCCAAAAGTGGTTTGTGGTTACCTTTGACTTTTCTTTCTTCATCGACTTCAAAAGAAATATCAGAGTGATAACACCTCCCACATCTCAAATGTCGTTTCCTTCTCGACTATGTGTGGTACTACATGATCCTTGACCCCGTCAAGGATAATGCTCTTGGCCCTCGCCATCGCCTCCTCGTACCTGTCATTATCACTGGGGTTGACTGGGATAGCTATTACCTTCAAGGCGAAGTTCTTGACACGATTCCTGTCGAGTATGGATAAGATTCTGGCCTTCCAAACTGCGAAGTTCGATGCTTCGTCCAGTCTATCCTGGTCTCTTACTCCATGTAGTGCCATGATGCTCCTCTGCTTCCCCCCTGGAAGTTCTCTGTTCGACTCCTTTGAGTCTCTACTTCCCGTATGGAAGTTCTCTTTTGGACTCCCTCTGAGTCTTGATTTCCCTCCTAGAAATCCTTTTGCCGCTTGTCGAGATGCCCCCTACTCTGGTCGACTTGTGCAACCGCACCACTGATCCGAGTTCCTCGGCTAGAAACCCTCGGTAGCAACTCCTCTGGCCTTGCTCTGTCAGGTACTGTTCTGACTACAGTACCTCACCAGCTCCACTCTGCAATATTCCTGCAGCCTTCTAAACCCCAATAACTGCCTATCTGTGGACTGCGTCAGCCCCTCTTTGCCCCACGCTAGCCTTGCGTCACCCTGGATGGGTCTGCGTAAGCCCTGGGATGCCCTGCGTCAAACCTCTGGCCCTCTGCATCAGTAATGCTGGCCTGTCTGAGGCTTTGCGCAGCTCCTGACTGCCTTTGTGTGACCGTGTGTGAGCCCTGTTTGGCTCTACGTCACACTCCTTGGCTTTTGCGCTGCTAGAAACAACTTCTGTCACCTCGGGACCGCTGTTTTCTGCTGCTATTGCTCCGCTCGACTGATGTCTTTTAGTCCTCCTGTGATCTGCAATCATGCTCTAATACCATGTTGGAATTTCCAAGTCTACTTAGTCAGAAACCCTCCATGCACTCTATCTGATTTATTCCTACCTAATTGTTATTTTTCCTTAACAAGTTATTTACAATGTAAATACTGGAAATAAACACCAGTGCATGCTCAACATATTACAGATCAACAACTAAAAGACACAAGAACAAACACACCATTTGACACCATTGTTTTTGGACTATTGTCCCCGGAAAAACCCAATGTGGAAAAACCGATGCAACTATCTGAGGGTTTTCTTATTAAGCAATATCAGAGTACGATCTAGGTGGCGAAACTGGCCTACCCAACAGAGAATTTCCTTGGCAGTAATAACTCTTAGTTTCTGACAAATCTACTGGCTGAAACCCCGGATAATCCTTCTGGCAGCTACTTAGCACCAATCTGCCTCAGAAACGCCAGCGTCTGCCCAATCTAGACTGTGTCTGCATCTCCTGGCCTAGCGCTGGCCCTGCGTCAGCTCTCTAAGCCTCTGCGTCAGCTACGTTGGCCCCTCTGGTGCTCTGCGCAACACTTAGTTGCCTCTGCGTGAGCATTGGTTGCTCCTGCGTCTCTCTCTCTGGCTGCTCTGCTGCTCTCCGGCACTATCTTTGCCTCTCTGTCTCTCTGTACTCAATGCCCCTCAGCTGCTCTCCCGATCACTGATTCTATCTCTCTTAGTAAACCCCGCTCTAGAGAAGAGAATGACTGACCACTCTGGTGTGTTCTCCAAGTGACCCTCAAGCCTCCTCTTATACTTTTCTTGTTGACATATCAACGGCTGAGATTAAGTCCCTAATCAACGGCTAAGATTAGATCTGGCTTGATCCATGTCTTTTGGACCATTCTAACACAGATTCATATCAATACACATTAATATTTTAATTTCCCTAAGTTTAGACTTAGGGACTCCATTAAAAATATTAATTATTTTAATATCTCTTGAACTGTTTAGAATCTGCCCAAACCCTTTCTGGGTATTGGAGATCTCGTGTGCCCCAACCTCTCTACCAAATTTCATGGCTAGAGCACATCCGATGCTACCCCAAATCAACACAAAGTACTTTCAAGTCCCAGCATAGAACATTTTGTTTTCTGCAAAGTACATTCAACTTTCTGCAAAGTACATTTAGTTTTCTGCATAGAACTTTCTAGTTTTTGCAAAGAAATTTTAAGTTTCTACATAGAACTTTCTGATTTTAACACAGACTCCTAGGTCTGATGTAAAACTTTTGAGTGCAATTTATTTGAAATGCAATGAACTACCTATATGATTTAACTTTCAGTTGATATAAGAAATATTTGCAAGCACACACATGAATTTAACACACTTGTACACACTTATTTTTCATCAACTTGACCCTCGAAAAACCCATAAGGGGAAAACCAGTCTTCAAGGAGATTTTTATTTTCTTCTTAAGAAAAAATTTACACAACAAAAATTAAATACAACTTATCTCCCTTGCTTATAGATGTCACTGTTTGGGTTTGACTTTGCATAGAAATTTGATCCACACACGGTCCTTTAACTCAGTTGTGATTTACAGATATTTTTGTGCAATGTTACTTGGGAGCGGGAGCGGAAGCGGGGAGCGGGAGCGGAAGCGGGAGTGGGAGCGACCATTTTCAGAAGCTCCCGGTTTGGGAGCGAATCCCGGAGCGATTTTTTAAAATTATATATATTTTTTAATTTTTGATACATATATGTCAACAAAAACATGTAGAATGATGAATTAGATATAAAAAACATAAAAAAGCATAGATTGAACCATATAACAACAATCATCTAGAAGTTATAATCTTCATCAACCACGTCCGCAAGTTAGTAACATAGTAACATACAACATATTGAGTCTCATGATTCATCAATCTTAAAGTTTCAAGCTTTCAAAATTCAATATATAACATTTATCATCATTGATCACCAAAGTTGTACTTGTAAGCTAAGTGTAACCATTACAACAAATAATATCTAACATGAAATGAAATGTTATAAAATGAAATGAAATGAAACAACTTTCAACTTTCATGAAGCATCATATTCATAATTCATTACTAATGAGTTATAATTGCCAACTTCAAACTTAAATTGTCATATATTGTTTAAAAAAATATCATAATAAATATGAAAGAGTCAATAGTTATAAAAGCTACTAGAAACTAGAAAAGAGAAGTAAATCTATTATCTATTTCTTATGCTTGGGCCTCTTGCCACCACGAGAAATGTCTAATTTTTTAGTCTTGTTGCAAAATCAGGATCTTTGTCATTAATATCACCCTCCAAGCATTAATATCCAGAGGTATCTTTGTCATTACCTTTGTATTTGTATAGGGATCTTTGTCATTAATATCACCCTCTAAGCATTAACATAAAATAGAAAAAGCATAGCATGTCAAGTCAAGATTTTGTTTGAGTGATGCGTACATTTTTAGAAGGGTCATGATAGAGGAGTTCGACAACCAATGTCACTAACATCAAGGTACATAGAGGGATTGGTACTCTTGATTAAATATGAGTTCCATACCCTAATACATGACAAAATTCAATGGAAACATTGCAATCCCCCAATCCTGAAATCCTGAAAAACTGATAAGTCTGCTGGATTTTGAATGAAATCTAAAATTCTACTTTCTCCATATGAAATCCAATGAGGACGAAACCACTCTCAAACATCCTGAGTCATTTCATGGTAATGTTAAAAATTTAAGTAAAAGGATGAAAATGAAAATTAAAGAAAATGTCACTTTTACTTTAAGAATTTAACATTACCATGAATAGCATATCAATACTAGGGCCTAGACTTGATCATTAAGTTGCCCCACTCAAAAACAATTTGTTTCTTTCAAAAAAAGTTGCATTTCGAACATTACTACAAAAAAAAAATGCAAAAAAGGCAAAACGCTCCCGAAAACGCTCCCAAAAAGGCAGGGAGCGAAATTTTTTTTAGGGAGCGCGCTCCCGAAATCGCTCCCTTTTCGGGAGCGATTTCGGGAGAAAAGGGAGCGATTTCGGGAGCGCGCTCCCGAGTCGCTCCCGCCCGGAGCGCGGATCAGGAGCGGGAGCGAGGGGGGGGGGCGCTCCCCCGCAACACTGTTTTTGTGCTTGTTAGCACCAACCAGTGCCTCAAAAATCGTGATAGACTGAGAAGACTTTCCCAGAAATTTAAAGCCTCAACCCTCTACAAGCAACCTCGAGATTTTCACTGAAGAAGCCTTGAATTCCATACTGACTTTTCTAAAAATTTCAGCAAAGACTAACCTCAGAATTCGAGCTTGAATTCTTGCAAGTTTTGCGTGTTGTGCTTGCTGAGGATACCCACGAATTTTGGGCCTGCTAAGCTCTTGAAACTGCCTCGAGAAATGTGTTACATTGTCTGATTTATATGCATAGAAATTCGATTGTCTACGAATGTGTGTTATCAAACTCCTTGGAATTCAAGCTCCTGTTTGTTGTAGTTTTTCTCTTGCAAATAATGGTTGTAGCAGCCTCCCTTCAAGCAAACTCGAGCTCCTTTAGCTGCCTTCTTTAGCAGAATTGAGCTCCTCTAGCAGCCTCCCTACACTCTCCTCCTTTCCTTGAGAGAAGAGAATGAAAAATCCCCTTTTCCTTTCCTTTTGTCTTTCATAAGTGAAGGCAACCTAAACCTAGAGATCAAGGGCTGAGATTAAATCTCAGCCCATGAGATCAATGGTTGATATCAAGCTCCCACCAGACCCCTTTCTCATGTTGATCCCCTCGCTTAAAAACAATCCTAGTACTTTTTAATGTTTTAGTACTGTTACCCACCATTTTGTGGGTGATATCTCTAGGAGAATTTTTTCTCTAAGATGGTTCTCAGCTGACAGCCAACAACCCCTTGTAGCCACCAATTAGCTCGTTGTGCCATTTCTTCGCCATCTGAGCCAAGCATGTGGTCCCTCACCCATCTTCCATGATCGTATGTTTGAAGGTGGGCTTCTCGAACCTAAAGGTATGCCTTGTCATTTGGTAATTGAGTTTTGTAGTTTGCTTATCATGGACACTTCGGGGCATGGATTAATGGGGGGATTCGGTGGAAAGAATGGGCTAGGTCTAAGCTCTTGTCCCCGAGACCTCTTTTGGATGTTAACCTCAGACCCTAGTCTTGTGGGATCTCTTTTACTGACCCTTGGGCTTTAGGAATGGGATTACATGGGAAACCCCGATTTTGGTTGCGTGGTCCTATTCTCTCATCGATATACATTACTCCCGTTCTACTCATTATGACCCCATTCATCATTTCTCCCACCCAGGTCCACATTCCTCCACTGGGTCCACATAGGGTTAGCTTTCCCCTTCCCCTTGCCCTCACCTTGGGTCGGGCCTAGAATGATGGCCTGGGGGTTGATTCAGCTGAAAATAAAAGTAAAAGCATAATTGGCCACATTCAACAGGAAAATGTACCGCAAAATGCAAAAGATGGCCGGGACAAACACATTTAGCATATGGGAAAAAGCTAATATATGAACTCTACCCCATCATCATGGCCATCACCCTGGTTCCTACAGGCCCTAGATGAACCTCCTTTATCAATTAAGAAGCCATGATTTTCCCAACCCTTGGTGGGCGATGAACCCTCCTATTGTCGCCCAGATTGTACATGCACCACGACAACCGCTCAGGGCGGGGGCTGTCATGCTGATCCCCGCCCACTTCGTTCTAGCTGTTTCCCAACATCAGGCTATGGGGGTAGTAGTACCTATGGAATGAGGTGAAGGAAAACAAGTTGGGAACCAACTTGTTTGGGAGACACTGATGAGTGGCCTAGTTACTTGGTTAAATTTAGCAAGATTAATGATTAGATTATATTTCAAGTATGAGACTAGTGCCCTAATGGAGTCACAATTGTTGCCTATGATAAATTAATACCAAGTGACCAGATAGACACTCGCTGCTTGAATGATTAACCAACCTATATGATGTGCAAGTCTTAGGATCTATGTTAGATGCAATGATCTTGGTTCATTTTAATTATATGCCTAGTCTAAGTATGGCCCTCCCCTTAACTATTTTGAAGTTGGGCTCCAAGGTAGGTTGTGTAAAGGAGGCCAATAGGAAGCAGGCTAGGGCCTGATTAACGTTGCTTTCTGTTGTGCTTCTATCACCCAATGCCTCTGGCGCTGCAAAGACTGTGGCTCTGACGACTGGAAGGTCAATGTGTTAACCACCGAAGAGTTGCCAAGCCCGTCAAGCTAGGTGAGAAGGGTTGCCCTAGATTTCTATCAACCTAGCTTATGCTAGGAGGTAAGTTTTAATGCAAGCTAGATTTCACATAGACCCTAGGACTTGCACATCATATAGGTTAGTTAATCATTCAAGCAACATGTGTCCATCTGGTCACTTGGTTTTAATTTATCATAGACAAGAGTTGTGACTCCATTAAGGCACTAGTCTCATACTTAAAATATAATCTAATCATTAATCTTGCTAAATTTAACCAAGTAACCAGGCCACTCATCCATGTCTCCCAAACAAGTTGGTTCCCAATTTGTTTTCCTTCACCTCCTTCCATAGGGACTAGCCCCCATAGCTCGTTATTGGGAAACAACTAGAACGAAGTGGGCGGGGATTAGAGTGACAACCCCTGTCCTGAGCGGTTGTCGTGGTGCCTGTACAATTTGGGTGACAACATTTTCTGGCGTTTCTGGCGCCATTGCCGGGCACCATTTTATTAGACCTTGGCGTTGACGACATATTCATTAATCTTCTAATCGATTTTCATCTTCTTAATCCATCACCACATTTGTTGGCGCTTTGATATCTCACTAATCTTCTTATCACCTTGTTCATTTCTCTGTTTGCACCTTAGCACCTGGACATTGGGCTGAGTTCCCTGTTTGGGTGGCGACTCCACTTATTAATCCATTTACAAAAGCTTACTGGTAGCTTGGTTAACCCCACTATCGGAGCTCGGTTAAACAAATTACATTCTAGTAAGCATTCAAATTTTCTCAGACAGGAAGCCTTTCTTGATATCCACTTGCTTCTCCCTAACTAACTTTTCGGTTTTTGCCTTTGGGATTTTGGAGTCAGATTCATGCTCAAGTGGCGATTCAACTTCTTTCATTTCTTGCAAGAATTTCTGCTAGAAGCTCGCTTCTTGTGGATCTCTTGTTTTTCTTGAACAAGGATCTCTCTCTCTGACATCCATTAGTTCCTTTCCCCTTAAGCAAGTCATCATGGATGACTTGTTCGCCCCTTTGCATTTTACTAACATTCCTCATGATATTCCAGAAATGGCTATTAATAAATTACCTTCTTTCATGGGTAATGATGCAATCACTGCTACAAAGCACATCCAAAGGTTCAGATCTTGTTTGGAAAGATATGCTCATTTGACTGCATACAATCATGAAGACGTCAAGATGCAGCTCTTTGTCCTTTCCTTGGAAGGTGATGCTAGAAATTGGTTTTGTGATTTTCTTGATGATTCTTTTGACTCCTTACAAGCCATCATCAATGCTTTTAAAAATAGATATGAAAATCAAGGGGGCTTGCCTTGTGCCTCTAATACTATGAAGAAGGATGAAAGTGATCCTGCAAAAGACCCAAATATCATAGAAAGGTGTCAAGAGAATGTGCTACATCAATCTTTGCCATATTGCAGACCTTGTGACCATTCTCATGATGAATCCACTTGTGTCATTGCAAGAAGAATCCTTGATAGTGGAAAGGCAGGGACGAAGGATCAAATTAATATTGATGATGAAAAAGAAAATGATAAGCATTTTATCAATGAGTTAACTCAAATGATGGAAACCATGAGACTTAATCAAGAGAAATTGATAGCTGATCACTCTAGCGAAATGAGATCCATGCACATCAGGTGGATGGCTATTGAAGAAAAGCATGTTGAAGAGCTAAGCTCCATAAAGGAAAATCATAAAGAAGAAATGAGCTCTATTCAGAATAGGTTATTAGCCATAGAAGAACAGCATGCTGAGGAACTAAAAACCATGGAGATTAATCATTCTAATCAGATGGCCACCGTGCAAAATTGTTTGATCACCATGAAAGCAAATCATAAGGAAGAAATAAGAAATCCTGGTCAACCAATCATGCAAATCCCAAATATTTACCTTTAACTAAAGTTCATTACATTCAGTATGAACCAATGTTGCAAACATCAGCATCAGGATAAAATCGGCAAGGGTTCGGAAAACCAAAAAATCGTAAAAATCAGGAAAATATCGGTAAAAAATCAACAAAATTAAGATACCATAAAAATATTTTTAAAAATCGGCAAACATCGGCTAGGCCAAAAAATCGTGATTTCGAGATAAAATCGGGTGTTATCGAGATGTTCGCAACACTGGTATGAACTAAATATAATGTCTATAAAGACTTGAAGTGCCACAGGATAACTTGCTATGGTTTTTCAATCATATTGATAATTTCAATTGTGACATGGGCCTTATTTAATGTTGCTGAATTATGGTCCTGTCTGTTTTGTTTAGTTTTAATGAAACGTTGATTTGCTGAGCTCTTCTCTCTGTTTAAATCAGGTAACTATTTTCAAACAGCAGGCTTCGAGATTAGCTGCGCTGAACAAGAGATTATTTGGAATGAATGTAGGAAATTTCTGGTGGGTTATGATTTCGGTTTTCATTCTCCTTAACATGTCAATGATCTTCAGGTCGACTAAGGATTTGAACTTTTATGTGCTTATTCTGAATCCATTATCTATTTGTGCAGTTATGTCAAAGAAGGACTTGTGCTTGGGCAACTTTCAGGAAATCGGTTTACGATTACCTTACGGTAACTACAAATTGTTATAAGACTGAGTAGGGTCAAACTTCAAGCTTTGTCTCCTTAGAGACTTTCATCTGATGTGTTGTTATTCTCATTTGCACTGTTTTTCAGTGGGGTTGTTGCAGAGAATCAAGACATTATTAAGGATGCTGCAGATGGATTGGGAAAGAATGGTTTCATCAATTACTTTGGTTTGCAGGTTTGTCTGAGCTTGGTAAAATTGAATTTTACCACCAGTGTCTTTCAAAATTTATTTTATCATGGCTTCACTGTGATTGTATTGATATGATGCAGTGATTTTGGATATGTAGTTGCATGGCATGTTTACTTTGTAAGTCAATGAAGCTTTTATTTACAGAAGTGCTAAATCTTCATCTGTGACAGCGATTTGGAAGTGGTTCCGTACCAACACATGCTATTGGAGCAGCATTGCTTCGAGGGGAATGGAAAACTGCAGTAGATTTGATTCTTGATCCTCGAGATGGAGATATCCTTAAATGAAATTCTGACATTTAGTGATCTGAATTTTTATTTGTATTGTTTATGGAAACGATAATCATATTTTCACTTGAATATAGAAGGCTCATAGGAAATTTTAAGTTCTTCTTGTGCATACTGTTGATTTTATTTGTAACCTTCACATGCAATATACAGCGCAGTGATACCAGGGAGGTGAGAGAATATTATAAGAGCAGCATGGATATTGATGGTACTTTGAGGCGGATACCCCGCCATTTGGTAGCTGAAAGGTCAATAGTAAGTATCGTCCATTGATAGTCATAAGTTATAGCTCAAGTACACTATAAAGGGTTTTTTACCTGAAACTACCATATTATTTGAGGAATGCACCCTTGGTCTGTGTATTATCATTAAAATTCATTATGTAATTGTATGTCTTTATGGTTTCATCAATGTGTTTGAAAGGTTATTTTTACCACCCAAATTAGTAGGTCTCGTTAATGTAACAAACGGTCCTTGTTTGTATGTGTGGAGACATTGTTGAGAAATCTAGGGCATTTGTATTAGATGATTTCTCTTCTTTGGTGACTGCTTGTGAATGCTTTTTACATGGTTAGGTTAGGATCTTCTTTACGTTATATTCTTGGTGTTCTTCTTTATCAAACAGTAACCAATGCAAGAAGATAAATAGACAAGAGACACAGCGTGTAGGCTATCAGCGAGGGCCAAAACTTCTCACTCTTTGAGAGAAAAACCCGCACAAATTCTTCTTATAGAGATTCCAATTGATGAATACCAAGACCAAGACCCTTGACCTATTAGCCACTCCAAGACCAAGACACTAGTTTTGCTATTTTCTTCTTCTCGACTCCTCTTCTGCTTCAACCTTCTTAGCATCAAGACATAGTTACCATCGAGACCTTGACACTGACATGTCATAGAGATCTTATTTCTGTGATGAAATTGAGTCCTTATTGATTCCTTCATACTGTGATAGTACCAAGCTACATCACTGCAATGTCACCTAAATACTTGTCACAGCAATCTGAATTCCTATAATGAAATACTTGTGATTGCAAGCTATCTGATCTTGACTCTTTTACTTGTCACTGTAATGTTCATTCGAATCTCAGAGGTAAACCTTAACTCCTTGACTGTGAGACAACATCCAATTTATCTCTCCAATCCTGTACTCTTATCTACCAAACTTCTGCAATCTATCCGAACTTGTCACTGTATCTATTCATCCGAATCAGAGAACCTTGCTGTCTCCTTCTTATCCTAATTCTGTTGACTGTGATTAGCCCTAAAGATAACCTTGCTGTCTCCTTCTTATCCGAACTCCTTCAACGAAAATGCCTCTGCAATCCTATACCTTATCCGAACTTCTTCACCGAACTGTTCACCCAAAAAACTCAGAGAGATGTCCGAACTTCACTGTGTTTCTGCGAGGAGCCTAGCCTCCTATATATAGTTGTTCGACCATATATTAAGCCAACATTACCATCCGAATATGTGTGACTTTTTAGGTGAGCTGACATAAGTTGTTTTCTTCATACTGCAGGCCGACATCAAATCAAGAGACTGTGCTTGTCTTGGAGAACTTTCCAGACACTAGATTGACCCATATATATTTTACCTATGCTCAAGAATAGCTCTTCATACATGACATTAATTCTTTGACTTTAATGACAAATCCTAAGGCTCTCAATGGGAGCCATCTAAAATAGAATCACTTGCTCGGGAAACCCATGAAGAAAGGCTTACAAAAATAATCTTATTTCCTTTTATTACATCATCACAATTACATGTCATTATGAAGACCAAACCTAGTTACACTTTTCAACAGACATAAGTATTTATAATAAAAATATATTGATTGATGGAATGAATAAGAATGCTGAATATTGTTGAAGAATCTAGGGCAGTTAGGGTTGATTAGATTCTTCTTGTCTTGATAACTATTTGTGTGGCATTTTAATTTTTTTATTAGCACAAAATTCTGTTTGACATTATTATAGTGCGTGTTTCTTATTTCATCAAATAGCTACCAAAAACAAAGAGACAAGAACACAAGATGTTGGCATTCTGCTAGGGCAAAAACCTCTCCCTCTTGGAGAGGAAAACCTGCACATAATTCTTCTTATAGAGATTCCAATTGATGAACACCAAGACCATAACCCTTGACCTACTAGGCCACTCCAAGACCAAGTCACCAATCCTCTTATGACAATTGAGATCATCATCAACACTTCTGCTTCACTGAGGTCATCATTCATGCACCTTCACTGAGATATTCATCACAATAATGAGAACATAACTGCTGCACCATATCTCCATCTTCTCTTAGATAATTACTGCACTTCTTATTGAGATCATCATCATGTTTATGAGGCTTCCATACTGAGATATATATGTGAACGCTTCCCCGAGGTCTTCATTATGATCTTCCATCATAATTGTCACTGTGCCGATATTATGACTGTGTTTTGGCATACCGAGAGTATATAACAGTGAGATCATAATCATGCCGAGACTGTGACTTTATCTGGAGAATGATGTCTTGTGTGTATAGCTGCGAGTTTCTTGCACCAGGATCGTTATCATGATAGATATGCGAAGACTGTCCTAGTATACCGAGACTGTGATCATGATGATCATCCGAAAACACAGAGATACTGTACCCATCGAAATACTCTACTTGCTGAATCAAAATACTGTAATTCTGCACCTTGTCTGAGATACTGTGCTCTGTACTCCATCCGCAATATCCGAGATCCTCTACTTGCTAAACCATCCAGAAATCACAGAGAGAATCTGAATTATTCCTGTCCTTTTACGCTGACCCTAACTGGGTATATATAGTGGTTAGTCCTTGAAGAGTTGTGTCTATTTCTTTGAGCCGACATGAATGAATCAAATTCTTTTAGGTCGACATGTTTGTCTTTTACCTCGCTTTGCTTGCAGACTTCTTCTTTGGAGGATGGTGCTTTTCACTAGGTTGATCCATATTCATGCTCAAGAAGTGCTCTTTAACATGAATTTGATTCTTTGACTTTCCTAGACCTATGGAATGAGCAAGAAACTCATTCGAATAATTTTGCAAAAATAATATTTCTTTTTCTTGACAAGTACAAAGATCAAAATGACATTTACAAATACCGAACCTAGTTACACTTTTCTTCAACAAATATTACAATGAGGGCTCCCATTATAAATACCTAGCATGGTGCCTTTTTACTAATGGATGTTTCTTTTCAATAAGACACATTTGTCGCTAACTAACGAACTAGCTTTTATTATGCTTATAATATTGCGACCCTCTCATGGAAAGCTTTGTCATTAAAGAAGAGGAAACAAGATTTTCTTGTTGGGCACGTCTCCCTGGTGAAATGAAGTTTATTTGTTTTTATGGGTTTGACTTTGTTTGTGCTTTGAGTGTTGGTGAGGTTCTTGTGTGTTGTTTGCATCTTCTTGAGAGTGGAAACTTCGACACCATAAATTTGTAGTGTTGTCCTTGCTAATTAAACTCCATGAATTGTCCTTCAAGGTTTGTAGTATAACATCCCAACTGCATCAATCATTTTATGTTGAAATATTTTAGCTGCGGTCAGTATTTAAGTCAACACAATCAAAAGGAATCAAATGGATATTTTATTCTTCATGTAGGCTCCAAACTGGACAGGTCGGCCCCACCAAGAGAAGGGGTTTGACCCTTGGTCAAAACCCACTTGATAAGACACATATAAATTGACAAAGAGACCTCCTCATTTGGCATCATGAACTCAACTTCTCTCAAGCAAATCTGATCTTTTGTTCACACGTACAAAGGAGGAAGAAATCTGAAGTTTGACCAGAGAGACTTGACCAAAATTGACTTTGATTATTTCTGGACTGTGTTGACCAAATATTTGACTGTCCTTTGGAGCAAAAATTCTGGCATCTGTGACTGAAGTTGATTGAATTTCTAGGTTGATTTTCTGGGCATTGACTTTTTGTGTTGACTCTCTTTGACTACAGGTCAAACAGTCCTGTTTGACCAAATCTTCTGTGGAGCAACAGGGCTGAAATTCAGCCCCTTGACCTCAATTGACTAGGAGCAGCAGCAGGCCAAATTTTGGACTTGTGAGAAAATGCCTTGATTGGTTTGACTTGGAATTTTGTTTGGTTATTGAAATGGTATTTTGACTAGAATATGAGATGTACATATTGATTGAATTGTGCAATTTCTCCTAAGAAAATATTTGCTGGGTTTTTCCCTATTTTGGGTTTTCCTAGGATAAATTTTTGTGTCTCTTGTGCATCATTGTTTTACTGTGATCTCTACTGCCCTACTACATTTATGGTTGAAACTTTCTGAAGTGTAATTGCTTTATGATTTGGAATGTGCTAAAGAAGTATTTGTATCTGTTGCCGCTTAGATTGTATAGGCACCCCGACTACGAATCAGGGTGGGGGTTGTCACTTTGATCCCTGCCCACTCTGTTATAGCTGTCTCCCAGGAACAAGCTATGGGGGGTGTTGACCCTGCCGCCTACACCTACCTACAAGTTAGTGAGCAAAGCCTTCAACCCCACAAGGTGTTGTTGGTGGCAGGGAACTCAGAGAAGGGGCTGTCACACTAATCCCGACTCTCTCCGTTTGAGCTATTTCCTAGGTTAGCTAAGGGGGGTGGTCCCTAATGAAAAGTTAAGTTAAAAGATGTGAGTTTCTAGGAGAGTGTTATAGTGAAAACAGATTACTTTTAAGGATTTATGGGCAAATATGAAGTGAGCAACTTGAAATAACAATGCCAATCATTAATATGATTAAAAACCATAAAACCAGTGCCTTATAAGGAATTTGCTCAACAATTTAAAAATATATTTGTTCAAAGTAAAATGCAATGCTCTCAAAAGAGAAAACAAAGTATCCTTGAAATGTAAATAAGAATTGTTAGCACAAGATATGTAAGATACAAATTGCTTTTGAGATAATCAGCTTTATAAATCAAAACATGTGAAACATATCTTGTCAAAACCCAAAAATTAGTAATTGACTTGGAAATGTAAAAGAAAGGAAGTGCTAAACCAAGACATCAATATGCAATTAGACTTGAAACATGAAAAGAAAACACTTGTTTGAAATGATTACAATACTTGCTTTTGGAATAGACTTTGCATATGAAAACTCAAACCATCAAGAGACAAGTAAAGTAAATGTAATAGAAAATGCTCTTGGTTAATTTTATTAATTAGCTCTACACCAAGATTACAATTTAACTCTTCAATCCTCAGACCTCACCCTTGCCCAATGATATGGATCTCACAGTGAGGAGTCAATAGAGGAGTAGAGAATCCCTAAGATGTCTACTTCAACCAACTTATGTTGGAGGTAAAATTTTAATGAGGCTTGGGGCTTTCCTACACTAAAACGCCTAGATGAAATGCAAATTTGTGTTAACTCCCCAAATTAAAATAATGATACATGCAAATGCTTCAAAGAGATTGATTTGCAATGCTTGAAAATGAAATTGTGTTCAACATAAGTTGTAATTATAACTTCAATTGGAGGAATCAAATTAGCTTATAAGTGTTGCATGTGTTTCATCAATGAATTAAAATGATACAAGTAATTTGTTTGAGAGTAAAATTTGTTTCAAATAGACTGAGAATAAATTGCTCCAATATTCAAGATAACAATGTAGCATAAAATTGAGGCATGTCTTCAAGTGCTCATGAAACAATTTACCAAGGTAAATGGAAACGAATCAAAGTTTGTTAAGAATATAAAATGCTTGCATGTAAAAGATGAATTGCCCAAAGTTATGTCTAAGCTTGTAGCTCCAAGCAACAATGAGAAAGAAAATGCAAAGCTCAAATGAAATTGTAACAAACTTTAACTTAATGAAATGTGATAGTGAGGTTGTGTTAATTCCCAATTAAAACATGCATGTAAGTGAATGAAGTATGAAAGCTTAAACCATGCAAATGTCAATCCACCCAAGAGAATCCTCCCTCTAAATGGGGAGATTGGATACCATGGGAGAAATCCCAAGCTCCCACAAGCAAGTTAGATATTTTATTAACATTACAATGAGAAGAGGGCCCTTCAAAGTTCTGAACTATACTTCAAGGAGAGTCCTCACAATAATTCCTTGAAACTTGGACATTAGACCTCCTTTCTTGAGAAAGTAGTGACAAGATCTCACAAGGCCTATGCAAGAGAGACAAGGTGTGAGGTTCCTCCAAATGCCCACGCCTTAGAGAGGAAAATGGGCAGCCCTCTAGTCAACTCGACTTGGCCAAAATAAGCCTCAAAAGGGCTCACGACATCCTTGGAAATCGAACCCCCAACACTTGCCAAAGGTCTTGCTAATACTTGTTAGATGTTGCGGGAAGTTGCTCTTCAAAATCTGCCACACAAGAGTTAGCAAACAATCCAAACAATGGCTGCAAAACAAATTAAGTATTAATGGAAAAATCAGCAAGATAAAATGTATATGTACAATTATAATTTACAAAAGGCTAAGCTAAAGAGTGAGAGTAAACTCTCGTCTTTGTTTAGCCATCTTCAAGCTCTTGGATAGCAAATGAAAGAAATGAAGTACAATGTTTTTTTAAAAGAAATTTAAATTTAGAAGTTCTCGACTTGTGTATAAGCTATGTGCCGAAATCCCTACAAAACCACTTTGTAAGATAAGACTATGAAGGTTCAAAGAACAAATGAGAGCTCTTTTAAGAATGTATCAAGAGTGGGTTGGTCTCTCCAAAGACTTCCCCTCACGCTTGATTCTGTAATCCCAACAAGATGTTCCCTCTACAAAACTTCAATCAAGAATTAGTTCCATATAGATTTAGCAATAAAAAATGATAAGAAACTCTAGAGATTTATTTAAAACCAACTAGAGCATTCTATACCTAGAGCATACTTCTAAATCAAATGTCAATGCAAGATAGCTCTACATTAACAAATCTACAAGAGCATATGGAAGCAAATTAGATCAAAGCATGAGTAAAAGGAATTATATCAATGCTCAACAATTCATCACACTCGAAATGGAGGAACACCTCATCAATGAAACCCTAAAGTCTTTATTGATATTTCTGAAATTGTACAAGGCAGCAGCGCTTCCGCAAGCACAATAGCTAGTAACAACACTATGCAATGTGAGAGCCCATGGCTCTATTATATAGAGAGTTGGGAGCAAATCCCAATGAAGAATGACAATGACAAATGGCATTGGAGCCAATACCAATGTAGAAGTGATTAAACAAGTGGCATGAGGTGACAATCCCATAGATAAATTCGAATTTGTTGAGTTGAGCTCCAATGCCAAGTGTAAAAATCGAATTCTGGCAATTGGACATCATTTTCTTCTTCCCTTATGCGCCAAATTCAAATTTTATTGTGGAATGACAAGTGTATATGGGTGGTAGCCCATGTGGGGACAATGTCCCACAAAATCTCTACCAAATATTCTTCCAAATCCTCCCAAATGTGCATTAAATTCACAAATTCGAATTTTCAAACAGCTTTTTCATTTAATGACAGAAATTTGATTTTATTTGAGCACATTTCTTTTCCTTGATTTTAGGAGTCCAAATCAATGTTGCACGAAGCGGGAGCGAAGCGGAAGCGCGGAGCGCGGAAGCGTCATTTTCCAAAAATCTAGGAAGCGAAGCGTCCGCGGAAGCGTCTGCTATATATATATATATTTTTATATTTTTTTGCATTTATACTCAAAACAAACATCCCAAATACCAAATTAATTGTAGAAGACATGAAAACATGCATATTTTTGCATAAATCAAGATAGATATGGCATCCATGATTCCATTGTAGTTACTAGTATGTACAACAATCATCTATATTCTAGCTATTACAAACATACATCAAATTTTTAAGCATATTATAAAACATAAAACATTTAAGCATATTATAAAACATAAAACATAGAGCATATTATGATTTATCTAGCAAGTGAGCAACTGTCAACATTTGTCATGTCCAAAATTCAAATAATAATGTTTACAAAATATGTCACTTGGTCACCGCCAAGCCAAAAAGGTTCAAAATTCAAATTCACAAGTCTACAAGTCTAATGAGTAATCTATGACAAAAAGAAGTAGATTGTGAATATATCTACTAATCTCTCCTCCTTCCACCACGAATAGAACGTGATGGCGGGCCTCCACGTGGTGGCAATGAAGAAGATGGTCCCTGTGTAAGTCGTGGCACTGGAACTGATGAAGAAGAACCCCCTGCCGTTGGTGTTGAACCATGGAACCTAGAAACCAAGGGACCAGATGGGGGTGGGGGTTGTGGCATATCAACACCCGTGTCATCATCCTAGAATCGCTCAAAAAATTCATGCAAAAAAAAAAACACTAGTTAACAAAAAAATTAAAAACATGAATTAGAGAAATGCTTTATAAGGGAAAATTGGAAAATTCATACCACAATGGACATACCTGGATAAGAGAATCCTCTAATTGCTCTAGTCGCAACACTCCATCCTCCAAATTGGGCTCCTCTGGATTCTTGTCCCAAGTCAACAAGTCTTTATTAGACTTTGCATCTTCACAGTAATGGGACAACAATCGCAAGTTGTAATGAACATAAACCAAGCTCTCTGCCCGGTCTAAATTCAACCTGTTCCTTTTAACACTGTGGATGAAAGAATAAGAGCTCCAACACCTCTCTGCAGAAGAAGTGTTTACCACCTGTGATAGCACCCGCAATGCCAAACTCTGTAGAAGTGGAGTAGGCCCTCCATGCATGTTCCACCACTCAAGAGCAGAAAAATGCTCTCGATCTTCAATTGCATGCATGCTCCCAAATGGACCAGTGTTGCTCGTATAGTTGCTCACCTGTCTCCGTACCAATGCAGCCTCCTCATTATCAGGGATTAATCTACTCAATGCAGCCATATATTTTTCGTGAACCTCTTTATCTTGGTGTGGTTTTTTCCTGACTCCCCCCCCAGGTGCTGGTTTTGAAAGCCATGATGGATGATAGTATTTAGGTGTCAAAACATATGCTAATGCATGCAATGGAACATTTAGCATATCCCATCGTTTTTCCACCTCTTCACGAATATAATTGTACAAGGTGGTATCTCTAGGCTCAACAATGTCTTTAATCTGCCCCAACATGCTATCCATTTGCTCATACACCTCCCCAATTACTGGTCGATCTGAATCTGCAAACTTGATCATGTAATAAATTGGTTTGGTGAATTGCAAAACATATTTAACCTGTGACCAAAAGTAACTGTCAAGAACAGTGTCCTTGACTTCATTAGCACCATCTGTGTCAGTGTTAATTTCATCCCATGTTTCAGCACACACCAGATTAGTTAAAGCTTGTCTCACCCTCACTAGCCGCCTAAAGGTGAGGTAATAACTAGCAAATCTTGTCTTTGCAATTTTAAGCAATTGCAACTTGGAGTAAGTGCCATAGAAGTAGTTTACCCTTGTATGCCCTGTGATGAATTTAATGAGCTGCTTCCCTTTCCTGTAAACCTCAGCAATCCACCCACAATCTTTGTGTTTCACAATATCATGCATCAAAAGGTTCAATGTGTGAACCAGGCACCCAGACCAAAAGATGTGTGGATGAGTACGCTCAATAATTTTTCCTGCTAACTTACAATTTGCTGCATTATCTGTGATCACTTGAACCACATTATTCGGACCAACATCTTTGATTGATTTCAATAGGAGATCTGCAATGTTTGGTGCAGTTGCACTGATGGAGGAGGAGTCATGAGATGCAATAAATACTGCACCACTAGAAGAAACACCAAGAACATTTATCAAATGTTGGTTTCTAATATTTGTCCACCCATCTGATACAATGGATACCCCAGAATCCACCCACTCATGTGTAAAACGTGTCAAAGCTCTTTGAACCTTAGCTTTTTCTCTTTCTAATAACACTGTTCTAGCTTTCTCATAGTTGGGGGCCTTGTATCCTTTTGGGGCTTCATTGATGGCCTTTACCATTTCATGCCAATAGGGAGAGCGAAGCACATTGAATGGTACACCGCAAGCACAAAGAAAATGGACTATCTTTCCATCCACATCATCCCTCCCAGCAACATTAAGGAAATCCCCTATTGTTTTTCTACCTCCAGAGGTTGCAAAAGTACCATGAGGAGATGGGCAACTACCAAATTTAGAGGTTGCACTTGATTTAGAATGAGTTTTTTGTTTCTTGTTTTTTCGTTGTGCAGCCATCTCAATTTGGATGTATTTTTCTCTTTGTTCACTTGAAATGTTTGGGCAAATGGTTACCCCCACAGAACCCTTTTTTTCATCACTGTCCAGCACCCCACAAAGATGCCTCCTCAGACGGGTATATGAACCCGTATATGGTTTTCCTCCATGACAACCATGAGGGCACAAAAATTTGTAAGATCCACCACCCTTTCCCCCTTCAAGTTTGGTCACATAGTTCCACAAGGGATTTGATGTACCTTTCCCATCTTGTGCTTCAGTGTCCCCTTCAAGTTCATCCCCTTCCTCTTCAAACCCTTCCTCCTCATCATACATTGGGTCACCAAGTTCATCCCCTTCCTCTTCCCCTCTATTCCTCACCCTTGCCATCATTAAAACCAAGAGTGGAATGATACATAGAAGCCAAAAGAACACCATCTTGGAATATGGATATAGGTGGTGGACAACCTGTAAATAAAGGAGCAAGTAGAAACAATGGGAAAGAGTAGGAGAGGGAGGAGAAAAATACAATTTTTTTTTCAAAAAAACAAGGGAGTTTGGGGTTTGAACTTTACCTCTTTAGCTCTTGTAGATGAAGTCCTCCAAGCTCTTGCTCCAAGCTCCTCCTCCTTCTCCTAGCTCCTCCTTCTTCACTCCTCCAAGCTCTCCTCTCTTCTCCTCTCCTTTCCTCTCTTCTCTTCTCCTCTCCTCTCTTCTCTTCTCCAACTCTCATAAACTCAAAGTGAGAAAATGAGAAGAGAATGGGGGCTTTATTCTTTTCTAAACTCACCCTAAAGTGACCCTAACCCACCCCTAACCCACCCCCTCATGCTTAGTTAAGTTAGATTTTAAATGAAATTAAAAAAAAAATTTGATATCCGCGGGTTGCGTGCGGGTTGCGCCCGGGTGGCGTGCGGGTGGCGTGCGCTTCCGGGCAGGTTGCGTGGCGCCACCTCATGCCCGAACCGCATGCCGAAGCGCGATTCCGGGGGGCCGCAACCTCATTTGGCAGGAGTCGTTTCAAAAATGCGGAAGCGCGCAACCTAAAAATCGGAATCGCGATTCCTCTGTCGATTCCGGAACGCTTCCGCACGGGTCGCGGTTCCGGGTTAGGATCCGGGGGGGGGGGGCGATTCCTGCAACCCTGGTCCAAATCACCTTAGGACTTCACTTTAACTCCCCCATAATTTTCCACCTCATTTCCACAACATTTAGCATATGTGGATATTTATTTTTTTCCATTTATTTAATTTCTGGCTTAATTAATTGCCAGATTTTCCACTAAACTTAGGAAAAGTGGGTTTTGAGGGTCCAAAATACATTATTAATCCTTCAAAGTGTGTCATAGTAGAAAGTTGAGGGTGAGAGGTGTAATTTTGATTAGTCATACCCCATACAAATTCTCTAAACTACACTTATTACAATTTAAATACAATTTTATTTGCAATTTTTGACTTGCGGGAAATCTAAAAAATTAAAAAATGACTACCTAGACCTAACCAAATTCCACGAAATTTTTTGTGTGATCTAGTATGGTAATATACATCGACTCTAGACACTAAGATGTGTCAGGGGCTCAACCTTCAAACCGTCACCTCGACTTTGGGGTAAAAAATGAGTGAAAAAACCCAGAAAATTATCCGCCTCTGAAAAAGAAGGGATAATTAACCAGATAAAAAAAACACTCCAAAGTGTACTCATTTGCTAATCGAGTTCCAACATCCTACGCCTGTTACAGACTCAGAACTCATCATTACTAGTATCACTTATTACAATTCCCCATAGGGTGTGGAATTTGGGTACAGGAAAGATGATGAGAAGATAGAAATAGAGTTAAAAAACTTTGTTGACTGACATATCTGATGGTAAAAGTGTCCTCTGGATCATCCTTGGGCATGGAGTCTTCATATAATTATCAGGTGCCACTCCAGTGGTCAACAGGGGGTAGTCCTTATGGAAATGTAAAGGTAGAAGCTAAGTTGCACGAAACGGGGAAACGGGTACGAGTTTTCGAAACGGGAAGCGATACGAAACGCGACCTCCCCAAATTTTGGAAACGGGGAAACACGAATATATATATATATATATATATATATATATATATGTGCAATCATAAAGCATAAATGGTACATTATAATCTATTACACTTAAACATTAAGATTTAATTTACATCACATTTACTCATGAATGATCACATAATGAAAATAAAAATATCAGAATATCCAAAAGCAACCTTTATTATATATCAAAATCTCAAAATCAGCCTTTATTTATATTAATATATGAGGCTGCAAGTACAATAAAGACTATAAGGCTGCAAGAGAGAGATCCAAATCAGGATTTTCTGCATCCACATCCCATTCTTTAGAAGGACCACTGTTGTACTGGGAGTCTCCTCCTACATAGTCGAACGAACTTAGTGCTCTTGATTAAATACACGTTTCATACCCTAGTGCCCTACATGATCTTGATTATTGGGAGTTTCCCCTGCATAGAGGGCTTGGTTCTCTTGATTAAATACAAGTTCCATACCCTAGTACATGATAAAATCCAATGGAAACATTGCAATCCCTCCAATCCTGAAAAACAAATAAGTCTGCTGGATTTTGAGTGAAATCTAAAATTCTACTTTCTCCATATGAAATCCAATGAGGGCGAAACCACTCTCAAACATCCCGAGTCATTTCATGGTAATGTTAAAAATTAAAGTAAAAGGATGAAAATGAAAAATAAAGGAGAAAATAGAAATTGTTGAGAAATCTAGGGCATATCACTTTTACTTTAAGAATTTAACATTACCATGAACTGCATATCCATCAAACTTCCTGATGAACTGCATATCAACACTAGGGAAAAAATTCACTTTTATAACTTTAGACATGCATCTAGAAGCAACAAGAAGTCACTAACATACCCTAAAAGTAAATTAAAAAAAACACAAGTTAATGAGGAAACGTGGGTCGTACGGCCCTGAAACGCGTTTCCGGCCGTACTGGCCACGTTTCCGTTTCGGGAAACGTGGCAGTACGGCCGGAAACGCGTTTCAAGGCCGTACCAAAGGAAACGCGTTTCAAGGCCGTACCAAACGCGTTTCCGCGTTTCATACCCGTTTCCGTACGGAAACGGACCTTTATACCACGTTTCCTGCAACATAGGGTAGAAGACAAGTTGGAAACCAACAAGCCTGAGAGACACGATTGAGTGGCCTAGCTACTTGGTTAAATTTAGCAAGACTCAAAGATTAGATTAGATTCAGATATGAGACCAGTGCCTTATGGAGTCAAAATTCTTGCTTATTATAATTTAAGACCAAGTAACCAAATGGACAACCACTGCTTAGATGCTTCACTAACCTATATGAGATGCAAGTCCTAAGATCTAGATGAAATGCAAGGATCTTGGTCACTTTTAAGTTATATGCCTAGTCTAAATGGAACCTTCCTCTTAACTGTTTTGAGACCAGTCTTTAGAGTAGGTTGTGGGATGGAAGCCAACGGGAAGTAAACAGAGGCTTGATTAACGATACCTCCCCTTGTGTTCCAACCACCCAGTGCCTCTGGCGCTACAGAGACTGTGGCTTTGACGAGTGCAAGGTCACTGTGTTAACCGCTAAAAATGTGCTGAATCCCTCAAGCTAGGTGAGAAAGGGTGGCCCTAGAAGTCTATCAACCAAGCTTATGCTTGGAGGTAAATTATTAATGCAACTAGGCCTAGAATGCTTATGCAAAGGACATGAGTGAGTTCTTGGTTTAAGATTGGCTTAACACTTAAGTACTTAAGTTATGATTAGCTTCTTATGACAAGAGTACTTAATGATAAATTATGAAACAATCTTATGACCAAGAAAATGCCAAATTATTAAATGCCAATATTGAAACAACCCAAAGGTAAACTTCTCCAATGATAACAAGATGATCAACGTTTAAGATAGATATATCAATGTGTTTAGCAATTATCCAACAATTCCTTTAGCAATGCTCTTTAAACAATTGGATTGCAAGATACTCAAGAAAGAAAGAGCTACCTCAATGCTTATGGAACACAATTAGAACAAGATACTCAAATGTCAATTTATCACTTGCCAACACAATTAGATATCAAGAAGCAATATGACTTAAATCTCAAGATACTAATATGCCCAAAGAGAGTTAAGATATTTAACACCAAGAGATTTTAAGATAAGAGTGCTTTAGTGAGTGTTTATTAGATGTGAACTTGAAACTTGTGGATCAACTCACAACAACAAATGTGTTAGTGCACTTAAGTCAATTTGCTACAAAACCATGAAACAAGAGCAAGTATAGAGCATGAGCAAAGAGAGATCTTATATCTTATAATTATTAAACTCTTAGGACAACAGCAAGTAAATCACTTTAGATCAAGAGATTAGCAAGCATGTGAACACCGAAACCAATTATAACCAATGAAATGCTAAGAGACTTGCCAAGTGAAAATACAAGCTAACTAACCCTCTTATGATGAATTACTCAGAGATATATCAGATCTGAAATCACTTATTACAGCAGTGAGAAATTATGCAAACAGTGAACTACCAATGTGAGAGTGTGTGCCAAATAGTGCCCAACAATTGCCAAGTGATAAAACAACTTTGCTAATATGAAATTGTGAAGTTTAGCTTTCTTACAATGTAGTATTCAAAAGATATCAGATCTGATCACACTTTTATGCAGATATATCAACCACTATAAATTGGAGATTTATGCCAAAAGATTGATGCCCAAGACACTTAGATGTTAAGACAATATGTTAGATATCACATCAATCAATTTTATGCCTCTTAATGTGTTCTTTCTAGATTATATCAAATCTGATCTTTTTGATCATGTAGAGATATTCCAGCCAACAAACAAATAAATCTAAGCTCAATATTCAATGCCCAACTAGTAAAAAAACTAACAAAATTTTACCATGAAATTTTTAGTGTCTTTGGACTATTTAGATGAAATTTTAGGGCACTTAAATCACTGTTATGGAAAATTTATTACAGCTGTAGCAAAATAGTGAGAAAATAAGGGTTTAGAGAGCAAACCCTAGGCCTAAGGCCTTGAAGATGTTTTGTTCCATTTGCCCAAAATTTTCCAATGAAGATGCCACCTAAAAACACAAGATTTGAACCAATTTCTTCCTGCAAAACCAACCAATATTTAGTCTAGAAATTTCAGAAATGGACAGGGGGCAAATTAGGGCCAAGAAGGGCTAACACTAGGCCCATTAGGGTTAGTGTTGGGCTAGAGAAGGCCTAGTGGCTAGGGAATGAGGCTAAAGAATGGTTGAAAAGGGTCAACGAAGAGGCCAAAAGGGAGAGCGAAGGTTGCAAAGGGCTGAAGGAGGGGGCCGAAAGCGAAATAGGGGCCTAAAAGCCCACGACCAGCTGTAAAGGTTGCCATCCAAGATCTAGGAGGGAGGCCGAGACCTTAAGAGCTCATGGCAAGGCCTAACATAGGGGGTAAAAGGGACGTTGAGGTCCTTGAGGGCTTGCGGCTAGCCTTTGGGAGGCCTAAAACCTTGACGCAGAGGGAGAAATGGATGACGCAGGGCCAAGGGAGGCTGATGCTGGGCTTGGAGAGGGAAGATCTGGGCCTAGGAGCCCAAAAACTTGAAACCCCTGCTTTGGAAAATTTATTTGCTTCATATCTTCAATTTTACTGCAGAATCTTCAGTGGCTGGCCTTGCAAAATTTTTAGAGGCTAGATTTTACCCTAAAGGGCCTAGATCTAGCTCTAATCCAACATTTTCCACTTGATCTCACCTGCATAAATGAAAATAAAAATACCCAAAACCTCAATATATACAAAATTTTAAAAATATATCAAACCCCAAAAAACCCTAGCTGCAAAACCAAGATTAGAAATATATAAATAATCTACAGGTGTATTATACAAATTATATTTACAAAATATACATGTAAAAATTGCTTGATTTTTTTTTTGAAATTCTATAAATCTTTAGTAGTGACTAAATGTATTTCGAAATATAAATGAGAAACTACAACCTTAGCGAAGTTAGAACACCATAAAAATAATTAGAGTCCAGACACAGTCCAAAATTCGTGAACTTGGAGTCAAGGGCTGGGGAACCTGCAAACACTTTATATTTCTGAAGAACAAATCATTAGAACACCCAGTGGGGCCAAGGGAGGCTGACACTTGGATTCACGAGAAGCATTGCTGTTATGCTCTTGACCTGTGAGTTTTTTGTTTGTTTATTTTTTTATTTTTATTTTTTATTATTTTTTTTCTACTCCGAACAGAGTTTTACTCCCCGCTGATCAATACTGCAGTGGCCAATTTCCAGAAAACTTGATCCTGCCCAATGTCCTGCGAAAATCGGGCCCAGACTATAGCAGCCACAAGCCTTACTGCGCAGAGGGTCAGATCTACTTGCGAAACCCCAATTGCTGAATGTGAGTTGGACTGCGGCGGCAGAACCCCAACTGGTGGATCTGATTGATGTGGTGGCAATAGAACCCCAACTGGTGGATCTGATTGTGGCGGTACCGATAGAACCCCAACTGGTGGATCTGATTGTGGCGGTATCGACAGAACCCCAACTGCTAGATCTGAATCATACTACGGTGGTAGAACCCCAACTGGTGGATCTGATCTTGCAAATAAGATAATGGGCGATCTTCAGAGAGTCGAGGGAACTATGGTCACAAAGGAGTGTCAGGTGCTACAGATCGCAATATACATAAGGGTCCAACAATAGTACTCGACCCAATCTTTCAGGGCACTAACTAAGGAGGATCAATCATACCCTTAGCCATACTACCCAACTACCCTATCGTACGCGCGAGTAATCTCCCCAAGTGCTGTTCTCAGTGTACTGTAGTAGCAAGACGATCGATGACTTATCTAAGGCGAGGTTTCAGGTGAGCCTAGGGGGCTTCCGATATACCCAGAGGGTACGTGGAAGGCAGTTCGTGCGTGGTTCTGTGTAATGCGCTACTACTCGAAGGGGTACCCACAGGGGTTACAAGGGAGTCCAACAAGCGTGACCACCTTGTGAAAATTCTATCACTGCAACAACTGATTTATTTTTCCTACTTATTTCATCATAAGATATTCATGAAATTACATCGATAAACATTAAAATAAATACTGCTGCAGATATCACATTGTAATACAGAAACAAACATATGCACACATTGACACAGTTATTGTGGACTAATGTCCCTGAAAAAACCCAATGTGGGAAAACCGGTGCAGCAAGGGAGGATTTTATTATTCAGCAATTTTCTTGTACAACAGGGTGCCAAATTGGCTTACCCATAGATAGACAAACTTCCAACACTTTTCTAAACCTACCGTAGGTCCTACTGACCTCTGCTACAGCCTGAAACCCTCTGCGTCAGCCTACTGAGGCTCTGCACAGCCTCTCTGGGCTTCTGCGTCACACCTGTAGCCTCTGCATGGATGATGCAGGCCCTTTTGGCTCTGCGCAGTCTCTGCGTGGCCTCCTTTGGCTCTGCGTCTGCCTCTTCTGCGCTGATCTCCCGTCTCTCTGTTTCGTACTTGCTCCCTCTTGATTGCTCTCCAGATCATTGGTTCAATTTCTCACGAAACCCCGCTCCAGAAATTGAACTGACTAGTCTCCCTCAGTGTGTTCTCAAATTGCCCCTCAAGCCTCCTCTTATACTTTTTCTGTTGAGATCTCAACAGCCGAGATTAAGTCCCTAATCAACGGCTAAGATTAGATCTGGCTTGATCCATGTCTTTTGGACCATTCTAACACAGATTTATATTAATACACATTAATATTTTATTTTCCCCAAGTTTAGACTTAAGGACTCCATTAAAAATATTAATTATTTTAATATCTTCTGAACTATTTAGAATTTGCCCAAACCCTTTCTAGGTATTGGAGATCTTATGTGCCCCAACCTCTCCACCAAATTTCGTGGCTTGAGCACATCCGATGCTACCCCAAATCAACACTCCCTCTTAGCGACGACTGTGCTCTAGCAATACTCCTTATTGAGTATTACTCTGATCATCCGGCATCGGTACCTGTGCTGATGCTAGGCCTTCCTACCCAACATCCTCTACACTGCTGCATCTGTACAACTGCTCCCTCTGCATCTGTGCTGCTGTTGGTCCTTTCTCCCAACACTGCATCCGCACTGCAACTTCCTCTGCATCTGTGCTGCTGTTGGTCCTTTCGCCCAACACTGCATTTGCACTACAACTCCCTCTTCATTTGTGCTGCTAACACACTACTTCTGAAAGGGGTTCTTTACCATCCCCATCTTTTCCCTGAAGTAGTCAAATTTTGACTTTCCAAGGGCCTTGGTGAGGATATCTGCCACTTGTTCCCCTGTAGGAGTGTAGCTCAACTGTACAACTCCTTGTTGGACACAATCTCTGACAAAGTGACAACGGATATCAATATGCTTTGACCCTTCATGAAATACTGGATTCTTAGAAAGGTTGATGCAACTCTGATTATCACACATGATTCTGGTCACCTCCATATTTCTTCTGAATAGGTTTACCAACAGTTTTCTAAGCCATATGGCCTCACATGAAGCTGTGCTTGTTGCCATATATTCTGCCTCAGACGAGCTCAAAGCCACGAACTTCTGTTTCCCACTGCACCAGGAGGTTATTCCTGATCCAATGTTGAAACAGTACCCAGAGGTACTTTTCCGATCCACTGAGCTTCCTGCCCAATCTGCATCAATAAATCCACTCAACCTGATATCTTTCCCTTTGTTGTACAAGAGCCCATAATCAACTATTCCCTGTAAATACCTGAGAACATGCTTGGTTGTTGCCCAGTGAGCCCTCTTTGGTTCCGCCATGAACTGACTAAGGGTGTTGACAGTGTAGCAAATATCTAGCCTGGTATTGACTAGATACATCAGGGACCCTAGGAGCTGTCGGTATAGGGTGGGATCGACATCCTTGTCTTTTGATGCATCGATCTTCTTCCAGTTGGTGATCATTGGCATAGCCATAGGTCTACAGTCTCCCATCCCGAACCTTTTCAAGATTTCTGTAGCATACCTTCCTTGCCCAAGGAAGATTTCTCCTTTTTGCTGCCAAACTTCTAACCCTAGGAAATAGTGCATTCGTCCCAGATCCTTCATATTGAACACTGTGGCTAGATTTTTCTTGCAATCTTCAATGAGTCTGGATGATCCTGTCAGGAAGAGATCATCCACATATAATACTAAGATAGTTGGCTCGCTCTCTACGACCAGATAGTAGAGATTCAGATCCGTATCACTCTTGACAAACTCCATCTTCTGCAAGTACCCATCTATTCGACCATACCACGCTCTTGGTGCTTGCTTCAGCCCATACAAGGCTTTCTTCAATCTGCATACATGAGACTTCTTCTCATGAGTTTCAAAGCCCTCTGGTTGTTCAATGTATACTTCTTCTTCTATTACCCTGTTCAGAAATGCCGTCTTGACATCCATCTGATGGATCTCCCATCCCATTTGGGCTACAAGAGATATCATGGTCTTAATAGATGTATACCTGGTTACTGGGGCAAAGGTTTCCTCATAGTCAATCCCTTCCTTTTGAGCATACCCGTTAGCCACAAACCTGGCCTTGTATTTTTCAATACTGCCGTCCATAGTATATTTGATCTTGTAGATCCATCTTGATCTAGCTTCTTCCTCTTTTCTTCGACTATGCGACAATAGTCTATCCTCTCACTATATATGTATGGAACAAGCTAAATTAATCCATAAGGAAGACCACTATTTAAAAAGAAGAATTAAAGAAGCAATTGAAATTGAAAAATCCTCTAACAATATGAATAGGGATGATGGTCTGAAACTTAGTAATACCTGGAAACCCTTACTAAATAAAGTAAAGTAACTTTAATTTTTACAAATTCCTCCCTGAGATAGCATTCACAGCTCATGCTTTTAATATAAAAATCAAATTTAATTAAAATTAAAATTATATATATATATATATATATATATATATATATAAATTAATTAACTAATTAAAGCAAAATTTAAACTAAATTTAAAATTAATTTAATTAATTAATTAAATTAAATTAATTGTAACTTAAATTTAGTTTAAATTTATTCTAACTTTAATTTAGCTTTATCTTAGGTTAAATTAATTTAACTTAACTTAGGTCAAAGTAATTTAATTTAGTTTAAATTAATTTAATTCAGGTTGAATTAATTTGAATTTTATTTTTAATTTAGGTAAACTAATTTAACTTAGATTAAAACAATAATTTATTAGGTTAGATTAATTTAACCTAATTAAAATTAATTTAGGTTCAATTAATTTTTATTTAGGTTAAAAATTAAATTAATTTATTTAATTTAGGTTAAAGTAAAGTATTTTAGGTTCAATTTTTTTTTTTTTAAATTAAATTAATTTAATTTAATTTAGGTATATTAATTTAATTTAGGTTAAAGTAAATTATTTTAGGTTAAATTAATTTAGATTAAATCAATTTAGGTTAAATAAATAATTTAATTTAGATTAATTTCGGTTAAATTAACTTAGGTTAATTTAACTTAGGTAAAATTAGTTTTTAGTTTTATTTTTAATTTAGGTCAGATTAATGTTATTTTTAATTTAGTTTTTAGCTAAAATAAAATTTAAAAACAAAATTAAAATTAATTTAATTAATTTATCTATAAATACATGGAAATCTAGCCGACCTCACCTCCCCTTAGTTATCTCTCCATCCTTTTATTAATAGGTTCACATTTTTCTTGGCTCTCTCTTCTCAAAATACAGATCTCATTACCCTAATGATGGACTCACCTAGCTAGTCCGAAACGTCGGTTTCATAAATTGCTCACAGGTTTTTCCATTGAATTAAAAATCTCTTCCAACCTGTATGGAATCTCTCTTCAAAACATTTATTTATTTATTTTTTATTTTCAGACTCATTACTTGAAGTTCGTGATTCCTTCTCGACTTCATAAGTATATAACTTCTTGTTAAGGCATCTGTGTCCTGATGTCCATTTGTCTCCACAATACCTACATTTGTTAGTTTCTTTTTTTCCCGAGTGTTGTTGTTGGTCTTCATCTTCCTTGAATGATGACATTCTGAACTTATGTTTTCTCTCATTAATTATTGCTGCATGTCTAGCTTCTTCAATGGTTTTGGGTTTATATAGTTTTAATTCTTCTCGAATGTTCTCTTTAAGCCCACATCTATACATTTTTAGTAGTTCTTCGTCTGGGAACCCCCTTTGTCTTATAGCTCATACTTCCCACTCGTGGGTGTATTCACTTACAGATCCTTTTTGTTTGAGGTGAACGAATTTTTGGTAAACATCATCTTCTTCTTCGTCATGGAACCTTTTGAGCAAGGCATCTACAAATTTTTTCCAATTGAACAAACGAGCCTCAAATATGTTGGACCACCATAGTAACTGTTACCGCTCAAACTAGTAGGGGACCTAAGGGGGATCCATAAAGGGAAAATGCTAGGCCAAGGGCAACAAATGGAGTCTTAATGGAATTTCACCGATGTGAGGAGACTCGATATGTATGGAGTCACCAATGAATGATAAGTCAATCGATATGAGTGACCCAAACCCTTTCCGAGAAGGTTTTAAAAGATGGAGCTTGCTTTCTAAGCAAGGTACTATGTGCTTCTATGGAAAGGAAGAGGATTTTGGGTGTTAGGTGTATGAGAATAAGCTTTGAAAGGAGTTTCCCACACACTAAATCCTTGTTAAAGTTGGTATCCTGGATGGTTCTTGAAGAATGGTTCTTTGAAGGAGCAGGACCACATGGGGCCAAGTGGACCCGGTCTGGGGTATGCAGAAAGTATGAAATAATCAATGATTTTCTTAACCTAGACAAGGTGGGAAGGATTAGCGAAAGTATTTCACTCAATGATGTTGCTACCCTTGGGGATGGCAAGGCAAGTCGTGGTCCCGGAGCTAGGGCTTGGCTTTTCTCCCAATGCCACCGTCGAAATGTCTTCAAATTTGTAGGAGGGCTAGAGGAAAGGCCAACGCAGGAGACCTTAGGAGATTGGACTTTTTCAGTAGCTAATTTGTCAGGAAATTGATGCCCTAGGCACCCCAATGTGGCTAGACTTGGGATATGGTGAAAGAATAACTGTTTTGTTGACCACCCTTGGTAGATCAGTGCCTTAATCCTTGGGAGTTGGAGTCTATGTTGATTATGTGTAAGATTTCTTAGTTCCCAATCAGGGAGGCCTCAAAATTACTTCACAAACCCCTCTAGGTCAAGTGAAAGCAATCTTGCAACTTTTATACTTCAAATGTACAAGAGGAATGGCTTATCAAGGTCAGATTTACCCTTAGGAGATTTCGCTCATACTATATGGGCCAATATATAGAGACAATCCCACAATATTAAGCAACAATTTGCATGTAGCAATTAGCCTTTAAAACAACGAAAATCCCATCCAACATATGTGACAAACGTAACAAGAATAACATCAAAAAAATTGGTACTTACATGCAGTAGAGTATATCCAACCATTCGCAAATGACAATAGAGAAGCTCAAAGAGAAGATGGACCAATAACTGTACATCAAAATTCATCCATAAATGCTCTAATTCATCCCTCTAGAAAAGGTGCGAAATACTCTAAAGAAGAGAGAGATCCAATCCAAAGTGATGAGGAGAAATGATCTCACCTCACTTGTATCTATACACATCTAAGGAGTTCGAATTAGCCTCCTTGGCCTACATAAGCCCCAAAAATAAAATAATGTGCTAATAATACAACCTTTTGGTCACAAGCCCACCAAACTAGCTCACAAATGAAAAGGTAAGCCTCTCAAGAGGTGAAATAATAATCTATGCTTGTCCTAGGGCCCTCTAATAGGCCTAATGAGGTCCATGTTGATTTAGAGTAACATCGGATGTGCTCTAGTCATGAAAATTGGTGGAGAGGCTAAAGCACATGAGATCTCCAAGACCCAGAAATGGTTTGGGCAAATTCTAACTGGTTTGGGAGATATTAAAATAATTAATATTTTTAATGGAGTACCTAAGTCTAAACTTAGGAAAAATAAAATATTAATGGGTATTAATATAAAACTGGGTTAGAATGTTTCAAAAGTCATGGATCAAGCTAAATCTACTCTTAGTCCTTGATTAGAGATTTAATTTCGGCTGTTGATGCACCAACGAAAAAAGTATAAGAGGAAGCTTGAGGGTCAATTGGAGAGCACACCAGGGTGATCAGTCATTCTATTCTCTAGAGCGGGGTTTGCCAAGAGAGATAGAATCAATGATTAGTAGCGAGGGGCAGTGAATACATAACAGAGAGGTAGAGTTGGTACTAGAGAGACAGCGTAGAGCCTGGAGAGGTTGACGCAAAGGTAGCTGGGTGCTACGCAGAGGCAGCCAGGAGCTGCACAGAGCCAAGAAAGGCCAATGTGTGAGACGTAGAGGTTCTAGGGGTTGATGCAGAAGCCCTAGAAGCTGACGCAGAGGCTAGTAGAGCTGACCCAGGGCCAAGAGGTAGCGCTGGAAGGAATTCGTGGGACAGACTGGGTGCTGGTAAGCCGGGTAGAGTGACGCAGAGCAGTGGGAGCTGCAATTGTTGCTATGGGATTGTTCATCTGGTGATTAATTAGCTGGAATATTTGTCTCTGAGGAGAGGTACTACTGCTGAGGGCATTCTTTGTTGGGTGAGCCATTTCTGGCACCCTAGTTGTATTTTGAAAACTGTCTAATAATAAAACCCTCTGAATAGCTGCATCGGTTTTCACGCATTGGGTTTTTCTAGGGACATTGATCCAAAAATAATGGTGTTACTTGTATGCTTGTTTTCTTTTAGTTGATGCTCTGTAGATGTTGATACTGTACTTGTGTTTATTTTCAGTATTTACATGGTAAATAACTTGTTAAGTAATTAAACAAGCAGGAAGAAATAAACCAGATAGTACAGGAAGAATTTCTAACAAGTTAAACTTAGAAATTCCAACATGGTATCAGAGCGTGGTTACAGATCATAGGATAACTGAAGGCATCAACTAGTAGAGCAATGGCAGTAGATGCAACTGTCCCGAGTGACAGAGATGATCAGTGCAGAAGGCGAGAGAGGAAGGAGTGACGCAGAGAGACTACGTCATCATTCTGGGTTAGAGAAAGGGAGTGCAGAGGCTAAGGGAGGCAGAATCAGGCTCACGTAGAGGCCAAGAGGGTTGACGCAGTTGGCTAGGGGAGTTGATTTGCCGGTGCCGGGATTGCACAAAGCCAAGTGGCTCAATCCTTCAGTTGCTGGGGTATAGGAGGTTGCGGTTAATTTGTGGAGTGAAGCTGGTGGGGTATTGTGGTCAGAACAATACCTAATAGGGCAAGACCAAGGAGGAGGGATTTCCAGAAGGGAAATCGAGACTCAGAGGGAGTCAAACTGAGAACTTCCAGACGGGAAGTTGAGAGACTCAGCAGTAGTCGAACAGAGGACTTCCAGGAGGGAAGTAGAGAGACTCGGAGGAGTCGGAAGAAGAGCAGCATAATGGCCGTGAATGGACTGAGAGATCAGGATAGGTTGGATGGAGCATCCAACTTCGTGGTCTGCAAGGCCAGGATCTTGTCCATTCTAGACAGACATCGCCTCAAGGGCTTCATCACGAGAGTGGTATCTGTCCCAATTGACCCAGAAGCTAATGAAAGGTACGAGGAGGCAATGGCGAAGGCTAAGTGCATCATCCTTGATGGGGTCAAGGATCATGTGGTACCACATATTGCCGAGAAGGAAACAACAGAGGAGATGTCGGATGCCTTGAAGACATTGTACCAGCATACTTCTGTGTAGAGGAAGATGCTCTTGGAGAATCAGCTAAGGGCATACCAGATGTAGAAGGGAGAGCAGATAGATGTCTTCTTCGACCGCTTGAAGGAGATCCGTGACCAACTAACTTCCATAGGGGCCATGCCGGATAAGGAATTGATGGTGAGGATTGCACTGAACGCAGTTTTCGAGGATTGGGAGGTATTTGTCCAGAGCATACTAGGCAGGACGAGTCTTCCAGATTGTGAAGAACTGTGGGTGGCTCTTCATCAAGAAGAGATCAGACGGCTGACCAAGGCAGGGAGTAGCGGTAAAGGGGTCAGAATCAAGAAGGAGAAAGAAGAGGATGCTGCTCTAGCATCTGCGAGAAAGCAGGAGAAGAGGAAGAAGAAGGACCTCTCCAAGGTCAAGTGCTTCCATTGTGGGGAATTGGGTCATTTTGCGAACCAGTGTCCTAGGAAGAAAAGCAAGGGAGAGGCTTTTGAGACCAAGGCAGCGCCATTGAGGGCGGAGAAAGAAGTTGAGGAGGATGACGATTGTGCCATGAGTGCTCATGTGCCACTTTAGAAGAAGTGTAGAGACATCGAGCTGTAGTCAGACAGACTACAGGCGATGAGGGGTAGGATCCTTGAGGTACTCAACCTCTTGGATTGCACCTTGATACGGGAGCCCCGAAGAGGAGTAGCAGGATTGGCGGATGTCAGTAGAGACAGATGCAGATGGAGTGACAGAGAGTGTTACAGTGCAGGAGTCCCCAGATAGTGCGAGGTTAGCAGGTTGCAAAAGTGCGAGAGGCACGAGAGTGTTGCACCAATGCAGGATGGCACAGAGAGGTGTGCAACGGTGCGAGATGCAAGGAGTTGTTGCAGCAGTGCAGAGGTCAGTAGAGGGAGCACTTGTTAGTGACAGAGGGAGCTTCAACATCGGGAGTGTCTCTAGCCTGACAGGGATGTCAAAGTTGGGTGGATCAGTTACTTACTTCTCAGTAACTGAGTTGCAATGCAACAATTAGCAGTGGCAGTGCTATGGGCAACATGATGCAACATGATGAGAGGGGATGCAGTGCTGGGAGGGCGGACCAGTAGCAGCACGAATGTAGAGGGAGCTGTCATACAAATGCAGCAGTGGTAGTGGCAGGGCCATGGGTAGTAGTACATGATGCAGCAGTGCAGAGGATGTTGGGCGGGGAGGCTTAGCATCAGCACAGGTACTAATGCTGGATAATCAGGGTGATGCTCAGTGTGGAGTATTATTAGAGCACAATCCTGGCTAAGAGGGAGTGTTGATTTGGGGTAGCATCGGATGTTCTCTAGCATGAAAATTGGTGGAGAGGCTAAAGCACATGAGATCTCCAAGATCTAGAAATGGTTTGGGCAAATTCTAACTGGTTTGGGAGATATTAAAATAATTAGTATTTTTAATGGAGTTCCTAAGTGTAAACTTAGGAAAAATAAAATTTTAATGGGTATTAATATAAAGTTGGGTTAGAATGTTCCAAAAGTCATGGATCAAGCCAAATCTAATCTTAGCCGTTGATTAGAGGTTTAATCTCGGCCGTTGATGGACCAACAAAAAAAGTATAAGAGGAGGCTTGAGGGTCAGTTGGAGAACACATCAGAGTGATCAGTCATTCTATTCTCTAGAGCGGGGTTTGCTAAGAGAGATAGAATCAGTGATCAGCAGCGAGGGGCAGTGAATACATAGCAGAGAGGCAGAGTTGGTACCAAAGAGACAACACAGAGCCCAGAGAAGTTGACGCAAAGGCAGCTGGGTGCTACCCAGAGGTAGCTAGGAGTTGCTCAAAGCCAAGAGAGGCTAGCGTGTGAGACGCAGAGGGTCTAGGGGCTGACGCAGAAGCTCTAGAAGCTGACGCAGAGGCTAGTAGAGCTGACGCAGAGCCAAGAAGCGGCACTGGAAGGATTTCGTGGGACAGACTGGGTGCTGGTAAGGGTGACGCAGCCCCTCTCAGAGTGATGCAGAGCAGTGAGAGCTGCAATTGTTGCTATAGGATTGTTCATCTGGTAATTAATTAGCCGGAATATCTGTCTCCAAAGAGAGGTACTACTGCCGAGGGCATTCTCTGTTGGGTGAGCCATTTCTGGCACCCTAGTTGTATTTTGAAAACTGCATAATAATAAAACCCTCTGAATAGCTGCACCGGTTTTTCCACATTGGGTTTTTCCGGAGACATTGGTCCAAAAATAAGGGGTCACTTGTGTGCTTGTTTTCTTTCAGTTGATGATCTATAGATGTTGATACTGTAGTTGTGTTTATTTTCAGTATTTACATGGTAAATAACTTGTTAAGTAATTAAACAAGTAGGAAGAAATAAACCAGATATTATAGGAAGAATTTATAACGAGTTAAACTTAGAAATTCCAACAGTCCATGGGTGCCATAATGAAGAATAAGACCCTCAAAAGTAGTGGACAATGGGTTGGACCTTTGTAATAACCTGTGGTGCTCCAAATGACTCTGGGGGCACACAAGTGTCCTCATGGGCCTCCAAAAAATCGAAGATGCTTGTAGGTTTCCTTGAAGGGCTAGGATGATAATGTAGGAGATGCCACATCATCGTAGAAGTCCTGGATCATATGCCAAGTGTATGGTGTAGATCTCGGGCCAGCTGGGCATGATGGATCATGTGCATCCTCGTCGTCCAATAAGTGAACCATGAGCAATCTCTGAATGGCTGTGGGGATCCATGAAGTGCAATCTGTTGCTTCGGAGGCCCATGGCTTTCAACGCTCACCCTTTATGTGCCAATGTAGCCCTCTGGAGGATTAAGACCCCATATAGGGAGACCAGTCACCAAATCCCAAATGGAAACCATCTGAAATCCTGCATAAGATCCAATGCGTCCCCTAGGTTTCCAGAAAAATAAATCATTAGAGAAATCGAGTAAACGAGCTTACCTAATCATGGACCATAGGTGGGGACTTCATAATGGCCCACGCTTCCATAATGGGCTTCGGGATGTGCCAATGTCTCCTAAACTCCTAATGGGGTTAACCAAGTACCCTATTAGGTGGTTTTTGCTTCTAAAGGGGATATTATAGTCAAGGTGCCTCCGTCAAAGGGTGGTGGCATGTGGCAGTTAGGCGAATGAAGTAGGGAATGAGAAGGGGCAACCCTGGGTCACATGCTCGGGTACAAGGGTAGCCAATAAGGGAAGCCCACACTTGTGTTTATAATGTGTAGGAGGGAGCAATCGTGGTACATGAGGTGCCGCGACCTTGATTTTTCCACCCTTCTTTATATGCCTTTTGCATTTTGCCTTTTTATAATTTTATTTGATTAACTGCTCGGGGCTCAAGGGGGTAGAGCATGATTCCTAAGATATAGCAGTGAATTCCCCCCTTTAAGGTGGGGTTGTTCATCGCCCACCAGGGGCTGGGACAATCACGTGTTCGTATATGATGAAGGCTCTTAGAACTTGTTGGAACCAGGGTGATAGCCATGATGATGGGGTAGAGCTCATGTATTGGCTGTTGCCCACGTGCTTAATGTTTTTGTCCTGACCATCTTTTGCATTTTGTGGTACTTTTCTTGTTGAATGTGTCCATATATGCTTTTATCTTTTTTTTAGTTGCATCAACCTTCGGGGTTGATTCCAAGCCATGACCCAAGGTGTGGGCAAGGGGAAGGGGCGAGATGACTCTATGTGGACTCGATGGAGGAATGTGGACCTAGGTGGGAGAAATGATGGATGGGGTAATAATGAGTGGAAAGCGGGTAATATAAGCGGATAAGGGAGCAGGACCACGCAACCATAAGGGGTACCCGTGAAATACCATCCCTGAAATCAAATGGTCAGTGAAAGAGATCCCACGGGACTGGAATCCAAGGTTAATTCCTAACAGGGGTCTAGGGGACAAAAGCACAAACCTAACCCATTCTTTTTGTTGAATCCCCCCATTAGCCCATGCCTAGAAGTGTCCATGATAAGCAAACTACAAAACTCAATTTCAAAATGACAAGGCATACCTTTGGATTCGGGAGGTCCACCTTCAAACATACGATCATGGCAGATGGCGAGGGATCACATAGTTGGATCAGGTGGCGGAGAACTGGGACAATGAGCTAGTTGATGGCTGCAAGGGGCTACTGGCTGAGGACCATCTTGGAGAATTTTTTTCTCTTAGGGATATTACCCACAAAATGGTCGGTAACATCTGGCTCCAAATGGGACGTGATCTCTCGAAGAAGTGGGTGAAGCCACTCGAACGAGAGGTCACGAGAACTCCAACGATCTCTTGGTTACCGTAGACTTGTCACCTGCACATATAATAGATGGAAAAACACGGGGCAACATGCTTTCACGATGTCTCATGATCGCACATGCTAATATGTTAGGCCATAAAATCAACAGAAATATGAATATATGCATATTTTAATCCAAGTGCAGCTAATCTACTATGAGAAATATCATATGATGTTATTTCTAATGCAAAAATCAGCATGCAATGCATCCTACCCTACCATGCATATAATACAATGTCAAGTCTCAAGGAAGGAGGTGATATGACTTAATTTGACCGGTTTAGGCCAAAGTTCATCGTTAAGTTTAGCAATGTAGTAATAGTCATCCCCAACCCTTCCATGAATCCTGGCAGGTACATGATCCTTATCTACTAAGACTAAATCCCCAACCTTATATTCTTTCTTAGGCTTCCACTTTTTGCTCGTTTGAGAAATCGGTTGCTTGAAGATTCAAATTTCCTAGGTAGGGAGGATATGGGAAGGTTTCTTGCTCTCGCATGTCCCATAATATGGTCCAGGCTTGATCACATGCGATGAATAAGTAGGCTCCCTATAAAGGATAAAAGGGGTGCCATCGGATTGAGGAATGGCTGCGTATGAAAAATCCATTTGAACATGCCCCCAACGGTAGCTCCCCATTTCTGGGATAACAACATCCCCCACACATTAGGTATATCAATGACAATAACATCCATGAGGAGGGATATATCAAGATTCCTATCTAAAGAGACCTTAAGATCTTTGATGATGCCTTCCACTTCCACAGGTTTGGAATTAAAACCACACACCCTTTTATATGGTTGAGTGATGTTGAGACCCAATTGCTTCATAATAGTCAAAGGCGAAGCTTTGGAATCTAACATACAATTGTGTAAGAAGAGGTCATTGATAGCCAAAGTGAGCAAGAAAGGTTTATGCCCCGGGTTTCGATTAGGGATGTGAATGTTTTGCAATTCTTCAAGTATTTCCTCATCTTGAATCCCAAGGGATGTCTTAAGTTGTTGTTGTTGCTTGGGAAGCTTAACAATTTCCTTTAGGGGAACAGGTATAGTCATCTTTCCTACGACAACCCCTATGTCTATGTCAAGTTTAACTTCCTTCCCCTTTTCCTTCTTCCTGTATTCTTTCCTAGGAGGATCCTTTTTTGATTTACCTTTGTTGGAGGATTCTTCTTGGGAGGAACTTTGGGGATGGATTCTTTAGGAGGGGCTTGCTTAGGTAAGGGATCTTCCTTAGGTGATTCTTTAGGAGGTGAGGGGTCTTTGTCCTTTTCCTTTCGGGAATATTGGACCCCTTTGAATCTTCCTTGGCTATCAGCATTAAGAATGGATTCTTCCTTTTCTTCCTTAAGGGTGACCTCACTAATGGGAGGATGCGTGTATGATCCTCCTAGAAAAATGTTGAAGACATCAGCTTCCATGAGATTGGCTTGCTCATCTGTTTGTTCATCCTCACTTTCATCCTCTTCACTCTCCTCATCATCAGATGAAGAGTTTGGCTCAACAACATTAGTTGGGGCCAATGTGTTTGGGATTTGAGAAGAGCTCGGCCTATCTTCTTCATTTTGCTTTTTGGGAAAAGGCTTTCCTTTAGGGATATAACTCGGTTTTTGGGCCCTTTCCAAGGCAGTGATTTTATTCATGACAACCCTGTCACATGCATTGGCTTCTTTGGTGAACCTATCCATTTTTTTAGAATAGCGAGGAGAATTTCTTCGTGTTGATCTTTGGACTTCTCCTTCTTGGTTTCAAATTTAGCTCTAGGGTGGTCATTGATGTCAACCTTTGAAATTCGCAGGTTTTCTTCAACTTCCATTGCCATTTCTTTAGCCTTGGCCAAGGTGGATGGTTTCTTATCCCTCAACACATAGGTGAGGTGGCCACCCACGACTTTTATGAATTTGTCAAGAATGTTGGCGTCAGATGGCTTCAAACAATCAAGTATATCTTTGACTACCCTATCAAACTTTTGAATGAATTCTCGCACATCTTCCCTTCCCTTGGTTATCATGATCCTATCTTCATCAAATATCAATCTAGGGGACAAATGCCAATAGAATTCATTAATAAAACCAGGGGCAGTGCAAGTAGCATCCCCTTTGAATTTGGGCAACTGTTGGTTAAATTTTTCAAGTAATGGCTTGGGATCGTCATTTAATTTCAAAGGGGCAAAGACACTAACCAAGTGTCTTTCAATCTTGGTCATCTTAGGTTGATGCCTTTCAGAGTTAGTGCTTGAGGTAGATGCCATTTCTGGAGATGTATGATTGACTTTCTCGAATTCAGGGAAAAGGGAGGTTCCAACAGGTGATGGAGACCGCTTTCCGTTTTTTGCAGCAACCCTAGTTAAAGGAGGAATGTTGTCACCTTCAAGTAAACTAGGGGATTGGACAGTGAGTGGAGTCACCGGAGGAATATTTATAAATGTCGTCAATGAATCAATTCCTCAATGATTCTCGAGGGTGGTAGACTTGCTTCCTCCTCGACAACGACACCGAAATGTTACTGCTCAAACTAGCAGGGGACCTAAGGGGGATCCCTAAAGGGCAAATGCTAAGCCAAGGGCAACAAATGGAGTCTCAGCCCATTGTCACCTAAGCTAAAGCTCCCTTGTATTTACGGAATTTCACCGATATGAGGAGACGTGATATGTATGGAGTCACCAATGAATGATAACTCAATGGATATGAGTGACCCAAACCCTTTCCGAGAAGGTTTTGAAAGATGGAGCTTTCTTTCTAAGCAAGGTAATATGTGCTTCTATGGAAAGGAAGAGGAATTTGGGGGTTAGGTGTATGAGAATAGCCTTTGAAAGGAGTTTCCAACACCCTAAAGCCTTGTTAAATTTGGTATCCTGGATGGTTCTTGAAGAATGGTCCTTTGAAGGAGCGGGACCACACGGGGCAAGTGGACTCGGTCTGGGGTATGCGGAAAGTATGAAATAATCAATGATTTTCTTAACCTAGACAAGGTGGGAAGGATTATTGAAAGTATTTCACTCAATGATGTTGCTTTGACCTTGGGAGTGCTAGCCTTGGGGATGGAAAGGCAAGTCGTGGTCTCGGAGCTAGGGCTTGGATTTTCTCCCAACGCTATCGTCGGAATGTCTTCAAATTTGTAGGGCTAGAGGAAAGGCCAACGCATGAGACCTTAGGAGATCAAACTTTTTCAGTAGCTAACTTGTCAGGAAATTGATGCCCTAGGCACCACAATGTGGCTAGACTTGGGATATGGTGAAAGAATAAGTGTTTTTGTGACCACCCTCGGTAGATCAATGTCTTAATCCTTGGGAGAATGGAGTCTATGTTGATTATGTGTAAGATTTCTTGGTTCTCAGTCAGGGAGGCCTCAAAACTATTTCACAAACCCCTCTAGGTCAAGTGAAAGCAATCTTGCAACTTTTATACTTCAAATGTACAAGAGGAATGGCTTATCAAGGTCAGATTCACCCCTAGGAGATTTCGCTGATACTATATGGGCCAATATATAGAGAGAATGTTTTAATTGAGACAATCCCACAATATTAAGCAACAATTTGCATGTAGCAATTAGCCTCTAAAGCAATGAAAATCCCATCCAACATATGTGACAAAAGTAACAAGAATAACATAAAAAAAATTGGTACTTACATGCACTAGAGTATATCCAACCATTCACAAATGACAATAGAGAAGCTCAAAGAGAAAATGGACCAATAACCATATATCAAAATTCATCCATAAATGCGCTGATTCATCCTCTAGAAAAGGTGCGAAATTCTCTAAAGAAGAGAGAGATCCAATCCAAAGTGATGAGGAGAAATGATCTCACCTCACTTGTATTTATACACATCTAAGGAGTTCGAATTAGCCTCCTTGGCCTACATAAGCCCCAAAAATAAAATAATGTGCTAATAATACAACCTTTTGGTGACAAGTCCACCAAATTAGCTCACAAATGAAAAGGTAAGCCTCTCAAGAGGTGAAATAATAATCTATGGATGTCTTAGGGCCCTCTAATAGGCCTAATGAGGTCCATGGGTGCCACAATGAAGAATAGGACCCTCAAAAGAAGTGGACAAGGGGTTGGACTCTTGTAATAACCTGTGGTGCTCCAAATGATTGTGGAGGCACACAAGTGTCCTCATGGGCCTCCAAAAAATCGAAGATGCATGTAGGTTGCCCCGAAGGGCTAGGATGATAATGTAGGAGATGCCACATCATCGTAGAAGTCCTAGATCATCTGCCAAGTGTATGGTGTAGATCTTGGGCCAACTGGGCATGATGGATCATGTGCATCCTCCTCGTCCAATAAGTGAACGACGAGCAATATCTAAATGGCTGTGGGGACCCATGAAGTGTAATCTATTGTTGTGGAGGCCCATGGCTCTCAACGCTCACTCTATATGTGCCAATGTAGCCCCCTGGAGGATTAGGACCCCGTATAGGGAGATCAAACCCCAAATGGAAACCCTTCGCAATCATGCATAAGATCTAATGCGTCCCCTAGGCGTCTAGTACAATAAGTCATTAGAGAAATCAAGTAAATGAGCTTACCTAATCATGGACCACAGGTGGGGACTTCATAATGGCTTGTGCTTCCATAATGGGCTTCGGAATGTGCCAATGTTGCCGAAACTCCTAATGGGGTTTACCAAGTACCCTATTAGGTGGTTTCTGCTTCTAAAAGGGATCATATAGTCAAGGTACCTCCGTCAAAAGGTGGTGGCATGTGGAAGATAGGTGAATGAAGTAGGGAATGAGAAGGGGAAACCCTGGGTCACATGCTGGGGTACAACGGTAGCCAATAAGAGGGAAACCCACACTTCGGTTTATAATGTGTAGGAGGGAGCAATCGCGGTAAATGAGGTGCCTCGGCTTTGATTTTTCCACCCTTCTTTATATTCCTTTTGGCTTTTTATGATTTTCTTTGATTAACTGCTCGTGGCTCAAGGGGTTAGAGCATGATGCATAATATATAGTAGTGAATTCCCCCTTTTAAGGTGGGGCAGTTCATTGACCACCAGGATTTGGGATGTTGATTTGGGGTAGCATCGTATATGCTCTAGCCACAAAATTCGGTGGAGACGCTGGGGCACATGAAATCTCCAATACCCAGAAAGGGTTTGATCAGATTCTAAACAGATCAAGAGATATTAAAATCATTAATATTTTTAATAGAGTCCCTAAGTCTAAACTTAGGGAAAATAAAATATTAATGTGTATTAATATGAATCTGTGTTAGAATGGTCCAAAAGACATGGATCAAGCCAGATCTAATCTTAGCTGTTGATTAGGGACTTAATCTCCGCCGTTGATATGTCAATAGGGAAAGTATAAGAGGAGTCTTGAGGGTCACTTGGAGAATACACCAGAGTGATCAGTCATTCTATTCTCTAGAGTGGGGTTTGCTATGAGAGATAGAATTAGTGATCGGGAGATGCAGCTGAGGGGCATTTGAGTATAGAGAGACAGAGAGGCAGAGATAAGGCCAGAAGAGCAGCGCTGTAGCCTAGGAGAGTGACGCAGAGCCAGCCAGGGATCACGCAGAGGCAGCTGGGAGCAGCGCAGAGCCCCAGAGAAGCCAGCGTTGCTGACGTAGAAGGCCTGAGGGCTGATGCAAGGCCTCCCAGGGCTGACGTAGACCCATCTGGGGCGACGCAGAGCCAGCGTGAGGCAGAGAGGGGCTGACGCAGTCCAGAGAGAGGCTGACACTGGGGTTTCTAGGGCAGATTTGTGCTGAGTAGCTGTTGGAAGGATTGTCCAGGGTTTCAGCCAGGAGATTTGTTAGATACTAGGAGGGATTACTGCCAAGGAAATTCTCTGTTGGGTAGGTCAGTTTCAACACCTAGATTGTACTCTGATATTGCTTAATAAGAAAACCCTTAGATAGCTGCATCGGTTTTCCCACATTGGGTTTTTCCGGGGACATTAGTCCAAAAATAATGGTGTCATATGGTTTGTTTGTTTCTGTTTCTTTTAGTTGCTGATCTGTAATATGTTGAGCATGCACTAGTGTTTATTTTCAATATTTACATTGTAAATAACTTGTTAAGTAAAATAACAAGTAGGTAGGAATAAATAAGATAAAGTGCATGGAGGGTTTCTAACTAAGTAAACTTAGAAACTTCAACATGGGACAATCATGGGTTCCTATATGATGAAGGAGGCTCTTAGAACCAGTTGGAACTAAGGTGATGGCCATGATGATGGGGTAGAGCTCATGTATTGGCTTTTGCCCACGTGCTAAATGTTTTTGTCCTGACCATCTTTTGCATTTTGTGGTACTTTTCTTGTTGAATGTGGCCATATATGCTTTTAACTTTCTTTTTAGCTGCATCAACCTCTGGGCTTCATTCCAAACCATGACCCAAGGTGTGGGAAAGGGGAAGGGGCGAGCTGACCCTATGTGGACTCGGTGGAGGAATGTGGACCCAGGTGGGAGAAATGATGGATGGGGTAATAATGAGTGGAAAGGGGGTAATATAAGCGAGATAAAGGAGTAGGGCCATGCAACTAGAATCGATATTTCTCGTGAAATACCATCCCTGAAACCAAATGGTCAGTAAGAGAGATCCCACGGGACTAGAATCCAAGGTTAATTCCTAACAAGGGTCTAGGGGATAGAAGCACAAACCTAGCCCATTCTTTTTGCCGAGTCCCCCCATTAATGTTGGAAATTTCGAGAATAGGGGTGAATCAATATTTCTTCTCAATTGTTATTTTTACCAGTTAGACCACTTATAATTAGAACACAAACTGAACAATGATAGAATAAATAATTTTATTAATCAGATATATTGAGTACAATAATAGTGTAGGGCTCCAACACTAGATGAAGACACCAATCTTCAATTGGGGAGGCTCCTACCTGTATTATGCCAAGCACCGACTTGGACTTCCCAAGGCTCCAACCTGTTAATTTGAGGCACCAACCTCTACGGCTCCAACCCTATCTTTGGTACAGGCTCCAACTTGGTCTATTGAGAACTCCTATTGTCTAGGGCTACAACCTTATCTTCCAAGGCACCAAACTTGTCTCGATGAGGCTCCAACCTCTAGCTTCAATTTGTCAAGATAAGTTTGATTATTAAGATGAGGCTCCAACCATTAATTTGTTTATTAAATATTACCCTCTAACTAACTATTAACACTAATTTTAATCACTTTCACCCATTATAACTTAATTTGACCATGGTCCTTATATTAGCCATTGGTCAATTTATACATATTATTTTAATTAAATAATCTTATTTTATTAAATATATATACATAATTTAAATAAATATAGGTATTACTAACCTTTAATCTTGTTTATTTATACCTAATTCACCTTAGTTCTAGGAAATTAAAAATAGTAAATATTAATGATAATTAATTTAATATACAACAATTTAATTAACTTTTATACCAACCTAGTATTTAATTTATTATTACTAACCGATTATTATTATTTTAATTAAGATTTATATATATATTTATATATATAAGTTTTATTAAAAAACTAACCGTTAATTCATATTTACTTGGTTATAAATAATAATAATATTATTAAAATAATGAAAAAATTTAACCTGGGTTCTAGAGTCAGAAATTAACCGTTAATCCTTTGTAGCTGTTGGAGTCTCTGCTTGGACTATTTAACTTGCTGGACTGGATCTGTTTCTTCGACTTGTCCTGACGATGAACCACACTAGTTGGTTCGAAACGCGTCGACAAATGAGTTTCCATGTGATTTTCGCCGAAGAATCTTCTCTAAAACTGATATGGATCACAGAAGCCTTAACTCTAAGTTTGATGATTCTTTCACGGATCCCAATATCTTCTTCAACGAGCCCTGTCAATGTTCACCAATGTCTTCCCCAAATCACTTCATCAATGACAACCTTGCCTTCTCATGAAGGTGTCACCATTGCTCTTCATGGTACCCAAACAATCTCTCCAAGGTCACTCCATGAGGGCTTCAATCAAGGTCTCCAAGAATGTCACCAAGACCGAATTCTACAAATATCATCAAGTATTCTTCAAGGGATGCTCCAAGCTTCAAAAACTGATCTTCAAAATGATCTCCAATAAGCTGCTTAAGAAGTCTTCAATAATAAGCTCAATACTTCTTCAGACTTCCAACCAAGCTCTGCAAAGAAAAGCTTCCCAAGAAAATCTAGGCCACTTCGTAAATAGGTCCAAGCACTTGTTTTATCCCTTCACAAGGTCTGCAAAGAAGTGACACTATAGGTCCAAACTTTCTGTCGATGCTACCCACAGATCTGAGCTCTGTTTGTGACAAATATGAGGATGATAATTGTAACATGTTCGAAGTATTATCACCACAGTCCGAATTTAGCTCAGTCACAATAGTGCGAGATTTAGTTTAATCAATAGTCATAGGTCCAAACTGAAATTCCACAAGCCTGAGGTATATATTAGTAGCACAGGTATGTTCTTTAAGATACCCTTCAATTCTATCTCCAAGCAACGTTGAGGTCTTTCCAAGTGAAAGTCTTCGAGCCACACTTTAAAAATGTTATTCTAGAGGTTCAAAACTTAATACATCCCACAGGTTTGAGCTTCACAGTTCCAAGTCTTATTGTCTGGTCACAAGTCCACAATCTCTAACAAAAGCAAGCTAGTGGTCTACATCAAGATGATGAGAGACATGTAGTATTGCAACAAGCTTTCATAAGGATGGCAAGTTCAACCTCACAAAAATCCTCCTTGATGTTTCTAAGTTTACTTAGTTTAGAAACCCTTCATGCACTTTTTTTGATTTATTCCTACCTACTTGTTATTTTTTCTTTAACAAGTTATTTACAAAATAAATACTGAAAATAAACACCAGTGCATGCTCAACATATTACAGATTAGCAACTAAAAGAAACAAGAACAAACACACCACATGACACCATTATTTTTGGACCAATGTCCCTAGAAAAACCCAATGCGGGAAAATTTGTGCAACTATATGAGGGTTTTCTTATTAAGCAATATCAGAGTACAACTTGGTTGCCGAAATTGGCCTACCCAACAGAGAATTTCCTTAGCAGCTATACCTCACAATGTGAGAGAAATCTCTTGGTTGAAACCCCGGAAAATCCTTCTGGCAGTTCCTCAGCACAAAAATGCTCTGCAACCCCAGCGTCTGCCCAATCTGGACTGCGTCAGCCCCTCTCTATCTCACGCTGGCCCTACGGTACCCTTTCTTGGCCTGCGTCAGCCACAGGAGGCCCTGCGTCAGCTCTGGGAGCCTCTGCGTCAGCTACATTGGCCCGTCTGGTTGCGTGGCCCTACATGAGCCCTTGTCGTCTCTGCGTCACCCTCCTTGGCTACTGCGCTGCTTTCCCGGCACAATCTTTGCCTTCTCTGTACTCAATGCCCCTCAATTGCTCTCCCGATCGCTGATTCTATCTCTCTTAGCAAACCCCGCTCTAGAGAATAGAATGATTGATCATCTGGTGTACTCTCCAAGTGACCCTCAAGCCTCCTCTTATAATTTTTGTGTTGACATATCAACGACCGAGATTAAGTCCCTAATCAACGGCTAAGATTATATCTAGTTTGATCCATGTCTTTTGGACCACTCTAACACAGATTCATATTAATACACATTAATATTTTATTTTCCCTAAGCTTAGACTTAGGGACTCCACTAGGACTCCACTAAAAATATTAATTATTTTAATATCTCCTGATTTGTTTAGAATATGTCCAAACCCTTTCTAGGTATTGTAGATCTCATGTGCCCCAACCTTTCCACCAAATTTCGTGGTTGGAGCACATCTAATGCTACCCCAAATCAACACTCCCTCTTGGTGAGAACCATGCTCTAGGAATACTCCTCACTGAGTATTACTCTGATCATCCGACATTGGTACCTGTGTTGATGCTGGGCCTCCTTGCCCAACATCCTCTGCACTGCTGCCTCCTGTACTGTTGCCCATGGTTCTGCCACTGCCACTGCTGCATCTGTACGACAACTCCCTCTACATCCATGCTGCTGCTGGTCCTTCCTCCTAGCACTGCATCTGCACTGCAACTCCCTTTGCATTTGTGCTGCTGCTGGTCCTTTTGCCCAACATTGCACCTCCTCTCAACATGTTGCCCACTACTGCACTGCAACTCAGTTACTGAGAAGTAAGTAATTGATCTCCCAACTGACCTCCCTGTTGGGCTAGAGACACCCATTGATGCTGAAGCTCCCTTTGCTGCTGACAAGTGCTCCCTATCTCTGACCTTTGCACTGCTACAACAACTCCTTGCATCTCGCATCGTTGCACACCTCTCCGTGCCTTCCTGCACTAGTGGAACACTCCTGTGCCTCTCGCACTGCTGCAGCTTGCTAGCTCTACGCTGTCTTGGGAGTCTTGCATTGTAGCTCTCTCTGCTGCTCCATCCGCATCCGTCTCTACCTACTCAGCCAGTCCTGCTACTCCTCGTCGGGGCTCCCGTAGCAAGGTCTAATCCAAGAGGCTGGGTACCTCAAGGATTCTGCCCCTCATCGCCTATAGTTTGCCTGACTACAGCTTGATGTCTGTCCACTTCCGCTCAAGTGGCACGTGTGCACTCATGGCACAATGATCGTCTATCAAAACTTCCTTCTCTGCCCGTGCTGGCGCTGCCTTAGTCTTGGAAGACTCTCCCTTACTCTTCTTCCTTGGGCACTGGGTCACATAATGACCCATCTCCTCATAGTGGAAGCACTTGATCTTGGAGAGATCTTTCTTCTTCTGCTTCTCCTGCTTTCCCTCAGATGCTAGGGCCACATCCTCCTCCTCCTGCTTGACCTTGATCCCTTTGCTGCTGCTACCTGTCTTCGACTGTCGTCTGATCTCTTCCTAGCGAAGAGCTGCCCACATCTCATCCCAAGGTAGGAGAGTCCCTCTGTCCATGATACTCTGGCCAAATACTTCCCAATCCTCTGAGACAACATTCAGGGCTGTCCTCACCATAAGCTTTTGATTCATTGTCGCTCCTATAGAAACCAACTGGTCTTGGATCTCATTCAGTCCTCCGAGGAAGGTGTTAATCGATTGACCCTTCTTCATCTGATACGACCTCATCTGGTTCTCGAGCAACATTCTTCTCTGCACAGAAGTATGCTGGTACAGGTTCTTGAGAGCCTCCCACATCTCAACTATCGTTTCCTTCTCGGCTATATGTGGTACCACATGATCCTTGACCCCGTCAAGGATAATGCACTTGGCCCTCGCCATCGCCTCTTCGTACTTGTTGTTATCATTGGGGTTGACTGGGATAGCTATAACCTTCAAGGCGAAGTTCTTGACACGATTCCTGTCAAGCACTGATAAGATTTTGGCCTTCCAGACTGCGAAGTTCGATGCTTCGTCCAGTCTATCCTGGTCTCTTACCCCGTGAAGTGCCATGACGCTCCTCTACTTCCCTCCTGGAAGTTCTCTGTTCGACTCCTCTGAGTCTCTACCTCCCATCTGCAAGTTCTCTTCTGGACTCCCTCTGAGTCTTGATTTCCCTCCTGGAAATCCTTCTGCCACTTGTCGAGATGTCCCCTACTCTGATCGTCTTGGGCAACTGGATTGCTGATCCAGGTTCCTCGGCTAGAAACCCTCGATAACAACTCCTCTGGCCCTGCTCTGTCAGGTACTGTTCTGACTACAGTACCTCACTAGCTCCACTCTGCAATATTTCTGCAACCTTCTAGACTCCAACAACTGCCTCTCTGTGAACTGCGTCAGCCCCTCTCTGCCCCACGCTGGCTATGCGTCACCCCAGATGGGTTTGCGTCAGCCGTCTGGCCCTCTGCGTCAGCAACGCTAGCCTCTCTGAGGTTCTGCGCAACTCCCGACTTCTTCTATGCGGCTCTGTGTCACACTTCTTGGCTTTTGCATTGCTAGAAACAATTTCTGTCACCTCAGGACCACTGTTTTCTGTTGCTATTGCTCCGCTCGGTTGATGTCTTTTAGTCCTCATGTGATCTGCAATCACGCTCTGATACCATGTTGAAGTTTCTAAGTTTACTTAGTTTAGAAACCCTTCATGCACTTTTTCTGATTTATTCCTATCTACTTGTTATTTTTTCTTTAACAAGTTATTTACAAAGTAAATACTGAAAATAAACACTAGTGCATGCTCAACATATTACAGATCAACAACTAAAATAAACAAGAACAAACACACCACATGACACCATTATTTTTGGACCAATGTCCCCGGAAAAACCCAGTGCGGGAGAACCAGTGCAACTATCTGAGGGTTTTCTTATTAAGCAATATCAGAGTACAATCTGGGTGCCGAAACTAGCCTACACAACAGAGAATTTCCTTAGCAGCTATACCTCACAGTTTGAGAGAAATCTCCTGGCTGAAACCCCAGAAAATCCTTCCGACATTTCCTCAGCACAAAACTGCTCTGCAACCCCTACGTCTGCCCAATCTGGACTGTTTCAGCCCCTCTCTGTCTCATGCTGGCCGTGTGTCAGCCTTTATTGGCCTGCATTAGCCCAAGGAGGCCCTGCGTCAGCTCTGGGAGCCTCTGTGTCAGCTGCATCGGCCCCTCTTGTGCTCTGCGCAGCACTTGGCTACCTCTGTGTGGCCCTACGTGAGCCTTTGCTGGCTCTGTGTCACCCTCCTTGGCTGCTGTGCTGCTCTCCCTACACAATCTCTGCCTTCTCTGTTTCTCTGTACTTAATGCCCTTCAGCTGCTCTCACAATCACTGATTCTATCTCTCTTAGCAAACCCCGCTTTAGAGAATAGAATGACTGATCATTTGGTGTACTCTCCAAGTGACTCTCAAGCCTCCTCTTATACTTTTTCTGTTGACATATCAACGGCCAAGATTAAGTCCCTAATCAACGGCTAAGATTAGGTCTGGTTTGATCCATGTCTTTTGGACCACTCTAACATAGATTCATATTAATACACATTAATATTTTATTTTCCCTAAGCTTAGACTTAGGGACTCCATTAAAAATATTAATTATTTTAATATATCCTGATCTGTTTAGAATCTGCCCAAACCCTTTCTGGGTATTGGAGATCTCATGTGCCCCAACCTCTCCACCAAATTCCGTGGCTGGAGCACATCCGATGCTACCCCAAATCAACACTCCTTGAGTTTCTCGGTCAAAGTCTGTAATGAAGGCAAAGTTTTGGTCTTTTTCTTCCACAGAAAAAACACAGGCTTGATCACAACATTACTTCACATGAAACTCGGATTTGATGACATGCTTTACTTCACCAGAAACTCGGGCAAGATCACAAGAATATGTCACAAAAAACTCGAGTTCTATCAAAACAATTATGTCATAGGGAACTCGGCCCTTCTATTTTGTCCATAAAATACACCACAGGGAATTCGACCCTCCTATCATAGGTCTCCAAAATTCTTGTCACAACAAACTCAAGTTCTATCCACCACAGTGAAATTGGCCCTCCTATTTTGTTTCTGTCGTCTTATCTCAATTGATCACCGAGTTTCTAAGCTCAAATGAAGGATATACTGGTATATATAGTTGTTGGAGTGACTAAACCGTCATGTTTATTCAAGAAAGCTGACATGACTACGGGGAAGCCAACTTGGGTAGGCATATATATATATATATATATATATATATTAAATTAAATATTCGTCAACGATAAAGGGTTAGGAGATAAGAAATTATTCATTGGAGAGAGGATGAGGTCCTTCATAAGCTAATGCAGTCTTCTCAATTTTTCTTATAGGCAGTAACAAAATATTTTATCATTTTTGGATTAAATATTTTGCACAGTCAATCGTTAGGTATATATGATAGAGTCTTAAGAATTTATTTACATGGATATGATCATTTAGGTTGTAGATAGGGCTTCATTGATCATCACACATCATTATGCATCACTAGATCATTCAAGATAGATCATGGGTTCATTAATCATCATGCATCATTAGTATTTTTCATGTATGTAGCATAGAGTTTCATATATGCATTTAGGGTATCATTCATGCATAGGCTTAGGGTTAAGGTTTCTTAAATAAGAAACAAGGACTAGGGCATCATAAGTATTAGGACATGCATCAATGTGTTAGGGCTAAGTTCTAGAGTATTATGGGCATTTAGATCATACATCAACAATCTAGGGTAACATCAAAGGGTAAATGTACTTAGGGTTTTGTCATGTAGTTAGGGCAACATCACAAAAGGGTTTAAGGCATGAATCACAAGAATCAAGAATATTTTCCATCTCCAATAATGCCATATTGACATCAATGACAACCTTGACCAACAATTAATCCATGCCTAGGAGTGTCCATGATAAGCAAACTACAAGTAATACCTATGGATTCGGGAGGCCCACCTTCAAACATACGATCATGGCAGATGGGCAAGGGACCACATGGCTGACTCAAGTGGCGGAGAACTGGCACAATGAGCTAGTTGATGGCTGTAAAGGGCTGCTGGATGAGGAGCATCTGGAGAAATTTTTTCTCCTAGGGATATTACCCACAAAATGGTGGATAACAAGAACCAATCATATGCTTCAGCTTTCAGGTTGTTAGATGCGGTCATGACATTCTCTTGTTCACCTATTAGCAGGTTTGCTTCGAAGATAGTGTCCATTTTATTTACCCACACATTGGCGGCTTTATGGTCCTTACCATCGTACTTAGGTAATTGCCTTTTAATTTTGTAGTAGTCTCTTTCAGGAAATTTTGTATAGTACTGAATTCCTTGGAACCGTATATGCGGTATTCATGGGACTTTGTGCATCGACGAGAATTCATGACTTGGAAAAACTTCGCCTTCTGTGGTCTTAGGACTCTGTGGTGACTCTTGTGTGCTTAAGGGATTAAAGGGTGGAATGACTCCTCCCATAAACTGGCTCATCATGTTCTCTATTTTTTTTGATATTAATTTCCATTTGGTCTTTAGTGCTAGTTATCTTCTCTTGGTTTTTTACGAATTCCTCCTGTTTTTTTCGACATTGTCAAGGTGCTATCGCATTCTATGGATTTCCTTCTGCTTTTTTTCGACATTGTCAAGGCTTCCTTGAATTCGCATCGTCATGGCTACTTCCCATTTTGTTCTTCTTTTTCTTAGTAGACCCAATTTTTTTTTTTTTTTCAAGATAATAATAATATTACTATTATTTTTTATATAATTAATTGTAATTTAATTTTATAATTAATTATATTTTAACCCTATGTACTATATAATTAATATTGTAATTGAATGGTTCGATTTGGTGACCGAGGTGTCACATCGTTTGATGTGGGAGTTGACTGTTGACCTGTGTAATAAATAGCGGTGGATGGGAATGTTGAGTAGGAACGAGACAACGGGAGCATGACGGGATGTGGCACGACTAGCGTGTGGACAGGGGCGATGATGGAATCAAAGGCAGGAGGTTGATTGCGGGTCGGGTCGACAAGTAGACAGGGCTTTGACAGGAGGTTGGTCAACAACATAATAACCTCAGAATGGAGACTGTGGTGGTTTGGCAGCGGGGACAGTGTGTTGAGGGTCGAGTGTTGAGCTGTCTGTCGTGGCCAGGACCAAGGTGATGGTAGTTAGCGGCGAGGAGCACGGGTGCAGTGGACTCGCTGGCTGACTTCGTGGTGACACAGTGTGTGGGGTGTGGAAATATCGCTCGAAAGGAGAACGATGATGAGTGGAACAACGAGGAGTTTGTGGAATGGATGTGAATGGAGGTGTAGATGCTGGTGAGAGATAGTGCACAACAAACATGCAGGGAGGCTTTGATACCACTGAAATAATGAAACCAGTACACAATAAGAGTATTTGTGTGTAGATTTGTGTAGTAGAGTATGTAGGTAAAATGTATTATTGATAAAATATGAAATGGTGATTACAATTCTTCGTGGCGGTGTGCCTATATAGGCATTGATTGGCCACGAAGATAGGTGGTCACATCTTTTGACCAATGTCCCTTCATAATTAATGGGACATTAATTAATTATTATTATTAATACTTGTTATTTAATGTTTATTTATTAATTGATATTTGTTATGAATATTTTATTCATAACATAGGGCCATATGTTTGATCATTAGGCTGCCCCACTGAAAAATTATTGTTTCTTTGAAAAAAATTGCATTTGGAATGCTCCCGGGGTCGCTCCTGAGGAGCTCCTAAAGGGAGCACTCTCCAGGAGCGGGTTCAAGGGGGGAGCCGCTCCCCTGCAACCCTGGTGCAAACAAACTTTGTTCGTAACTGAGTCCAAGTGTATAGGTGATGAACACCAAGCCATTAAACTGCTCCCCTCAGTTATAGTGCACAAACATAAATGCATAACTGAAGATCCCGTGGCTTGTTTGTTTGCTTTCCTATGCTTGAGAGAAAAATAGTGAATATGCAAAATAGGCCATCTTGTGCATTGCCAAATTTTCCTTTACTTATTTCACATTATTATGATGCCTTTGTCCCATATGTATGGTATATGGAAAACCCAAGGTCAAGGTTTCCACAGGTGAGGGGACATGGACGTTGAAATTCATATAATGATATTTTTGCATGTGTATGACCAAATAGATTGGCATTAAATGTGTAATGGAATGAGAATTCTTGTTAAGGGCATTTTTCACTTGAACAATGGATCTCTACTTTTGGTGCTAGACGTTTTGATGACTGATATTTAACAATTGCTTCTAATCATAACGACTATTAACTGAACCAATTTGTAACTATACTGGATTTTTTCATATTTATTGAGCACTATTATCTACCTAGTTTACTTGGATGTCACTTTAATTGCGCTGTTCAAGATTCTTTCACTTAATATTCGTGTATATTGCTTTTTCTTTTGGTTTGTACTGCACCCACATTGTTGATGTTTGTTTCTTACTGAAATGGACTTTCTTATTGGGGGCCTCTTCCAATTGATCAATGATACTGAATGGGAACCCTACTTGGCTCATTCTTTAGGCTGACATGAATCTTGTTGAAATGCATCCTTGTGCAAGTGTGTATGCTAACAACTCTTTTGATGTGTTTCCTCTTGTATCAGCTACCTTTTGGGGGGCAAATTGATGTGTGGATCTTTATGTAGAAGAGGGGGTTGAATATGTTCATCTTTGTTTGATGCAGCTTACATGCCTTAAGAAGAATCCAGGAAATTACGTACAAGCCATCTGCAGTATTTCAAGAACATTGAGAATGATGTATCGCTCTCACTCTCTCTCTGTCTCTTTGATACATTGGTTTGCCTTTTTCCCTGTTCTCTTAGCTTTATATTTTCCATTTTGCTTTTGGAAAATCACTTTTTGCACTTCCCTGATTGACAGTTTTGATATGTTGTACTTTGCAGTCCCTATAACCTATTCTGTTCATTTCGTCAATGGACATCAAGTTCATTTTATTATTGTTTTTCTACTTAAACAATAAATTGTTCTCTGTCTTCTTGTATTCATATGCATGCAAATATTTCATTTCTTTCTGTTGCTATTTATGTGTGAAACATGTCCCATTAGAAGCTTTGAGCTGAGCGGGCCTTCAGAAACGTTTATGTAGATTTTAGAGATGGTTCAAAGTTTTAGCATGTGAAGTAAGTTGGAGATTTTTCATTTATTCTACCGTTCATGTGCATTAAGCTCCAATTTTTTTGCCTATAAATGCTTAAAAACTGAAAAAATAAGAAGCAAAAAAAAGAATAAAAATGACAATATATATAAAACTTTTTCTCCTATCACTTCTATTTACCTTTTAGTCACTCGTTGATACTCAATTTTATTTTCAATGTTCATTATCCACTGCTAATTTTTAATTTTAACTTTTTGAGTCTTGACTGTAGACACTGATGACCTTAGATTGAGTGTTTGGCTTGTCACTCTTTACTGTTTTTGAGTTTGAGCAATTTCGATTTACTACTTCAGACTTAAATATGTCTTATTTTTCTTATTACTAATTAGATATCTGGAATGATGAATTTTAAATCAATATATCAATATTATGATCTTTCTTTTTAATTTATGGTATAATCTATGTATTTCATTACTGAATTTGAATTTAAATCATGTTTATATCATTTACAAATTTGAATTGAGTGCTATTTTATTGTTTACTGTTTAGTATTTAGATTGCATAATGATGAATTTGCATGAGATGAATTGTTATTGTTGGCATTTTAGTATTATTATTTATATTTTTAGAGACAGGGACCCCAACATCTCCTTGCCCCCCCTGAATTTCCGAAAAGTTTGGGGGAGGTTCTACACATCCCCTATTTGCATGTCCCCTCTCACGTGTTGCCATGTCCCAGAAACTTGGTGGAACATTGGTATTTTTCTGAGTGATGAAAAGGTGGTTGAAAAGAAATTTGTTTCTATATGAGGAGACCTGTTATCACTTGAAACTGGAAGGTTCCATGGTATCTAGAAACACTAAATTGTCACCATGTATTATTTCCTTGCACTTTGGGATAGTCCCTGCTAACCATTGGGTGGGGAGGAACGGGGGGATCTTGTTGGACTTCACAATTATACTGAGAGGGGGGAGGCGGTGAATCAGTATAATGACAATTCATACTTATTTAATTCGATTCAAACATCATAAAAAGTCAATCCCATAAACTGAACAAGTAAAACAAGATATACATGAATACACTTATTGGAGAAAATCACGGAACTTCTTGTTGAAAATTGACAGCTCAGGGATGATTTTTCTTAAAAAGTCTCATTTTTGACAATTTTGCAGTGTCTTTCTAAAAATAGGAAGTCATGTCTAGCATCTCAAATATGACTTTCCAAAAATAGTAAATCACCTTGCATCAATTGGTAATCAAGTATAGTTGATGGAAAATCACTTAACTTATCATCAATCAATCTTAATAGTTCAATCTCGACTTAATCATTAATATTATTAATATTATTGTTATCCTTTATGATATTATGATATTATTATTAAAAAGAATTACAAGTCACCTTACCTTCATCACGTCAATCACTTCACACCTCTCTCCTTGATGACTCACATGGCACTATGCAACTCTCTCTCTTAATGATACATTAGACTCTCTCTTACGCACTCATTAAAGACATGTCATTAAAAGTTCCTCTTATGCTCTCTTTAATGCATATGTTACACTCTCTTTAACTAAGGCATGCGTTTCTCTCTTAGTGGCATAAGATACTAAGGGATGTGTTCCTCTCTTAATGGCATAAGTCACTAAGGTATGCGTACCTCTCCTTAATGGCATAGGTTACTAAGGCATGCATACCTCTCCTTAATGGCATAGGTTACTAAGGCATGCTTCCTCTCCCCTTAATGGCATGAGTTACACTCCCCTAAATGGCATATGTTACTCTTCCTCAAGGCATACGTATTGCTCCTTTATGACAAGAATTCGTTGCTCCTCTTATATACGTGTCTCAGGTCTCTCACCTAACTACTACTACTTGTGCATTGTGAAAGAAGGATTCGATCTTCAGAGAGGGAGTTGGAGAGACTTAAAAAAGATTGTGAGAGAGAGAAACTGGGAGAGTAAGGGCAAAACTTGGTGAACCAAGGTTGATTCAATGTTTCAGTGTTGATTCAGTTGAAGGGAAGGTTGATTCAGTGTTTGCATCTACTGCTGCTTGTTGGAGAATGTTACTAGATTCGGTTTTCATAATTACCTTTGTACTTATGACATGGTATGGTTTTGTATAAAGAAGAAAAATAATTATTATTTTTAAGCATGGGTTTCATGCTCAAATTGGTTTTTCTTCTAGGTCAAGCATGTTCTTCATGTTTCTAGGGTTTGTTACGTCAAAAGTGTTGGAAAATGTAACTAGTTTCGGTCTTCATAATTTGTACCATTATGTATTATATGTAAAAAGAAAAAGAAAAGAAAAAGAAAAATTATTATTATTCTTCTAGACAAACATGTTCTTCATGCTTCTAGGCTTTTGAGTCAGAGTCAAAGTCCTGTTTGGACCTATTGTAAAAGAAAAAGAAAAATATTTTTTAAATATGTATTTTTGGGTCAAAAACCCTCTAGATGCCAGGTCGGCCTACTTGTCAAGTCGGCCCTGCTCCAAAGGACATGTCCACTCGCACCCCTCTGGACAAGTATAAATAGACAGAAGTTGGAGCTCATTTGGACATACAATTTCGCTGTTTTTGATCTGATTTTTCGTAGAAGCAAGGAGGGCCAAAATTTATTGAAAATAAGGGTTTTCTCTTCGAGTGACGTATATGGAAGTTCTGCGTTATTACAACTCTTTTTGAAGATCTATTGCTAGTCTCTTGATGATGGATTTGTTGTGCATAAAGGAAGGTTTGACTTGGCATCTAGAGGGTTGGTTATGGGTGTTGGAAATCTCATTTTGATTTGATTCTATAAGAAGAGAATTTTTTGGGTTTCCCCTTAGAGGGGTATTGCCCTGGCTTGGAGCCTATATCTTGTGTTCTTCATGTTTACGTTTTGATAATTGTTTGATGAGAAAAAACATAATTAAATGGACAAGAAGCCAACAAATTTCACAAGCAATTATCGAAGAAAGGAAAATCTAATTTAATCGTAAAACCTCCCGAGTTTCCAACATGGTATCAGACTTAAGGTCTGGAAAAAGGAGACTGAGGATCACATCTCTATGGATCTCGCACATCTGTGTGGTTCGATCAACTGTGAGACTCTCATGACTCGTATAGTTTGTTCTGAGATTCTTTTGTGAAGGCATCGCTTAGTTTAATGGTTTGAATTACCATGTTGTGTCTTGCACCTGTCACATAGGAACTTTATGAATCTCACTTTGTAATTCGATATACTCACTTCATCTGAGGGCTCACATAAATCAACACTGGTTCGTGTATATGTTCTGTGGCTTGCTACAATCAAGAAGAGTCTCGTTGAAGCTTTGACTTTTCTATGGCTTGCATGACATGCATACTGTGTAGTGGCTCGTATTATTTTAAGTGGCTTGCACGGTCTTGCTCTATACACAGGTTGGCATTGAGTAAGGGATCTATAGCTCGAAATCCGCACTTGTGATTATTCACTGGTGTCACAATCTATCTCTGTGACGATTGTATGGTTTGAGGTTCGTATGGCTCGTTGTCTCGTATGGAATGACTTTATAGTGCCATGAACATAGACATGCCCCTGTAGCTCACTCACAATTTAGTGGGAAATATTATAAATATTGGTTCGATCCTGTGGCTCATAAAATAGAGGCATTGTGTCATCTTCTGTAACAATGGTGGACTCGATATGTACCTTAAACTAACTTCATGAATTGGTGACTCAGATTATAGTGCGTCAGCCTGCATATATTACAGTGTGACTGCGATCTGAAGTAGATGGTCTCGCATTTGTGGATGATCACCCTATACGTGATCTTGAGTAATCTTGCATTCAGCGAATGTCTTGCTCTATGAAACAGTCCCGAACTATGCAATCTTCAATGATCTTGCTATGGTCTTGCTATAATAAAGTGGCAATGGTTTCATATGACATCTCGACATTGCTAGGAATACACCTCATAGCTAACCTTAGTATGTGGTTTAGTGGCTTTGTCTCTACAATGACTTATGGATAGACAAGAGTTTGATGATATCTCTTGTGGCATGATGGTTTGCACACATTGATGACTCTCTCATATATACATTCTGATAGTAGAAGAAATATAACATGATTAAGTTCTAAGTATGTGACCAAGGATTCATGAGCTGTGGAATTTTGCTGCTGAAGAATTGGAACGTATGTTAGAGGCATCGATTTAGTGGTTAAAGGAACAATTTATGTTTTGGTTGTGTTTTAGCAAGGTGCAAGGAAGAAGATATTGTAGCTTGCTGATTAGTTCGTTCCATGGGGACTTTTGATTAAAATTGAAAGCATGGAGAGGGATTCTTGTACAAAATGGAGAGAGACCATGCGGAAGGATGTTGATCTCAAAGAGGCAGTTAAGCAGAATCTGATATCTTGACAAAAGATCATCATGATAACATAATTATGATATTGATGTTTTGGTATGGTTATCTGGTTGATATATGGTTTTGCGACCTGAAAGAATGTTGCAGAAATGCATGATGGCAGTTGAGGCAAGTGCCTCTACAACTGTTTGTTTTGAACTCAATTCAAAGAATATATGGATTGAGTTGATGGATTTGGTTATCCTTGGAGGATTATATGACCAAGATGTCTACATCATCTTGGGATTGAAAGGTAGCAGTGCAAAAAAATAACTTGATATTTATGTTTCAATGGCAATGAATATCACTTTCATGATGTGAAGGAAGCTATGATTAGCTCAACTTTGTTTGGCTTGATATAATGCTTTTGTTGGTGATTAGAGGAATGTGATATGGAAGGTTGGTGAACCTTGTCACAGATTGAAGAAAGAGTTGGCTCCATAACTTTTTGAAAGACAAAAGCTCAATATGATGAGATGCAAAGAAAAGGGGGATCCATGCAACTACTTAAAAATCTCTGTGAAAGAACTAGTAGCTGATGTAGTTTGAGACATGTTAAAGAGCTTGTGGTTATGTCTTCCTAGTTAAAAGGAAGTAAGCAATCTCCTCTATGCTTAAAAGGGAGTAATATTCTCCTTAATGTTTGAAAAGGAGTAAGGATCTATTCCCCGATCAAAAGGGAATGAGGATCTCCTCTTTGGTTGAGAGGGAGTGACAATGGATATTTTATTCTCTTCTTCATGTGTCATGCACTAGGCCAGGACTAACAACCATATGTCTAGGGAAGGCCATGGAGGGAGAATAGAAAATGGAGGATTGGATAAGCATCTGGGATTGGTACTTCTTAAGGATTGGGAATCCAAGATAGGAAGGAATCCCTTTATCGACACTCTTTGAGGATTGGATAAGGTATCCAAGAGTCAAGACAAGAGTGGTCGAAGAGGACCGATATTCTTTGAGGATCCAAGATAAGAATAGTCCTAGAAGGACATACCTAATGAACATCCGAATGGGGTATGTGCCTTGAGAGTAGTGTGGTGTCTCATGTAAAACCTCCCAACATTCTGCTTTGATCTAGTGGAGATAAAGAGCTTGTTAGTCAAGGCCTTGCTATGTGGACAATGCTTGCTATGATGTTGATGCTTAAAGATGGCTTATCAATCCAACTCTTCTTATGAGAATATTTCAGTTTGAGAGAATCCTTGTACCGATTATGTAATTATGAATACCTCGCTAGTTAAGAGGGAGCGTTGGAGAATGTAACTAGTTTCGGTCTTCATAATTACCTTTGTACTTATGACATTGTATATTTTTGTAAAAAGAAGAAAAATAATTATTATTTTAAGCATGGGTTTCATGCTCAAATTGATTTGCTTCTAGGTCAGGCATGTTCTTCATGCTTCTAGGGTTTGTCATGTCAAAAGAGTATTTGCCATAACTATTGAAGTCAAGTCCCATTTGGATTTTGAAAAGAAAGTGTAAAGAAAAAATTATTTTGAGTCAAAATGTCATTTTTGTCCCTACAAGACAAAGTCGGTCCTATTTGGGGTAATTCAACCTCCTTAGATGTGTATATAAGAGCAGTTCGACCGCATTTGACACACACATCAAGCAAGTTCGATCTCTTAGAAAAGGAGGAAAATCAACAAAAAGGTCAAGGAAGAAGTCAAAAGAAAGAGGAGAAGAAAAGCGAATTCAAAAGAGAAAGAATCTACCTTAGATAGCCTCACACATGTGGAATTTTAGAGTTGCTGGAAGGCCGAAAATTGCTGGTTTGTTGTAGGAGGTTGAAATTCTGTTGCAGGGGCCAAAATATGAAGTTTGACCAGTTTTGGAAGGGTTTGACTAATGTTGACTTGTTGGAAAGGCTTGGAAGGAGGGTTGACTTGGGGCTTGTGAGTGGACTTGGTCTTGGCATTTGGGTCTTGGATTTCTCATTTGAGCTAAGTCTATAAGAAGAGAAGAAATTCTTTCCGAGTTTCCCCTTTGGAGGGGTTTTGTTGAGAAATCTAGGGGCAACAAGTGTAGGAGATTTCTCTTCTTATTGATAACTGCTTGTGATGTATTTTTACTTTTCTTGATTTACTTCTTCTTTCCTTTATTATAATTAGTGTTCTCTATCATCAAACAACTACCAAAAACATAAAGAACAATGAGACAATAGGACACAAGATGTAGGCGATCAACTAGGGCCAAAACCTCTCCAACTTGAGAGGAAAACCCACCAAAATTCTTCTTCTTATAGAATCTTCAATTGACGAATTCCAAGACCTAGACCCTTGACCAAGAACCCCTCCAAGACCAAGTCAATGCTTCCTCTTTGAATAGCTTCTCCTTCCAGCAACTTTGACCTACTCAGCAATTGCAACTTCAGAAATTGCAACTGCAACTTCGACTTGCCCAGAAATTGCAACTTCGACTTGCCTAGAAACTGCAACTTTGACTTATTCGCTTGAGTAGATTCTCTCTCCTAGAGAACTCGACTTCCAAAACAACTCTTCTTGATGACCTAACTTCACTTTTGCAACTCGGCTTCACTGCAACAATATGTGCCCTAATTCCTTTGCACGTGTGGAGAGAAGTAGCCCAAAAACAAATCCAAAATAGCTCGACTTTTCCTCCTTCCTTTGTCTTCTTCTTCTTCACACTTCTTCTTGTCCTTATGATCGAACTTGTGTGTGTCAGTGAAGTATCTCCAAATGAGGCTGAGTGCCCTATATATAGGCTTCCTTGAGCCTCCTATTAGGTTGACTTGACATGTCCTTAGGCCGACTTGTTGCTCCATGAGGCCGACTTGATGCTTGCATGTTTGACATGGTCTTGGAGGGTCTTTTGACTCTAATTTGACTCAAATATTTTTCTTACAATATGTAACATGCCCAAGAAGGGTTATTCATACATGACAATGACTCTTTTGACTTTATAGACTCAATGACAAATTCTAGAAGCTCTCAATGGGAGCTTGACCTAAAATAGATTTCCCTTGAGCATGAAAACCATGGCTCAAGAACAATTTTAATAAATTTATTTTTCTCTTTTTATTGAATACATAAAATCAACATTACACATGTCATTGTGAAGATTGAACCTAGTTACATATTTGAACTCTCCCTCTTAACTAGGGAAGTATTCATAATCCATACAAGGTACTTGGACATTTTCAATATGAAGAATTCTCATAAGAAGAGTCAGATTGGTAACCCATTTGTTTAGCATTATATCATACAACATTGTCACATAGCAAGGCCTTGACTAACCACTATATCTCTCCACAAGATCAGAGCACAATGCTGGCGAGACCAATGATTTATAGACACCATCATCATTGTCTCTCTTTGAACATACCCCACCTGGGTTCTCTTAGAGTATGTTCCATCCAATGTTATCGGAACCAGACCGGAACTGGGCTGTTCGACTAATTGGAGGCCAAAACTGGTACGAATAAAAATAGAGCGGTTCAATACCGAACTGGTCTGTTTCGATTTAGATGTTGGTTCAGTCGGTCCACAATGTTCGCAGACGCGCAACCTTGGCATAAAAAAATCGTTTTTATTTTTTATTTTTTTTAATATTGTCCCTAATTTCTAACCTACTCTAACCCCCACCAAAGCTATTTAAACACCCCCACCCCCTCTATTTCACCCACACTATTCATTCGAGTCTCTTGCAATTCTTGAGCCGAGTTTGGTGAGGAGAATTCAGAGAGTTTTTTGTAGGGTTGTTCTAAGGGAGATTTTTTGCATATTTGAAGAGCTAATTGGAGTCTTGGAGCGCTGTTGGGTTGGTAGATTTTCAAGCTAGTTCAAAGATTTTTTTTTTCCGAGAGATCTCTAGGTTTTCTTCAGTGGTTTTTGGTGCTGGTTGAAGAGTTTTTTATTTTTATTTTGTTGGAGCTGTTACATAGCTGATTTTAGAGGATTTTGGAGTTGATTTATTCCAAAAAAAATTAGAGGGTAAAGCAAGATATTTTTTGCTATTTATTTTTGTTCCATTTTTCTCCAAAAACTAGTTCTTTTTTTCCCTAAAACTTTAAAAACCCCAATGTTTTTATGCAGATTTGTAGGGGCTACTCCAACGCTGATTTGGGAGGATTTTGGAGCTGATTTTCGTTAGAAAATTAAGAGGGAAATTCAAGGTATTTTTTTCAACCATTAACGAAAAATTTTTCTTCAGAAATCTATTATTTTTTCCCTAAATTTTTTAAAACCCTAGTGTTTTTATGTAGAATCCAGATTTGTAACTTTTATTTCAAAAAAAAATTATGGCCGTTATTTTCTTCTATTTTTTTCTCAAGAATTGTTGAAATTTGTAGGGTTATTTTGAGGGATTTCATGGCAAATTTCTGAGGGAGAGTTTGGAACTGATTAAAGAATTTATTTTCAGATTGGTTGGAGCTTCTTCTCTTCTCAAAATTTACAGATCTTCTCCAGGTATTTCATTGCCTCTATTCCTCTTTTATTTTTCTCTAAAAAAATTGCCATAGAATTCTAAAAACCCTAGGGTTTTCTATGCAGATTTTTCATTTCTTCCTCATGGCCCCCAAAAACAAGAATGATCCAACTTGGGTTCACTACCATTTAAATGAACAAGGGATAAAAGTCTGCAACTATTGTGGGAAGAAAGTTAAGGGTGGGGGGATCCATAGAATTAAAGAACACCTAACACATTGGAGAGGGCAAGTAAAACCTTGTGAAAATGTTTCTGATGATTTTAAAGCAGAGATGCAAAGTTTAATTGAAGCCTACAACAAAGAAAAGGGGAAAAACAAAAGAATTAGAAAATATATAGGCAAAAGTCAAGGATGATGCTATGCTCAGTGACCTTGATTTTGAAGAATATATGCCTAGTTTTGAAGATTGCTCTAGTTTCCCTGCTAAAGTTGGAGAGGGTAGTTCAAGTGCTTTCAACTTGAAGAGGACAATAGTTCGTAAAGGGATTGACTCCTTTGTACCCTGCACCACCCCTGGTTCTCAACCAACCCTTGATGCTAAATGGAAGAAGATAGAGAAGGAGGCTGCATATGAATGCATTGCTAGATGGTGGTATGATGCAAACATACCTTTTAATGCTACTAATTCTGCATATTATTAGCCCATGATTGATGCTATGGCTTCATGTGGAGCAGGTTTCAAAAGCCCTAGCTTTCATGATATCAGGGGGCCACTTTTACAAAATGAGGTCCAAAGAATACAAGAGTACCTTACAGAGTTCAAGCACTCATGGACCAAAATAGGATGCACAATTATGTTTGATGGATGGACTGCTGGTAGATCTTGCACCATACTAAATTTCTTAATTGCTTGTCCAAAAGGTACTATGTTCTAAAATCTATTGATGCATCTGATCAGGTGAAGGATGCACAATTGCTATTTCGTCTTTTGGATGAAGTAGTTATGGAAGTAAGGGTTGAAAATGTTGTACAAATTATCACAGATAATGCCTTTAACTATTTTGTAGTGGGAAAGATGTTAGAGGAAAAATACCCCACCATTTGGTGGTCCCCATGTGCAACCAATTGTTTGGACCTCATGCTTGAGGATATTGACAAAATTGAGTAGTGAAGAAGTGTGGGGAAGATGCAAAATCCATAACTAGGTACACTAGAATCACTCATGGGTTTTGATGAGAAAGCACACAAGGGGTAAAGACCCTGTTTGAACTTTGATCAACCATTACACGATTTGCAACCAACTTCTTTTTGTTGCAATCCCTTGTTCAACAAAAAACGAACTTGAGGAAGATATTTTCATGTGATGAATGGATTTCAGCTTGGAGGAGCAAAAAGGTTGAAGGAAAACAGATGGTTGACCAAGTATTTGATAAAAGATTTTGGTCAAAGACAGAGGAGACTATGCTATTTAGTGAGCCTCTTGTCAGAGTTTTGCAGATGGTGGATAGTGATAAACCTGCCATGGGTTTTGTTTATGAGGCTATGGATCAGGCCAAGGAACAAATGAAGGCGACATATGGGGTTAAAAGACTAAAGTACATTCCTCTATGGAGAATCGTTGATGAAAGATGAAACAAACAATCCCATAGACCTTTACATGCAGCTGGATACTACGTAAAATCAAGGTATGTAATTTTGGATTTCAATGCTCATTGCTTATAAGTTTTAAATTTTAAGTTTAAGAATATGTTTTTTTATTTTTCATTTATTTTCAATTCTTTTGTTCTTTTTCTGAATTTTGAAGGTACCATTACACTACAAATTTTGAGGCTGATGGGGAGGTATTAAGGGGATTGTATAAATGCATTGAGTGCATGGTCCCAGATTCCAAGACTCAAGCCCGGATTCATAACAAGATCTTGAATTTCAGTAAGAGTATCGATACCTTTGGAATTTCTATGGCTGTAAGAAATAGAGCAAAGAGTCCCTTAGGCAAGAACTGTCAAAATCTGCAAATTCTTATATTACTCATTTCAATTTGCAATTGTTGAGTCCAAGTTTCAACTTTCAAATTCATTTGCTAATACTTTTTTTTCCTTCCACCTTTTTGCAGCTTATTGGTGGCAACAATTTGGTGGCCAATGCCCTCAATTGCAAAAATTTGCAAGTAAAATACTAAGCCAGACACACTAAGAAGAGGAACCGTTTGGAGCAAAAGTGGTTGAATGACATGGTTTTTGTTCAGTACAACTTTAGGTTGAGGCGCAACCAATTGTTGAATAAAACCCCTGAATCAAGCAACATTGTCTTGGCTGACTTTGATCCAACATCAGAATGGGTTGTGGAGAGTCAAGCACCAACATTTGACAATGAAGACCTTTCTTGGTTGGACTTGGACCCACCTCCACAGGATGCAGAGGTAGATATATCAGAAGCACCAGTAGCAGCTTCAGGGCCAGGGGAATCAAGCCATAATCCCATTGCAGACTTGGATGCTACTCATTCTTCAAATGAGGATGAGGAGGAGGATGATGATTTGATCATTGATTTGCTGTCGCTGTAGCTTGTAGTATTGTAGGATGTAGTATAATACTATGATATATCATGTTATTTTGGACTATAAAGGCCTTTTAGAGCCTGCTTCTTGATTTTTGTAACATTTTGGTTCAACAATGTTTTGCACTAAGTGCTATTTTAGTTATATGCACTATTACTTGCTAATATGCTATATAAATGAGAACTTTTGCATATTTGTGTATAAATGGTTTGGATTCATATGGATGCACATGAATATGTTTGTTTTTTCTTTAAAATATATATATTTTATGTGTTTTTGGTAAATAGGTTTATTTTTATTTATTTTATTTTTATTTTTATTTTTTGATATTACGTGTTTCTTTGCCGGTTCTGATCGGTTCCCAGTCCATATGGTTTTCCGGTTCGGTTCTGATAACATTGGTTCCACCAAGACTATTCTTATCTTGGATTCCCAGACCTCAAAGAATATCGGTCCTCTACGGCTACTCTTATCTTGGATGCCCTACCACATCCTCAAAGAGTATCGGATGCCAGATGCTTATCCAATCTTCCATTCTTTCTTCCAAAGTGAAGACAAGAATGATGTGTAAGTAGAGAAACATGTTTGTCACTCCCTCTTCACCAGGGATGACCAACCCATGTTATACTCTTAACCTGCAAAGTAATACCCAAACATAGAATATGCGAAGGAAAAATACCCAGAACACAGAATATGCGAAGAAAAGATACCTAGAACACAGAATAGCAATGATTTTATTATTCAGAGAGAAATGTTCACAGGCCTCTTCGAGGGGGCAACCTCCAATAGAGCAGAGCTCGATTACAAAAACAAGACACGATACTCCTCGCAGGGAGTCTCTATCCTTTATATATGACTCATACATGCAATACCACGGGCCAATACCGTGGGTTTTATTAATACCATCTATCTAATACTACCGCCCATTTGCAACTAACTGTGGTCCCGTCATTAATTGCGGGTTAACCACTTACAAATATTAATATGGGCTTTATTGACTCTTGACTATGACGTGATCCCATGACATAAATAAGGGGGTTAGGGTGGGACCCTAACATGCCCTCCCCCTTAAGACTAGCCTTGTCCTCAGCTGCGAAAACTGCTGAAGAATAGTGGCTGGTTCCCAAGTTGCATTTTCCGGAGAGGTGTCTTTCCATTTGACGAGGACTTCCTTAATCATGCGGCCGCGCAGGTGCTTGTCTCGTGTGTCTAGAACCTGTTCGGGTTGAAGCCAGATTGACCCTTCTTCGTCTAATTCAGGTAGATTGGTTTGAACTCGGCAATTGTTCCCAATCAATTTCTTGAGGCACGATACATGGAAAACTGGATGGATTTTTGCTGTAGGTGGCAAAGCCAACTTGTAAGCCACTTCTCCAATGCGCTGAAGTACTTGGTATGGTCCGTAGAATTTTGGAGAGAGCTTTTGACAACCCTTATCTTTGAGTGATGTTTGCTTGTATGGTTGCAGCCTCAAAAAGACCTGATCCCCTTCTTGAAATTGGCGCTCTGAGCGATGTTGGTCGGCCTGTTGCTTCATGCGGTTCTGAGCTTGATGAAGATTCTCGCGAAGATGGGCGAGCATGGTTGCGCGGTGTTGTAGGAGTTGATCCACTGCTTGTACTTTGGAGCATCCCTTGAGATAAGAAGTAGGGGAAGGCGGAAGTTGCCCATAGACTGCTTCATAGGGAGTCATTTTGGTGGTGGCATGATAGTTGGTGTTATACCACCATTCAGCCAGAGGTAACCATTGTGCCCAAAGGTGTTGCTTTTCTGAAGTGAAACACCTAAGGTAGGTTTCTAGACATTTGTTGACAGCTTCGGTTTGACCATCTGTTTGCGGATGATATGAAGTACTGAGTTTGAGTTGAGTGCCTTGTATTCTGAAGAGTTCCTGCCAAAAATTGCTGGTGAAGATCGGGTCGCGGTCGGACACTATAGAAGTGGGCATGCTATGTAATTTGAAGATCTGATCCATGAAAGATTGAGCAACCAAGGTTGGTGTAAACGGGTGGGGTAGGGCGCAGAAATGAGCATACTTCGACAGTCGGTCCACAACCACCATGATGACTGACTTGTTCCTTGACTTTGGAAGACCTGTAATGAAATCCATAGAAACCTCCGTCCAAATTGATGCCGGAATGGGCAATGGTTGTAAGGTGCCTGGTGTGTTGACGGTTTCCCCTTTGTGGCGTTGACAGACATCACATTCGGCTACGAAAGTAAGGACGTCCTTTTTCATGCTTGTCCAAAAGAATGATCTTCTGGTGCGAGCATACGTCTTCTGAAAGCCCGAATGCCCTGTAATGGGAGATGAGTGCAATTCTGCCAAAATGCGACTTTTGAGGGTAGATGTTGGTGATATTACGACTTTGTCCTTGTAGCGAAGAATATCATTCTGCCACGAGTAGCCCTTGCTGGAATTAGGATCTACCTGCAATTGAGAAATGAGTTGGGAGAGCCCTGGGTGTGAAAACCATTCACTGCGAGCCTCTTCAATCCAGTCTGGAATGGGAAGGGAAATGGCGAGCAGAGTACTTTCCTCAAATTGGCGCGATAATGCATCGGCTACACTGTTGTCTTTCCCTTTCTTGTAAATGATCTCATAATCATATCCCAGCATTTTGGCTAACCATTTATTTTGTTGTGGGGAGGATAGGCGTTGCTCCAAAAAATATTTAAGACTGTGATGATCTGATAGATTCAGATGAAGTCATATACTTACTTGAGTAGATGTTGCTTTCTCCACTTGCTTCCTTCTTAATCTTGATAGTGATATAGATAGTAGAAAGATTCTTTGATGAGAGAGAGCTTGCTTTATAAACCCTTTTGAAGATGATGACAATGTTCTTCAATCTAACCGTCCTTTTTTTGAAAAGCTTCCACTCCTTAGATGATTGATGAATGATGATCTCGGAAATGCTTCTAGAGTTTTGGTCTTTCTTTGTGCTTCCTCCTTGATGATGATTCCAAGATTCTTGCTAAAGAAGATTTCTTCGATTTAGGGTTTCAGTATGATGAAGATCTTGATTTCTTGATTGGCACTCTTTGTCTTCCTTTGATCCCTTTCTTGAAGCTCGATCCTTGTGTTTCTCCTTGATTAGTTTCACTTTCTTGATTTTAGCACACTTTAGCTTCGATACCATGTTGAGAAATCTAGGGCATCAATAGTTAGGTGATTTCTCTTCTTATCATCATTGCTTATGATAGAATTTTGCTTCTTGATTATGATCTTCCTTTTCTTGTAGTTATTATTGTGTTCTTTTCATCAAGACAATTACCAAATCACGAACAATAAAGAGACAAGAGACACAATATATAGGCTTTGTCAGCCAGGGCCAAAACCTCTCATTCTTTGAGAGGAAAACCCAAACGAAATTCTTCTTATAGATCTTCAATTGACGAGTACCAAGACCATGACAAAGACCCTTACCATTAGAGTCCTCCCAAGATCAAGTAACTAGCCTCCTCTTTTACGCCGCTCTTCTTCTTGCTCTTCTCGACTTTCTTCAAATTCTTGGCCTCTTCTTGTAGGTTTGCAACTCTATCACAAAAACCCTAGATGTTTTTCGTTCCTTGTATAGTCTCCTCAAAAGGGAGATTTCTTTCACTTCCTTACTCGACTTTTTTGAGCGAAGTCCTTTCCCAAACTTGATCACCCTTTACTACTGCAAACTTCGGTCTATCCTTGCTAACTTTCAGACCTACAATTTTTTGCCCGTGTGAGGGTAATCTGGCCCAATGATAGTCCTTCAATGATGACCCTCTCCCTCTCTATCTTCTCTTCCTCCTTCTCTGATCTAGAGACTCTTTCTCACAGTTCTTCTTAGACTTGCTTAATCGAATTGCTTGTCTCCAAATGAGGATGAGCACTAGTATATATAGTTGTTTCTCCATGGCAGTTAGGCCGACATGATCTCTGGAGTAGGCCGACTTCATCTTCTAGGATTCTCCCTTCGTTGTAGGCCGATTTGATGAGGGCTAGTGACAAGGTCTTGGAGGGTGACTTTACATAGACAAATATGACTCTTTACAATGTGTAACATGCCTTCATTACATGACAATGATTCTTTAGACTTTTATGACTAGATGACAATATTCCTAAGGGCTCTCAATGGGAGCCTATGCTAAACTAAAATCTCTTGCTTGCGAAACCCATGACACGCATTACAATAATTTATTTTTCTTTTTTTTACATCTCTTACATAAAATCATAATTACATGTCATTATGAAGACCAAACCTAGTTACACTTTTCAACATTCTTCTTATAGTGATTTCCTATGTGACATGGTGGCAGTGATCTTCTTATACAGTGAGCTTGATGTGCCATCAATGTTGACAGTGACCTTACCTTGAAAATATACTTGTGGACATAACCTTTGTGACAATTTATTGTAACAATGTTGTGTGAATGATTTGAAGATGTGACAGTGACAATGACTTGTAACAATGATTGAAACCCTAGACAATAACTCTTGTTGCGGCATGGAAAGATATTTGATATATAGTGATATTTGGCTTGACAAAATTTAAGTAATAGGGACAATGATATTAGTGATGATTGTGACTTGACAACCACGATGATATTAATGTTTTGATAGTCTCTTTGATGATAATATTGACAGTGTGACAGCTAGGGTTTTGCAATACAATTTGAGGAAAATGAGAGATATGTGTTGACAATTGTGGCGCAGTCTGATTGGTCATTGTGTTTGAGAAGAACTAGGGTTTGTGACACATGGAGCAAGATCACTGTATGCATGGATAGTTTTTGAAGTGGGAATTTACATGCTAGGGTTTGATGTGTAGATTGTGCAACAATCAAATTAAGCAGAGTTGAGTAGTGATGCTACTAGGATTTGACAGGGATTTACATACTAAGTAGAAGCAACAAAGTTTGTATTCTAGTTCTTTTGTATTGATTTAGAGCACAAGTGAATCCAGTTTGAAAATTGTGAAACGTGCTCTGTCGACTGATCAGGGTGCCAGGATGGTGCAAGGTAGGAGAGTGGAGTCTCCTTCAGGTTGGAACCTGAGAAAACTTCAGGGAGGCAGGGTGGTGCTAGGGCATGTTGTAGCTTGTACAAGGCGTTAGAGTGTTTGTCCAATAACACCTAGTAAACAAGGTGTTGGAGCCCGAAAAATAGGGCATTGGAGCACCCTTCTGGTTGCAACTAGTAAATAGGGTGTAGGAGCGTCATACATGTTGGAGCCTCCTTCAGTTGGAGCTGAAAACTTGATGTAAATCTTTATAAAGACACATATTAAGAAGCCTTCGGTGGTTTTTGTCCTGGAGGGGTTTCCACCTAAAAATCTGTCTACTATTTCTATTGTGTTGCATTGATTTTTCCCAGGGGAAAAATCGTAATTTTCTATTAATTGGAAAATTACATGTTGTAGATGCCTAACAGGCATATGCAGTAAGTTAGGCCGTAGCCTTCAAAAATATAGGTTTGTACATAATTACCCTGAGGGGGTATACAATGACTGTTCAGATAAAAATATATATACAATATATATAAAACATAGAGTTCTGATTGTATCTGCAAGTAAATAATTGTAATTAGGGCTTATCGGCCCTCTGATATTGCTGAATGATATATGGCCTGTGGTAGTACTGGAAGTGTTCTGCCTCCCGTTGCTCTTGTATTAGCCATAAACCCCTGGGCTGGATTGTGGCCTCCTTGGATAGATGGTCGGCGGTCTAATTGCGTTCCTTATAAATGTGGTGACAAGAAATATAATCAAATTGAGATTTTAAAAACATGGCTTCATTCAATATATTCCTAAGAGAGTGAACATGACATGCAGATGTATTATTGAACCAATTTATAATGATATTGGAATCCCCGAATATCTGTAGATGTCTGCAATCATGTGCCAATGCAAAATGACGCAAATGTCTAAGAGTGATGAGTTCAGCAAAATTATTTGTACCAATCCCCAACCCCAACTGAATGCGGTAAAAATGACTGTTTGGTAGGTGTAATAATATGCGCCCCCCCACATCCTTGTTCTTGTGCAAATCCATCATAAAATGCCCAAGGGTGATTCCGGTTTATAACTTCAGGTAGCACAACTCGGACAGAAGGTGTAATATCATCATCAGGAATCTAATGGAAGGCATTGATAATTTGAGCAACTGATATAGGCCATCGGATGTCTTTGTCTCTAAATATGATTCCATTCCTGTTTAACCAAATAGACCAGCATATAAGTAGAGGGAGATTGCGGTTTTTTTGATGGTTCGAGGACTCAACCCACCAAAGGTTCCAAGCATCCATTATATGTTGACCATTCCATTGCTGAGTGATGGCCAGAGAGGAGAGGACTTGTTCCCAAATATTGCTAACAATAGGGCAAAAGATGAAGAGATGTTCATTCGATTCCTTGGCCTGTTGGCACAATCCACACCAAGTGGGGCCATAAGATGATCTTTTCTTTAGATTTTCCCCAGTGGGTGATTTATTCATTAATACATTCCACATAAACAATTTGGTGCGAGGGGGTGCTTTGAGTTTCCAAGTAGACCGCCACTACTCCACAAACACAGGTGGCTTGTGTGAAGCATGGATGATTGGATATCCTTCTTTGGGAGAATAAGAGCCGTGCGCTTGATCCAGGTGGATATTGGTGGCCACTTAACAATTCCACTTGGACCCCCACCATTACTTCTTTTAGTTTTTTAGTTTCCTTAATCGTAGCACAATTTACTATTTTTAGCCCTTTTTTGGGTCCTAAACTTCCAGAGCCGTTTTGAGGCCCTAAATGACGTTTTTTTGGAAATCTACGGCCAACGATTTGGTGTCTAAAATAGTCTTTTTCGTCGTAGTCCTCGAAGAGATCTTTCCAACGGGTTATCATGCGCGTCAAACGGAGATAATATGACCAAGTCACGACCCGGGGAAGTTAGTTGTCCAACTCGCCCCAACATGGCCCATAAACTCTTGGTGTTACATCTCCTTGGGTTAGGGTTTTGGTTGTTTAGGGTTTGCTCTTATTATTCAATAATAAAAAGGCCCTTGAGCCTCATTGTAAGGCAGTTCAGAGGCATGTAGTCGCCACATCTCTTCTTAGAGATAAGCTACCATCGCCCTAGCTGGTTTCTTTCCATTTCTGTTTGTAAGCATATTTCGGTATTTTACATTAATGAAATGAAGTATTATTTCCGCTGCATCTCTGTGTTTATGGTTATCTCTGTAATTCGTTGCGTTCCTGTTTAAATCCAGATCAGTAGTATCAGAGCGGTCTATTTTTCGTTCCTCTGTTTTTCTTTGCATGCCCCAACGAGGTCGGGATATAAGGAGTTAGGGCTTGAACTGGTCGAACCTTTGCAAGACCAGCCTCGCAAATCCCGATGACCTCCCATGGCAGATGAAAAGAAAGACGAGGGGGCAGGAGATCCTATCAAAATCTTGCTCGAAGAAGCCCTCGAGCGACAAAGGAACACGATGATGGACAACTTTGCCCAGATCCTTCAGCGGTTACCCAGGGGCGACGCATTGACTTTCAACAGCTACTCTGGAAACGCCACACCGTTTAAGGTACAAGTTCATTTTGAAATCCCCATATTCGAGGGTCAGATAGATGCAAATGCCGTCGATAAATGGTTAAATATGCTAGAGGGTTATTTTTCTGTTCATGATTTTTCAAGTCGGGAAAAGATTATCTTCGCTCTTCTCAAAGCAGGCCTCCATGTCAAGGACTGGTGGGAAACATACTGCGCACAGAAGAATGAAAGTATAGGCTCACTATTTTTAGCCGCACCCACTTGGAATTCATTCCGGGATGCCATCAAGGAGCAGTACTACCTTGTCCGAAGCTATGAGGATCAATACATAAAGTGGACCACACTGCAGTAGGGAAGGGACCAAGACGTACCAGAGTTTACCAATATTTTCCATACCCTTCGCATAAAGTTGGGTATCAAGGATTCGGAGCAGCATTTGGTATTCAAATACCGCGGCTGCCTGCACAAGTACATCCAAGAAGAAATAGAATTCCTGAACATTTCCTCGCTCGGCACGACATACTGATATGCCTCGAGCAAAAGTTTAAACAAAAGAAGCGAGACTTTGGATCTACAAATCCGAAGCAAGGGAAAGGTGCCCCCAAACCGCAGAATAAAGGACAAAGCCAAAGCGGGGCGGCCCAAGACAACCCGCCAAAGCTGCAAGCAAAGAACAACGCCGCGAAGCCGAAAAAGGACACGGGAAAGTGGTGTGAGTTCCATAAGAGCTCCATTCACAACACAAGTGAGTGTCGGGCCAAGCAGTCACTGGTGGCCAAGCTAAAGGTTTCAGAATCAGATGCATGTTCCAACTTTGAGTCAGAATCCGACAAGGGGAATGACAAAGGGAAGCAGATTATCGATGCGGAGCCCAATGCCACCGTTGCCACCACGAAGATCCAGAGGAGGAGGAGCGTCTCTTCCACTCCTAGATGTGGGTAAAGGGCTCCCCACTACAGTTCATTGTCGACAGCGGGAGCCAAAAGAACCTCATTTCAGCAGAGGTCGTGAAGCGACTGGGCTTACTGACCACAACCGTACACCATCAGGTGGCTTCACCAAGGATAGGATCTTCGTGTGAGGCAGTAGTGTCGCCTTCCATACAACATCAAGCCCTTCACGGATGAGGTATTGTGTGACATTGCTCCCCTTGAAGTTTGTGATGTATTATTAGGACAACCATACTTGTGGAAGTGAAATGCTGTGTATGAATCAATGCCCCGTACTGTTATTGTTACTTTGGGAAATAAGTTGTACAGGATACTGGAGGTAGCGCCACCTTTTGCCATCTCTTTGGTTACTGCAAAACAATGTAGTAAGCTCATTTCCAAAACCAGGAAATTTGTTTTCCTGATGATACGCCCTCAAGGAAAGAAGAAGACGGTGGCCACAACCTCCAGACAGGGCCCCTTCGCACGACAACTACAGATGGACAAGGTTGTGGAGGAGTACGAGGACATCTTCACCTCCCCCGCAGGGGTTCCTCTGCACTGTCAGGTCAAGCACTCCATTGATTTGACCCTAGGTGTGCCGCTGCCCAATGGACCAATCTATTGGCGCTCCATTCTGGAGAACGATGAAATCAAGAGGCAAATTTAGGAGCTACTGCAGAAAGGTCACATCCGTTCGAGTTCATCGCCTTGTGGGAGCCCGATTGTGTTGGTATAGAAGAAGGATGGGACTTGGAGACTCTGTATTGACTATCGCGTACTGAACAAGATCACTGTTTGTAATAGGTACCCGATCCCACACATTGATGACCTCCTGGACCAACTGAAGGGGGCAAAATATTTCAACAAGATTGATTTGAAGTCAGGATATCACCAGGTACCAATCGAACCCTTCGATGTGTGGAACACTGCCTTCAAAGCCAAGGAGGGCCTTTTCGAATGGTTGGTTATGCCTTTCGGATTGACGAATGCTCTTGCAACCTTCATGAGGCTAATGGATGACATCTTGTGGCCATTCACCAACTCATTTGTAGTGGTATACTTGGATGACATCCTGATCTTCAGCCAGAGTTGGGAAGAGCACCTCCACCACATCCGACAGGTTCTCCATACTGTTGGAAATACTGAGAGGGGGGGTGAATCAGTGTTTCTTTCAATAATTTTTAATTGTTCTAGTGATTCCCAAAAGCATATATGTATTTGTATATGTATACATAGACCACAGAAATCAACAGCTGGAATTAATGCTTTTATTAAAGAAACACAAACACAGTGCAATGAAATAAATACAGTATTAATATATATCTGTTAAAATTGGCAACCAGGGCAACACTTCATGTGGGTCATCTTATTCATGGCTAATAATATTTTCATTAGATTCCTCTCGTCGAGAGGTGTAGGATTGATATAAAGATCATCCAATTCCGATAAGTATTCATGGAGATATGAATTTATTTTGATTATGGAATTATTATCAAGCCGACCTACAACTCATGTAGGCTCAGAAGCCCAATAGTCGCATCTATTCACCCTCCAACGTTGTGTATAAATATAAGAGGACTTTTCCTCATTTGGACTCACTCATCTCATCACATCTCTCTCTCTCTCTCTACTGCGCAGATATGAGTCTCTTCTCCACTGCGCTGAAATGGGTCTCTCTCTCTCACACATGTGAAGCCGGAAGTTGTTGAATTTGAAGCTGCAACTGCAGAAGTAAAGATTGACTTGCGTGGCCTTGAAGATCTCCTCTTTGGAACTGCGCTATAGGTTCATCTGAACCTCCTTTGAAAGCCGCAACTTTTGGTGGTGGAATGAAGTCAATCCGACGAACGGTTTGCAAGATATCGACTGCCCTAGTTTGAAGCCGGAAACTGCTGAAACTGAAGCTGCAACTGCAGAAGTAAAGATTGACTTGCGTGGCCTAGAAGATCTCCTCATCTGAACTGTGCTGTAGGTTCATCTGAACCTCCTCTGGAAGCCGAAACTTTTGGTGGTGGAATGAAGTCAATCCGACTGTCGGTTTGTGAGATATGGTCTGCCCTAGTTTGATAATGAAGCCGCTAATGCTGATGCTACTGATCTAGGGTTTGCTACTGCTGATATGAATCAGATTTATTGTACTATTTCTCTCTGCTGAATTATTGAAGATAAAAGAAGATTTGATCAAAGGGTTTACCCACACATTGTGGGGTTTGTCCCTGGCTAGCCGCCACATCTTGTGTCTCTTGTCTTGGCTTGTTTTCTGTCGATCGTTTAATGTTCTATCTGCACTTTACTTTATGTACATGTGATTGCTAATCGGTGGAATATAACAAGAAAAAGAAGTAAACTGTTATAAGCATAGAACATACCATAACTTAACATGGTATCAGAGCTGAGGTGAAGACAAAGCCCGAGCAAGAGCAAGAGCAATCATTGAAGAGAAAATTGGCAAGGCTATCCTAAAGGAACTATGGGGTCCTCAACACTCTTTCCTGCCGAAGACAAGCTCCGGAGAAAGCTGACTATCACGGATGAAAGATGTCTATCGATCTAACCCTTGAAGATCAAGGAGTGCTGGACCATGTAAGAGGCAATATTGTTGAGCCTTCATCAAATGCATCTGCTGCTGCCTGGAACAAATGGAAAAATGGAGAAGTCAAAACAATAGAAGATCATCCGGGACTCTATCGACAAGCACTTGGTGGCCTACATCTCTGAACTGGACACCTTCAAGGAAATCTACAATAGACTGGTGAGTTTATTTAAAGTTAATGATGCAAATCAAGTTTTGTTTCTTAGAAATAAGTTGAGGTAAATCAAGAAGAGTAAGGATGAAAGTATGCAAGCATACTTCTTAAGAATCACCGAGATCAAGAACGATCTCCTATCTATTGGGGAAACTATTACTGACAGAGAAATGGCACTCACAACTCTTGGAGGATTACCATCTGAATGGTATGTGTTCAAAACTACTCTTTTGAACTATAATGTAATTCCTGGTTTCGAGGAATTAAAGGCTAGATGCATTCAAGAAGAAACAAGGAAGAAGTGCAAGAAATGCTCATGCCTAAAGGTCCTCCTGCTGCCTTTTCTTCTCATGCAAAGAGAAGAAAGGACTCACACCGGGACGATGATCAAAATCCCTCTGATGGCGAATCATAGGAATGACAAATTCAACAGCAAAGGTAAGAGGAGAGCTGGGAATCAAGGAAGAGGACAAGCATTCAAGAAGGCCAGAAATTCCAGGATGTATTAAATGCACCTGACCTCAAAAAGAACCTAGTGTCCGGAAGACAAAGGCTACAAGGTAACTTTCAGCGATGGCAAGGTATGTATATGGAAAAATAATGTTAAAGATGCCTTTACTCTTGGGTTTAGTGTTGATTCATTATATCAGGTCGATGGAAGTCCGCTAGGTGTCATGTCTTGTGACACAACTCTTTACTCCGAACTTTGGCATTGGAGGTTTGCCCACCTTCATTACAAAGATCTACCCGATGTAAGACAGATGGTAACAGGGATGCCTGAATTCCAAGTAGAGAAAGAAGGTGTATGTCCGGGATGTGTCGAAGGAAAGCTCAAAAGGGGACCATTCCCTTCAAGTCAAAGCAAGACCTCCGATATATTACAACTAGTTCACTCAGACATATCAGATATGATGCCTGTGAACTCCTTGGGAGGATACTCATATTATCTCACTTTTATAGATGACCATTCTCGAAAGACCTGGATATACTTCTTGAAAAAGAAGGATGAAGTGTTCCCTTGGTTCCGACACTTCAAAGCCCTAATCGAGAATCAAACCGAAAAGAAGATCAAGATCTTAAGAACTGACAATGGGACTGAATATGAATCTAATGAGTTCCATGATTTTTGTAAAGAGGCTGGCATTAAGAGGGAGACTACTACACCACATACTCCTGAGCAGAATGATGTGGTGGGAAGGAAGAACTGCACGATGATGGAAGCTGTCTAGGCCATGCTACATGATCAAAGACTTCTGATGTTTCTATGGGCTGAAACTACAATCACCGCCGGATATGTACAAAATTAATGCCCTCATCAAGCATTGGGTTCCAAGACTCCTAAAGAAAAATTCACCGGTAAGAAACCTGATGTTTCTCATTTTAAAATTTTTGGAAGCCTTGTATACTTTCATGTGCCGAAAGAGAAAAGAAATAAATTGGGAGCATCTAGAAAGAAGGGAATTTTCGTGGGCTATGGTGAAAATACTAAAGGCTATAGAATCTATGTAGCCGGTCAAAGGGAAGTCATAATTAGTCATGATGTCACCTTTGACGAAGATATGGCTCTCAGCAAGGTGAACAATCTTCTGACTTTGAGGAGCTCTCAAGAAGCCGACAGCAGGGAACCGAAAGAAAAGGATGATGAATCAATGCCTGATGTAGAAGAACCAATGGATCCGATTGATCCTCTTCCATATGAACCTTCCTCTTCTAGGAAGAGGCCTTCATGGCTTAAGGGGTTACTTGATGATGCTGAAGGACATGCTGCACCCCGAGGAACCTTTCGTGAAAGTAAGAAACCTAATAGGTATCAAGCATACCTGACCATCATGAGCACGATCATACAAAATGAGCCTTCGTCATTCTCAGATGTCGTCAAGCATCAAGTATGGAAGGATGCTATGACCGAAGAATATGAGTCTATCATAAAGAATGATGGTTGGGAAGTAGTTCCCAGACCCCAGGACAAGACTGTTGTTACTTCCAAATGGCTTTACAAGATAAAGCATGCAGCAGATGGAAGCACGGAAAAGTATAAGGCTCGTTTTGTTGCTCGAGGTTTCTCCCAAAAGGAAGGTATAGACTATGATGAGATATTTGCACCTGTTGCCAGATATACGACCATCCGCTTGATCACAGCCCTTGCCGCTTCACAAGGATGGAGCCTACATCAGATGGATGTCAAGACTGCGTTCTTGCATGGTTCGATCAAAGAAGAGGTCTACGTGGAGCAACCCGAAGGATTTGAGATTTATGATCGAAAATCTCATGTATGCAGGTTGAAGAAAGCTCTCTATGGGCTGAAGCAAGCACCCCGAGCATGGTATGAGAGGATCGATAGCTACTCGATGAAGCTGGGATTCACTAGGAGTGACGCCGATCCTAACCTTTACTTTAAGGTTGAAGATGACAAGCCTCTCATACTGGTGTTGTATGTGGATGACCTCTTTCTAACTGGTGCAGACCCTCTCATTCACAAATGTAAGAGGGAGTTGGCCTCTGAATTTGAAATGCAAGACCTAGGACTGATGCACTACTTCCTAGGACTTGAAGTATGACAGAAGCCAAGGGAAATTTTCCTATCTCAAGGGAAATATGTGGTAAAGATATTGGAAAGATTCGGTATGATGGACTGCAAGCTTGTGATTACCTCGAGGATCTTAACTTTTAGAAGTTATATGGTAGTGATGTCGGACCAGACTTGGGAAATGCCTCTGAGTTTCAAAAACTCATTCGCATTGATGTTCTTGGTGAACTTCCGTCCGAACATATTTTTTTGCAGTTAGCATTGTGAGCTGATATTTGGTTGAGCCTCACTGGATTGATGCCAGGAATCTTCTGAGATGTCTTTAGGACACAATCTCTCATGGATTAAGATACACTGCCGGAGATGTGAGACTACTTGGATATATTGATGCTAATTGAGCAGGCAGTGTGGTGGACCGTAAGAGCACTTCCGGGTGCTGTTTCAACTTGGGATCTGCTTCAATATCCTGGATGAGTAGGAAGCAGAAGTCGTTGGCTTTGAGCATCACCGAAGCAAAGTATATTGCTGCTAGCATCGCCTCCTGTGAGGCAGTCTGGTTGTGAAAGCTCTTCAGTGAGCTGTTTGGATTTACATTGGATACCACTGTGATTCTCTATAACAACCAGAGGTGGGATTCGATTATTGAGGAATCCCGTATTCGTCGATAGACATCATCTTGGATATGGTAAGTTGATGAGCAAGGAGGCTCCATCACATTAAGATGATGTACAGGTTGATACACCTTGTCAAAGCCCCGAGGAAAGATCTAATCTGTGATTTTCCCAAACGACTTGGAGTCGGTAAGAAACCCTTGTACAAGGGTCCTGCATGTTGCATACATTGAGCTCTGAGGGCTTGCGGTTATTATTGGAGCAACATACGACCACAGGGTGACTCACCCTCCCCTGGTGGTGCACACTGGAACAAGATGATTCGCTCTCTTGTGGGACAAGATGATTCGCTCTCTTGTGGAACAGGATGATTCGCTCTCCTGTGTAGCAGGATTGATGTGTTCTCCTGTGAGGCCTGGATTGATGTGTTCTCCATGGCGGCCTGGATTGATGTTTTCTCCATGGCAATTGTAGCAGGATTGATGTGTTCTCCTGTGAGGCCTGGATTGATGTGTTCTCCATGGCAATTGTAGCAGGATTGATGTGTTCTCCTGTGAGGACAGGATTGATTAGTTCTCCTGTCGAGGCATCCTACCCATGCAGTCTGGGACTCATGGGAAGTACCTCTCATCTGATCAATGAGCAGGGAAATGAAGTTAGGGACCATAGTAGTACCGATGGACGCATCGTTGTAACTACCGTACTCCCTACGCTAGGATGACCTCCATTGATCTGGGATCAATGATACTGGTCTGGGACCAGTGGTAGGAGTTGTACCATACTATGACGCTGACTTCGGGTCGGTTGAGACTAGTTTGGGATCAATGGTACATACTCTTGAGACTGACTTTGAGTCAGTGGAGGATGATATTGGTCTGGGACCATTGGAGTTGTACTCACTATGACGCTGACTTTAGGTTGGTTGAGACTGGTCTGGGACCAGTGGTACATACTCTGAGACTGACTTTGAGTCAGTATGATACATCCTCGATCATTTCTTCTTCTTCATAATTCAGACAAAAGCAGAGTAGAACAGAACAATGCAAGAGCAGAGCAGAACAGAACAAAACAGTACAGATCAGTGCAGGGCAGAACAGGCAAAATAGAGCAGAGCAGGGCAAGGGTCAGGCTGTACAAGGCAGTGCATTTGATGGATGAATAGTAACGACTGATAGACAGATTGCAGATGAAGTTCTCCATGGTTGAGAGGGAGTGTTAAAATTGGCAACCAGGGCAAAACTTCATGTGGGTCATCTTATTCATGGCTAATTATATTTTTATTAGATTCCTCTCGTCGAGAGGTGTAGGATTGATATAAAGATCATCTAATTCCGATAAGTATTCATGGAGATATGAATTTATTTTGATTATGGAATTATTATCAAGCCGACCTACAACTCATGTAGGCTCAGAAGCCCAACAGTCGCATCTATTCACCCTCCAACGTTGTGTATAAATATAAGAGGACTTTTCCTCATTTGGACTCACTCATCTCATCACATCTCTCTCTCTCTACTACGCAGATATGAGTCTCTTCTCTACTGCGCTAAAATGGGTCTCTCTCTCTCACACATGTGAAGCCGGAAGCTGTTGAATTTGAAGCTGCAACTGCAGAAGTAAAGATTGACTTGTGTGGCCTTGAAGATCTCCTCTTTGGAACTGCGCTGTAGGTTCATCTGAACCTCCTTTGAAAGTCGCAACTTTTGGTGGTGGAATGAAGTCAATCCGACGAACGGTTTGCAAGATATCGACTGCCCTAGTTTGAAGCCGGAAACTGCTGAAACTGAAGCTGCAATTGCAGAAGTAATGATTGACTTGCGTGGCCTAGAAGATCTCCTCATCTGAACTGCGCTGTAGGTTCATCTGAACCTCCTTTGGAAGCCGAAACTTTTGGTGGTGGAATGAAGTCAATCCATCTGTCGGTTTGTGAGATATGGTCTGCCCTAGTTTGATAATGAAGCCGCTAATGCTGATGCTACTGATCTAGGGTTTGCTACTGCTGATATGAATCAGATTTATTGTACTATTTCTCTCTGCTGAATTATTGAAGATAAAAGAAGATTTGATCAAAGGGTTTCCCCACACATTGTGGGGTTTGTCCCTGGCTAGCCGCCACATCTTGTGTCTCTTGTCTTGGCTTGTTTTCTGTCGATCGTTTAATGTTCTATCTGCACTTTACTTTATGTACATGTGATTGCTAATTGGTGGAATATAACAAGAAAAAGAAGTAAACTGTTATAAGCATAGAACATACCATAACTTAACAATATCTAATTGTGAACAGTTGCCAAGCTCCAACTTGGACTTCAATGAAGCTCCAACCTCAAGAACACCAACTCTGTTTTGCCAAGACTCCAATCTTGGACTTAGGAGCACCAACTCCCAAGGACTTCAATCCTGTTCAATTCTGAGACTCCAACCTCTTTGGTATACATTGGTGTGCTGCTGCACTCTTTTCAGTTTCCACTGCTTCTGTTGCCCCCTTTGCCTCTACTACTTCCACTATTTCATGCTCAGGTTATACCATACACCAACAACCATATCAGTTCTCTGTTTTTGCTGCTTTTATACATTCCATGCCTCTGTCCATTCATTTCCTCTTACACGCTGGCTCTTTGGCTTCTTCCTCCGTGGCTATCGTTTCCTCTGACTCGCTTGGTCTTCTATGCTCGCTTGACACTTCAGCTTCCAAATCCATGGCTTCTTCTGTCTATCCGGGTGTTTCAATATTCACAAGACACGTTCAAGGGAAAGAGAGGCCGCATACACACATTGACATGGCTTAACGAACAGCCACGTCCCAATCGTAATCATTATTGCCATGAGTTAGTCTCCTGAGCTATCGGGATCCTTATCGAATGCATTTTTGCCTCAGAGGCGCGCGCAGGCCAAATATCAAATTACACAGGAAATATATGAAAAAACAGTCGACAGTGCTAAAGGGCGGACTTCAAGGGTCATAGCACCCGTATCTATAATATATCGGGTCCGCAGTATTCATCGCAATCGGCGATCGCAAAGGGCCGATGGCCGATGGGCCGATCCTCTTTATGGACGCGATATTGCATTGAACCATATTTTATGTGCCCGTCGGGTCCGCTCCCTTATCGCAATCGGCAGTCGCCAATGGCCGATACACCACTGCTCCGATGAACCGGATGCGATATGATATTAAGCCATAATTTATATGCCCGTCGGGTCCGCATATATTGTCGCAATCGGGGGTTTCGGAAGTGACAGCCCTTTGAGACCAGCGACATAGGCGGATGCGATATTACATTGGACCATGTTTTATATGCCCGTCGGGTCCGCATGCTTATCGCAATCGGCGATCGGGAGAGTGTCATGCTTTGGCGACGGATGCGATATGGTATTACACTATGGTTTATGTTCTGCATCGGGTCCGCATTATTATCGCAATCAGAGGTTTCAGTGGTGGCGCATAGCTGAACCGCTGATTAGCGATGTCGCCGATATCCATATGCCTTTATAGATAAACTTCTCCGCCGATAGTGTGTTTGTAATATGTGCCCGCCGATAGTGTTAAACACATATATGCATAGTTTTGCTCCTGATAGTTGTGAATGCATATATATATATGGTTTTTAAACGCCGATAATGTTAAAGCATGCATTCATGGGTTTTACAAGCCCGATGACATATCTATATGAGTTCTGCTCCCGATGGCTCCCGATAGGCTCCCGATAGCTGTGTATGCTCCCGATATCTGTTATCTGTGGCATATATGGCTCTGTTTGCTGCATTTGCTCCTCCGATGGCTCCTCTTGCTCCGATATGCTCCGATAGCTCCTCTTCTTTGGTATATATATGGCATATATATATGTGGCTCCTCCTATAGCTCCTCTTTGCTCCAATGTGGCTCCTCTGGCTTGGTCTGCTCCTCTGTGGCTCCTCTTGCTCCTCTTGGCTCCGTCTGCTCCTCTCTGGCTCCTCTTGCTCCTCTTGGCTCCGTCTGCTCCTATGTGGCTCTGTGTCCTCCTCTTGAATATTGCCATATTGACATCAATGACAATCTGTGTCCAACACATACACTGCGGCAACACAAGGTATGTGCGAATTTGGAGAAATGCACTTTTGGCATGACCCAGGTTTAGTATCTGGGATACATTATTGATGAACATGGTGTGCATGTGGATCCTGCCAAGATCCAAGTCATTCGGGATTGGCCATCTCCAACAACTCTGACAGAGCTCCGTAGCTTTCTAGGTCTTGCCAACTTCTACCGCAGGTTTGTGTTGGGATTTTCTCATATCACTTGGCCCTTGAGGCAAGTTACCAAGGGAGGAGCGAAAGAAAAATTCTTTTGGTCTGGATCTCAACAGAAGGCATTCACAGAGTTGAAAGATCACCTCTGCTCGGCAACGGTGCTCGCATTACCAGACTATCAACAACCATTTAAGGTCGAGACAGATGCCTCTGACTATGCTATTAGGGCAGTCCTTACTCAACACTGGCATCTAGTGGCATATCTCAATGAGACACCTTCAGACACAGTTCGGAAGTATCCCACTTATGACAAAGAGATGTATTCCATTGTGCAGGCCTGTCGACAATGGAAGCATTACATTTTGGGGAAGGAAACGGTCATCCACCACCGACCCCTGCAGTTGATACAGACCCAAGGGAAATTGCAGAATGATTGCCATCAAAAGTGGTCCACATACTTGCAACAGTTCCATTTGAATATCAAGTATAAGAAGGGTAGCACTAATTATGTTGCAGGTTTCCTCAGTCGACCACCAATCATGGCGTTAACCATTGTGCTCAACTCTTGTGGGCACGAGAATTCTGATTGGCCACTTCTCTACAAAATTGATCCAGAATTCGGCCACACATACCAGACACTCTTGGAGGGTCAGCGTGTTCCAGATTTTCACCTCCAGGATGCCCTGTTATGCCACCTGGGTCACATTTGTGTTCCTTCAAGCGAGCATGCCACGATGATTTGGGAAGCACACTACAGTCGGGCTGCGGGGCATTTCGGGGTCAAAAAACCGGTGGCAGTACTGCAGAAGTATTTCTATTGGCCAAATCTTCGACAGGATGTCGGGATGTACATCAGATCATGCACTGCTTGCGCCATTGCCTAAAAAACCATCAAGAAGCAAGGCCTCTATACCCTCCCGCTGCCTACCACTAGTCGACCTTGGGAATCCATCTCCATGGATTACATGTCAAGCCTTCCTTCCACTAAGCATGGAAACGACTGTGTTTTTGTGGTCATTGACAGGTTCTCGAAGATGGCCATTATGGCAGCCATTAAGAAGAATATCACAGCCGAAGCCACTGCTAAACTCTTCTTTGAACGAGTGTGGGTACACTTTGGGATCCCACAGTCTATCATCTCAGATTGGAACAACAGGTTCCTCAGTACATTTTGGTCCAGTCTCTAGTCGATGCTAGACACCAAACTCACTAAGTGCACAGCCTTCCATCCTCAAACTGATGGACAGACAGAGGTTGTCAACAGGATGATCGTACACATTCTGCGCATGTACAACTCAAAGCATCCACGCACATGGGATGAGAGCCTCCCCTATGTTCAACACAACTACAACCGGGCTCTCCACAGCTCGACTAGCCATAACCCTTTTCAGGTGGGCTTGGGATTCCAGCCACTATGTCCCATTGATGTGGCCATGCCATTTGCAGCTACTCATGCAGATTCAGCTCATGTCCAGTCCGAAACAGATAAGGCAAACAACTTCATTGAGCACATCCAACATATTCGCTAGCAGGTCCATGACATTTTGGAGAAATCAAATGCCAAGTACAAGCAACGACATGATCAACATCGGGTGCCACACAAGTTTCAAGTGGGCGAAAAGGTCTGGTTGCATTTGCAAAAGGAACGCCTTACTGCGGAGCCTATCGAAAACTTGACCACTCTGATATGGTCCTTACACCATTACCAAGGCTGTGGGAGACAATGCATTTGAGCTCAGCATTCCCCCATTCCTTGGCTTGCACCCAGTGTTCAATGTGCACTGTGCCTTCGGCCATACTTTCCACCATTACTAGACACATCCGACATTGCAGAACAACTCACACCCACAGAGTTAAATCCAAATTGCATGGAACAAGTTGCAACTGATCGAATCATGGACACACAGATCAAGCACACTCGCCCGCAGAATATCCAACTGTATTGAGTTGTCAAAGCAGGTCAACTCCTTCACCAGGGACCAAGTTTAGTAGAAGTTTCCTCATCTCATGGAGGAACTCAATGCAATGGGGACCGTTGCTTCCTTGGGGGGGAGGAATGATCCAGGTGGATATTGGTGGCCACCTGCCAATTCTACTTAGACACCCACCATTGCTTCTTTCAGTTTTTCAGTTTCCTTAATTGTAGCACAGTTTACTATTTTTAGCAGTTTTTCGGGTCCTAAACTTACGGAGCCGTTTTGATGCCCTAAATGACGTTTTTTTGGAAATCTACCTACCAACAATTTTTTGTCTAAAATCGTCTTTTCTGTCGTAGTCCTTGGACAGATCTTTCCAACGGGTTATCATGCACGTCAAACGAAGATAATATGACCAAGTCACGATCCTGGGAAGTTGGCTATCCAACTCACCCCAATGGGGCCCATAAACTCTTGGTGTTACATCTCCTCGGGTTAGGGTTTGCTCTTATTGTTCAATAATAAAAAGGCCCTTGAGCCTCATTGTAAGGCAGTTCAGAGGCATGTAGTCACCACATCTCTTCTCAGAGATAAGCTACCATTGCCCTAGCTGGTTTTTCCATTTTTGTTTGTAAGCATATTTCAGTATTTTACATTAATGAAATGAATTATTATTTCCGCTTGCGTCTCTGTGTTTATGGTTATTTTTGTAATTCGTTGCGTTCCTGTTTAAATCTGGATCAGCGCTGTTGGTGCTCAAATGAACTCATCGTCTTCCTCTGTAATTCGGACATGAGATTCGGTCAATGTTGCAATATATCCCTCCCAATCCTGGGTCCACTAAGCTGGAATTTCTAGCTGGTCCGTGGATTTCCAACCCTGTGCAAATATAGTGGAGTTCTCCGAGTCTGCAATATTGGCAATCATGGCTATGCCCCTATCCTTAAGAAAATTAATAAGATCAAGGGGTAGACGATACATATTGCCACAACCAGTCCATGGATCCATATCAATGCGCATAGATGTGCCAACTTTAATACGCCATACAAGGCCATCTCTGATAGTGGGTAGAGTAAGAAGAACAACCCTCTAGATTGTGGAAATACCATTCCTGTGCCATGATGGAAGACGTATCCATTCCATGATATGTAGAGGCCATATGTATTTATAATGAACAACCTCTGTCCAGAGGATGTAAGAGTTAATGATGAGCCATCCCATCTTTGCTGCTAGTGCATGAGTGAATGAAGGTAGATCTTTTAATCCCCATCCTCCCCATTTTTTAGGAAGTGCGATGTGACTCCATCCCACCCAGGCAAAAGTCTTCCCTTCCTTGTTTCCATTCCAAAGGATCTACAACAATGTTTTTGGATCCGAGATAGTATTCCTTTGGGAATCCATGCCAAAGACATCTAATAAACTGGGGTTGCTTCCAGGACCTATTTAATAAGTACTAATCGCCCTGCTCTGGATAAGAACCTATGGCTCTAGTTGTGAAGTCTTTTTTCTACCTTGGCCACAAGCCAGATCCAATCCACAATTTTATAACAGTGTGGTTTGATGCGGAAACCAAGGTATTTAAGGCCTCATCCAATATATGTATTTGAAATGGGAATTTATGAAGGGAAAACCGAATTTCCTGTGGGGAGTATGCTAAGAAAGTAATAGTGTACTTCATCTGATTCGATTCCATTCCAGTAGCAACGCAGAAGAGTAATAATGGCTCATAAAATACATAGAAGTCCTCAATACCCACATTGAGGAAGATGAGTACATCATCAACAAAAAGAAGATGGGATATAGTGCAATGGTCAGTTATCTTGAGTCCTCGAAGTCACCCTTCTCGTCTTCCTTGCAATATCAATCTGATTAGACCTTCCATTGCAAGGAGAAAAATAAGTGGAGAAAGAGGACATCCTTGTCTGAGGCCATGCTTAGCATGAAAGAAATTGGAGGCTGATCCATTAATAAGAACGCTGAAGGACACAGTAGAAATGCAACACATAATCCATTGAATGAAAGTGAGGGGGAATCCTAAATGAGTAAGGAGAATTCTAATATAAAGCCAGCTAACCCGATCAAATGCCTTGGAGAGGTCGATTTTGAGAATGGATCCTTTTAAATGCTTCGTCTTAATGGAGTGTAGAGCCTCCTGAGTAGTGCCAATGGCCTCATGAATTTGTCTATTATGCAGGAAGGCAAATTGCTCAAGTGAAATATGGGCAGAAAGGATGGGCTTGATACGGTTGGAAATGATCTTGGCAATAATCTTGTAGAGACAGTTGCAGAGGGAGATGGCCCTAAAATCATTGAAAGAAAGTGGGGAGTCCACTTTGGGAATGAGAGAAATGAAAGTGGAGTTGATAGCCTCATACATACGACTAGTTGACCTGCATTCCTCCACAACCTTAAGAAGGTCCTGTCCAATGATTTCAAAAAAAGCTAGATAGAATTCCACAAACCATCCATCAGGACCAGGGCTTTTATCCTTTTTGAACCATTTTAAAGTACTTTCCAGTTCCCCCATGGATACAGGCTTAATAAGGTCATCGTAGCATCCTAGTCTACGAATCGAGGGAAAATCCCAGCAATTCAGACTATTTCAACAAGTGTGGCCCTGGGAGGAGACTTGAAGAGCTGTTGGAAATGGGATGAGCCAAGATGGGCTAGTTGGTGAAAGGTGTGAGCAGTCTGTCCATTTTCAGTAGGCATCTTTCCATATAGTGTTACTAGCTCGTCTCCCCTTCGCGAAATTATGAAAGAATTTAGTATTGTCATCCCCAGCCTGCAACCAAATAGCCCTACTCCTTAGGCGCCAAGTCTCCTCTCATTCTTTAAGAATTTTAGTCCTCTGAGCCTCTAAGTCAGTGAGTTAGCTTCAGCAGTGAAGAATCCCTGTCCTGCTCATCCATCAGATCAAGCAACTTGTGCTCAATGATGCTAAGAGACTAATCATCCCGATCTTGTTTGCTTTTTTTTCCCATTGGATAGATAAGCTCTTAAGTTCAATAAGATTGCGACAAAAACCTTTTGCTATGGATCTCCCCTGAGATGGTGGATGAGCTCGCCATAAATCAGTTACCATTTTGATATAATCTGGGTCCATCAACCACATGGAGTTGACTTTAAATGGTGCTCTTGGTTTCTGAAACAGACACGACAGCTCCAGAAAGATGGGAGAGTGGTCAGAGATATCACCAGAACCCACCCATTGACGGTAATTTGTCAGGGTCCTTACCAGGCGCTCCTTGATTAAGAATTGATCCAATCATCTTGCTAGAGATGCATCACCAATTCTTTTGTTACGCCAAGTTGGTTGCATCTTATTAGTAGGAATAACAATCAAATGGTGTTGCTCCAGAAGTTGTTCCATGGAGTCCGATAGGGGATCCACCTGAGCAATATGTCCCCAAGATTCCATATGGCCAATTGAGAAATTTAGATCCCCTCCCAGAAGAAGATTGTCGGAGTTAGCCAGATATAAGTTGAGTAAATGGTTCTAGAAGTCAGCCCTGTTAAGACAAGGAGCATAAACATTGATAATTTTGAAATCCATACCCAACACCGATGAGTAAGTGTCCATGCCAATAAAACCAAAACCCCCCCAGGATGAGGTGATCTTGATAGTGCGGGGATTGATGCGAAGAGCTATTCTCGCAGATCGACCATTGACATCAAGTGCATGGAAAGTCCAACCTGACTTCAGAGAGTGCATAACAGAGATGACCGACTCAACCATCCCAAGGGTTTCTTGTAAATAAATAATGTCGATCAACTCGAAATCCAGTAGTCTTTTAAGGGCTAATTTTTTAGCAGGGCTAGCGAACCTCTGCAATTAAAATAGATCCACTTCATGGATGAGACCGGGGGAGGGTGTTCAATGCTCTAAGAACCCTGGCAAGCGTAGATTGTTTGCCTAGGGCCACTTTCACCCTGACTGAGATGATAGCTTTAGAGATATAGTAATACCACCCCGTAAGGAGCTTAGCGATTTTAGGAGGGGAAATCATGCCAATCCCCGAAGGCTCGGGAGGGTGTGTAACTCGAGAGCGAAGATTGTAGGAGTGAGAGTGACTAGAGGAGATCCGAGGATCAGGAGAAGTAGATGAAACAATCAATCCAGGAATAGTGGGAGGGGTGGTCGAGTAGAAAGGGGGAGGGTGATGCAAAGGACACGTGAGAGCTGTGGAGGATAAGCTAGTAGTGGATGCAAATGCAACATGTAGATGTTGTGTAGAACAAGATATAGATCAAGAAGGAGTAGAGCAAAGAGGTGGAGGAATACCCGAAGAGAGAGCGACCGCAACACAAGCCCAAGATCTCGTCATGGGCTGAGACGGAGACTGAGGAGAGGCTAATGAAGTGATTTGAGCAGAGCATCCAACCAGTGGCTTCGGACGAGTAGTTCGAGGAGGTTGTCCTTCCGCAGGTGCCAATGCCACAGGACCAGGAACATCCAAGACTTTGGAGGGGGAGTATGCAGTATTAACCAGAGGACAGTCCTTGTAGAGATGTCCGACCTTATGACATCTTTTGCATCTAAATGGCACCCCCTCATAATCTAGTGATTGGATGCGGGTGAACCTTCTCCAATGACTCCTCCAGACCTTCCTTGCTATCCAGGTATACCAGTATACGGGCCATCGATTTATTGGTAGAAGTAATGAATGAATTGTCATAATCCAAGAAGTGCCCAATGCGTTTCCAATACGAGTGAATATATTTTCAGACAGAGACTAGAAGTGCAGGGGGAGTCTAGGGAGACGGACCCAGAGTGGTCCAGCACCCAATTATTCCCGCTCGGGATTGAAAAGTGGACTCCATCTCTTGAGTAGCACTAGAGCCAGTTCAATGTGCCAATACCGAGAGAGAACCGATGAGGTGTATTCCTCCCTTTGAAAACTAAGGGCAAACCATCCCCGTGCCAGAGTAGTTACAGATGGAAGCTCTCTGAGCATGTTACCCCAAATCTCCATGACCTAGAGGTGAAGGCGAGCGACTGAATATGTTCAAATTCTAACTCTGCCCACCAAAACCTTGTTCGCGGTGTCCACATGCTCACCCATTTAAACAACTTCACCGAAACAGAGGGAGAGGTCCTTACGGGGAAGCCTTGACACACTTGGGCTTCTTGGCTTTGCCAGTATGAGGTGCCGTCGGGTGGTCCTGTAAAGGGTCCCGAGAACCCGAGTTAGCCTAGGTTACAAGACCGAGGGTTTATGGCCAGAACATCAAAACAATTGGACGATAGGGATAACTGCCCAGGGTCAGCGGTAGGGAGATGAAAGGGGTAAGAATCTGGGAGATGGGGAAGGGGGTCTGTTGCAGAGTCTAACCCTATCGACAAGGGGGGGGGCAGATGTGGATGGATGGTAGGAAGAGTCGAGAGGCGGAAAATCAAAGGACAGGGAAGGTGAAATGCAGGAAGTGAGAAGGTGAAGAGTGGCCAAAGAGAGAGGAGGGCAGTCAAGACCCGATGAAGCGATGGGGAGAGCAGAAAACGATATGTAGTCGTGGATTGGGATCTGAATGGACAGGTGGCAATCCCGACCACGATGGAGATTTAGAGAGCGGGGGCCCAAAACTGACACTTTCGACAAACTGCTAGGATGAGATCAGATGGGCTCGTAGGGATTCGAATCCACCAAATAATCAGCAACTTCCTCTTCCATCGCTGACATACTGCAGTCAAGAACATAGCTTAGAGAGCTGACAGCGAACTGCAATCCGTCACGGAGAGGATGCCACGCTGCAGTGTTAACACAGATAGCAACAGTGGTGACTGTGTATTGGGCTCACGAATGAAACCCTAGCTGAAACCCTGCGGAGCTACAGATCGGAGTTCCATCCTCCTAGTGGAAGCTCATATTACCATTTTCCATTGTTGAATGGTGTTTATGAATGATTATGATTATTTGATGCTAATAACAATTAATGCTCTGTGAAGTTAAAAATATACTAATTCATAAGGAACATTGATTTATACCCCCCTCTCAGTGTTTCTAACTTGATAAGCCCTTGAGAGAAAATTTTTGTGGGTTCTTCCACTTCTATCTGCTTGAGAGTTGGTACAACCAAAAACTTCCCTAAACGCTCAAGATCTGATTCAAAAGATTATAGATCTCTACACACTTCAAAATATTCTGCTAGATCCAAAAGGGATTGGGCTACACAATGAAAAGGAAGATTATGGGTTTAACCAAAAACCCACTAGCGCTTCTAGATCTAGAGTGGTCCTCCAATCTGGAAAATTACACAAGATACCTTGTATAAATTAATCCAAAAATGGCATATGAAACTAAAAAATTATAGATCAAATCGTGTTAGAGCATTAAGCACAAATAAACCATAAAAATATTACCATAGAAGTGAAAGAATAACACCACAAAGCATGTGCCCCCAAAGTCTTTCTTTATTAGATAAGAAAAATCCAGTACAAAAATCTTGCAGAGCTTCGCTTAGCCAAGTACCTCGATTTTATTTACATCTTACAAATCAGAGAGAGAAGGCTCTCTTAAATAGAAAAAATTCCTCTCCAAGTGATCCCAAGCTAGGACGTCTTGATCCCAAGGAAGAAATGACTAGATTTTTCCAAAAAAATTCATAGCCCTTGATAAGCCTGCGTAGATCTCCATGAGGGATAGTCATTTGCTTGTAGGGTTGGCTGGGTGGAGTGATAAATCCATGCTGGAGTGGTTTGGACCACTCAAAAAATATTCTCCATCTTTTTCCTCGAAAATATCTCATTCAAATCAACCAACTTTGGACCATCTCTTCAAAAATTCGATTTGTTGGGACATTAACTTCTTCCTTGGACCATTGAATTTTTTCTTGGTGATTTTCGTGCTTGATTTATGGAGATTCCATCACTGTTTGACTTAACTTTATTTCTTGGGAAAGTCCACTTCATTTTTTTATTATTTTCCACTTGGAGAGAATTTTTATTTTCTTCCCATTTTTATTTTCTGGCTAATTATTTGCCAGTTTTTGTCACAAATTGGAAAAAATGGGCTTTGAGGGGTAAATACATATTTTTTTACCATTAAAGTGTGTCTAAATAGAAAGTTGAGGTGTAGAGGTCTAATTTTGAGTACTCATACCCTCTACAACTTCTATAAGCAACACTTATTACATCATATATCAAATTTACATAGAAAATTCCCGTCTAGTAGGAAATTTTGACAATTAAAAATTGACACTTAGACGCAACCAAATTCTGCGAAACTTTAGAGATGATCAAGTATGGCAATATATAGATTGACTCTAGACACTAGGACTCACCTAAGACTTTACCATCAAGCTGCAATCTAGCTTCGGGGTAAATCTAGGAGAAAAAATTAACTGATTATAAGTGTTGAAAAACACAAATAATGAGCTAAGGAAAAAAACATCTTGGAGTGAACTGACTTGTTAGTAAAGTCCTAAGCTACCTAGACCTTTTACATGACTCTTTTTCATCATACTAGAATAATTTTTACATTATCCCCATAGGGTTGCGGAATCTGGACAATAGAATGATGAGAGGAAGAAGATGAATTCTTGAGTTCTGACATGATCTGTCGATGTTGGGATGCTCTGAATTGTGCTTTGATCATGGAGTCTTTGACAAGCCTTCAAATGAAATTTGAGTGGTTAACAGGTTTGGTCCTGATAGCACTGGTGGTAAGCCCTCCAGGCTCAGCTTAGTAAAGGCTACGGTTCCTTGGCCCTCATTGAGGACATTGTTTCCAAGGATGGTTTCAGGACATCTCGACTAAACTCTAACTCATAGTGGCAATTATTAGACCCGCAATTCTTATGGCTTTGAGTTCTGGGGACTGAGCTTGCTGTAGAAAAATTGGACTAGGTTAGAGAAAGTATAGATGTTGCTTCTTAGGCACATCATCAGATGTAAGCTGAGAGTTTAGTAGCTCATCATTTATGCAAAGTTTAGTGTCCACCCCTTCTACCTCAAGGTCATTTTCCGTTGGGTTCCTTTCCTTCGGAGACTTTGACCCCTTATAGACTCTGCCATCGGGAGGGAGAGGTATCCCTACCTTGCACGTTTCTCCTTTGGGGATCTCTCTTCATATCCTCTCTCAAGTCGAGCATAAGGTTGGTTCTCATAGATGTTTCGGCTTCTCCAGTCGATTACTATCTCCCTAGAGCACCTTACCTCGTTTGAATTCTCCTTTAATGTGTTGAGCCATCTCTTGTAGATTAGACATGTATTGAATCAGGTTATCAGAGAGGATATCTATAGTTTATATATTCAGGACACTTGGATGTCGCCTTCAACAAGCTCGAGCTTGAAGATGTCCTTGTTCCTAGTGCACATTTTGGAGCTGTGGGATGGCATCTGTTGAGAATTCAATAGGGCAACGATTATGATTAATTCTGTTTACTTGATAACTACTTGTGATTCATTTTTACTTATTAGCTTTGTTCGTTATTATTATATCTGTGAAGCATCAAATAACTACCAAAACAAGAAGAACAATGACACAGTATATAGGCTGCAAGCCAGGGTCAAAACCTATCCTCTTGAGAGGAAAACCCTTAAATCTCTTCTCTTCCATAGATTCTTCAATTGATGAATTCCATGACCTTAACACTGAGACCAATACCCTCCAAGACCAAGACCATCCTCTTTGGATGATGTGCCAACTTTGATCTAGCCAAACCCATGCAAATCTCTTCCAATAACACCTTTTCAACTTCCTGCTGCAAGATTTTCGACATCCTACTGCAGATCTGAAATTTCAGCCCACCAACAACTACTGTTGCCCCACGTGGGAACTTTGATCTTCTTCTAGAGCTCTCCTCTGACCTTCGCTTGCATTTCCCTGACTTCTGGAGCTTGAGAGAGACCCTTGGTGACCTTCGCTTGACCTCTTTGCTTCCTTTTCTCCAAGATCAAACTTGAAGATGTTGAAATTTAGTACCGGAGGACAGGTGGTTCCCTAAGGCTTTGATCTTTGGCCTAGGGAAAAGTGTCCAAAAGAATTTAATTTTTCTCCTAAAGTAACTTTATAATTTTTATAAAGTTAAATCTAATTTGAAAGTGACTTTAAGTGATAAAGTTACTAAGTCTAATTTTAAAGTGACTTTATAAAGTCAATGAAAAATTAGAAAGGAAAAGTGACTTTAGAAATAAATGACTAAGTGGGTCTTTATTAAAGTGGGGTGAATTAAAAAATAGAAAGTGAGATTTAAATGAGCATTTAATCTTAGCCATTGATCTAAATCTATTTCAGCCATTGGATTTAGGGATCACCCAAAAGTCATTTAGGGTTGGGTTAAGGGAGGAAAAGGAGGAAAAAAGATCATTCATTCTTTCATGAGCAGATTGGGAGAAGGAGAGCAAGAGAGCAAGGGAGATTTCTGGACAAGGAGGAGAAAGAGGTAGCAGTTTGGCACACACACCAAGGCAGCATTTCAGCAAATCTGAACAGCATAAAGAACAAGCAGAAAAAGGCAGATTTAGTGAGCAAAACAGTGAAAAAATTATTTTTCAGCACGAATATCGAGGAGGCGATTTTCTGCACTTTTCCCGAGGGCTGTCCGTACAAGTCCGTACGGCCGTCCGTACAGTCAGTACAGTCCGTACGGTCCGTACATCCGTACGTCCGTACAGTCCGTACATCCGTACAGCTCTTCCAGCAGTTTTCAGATTGTCGTTTGGGCTGAAAACAGATAAGTTTTGCTTGCTGGAAAAATTTCTGTTTTGCTGATTTTTTGCTGAAAATATTTTCTCTGTAAAAGGCATTTTCCAGAAATAAAGAAGAGCTCTCAAACTGGTTTTCCCCAAGAGTTGTAGGGGGTTTTTCCAGGGTCAAGTTGACCAAAAATCACTGAGTTTAAATGTGTTTTAATGGCTGTTTTAATTGCTGATTTTTTATTTCTGCAATTTCCAGCACTCTGAAAAATTTCCAGAATTTGTGTTTTCAGCAATATTTATTTTTTCAGTCTGTTAAATGTATGGCTATGGGAATGGGCATTTAACTACATGGGAGAAATAAGGTGAAACTGAAAACCGGGGTGGGAAACAGAAATTTTTACATGGTATCAGAGCTTGAGTGTTGAAGGGCAGTTTGGGACAGCAAAAGAGAAAAAATACAGCTGCTGATTTTTTCACTCAGAAAATTCCAGCAAGCTGATTTTTCATAAACAGCAGGTTTATCTTTACCACAGCAGTGCTATTTTTCAGTTTTAGGACAGCAAGATGTCATTGGGATTGAGGGTGGAGGATAGGTTGGATGGGCATACAAATTACAGCGTTTGGAAGGAGAGAATGCAGAGTATCTTTGAGGAGGCAGAAGTCTAGGATATCATGGTGCATACAGCACAGCACCCTGTTGTTGTGCCTACTGATGCTACTCAGTTGGCAGCTTATAATAGAAAGAACAACAAGGGTAAGAGGCTGATTCTAGACGGAATCAAAGACCATTGCATTCCTCATGTGAGAGAAAAGAGCAATGCCCATGAGATGTGGACAGCATTGTCCAATCTCTACCAGAGTACCAATGAGAACCGGAAGATGGTCCTGAAGGAGAAGCTGAAGAACATTAAGATGGGGAATGATAGTGCAGCTGGATATCTCACAAAGATTACCAATGTGAGAGATGAGTTGGCAGCGATTGGAGAGGCCATTCCATCCACTGAGTTGGTGCGTATTGCAGTGAATGGCCTCCCCCGTTCATGGTTGAACTTTGCTGATGGGGTTTGTGCACGTGAGACCCTTCCCACATGGGAGAGGTTTTGGGATGATTGTATTCAGACAGAGATCAGGAAAGGACAGCTTGGGGCAGCCAAGCCAGTTGAGCAGGATGAGGACGTAGCACTGGTAGCAGGAGGCAAGAAAGGCAAAGGGAAGAAGCAGGCTTCCACAAGCGGTGGTGGAGGCAAAGGTAAAGGTAAACAGGGTAACTCACAAAAGGACTATTCCAAAGTGAAGTGTTGGAATTGTCAGAAGATGGGACACTATGCAGTTGTGTGTCCGGAGAAGAAGAAGAAGAAGGGGAAGAACCAGGATGTGGCAGCTTCAGCTGAGATTGAGGACTTTGCAGGTCGTTTTGACCGGGAGTTTGCGTTCACTACATGTGAGTCCTCTAGTGCAGGATCACCTGCCACACAGGTTCAGAGGGAGCATGCTTTTCCCTCGATTAGCGGAGCATCTACAGGTATCTGGTATGTGGATAGTGGGGCTTCACGTCACATGACAGGAGTCCGGGAGTACTTCTCAGAGCTTTCAGAGAGTGGCACTGATATTGAGATAGTACTCGGTGATGACAGAGTTGTTAGAGCAGTCGGGGTGGGGACAGTGACATTTCAGAGGGAGTCCAAACCTCCCTTGAAGGTGTCAGAGGTTCTTTATGTGCCAGGGATGAGGAAGAACCTCATATCCGTCTCAGCTTTGGAGGACAGAGGATATGAGGTACTGTTCAGGGAAGGACAGGTGTTGATGTATCCCAGGGGCTCTCCAGCTGATTCAGCTAGAGTGATAGGTGTACGCCATGCAAAGGTGTACAAGTTTGCATTCCAGCCCCCTTTGGCATTGAGCTGTAGTACCGACAGCAGAGCTAGCAGTTCTGAGCTATGTGAGATTTGGCACCGCAGGATGGGGCACATGTCTCATGGAGCCTTGAGGACATTGCGGGAGATCACTACAGGTGTGCCAGATTTCAGTACTGATCACCATGATACTTGCAGAGGTTGTGCGATGGGCAAGTTTGCCAAATCCCCTTTTCCCAGCAGTGACAGCAGAGCGACGGGGATACTTGATTTGATTCATTCCGATGTGAGCGGTCGGATGTCTCATGTTTCCTTGAGTGGATATGAGTACTATGTCTTATTCATTGATGATCACTCCAGGAGGACCTGGATTTATTTCTTGAAGACCAAGAGTGAGGTCTTCAAGCGGTTTCAGGAGTTCAGAGCTCTTGTGGAGACTCAGACAGGTCGAAAGATCAAGTCCCTGAGGTCGGACAATGGAGGAGAGTACACCCTTGGAGAGTTTGTTGACTATTGTGCGGAGGCAGGCATTAGGAGGGAGTTCACTGTTCCTTACAACCCCCAGCAGAACGGGGTTGCGGAGAGGAAGAACAGATCCATCATAGGGGCTGCCAAAGCCATGTTATATGATCAGGGGTTGCCATTGTTCTTGTGGGCAGAGGCCTGCAACACAGCTGTTTACTTGCAGAACAGGAGTCCGCATCGTGCCTTGGGGCACATGACTCCGGAGGAGGCTTTCTTTGGGAAGAAGCCTGATCTTGGTCATCTTCATATCCTTGGATGCATTACATACTCCTATATACCCAAGGAGGAGAGGACCAAACTAGAGCCCACCGCAGAGAAGGGTATCTTTGTGGGCTACAGTGAGACCTCAAAGGCCTTTCGGATTTACATTCCTGCACAGAGGAAAGTTGTTGTCAGACGGGATGTGAAGTTCGAGGAGGACAGGGCCTTTAGGAGGTCACGGGAGTTAGAGTATCTGGATCAGCCAGACCCTCAGCAGCAGTTGAGTCAGTCGCAGGGATCCAGTGGGCAGGGATCAGGAGGATCCGGAGGTACATCTATGAGGATGTCAGGTCCATCAGTGAGCAGTGGCTCGCCGAGCCAGAGGGGTGGTGCTCCGGGCAGCATACAGAGCAGTTCACAGAGCAGTTCACTAGGGAGTCCACTGATGGACAGTTCACACGGTACCTCAGCTTCTACAGGTTCAGGTGCAGGCAGGAGGACAGCAGACAGACAGTCAGGAGTTCAGGCTACTGATGGGGATGAGGAGGAGGAGTTTCATTCTCCTATGGGAGAAGCATGCTCAGGGAAGAGGAAGCCCAAGTGGCTTCAGGACACCTTGAGAGATGCCACATCTGTTGCTGAGCCGAAGAGGCCGGTCAGAGAGAGTAGACCACCTGAGAGATTTTGTAGCTATATGGCGATGGTTACCAGCATCCTTGACTCTGAGCCTTCTAGCTATGAGGAGGCAGCTAGCCAGCAGGTCTGGAGAGAGGCCATGCAGGAGGAGTATTCTTCTATCATGAAGAATGATGTTTGGGAGGTGGTGCCGAGGCCTGAGGGCAAATCCGTGGTTACTTCCAGATGGCTTTACAAGGTAAAGCATGCTGCAGATGGCAGCATTGAGAAATTCAAAGCAAGGTTTGTGGCTAGAGGGTTCTCACAGGTAGAGGGAGTTGATTATGAGGAGACCTTCGCTCCCGTGGCTCGATATACTTCGATCCGCTCCATTATATCGATAGCAGCAGAGATGGGTTGGAAGATCCACCAGATGGATGTGAAGACCGCATTTCTCAATGGCTTCATACAGGAGGAGGTGTACATTGAGCAGCCACAGGGCTTTGAGGTGCATGGGAAGGAGTCCCATGTGTGCAGATTGAAGAAGGCCCTTTATGGCCTGAAGCAAGCTCCCAGAGCTTGGTACTCCAGGATAGATGCATACTTGCAAGGGATGGGTTTCACAAAGAGTGAGGCAGATCCGAACCTTTACTTTATTGTGATTGGTGAGGAGCCTCTCATTCTGGTGCTGTATGTGGATGACTTGATCATTACAGGTGCAGAGAGACTCATAGAGCACTGCAAGAGAGATCTTGCGGCGGAGTTTGAGATGAAGGACATCTGCTTGATGCATTACTTTTTGGGTTTGGAGGTGTGGCAGGAGGAGGGGCATTTCTTCCTGGGGCAGGGGAAGTATATTGTGGACATCCTTAGCAGATTCCACATGGAGGATTGTAGACCCATGTCGACACCGATGATCACCAACTGGAAGAAGCTTCATGCTTCGGATTCCGAGTTGGTGGATCCCACATTGTACAGGCAGCTGATTGGTTCCTTGATGTATTTGGTCAACACCAGACCAGATATCTGTTTTGCAGTCAACACGATGAGTCAGTTTATGTGTGAGCCTAGGAAGGTTCACTGGGTGGCTGCAAAACACATTTTGCGGTACTTGCAGGGGACAGTGGATTATGGTCTGGACTACAGGCAGGGAGATGGAGTGAGATTGGCAGGATACACTGATTCTGATTGGGCAGGTTGTGCTTCTGATAGGAAGAGCACTTCAGGGTGTTGTTTTGGGTTGGGTTTAGCAGTAGTGTCATGGTTCAGCCGGAAGCAGCAGTCAGTAGCACTGAGTTCAGCGGAAGCAGAGTATATGGCAGCCAGTCTAGCTAGTTGTGAGGCCATCTGGCTTCGCAAGATGTTGTTTGGCTTAGTTGGTCAGCCGTTGAGACCTTCAGTGATTTACTGTGATAATCAGAGTTGCATTAAACTCACGGAGAATCCAGTATTTCATGACAGGTCAAAGCATATCGGGATCAGATATCATTTCATCAGAGACTATGTTCAGAAGGGAGCTGTGAAGCTTGAGTATATTTCCACTGATGAGCAGGTTGCAGATATTCTTACCAAACCCTTACCACGGGGCAAGCATGTCTACTTCAGAGACAAGATGGGTGTGGTGAGGAACACCTTCCTCGGTAAGAGGGAGTGTTGAAATTTAGTACCGGAGGACAGGTGGTTCCCTAAGGCTTTGATCTTTGGCCTAGGGAAAAGTGTCCAAAAGAATTTAATTTTTCTCCTAAAGTAACTTTATAATTTTTATAAAGTTAAATCTAATTTGAAAGTGACTTTAAGTGATAAAGTTACTAAGTCTAATTTTAAAGTGACTTTATAAAGTCAATGAAAAATTAGAAAGGAAAAGTGACTTTAGAAATAAATGACTAAGTGGGTCTTTATTAAAGTGGGGTGAATTAAAAAATAGAAAGTGAGATTTAAATGAGCATTTAATCTCAGCCATTGATCTAAATCTATTTCAGCCATTGGATTTAGGGATCACCCAAAAGTCATTTAGGGTTGGGTTAAGGGAGGAAAAGGAGGAAAAAGATCATTCATTCTTTCATGAGCAGATTGGGAGAAGGAGAGCAAGAGAGCAAGGGAGATTTCTGGACAAGGAGGAGAAAGAGGCAGCAGTTTGGCACACACACCAAGGCAGCATTTCAGCAAATCTGAACAGCATAAAGAACAAGCAGAAAAAGGCAGATTTAGTGAGCAAAACAGTGAAAAAATTATTTTTCAGCACGAATATCAAGGAGGCGATTTTCTGCACTTTTCCCGAGGGCTGTCCGTACAAGTCCGTACGGCCGTCCGTACAGTCCGTACGGTCCGTACATCCGTACGTCCGTACAGTCCGTACATCCGTACGGTCCGTACAGCTCTTCCAGCAGTTTTCAGATTGTCGTTTGGGCTGAAAACAGATAAGTTTTGCTTGCTGGAAAAATTTCTGTTTTGCTGATTTTTTGCTGAAAATATTTTCTCTGTAAAAGGCATTTTCCAGAAATAAAGAAGAGCTCTCAAACTGGTTTTCCCCAAGAGTTGTAGGGGGTTTTTCCAGGGTCAAGTTGACCAAAAATCACTGAGTTTAAATGTGTTTTAATGGCTGTTTTAATTGCTGATTTTTTATTTCTGCAATTTCCAGCACTCTGAAAAATTTCCAGAATTTGTGTTTTCAGCAATATTTATTTTTTCAGTCTGTTAAATGTATGGCTATGGGAATGGGCATTTAACTACATGGGAGAAATAAGGTGAAACTGAAAACCGGGGTGGGAAACAGAAATTTTTACAGAAGATGGATGTAACAAACTAAATTTATATAAAAATAAACACAAATAATGTAAAAAAACAACAAATAAGATTAATGATTAATTAGTTAGCAATTAATGAAACCCATGCTCCAAAAATAATAATAATAATTTTTTTTCATTTTATAATTTACAAGAATCAAAAATATATTTCATACTCATGAAGGCTGAACCTAGTTACATATTTTTCAACAACATCTTCGTTCGACCCCCTCATATGCATAGGCATTAGATGCATTCGCTCAGTATCCATTTGGGATAACTTTGGGTTGGCTGCCGTCGACTCCAGATACAGACAAATCACCATATACCACGATTTGATAGGGTTAGTTAGGTGTGCCACCTTCAAGAGCCAGAGATGAAGATGCACATTATTTTGTGGTGTCTCCTATACTATGAGTTCAAAGGATGCTATCGCTACCTGTATAGGGATTTATTGGGCACTAGGAACTAAGGTATTTATCCTTCTTGATCAAGGAGATCTTCTGCGAGAAATCTTAGGTTTTGCATGCCATGCCCCATGCTAGGATGAATAGACTAATCAATGCATACTTGTTGATTTGTCAAATCATAGCAATTAACGATTGACAAAGCTCCAAAGTGCATTGGGCAGTAGAATGGTGAGACCTCAGGTTTCTTCTCAACCTCCCCCTCTGGGTGGCCAATTGATATTATTGAGACTAGTTTGGTAGTACAGGTTTGTACATCAAGCCACAAGTTCTGAAAGCATTAGGGAGATCAACTCGAAATGGACTCAAAGTAGAACACTGCCTACCCATTAGACTACCTCCCAAACCCAAAGGAGCGGGTAGAGATCCATTCGGAGAATCCTTCTTTCAACCTTGGATGCTAGGAGTATCCCTTACTCGTACATTTCCCCCACGATCATATTGCCAAACCCCCGATGGTTCAAAAGGACTTTGATAGTGAGCCAGTGCTGTGTTCACCTCCCTCGTCCTTGGTCATCACACTCAGTAGACATTGACATCATCAGCCTCATCATCCAATCTCTTTCTCTCACTCTCTCTTTCTTGATAGGTTCTTGAGTTGTCCAGACTCACAATGTTTTGTATCACTGTACTTTTGTTATGTTTTTCTACATATGTTCTGATGTTGTGTAGGTTTCTTTCTTATATGTTTTTTGACATTTCGAGGAGTTGCATTTGCACTCCCACATTGTTTTCATACTGCTTGTACCCTTCAGTCCGATTGACCTACTTTTGTGGTCATTTGTCAAACATTAATATAATTGTCTCTCTAGTGCACTTGTTTTTTCGGTTGACTCTCTCTCCAGTGTTGCACTCTTGGTGAATTTCTCCTCAAGTGTCATGCTGACCCAGTGCTGGTTTGTTCTTATCTTTGTTGCAGAATTTGGGTTTTTGATAGTTCTGACTGATTCTCTTGCTATTTCTCGTGAATCTCAAGATGTGTCTTGTTTTGTCAGGGAATTACTACATCAATATTAGCCGACATTTTATCTTGTTAGGATATAGAAAGATTAGAGACTGTTTTTTTGAGGCTCAATGCCTTTTCTTGAATGGGGCAATATTTATTATAGCTGAAAATCAATATTATAATGGGATGCCTTTGTGTACCAGATAATGTGAAAATCAGGTAATAAACTTGAATGAAATGTGTGTTTAATTGCATAGAATTTGTGGATTTATAGACATGCACTTTATGTATTTGAAATTGGTGTTCGCTGCATATACTCAGGTCTGTACTTTACCATCTTTTAGTTCTAAATATATAAACCAATGAATAATCAGGATGGAACATACTACATGTAATAATCTCTAGTTTTAACCTTTCTATGCCAGCAACATACAATCTACCCGCTTAAAGAGAAAGAACATGGATGATTGTGATAATATCATCAAAACTGCTTTTAAATTACTGTGTTGACCTGTCATTGCATTAATAACTTAATGATAAAAATGAAAGCTGAAACCAGGTTATGTTTTTCATAACCATAGCCTATGTGGTGTATTACACAAGTATTTGGCCTTTGCAGGTATGTGCATAGCTATCAAAGTTATCTGTGGAACCATGCAGCCAGTGCAAGGGTCGAAAAATATGGCAAGTTTCAGAACTTTTTTTGACTTTGCATACAGATAAGGTAGTTGCATGGTGTTAAAGTTTAAATCCTTCACATGAAGATTTAAGTATTGTTGGTTGCGTCTGCCTTTTATGTTAAGACATGTTCACTTGAATAAATTCATAACAGCTATTGATTTTAATACCTTTTGGTTTTTCTAAATCACATTAATATATAAGGGTGATAAGTACCATTGTATTGGAAATTTATTATCAGTTGTTTAGGTACTTCAGTGAAAGTGTTATCAACTTATCAGTGTTTAGTATAATGTTTTCTAAAATATCACTTAATGAGTTTGAATTCAACAAAGATATCTCAATAGAGTAGATGTAACTATGTCTAACATAAGAGGGATAGATGACTGAAATCCATAAAGGGCGAAATATATATAAAAAATTAATACTTTTTTCTTTTTCCAGGTTACAATGTTTGAGGAAAACGCCTGAGTATTTCCCCTCATTTCGAGAATGGTACCTAGGGTAAACCTTAGAATCTTCAGGGCACAATGCTGATCAACAACAAGGCTAGAAGACATTACAACAATATAGTCGTTAAGATCTCATCATGTCACTTGCATAATTGAACCTAGGTGGGCAGGATAACAATCATTTCTTCCATGCACCTGAGCTAAACCCAATTGACATAAAATAATGAATAAGATATGATTGAATGATATGACTTACAGTGACCTTCTTGACTGTATTTACACACTTTAACTACTTACATTGGTGGATAGGCACGCCCTTTAGTTAGGTCATGTCCCTTAGTTAGGATGTAACACTTCATTTATTATTATTTCATTTATTTATTTGATGTTATACATTGCCTTCCTCTAAAAAATGCTTTTTCTTCAAAGCATATTTATGGAAATACTTTATCTTTTGTTTTGGCTTTAGTGCATAATCATGATTCTCTGTTGTTTGAAGCTGTGACGGTTGATGGTGTGTTATGAATAAAATATATATAAAAATAATATAAATGTAAATAATAATGATTAATTAGTGATTGATATAGAAGAGGCATGTCTTTAAGGACATGACTATTCATGAAGGGGCACCGGCCTAGGTATATAAGTGGGCCCTCATTTGTAACAATCTCATATCAATTCTTTTATACAATATTCAATATATATGTTTTTTATCTTCAATGGATGTGCTCGTATACCTAGTGTTCTGAAGATTATTGTGAAGTACGAACTTTGTTTGTTACATTGGTATCAGAGTTGTTCGATCCTTTGGCCACTCAACTGCTGCACAAACCCAGTCCGATCCGACCTTCGACCATCAAACTTTTGTCAACTTTGTTGACATCACGATTGAAGTGTCTCACCACATAGAGTTTGGATCGTCAGGCCTTTGGCCATTATAAAATAAAAGGAAAAAAAAGAAAGGAAAAAATAACATATATATATATATATATATTAAAAAAAAAGATTGTTGAAAGAAAAAAAAATAAAAAAGGAGTCAAAGTTTAAAAAAGAAAGAAAGAAAGAGGCGACCAATTGTGGTGCTGCCCCATCCTCATTGACCAACCGCACACCGCAGGCCACCGTTGTCCTTGTTGAACACCCCTAGCCACAAAAGTTGCCGCCACAACCTTCGATGGGCCGACAACCTGCGCATAGCCTCCAATGCATCATTCCATATGTTAGTTTGTCTGGGCATTTTCCTCGCTCCCACAAGCTATTACCACCATCGCAGCCGTAGTCACTCCCAAACAGGCCGCCGCCACCACCGCATTTCTCTACCACTACCATTTTGGCCTAACACTGTACATTTAAAATTGTTGCAGAGTCGAACACTCACATCCACACAATCGTCGTCAAAAATTTGTCCGTTGCCACATCGCTATACTTCGTCGCCATACTTTGCGCAAATCTGTACTCATCTGACAAATTAATTGAAGGGATACGTTTGAATAAATGGATTCACTATGCTTGTGGCTATTCAAAGTTCAAACCATACCCGACGACTTTCTATGCTCTAGAGAAATTGCGATTATTGTTCCAACTAATTAGGCTCAAGAGAGATTTAAATGAATAAAAGGTCACTCACATAATGTTGTGACCACACAAAAGCATATTGAAACGGTGCCAACGATGCTAATTTGCAATCATAAGTCACAACCAGATTCTTAATTGATTAAATTAAAGGTTTTATACAATTTGAACTCAATTAATAAAAGTTCATTTTGAAAACACAAAACAAAAACCTTAAAAAAAATTAAAAACAAGTATTCTCACTTGAATATTTTACAAAAGGAATATATTAAGGGGAAAATTATTTAAGGATTTTATAGTGCATAGTTATATATGAGTGAAGAAGTATTTAAGGGATTTATAGTTGATAGTTAAAAAAAAAAGAAAAAGTTCCAAAGGGATAAGTAAGGCTTTATATATATATATATATATATATGTATGTATGTATGCATGTATGTATGTATATGTATACCAAGTTATATATAATAAGAGGGATTATTTTTAAAACCTAAAGTAAGGAAAATATACTTCAAGGAAGTCAAGGAAGGACAAAAGATGAGTTCCGTAAATAAGTCTACATTTTGGATTGTTACCTCTCAGACTAGCAGGGGACCTAGGAGGGGATCCTATAGAGTGACTATTAGATCAAGGGCAACAATGGAACGATAGCCCATTGTCACCTCAGCTAAAGCTCCCTGCTATTTATTTGAACTTCCTTAAATGTTTTAATGGTAGTTTCTTGATTTCTTTCAGGCATTGTTATTGTCGAATTGATCACAGAATCCTCATTTGGAGTGTGCATCGTTTGAACGACAACCTCTGAGTATGTCCTTACTTCAGTAAGATTTGGATTTGCCTGAACTACGAGATTAGTGGTATCGATGTTTTTTTCTTCAGCTTTGATTGGTACGTCTGGAGATTTTGATGCTTCCTTTGCGACAAGTTCTTCGAACCTATTCGTCAATGATTTCTTATTGTCCTTAAGTTTTTTAATATGTTTGAGTAGATTTTGGTTATGATTTTTGAGATGTAAGCATTCCTCTTTTTCTGAGTCAGCTTTATTTTGGCCTTCAAGCTTCTCGTCTTGAGTTGTGATATTGATTGGATTAGTATTAGTTCCCTTATCTTCAACCTGGACGTTACATCTGGAGATTTCAATACTTCTTGAGCAAGTTGCTTTAACTTGTCTTTTAATGACTTCTTGTCATTCTTAAGCTTTTTAATTTGGGTTAGTATTTTTTTACTATGATTCTTAAGTCACAAGACTTCTTCATTTCTATCAACAATGATTTTGTCAATTTCATTTTGCATATTTTGTAATACTTTTTTATCTTCTTGAAATATTACTTTTGAAATGTCTTGAATGTTTTCTAGTGTTACTGAATTTGGCTGCACGGTAACATCTTGTAGTGTTATTTTTTTTTTTTTGTAAGAAAATGTCAAAAACTTCTTTTTTTGTATTCAGGATGAAGGAACCTCGGGTTTCCATCCAGGGTGAACCTAAAATAATGTCACCCTGATCACTCCATAGGGTTTGAACTGAGAATTGCGATACAAATGTATAATCCTCAATGTTTAACTGTAAATTGGTTATGTCATATTTTTTGTTGCCAAAACAATCTAATTTTTCGATTATATTTGACCCTGGAATGACTAACTAGTTTGCGATTTTATGCGTTATATAATTTTTACCTTCGACAGGGGAGATGGCAATAGTGACATCTTTCCCCGCAATAGACCTTATAATTTTAAATAGCACTGAAGCATAATTACGTGAAGTTTCTAAAAATCTTTTGGCCTTCATTTTTGATCTAGACTCCGTTTTTCTCGACCTTAGGTTTTTTTATTTTATTTTATATATATATATATATATTTATAATTCAATTAATTATATCCATAATTAATTAAATTAATTAATATTGTAATTATATAACTATATGATCTAAGTCACATGACACGAGGACATGAGACACGGAGGACATGTTAGACCCCTGTACTACTAGTGTAACCCCTTATTTTTATTAGTACAACCCTCTTATTATATTTTTGTACCCATGTAGTCCCCATATTGTTATTATTGTGCCCCATAGAAGTCCACTATTGTTATTATTGTGTCCTTACATTATTATTGTTATGTCGGCTCTGATTATATTATAACCCCATAGACTCCTATATATGGAAAGGAGGTCTTGTCATTTGTGTCATCGAAGAATTGTTCATTTGTGTAATGTAAAGGAGGTTGCCCCCTCGAAGAGGCTTATTTTTAAGGCATTCATCTATTTTTTCTATCTTTTTGTGAGCTGGTTTCATAACATTTGGTATCAGAGCTTTGGATTCTAGGGTTTCGTTGCTCCAAATAGGCCATCGTGGCATTTTTGCTATAACTTATTTTCTACGACGTTTCAGAAGTGGAAAAAACCCATTTGAGACGAACTCGCATTGAACCTCGAGTCCAAATTTCAGAGCTTGCATCGCTATATTTTCGGAGATATGATCTGCGGAAGTTAGGGTTTTTGCAAGATCCAGAATTTCAACTAAAATAGGTCATTATGGGATTTTGGCTATAACTGTTTTGCTATGAAGTTTCAAAAAGTTTCAAAAGGTAAACCAAATGGCAAAAACCCATTTGAGAAGCAATCGGTTTGAACCTTGGCTCCAAATTTCAGATCCTGTCTCGCTATAGTTTCAGGGATATAGTCTGAGGAAGTTAGGGTTTTTGTAAACCCCCGAATTACATTCCAAATAGGTCACCTTGGAAAAATTGTCATAACTGTCTCTCTGAGCATCAAATTGAAATTTCATAAGAAGTTACAGAAAGAGAACGAACTGTAGTTTCTTGTGTATAGTTTTCAGATTCAAAGGTCAAAATAGTGACACGTGGCACTTCATACAAGTTCGATCTTCTGAAAAGGTATATAATTAGGTCATCTTGGGAGATTGTGCATAACTCTTTCTTGGAGAATCCAATATTGATCAGACTGGTGGCATTGGAAAGAGGATGCAAAGGGCTATTGTAGGTCGCAATTTTAAAACTGGAAGCGCTGAAATTACAGAGTTATAGTTGTTTCAAGATCGAGCTCCTAAAATCAAGAAAAGGCAATATGAAGAAGTTTGATGGCAAGGATCCGGTAAATTGGATACTACAGGTGGAGCAATATTTTGATCTACATGAGGTGCAACTATTACAAAAGGTACGTATTGCATCTTCATATTTAGAGCCGGATCAATTTTTATGTTATAAAGGGCTTTGTTCTCGTAAACCACTTGTTACGTGGTCAATTTTCACAGAGGAAATGATAGCACATTATGAGGATACAAAGAGAAACACCTTCTTTAGCCAATTGATAAATCTCAAACAAAAGTGTTCAATGGCAGAGCACATTGAGGACTTTCAAAAATTGAATATAAGGGTAAATGATATTCCAGAGAAGCAAAGGATTGATGTCTTCATAGGTACTTTAAAGGATAACATTCAACATGAGGTTCGTCTTTGGGAGCCTGATTCATTGGAGAAGGCATTCAGGTGGGCAAGAAATATTGAAAGCGAAATTATGGAAACAAGGAACCTCACCTCTCACGACTATAATTATGGAAGTGTTTCTTCTCCTAGCCTTCCACAACCTACAAGGTTTACACCACAACAATTGGAAGAAAAAAGAGAAAAAGGGCTTTGTTACAATTGTGATAGCAAATGCACTAAAGGTCATAAGTGTGCTGAGAAGAAATTATTTTACATAGAGTATGAAGAGGAGGAAGAAAAGGATCAAGAAACATCAAAAGAAGAGGATATATGCCAGGACCCAACCCCAGAGAAAGAAGAAATGAATCCGACCATATCTTGTAAAGCATTGGCAAGAATTACCACTCCTCAAACTCTCAAGATAGAAGGACATATCAAGAAGAAAAAGGTTCAAGAAGTGAAAGATCACATCAAGAAAGAAGAAATGAATCCAACCATATCTTGTAATGCATTGGCCGAAATTACCACTCCTCAAACTATCCAGATAGAAGGACATATCAAGAAAAAAAATGTTCAAGAAGTAAAAGATCACATCGAGCATCAAGAAATGAATTCGACCATATCTTGTAAAGCATTGGAAGAAATTACCACTCAAACTCTCAAGATAGAAGAACATATCAAGAAGAAAAAGGTTCAAGCAGTGAAAGGTCACATCAAGCATCAACAACAAGTTCTCCAACTTTTAAAGGATAACACCACTTTGGTGCAGAATCGAATGAAACAACAAGTAGATCAACATCACAATAAAAAAAGTTTTGATGTAGGTGATTGGGTATTTTTACGGCTACATCTCAAGCAAGCTATTTATGAGAAGGAAATGTTCACAATACTACATGCACTTAAGAAATGGCGACCTTACCCAATGGGAAGACACTTCAAGGTAAAAAGGGATCATGAGAGTCTTAAATACTTTTTAGAACAAATATTATCTTTAGAAGAATAGAAAAAATAGTTCACAAATATGTTGGGTTATGACTTTGACATCATCTACAGAAAAGGGAAGAAAATTTTTGTTGCAGATGCACTCTCAAGAAAGGATGAGGCTGTGAAAGCATTGTTTTGTGCTATTTCTATTATCCAACCAGATTGGATAAACGAAGCAAGGGATGAATGGAAGAAGGACAAAGAACTGTGGTCACTCATTCAAAAGTTGCAGAATATCCCAATTCAAACAATATTGCCAAAACTTGAAGAGGAAGGAAAAATGATATTGGAAATTAGAGCAGTCACAGAAACAAGAACCCGACAGCTACAAAATCGATCAACTTTAGAGTATCTCATCAAGTGGAAGAACTTACCCATTGAAGATTCCACATGGGAGGACAATAATTTTATACAGAAGCATCAAGAACTACTCAAGCGTTGAGGACAACACTTTTTGAAGGAGAGGGGCATGTTAGGCTCCTATACTACTAGTGTAACTCCTTATTGTTATTAGTACAACCCCCTTATTCTATTTTTGTACCCATGTAGTCCCCATATTGTTATTATTGTGCCCCATAGAAACCCACTATTGTTATTATTGTGCCCTTACATTATTATTGTTATGTCGGCTCTGATTATATTATGACCCCTTAGACTCTTATATATAGAAAGGAGGTCTTGTCATTTGTATCATCCAAGAATTGTTCATTTGTGTAATGTAAAGGAGGTTGCCCTCTTGAAGAGGATTATTTCTAAGGTGTTCATGTATCTTTGCTATCTTTTTGTGAGCTGGTTTCATAACAGGACACGTAAATATGAGTATTTGACATGAGACAAAGCGTCCTCGGAAACAGGACATGAGGGACACGTTATATATATATATATATATATATATATATATATATATATATACACACTGAAATATAGTTCTTGATCCATATTAAATTGCAACTTATCTAATCAAATTAAAATATAATTACTTCATTTAAAAAAAATAAATAGAATCAGAATGTGATATGCTTGGGCTTGAATGTTCAATGTTCATTTTTCATGTACAAGCACATAAGAAACTACTAACTATAAATTTAGAACTTAGATATTAAAACCGTAAAATGCAAATTTTCCATTAAGTCATCAAAATCAAAATGTATTATATAGATACTGACCCCTGAGTCCTGAGAGAATGACACTGGAAAATACAAAAGAGTAGATACAAAATAAGTAGGAATATCATAGCTCGACACTTTCGTCAATGGCATTGGTCATGACTCACTAGCCACTAGACTAGCCACTAGCCAGTGAGCCACGAGTCCACGACTCATCACTCTATCAATAGTCCATGTCCTCCTCCATGTCATAATCACCATCATTGCCATTGCCATCTGACTCTACTCCATGGTTCTCCTCTATGCCCAATCCAAGATTTGTTACTGCATTTGTTGGTGTGAAGGATGATCCCTCAAGATACTCTGACTCATCATCAAAAGTCACTGGCTCTAGCACTGGGTCATTAAGATCCATGTTGACTAATGCCAACTCAACACTGTCGTCCAAGCCCATATCATCAGGAAACACATCCCACGTCTTTGTCTTTCCCTCTAACCACTCCTGCCTTTGCCTATAAATAAGACGAAGGTTGGTGTGCACATACACCATTGTCTCCGCCCTGGATTGCTCAAGTTTGCTCTTTTTGAAACTATATAGATTCCCATAAGTGCTCCAATTCTTCTCACAACAAGATGAAGTAACTTGAGAGAGGACCCTTAAGGCTAATTGTTGTATAATAGGGCATGCTGCCCCATGAGTTGCCTAGCAAGCGTACGCATCTTTGGTCCCCCTATCTCCATGTACATCATACCCCCCAAATCTCCTAGTGCCAGTGGAGTACTCTACAAAACCTTCCTCCACCTCAAGAAAAGATGCTCTATCCTGAAATATCCTTCTGAATGCTATCTTCCTCCCCTGTGAAATCTCTCCATCCATGTGAGGGGGGTATTTGTGTGAGGTCGCATCACGGAGCCACTCTTGACTGTAGTACTTGGGATTCAAAGAGTGAGCTAAGCCATGCAAAGGTGTGCAATTCTTATCCTAACTAGAGATAAGAATATCCTGTATGGTGGACCATAGGCTCTCTGTTGATGTCTCATATCTAGGGCATTCATTCTCCATAACAATAGTCTTCACAGACTCAATCATGGAATCCCAACCTTCATAAACCTCTCCTAAGATGGGTTGGTCCATGTCAACAAACCACAAGAAAGAAATGATAGGGTTCATGATCTTTATCGTAAGATTCACCCTCTGCCACCAACCATCATCTAACACTGTGTCCTTTACCTTTCTTCAAGCAGTTTGATCCGTCTTTCTCCAAAAAGACCAAAGATCTGAAATAACCATGGCCCAAGAGCGACCTTCACTTTCTTCAACCTCTTAAGCATGATGAATGAGGAAGTAAACCGAGTATCTGCAATCTTCAACAATGATAATTGTGTGTACTCTTTATATATTGTGAGGGCATTGGTATGGTTTTGTACAAAATTTCGGATATGGCATGCATCCTCAATAAGATTGCCAATCCATGTCACATCTGAAGCAATAGATTTAAGCGCTAAATTCAAAGAATGAACAATGCATGGTGTCCAAAATACTTGTGGATATTTAGTTTCCACAATCAAGCCAACAACTTTGCAAACAGGTGCATTATCTATGATGATTTGCACACAACTTTCAATGCCTACATCTTCAATAACTTTAATAAACAACTCACCCATATATTGTGCATCCTTGTATTGTCCAAGAGCATCAACTGCTTTCAAGAAGACCAGTCCATTTTGGGAATATACCATGAAATTGATGAGAATGGCATGTTGTATCTGTCCATCTATCAGAAACAATACTAACACCAAATGAGATCCATGATGATTTAATAGGTTGTAGAATTTTATCCACCTCCTTCCTTGCCTTAACCAACAATGTTGTTCGAAGCTTCTCTAAACTTGGAGGCACATACCCAATTGGAGCCATATCAACTAGAGCTTGACACATCTCAATAAATAAAGGAAACCGTGAAACATTAAAAGAAATGAAGTTGAGATAGAAAAAGAATACCATGTAAGATCAACCTCATCTCGCTTCTCACGCTGAAAAATCTTGTCCGTTGGACCACCACAAGTTTGGGCTGCCCTCCTTTTTGTTGGCTGAATTTCAGCCCCTCTCCCAAATCTACTACTACTAGTATTCCTCAAGAATGGAAGAGGATTTTCATTTTTTCTATTTTTCTTACTTGCTGCCACCACATTCCCAAAGTCAGTTGCATCCTCCCTTTCCAAATCCATTCTTTCTTTAGCACTGATCTTTTTGCATGCTCCAATTCCACAAGGAAGGCCCAACAAATGGCCCTTAACTCGAAAGTAAGTGCTCTTAAATTCACCCTTGCAGAAATTACAAGACCAAAGCACATTCCTTCCCGCACCAACCTTTGGCCCTTGTTTCTTGGTTACATACCTTCATAGAGGGTTTTGTTTAGTTGTGATTGTTGTCTTGCTACAACAGCATCATATGTGGGCTGAGAAGCACCTAAAGCTTCACTTGAAGCACTTGGGGCACTATGACCAACAGAAGGTGAAAAACTTGGAGGGGGGAACACGAAAAGCACCACCCTTGTCTTTCCTTTGACCTCTGCCAGCTGCCTTGGATGATTGAGCCATTAATCTTCTTGCTGTTATAAAGTCCACACTCCACGGGTGTAATAAAAATGACTTGCAAGTGCAAGTTGCCAGTTGCAACAGTCGCCAAATCCTTCACCTACAAAAAAAAACGATTAAACAATTAAGAATACTTGATGGTGAAAACATTTGCTGAAACTTGTGAGCTACAAATTATACTTTACAAAACTTTGTTTTTAACAAAAACTTGGTTTCCTGTCCTATTTGTATAATGTAGTCAGTTGGGACAATGATTCTTCCTTTTGTTGACAATCTTTAATAACTGGGGCTCAGATTCTACATTTCCAATGCTCATATCTTTGTACTTATATCTACGTACGAGACCCATTTGGGGAAATAGAAAGCGTTCTAATCCTTTAGTCAAAAACTAAAAAAGTTGTGAATCACAAAGAGGCAAATCACTATTGGCTAATACACATACACATCTGCACAAAAACAATATGACTTTGCTTTCCTGAGTCAACAACAAACTAACAAGCTGCAACAAACTAACTAGCTCTGAGGCACAAAGAAGCAGATGTTTGTTTTTCTCCTTAGCGATCCCATGTAATAATAAGAAACAATAATCACATTACACTGTAATGAATATAGCAAAAACAAACCAGGATACATCGGAGTGTCTAAGAAGCAAGCTATATTGGTTTTGTTTTCATTAGTCGAGTACATAAATAAATAAAACAAGGAAAAACTTCACCACTTGAAAAATGCATCAAGAGATGTACACAACTTGGACACTATGTACAATGGACCCACAAATAATTTGTTGGAAAAGCAACGTATATTCCGAATCTGTTTTACTTGGTAAAGGATTCCAACAGGCAGTGGATAGGGAGTTGGAGAGTAGGGAGGGTGATGGCCGCAACGGTAGTGTTGACTGTGTTCCAAGTTTGGACTGTGGAAGCTATGTAAACCGACAATGAAGGTTTTTTGGCACGTCCCTTTGCAGCGGTAGTGTAGGGAGCGGGTGTGAATGACAAGAATTGTGGCTTTGCATGGGCGACGTCTGTGGGGGGTCGTTGGTCAATGGTTGCGCAATCGTTTTTCTGGTGTGAACTGCGGCAATGGTGGAAAGTGCAGTCATATATATATATATATATAAATCTCTTTTTTTGTTTTTTAACTTAATTTAATCTATTTATTTTATACATGTATGTCTTTTTTTTCTTGATTTTTTTTGTGATTTTTTGTTTTTGTTTTTTTGTTTGTTATATATACAATGTTCCACCAAGACTCCGGGATGGGGAGACGCGGGTGCTTGGAGACGCACAAGGGGGACGTGTGGGAGTACCCTCAAATTTTAGGGAAATTTAGGGGGGACGGGGGGACGTCGAGGTATATATTTTTTTTCCTTTTTAATATCTATCTATATATATATATATATATATATATATATATATATCAAATTCATATTCATATTCAATAATGAAAGCATAAAAGCCCCAAGGGTTAGCTCAGTTGGTCAAAATCAGTGCCTCGCCATCGGGAGGTCACAGGGTCCAATCTCCCCGAAGCCCTTGGGGTCAGGCCTTGCTAGTGGGCCGTCGGGCTAGATTCCCTTCGGGGTCGATCAGCCCAGATATTTCCGTGGACGTAACGTCACTCGTTGACTAGGGTGTTCGTGAACCACAACATTAATAACAATAATAATAATAATGAAAGCATAAATACAATAATACATACATATTTGAATTAAATAATGAAATGCATTAATCCATACTCATCACCCTTACTAATACATACATGATTCATCCATAGACCACGAGATTCAATAATGAAATACTTTGATCCATATTCATTATTCATTATTACCATTCTAGAATCTACATTGATTTAAAAATTAAATTCATCATTCTAGATTCTAAATTGATTTAAAATGAAAATTCATCATTCTAGAATCTAATTAGTACTAAGAAAAATAGACTATAATAGATACTGAAATCTGAAGTATGGAATAATAAATTGATATAGCTAAAACTCAGAAACAGTGCAGTGATGAGTCTACAAGTCACTCTAAAGCACACAGAGGGCTTGGTGCTCTTGATTAAATACTAATTCCATACCCTTGTACATGACAAAATGCAATGGAAACATTGCAATCCATCGAATCCTAAATTCTTGAAAAAATATTAAGTCTACTGAATTTTAAGTGAGATCTAAAATTCTACTTTCTCCATATGAAATCCAATGAGGTCGAAACCACTCTGAACATCCTGAGTCATTTCATGGTAATGTTAAAAATTTAAGTAAAAGAATGAAAAATGAAAAATACTAAGTTTTCCCTATCATAAATCATTGTTTACAAGCAAATTTAAGGGGGGACGCATAACCCGTTTTGAGGGGGGACACCCAGGTGTCCCCCTGTTGGGGAGTCACGCCCCCCACGCTAGGGAAACGTCCCCCCTGCGTCTCCTTAAAAGGGGGACGTGGGGAAACGTTTCCCTAGACGTCCCCCCATCTCGGGTGTGTGGGGTGCGAGGGGTGCACGCACCCGACCCTAGGGGATGTGTCACGTGGAACACTGTATATATATATATATATATATATATATATTATTTTTATTTTTTAATAATTATTTAATGTATAAACCAGTGTGGAAAAAGTCCCGAAAAAATCGGGATTTATTCCTAAAATTGCGATTTTTTGGGCGAAAGGATTAAATCGGCCGATTTTTTGGCGATTTTTTCAAAAACGAAAAAATCACGATTTTATCGAAATAAGCCCGATTTAATCGCGAGTCGATTGAAAAAATCGGCATGAATTTTTTTTTCGTGGATAAAGACCCGCAAAGGGTGGTTTCAGTTTAGTTTTTCTGTGCGTTTTCATTGTTCGTGGAGAGGAGCCGGCAAGGTGTGTCCACAGTCCATTGTCAACACTCAACACTGGTGACCTCGTTGATAGCATTTGCCAAGTATTCAACATTGCCGCTGGTACTATATCATTGCATTTCTTTCTCCATTTTTGGATTAATGCACATTGCATATTAAGCATTATTCTTGAATCTTGATAGGCGTAATATTCTTGAGCATTGAACATTATCTACTTGTAATCATAGAACCCCTGTAGCAAGATTTTCTACCAAATACCACTCACTGAAGGCCCCGAAAATTTCGTTGTAGCTTACTCAGTCAGGCCCAAGAATTGCACTGCCCAGGCCCGAGATTCATGGCCTCTTATCACCTGACAGTTTAGGTAAATGGATCGATGGGTCGAATTACAGCCTTAAGCCTAATGCTTGAATTGGGAGGTTAAACCGTTAAAGTTAAACTATTTTTTAAGGTTAAACCCTGTGGAAAATTATAAGAAAATTACTTTTACCACATTACAGCCTTTCATAAATTTGAAGCATGTACCCAACAAGATTATTTAATGGCCTTCAAAAATATAAAGCAGTAGACTGTAGGATATTCCGATATAGTGGCATATTATTCCAGAAAAACCTCTCAAGCAAGTTTGTTGGTAGAAAAAGGCCGTGAGATACATCTATTCGTGTTCAATTTTCAGTCTTGATTGGATAGCTATTGGGATTTAGTATCAAAAGTCAATGTTTGATCTATCATTTGGCATCATATATAGGAGTTGTTTTTCATGTTTATGTCACAATTTAATTATTTGATGTCCTTGTTTATTTATATTTTTAAAACATTGACAAAAAAAAATTCTGTATTTTTAAATGCTTGCCACAGTTTGCTGACTTTTTTCACTGATGTTTTCAATGTCCTGACATCAAGAGCCCCAACAATTTTTGTCGATGCCAATGTTTGCAACACTGATTCTAAATACCATAAAGAGAAATTAACAAACATGTTTCATTCAAAATCTCTGTTTAGAATAATTTTTTTATTCTTTTTCAATCAGACATAAACATGAATATTGATTGTATTCTTCCAGAACGCCATTAGAGGAGACTGATAAAAAACAACCTTGTGATTTCTACAAAAAAAAGGAGCAACCTAGCATAATTTAATAGGTAAATGTGGAAAATGATGAATCTAGTCAATGATCATGATACCTGTCCCTGTTAAATCCATTGTTTTCTTCAAAAAAAATCTCTTTTTCTTACAGTGACATTTTGTTCTATCATTAAATTGATGGATCATTGCTAATTTAATTTATTTCAATTTTTTGTGTGCCCAGGTTTAAACTTTAAATTCAAGCTCAAATTTTATAACAAAATGCCAAGGATTTTGGATTCTATGTGGGAGTTTGGTGAGCCTGATGCTACACCCGAAACTGGGGGGGTCAATAGAATGTATTTTACTTGCAAGTTGTGTGGCAAGCATATGTCAGGAGGCATCAACAGATTAAAATTCCATTTGGGGCAAATTCCGGGGCAAAATGTTGAACTTTGCAAAAACACAACTCCAGAAATCATCCGGCGGGCCATTCAATCATTGATGGATAAAGAGGAGGGAAAAGACACCAGGGCAACAATAACAAAACAACTTGTAGGGGGCTCAAGAGTGGGGGGAATTGGGAGTGGTAGTGCTTCTACAGCGGCATCACCTTCCTGACCCATGGGTACTCATCCTTCTATCTCATCTTTTTTTGTTTCTAGAACAACAGCTGGTTCACAACCTGGGATTAAATCATCAATGAAAAAAAAGAAAAAGGCAGACTCTGATAGGTTGGTTAGTAGGTGTATTCTATGGAGTGATGTTCCTTTCAACATTGCCAAGACAAACCCATTCTACAAGCCTATGTTTGATGCTGTTGCTGCCGTTGGCCCGGGGTACAAAGCCCCCACCTTTGCAGAATTGAGAGGGCCTCTTCTTCAAGATGAAAAGACTGAGTGCACTGCTAAATTGGCAGCGTTTAGGGCATTATGGGAGCACACTGGATGCACAGTCATGTCAGACGATTGGACTGACAGAAGGGTAGGACCCTTCTTAACTTCTTGGTTAGTTGTCCCAAGGGGAAAATGTTTATGAAATTTGTTGATGCATCTGCACACATTAAAGATGCACGTACATTATTTGAGTTGTTGGACCTTTTCATTCAGGAAGTAGGCCTAAGCAATGTTGTCCAAGTCATAACGGACAACGCTGCAAATTATGTTGCAGCTGGCAAGATGCTTATGGAGAGGAATCCTAACTTGTTTTGGACTCCTTGTGCTGCTCATTGCATTGACTTGATGTTGAAGGATATAGGTAAGATTCCTACCATGAGGGATATTGTTGAATCATCCAAGAGCATAACAAAATTTATATATAATCATTCATCTGTGCTTAGCTTGATGAGAAAATTCACCAAGAACAAAGAGTTGGTGTGGCCTACCATTACACGATTTGCCACTACTTTCATATCTCTTCAGTCTCTGTTGAATTCTATGTGGGAGGTGAAGAGCATGTTTCTCTCAGTGGATTGGTGTTCTTTATCTATTAGCTGCAAACCGGAGGGAGAGGGCATATGCAGACTAGTTTCATATGATCAGAGCTTTTGGGCAGGAGTAAAGGAGGTGTGTGCCATTTCAGAACCTTTCGTAAAGGGTCTTTGGTTGGTTGATGGAGACAAGCCCGCAATGGGCTACTTGTATGAGGCCATGGATAGGGCCAAAGAAGCCATCCGTGCTTATTATGCAGATAAGGGAGACGAGGGGTTAGAGAAACAACAGGTCATATGGAGAGTGATTGATCAGCGATGGAACAATACCCTCCATCGCCCCATTCATGCTGCAGGTGTCTACCTCAACCCTGCGTTTTCTTATGCTTGTGGTTTCAGATTTGATGCTGAGGTGATGGATGGATTCTTCACTTGTGTCGAGAGGATGGTGTCATCTGAGCAAGAACGTGAGGAGATTTCTAAAGAAATGGAGGTCTATAGGATGGGAGGTGGAACATTTGGTTTTAACATGGCTATTAAGAATAGGACGACCAAAATGCCAGGTAAGCTTCAGTTTGTTTCAAACTTTCAAGTTTAGAATTTCAATGTTTTTTTTTATGTTTCTCATTTTTCTTTTAACTTGTAGATGTTTGGTGGACAAGCTATGGTGCCAGAGTACCCCATCTCCAAAAGCTTGCCATTCGAGTGCTCAACCAAACATGCAGTTCCTCTGGGTGTGAGCGCAACTGGAGTGTATTTGACAAAATAAACTGCAAAAAGCGCAACGGGTAAAAACTAAAAAGATTTCAAATTAAATTTTTTAAATTCGTTTGATTAATTTTAATATTTAAATTTTCTAAGTACTAATTTACAATCTATGACCCTAATACAGATTGGAGTCCCAACGCCTCAATGACATGGTCTACGTCTACTACAATCTTCGATTGTGGGTGAGATAGCTTCAGAAACCTACTGATGTGGAAGCCATCTCATTGGACAATATTGACACCACCACTTCATGGAGAGTCGAGACTGAGAGGCCGATCTTGGACTCGATCCCGGATTGGTTAGGTGTGGATCTAAAGGATGTAGTAGTTGCAGAGGAGGGAGAGCCAGAGATAGAGGAGGAGGAGGCAGAGCAACATCAGGGTCAGGAGGCAGTAGCAGAGCTGGATGAGGATGCTGAGGAGGAGGTGACACCATCTAGGATGGGCAGCAGCAGCAGCATAGCACAGAGGCCACCTCTTCCATCGGCTTCTAGAGGACGATTGAGTCCATTTCATTTTGTATCCCCAGGGGCAGGGTCTTCTTCCTCTAGAGGAAAAGGCAAAGCCATTCCCTATTCCCGTAAAAGGAGAAGAGGATGTCAGTGACTGATTAGTGATTACTTGATGACTTTTAGATGACTCATGATGTACATTTATTATATTTTTTGTTGATATTTTGACTCTTGAGAGTTGAGACTCAGACAAGACTCAAAATTCAGGAGTTGATTCACTATTTTGATATGTGATGTAGCACTAGACTTCATATACATATTATATATTAGCTTTCTTTACATGTTTATGTGGAAATGCATTTATTTGATGTTGTGGATACTCTAGATGTTAAAAAAATAAAAAAAAAAGAATAATTTTGTGTATTTTTAATTTTGCCGACTTTTTCGAAAAACTCTCGACTTTGCCGAGTTTTTCAACTTTTGGACCCTTGCCGAATTAATCCCGACTTCGACTTTTTCCACATTGGTATAAACCCCCTGTTAATTTTAATGGCCAAAGGCCTGACGACGAATCTGGCAAAATGGCGAACATCCAACTATGTAGTGAAACATTCGATCACAATGACAAGAAGGTTGATGGATGGGTTAATGACCAAAGGTTGGATCAAATGTGGCTCTGATACCAATGTAACGCCCAAAATTCGTATATGTAGCGGAAATATTAAAATACTTCGTAGACAAAGACTTCCATCGTAGGATAGTGATTGTAAAATGTATATTGTATTAAAGAATTGATGTAAGGTGAGTACAACTGAGAATGAGGGTCCTGTATATATAGCTAGGTAAGTACCTTTTCACTAACAGTTATGTCCTTAGGGACATACCTTTTCATTAATTGCTAACTAATAAGTCATTAATCTTATTTGTTGTCTTATACATTATTTCTGTTTATTTTTATATAAATTTAGTTTGTTACACACCATTAGCAATTATGTAGAGATAACAATAACATCAACAATGCAGTGGAATAGTAAGGAACAATAGAAGAAAAGCATACACAATAGAGACACCAAGATTTAGGTCAGAGACCTGGGAAAAATCCCACAAGTGGGAAAACCCAACCAAGGTATTCATCAAATGTTCAGTTGAGATACAATGTACAAATATCATGAGACATAAGTCTTTCATCATCAATCACATTAGGCCACCTATGGCCAATCTTGGATCATACTAGATCCTCATAAGATGACAACAGATAAATATATCAAAGAGACGGTTACAGGTCCTCAAAGTTGCCTTCATATTACTGTCCACACATCACTGTTAAACATATTACAGTCATAAAGCACAACCACACTCTCTGACTTAGAGGAACTGTCACATATCACTGTCACATATCGCTGTCACACATCACTGTTATACATGTTGACCCTGCCGCTTACACCTACCTACAAGTCAGTGAGAAAAGCCTTCAACACCACAAGATGTGGTTGGTGGCAGGGTACTCAAAGAAGGGGTTGTCACACTAATACCGACTCTCTCCGTTTGAGCTATCTCCTAGGTTAGCTAAGGGGGTGGTCCTTAATGAAAATTAAAGTTAAAAAAGATGTGAGTGTCTAGGAGAATAGTTAGAGTTAAATACATTATTTCTTTAAGATTTATAAGCAAAATTGATATGAGCAATAACCATAAACACATAAGATAAGCGTGAAATACATAGACAACCAGTGCCTTCAAAGTATTGCTCTTTAAGAAATGAAATTGTTTTTTTTTGCTTAGAGTGAAGTGAAATGCTTTCAAATGAAAGCCCAAATAACCTTGGACTTGAGTTTCCAAATGGAAAAAGGGTTACTTAGCTTATGCTTCAAGTCCCTTTCTTCAAACATGAATTGCCTTCAAGAACACCTGTAAGAAAGCAAGCAAAAGAGTTAATATGCAAAAGAAATAGGGCCTCAAATGTTGGATAAAACCGATACGCACACAAATGAAAGAAGAAAATATATGATATTTCTCAAGATGGAAAAGAAGCAAAGGGCTCATGAAACCCCCTCTTAAATAAATCTCTTGATGTCTTATGAGATTGTTGGTTTGAACAACTTGTGGGATCTTTGATATCCTTGGAGGCGACTATTCCAATCGAAGAAGTTCTCGCACTCCAATAGAGTTGGCAACCTATCCTTTGAACACAAAAATGCCTGCAAACCAATTGTTAGTGCAAAAGAGACATGGCATATAGAGGCCAAGTTGAGCGTGTCATTCAACCGAAAATAACAACCTGCAACAAGAGCACACAATATACCAAATCCAAAGGAGATTTGAGATAGTTGCAAATCTCTCCTCCCTAGACAATAATGCCCTCAGGCAAATGCAAAAAAAAACAACTAGATAGCAATGTAAAATCAAATGAATAATAACATCAAATGAAACATGTATATTTCATCAACCAAAGAATGCACCACAAGAGAAGCTAGTAACTCCAAAGATGCTTTTATTTATATGAAAGATGAATACAAAATTTAGCAGAGTCTCCGCAAGTCCAACAACTCGTTCTATATGATCAAAGATGAGAGCCAAAGCTTATTTAAATAGGCAAATGAGAGCCAATTCCAATGTGAGTGCAAGTGACAAGTGGAAGGGTGAATATCCCAAAGCAAAAAAAGAATTTGCAAGTGGCTGCAAGAACTGTCCAAGTGCTCTAGATCACTGTTGTAAACTGCTCCCTAATTGGCTGTGTATATCTCCCTTGAGAATCAAGGTTCATCCATTGGTAAGTTGTGTGTGTCTCCCTGCTGCCATGTGTATGAATGCTGGTGGAATGGCGAGACAACTCCTTAGTTAGCTGCTGTAAAGTCCAGTGCATTCGCAATGAATTTATAAAAAAACCATGGTGTGATACCTTGCAATTTGAACCAACAAACTGCTGTTCATACTTTTCGTAGGCTGCCCTTTGACTATGTGTTAATTTGCTGCGTATCACCTGTGGTGAGTGCTGATTTGATGGGCTGCCAAGTGTGAAATCTGATGGGCAAAAAAGGGAGCACACTCCTACTAAAGTCTCAACAACCAAGTGCCACGAGTTCCTATGCCAAATCTACCTGTGCGTAGAGCTGCCAAACAGATCAGCGTATGGGTATTCCTAGTGTGTTGACTGCTGTGTAAAATGTGTAGAAGCTGCCAGGAATAATTAGCGTACAAGTGTATGGAAGCATATGGAGACCAATTATCGAATTTTTCTCATCTTTTCTCATTTTTGGCCACTGTCACTAGGAAATTCGGCTTTTGATGGACTATAAGTTATTTTTTGACTTTCAAAGTGGGTCCTAGGATAATGTTGGGTCTCTGAGGATGAATTTTGAGTAGTCATACGCCCCAAATATTTCCTAAGACCATTTATTTACGTCATTACATAGAAAAAAATTAAAAAACACTGTTTTGTGGGAAATCTTTAATTATTAAAAAATCCTACTTAGACCTAGCCAAATACGAGATTTTTTGTGTGAACTAGTATGGTACTATACATCGACTCTAGACACTAAGATGTGTTAGGGGCTCAACCTTCAAACCGTCACCCCAGCTTTGGTGTAAAAATGAGTGAAAAAACCCAGAAAATTCTCCACCTCTGAAAAAGAAGGGATAATTAACCGGATAAAAAAAAAACACTCCAAGGTGTACTCATTTCCAGATTGAGTCCCAACATCCTAGGTCTGTTACAGATTCAAAAACTCATCATTACTAGTATCACTTATTACAATTCCTCGTAGGGTGTGGAATCTGGGTATAAGAAAGATGATGAGAAGATAAAAGTAGAGTCTAAAAACTCTGTTGACGGATGATATCTGATGGTACAAGTGTCCTTTGGATCATCTTTGGGCATGGCGTCTTCATATAATCATCAAGTGCCCACTCCAATGGTCAACATTTGGCTCCATATGGGGATGCGTGCTAGATACAAAGTGATAGTTGCAAGAACCTGGAATCTGCATCAACCGAAAAACGACATATATCAGCAGTATCCATTCAAAATATTATCAAATGAAATAAAGTACAGAAACGAAGAAATGGAAATTTATTCTAAGAGCATAAATGACCATTTATTCATGAAATATAACTAATTAAACAAAAATGACACGAGATAAGGTTAGAAATATGATACAAAAAGATGCCCCATAGCATCAGATATTTTCTTTGTAGAACAATTTGAGTAGTTGGCCGTTCACAGGTAACTGGAGTGGTTCTCCATCCAAAGTGCTCAAATGGTAGGAATACTGTCCAACTGCTTCCCTGATAATGTATGGTCCAAGCCACAAACTATCAAACTTACCATGATTTCCCGGTTTTTCATTTCTGTGATCCCATAGCAAAACCATATCATTGTTAGAAAACATTCTATTCCTAGATGATTTGTCAAAATTTCTTTTTACTTTAGAATGATTTTTACAACAATGTTCAAAGGCTTTTTTTCTGGTTTCATCCAATTCTACAATTTGGTTAATCCTACGTTGCACAACATCTTTATCAGATGTAAAACTTTGTAGCAATTGGTAAGCTGGTAACCTCAAATGCATAGGAAGGGTAACATCCAAGCCATAAACTAACTCAAAGGGACTCTTCCCAGTAGAACTCTTCTTTGTAATCCTATCAGCCCACAAAGCATATTTAATTTTACTATCCCCTACTATCTTCTTGATTATGGTTATCAAATTCTTATTACTAGACTCTGCTAAGCCATTACCTTGAGGATAGTAGTTTGATGAATGGGATAAAACAATGCCATACTTAAAGAAAAACGATGAGAATTCAGCAGAGCTAAAAGCCTTGGCATTGTCGGTAGTAATCTTGGCAGGGACACCAAAACGAGTGATAATCTTATCTTCAAGAAAATCTATCACTACTTTGTTGGTGGCGTGTTTTGTAGGGATGGCCTCTACCCATTTAGTAAAATAATTAGTGGCAGTTATAATCCATGAGTAGCCATTACTCGAATTTTCATTAAATTTCCCTATAAAATCTAGCTCGCTATGTTGAAAGGGAGCCTCCACGACCACAGGCTGAAGAGGCAAAGAGGCTAATTTCTATTTCCCAGTGAATAGTTGAGAAGCTTGACAACCTCTAGCATACTTGTGCACATTAGCAAAAATAGAAGGCCAAAAATAACCAGCACTCAAGAATTTGTGGGTAGTAGTCTTAGCAGCATGATGCCCTCCACAAAATCCTAAATGAAACTCAGATAGAAGCTTTTGGCTTCAACTTCATCAACCCACCTAAGTATTACCCCCTCCGGATTTCTCCAGCTTAGTTGCTCTACGCCTTAATGCTCTTCTCTTATGGCCAACTAAATGGTTAGGACATGACAAATCTTGCAAATAATAAATAATGCCTTTATACCAGTGTTGCACACATCGCGATCGGGATTTAATCGGCGCCGGGAAAAAAGCGGAAAAAATCGTTAAAATCGGGAAAAAATCGGAAAAAAGCGGGAAAAAATCGTTTGGCACAAAAATATTCATTTTTTTTCAATTTTTTTAATATCTAAACCATCTACAACATAAAATAAATACATTGACACATAAATATGATAAAAAAACTAATATATAAGATGTTTAATATCATTTCTAGCGCTAAAATCACACATAACATTGAATCATGTCCTGAATAGTAAGTCCCAACTCAGCCTCAAAATATCAACAAAAAATATGATAATGTATCTCATCATGTCATAATGTCATATACAATAAAATGAAAGTCTAATCCTATTGATTTCCTCTGCCCCTCTTGCGAGAAAATGCCACAGCTTTCCCTTTCCCTCTAGATGTAGATGCTGGTGCCCGTGCAGGTGGAAATGGCAGTGGAGTCTGATGTGATCTAGACGTTGAAGAACTAGAAGTAGGAGCTATAGGAGGTAGACCACGTCCTCTACTGGTGGCAGGGGTAGCCCGGGCAGGTGGTGTCACCTGGAAACATTACAATCTCCCAATCCTGAAATCCTGAAAAACTGATAAGTCTGCTGGATTTTAATTGAAATCTAAAATTCTACTTTCTCCATATGAAATCCAATGAGGCTGGAACCACTCTCAAACATCCTGAGTCATTTCATGGTAATGTTAAAAATTTAAGTAAAAGGATGAAAATGAAGATCAAGGAGAATGTCACTTTTACTTTAAGAATTTAACATTACCATGAATAGCATATCCATACTAGGGCCTAGACTTGATCATTAAGCTACCCCACTCAAAAATTATTTGTTTCTTTCAAAAAACATTGCATGAAAAAACCCAAAAAAAGTTATAAAACTATGCTGTCCTGAGCCCCCACGATTTTTTTGTTAAAAATCGCGCTTTTTTCGAAAAAATCGCGATTTTTTGAAAAAAGCGCGATTTTTTCAGTAAAAATCGGCAAAAAAAAAGTAGGCGATTTTTTCGTATAAAAATCGCGATTTGATCGGCAAGATGAAAAAATCGCGATTTTCCGATAAAATCGCGATTTTCCGATAAAATCGCGATTTTATCGCAATTTTAACAACACTGCTTTATACCATTCAAGTTGACCCATCTTTGAAGTTTTGATGAAGTTAATTCCAAATTATTTTGGCAAATCATTCCTATCACTTTCTCATTTCCTTTAGTCAAGATTTGGGCCAATCCCTAGCCTTTCACAAGCTTGGTAGGTCTAATGTCCAAATCACACTCTTGAATCTTCGAGATCCACCTAGCTCGAGTTCCTAAGCAATCAACTTGGACTAAAATAGCCTTTACAACAGAGTGGGGAACAAATGCAATTATCCTAGAATACCCCACATAAACTCTGAATTTTTTAAGAGACTTGACTAAAGCATAAGCTTGCTTCTCCATGTTGATTTGGGGTAGCATCGGATGTGCTCTAGCCACGAAATTTGGTGGAGAGGTTGGGGAATATGAGATCTCCAATACCCAGAAAGGGTTTGGGCAGATTTTAAACAACTCAGGAGATATTAAAATAATTAATATTTTTAATGGAGTCCCCTAAGTCTAAACTTAGGGAAAATAAAATATTAATGTGTATTAATATGAAACTGTGTTAGAATAGTCCAAAAGACATGGATCAAGCCAGATTTAATCTTAGCCGTTGATTAGGGACTTAATCTCGGTCGTTGATTTGTCAATGAGAAAAGTATAAGAGGCTTGAGGGACACTTGGAGGAGACACTGAGGAAGACCAGTCGGTTCAATTTCTGTAGTAGGGTTTGCTGAGAAATTGAACCAGTGGTCTGGAGAGCAGTGAGGAGGCAGCAAGTACGGAGCAGAGAGACAGGAGATCAACGCAGAGGCAGAAGAGTCAGACGTAGGGTCAAAGAAAGCCATGCAGAGGCAACAGAGTCTGTGCAGAGCCAACAAGGCCTGCGTCATCCATGCAGAGGCTGCAGGAGTGACGCAGAAGGCCAGAGAGGTTGCGCAGAACCTCAGTAGGCTGACGCAGAGGTCAGTAAGGCCTACGCTGGGTTCAGAAGAAGTGCTGGAAATTCTTTCAGTGGGTAAGCTAGTTTGGCACCTTGTTGTACTAGAAAATTGCTGAATAATAAAATCCTCCCTTGCTGCACCGATTTTCCCACATTGGGTTTTTTCGAGGGCATTAGTCCAAAATAACTGTGTCAATTTGTGCATATGTTTGTTTCTGTATTACAATGTGATATCTGCAACAATATTTATTTTAATGTTTGTTGAAGTAATTTCATGAATAACTTATGATGAAATAAGTAGGAAAAGTAAATCAGTTGCTGTAGTGATAGAATTTTCACATGGTATCAGAGCAAGTAATCAGAAACAGAAAGGGAAAATCAGTGATGGGTTGAGACCACGATGTAGAGGCATCCACCTCAGGGTACTCACGTAGATTTTCAGAAGATTGCACAAGAGAGAGATTTCGATTTCTCTATGTTGGCTTCCAGGTTGGAAGAAGAAGTGGCGTGCATGACTAGTGCTGCATCATAAGAAGTATGGTTTATAGACAGTGAAGCCTCATGGCACATGATGGGAATCAGGGATTGTTTCTTAGAATATCAAGAAGAGAAGATGAACTTTCAAATTGCCATGGGGAACAAGGCAAAGTGTACTCCAGTAGGAATGGGTATCATAGTTTTTTAGACAAAACCGGGAGACCAGTTCCGTGCCACAAATGTGCTGCATGTACCAGGATTGGGGATGAACTTACTTTTCGTGTCACAACTATAAGGCAAGGGCTATGACATCTACTTCATCAAGGAAAAGGTATACGTCAAACACCCGAGCTGGAAAAAGAAAGTGTAGATCCGGATCAAAAGTAGTCGGTTGTATAGATTACAACTAGAATCTCCAATGGCACTAATAGGCAGTCATGGGGACAAGGACTTGAACGAACTATGGCACAGAAGGATGGGTCAATTGCACCATGGAGCTTGGAGAATTCTCAGAAGCACTGTAACAGGAGTTCCGGATCTCAGTATGGAACGAGATGATGTATGCTGGGGATATGCTTTAGGAAAGTATGCCAAGGCGGCATTTCCTAGGAGCAAACACAAGGCCAAGAGTGTACTAGGATTGATACACCTAGATATCTGTGGACCTATGCTCGTCAAAGCTCTCAGCGGTGTCGAGTATTTCCTTACTTTCATTGATGATCGCTTGAGGAAAATTTGGATTTATTTTTTGAAAACCAAGGATGAGGTTTTCTGTCGATTCAAGGAGTTCAAGGCTCTAGTGGAGAATCTGACTGGTAAGAAAATAAAAGTCTTGCGCTAAGATAATGGTGGAGAGTATGTCGATAAGGACTTCACTGATTATTGCGCTAAGAAGGGCATCAGAAGAGAGTGGACAACTCCCTACAATCCGAAGAAGAATGGGTAGCAGAAAGGAAAAACAGGACTATTGTAGAAGCAGCTAGGGCCATGCTGTATGATCAGGATATGCCAAAATTCCTGTGGGCAGAAGCATGCAACACAACTGTCTACGTTCAGAGCAAGACTCCTCATCGGGCATTTGGCAAAATTACTCCAGAGAAAGTCTTCACTAGGAAGATGCCTGAAGTTAGTCATTTCAGGATATTTGGGAGTTTAGTATATTGCCGCATACCCGAAGAAAAGAGGTAGAAGCCGGATCAGACTGCAGAAAAGGGGTATCTGGTGGGATATACCGAGAACGCGAAGGCATGTAGAATCTATCTTCCAGGGAGCAAGAAGGTAGTAGTACGACGAGATGTAAAGTTCATGGAGGACAAAGCTTTCAGAAGATCTCGCGAAATGCCTTCCTAGGAGCAGTTGAAAGAGGATCCGTTGGTCATGCCTCTTCAACCAACAGAAGTGAAGAATTCTTCCTCAGGTCAGGAAGATTCTTAGGATGAGGAGGAGGAGCGAACAGAAGCACCTACTGGCAGAGGAAGAACCAGCAGGGAACTTAGTCAGATTTTGCGTGATGCAGAGAACTTCATCGAAGAGCCAAGGAACAATAAGAGGGAGCGAAAACAGCTAGACAGGTATCAGGCGTTAATAGCTTAGGATGGGGAGCCTGCCAGTTTCAAGGAGGCAGCACAGCATCAGGTCAGGCTAGATGCGATGGTGGAGGAGTATAACTCCATAATGGTGAACGATGTTTGGGAGGTGGTGTCAAGGCCTCAAGACAGATCTGTGGTCGGTTCAAGATGCTACTAGATCAAATATGCTGCGGATGATAGTGTTGAAAAATATGAGGCCGGGTTTGTGGCTAAGGGGTATGCTTAAAAGGAAGGGATTGACTATGAGGAAACCTTCGTCTTGATAGCTAGGTATACATCTATTAGGACCGTGATATCTCTTGCAGCCCAGATGGGATGGGAGATCCATCAGATGGATGTCAAGACGACATTTTTGAACGGGGTAATAGAAGAAGAGGTATACATTAAATAGCTAGAGGGCTTTGAAACTCATGACTAGAAGTCTTATGTATGCAGACTGAAGAAAGCCTTTTATGGGTTGAAGCAGGAACCAAGAGCGTGGTATGGTCGAATAGATCGCTACTTGTAGAAGATGGGATTTGTCAAGAGTGACGTGGATCCGAATCTTTACTATCTGGTCGTAGAGAAAGAGCCACTTATCTTAGTATTATATGTGGATGATCTCTTCTTGACAGGATCATCTAGACTCATTGAGGACTGCAAGAAGAATCTAGCCACAGAGTTCGATATGAAGGATCTGGGACGAATGCACTACATCCTAGGGTTGGAAGTTTGGCAACAGAAAGGAGAAATCTTCTTTGGGCAAGGGAGGTATGCTACAGAAATATTGAAAAGGCTCGGGATGGGAGACTGTAGACTTATGGCTACGCCAATGATCACCAACTGTAAGAAGATTGATGCATCAGAAGACAAGGATGTCGATCCCACCCTATACTGACAACTCAAAGGGTCCCTGATGTATCTAGTCAATACCAGGCCAGATATTTGTTACGCTATCAACACCCTCAGTCATTTCATGGTGGAACCAAAGAGGGTGCACTAGGCAGCAGCCAAACACGTTCTCAAATATTTATAGGGAACAATTGATTATGGGCTCTTATACACCAAGGGGAAGGATATCAGGTTGAGTGGATTTACTAATGCAGATTGGGTAGGAAGTTCAATGGATCGGAAAAGTACCTCTGGGTACTTTTTCAACATTGGATCAAGAATGACCTCCTCGCATAGTAGGAAACAAGAGTCCATGGCTCTGAGCTCGTCTGAGGCAGAATATATGGCAACAAGCATAGCTTCGTGTGAGGCCATATGTCTTAGAAAACTGCTGGTAAATCTATTCAGAAGAAATATAGAGGCGACTAGGATCATTTGTGATAAACAGAGTTGCATCAAACTCTTTGAGAATCCAGTATTCCATGATAGGTCGAAGCATATTGATATCCGGTTTCACTTTGTTAGAGACTGTGTCCAACGATGAGCTATATAGTTGAGCTACACTCCTACAGGAGAACAAGTGGCAGATATGCGCACCAAGCCCCTTGGAAAGTCAAAATTTGACTACTTCAGGGAAAATATGGTGATGGTAAAGAACCCCTTTCAGAAGTAGTGTGTTAGCAGCACGAATGAAGAGGGAGTTGCAATGTTGGAAGAAAGACTAGTAGCAGCACAAATGCAGAGGGAGTTGCAGTGTGGATGCACTGTTGGGAGAAAGGACCAGCAGTAGCATGAATGCAGAGGGAGCTGTCGTACAGATGCAGCAGTGGTAGTAGCAGATTCATGGGCAGCAGTACAGGATGCAACAATGCAGAGCATGTTGGGCAAGGAGGCTTAACATCAACACAGGGACCGATGCTGGATGATCAGGGTGATACTCAGTGAGGAGTATTACTAGAGCACAATCCTTGCTAAGAGGGAGTGTTGATTTGGGGTAGCATCGGATGTTCTTTAGCCACGAAATTTGGTGGAGAGGTTGGGGCACATGAGATCTCCAATACCTAGAAAGGGTTTGGGCAGATTCTAAACAGTTCAGGAGATATTAAAATAATTAATATTTTTAATGGAGTCCCTAAGTCTAAACTTAGGGAAAATAAAATTTTAATGTGTATTAATATGAGACTGTGTTAGAATGGTCCAAAAGACATGGATCAAGCCAGATCTAATCTTAGCCTTTAATTAGGGACTTAATCTCGGCCTTTGATTTGTCAATGAGAAAAGTATAAGAGAAGGCTTGAGGGTCACTTGGAGGAGACAGTGAGGGAGACCGGTCATTTCAATTTCTGGAGTGGTGTTTGTTGAGAAGAGGCAGAAGAGTTAGATGTAGGGCCAGAGGAAGCCACACAAAGGCAGCAGAGACTGCGTAGAGCCAACAAGGCCTGCGTCATCCACGCAGAGGCTGCAGGAGTGACACAAAAGGCCAGAGAGGCTGCGCAAAGCCTCAATAGGCTGACGCAGAGGGTTTTAGGTTGACTGAGAGGGGTTTGAGGCTGACACAGAGGTTAGTAGGGCCTATGCTGGGTTCAGAAGAAGTGCTGGAAATTTGTCTTGCAATGGGTAAGCCAGTTTGGCACCCTGTTGTACTAGAAAATTGTTGAATAATAAACTCTTCCCTTGTTGCACTGGTTTTCCCACATTGGGTTTTTCCGGGGACATTAGTCCAAAATAACTGTCAATGTGTGCATATGTTTGTTTCTGTATTACAATGTGATATCTGCGACAATATTTATTTTAATGTTTGTTGAAGTAATTTCATGAATAACTTATGATGACATAAGTAGGAAAAGTAAATCAGTTGCTGCAGTGATAGAATTTTCACACTCCATGGTGTTATACTTCAACTCAGACCCTTTAAGGGACCTACACATAAAAGCAATGGGTTGCTTATTCCCTTCATTATTCTTTTGAAGCAACACCCCAACAATAGTATCTTTGGATGCAAAAGATAAAATCAAAAACTCCTTTGAATAATCAGGGCTTATTAGAATAGGTGCATTGACAATAGAATCCTTTATTTCCCGAAAACCTTTTCTACCCTCATTTCCCCAAACAAACTTAACATCTTTCTTTAAGAGGGTTTGGATGGGTTTGACAATCTTAGCATATTTTGGACTGAACCTTCTAAGGAAATTAATCTTTCCTAAGAAGGATTGAAGGGTTTTAATATTATGAGGCAAAGGAATCTTTTGAATAGCCTCAACTCTTTCAAGGTCAATCTTGATCCCATCCTTTGAAATGATGTGACCAAGAAACTTCCCTTCAGTCACTCCAAAAATAGATTTAGCAGGATTTAAGGATATTCCATACTCTCTACACCTATCGAAAATTTTCCTTAAGTGGCCTATATGGGAAATTCCATTTTTAGAAAAAACAGTTAAATCATCTTGATAGATCTCAATAAATTTCCCAATTAGACCCTTAAAGGCATAGTCCATAGCCCTTTGAAAAGTTGCTCCAACATTCATTAATCCAAAAGGCATCCTCAAATATTCAAAAACACCCCATGGTGTGGTGAATGTTGTCTTATGTCTATCCTCCTTCTTCACCAAGACTTGGTTGTATCTTGAAAATCCTTCGAACAAAGACATCATTCCAGATCCTGTTACCCTTTGCAATAATGTTTCCATATTAGGTAAAGGGTAATTATCTTTTTTAAAGGCTAAATTAAGATTTTGAAAGTCTACACGCACCCTGATTGATCCATTCTTCTTCCTCACAATAACCAAGTTTGAACACCACGTGGAATGCCTAGTGTGAGCAATAATACCAGCCTGAAGCATCTTTTGCAATTCCTTTTGCATTAATGGGGCTAAGTTAGGATTGATTTGCCTATGTTTTTGCCTAAAGGGTTTGACATTTTCATCCTTAAGAGGGATCGTATGTTCCATAACATCTTCCCTATAACCTTTCAACTCATCATATGAAAAAGCCAAAACATCTCTATATTCATGAAGTAAATTTATCAGATTCTTCCTTTCTTGCTCATTGGTACCAATATTCACTTCAATGAATTCCGTTGGGTCAATTTTCTTATCATCTTTTCTCTTTGATGCATCATGTCTGTCAAACACTTGCTCCAAGGCTACACGTTCCCTAGGAGTGGGATTTGTCACCACATTACACTCCTCATAATCACATCCTTCCTCTTTGTAGCCAACCTTAATTTCAGAAAATTCCTCCATGTTATTTAAAAACGAACCAGTTGGCTTTCATCATTAAAGATTTTCCAATGCTCTAGATTATCAAGAACTGATGGGCTAAAGATAATCTCCATCTTAATTTTATCATCCACCAAGTTCTCCAAGCTGTAATGTAGATGCAACAACAACTAGCTCATCAGCTTGTTTATTTCCTTCCCTAGGAATTGCTTGAAGGTCTAATGCATCAAAATATTCCATATTATCTCAAACAACATTTTGATACTCTTTAATCTATCATTCTTGCATGCAAATTGATTCTTAGTTTGAAGAATGACTAGATCAGAATCCCCCTTGATACTAAGCAACTTCATCCTCAAGTCTTTTGCCAACTCAAGACCCACCAATAGAGCCTCATACTCTGCTACATTGTTGGTTGCATTGCATTACAATCTATAGGCAAACTTGAAGATGTGACCAAGAGGGGAGGTAAGGACAATTCCAGCACCCTTACCATACCTAGAATGGGCACCATCAAAATTCATATGCCAAACTCCATCTTTCTTACAATCAACTTCCTTCTGCAAAGGAGGAAAAGGATTAGCTAGGATAGCATAATTTCCCAAGTTATCAGATTCATACACAATTTCATTATGAGGCTCCTTGGGATTTTCTATATGAAACTTTCTCTCCAGTTCCTTGTCCAATCTAACCATGATGTCGTCACTATTAGGGATGGTAGCATAACTTAAATCCATTTGGAAACTACCTCGAATATCAGCTCCCCACTTTCTAGACAATAACAACACCCCCCCCCCCCCAAAGCATCAGGCACATCAATCACCGCAAAATCCATGGTGATCATAATGTCAGGATGTACAACTAAGTAGACTTGAAGATCTTTTATCAAACCACACACTTCAATAGTCTTTGAATCCATTGCACAAATGTTGTGGTAGGATCTAGAAATCCTCAAATTTCACTGATTCATGACTTTCTTGGTGATGACAGAAGATGATGCCCCAGAGTCAAACATACAATTGTGTAAAAGCATTCCATTGACCAACATAGTGATGAAAAAAGGTTGGTGGTCCCTGTTATCTCTACACATATCACTACTTTGTAGAGTGATAGGGGTATCCTCGTATCTATCCTTAGAAAAATTAGACATTTCTTTTCCATTGGGAGCATCAATGGCTTTCAACAATTTATATCTTTGGGAGGGAATCTTCATGATTTCAGTGATAGGAACTAAAATCTTAGCATTATTAATCCATCCTCCCAAGTCAATATTCAACTTCGATGTGGGTGGAGTGAAAGTTTTACTATGATTTCTTTCTTTATTCTTTCCCCTTTCCTTATCCTTGGCTATCTCTAAAATCTGAGTTGATGAAGGCTTCTCTCCATATAATTCAGTGATCCTATCCAAATCTTCAAAATTATTTATACTATAGGAGGATGGAGACTTTTTATTTACCTTCTGACTACTTTCCATAACTTCCATCCAATTTTCCAAGGACAAATGATGCTCTTTTCCAACTACATTGATTTGTTCACTTGTTCCCATCATATCTCCTTCTAGGATCCTTCTTGCATAAGGACAAGTGAGTTCATCATATATGTCATCGCAAGGTCTACAATAAGGCATGGAATCATCAACTAAGTTTGTAGACTCGAGTGGATTAGGTGGCCTATGGTCATTGGGAGGTCATCTCTTTTGCCATCTATCATTTCCTCTATTTGGGAATCTCCCACCTTGATTTCTTTTCATGGCCACTAATTGATTTTGGATAGCATTGATTTGACTGGTGTGATTTGCCTCCATACTCTTGATGAGTTGGGTTAACTCCTTAATAGGATCACATGTAGTCTCTTCTTTGGCCTTGCCTTTGGAATCATTCGGTTTCGATGGCCCTCTATTGAAACCAGGAATTTTAGATTTTCCTAATTGCTTTCTAGCCCTTTCTATCTTCAAGGCTTCAGATTGAGCTACACTCAGATTCGTAGGCTCCTTCCTCCTCAACTCATAGGCAGTGTCAACCCCAAAAGCATCTGGATATGAGCATAAAAGAAATTCATCAGGAAGTTTAACAGTAGCAGGCATGCTTTTTACTAATTCATTGAATCTCTTGTTAAACTCCTCCATGGTTTCATTCTCATTTTTCTTCATGTTGCTAATGGCATTGATCAAATGCCTATTTTCCTTCTTCTCTCCAAACTTATCTAAAAATGCAGTTAGAATGGCTTGTAAAGAGTTATATGAGTTAGCAGGTTGCTCAGTGAGCCAATCAAGAGCATCATTTTCTAAAGATAAAACAAAAAGTCTCATCTTCACATCCTCATAATTAGCAGTGTTACACCATTTAAAGATACACACATTAAAGTTTTTCACATGTGATGTAGCACTAATGGCATTGTTACCTTGAAAGGAAGACAACTTTTCAATAGCCTTGTTAGGGATATTGTGAGGATAGCCATTTATGTTAGTGAAGTCGCAAGGAGCAAAAAGATCATTCATGATGCTAGGTTCTACTTGTTCTTGAAAAAGCAAATGAATATCAGAAATAGCCTCTTGCAGAAGACTAGCAAGAGCTATACTACGAGAAAGTCTATTCAACCTCTTTCTAAAAACCCTTTCAGGATTAGGAGAGGGGCTAACTAGACCACTTGAATTTCTCAAGTAGAGACTCTTGCAAAATTTGGATTGAGTGGAGTTGGCACTTGAGCAAGACTCTAAATCTAAAGTTCAAAAATGTTAATGCCAAAAGGTTAGTCGATTTCTTAGGTAAAAGAAAGCTTGTCCTTGGCAACGACGCCAAAAATGTTGACCCTGCCGCCTGCACCTACCTACAAGTCAGTGAGAAAAGCCTTCAACCCCACAAGGTGTGGTTGGTGGCAGGGAGCTCAGGGAAGGGGCTGTCACACTAATCACGACTCTCTCCGTTTGAGCTATCTCCTAGGTTAGCTAAGGGGGGTGGTCCCTAATGAAAATTAAAGTTAAAAAAGATGTGAGTGTCTAGGAGAATAGTTAGAGTTAAATACATTATTTCTTTAAGATTTATAAGCAAAACTGATATGAGCAATAACCATAAACACATAAGATAAGCATGAAATACATAAACAACCAGTGCCTTCAAAATATTGCTCTTTAAGAAATGAAATTGTTTTGTTTTTTTGCTTAGAGTGAACTGAAATGCTTTCAAATGAAAGCCCAAATAAACTTGGACTTGAGTTTCCAAATGGAAAAGGGTTACTTAGCTTATGCTTTATCTCGCTTTTTTCAAACTTGAATTGCCTCCAAGAACACTTGTAAGAAAGCAAGCAGAAGAATTAGCATGCAAAAGAAATAGGGCCTCAAATGCTGGATAAACCAATACGCGCACAAATGAAAGAAGAAAATATATGATAGTTTTCAAGATGGAAAAGAAGCAAAGGGCTCATGAAACCCCCTCCTAAATAAATCTCTTGATGTCTTATGAGATTGTTGGCTTGAACAACTTGTGAGATCTTTGATATCCTTGTAGGTGACTATTCCAACCGAAGAAGTCCTCACATTCCAATAGAGTTGGCAACCTATCCTTTGAACACAAAAATGCCTGCAAACCAATTGTTAGTGCAAAAGAGACTTGGCATATAGAGGCCAAGTTGAGCTTGTCATTCAACCGAAAATAACAAGCTACAACAAGAGCACAAAATATACCAAGCCCAAAGGAGATTTGAGATAGCTGCAAATCTCTCCTCCTTAGACAATAATGCCCTCAGGCAAATGCACAAAAAACAACTAGATATCAATGTAAAATCAAATGAATAATAACATCAAATGAAACAGGTATACCTCATCAACCAAAGAATGCACCACAAGAGAAGCTAGTAACCCCAAAGACTTTTTTTATTTATATGAAAGATGAATACAAAATTCAGCAGAGTCTCCGCAAGCTCAACAACTCATCCTACGTGATCAAAGATGAGAGCCAAAGCTGATTTAAATAGGCAAATGGGAGTCAATCCCAATGTGAGTGCAAGTGACAAGTGGAAGGGTGAAGATCCCAAAGCAAAAAACAAATTTGCTAGTGGCTGCAAGAACTGTCCAAGTGCTGGAGATCACTGTTGTAAACTGCTCCCTAACTGGCTGTGTATATCTCCCTTGAGAATCAGCATTCATCCATTGGTAACTTGTGTGTGTCTCACTGCTGCCATGTGTATGAATGCTGGTGGAATGGGCAGACAACTCCTTAGTTGCTATAAACTCCAGTGCATTCCCAATGAATTTGTAAAAAAAAACATGGTGTGACACCTTGCAATTTGAACCAACAAACTGCTGTTCATAATTTTCATAGGTTGCTGTTTGACTGCGTGTTACTTTGCTGCATATCACCTGCTGCAAATACTGATTTGATGGGCTGCCAAGTGTGAAATCTGATGGGAAAAAAAGGGAGCACACTCCCACTGAAGTCTCAACAACCAAGTTCCACGAGTTCCTATGCCAAATCTACCTGTGGGTAGAGTTGCCAAACAGATCAGCATATGGATATTGCTAGTGTGTTGACTGATGTGTAAAATGCGTGGAAACCTGCCAGGAGTAATTAGCGTACAAGTGTATGGAAGTATGTGGAGACCAATCTCCACAAATCTCTCACCAAACCAATCTCATATCAGCGTTGATTTTCTGATTTAGCATGTGCGTTGAAACTTTACTTTGCCTGGCTGCGTGGAGTTCATTTGGCATGTGCATGAAACTTTAGCTTGGAATATACGTATACAATGGAAAATGAGTGGGGTCCATTCCTCACTCATATTACCTTTAACATTAGACTTTAAATTAAATCAAATCCACTTTTAAATAATTCATGGTGTCTCCAAACTTCATCGTGTTGCCTTGTTGATTGCTTTTTGACCACCCCTTGACTTGCTTTGACTTTGAGTTGTAATTGAGCTAGCGCCTTTTTGGTGGGCTCAATGTAACTGCCACATCACCTTTGAATTTCATTTGGAACTGCCATGTCATTTGGTTAACTTTCTTTGATTTTGGAAAAATTTAGAAATTTTTCCAGTTATTGAATTTTTCTCATTTTTTCTCATTTTTTGCCATTGTCACTAGGAAATTTGGCTTTTGAGGGACTATGAGTCATTTTTTGACCCTCAAAGTGGGTCCTAGGATAATGCTGGGTCTTTGAGGATGAATTTCGAGTAGTCACACACTCCATACATTTCCTAAGACCATTTATTTACATCATTACATCGAAAAAAATTAAAAACCCCCATTTTGTGGGAAATCTTTAATTATTAAAAAATCCTACTTAGACCTAGCCAAATTCCACGAGATTTTTTGTGTGATGTAGTATGGTACTATACATCGACTCTAGACACTAAGATGTGTAAGGGGCTCAACCTGCAAACCGTCACCCTGACTTTGGGGTAAAAATGAGTGAAGAAATCCAGAAAATTATCCGCCTCTGAAAAAAAAAGGGATAATTAACCAGATAAAAAAAACACTCCAAGGTGTACTTGTTTGCTGATCGAGTCTCAACATCCTAGGCCTGTTACAGATTCAAAAACTTATCATTACTAGTATCACTTATTATAATTCCCTGTAGGGTGTGGAATCTGGGTACAAGAAAGATGATGAGAAGATAGAAGTAGAGCTAAAAAACTCTGTTGACTAATGATATCTGATGGTACGTGTCCTTTGGATCATCCTTGGGCATGGAGTCTTCATATAATCATCAAGTGCCACTCCAGTGGTCAACAATACACATCACTATAGAAGCACTATCACACATCACTGTCATAGAGGCGCTATCACACATCACTATCATAGAGGCACTGTAACATATCATTGTCATAGAGGCACTATCACATCTGTCATAGAGGAACAACTAGGGACAATTGTCTGTGTCATATGTCACTGTTACATGAAACAAACATAACTGCAATACTCTCATTCATCTTTGTCACAAGACCAAATGTCACTGTCATGCATAACTGTCATATGCCATTGCCATACATCATCGTTATCAAGAGTCCTTATCATATGTCCATGCTATACGTTATCATTGTCGCTGTCATTATTGTACAACCCAAACGATACTAAGTTTTGGATATCCTTTTCAGCCCTCCTATATTTAGCCCTGTGCACACTGAAATAGGCCACGAATGTCATCAAAGAAACCGCTGATATTGGCCGAAAAAGGTCTGAGGAAGAAGGCCGCAGAGATCCACAAGAAGGCCACAGATATTCATAAAGAAAAGCCACAGGTAGGCCGCATGTAATCACAGAGATAGGGCTGTAGTAGGCCGCAGAAGATCTAGAGTAGAGGACCACGGAAAATGCCTCAAATAGCCACAGAGATGCCACAATTAAGGCCATAGAAAATGCCTTAGTCAGGGCTGCAGAAGGTGCCTCAAATAGCTGTAGAGATGGCCACCATTAGGCCGCAGAGACAACCACCAGTAGGCCAAAGAGATGGGCACAAGTAGGCCGCAGAGATGCTACTGTTAGGCCACAGAGATATGTCACATTAGGCTGCAGATGTAGCCCCCAATAGGCCACAGATGATGCTACCAATACGCCACAGAAGACACCTCCAGTAGGTCACAGAAGATGTGCCACAGAATTGTGAGTTGCACGTGACAAACGGAGAAGGATAGATGCCTATATGTAGTTGTTTCATCATAAGAAGGGACACAACCTTTGGGTTAGGCTGACTTGTAAATATTATGAGGTCGACTTGAATTTGGAGGGAAAACATAAATTCAAAATTGCTAATATATGTCTTGATATTGGAGCCGTCATGAATGCTTGCCCAAATAAATTGTCACATCAAATAATAATGAGAGGAGTGCCAAACACATTAATAATACTTTCTCTTGTATCCAATTGAATTCTCTTTGGGGTAGTTGGGTTTCTCTTTGGGAAATTCATCCCAAAGCTGCCAATTTTCAACAAACTGGCGCCCATGATACCTGCTTATCTGTCACAAAGCAATGGAGGTAAGTTTCCAAACACTTATTAGCAATTTCTGTTTGGCCATCTGTCTGTGAATGGTAAGCTGAACTCATATTTAGGGTTATCCCGGTTTTGTTTGCAAAATTCTTTCCAAAAGGACCCTTTATGTCTGTTACAATTTACAGCAAATGCAAGTTATTTTTTTTACACATTATATGTTATGTTGTATTTCTTCTTCTGTTTTATAATATGGTTTGATGTTGCTGGATTTTCTGACAGCTGAAGTTTGTGTCGAACAGGTGTTGAGAAAATTGTTGAAGGAGACCTTGTGTATTGTAAGGGAACTGAAGTTGATAAAAAGAGTCCAAGGGAACAATCCAAAAATGAAGCCAATGATGGCGATGCTGGATATGAGTTTGATGTTCTAGATGAAGCTTCTGAAAGTGATTTCTCTCAAGAAAGTCTTAAAGTAGCAAAGGTAAGATCACTGATATGAACTTTTGGTTCGAACATTGTTTATTTTGACAAGGCTCATAACATACTATCATATCCTTCTTGTTCGTTATTCTTGAGATTCAGGACATCCTGCGCATCAATGCTTAGATACTGATAGTGACTCTAAATCTCTGTATTATATGTGGGTTGGTTATCATTACTGGAAGTAATAGATGTCAAAAATCAAGGATGTTTACCTCCTTTTGTCTCATGATGCATTCACACGATATGGTTACAAGATTAGAATGCTTTGGTATGGATACATTGGACAAGGTAAGCTAGGAAAACATAAGATAATCTTATTAGTGTTCAACAAATGACGACTATAGTAGGTCAATGGGAATTCTGTGTACAATGATGTCGATATAAAGTGGGAGTGCCAATACTTCTATGAAAAGCAAGATTCAGAAGGTAAAGTATGGTCTAAGATAAATACTGAGAAAACAAACTCTTGGAGCAGAAAATTGCTATGAAAGAAAAATGTAAGATGGGAATGGATCCAAGATCTGGAATACAAATAATGATGCAAGCAGATTAGGGTCCTCTGGATCTGTCTCCCCTAAAATCCGAGGCTAAATGGAGAAAACTTTAGATAGAAGGTTGTCGAGGGGAAGCACTGGAGGAGGATCTGAACTGCACGCTGTGTTCTTCTCTAATTGGTCCACAACTTATTACCGGAGAATGCATTTCTTACCTATAATACTCTCTTTTTTTGTTATTTAAGCTTTAAGCTTAATCCTTAGTGCATGTTGCAGATTCTTTGTACAATCCCTTTCTATGCTTATGAATGTTGTAATGCCAGGTTCCATATGCCGTTTTTGTTACTCAAGAACAATTTTATATATTCTTCTTTCTCAATCTCATGCATCCATAGACAGAGGCATTGTAAGAGATAGATACTACAAGGATTTTAATGACTGCGTTCATTTTATGTAATTAAGTACATCTGCAAATTGAGTCTTATTTTATGTAAGATTGGTTTGAGATACTCTAGGCCCTTTCTTGATATATTTGGTACATTTTCCTCATTTTTGGTCATTTATGGGTATTAATACTATCCCTCTGTTTTCTTTATCACAAAAAATGATTCTCATTATTAGGCAGATTCTTCCATTATTTAAGTTACAATAAATGTTTTAAGTGGAAGCTTATAATTTTTTAGAAAGCTAGCAGGTAATCATATAAACATATTATTTATAATTTTATGTGTTATTTGTTTTTGGTGCATACTTTGCCATTGTCAATTTACAAAATTCTGTGAATTAGTTATAATTCTTGTTTTTTTACACAGAATGAAAAAGAAAGGAAGGAAGAATGAATGAAATAAAAACGTAATGATATTCACTATCGATCATATGTGATGACTTAGCATCACCCCTCTAGTCAAAATAAAGGGTCACCTGTTTAAATAAATGGTACATCAGCCTAGAATTTGGCTATCTAGTAGAAACTTTGCCTATGTGAGTAATGTGGAAGAATATATTTTATTTCTTTGGAGTTATTGAATAGATCGATGGTGGTGAAAAACAATGTGGTTGCAGTGAGCGGCAACTACTATTGTGGCTATAGCGATTAAACTGGTTTGATTAAATAATCTAGAATACTCGGCTTGTACACTGTAACGAACAAATTTCGAACTCAAAAGTTAAATACTCCAAAATACTTGGAATATGAAGATGTCCATTGAGAATACACATATATATAAAATGTATGAATGAGAATATGATTTCGTAACAACTGAGTGTCCCATAGACTAACGGTCATGAACAGTCATGTCCTTTAAGACATGCCGCCTCAGTGTACTAATCATTGTTAACTACTATTTAATTATTAATTATTTTCATTCATAATGTTGCCTTTCACTTTAGAAAAGCTTTGTCCTCGAAGCTTATTAATGAAACGACTTGATATATTTTTCTGTCTTGTAATGTCTCTGTTGGAAATATTGAGAGAAGGGTGAATCAATATTTTTTTTCAATTAGTATATTTTAATTTTTAGAGCATTACTTTCAATAAATTATCATCACACCACATGAACAATAAACAACACAATTCAACCATGCACAAACATCAAGATAGTAGACAACAGATTTTAGGTGGAAACCCTTCCGTGAGAAAAACCACCGAACGTTTCTTAATATTTGTCTTCAATAATTTACATCAATTATTTAGCTCCAACTTCCAAGATTTTCATCTCGAATTGAAGGAGGCTCCAACCCCCTAGTTTACAAGCTCCAACCTGAAGGATACTCCCACACCCTAGTCTACAAGCTGCAATTGAAAGGATGCTCCAATGCCCTAGCTTTATTAGCTTCCACTGAAAGGACGTTCCAATGCCCTATGCAGGCTCCAACCTACCCTATCACCACCCTGCTGGCTTGAAGTTTTCTTAGGCTCCGACCTAAAGGAGACTCTGCTCTCCTGACTTGTACCACCCTGCCACCCTGAAGATAGAAGATAAAGTTCGCCACAATCTCTGTCACTACATCAAACTACAGTCATCACTATCTATGCCATACAATCATTGCACTATGTGTTGTCCCATCAATAACAACCCCTAAGAAATTTTGGCCAAACAAAAACCTTAGCTATTCAAGCTCTGCTCAATGTACTCTCACTCCCTCTAGGCATTTAGTCTATACATAGTAGCAATTTACTCAACAATGCACAACAACAATACCATATGTGTTAAGTTTAGGTATGTTCTATGCTAGAGCAATTTATTTAAATTTTCATAGTTAGGAATCACATCAGCATTAAAGTAAACTGCAGATAGAACATAAATATAAATCGCAGAAGACAAGCCAAGACAAGAGGACACAAGATGTGGCGCCAGCCAGGGACAAACCCCAATGTGGGGAACCCTTGATCAATTCTTCTTTTATGTTCTTCAAAGTTTAGCAGAGAAAGTGAGAGAGATAGTACATTTACAATAGAAGTCTATATTTTGACTTATGATATCGCATGAGATCAGTTGAAGACATATTGCTTCAACTGATTCTCTGAGGTGACTCCTTCACCTATCATAGTGCTTCCTTTCGTCCATTTGCTGCACATCACCGTGTGACACCATGCTGTACTGTCACATGTGTTGAACCTAGATGACTGAGCTGCTCCTGCTCTCATCATCATGCTTATTTATCATGCCCATCATACTGCGTCATACATCATCATGCTGTCTCACACATCAGCATGCCGTCTTATCCATCATCATGCTGCTCATTCATCTTCATGCTGTTCCTTATTGAGATTACAACATAGATGGTTTCTACATATTCTTCAAACCTTGCAACTACACCTGCTGTAGATTATGTAACATCATGATATGAGACCGCTCATACTTGTCATCCTTTATTATGACTAAGATCACTATGCCGAGGTCATGAAAGTGCATTTTTGTGGGATCACTAGAATCCTTCTTATCATAATTATAAGTGGATTATGACTGTAGGCCGAGACAAAGAGTGTCACTTCAAGACTCTTGTCTTCACAAGTATGCCTGAGACCGTTATGTCTCCATGACTGTGTATAAGGTGTCTCCATGAATGAGTCTTCATGAAACTGCGTGATTGGAGTCTTTATGCCCTGATCTATGCTGCCAGATCCACTCTACACGGTAGCCTGATCTATGTTGCCAGATCCGCATACATCACAGGATGCCGAGAGCGTTAACGATTGCTGCGTCCTTCATGAAGCCATGACTGCACCTAAAACCATGGTGCAGTCAATACCCTACTACGGATTTGACTGTGGTTCTCTCTATATCGCTGTAGCTACCCTTTATGACTGCAACTATCCTTTATGACTACGGCTTCCTTCATATCACAACGGCTATCCTTTATGAGTTTGGACAGCGTATTATACTTGCGTTTTGGGCTGCATAGGACAACGTATTATACTTGCGTTTTGGGCTACATACGAAAGCGTATTATACCTGCGTTTTGAACAACGTATTATACCTGCGTTTTGGAAAGCGTATTATACTTGCGTTTAGGGCTGTTTGGACAACATATAAATGTAGTTCATCACTGCGTTTAGAGTAGTAAGATCTCCCTTAACTGCGGCTGTGGATAGACCCTTCTTCTTGCTGCGTATAGACTTCTTCATGACCATTGCTTTTGTGTTGTAGATCTAGGGTATTATTTGTACATAGGCCAGCGTATCGTCTATGTGTTCTTCCTTCTCCAAAAACCCAAGACATGGAGAGGAGATCACACATTAGGAGGATGTATATTACAAATGATTTCAAGTCCTCTGTATTTATACTAAAACGTAGATGATGGATAGACATGTCTATTGGGCTTCTCAGCCTACTCAAGTTGCTGGCCAACTTGACAATTTATTTTATAACATAAATAAATTCATAACTTCATAAATACTTATCGGAATCGGATGATCTTTAGATCAAACCTACACCTCTCGATGAGAGGGATCCAATAAAAATATCAGCTGCCATAAAGAAGATGACCCACTTGGAGTTTGGCCCTAGTTGCCAATTTTAACACTCGCTCTCGACTAGGGAGAACTCCATTCCCTGATCCATATGTCCGACTGTACTATCTTCGCCATTAGTGCCCTGCACTGCTCTGCTCGGCTTAGCTCAGCTCAGTTCGGCTCAGCTCAGCTCAGCTCTGCTGGCTCTGCTCAGCTTTTTTGGCTTTGCTCTGCTGCTATGCTCAGCTTTACTCAGCTCTGCTGGCTCAGCTCAGCTCTGCTCTGCTCAACTGGCTGTGCTTTCCTGCTCCACTGGCTTTGCTCAATTCTGCTGGCTCTGCTCAACTCTGCTGGCTTTGCTCAACTCTGCTGGCTCTGCTCAGCTCTGCTGGCTTTGCGTAGCTCATCTCAACTCTACTTAACTTAGCTCTATTGAGCCATGAAGAAGAAGAATTGATCGAGAATGTGTCATACCATTCTCCACTGACCCAAAGTCAGTCTCATAGTGCGTACCACTGGTCCCAGACCAGTCTCAACCGACCTAAAGTTAGCGTCATAGTGGGTTCTACTCCTACCACTAGGCCCAGACCGGTGTCATCAGTCTCAGAGAGTGTACCACTGGTCCCAGACTAGTCTCAACTAACTCGAAGTCAACGTCATAGTATGTACCACTCTCATTGGTCCCAGACCAGTCCTCCACTAACCCGAAGTCAGTCTCAGAGTATCTACCACTGGTCCTAGACCAGTCTCAACCGACCTGAAGTCAGCGTCATAGTGGGTACAACTCCTACAGCTGGTCCCAGACCAGTATCATTGATCCCAGATCAATGAAGGTCATCCTAGCATAGGGAGTACAGAAGATACAACGATGCGTCCATCGGTACTACTATGGTCCCTATACTCATTTCCCTGCTCATTGATCAGATGAGAGGTACTTCCCATGAGTCCCAGACTGCATGGGTAGGATGCCTTGACAGGAGAACTAATCAATCCTGTCTTCACAAGAGAACTAATCATCCTGCTACACAATTTTCATGGAGAACACATCATCTAGACCTCACAGGAGAACTAATCATCCTGCTACACAATCTTCATGGAGAACACATCATCTAGACCTCATAGGAGAACTAATCATCCTGCTACACAATCGTCATGGAGAACACATCATCCAGACCTCACAGGAGAACTAATCATCCTGTTACACAGGAGAGCGAATCATCCTGCTACACAAGAGAGCGAATCATCCTGTCCCACAAGAGAGCGAATCATCTTGTCCCACAAGAGAGCGAATCATCTTGTTCCAGTGCGCACCACCAGGGGAGGGTGAGTCACCCTGCAGTCGTATGTTGCTCCAGTTAGAACCGCAAGCCCCAGAGCTCCCAGAGCTCAATGTATGCAACATGCAGGACCCTTTTACGAGGGTCTCTCGACGACTCCAAGTTGTTCAGGAAAATCACACATTTGATCTTTCCCTGGGGTTTTGACAAAGTGTAGCGACCTGTACATCATCTCAGTGCGATGGAGCCTCCTTGCTCATCGACTTACCATATCCCAGATAAGGCAGTATCTGATGTCTATCTGCTGGAGCAATCATCGAATACGGGATTCCTCAATAATTGAATCCCACCTTTGGTTGTCACAGAGAATCATAGTGGTATTCATCATGTGTACAAACAACTCACTGAAGAGCTTCCACAACTAGGTAGCTTCATACGAGATCATACTCGTAGTTATGTATCCGGTCTCGGCGGTGCTTATAAAAACCAACTTCTGCTTCCTGCTCATCCATGATATCGAAGCAAAATCCAAAGAGAACCGGCATAGAGAAGTTCTCTAGTGTTCCTCCACACTACCTGCCCAGTCAACATTCGAATAATCATCTAGTTTCATATTTCTGGCAGTGTATCTCAATTCATGAGAGATTGTGCCCGAAAGATATCTCAGAAGTTTCAGTGAGGCTCAACCAAATATGAGCTCACCATGCTAACCGCAAAACATATGTTCGGAAGGAAGTTCACCAAGAACATCAACTCGAATGAGTTTATGAGACTCAGAGGCGTTTCCCAAATCTGGTCTGACATCACTACCATATAACTTCTGAAAGTTGAGATCCTCAAGGTAGTCACAGGTTTGTAGTTTATCATTCCACATCCAGAATCCAACTCCCTCTTACTTCTGCAAGTGAGAGGGTCTGCACCTGTTTGAAATAGGTTGTCCTCAGAGGGTGCTTGGTATGAGAGGTCTATCATCCACAACCTTCGGATGGTTTGGATCGGTTTCACTCCTAGTGAATCTCAACTTCATCAGACAGCTATCGATCCTCTCATACTACGCCCGAGGTGTTTTTCTTCAAGCCATAGAGGGCTTTCTTCCACCTGCATATGTGAGATTCCTGATTATCAATCTCAAATCCCTCGGGTTGTTTCACACCTGTGGACCTGCTACATGAAGGGAATGGTCCCCTTGTAATATTTTCCTTCGGTACATCTCAGACATGTACTTTCATGCTCTTTTTGAATTCAGGCATCTCTGTCGCCATTTGACTCACAGACCTTCGGTGCTGTGTCAATGGACATGGTCCCCAGTGGACTTCCTGCAACTTGATACAACCCTGAACTCAAAAACATCTTTGAAAAATCTATTTTCAAACACATACCTTTCCATTGATGAGTGCCACCTTGAAACCTTTGACTTCCATTTTTGAGATGGACACCAAGTTCTTCTTGCGATCAGATACATAAAAGAGATTCTGGGGTTCCTTGCTTTCTTTGAAGAGTCGACCATTTCCTTGATGACTTGCATTACCAGTCATTCCTTGGAATGATTGTTATCTTCATCAAGAGATGTGTCTTTGCCATTCAGACACTCCTTCGTATGATGGCTGAACTTATTGCAACCAAGGCATCTGCTTTTTCTTCCACCCTTAGATGTGTACTTCCCAATGAAGTGATCTTTACGAAGGCCATCAGAAACTTCTGCTGTGCCATTCTGAGAATATTCTCTGCTTCCACTTCACCCTCGGTGAATTTGAAAAGGGATGAGGAACCCATTGATCCTTTTGTCCTTGTCCCAACTGTGTTTGGTGATTGCTTTTTCACTCTTGCTTGGGCATTGTCTTCACCTCAGCTTTGATCCCATGTTAAGTTTAGGTATGTTCTATGCTAGAGCAATTTATTTAAATTTTCATAGTTAGCAATCACATCAGCATTAAAGTAAACTGCAGATAGAACATAAATATAAATCGCAGAAGACAAGCCAAGACAAGAGGACACAAGATGTGGCGCTAGCCAGGGACAAACCCCAATGTGGGGAAACCCTTGATCAATTCTTCTTTTATGTTCTTCAAAGTTCAGCAAAGAAAGTGAGAGAGATAGTACATTTACAATAAAAGTCAATATTTTGACTTATGATATCGCATGAGATCAGTTGAAGACATATTGCTTCAACTGATTCTCTGAGGTGACTCCTTCACCTATCATAGTGTTGCCTTTCGTCCATTTGCTGCACATCACTATGTGACACCATGCTGTACTGTCACATGTGTTGAACCTAGATGACTGAGCTGCTCCTGCTCTCATCATCATGCTTATTTATCATGCCCATCATACTGCATCATACATCATCATGCTATCTCACACATCAGCATGCTGTCTTATCCATCATCATGTTGCTCATTCATCTTCATGCTGCTCCTTATTGAGATTACAACAGAGATGGTCTCTACATATTCTTCAAACCTTACAACTGCACCTGCTGTAGATTATGTAACATCATGATATGAGACCGCTCATACGTGTCATCCTTTATTATGACTAAGATCACTATGCCGAGGTCATGAAAGTGCATTTCTGTGGGATCATTGGAATCCTTCTTATCGTAATTATAAGTGGATTATGACTGTAGGTCGAGACAAAGAGTGTCACTTCAAGACTCTTGTCTTCACAAGTATGCCTGAGACTGTTATGTCTCCATGACTGTGTATAAGGTGTCTCCATGAATGAGTCTTCATGAAACTGCATGACTGGAGTCTCTATGCCTTGATCTATGCTGCCAGATCCACTCTACACGGTAGCCCGATCTACGTTGCCAGATCCGCATACATCATAGGATGCCGAGAATGTCAACGATTGCTGTGTCCTTCATGAAGCCATGACTGCACCTAAAACCATGGTGTAGTCAATACCCTACTACGGATTTGACTATGTCTCTTTCTATATTGCTACAGCTACCCTTTATGACTGCGGCTATCCTTTATGACTGCGGCTTCCTTCATATCACAGCGACTATCCTTTATGAGTTTGGACAATGTATTATACTTGTGTTTTGGGCTGCATAGGACAACGTATTATACCTGCGTTTTGAACAGCGTAGTATACTTGCGTTTTGGACAACATATTATACCTTCGTTTAGGGCTGTTTGGACAACGTATAAACATAGTTCATCACTGCATTTAGAGTAGTAAGATCTCCCTTAACTGTGGCTGTGGATAGACCCTTCTTCTTGCTGCGTATAGACTTCTTCATGACCATTGCTTTTGCGTTTTAGATCTAGGGTATTATTTGTACATAGGCCAGCGTATCCTCTATGTGTTCTTCCTTCTCCAAAAACCCAAGATGTGGAGAGGAGATCATACATCAGGAGGATGTATATTACAAATGATTTCAAGTCCTCTGTATTTATACTAAAACGTAGATGATGGATAGACATGTCTATTGGACTTCTTAACCTACTCAAGTTGCTGGCCGACTTGACAATTTATTTTATAACATAAATAAATTCATAACTTCATAAATACTTATCGGAATCGGATGATCTTTAGATCAAACCTACACCTCTCGATGAGAGGGATCCAATAAAAATATCAGCTGCCATAAATAAGATGACCCACATGGAGTTTGGCCCTAGTTGCCAATTTTAACAATATGCAAGTAGCAACAACATTACAATACAAGGCATTAATAATCTCTCTGCGATACCACTGTCAGCATCTACCTTTGAACCTTGATTACCCAATGTCTTGCAATTTCCAATTTGGATCCGAAGTAACTATATAGAACGATATATCAAATTAAGTGTTCTATAGTTCGATTTTTTTAGGTTCCCTACTACAAAATCAGCCTATACCACTGTCAACATCCATCTTTGAACCCTTATTGCTTAACGTCTTCCAATTTCCAATTTGGATCCAAAGTAACTATATAGAATGATATATTAAATTAAGTGTTCCACAATTTGATTCTTTCAGGCATCCTTCTACAAAATCAATGTTTTTAGTGTCAGTGGTACAAAATGTATAATTTCAACCTCTTATTTGATGAACAAAATGAAGACTTGCTAGAAAACAAAAATGGTTTTCGACCCCTGACCTCGACGAGATGACTCTCTTCCATTTCAAATTATGATGTGTAAAGTTGTTTGACATATAGTTGTCTTGGCTTACTTTTATTGTGGGTATTGTTGAAAAATGTGTAACTAGGTTTGGTCTTCATAAATATGAAATGTACTTTTGATTCTTGAATATTGTAAAATGAAAGAAAGATTATTATTGCTATTTTAGAGCATGGGTTTCATGCTCAAGGTCTTTTATTTTAGAGATCAAGCACCCATTGAGTGCTTCTATGGTTTGTCCTAGGTCAAGAAGTCAAAAGAGTCATTGTTATAAGTTGAAGGCCCCATTAAGCACATTGTAACTTGTACAATAATTATCTTTATATTTAAAGTGTCAAAATACCCTTCAAGACCATTTCAACCTGCCAACTAAGAAATCTGTTATGAATAAATATATAGGAAATAATGTAAATGACAATAATCATAAATAATTATTAGTTAATTAGTATTTAGGTTGAAGAGGCATGTCTAAATGGGACATGTCTCTCCATGAAGAGACACATTCTTGGTATATAAGAAAGCCTCTCATTCCCATTGTAAGACTGAGGAAGTACACACAACTTCGTAAATGTCAATGTTGCAAAAAGACTGAACATTTTTGCTTACCCAGTAGCAGATTAAGTTATGGTAGTAGATGGGAAATGTATAGATGGAGTAGGCAAGTGCCATAAGGTTAAGTTGCAATTAAGCGAATATGCAATGGAGTCAAGTTTCTATATAGTTCCCCTAGGAGGAGTAGATGTCGTTTTAGGGGTACAATGGTTACGAACACTAGGCACGTATTCAGCAAATGACATAAAGCAGTTCATTAAATTCAAGTAGGATGGAAAGAAAAATAAGTTGTTTGGGTTTCAAGCACCACCAACTCAAGTCATCTCCGCTCAGCAGATGAAGAAACTTATTCGCAAGGGGGCACCAACATTTGTCGCACAATGTCAGTAGTTGGAGTTATTATTAATAGAAGGGACCCACCATCCATCAAAAATTTCATCCTTATTCAGAAATACGAGAAGGTTTTTCAAGATCTACCAATGAAGTTACCCTCTGAAAGGCAAATTGAACACATTATCGAAGTCAAACCAGACTCAACACCAGTAAGCATTAAGCCATATCGTTACCCCCATCACCACAAGACAAAAATAGAACGCTTAATACAAGACTTGCTGAAGCATGGAATTATTACGAAATTAGAAGTCCATACGCTGCACTCGTAGTATTGGTCAGGAAAAAGGATGGATCCTTTTGATTATGTATAGATTACAAAGGTTTAAACATAATCATTATTAAACATAAGTTTCCGATTCTGTTCATTGATGAAATGCTAGATGAACTACACAGTGCATAATACTTTTCCAAATTAGATCTAAGATTAGGCTACTACCAAATACAAGTAAGACTAGAAGACGTCGAAAAGACAACATTCAGGACTCATGAAGGGCATTATGAGTTTAAGGTTATGCCATTTGGATTAACAAATGCGCCAGCCACCTTCCAAGCAACCATGAATGAACTTTTTCACCCATATATGCGAAAGTTTGTATTAGTTTTCTTCGATGATATTTTGGTCTACAGTAAGACGGGGAAGCAACATCTCAAGCACCTAGAAGAATTATTGTCTGTATTGGAGAAGAACTAGTTTTACACCAAGCTATCAAAGTGTACATTTGGGCAAAAGGAAGTTGAATACCTAGGACATGTTATATCCAGGAAAGAAGTCCAAGTGGATCCCAACAAAATCAAGGCAATCAAAGAATGGCCCAAACCCAAGAACGTATCCAAGCTAAGAGGATTTTTAGGTTTAACCGGGTATTACAGAAGATTTATAAAAAACTATGCACATTTGACAACGTCCCTGACCAATTTGTTAAAGAAGAATGCTTTTCAGTAGTATGACCAAGCAGACAAGTGTTTTAATAATTTAAAGGAAGTATTGTCAACCACACCAGTGCTAGCGACTCCTGACTTCTCCAAGCCATTCGTATTCGAATGTGATGCTTCGGGATTCGGAATTGGAGTCATATTAATGCAGGACAACCATCCTATAATATTTGAAAGAAAGAAACTTAATAAACGAGAGGGCTTAAAATCAACATACCAAAAAGAGATGCTTGCCATCATACATGCCTTAACAAAGTGGCGCCAATACTTGTTTGGAAGTAAATTGTCAATCCGAACCGACCACAACAGTCTACATTTCTTACTTCAGCAAAAGAAATTATCAACAAAGAAAAAAAAATGGATGGAGGAGTTGTCAGCCTTCGACCTAAAGATATTGCACAAAAAAGGGAAAAAAAATGTCGTGGCAGATGCACTCTCACGTAAATATGACGACGACACAACATGCGCTGCTATGATAGTTGTTCCAGAATGGTTGGATGAAATACGAGCCGAATATGCCAAGGATGAGGATTGTGACTCCATGATTAATAATATCATTCAACATACCAACTACGAATGGAAGAATGACATATTATGGTACAAGGGTAGAATTTACCTGACACCCGCATCCAAATTTAAGGTGAGAATACTAAAAGAGTCTCACAATTCCCCTGCAACAAGATATGTCAGATTCTACAAGACTTACTACAACATCCGTCAGTCATTCTATTGGAAGGGTATGAGCAAGGAAATCCAGAAATATGTTGCAGAATGTGATATTTGTCAAAGGAACAAAGGCGGAAATGTTCCAATCCCATGGTTACTACATCCACTACGCATTCCAAATCAAAAGTGGGAGGAGATTTCGATGGACTTTATTGAAGGACTGCCTGCGTCTGACGAAAAGAATAAAATATTTGTAGTAGTCGACAAACTCACAAAATATGCCCACTTTATGGCTATTAAAAAGACTGACACAACTAAACAAATTGTTGATGTGTTTTGTAAAAATGTTTACAAACTACACGGTTTCCCTAAGGTCATCGTCAGCGATAGAGATGTAAGGTTTAAGGGCAAATTTTGGAAGGAATTCTGTCACCAAGCAGGAATATCCCTCAACATGAGTTTAGCCTATCACCCTCAAACATATGGGAAAACCGAAATCGTTAATAAATGCTTGGAAACATATCTTCGTTGTTTCATTACCGATAAATAAAAGAGATGGATCCAATGGCTACACCTGGCAGAATGGTGGTATGATACCACGTACCACACTTAAGCTAAAATGACACCTTTCGAAGCCTTATAAGGTTACAAGCCTCCTAGGTGGAAAGACTTTGCACTCCTTGATTCCGTGGTACTAGTAGTTAAAGACCACCTAGGAGAAAGTCAAAGGATCATCAACTTACTAAAAGCAAATCTAACCATGGCTCGTAATAGAATCAAACAACAAGCTGACCAACACTGCGCTGAAAGAGAGTTCGAGGAGGGAGATTGGGTCTTTGTTAGACTCCAACCTTATAAGCAACTATCACTAAAACAACAAGGGAAGAATAAATTACCACCTAAATATTATGGGTCGTATCAGATAATCGAAAAAATAAGTAGCGTAGTTTATGGCTTAAAGTTACTTGATAGTTATTGAATCCATAATACCTTTCATGTATCAAGTCTCAAGAGAGTATTAGGGCAAAAACAAATAGCACAAACATAAATACTAGAGACCGATGAAGAACGAAGAATAGTCCTCGAACCTGAAGGTATACACGCTACCCGAGAAAAGGTTTTATGATCCAAGACAATAAAGGAATACCTCATCAAATGAAGAGGTTACCAGAGGAAGACTCGTCTTGGGAATTAGAACGCTTTCTTCATCAACGCCCAAACCTATCTATGCTTTGAGGACAAGCATCTTAAGGGGAAGGCAATGTTACGAATTTAAATTCATAAAATTATTAAAAATGATCAAATATTACCTAAATAATTAAACGGTTAATTGTAATCAATTAATTAACAATTAATTAGCTAAATGAAGAGACATCAGTCCCAAGGGACTTGTCTCTCTGATCAGGCATGGCCAGGCAACTCCTATTAAAGGAGCGCCGCCTTAGCCTTGTAATCATCATTCAAATATTATCAATTAGTAAAATATATTACATTCAGAAACCTATGTGTAGTGTCGAAAATCAATCAGCAATTTAGAAATTAACATTTCTAACATTGTCATGATGAAGAGTCATCTTGTAAGGTTTGATTTGATTTAATATTATGTTTTGATTTCTTGAATAATATCTAGATGAGTTCATGCAGGGCTACTACTCGAACAAGAGTTGTAAGTACAAGTACAACTAGCATTCATGTGGTGGATGGAAGAAGCATGATGAGAAAGAAGTAGTCATATGAAGGTTCCAGATATGTATCAAGAAGGCCACTTTCCATGAAGAAAGGAATGACATGACAAACCAAGAAGGAAAGTGATCAATGGCTGATGCCCTACAAGGAAGAAGCTCAACTGAATTCATGACATCAAGGAAAGAATTTGATCAAGCAACTGAAGGACCCACGAAGAAGAAGCCCCTAATGAAAAAGGAGAGTCTCTAGTTAAGAGGGAGCTCTAATAGGTCCTTGATCAAGGGGGGGCTTGGATTGGGTCACGCCTGATTAAAAAGGAGTGACAATTGTGTTTTGATATTTCATGTATCGTGCACTAGACTAGGACTAACAACCGTAAATCTTAGTGAAGGCCATGAAGAGAAATGTAGACACATGATGGATGTATCTTCCCTAGTTGAGAGGAAGAGATAGACAACATTCTTGTCTTCATTTGGGAAGAAAGAATGGAGGATTGGGTAATCGTCTGGCATTCGATGCTCTTTGAGGATGTGTAGGTCAACCATGATAAGAGTAGGCAGGAGGACCGATATTCTTTGAGGGCTGGGAATCCAAGATAAGAATAGTCCTAGAAGGTCATACTCAGTGAACACCTGGGTGGGTATGGACCTTGAGAGACAGTGATGAAGGTGTCGATAGTCATTGGTCTTGCGAACATTGTGCTCTAATCTGATGAGAGATAGAGCTGTCAGTCAAGGCCTTGCTGTGGAAACAATGTTGGTTACTATGATGCTATACCGATGGGTTACCAATCTGATTCTTCTTATGAGAAATTCTTCAAATTGAGAATGAGACACTCATGTCGGCTCAAATGTAGAGACAAACCACTATATATATGCGACTAGGGTCAACATAGGAAACACAGAACTCAGATTCATCTGAGATTTTCGGAAGGTTGTCACAGGAAGAAAGGACAGTCACAGGGAGATTTCAGATGCCTCGAAAATTTTGTGGGTAATTAGAGTAAGTAATTATAGTCTTGGTGCAGGAAAGATCTCGGTGCAGGGAAGAACACTGTCACAGTCTTGATGGATATCAAAGGAAAGAACTCGGACCTGTCTTCTAGTAGTCTCTACATACATGTAAAGGATCTCGATAACACTCACTGTCTCACTGTCTTGGCATACTAAATGGAGTGTCAGTCTTGACATACTTGTGATAAGGAGGCTCACGATAATCCCACTGTGACACACTTTGTCTCGACATATTTGTGATAAGAAGGAGCTCGGTGGTCACACATAAATGCACTCTCAACATACTAGACACAATCATGATCTTCGTCTTAGTAAAGAAGCAACAATGATATCAGTGAAGGTGTAGCAATGGTGCAACGGTATAAACCTCTGTGATATAATAGTAATGACCTCAGTGAAGCAACAGTGATGATGATGATCTCTGCAGTGACAAAGAAGAGGAATGGTGTCTTGGTCTTGGAGTGGCCTAATAGGTAAAGGGTCATGGTCTTGGTATTCGTCAATTGGAATGTCTATAAGAAGAATTTTGTGCGGGCTTTCCTCGCAAAGAGTGAGAGGTTTTGTCCCTAGCAGAAAGCCAACATCTTGTGTCCTTGTCTCTTTTGTTTTTGGTAACTATTTGATGAACTACGATGACACACTCTAATAATAAGAGAACATTGTGCAATAAGGAAACTTTAAAATAACCCACAAATAGTTATCATGGCGAGAAAAATCTCATTAACTTCATTTTTCCTAGATTCTTCAACAAATCCAAAACATTTATGCACAAACAAACAAAAATTTTCATTTATATGGCATGTAAGGGTGCATTTAACCAAAATAACATCGATTGCAATCCATCTTTGAACCAAAAATACATCGACAAATAGGCTCTAGATAGCATCTAGCATCCAAAGAAAATCATGCTACAACAAATAGCTACCTATCATCAAAATCATTGCCTGTATTGGGATCTTCATCATCAATATCTCCCTCTAAGCATTAAAAAAGATAGAATAATATGTAGCATGTCAAGTCAAGATTTTGTTTGACTGATGGGTACATTTTTTGTAGGGCCATGATAGAGGAGTTTGATAACCAATGGCACTAACATCAAGGTACATAGAGGGTTTGGTGCTCTTGATTAAATACTAGTTCCATATCATTGTACATGACAAAATCTGATGGAAACTTTGCAATCCGCCCAATCTAAAATTCTACTTTTTCCATATGAAATGCAATGAGGTCGGTACCACTCTCAAACATTCTGAATCATTTCATGGTAATGTAAAAAGATTAAGTAAAAGGATGAAAATGAAAGATAAAGAAGAATACCACTTTATTTTAAGAATTTAACATTACCATGAATTGCATAGCAATACTAAGGCCATAGCATAGTTTTAAAAACCCGTTGGCTTGAACCGGAAACCAGTCAAACTGGTCGGTTCATTGGCCGACTGGGTCAAACTGGCACAAAAACCCGGTTCAGGCCTATATTTCACCGAAAAACCAGGAAAACCGGCCCTAATCGGCTGGTTTATGGTCAAATTGACCTGTTCATTGCGAAAGTCGCGGTGGACCCACATGGTCCGGTTTAGGAAAGTTCCAGGGTGTTTTGGAGGTATATAAAGGTTGTTTCCCTCCAAAAACACCCTCTCCAAGCCTTTAAAAGGAGCTTACCCCTCTCATTTGTCTCACACCTCATTTGGAGTTTTTGTGAGTTTGATTGGGAGCTTGGAGAGTGTTGAGCTTTTGTTGGAGTAGTCATCTTGGAGGCATGGAGTTGGAGTTGGATTTATTTCTGAGATAGTTTGGAGCTGTCAGTAGAGTTGGCATCTTCAAGAGGAAGCTAAAGAAGCTAGTTTGCATTTCCAAGTAAGGATTTTCACTTGAAAACTTCCTCATTTTACTGTTGTCCATGTATTAAATTTTTTTATGTGTTCTATGCTATCAGATATCTAGTTCTATGCTATCATATTTTGTAGGCTATAATGTGCAATTATTTTCCTAAATTTAGCTTTGGTTTTCCATTTTTCTTAGCTGCATTTTTTTTTTTTAAATGGCAGTTTTCTTTGCAAATTTTAATTATTTCAAGCCAACATGGCTCCATAAGGCAAAGACAGTGCATGGGCTCATTGTGATTTGATTTATGGAAAAATGATATCCAAATTTTGCCATAAATTTTTAGAGGTGGGGGTATTCTCAGATTGAAACAACACTTGGTTGGGATAAGAGGTCAAGTAAATCCATGTGAAGCACCAAATGAAGTGTTAGGTCCTGTTAGGGAAAAATACCTTTCCAAGTTTGAAAAGTTTGAGGAGAATAAGGCTAGGGAGAAGGCCATCCAAGATGAAATTGCAAGGAAGAGGGAATTATTAGAAGCCACGAAGGATAGAGGGTATGATGATTATGAGATTCAAGTCTCCTCTTCTATCCCTTCCACCAATTACCCCTTTCACTATGTTCCTCCTTCTCTTGGGCAACAATCAAAAGGAACAAAGAGAACAAACATCTAGAGTTATTTCTCATCCTTTGCCACCATTGCCTTTGCTAATCCCATTTCCTCCCAGCCAAGTCGTCAACCCACTTTGGATCAACATTGGGAAAAACAATGCAAAGAAACTTCTTATCAATACATTGCTAGATGGTGGTATGATGCAGATATCCCATTTAATGCTTCTCCTTCACTTTATTACCAAGCTATGTGGGACTCAGTTATAGCTGCAAGAAAGGGCTTCAAGGGCCCTAGTATGCATGACTTGAGGGGAGCTCTTTTGCAAAAAGAGATTTCTTCCATTGATGAGTATTTGACCGAGTATAGAGAGTCATGGCTCAAAATAGGTTGTTCCATCATGTAAGATGGATGGATCGATGGAAAAAACTGCACTATCATTAATTTCTTTGTTTCTTGCCCTCAAGGAACCATGTTTTTGAGATCAGTTGATGCATCTGATAAGGTGGAAGATGCAGCCGTTCTATTTGAGCTTTTGGATGACATTATTCAGGAAGTGGGGGAGCAGAATGTTGTGCAGGTATGATTATGAGATTCAAGACTCCTATCCCTTCCACCAATGACACCTTTCACTATGTTCCTCCTCTTGGGCAACAATCAAAAGGAATAAAGAGAACAAACATCTAGAGTTATTTCTTATCCTCTGCCACCATTGCCTCTGCTAATCCCATTTCCTCCTAGCTAAGTCGTCAACCCACTTTGGATCAACATTGGGAAAAACAATGCAAAGAAACTTCTTATCAATACATTGCTAGATGTTGGTATGATACAAATATCCCATTTAATGCTGCTTGCTCACTTTATTACCAAGCTATGTGGGACTCAGTTATTGTTGCAGCAAAAGGGCTTCAAGGGCCCTAATATGCATGACTTGAGGGGAGCTCTTTTGAAAAAAGAGCTTTCTTCCATTGATGAGTATTTCGCTTAGAGAGTCATGGCTCAAAACAGGTTGTTCCATCATGTCAGATGGATGGATCGATGGAAAAAACCGCACTATCATCAATTTCCTTGTTTCTTGCCCTCAAGGATCCATGCTTTTGAGATCAGTTGATGCATCTGATAAGGTGAAAGATGCAACCCTTCTATTTGTGCTTTTGAATGACATTATTCAGGAAGTGGGAGAGCAGAATGTTGTGCAGGTCATCACAGATAATGCCTCAAACTATGTTCTTGCTGGAAAGATGCTTGAGTCCAAATATAAAACCTATTTTGGACTCCATGTGCTGCACATTGCATAGACCTCACGATTGAGCACATAGGCAAAGTGGAGTGGTTAAAAAACATTGTAGAGCATGCCAAGTGCATTACAAAATACATTTACAACCACTCATGGGTATTGAGCCTAATGAGGAAAAACACTGGGGGCAAAGAGCTTGTTAGGCCTGCAATTACGAGATTTGCAACTCACTTCCTCATGTTGTAATGTCTCAATTCTCAATAGAAAAACTTGCAAAAAATGTTTTCTTCTGATGATTGGACTTGTTGTCGCTCGGATTGTACAAGCACCGCGACAACACTCAGGATGAGGGCTGTCACTTTGATCCCCACCCACTCCGTTCTAGCTGTCTCCCAAAAACTGGTTATGGTATGAAATGAGGCGAAGGAAGACAATTTGAGAACCAACTTGTTTGGGAGACACGGATGAGTGGCCTAGCCACTTGGTTGAAATTATGCAATATTATTGATTAGATTTAGATTTTCTATGAGACCAATGCCTTAATGGAGTCACAAATTCTTGCTTTCTATAAATTGGAACCAAATGAATGGATGGATACTCACTGCTTGAATGCTTGACTAACCTATATGATATGCAAGACCTAGGACCTATGTGAGATGCAGTGATCTTGGTAAATTTTAATTAGATGCCTAGTCCAAATGTAACCTTTTCCCCGACTGTTTTGAGCAGCAATTCTCAAAGTAAGTTGTGAAATGGAAGCCAACAGGAAGTAGGCAGTGGCTTGATTAACAATACCTTCCCGTGTGTTCCACTCACCTAGTGCCTTCAGCACTGCAGAGACTGTGGCTCTGACGACTGCAAGGTCAATGTGTTAACTACTAGGAGAAACTGAATCTCTCAAGCTAGTGTGAAAAGGGTTTCCCCATATCTCTATCAACTTAGCTTATGCTAGGAGGTAAATTATTAATGCAAGCTAGATCTAGGACGCTAAATGCAAGATGATGAGTGAGGTTATCGTGAATTAAGATTGTTTGAGTTTCTTAAGTATTTAAGTTATGATTACTCTTTATGTCAATTGTACTTAACAACAATGGGAAAAAATGCTTTTCATACAAGATGAATGCTTAACGATACAAGTACAAAATTCAACTATAGGTCAATCCACAAGATGCTTAAGTAAATACTCTTATCCACCAGTGATTATCAACACGATATTATGCCAATTCAAATTTAGAATCCCAATATAACTCTATCAACAAGATTAACTTTAGATTTTGAGTGCAAAGTTAGACAACTTTTAAGACCAAGATGAGATAAGCCAATTTCAGATTTATGATAATTTATATCAACAATAATAATTCAGAAATTTCAGACTTTATTAGTGTTATGACAACAATGAAGAAGCCACTTCAAATCATGAAATTTTGCTCAATCATGAAACATAAAAATTTCCAATGACCAACAAATGTAAACTAACTTGTTTAGCCCACTTTATGATGAAGTATTCAATGATATCTCAGATCTGATATATTTATAACAGTGGTAAACAGATCATGGATCAGCAAGTTAATGCCCAAAATAGTGCCTAGGATGTCCAAAAATAGTAAAATTTCACCAAAACTTGAAAAAATTAATTTCTAGGGCTATTTAGAGGATGTGATTAAGAAATTTCAGATCTGATCTATTTATTATAACAGTAAACAAATGACAGATCAACAACCCAACAATGCTCAAGACAATCCCCAATATATCCAAAAATAGTAAAATTTTGTTAGAAATTGAAAATTCAAATTTTTTGAACCTCTTTAAGTATTTGATTCAGAAAATTTTGCAGGCTTGATTCAACAATTTACACAGAAAATTCTAGCAAACAAAAATTTAGATCTATGTCAAATCCAAGATGCCAAGTGGACAAAGCTCATGAAAATTAAGATTTTACAATTTTAAGTGATTTTGATCGTTAAATATGTGATTTTAGGGCTTAATTGTTATTGATTTGACTGCTGTAATAAAGCTGAAGTAAAACAAGAGTTTAGAGGTCAAACCCTAGGCCCAATGCTTTGTAGAAACACTTGCCTAAGTGACCCAAAATTTTGGATGAAGACGCTACATGAAAATAAGAATTTTTGAGCCTCAAAACCTGCAAAACCACCAAGTATTTAGCTTTAAAAATTTTAGATAAGGGTTTAGGGCAGTTTAGGGCAAAAGAGGCCAAGAAAAGACAAAACAAGGTCAAGGAAAGCCAATTTGTGGGGATAAAAGGTTTGACATGATAGATCGGGGGTTGGAATGGCAAGAGGAGGCCAAAAACTAAAAACCCATGTATCATTTTTTTTCTCTTCTGGATCTGAATTTTGTCATCAAATCTTCAGTAAATGTCCTTGCAAAATTATCTAGAGACTAGATTTTACCCTCAAGAGCTTAGATCTAGCTCTTCTCTCACTTGATCCCTTGATCCAACCTGTAAAAATGAAAATAAAAACACCCAAAACCCAAATATATACAAAATGAATCAAAAAAACCCAACCCAAGTTAGAATAACGGGGCTTGAAATGGCAAGAGGAGGCCAAAAACTGAAAACCCATGTCTCATTTTTTTTTCTCTTCCAGATCTAAACTTTTCTGTCAAATCTTCAGTAAATGTCCCTGCAAAATTGTCTAGAGACTAGATTTTACCCTCAAGGGCTTAGATCTAGCTCTTTTCTCACTTGTTCCCTTGATCTAACTTGCAAAAATGAAAATAAAAACACCCAAAACCCAAATATATACAAAATGAATCTAAAAACCCCAACCCAAGTTAGAAAAATAATTTACAATTAAAATTACAAAATTATTTTACAAAATATACATGGGTTTTAAAATAGATTTTGAGAAAATAATTTTTTTATGATATTTTTTCCTTGAAAGAATGGCTAAAACGTTTTAGAAAAACTCATACTCACCATAGCCCTAGCGAAGATTTAATCCACTATATAAAAACCAAGGATCCAAACAAAGTAACGCTTGCCTACAGTCTGTGAACTTGGAGACCAAGGATTGGCTACCTACAAACACTATGTATTATCTCAAAATAATAACATTAAACACCACATAGGAAGCCTGTAACCACAGATCAATGAATATGAACACCTCGAGTTGCACCCCAAAGTCTTTTATTATAGTAGAAAAAATAGTTCCCAGTGGGACAATAGTTTACAAAATGCTTCAATAACAATTTTAACCAGAAATCAAGATGACTAGAGACTCAACTGAATCTCTAATTTATAGATAAATCCTCCTTGTCAAAATAATCTTGGCCATTGATAAACACTTCAAGATATTTTAATCTTGGCCCTTGATTTTTTATTTTTGAGAAATTTTAAAATTTATCATTTAACTCCATTTTAATTAGCTCAAGATTAACTATTTTGAGCTAATTTTATGAAAAAATGACTATGACTTAATCACTAAGGTCCAAGGGTCCAAATTTTCTTGAAAAATACAATATTCCCTTGGTGGAGGACCTTTAAAATTTGATTCTTTCAACCCTCTAATACTTCAGATTTTTCATTTACAAGACTTAAAGAGGGAATACACATTCGTCTTAGACCCTCAAAACACATAACCCATTTGCGACACAATATGATTTAGTAAACTAAATGATTTGTAATAAAATAATTTAGTCAATTAGCTTAAATTATTTCCAAACCACTTTTATATCAGACTCGACAAAAAACACTAGGAATCACCTGATAATTCGACAATAAATTTAATTCTAGCTTTGGGGTTTAAGTTGGAGGGAACAAACTCCTTTGATTAGCCGTGTCGAAAAACAAAGGTAATCAATGATGTTAAAAAACCTCCTAGGATGGATTTTGTCATCAAATTATAGGCTTACCTTGTTGGAAATACTGAGAGGGGGGGTGAATCAGTGTTTATTTTCCAACTGTTATTTTACCAGTTAAGACATTTATATTTCAGAACACAAGATGAACAACAAGTATCATTGCTTTTATTAATATAATATTTGCAAGAAAATAGATACAATAGATAAATGGTTGCAATCAGTTCCCAAGCACCAACTTGGACTTTTGTGAGGCTCCAACCTCCAAAGCTCCAACTCTGTTTCGCCAAGGCAACAATCTTGGACTTAGGAGCACCAACTCCCAAGGACTTCAATCCTTCCAATTCCTGAGACACCAGTCCCAAAGACACCTATCCTTCCTACTACTGAGACACCAATCCCAAGGACTCCAATCCTTCTTACTTCTGAGGCATCAACCCCAGGGACTCCAATCCTTTCTTACTTCTGAGGCACCAACCCCAAGGGTTTCGACCCAATCTTGTCAAGGCATGTTTGATAGTAATGTTCTACTCTCAGAACTCTTCTTTACTGAGTGCCGTCTGTTTATAACTTCACTGTAGTCTCCAGGCTACAACATCAATGACAACCAGTCTTCTCATGAAGGAGTCTTTACAACTCTTCATATTGTCCACACAGAGTCTCCAATAGATGACCTCTGATAATGTCTCCACACAGCTTTAGTGAGTCCACTATAGTTGCACTAAGCTCTGCATAAGAACCTGCTTTTTGTTCAAGCATATGTTCTTACTATCACAGTGAATACTTCAGCATCACTGCTTCCTTGTAGACAACTTTTGCCCTTCGACTATCTACTGTCTTGTTGGTCCTTCGACCCTTTTTCTCTTCTGCTGGACCCCTACTACTGCCTCTGTTTCCTCCAGCCTTTTTCAACTACACAACAACAACATTCAACATGCCTTGTTCTTTTTTTTTGTTGTTGTATACATTTCTGATGCCTCTGACTATCGTTTTCCTCTTTTTCGCTGCCCCCTTCGGCTTCCTCAACGCTTGCTTCAGCGTCCTCTGCGTTTGCTTGTCCTCTTCGGCGCTTTGGTTTCCTCTGCGCTGGCTTGTCCTCTTCGGCGCTTTGGTTTCCTCTGCGCTGGCTTGTCCTTTGGCTTCCTTAGTCTCTTGTTGGAAATACTGAGGGGGGGGGGGGTGAATCAGTGTTTCTTACAATAATTTTTAATTGTTCTAGTGATTCCCAAAAGCATATATGTATTTGTATATGTATACACAGACCACAGAAATCAACAGCTGGAATTAATGCTTTTATTAAAGAAACGCAAAACAGTGCAATGAAATAAATACAGTATTAATATATATCTAATTGTGAACAGTTGCCAAGCTCCAACTTGGACTTCAGAGAGGCTCCAACCTCAAGAGCACCAACTCTGTTTTGCCAAGACACCAATCTTGGACTTAGGAGCACCAACTCCCAAGGACTTCAATCCTGTTCAATTCTGAGGCTCCAACTTCTTTGGTATACATTGGTGTGCTGCTGCACTCTTTTCAGCTTCCACTGCTTCTACTGCCCCCTTTGCCTCTCCTACTTCCACTATCTCATACTCAGGTTATACCATACACCAACAAAAACATCGGTTCTCTGTTTTTGCTGCTTTTATAAATTCCATGCCTCTGTCCATTCATTTCCTCTTTCTCGCTGGCTCTTTGGCTTCCTTTCTCCGTAGGCTCTTCGGCTTCCTCAACGCTTGCTTGCCCTGTCAGTTACCTCCTCTCTTGCTTGCTTCTTCGGCTTCCCGGACTTCAGTTCCCTCTGTCTATCCAACCGTTCCAATAATCACAGGATACATATATCAAAATTGTAACAACACTCCTGTTTTGCTCATGATCGCAGGCATACACTGGAGCCGCTTCATTTAACAGACAGCCACATCTTATCCCAATCATAATCGCCATGATTCGGTCTCCCACACTATCGGGACTGTTCCTTACAGTATTTTTGCCTCGAAACCTGATGGCCTGGGTGCAGGCGTTAGGGATAATCTTCCCAATCTGGCAGTAATTTCTCCTATATCAGTCTCAATTTCCCTTTCTTCTTCTATTGGCTTATCAGTCATTAAACTGATATCTTCATTGATCTCTCCGAGCCCACAATCCTTGCTTAATTGACAAATAGTGCTTTACTCTTCCATCGGGCAGCAATTCCAAAGGAATTACTTAAAAAAAAAACACTATCGGAGGCTTTTATAGGAATAATACGCCCAACACTCTATCGGCGGCTTTATGCTATCGGCAGTAATTCAAAAGAGTGACTTTAAATACATTCGCGCCTTATGATATCCCTTTTCCCTTTCCCCCGACGCGATATCGGCGATCGCTATCGGCGGAGTCTGTACACCAATGCTTCCAATCTGCTGTGCGGACCCGACGCACATTAAGCTCCCTTCTAAAGAGATTTCGGGTCCGGCCTATCAGCAGTTCCCTATCGGCAGATTTGCAATGTAATGGGTCTGCGGACCCGACGCTCCTTTAGGCTCTGTTTTATAATATTTCGGCTCCGATTATTGGAGCGTACAATCTAAGCCTTTGCGGACCCGATATCCATTAACTCCAATCTATAGTATTTCGGCTCCGAGATATCGGAGCTCTCCCATATAGCCATATCAAAGTTTCCTTTCGGACCCGAAATCCTTATCCGCTGCACTTTATAATACTTCGGCTCCGGGATTTCGGAGCGCACAGTTAAGAGCTTAAACGGCCCTCTCCGACGCGATATTGGGTTCGGACCCGAAATCCTTATCCGCTGCACTTTATAATACTTCGGCTCCGGGATTTCGGAGCATACACTTCGGCGGTTCCGAAAGGCTCCACTCCTCCGATGCGATATTGGTTTCGGACCCGATATGGGTCTGGACCAATCTTAATAAGAATTCACGTCTGCCCAATGTTCCGTTTAATGGTTTATCCACCATTTCTTTGCGGAAATGGAATTCGCCGCCTTGGAGGGATTTCTGTGTTTAAACACAGTTCCGCCACAATCTCTGCCTCCGATACAGTATTCCTTAAGCACTATTGCTCCGATAGCTGTGATTGCTGCGTCCCATGGATATATGGCTCCCGATAGCTGTGTGCTCCTCTTGTAGGTTCTTCGTGGGCATGTATTACATGCAACACTCCTCCGATATGGCTCCTCTTGCTCTGATATCCTCCATTTGCTCCTCTTCTTTGGCATATACATATGGCATATATATATATATATATATATATATATATATATATATATATATATATATATGCTCTGTTCCATTTGCTCTGTTTGCTCCTGTAGCTCCGCTAACTCTGTCTGCTCCATTGCTCCTCTTCTTTGGCATATATGTATGGTCTATATATATGTGGCTCCTCCGATATGTTCCTCTTTGCTCCAATGTGGCTCCTCTGGCTTGGTCTGCTCCTCTTGGCTCCTTTTGCTCCTCTTGGCTCCGATATGCTCTGTCTCCTCCTCTTGAATATTGCCATATTGACATCAATGACAATCTGTGTCCAACAATCTCCCCCTTTGTTATTGATGGCAATATTCTTTTGCTCTCTCCCCCTTTGACATCAATGGCAAAGGAATGCATACGAACTCCCCCTGTCAAATTGCTCCCCCTGTCCTGCTGCATCTTTATGAATGAACTTGAGTGATGATAAAGAAATAACCCCCATCTTTTGACGCAGATGTTCAAATGCTTCTCGAGGAAGAGGTTTTGTGAAAATATCAGCTATCTGCTCCTTAGTACTGATATATTCTAGGACGATATTTTGTTCAGCTACTTGCTCACAGAGGAAATGATACTTGATCGGTATGTGTTTGGTTCTTGAGTGCATCACTGGATTTTTGTTGAGACTGATAGCACTTGTGTTGTCACAATAAACGGTAATTGGTTGATCTGTACATATGTCGAGATCTTTTAGAGCTTCCTTCATCCATAGTATCTGAGAACAACAATCTGCTGCAGCAATATACTCGGCTTCGACTGTGGATAATGATATGGATGACTGTTTTTTGCTGAGCCAAGATACTAAATAGTCTCCTAGGAAGAATGCATTTCCACTAGTGCTCTTCCGATCATCTATACTTCTAGCCCAATCAGCATCGGTGTATGCAGTTACCGTCAGTGTTGAGTCCTTTGGGTACCAAAGACCAAAATCAGAAGTTCCCTTCAAATATCTGAGAATTCTTTTTACAACTAATAAATGAGATTGTTTGGGAGCAGATTGAAATCTTCCCACCATTCCTACTGCTTGCATTATGTCTGGTCGTGTAGCTGTTAAGTATAGAAGGGCTCCAATCATTGACCTGTAATGAGTTGCATCTACTAGAGGGGAGTCATCATCTTTGCTCAATTTGCAGTTTGTGGTCATAGGTGTACTCACGGGTGCACAGTCCTCCATTCCATATTTTTTGAGCATGTCTTTTAGATATTTGGCTTGAGATATACACAATCCTGCTCTGGTTTGAGATACTTGAAGTCCAAGGAAGTGGGACAGCTCTCCTATCATTGACATCTCAAATTCTTTTGCCATGCTTTGAGAAAATTCATGGCTCATTTCATCATTATCACTAGCAAAAATCAGATCTTCGACATAAACGAGAGCAACTAGTAACTTACCTTGATCTGTCTTTATGTATAGATTGCTTCCAACCACTCCTTTTTTGAAGCCTTGTTGTTGGAGATAGTTATCCAGTCTTGCATACCAAGCTCTAGGAGCTTGTTTCAATCCATATAGAGCCTTTTTCAACTTACAGACTAGGTCCTTTCCTGCTGTCAGATCAAAACCTTCTGGCTGCTCCATGTAGACTTCCTCCTTGAGTTCCCCATTTAGAAATGCTGATTTCACGTCCATTTGATAGATTTTGAATCCTTTTGAGCAAGCAAATTCCAAGAACATCCTGATAGCTTCCATACGGGCCATGAGTGCAAATGTCTCTTCAAAGTCAACTCCTTCAATTTGTGAATAGCCTTTGCAGACAAGTCTTGCCTTGTTTCTGATAACCTGTCCTTCCTCATTCATTTTATTTTTGAACACCCATTTGGTTCCTATTATGTTTTTGTCCTTTGGACGAGGTACCAGCTCCCATGTCTTGTTCTTCTCAATTTGGGACATTTCTTCTTCCATTGCTTTTACCCAGTGAGGATCCTTGCTTCTGCAAATGTTTCTGGTTCTATCATAGATAGGAGGGCAATGACTTTTCTCTTGGGTGTAATTGATATCCTTCTTCGGGTCTACACACCTTCATCTTTATCGCCAATGATCTGCTCTTCTGGATGATATCTTTCAATATACTTCATCTTTGAAGGGGTATGAGGTGGTTCTCTTTTCTCTTCTTCTTCTTCATCATCTATCTTTTCTTCTTTAGGTTCTTCTTCTTCAAGGAGAAAGTCATCTTCATGTTCTTCAATTTCCTTTTCTGGAAGATCTTCATCAACCTTTACATCAATGCTTTCCACTATTTTCTTCAGTCGAAAATTGTAGCACTTGTAAGCCTTGCTCCGTGGAGAGTATCCAAGAAATATCCCCTCATCAACCCGAGAATCAAACTTTCCAGGTGAGCCATCATTTATTTTTATGAAGCACTTGCTTCCAAATATCTTGAAGTACTTCACCGAAGCAGGTCTTCCTTTCCATAGCTCATAAGGAGTTTTGTCACAATTTGGTCTTAATTGAGTCCGATTCAGTGTATAGACAGCTGTCCCTACTGCTTCCCTCCAGAATTTAGGCTGTAGGTCTGCTGCTAATAGCATGGTTCTTGCCATCTCTTGGACTGTTCGGTTTCGTCTTTCAACTACCCCATTTTGCTGAGGTGTTCTGGCAACCGAGAATTCCCTTTTAATTCCATGAATATTACAAAACTTACTGAACTCGTTTGATGTGAATTCTCCTCCTCTGTCTGTTCTGAGGCACTTAATTTTTGAATCTTTTTCATTTTCTACAAGGGCTTTTAGATTCTTAAAACACTCAAAGGTTTCAGATTTATACTTTATGAAATATATCCACATCATTCTAGTATAATCATCAACAAATAACACAAAGTACCTTTCTCCTTGGAGTGCTTGATTTCTAGTTGGCCCACACATCAGCATGGATGATCTCCAAGGGCTTTGATGTACAGTGTTCTTTTGTCTTGTGGCTGGTTCTGGTCTGCTTTCCATGTTGACATGGACCACACACTGCTTGATTTGGTTTGAACAGCCTTGGGATATCTTGTACAACTTTGATCTTGCTGATATTGATCAGATTTTCGAAGTTGGTATGTCCAAGTCTCTTGTGCCACAGCCAACTCTCATCTGTCTGACTCAAGTAGCATTTATTTTCCTGAATCTTGTTCAGATGGTAAATATTGTCTAGTGTTCTCACCCCTTTTGCCACAAGTTTCCCTGAGGCAGAGTTCCTTATTTCACAGTCTTTGGTGCTGAAAACAACCTTATGTCCTTGATCACAGATTTGGCTGACACTCAGAAGGTTGTGTTTGAGTCCGTCAACCAGCAGAGCATCTTGAGCTTTTCCTTTTCCATTGATCAGAGTAACTGTTCCTCTTCCTGCAATTTTTCCAGTTCCGCTTCCAAAGGACACATTCCCTTCCTTTTTGCTCAGTGAGATAAATTTCCTTCTGTCTCCTGTCATGTGTCTGGAGCACCCACTATCCACAAACCACTGGTTTCCATTATTTTGCGCAAATAGAGCCAGGTCGCATTTTTCCATGTCAGAGTTCTTGCTACTCATCTTTCTTCCTTTGAGTGGGCAGTCTTGTTCATAGTGTCCATTATTGTAGCAAAAAGAGCAAGTCAGATCAAATTTAGTCAAGGGATCAAATGAATTGAAGGTTTTGATTTGTCTCTGTCTTTTGGGGGCATATGAGTTGATTACTCGGTCTTTTTGCGTTGTCTTTTCACTTCTGCGAGCCATACAGTGTCTAGCTTGGTGGCCGAAGTTTTTTACAGTGAAAAAAGTGTCCAAGAAAGATGGTTTTGAAGCAACCACGGTTTAAGTCGATTTCCTTCCTGGGAATTACTCCTCCCTCGTCCTTTGGATTTTTGATGGGCCCTTGGTGGAGTACAGGTTTGTATTTGCTGTAGTGTCCATGATTCGACTCCACATTCTTCTTTGGAGTAATTCTTTCTTCATTCTTGGAATTTGGGATGCACTTTTGATAACATACTTTTTCATCTTTTGGGTTGCAGGAAAGTGCATCGGCATAGCTTTTCGCACTATTCTTAGTGGTTGAGGATTCTCCTTTGAAACCTATTCCAGACTTATCATGTTGAGGTTTTTGATTTTTCAGAATAGTCTCAAGTATTTGAGAGCTTTTACAACCCTTTTTAATTTGCTCCAATTCCTTTTTCAGAGATACTACTTCGGCCTCACGTTCTTCACAAGTCTCTTCTTTTTCTTTAAGCTTTGCTTCCAAGAGATCTTCTCTCCTTCTTATTTCCTCGTTTTCCACTTTGAGAGAAATGATTTGTTCCGTAGTTTCTCGTTTTTTTCAATGGCGCTTATTAACAGTTCATCTACATTCCCTTCTAGGCCCGAGTCATCATCATCTGTGAGTGCCATGAATATTGCTTCTTCGCTTTCATCATGATCACTTTCCTCATCTGATTTCCTTTTGATGACCATAAACTCATCCTCATCAGAGTCATCTTGCTTGGAGAAGAAGTTTTTCTTATTGAACCCTTTCTTTTTATGTGCCATTCTTTTAGAATTTCCTTCATCATCACTGTCATGTTTATGAGGATATTTTGCTGCATAATGACCTATTTTACCACATTTAAAACAGATAAGAGGATACTTGCCTTTAAGCTTGATCCTCTCTTCAGCTTTCGTACATATTGAGACAATTCGGATTCTACATCTGACTCATCACTACAGTCATTTCTTTCTTTCCCTTCCTTTGACTTTGAGGCCTTGAATGCTGCATCTTTGGAGCTAGGACCACCTTTCCTCATTTCATAGGCAGTGAGAATTCCATGGAGTTCATCCATTTTGAGGGTGTCAAGATCCTTTGATTCTTCTATAGCATTTATTTTGGAGTCAAATCTGTCTGGAAGAGACCTTAATACCTTTTGAACAATGGTACTTTCTTCAACTTTTTCGTCCAATCCTTTCAGGGAATTTACCACTTCAGCTACTCGAAGGAGGTATGCTGCAATGTCTTCTTCATCTTCCATCTTCAAACTTTCAAATTGTCTTCTGTGAGTTTGAAGCTTTGCCTTTTTGACTTTTGAGTCTCCATCGTACAAGCCAACTAGCTTCTCCCACATTTCTTTGGCAGAGTTACAGTGCATGATTTTTGTAAACTCGGAATCAGTGATTCCACTAGTGATAGAGTTCATGGCTTTTGCATTTTCAATGTAGGCTTTCCTCTCGTCTTGGTCTGTTGGAAGAGTGGAAGTCGCTTGGTATTCAGTTTGACAAAAATGCCAGACTTCAGGTCCAAGGGACATTAAATAGTAAGTCATTCTTTTCTTCCAAAACTCAAAGTTAGTGCCATCGAACAAAGGAGGTTTTCTTGATGCTTCATGATTTCTCATCATGGCTGCTGATCCTTCTTCAAGTTGTTAGGCTAGTATGAAGAAGCCTGCTCTGATACCAATTGTTGGAAACACTGAGAGGGGGGGTGAATCAGTGTTTCTTACAATAATTTTTAATTGTTCTAGTGATTCCCAAAAGCATATATGTATTTGTATATGTATACACAGACCACAGAAATCAACAGCTGGAATTAATGCTTTTATTAAAGAAACACAAAACAGTGCAATGAAATAAATACAGTATTAATATATATCTAATTGTGAACAGTTGCCAAGCTCCAACTTGGACTTCAGAGAGGCTCCAACCTCAAGAGCACCAACTCTGTTTTGCCAAGACACCAATCTTGGACTTAGGAGCACCAACTCCCAAGGACTTCAATCCTGTTCAATTCTGAGGCTCCAACCTCTTTGGTATACACTGGTGTGCTGCTGCACTCTTTTCAGCTTCCACTGCTTCTGCTGCCCCCTTTGCCTCTCCTGCTTCCACTATCTCATACTCAGGTTATACCATACACCAACAACAACATCAGTTCTCTGTTTTTGCTGCTTTTATACATTCCATGCCTCTGTCCATTCATTTCCTCTTTCTCGCTGGCTCTTTGGCTTCCTTTCTCCGCAGGCTCTTCGGCTTCCTCAACGCTTGCTTGCCCTGTCAGTTACCTCCTCTCTTGCTTGCTTCTTCGGCTTCCCGGACTTCAGTTCCCTCTGTCTATCCAACCGTTCCAATAATCACAGGATACATATATCAAAATTGTAACAACACTCCTGTTTTGCTCATGATCGCAGGCATACACTGGAGCCGCTTCATTTAACGGATAGCCACATCTTATCCCAATCATAATTGCCATGATTCGGTCTCCCACACTATCGGGACTGTTCCTTGCAGTATTTTTGCCTCGAAATCTGATGGCCTGGGTGCAGGCGTTAGGGATAATCTTCCCAATCTGGCAGTAATTTCTCCTATATCAGTCTCAATTTCCCTTTCTTCTTCTATTGGCTTATCAGTCATTAAATTGATATCTTCATTGATCTCTCCGAGCCCACAATCCTTGCTTAATTGACAAATAGTGCTTTACTCTTCCATCGGGCAGCAATTCCAAAGGAATTACTTAAGAAAAAAACACTATCGGAGGCTTTTATAGGAATAATACGCCCAACACTCTATCGGCGGCTTTATGCTATCGACAGTAATTCAAAAGAGTGACTTTAAATACATTTGCGCCTTATGATATCCCTTTTCCCTTTCCCCCGACGCGATATCGGCGATCGCTATCGGCGGAGTCTGTACACCAATTCTTCCAATCTGCTGTGCGGACCCGACGCACATTAAGCTCCCTTCTAAAGAGATTTCGGGTCTGGCCTATCAGCGGTTCCCTATCGGCAGATTTGCAATGTAATGGGTCTGCGGACCCGATGCTCCTTTAGGTTCTGTTTTATAATATTTTGGCTTCGATTATCGGAGCGTACAGTCTAAACCTTTGTGGACCTGATATCCATTAACTCCAATCTATAGTATTTCGGCTCCGGGATATCGGAGCTCTCCCATGTAGCCGTATCAAAGGTCCCTTTCGGACACAAAATCCTTATCCGCTGCACTTTATAATACTTCGGCTCCGGGATTTCGGAGCGCACAGTTAAGAGCTTAAACAGCCCTCTCCGACGCGATATTGGGTTCGGACCCGAAATCCTTATCCGTTGCACTTTATAATACTTCGTCTCTGAGATTTCGGAGCATACACTTCGGCGGTTCCGAAAGGCTCCACTCCTTCGATGCGATATTGGTTTCGGACCCAATATGGGTCTGGACCAATCTTAATAAGAATTCACGTCCGCCCAATGTTCCGTTTAATGGTTTATCCGCCATTTCTTTGTGGAAATGGAATTCGCTGCCTTCGAGGGATTTCTGTGTTTAAACACAGTTCCGCCACAATCTCTGCCTTCGATACAGTATTCCTTAAGCACTATTGCTCCGATAGCTGTGATTGCTGCGTCCCATGGATATATGGCTCCCGATAGCTGTGTGCTCCTCTTGTAGGTTCTTCGTGGGCATGTATTACATGCAACACTCCTCCGATATGGCTCCTCTTGCTCTGATATCCTCCGTTTGCTCCTCTTCTTTGGCATATACATATGGCATATATATATGCTCTGTTCCATTTGCTCTGTTTGCTCCTGTAGCTCCGCTAACTCTGTCTGCTCCATTGCTCCTCTTCTTTGGCATATATGTATGGTCTATATATATGTGGCTCCTCCGATATGTTCCTCTTTGCTCCAATGTGGCTCCTTTGACTTGGTCTGCTCCTCTTGGCTCCGATATGCTCTGTCTCCTCCTCTTGAATATTGCCATATTTACATCAATGACAATATGTGTCCAACATTCGTGCTCACCAACACTCCTGGGAGTCGGGACACGTTGATTGAACAGCGAGGACCGAATAATACACAGAGAGAACATGTTCCATGTTAAAACAGTAACAACGCTCCCTTTTCACTAATCATAGAGATACACAGGACTTTACAGTTTAACGGAGAGACTGTACCAATCAGGGCAGACCCACATGCCACGTCACAATTGCAATCGCAATCAGCTCTGTTCAGGGCTATTAAACTATCGGAACCATTATCATAAGCGTTTTGGCCTAAAAACCCCGGGCAACGCAAATACTGAAATACACAGGAAAATTATGAAAATCTTACTGAAACTCTAAAGGGTAAACTTCAAATTTATTACGTCCGCATTAATACCTGCATCGGGTCCGCAGTGTAATCGCAATTGGCAGTCTCAGCTTATCGTGGTCCTATATAGGTTGGGTCCTATTGTCGCACAGATTGTCACGACAACGCTCAGTCCGGGGGCTGTCACTCTGATCCCCGATCTCTCCGTTTAAGCCTGTCTCCCGTGGCTGAGGGGGGTAGACCCTGTAGGGAAATGGATGACCAACTGTGAACCAGTTGGGTTGGGAGACATGAAGGAACAAGCACTAAATTGATTTGTTAAATAAATAGACCAGTGCCTTACAAAAGTTAATGTTTAAATGATTACTTACTAAATGCTGCAGAAATGTAAACCATGTAGAGCAATCATTTATCATCAAATAACTCGAACAAAGACTAAATTTTATCAAATGAGAGAAAATGCTTAAATGATACTCCAGCAATTTAAAACTTCGAAAGATAAAGATCGATACGCAACCACGTAATTTTAATCGCTAACCAGATATCACATTCATGATCATTTAAGCATGCTAAATCACATAAAAATGATAAACATTAATTCCACATCAAAATTTTAGCCTCAGCAGAAAAAAAATAAAACGTGATAAATCCCCGGGTCAAGACTGAATCTGGCAAAATATTTCCAAAATATTTTTTATGTTTTTCAGATAAAGCAAAAATTAAAGCTAAAAGAAATCTAAATCTACACTTTTAAAAGAAAAGAAAACTCCCCCTTTTTATGATTTTATAATTTTTATAAATTTTTATTTGCTATATATTTAAAAAAACCTAAAGCTTAAATCTTAACTAAAATTAAAGTCTAATAAAAAGAGATTTTTATGTCTTTTTATATTTTATATTTTTTATGATTTAAAATTTTAAGTTCTTAATGAAACAAAGAAATAAAATTTAATTTAAAACTATCTAAACAAAAACTAACATCTAACAAATTTTTATTTTTATATTAAATAAATTTTAAAACTAAATCAAAATTAATCTAATGTATGAAAACAAAACAAAGCCTAAATAAAAAAAAACTTAAGTCTATAGTCAAAAATCGAACACAAATAAAATTAAAAAAAATGATTTTTTTTGTTTGTTTTTTTTTTATATACCCAAATCAGATCAAACGAAAAGACTTATGTTAATTCTTGCTCATAAAATGAAATCGAAAACGAAAATTCCTTACCGCTCAACGCAAAGGAGGACTTGGCCCGTAAAAAAAAATTTGACGTGGTTTCTTACAGCGTGTTGCAGGTTTCGACGGCGGACAGAGGACGATTTTGCAGTTTCCAGCAATGTTCGATGGTGGATGGAAGACGTTTGTAGCTTCCAGCAATCACGCAAACCCTCCAGCGTTGGTCAGATGCAGTCGTAAGATGTTTGACGTTGCAAGCTCCTTCGATGGCAAAAGAAAATGTTTGCAGTGTGCAAATGTAGATGCGTGGATGGCGTGAGGTGCGTGAGGGAAAGACAGAGCTGCTGAGGAGTATGGCAGCGAAGGAGAGCTTCGATTTGACGCTGGCGGAGAAGCGGAAGAGCTGTGACGGCGGGGATGAGGGGTCTTAATGTGTTTTGCAGGTGGACGACCAAGAGTGTGAAATTTTTGCAGGTATAGCAGCGTTTAAAAAAAAATTTGGATGACTGCCAGCAGAGAATTGATACAGATTTGAGGGCGTTTGACGACGGCAGAAGGGAACGCTGCTTGCAGGCAAGTCAATGGAGAACGCCGCAGTGATTGCAAGCTTTAGGAGCAGCGTACAAGTGATGAATGCGTATGACAGAGAGGGTGGAATCGATGGTAAGACGTAGAGGTTAATGGAGAAATGCGTGGGCAGAGAAGTATGCTTGCGACAACACGCAGGGAGTACTTTGTAAAATGAAAGACAATAGTCGAGAAGCAAGGATGTAGTTACGATGGGAAATAAAAATGCGTGGAGAATGAGGGTTTGGACAGCGGTGAATGGAGAAGCACAGGTCCAGGACCAAACTTCGAAATTTTCCCCAAAAAAAATTGAAGACTCCAGGAAATAATAAACAGATTGCCCAGAAAAACCACTGCAGCTCTCCACGAAATTTATATTTGAAATTCCCTGCTCCAAATTTGCCTGATAGAACCCCGAAAATTTCTCAATCACCTGCACCTGTAACCTGCAAAAGAAAGGAAAACCCTAATAATATGTGCATAAAACAAAATTAAAACCCTAGATCAGCATTTACAAGTTTTGACTCTTAAACAGCCAGATTTATCAATAATCAGCAGTAATATTATCAAAATTCCAGATTTATTATGAAATACTTCAGAAATCTCTCATGCGAATCAGAAAACAAAATTAAATAATAAACCCAGGATCAAAACTGGCTGGGCTCTGCATGAAAATGCTTGCAGGAGTTGGCTGGTTCAGCTGAGAACTTCCCCGAACGCCCACTAATCTTCTTCAATAAGGGTTTCCTGCGCAGCTCACTTCAACCAACAATAAAGGGAGAAAAAAGAGTACTAGATCTCAAAAGTAATGGAGATACCTGCTATTACTTCAGAAATTCTAATACCATTCAAACCCTAGCAAGTGAACAAAATACCTGTGTTCAACAATACTCTACCATAAGCTATTACTAATGGCTGAAAATTAAAATATGCAGAAAATAAAATAGCTCACAACTCTTCCAGAGAGTAACACCAGCAAGATTTCAACCCCAAAGTCTTTCTTTATTAGCACCAGAAAAAGTTTACAAGAGAGCTTCTTCAGCACAAGACTTATAGATCCAATGATCTCAAATGACCCCTATCACCCTATTTAAAGGAAAAATTCCCAATAGCTAGTTCGAGTGATCCACGTCAAAATGATCTCGACCGTCGGTGAGGATCAAGATATCTCTTAATCTCATCCGTCGAATTTTTAATGCATTAAAAAAATTGAAATTTTGCATTTATTTACTCAAAATATTATTATTTTATTATTTTTAGGTTTTTTACTTTATTTTATTATTTTTATTTATTTTATAATTTTTAATTTATTTTTAAATGGATCCTCGAACTTAGCCTTTGGAAAAATCACCTAGGACCTAGGACTTAGGACTTATGAGGGGATTAAAACATTTCCTAACCCTCAAGGCACTTTACATCATGACTTTTATAACTTTACATCTCAAGGGGGAAAACCCATCTTACATAGACCCTCATAAACCACCCAGTTCTGCGACACAACTATAATCTAGCGGATTAACACACTAGGATTCTCCTAAGATTCCAATGACAAAATTCATTCCGGCTTTGGGGTTAGGCTGAAGGAAAACTCTACCGATCATGGATCGGTGAGACAAAAAACCTTCCGGAACGTAGATTATCATTAGAAAATTAGGTCCACCTAGAAAATTTACATACATGACTCATATCTGCTAAGATTATTTACAATTCACACATGCAGACTGGGTTTACAACATAGATTGATCAAGCTGTCGATGACTGTCGAATGGCACGGACATGTCGATCAAGCGCTACCCTTTTTGCAAAGAAAAGGGGGTGTACTGCTATGGGTAGTTGACATGTAGTGGTCAACAGGTCTATAACATCGCCGATGGCCGATGGCCCTGATGGACACGATATAATATTGAGCTGTGTTATAATCGGACCATCGGGTCCGCGACATATATCACAATCGACACTTTTGAAGCGGCAAGGCCTTAAGCACTTGTGATGTGTCGGATGCGACATAACAATAAAGTCATATTGTAATGTTTAAGCGGGTCCGCAGCATATCACTATTATATATATATATATATATATATATATATGTTGCAATTCGCAAGTGTTAATGCGGCAAGGCTTAGAGCCCAAATATAACGATATATATGAAATACACTTAAACCTGCTTTGAAGCACTTACCCGGACTTCACCTGTTTATACACCCGGACATATATGTCGTTGGGTCCGCACATATATATCGCAATCGGGGGTTTTGGGGTGATGGCATATAACCGAACCCGCCGATTACAATATCGCTGATCCGATAGTGTATTCGGATACAACTATGATTTCTGCCTCCGATAGTGTAAACGCTTATATATATGTGTTTGCGCCTCTTTTAACTTTTCCGCCTCTTCTTTAGCTCTGCTCCTTTAACTCTTCTGCATATATATGTATGTATTTCGCTCTGCTTTGGCTCTTTGGCATATATTCCCCAATAGTGTATTCCTTGGCATACTTGCCATACTCCGATAGTGTATTTGCATGCATATACACTATTGCTCCCGTTAGCTCCCGATAGCTCTGTTTTGCTCTCTGCTTCCTCCGATAGCTTTGTTTGCTTTGTTTGCTCCTCTGTTTGCTCCTTTGATATGTTCTCTTGCTCCATTGTGGCTCGTCTAGCTTGGCAATGTCTTTCAAAGACCTCCTCTGATACCTTCATACCTTGATGGCTTCTGCCTTTTCCGATATGCCTCTCTTGCTCTGTTATTCTGCAATAACTTTGATATGCCTCCTTTGTTAACTCCTCCATTAACAGACTCTTGCTTATGGCTTGGCTATCCTGATGGCCTTGCTCTTGTTTCTTCATGGATCTATTCTGCATCCCCTTGGCTTCATATCATCATCTAGTATCTAGAATATAATAGCCATATTGACATCAATGACAACCTAGGTCAATGTACTTGTGAAAATTCCTAATCCTTAAGGAACCTGTTAATGGAGGAACCTGTTAGAGCAATTTATTTCAATTTTCACAATTAGCTCTATCTTTTCCAGATTAGCAATCACATTAGCATTAAAGTAAATTGTGGGTAGAACATAAACATAGATCGCAAAAGACAAGACAAGACAAGAGGACACAAGATGTGGCGTTAGCCAAGGACAAACCCCAATGTGGGGAAACCCTTGATTAATTCTTCTTATATGTTCTTCAAGAGTTCAGCACAGAGAGAGAGAGAGAGAGAGAGAGAGAGATAGTACATATACAACAGAAGTCAACACTTTGAATTATCTAAATAAGAGCATAGATCATCTCTAAGTAGATGATACATGAGGTAGCTGAACTCAGTTGAAGACATGTTGCTTCAACTGATTCTCCTAGGTGACTCCATCACCATGCAGCACCTATCATTGTGCTGCTCCTCATCATCATTCTGCACCTCACTGTGTTGCACCATGCTGCACCCATCATTACTATGCTGCATCCCCTCATGCTTTACCAATCATGTCTGTACTCGTCACTGTACTGCATCATGTACCATTGCTGTCCCAATGTGCTTGTTGCACCATGCTTGCCACCATGTACTTGCTGCACCTTGCTTACTATACTGCTGTCCCAATGTGCTTACTGCACCATACTTGCCATGCTGTCCCATTGTGTTTGCAGCACCATGCTTACCATGCTGTCCCATTGTGTTTGCAGCACCATGCTTGCTGCTGTCCCATTGAAGCATTGTTGTACCATGCTGCTGTCCCAATTTTGTTTGCAGCACCATGCTTGCTGCTGTCCCATTGAAGCATTGTTGTACCACGCTGCTGTTCCAATTTGCAGCACCATGCTTGCTGCCCCAATGTAGCATTGTTGTACCATGTTTCTGTCCCAATGTGTTATTGCTGCTCCATGTCATAGCTATTGTCATGCCATTTGTGTTTGCAGCACTGTGCTTGCTGCTGTCCCATTGTAACCTACAACAACCCAACAATCATGTCCCAAAACATACCTTGAACAACCTTAATGAACTGCGGCTTAGTCAAGGTAGATGGCTGCCTCCTCATGCTGCTGTCATGAGCATATAGCAGCCCATAACATTTCCATGCTGGCCTGTTTTGGAGTGGCTAGGCCTGTGGTCTACCACATAGCTCTGTTGAACACTAACAGCCTTCTGAAACAGTCTTACCTTACCTTTTGCTGCCCTCAAACAATTCGTAATTATCCTTTCCAAACTCGGCGTCTCTGCAAGTGTGAACAGACCTCATTTAGAATAGCGTATGGCAGTGAATGACTGTGTCTAGGGTATTCTAGGACAGCAGCATTAGGCCTACGTTTAGGCCTCTCCATACAACGTTATGTTCCTCCTTTACACAACCTAGCTGCTTGCCTTCTCGGCCCTAGAACTCGGCCTCCTATAGCAGAAATCCTCGGCCCTTCTTCCAGCAATGTGGTCACCTGAAATGGCCTGCGGCTAGGGCATCATAGGCTTGCGTCTAGGGCATCATAGGCCTGCGTATGAGGGCAGTGAGTAGGGCCTCCTCCACCGTGTTATATCTCCATCCTTGGACTGTGGCTAGGCTCCTTCTTAGGACTGCGTTAGGGCATCCTCCTTAGGACTGCGTTAGGGCAACGTAGAGGTTCCTTCCATGGTGATCTCCATTAGGGCTTCCTCTCCTAGATTTCTCTTCCACTAAAACCTAGAACAAATGGAGAGAAATCAAGAGTGAAGTGTGTGTAGAAATGACTATCAAGTCACCTCCTTTTATGCGAAAATGTTGAGCACATGTGTGGGTTATTTGGTTGTTGGGCGACCTTGACAAATTGTCTTGTAACACAAATAAATTCATAACTCCATGAATACTTATAGGAATTGGATGATCTTTAGATCAATCCTACACCTCTCGATGAGAGGGATCCAAGAAAAATATCATCTGCCATAAATAAGATGACCCACATGGAGTTTGTCCCTAGTTTCCAATTTTAACACTCCCTCTCAACTAGGGAGAACTCCATCCGCTGATCCATCTGCCAAACTGTACTATCTCTGCCATCAGTGCCCTGCACTGCTCTACTCTGCTCTATTGTGTTCTACTATGCTGAACCATGAAGAAGAAGAATTGCTCGAGAATGTCTCATACCATTCTCTACGGACCCGAATTCAATTCCATATGAAGAGAGTGTGTCATACCACTCTTACTGATCCCAGATTAGTTCCAAAAGAGAGTGAGTAATGTCACTCTTACTAACCTGAAGTCAGTTTCATTGATCCTAGATCAATATCACAAGAGAGTGTCTCAAACCACTCATACTCATCCCAGATCAGTTTCATTGATCCTAGATCAATGGAGGTCATCCTAGCATAGGGAGTATGGTAGATACAACGATGCGTCCATGGATAGTACTAATTTGGTCCCTAACTCCATTTCCTTGCTCATTGGCTAGATGAGAGGTACTTCCCATGAGTCCTAGACTGCATGGGTAGGATGCCTCGACAAGAGAACCACTCATCCTATCCCTAAGTCGCCATTGGGTATCACAAGGGAAGGCTGAGCCATTCACCCTATACACAGCGCACCATTAGGGGAGGGTGAGTCGCCTTGTGGTCGCTTGTTGCGTCAATAAGTACCCCAAGTTGCCTGGAGCTCTTAGAGCTCAATGCATGCAACATGCAGAACCCTCATAAGAAGGTCTCTCAACGGCTCCAAGTCGTTCGGAAAAGTCACAAATTTGACCTTTCCCCGGGGCTTTGACAGAATGCCTGCGACCTGTACGTCAGTCTCAATGTGATAGAGCCTCCTTGCTCATCAACATACCATATCCCAGATAAGGTAGTATCTGATGTCTATATATTGGAGCAATCATAGAATACGGGATTCCTCAACAATCGAATCCCCCCCTGGTTGACACAGAAGATCACGGTGGTATCCATCATGTGTACAAACAACTCACTGAGGAGCTTCCACAACCAGGCAGCTTCACACGAGATCATACTCGTAGCTATGTATTTGGTCTTAGCGGTGCTCAAAGCAACCGTCTTTTGCTTACTGCTCATCTAGGATATTGAGCAGAACCCAAAGAGAACCAGCACCCAGAAGTGCTCTTGCGATCCTCCACATTACCTGCCTAGTCAACATTCGAATAATCAAGCAGCTTCATATTTCCAACAGTGTATCTCAATCCATGAGAGATTGTGCCTTGAAGATATCTCAAATGATTCTTGGCACCAATCTAGTGAGGCTCAACTGAATATGAGCCCAACATGCTAACTGCAAAACATATATCCGGACGGAATTTCACCAAGAACACCAATGCGAATGAGTTTATGAAACTCAGAGGCATTTCCCAAATTTGGTCTGCCATAACTACCACATAACTTCTGAAAGTTAAGCTCCATCGAGGTAGCCACGAGCTTGCAGTTCATCATTCTAAATCCGAAATCCAACTCCCTCTTAGTTTTGCAAATGAGAGGGTCTGCACCTATCAGAAAGAGGTCGTCCTCATAAGGTGCCAATATGAGAGGTCTATTATCCACAACCTTCAAGCAATGGTTTGGATCCGCTTCACTCCTAGTGAATCAACTTCATTAGACAACTATCAATCCTCTTGTACTAAGCCCGGGGGGGTCTTGCCTCAAGTCATAGAGGACTTTCTTCCACCTGCATACATGAGATTCCCGATTATGAATTTCAAACCCCTTGGGTTGTTCCAAACTTGTGGACCTACTACATGAGGGGAATGGTTCCCTTGTAAGATTTTCCTTCGGTACATTTCGAACATGTACCTTCATGCTCTTCTTGAATTCAAGCATCCCTGTCACCATCTGACTCACATCGGGTAGGGCCCCATAATAAGTAGACCTCTTGTGCTATAGATGAGATGTGACAACTGACATGGTCCCCAATGGACCATCCTACAACTTGATACAAATTGCCAAATCAGAACTCAAAGATAAAAGCATCTTTGAAAATTCTATTTTCAAACACGTACCTTTCCATCGATGAATGCCACCTTGAAACCTTTGACTTCCATTGTTGAAATGGTCACTAGGTTCTTCTTGCGATCAGGTACAGAAAGAGCTTCTTTTAAATGAAACGAGTTACCCTCATTCAATTGAGGGGTAACATTCCCTACACCCTTTTCGGGATAGGTGGCATCGACTCCAAGTATAATCCCGCGATTATTTCCATCTCTACCAAATTAGAGTGAGCACCCTTCTATCTGATGAAGTGCCTTGAAGCACCGCAATCAATAAGCCAGATTCCCAAAGAGTTTGGGGTTCCTTGCTTTCTTTGAAGAGTTGGCTATTTCCTTGATGACCTGCATTACCTGCCATTCCTCCGATCATTGAAGATGTCCTTGAATAACGGCCGAACTTATTACAACCAAGGCATTTGCCTTTCCTTCCACCCTTAGATCTGGACTTCCCATTGAAGTGATCTTTAGGCAGGCCATCAGAAGCTTCCACTACGCCATTCTGATAATATTCTCTGCTTCGACTTCACCCTTGGTGAATTTGAAGAGGGATGAGGAATCCACTGATCCTATTGTCCTTTCCCAACTGTTTTCGTTGATTGATCTTTCACTCATGCTTGGGCTTTGTCTTAACCTTAGCTCAGATACCATGTTAATTTTAGGTATGTTCTATGCTTAGAGCAATTTATTTCAATTTTCACAGTTAGCTCAATATCTTTTCCAGATTAGCAATCACATCAACATTAAAGTAAATTGCATATAGAACATAAACATAGGTCGCAGAAGGCAAGCCAAGACAAGAGGATACAAGATGTGGCGCTAGCCAGGGACAAACCCCAATGTGGGGAAACCCTTGATCAATTCTTCTTGTATGTTCTTCAATAGTTCAGTAGAGAGAGAGAGAGATAGTACATATACAACAGAAGTCAACACTTTGACTTATCTAAATAAGAGCATAGATCATCTCTAAGTAGATGATACATGAGGTAGCTGAACTCAGTTGAAGACATGTTGCTTCAATTGATTCTCCTAGGTGACTCCATCACCATGCGGCACCTATCATTGTGCTGCGCCTCATCATCATTCTGCACCTCACTGTGCTGCACCATGCTGCACCCATCATTACTATGCTGCATCCCCTCATGCTTTACCAATCATGTCTGTACCCGTCACTGTACTGCATCATGTACCATTGCTGTCCCAATGTGCTTGTTGCACCATGCTTGCCACCATGTACTTGCTGCACCTTGCTTACTATACTGCTGTCCCAATGTGGTTACTGCGCCATACTTGCCATGCTGTCCTATTGTGTTTGCAGCACCATGCTTACCATGCTGTCCCATTGTGTTTGTAGCACCATGCTTGCTGCTGTCCCATTGAAGCATTGTTGTACCATGCTGCTGTCCCAATTTGCAGCACCATGCTTGCTGCCCCAATGTAGCATTGTTGTACCATGCTGCTGTCCCAATGTGTTATTGCTGCTCCATGTCATAGCTGTTGTCATGCCATTTGTGTTTGCAGCACCGTGCTTGCTGCTGTCCCATTGTAACCTACAACAACCCAACAATCATGTCCCAAAACATACCTTGAACAACCTTAATGAACTGCGGCCTAGTCAAGGTAGATGGATGCCTCCTCATGCTGCTGTTATGAGCATATAGAAGCCCATAACACTTCCACACTGGCCTGTTTTGGAGTGGCTAGGCTTGTGGTCTACCACATAGCTCTGTTGCACATAACAACCTTACGAAACAGTCTTACCTTACCTTTTGCTGCCCTCAAACAATTCGTAATTATCCTTTCCAAACTCGGCCTCTCTGCAAGTGTGAACAGACCTCATTTAGAATAGCGTATGGCAGTGAATGACTGCATTTAGGGTATTCTAGGACAGCAGCATTAGACCTACGTTTAGGCCTCTCCATACAGCGTTATGTTCCTCTTTTACACAACCTAGCTGCTTGCCTTCTCGACCCTAGAGCTCGGCCTCTTATAGCAGAAATCCTCGGCCCTTCTTTCGGCAATGTGGTCACCTGAAATGGCCTGCGGCTAGGGCATCATATGCTTGCGTCTAGGGCATCATAGGCCTGCGTATGAGGGCAGTGAGTAAGGCCTCCTCCACCGTGTTATATCTCCATCCTTGGACTGTGGCTAGGCTCCTTCATAGGACTGCGTTAGGGTAGTGTAGAGGTTCCTTCCATGGTGATATCCATTAAGGCTTCCTCTCCTAGATTTCTCTTCCACTAAAACCCAGAACAAGTGGAGAGAATTCAAGAGTGAAGTGTGTAGAAATGACTATCAAGTCACCTCCTTTTAAACTAAAATGTTAAGCACATGTGTGGGTTATTTGGTTGTTGGCTGACCTTGACGAATTGTCTTATAACACAAATAAATTCATAACTCCATGAATACTTATCGGAATCGGATGATCTTTAGATCAATCCTACATCTATCGTTGAGAGGGATCCAAGAAAAATATTAGCTGCCATAAATAAGATGACTCACATGGATTTTGGCCCTAGTTGCCAATTTTAATAGAACCATGTTAAAATTGGCAACTAGGGCAAAACTTCATGTGGGTCATCTTATTCATGGCTGATAATATTTTTATTAGATTCCTCTCGTCAAGAGGTGTAAGATTGATATAAAGATCATCCGATTCCGATAAGTATTCATGGAGATATGAATTTATTTTGATTATGGAATTATTATCAAGCCGACCTACAACTCATGTAGGCTAAGAAGCCCAACAGTCGCATCTATTCACCCACCAACGTTGTGTATAAATATAAGAGGACTTTTCCTCATTTGGACTCACTCATTTCATCACATCTCTCTCTCTCTACTGCGCAGATATGAGTCTCTTCTCTATTGCGCTGAAATGGGTCTCTCTCTCTCACACATGTGAAGCCGGAAACTGCTGAAACTGAAGCTGCAACTGCAGAAGTAAAGATTGACTTGCGTGGCCTAGAACATCTCCTCTTTGGAACTGCGCTGTAGGTTCATCTGAACCTCCTTTGAAAGCCGCAACTTTTGGTGGTGGAATGAAGTTAATCCGACGAACGGTTTGCAAGATATTGACTGCCCTAGTTTGAAGTCGGAAACTGTTGAAACTGAAGCTGCAACTGCAGAAGTAAAGATTGACTTGCGTGGCCTAGAAGATCTCCTCATCTGAACTGTGCTGTAGGTTCATCTGAACCTCCTTTGGAAGCCGAAACTTTTGGTGGTGGAATGAAGTCGATCCGACTGTCGGTTTGTGAGATATGGTCTGCCCTAGTTTGATAATGAAGCTGCTAATGCTGATGCTACTGAACTAGGGTTTGCTACTGCTGATATGAATCAGATTTATTGTACTATTTCTCTCTGTTGAATTATTGAAGATAAAAGAAGATTTGATCAAAGGGTTTCCCCACACATTGTGGGGTTTGTCCCTGGCTAGTCGCCACATCTTGTGTCTCTTGTCTTGGCTTGTTTTCTGTCGATCGTTTAATGTTCTATCTGTACTTTACTTTATGTACATGTGATTGCTAATCGGTGGAATATAATAAGAAAAAGAAGGAAACTGTTATAAGCATAGAACATACCATAACTTAACATGGTATCAGAGCTGAGGTGAAGACAAAGCCCGAGCAAGAGCAAGAGAAATCATTGAAGAGAAGATTGGCAAGGCTATCCTAAAAGAACTATGGGGTCCTCAACACTCTTTCCTGCCGAAGACAAGCTCCGTGAGAAAGCTGACTATCACGGATGGAAGATGTCTATCAATCTAACCCTTGAAGATCAAGGAGTGTTGGACCATGTAAGAGGCAATATTGTTGAGCCTCCATCAAATGCATCGGCTGCTGCCTGGAACAAATGGAAAAGTGGAGAAGTCAAAACAATAGAAGATCATCCGGGACTCTATCGACAAGCACTTGGTGGCCTACATCTCTGAACTTGACACCTCCAAGGAAATCTACGATAGACTGGTGAGTTTATTTAAAGTTAATGATGCAGATCAAGTTTTGTTTCTTAGAAATAAGATGAGGGAAATCAAGAAGGGTAAAGATGAAAGTATGCAAGCATACTTCTTAAGAATCACCGAGATCAAGAACGATCTCCTATCTATTGGGGAAACTATTACTGACAGAGAAATGGCACTCACAACTCTTGGAGGATTGCCATTTGAATGGTATGTGTTCAGGACTACTCTTTTGAACTATAATGTAATTCCTGGTTTCAAGGAATTAATGGCTAGATGCATTCAAGAAGAAACAAGGGAAGAAGTGCAAGAAATGCCCATGCCTAAAGGTCCTCCTGCTGCCTTTTCTTCTCATGCAAAGAAAAGAAATAATTCCGGGACTAAATCAAAAGGAAAGGCTGGACCTAAGGCTAGAAGAAAATGACGATGTTACATTTGCGATAGAGCAAGTCACTATGTATGAGATCATGAGCATCATGATGAATGAGATCATGGACATAAAGGGCAACATGAGATCATGCACATATAGGGTAGCATGATGATGATGCACACTAGTTTGAGCAGCATTATGATGGATAAAATCATGGACATGGGCAGCATGATGATAATCATGATTAGAGAAGCATGGTACAATATGCAGTGGTGCAACTCGAAATCCCTCTGATGGCAATCAAAGGAATGACAAATTCAATAGCAAGGTAAGAGGAGAGCTGGGAATCAAGGAAGAGGACAAGCATTCAAGAAGGCTAGAAATTCTAGGATGTATTAAATGCACCTGACCTCAAAAGGAACCTAGTGTCCATCTTGGCAATGGAAGACAGAGGCTACAAGGTAACCTTCAGCAATGGCAAGGTATGTATATGGAAAAATAATGATAAAGATGCTTTCACTCTTGGGTTTCGAGTTGATTCTTTATATCAAGTCGGTGGAAGTCCGCTAGGTGTCATGTCTTGTGACACATCGCTTCAGTCCGAACTTTGGCATCGGAGGTTTGCCCACCTTCATTACAAAGCTCTACCCGATGTAAGACAGATGGTAACAGGGATGCCTGAATTCCAAGTAGAGAAAGAAGGTGTATGTCCAGGATGTGCCGAAGGAAAGCTCAAAAGGGGACCATTCCCCTCAAGCCAAAGCAAGACCTCCGATATATTATAATTGGTTTACTCAGGCATACCTGAGGTTGGCATTAAGAGGGAGACTACTACACCACATACTCCTGAGCAGAGTGGTGTGGTGAGAAGGAAGAACCACACGATGATGGAAGCTGTCCGGGCCATGCTACATGATCAAAGACTTTCGAAGTTTCTATGGGCTGAAACTACAATCACCGTTGTATATGTACAAAATCGATGCCCTCATCAAGCATTGGGTTCCTAAACTCCTGAAGAAATGTTCACCATCGGTCAAAGGGAAGTCGTGATTAGTCATGATGTCACCTTTGACAAAGATATGGCCCTCAGCAAGGTGGACAATCTGCTGACTTTGAGTAGCTCTCAAGAAGCCGACACCAGGGAACTGAAAGTAAAGGATGATGAATCAATGCCTGACGTAGAAGAACCCATGGATCCGATTGATCCTCATCCACATGAGCCTTCCTCTTCTAGGAAGAGGCCTTCATGGCTTAGGGGGATACTTGATGATGCTGAAGGACATGCTGCACCCTGAGGAACCTTCCATCAAAGTAAGAAACTTAACAGGTATCAGGGATACCTGACCTTCATAAGCACGATCATACAAAATGAGCCTTCGTCATTCTCAGATGCCGTCAAGCATCAAGTATGGAAGGATGCTATGACCGAAGAATATGAGTCTATCATAAAGAATGATGTTTGGGAAGTAGTTCCCAGACCCCAAGACAAGATTGTTGTTACTTCCAAATGGCTTTACAAGATAAAGCATGCAGCAGATGGAAGCACGGAAAAGTATAAGGCTCGTTTTGTTGCTCGAGATTTCTCCCAAAAGGAAGGTATAGACTATGATGAGATATTTGCACGCGTTGCCAGATATACGACCATCCGCTCGATCATAGCCCTTGCCGCTTCACAAGGATGGAACCTACATCAGATGGATGTCAAGACTGCGTTCTTGCATGGCTCGATCAAAGAAGAGGTCTACGTGGAGCAACTCGAAGGATTTGAGATTTATGATTGAAAATCTTATGTATGCAGGTTGAAGAAGGCTCTCTATGGGCTGAAGCAAGCACCCCGAGCATGGTATGAGAGGATCGATAGCTACTTGATGAAGCTGGGATTCACTAGGCTCAACCATCCGTACGGGGAGAAGAAAGACTAGTTCGTGTACCCTTGACCACGTACTACTATTCGGGAATACCCTTGACCCCCTACTACTTACCTCTTGGACAGTGACCGCAATTCCCCTCTTTCGGTAAGCATCCGGTATCTCAGCAGATAAACATTTCTCTGAGCTCATCCTGTTGCTTATACGTCGTTTGAAAGCTGCTCCAAGGATCCAACGAATAGCTAAGGTTTGTTGACGCAGTTTCTTCTATTGATTATGCAAGTCATTAAGTTGATCAAGTTACAAAGTAAGAGCCAGCATCTGAGCTAGTTCCAGCGTCCCCGCTAGGGGTAGATTACCTCGGCAGGTGAGTTTCGTGATGCTAGGGGAGATTACCTCGGCAGGTGAGGTTCAGATCTTTCCTGTCCCGGTTCCTTCTCCTAGGGTCATGATGTTCGTTGTACCACGTGATGGCTAGGAGTGAAGCTGATCCTAACCTTTACTTTAAGGTTGAAGATGACAAGCCTCTCATACGGGTGTTGTATGTGGATGACCTCTTTCTAACAGGTGCAAACCCTCTCATTCACAAATGAAAGAGGGAGATGGCTTCTGAATTTGAAATGAAGGACCAAGGACTTGAAGTGTGGCAGAAGCCAAGAGAAATTTTCCTATCTCAAGGAAAATATGTGGTAAATATATTGGAAAGATTCGGTATGATGGACTACAAGCCTGTGACTACCTTGAGGATCTTAACTTTTAGAAGTTATATGGTAGTGATGTCGGACCAGATTTGGGAAATGCCTCTGAGTTTCAAAAACTCATTCGCATTGATTTTCTTGGTGAACCTCCGTCCGAATATATGTTTTGCAGTTAGCATTGTGAGCTCATATTTGGTTGAGCCTCACTGGATTGATGCCAAGAATCTTCTGAGATGTCTTCAGGACACAATCTCTCATGGATTAAGATACACTGTCGGAGATGTGAGACTACTTGGATATACTGATGTTGATTGGGCAGGCAGTGTGGTGGACTGTAAGAGCACTTTCGGTTACTGTTTCACCTTGGGATCTGCGTCGATATCCTGGATGAGCAGGAAGCAAAAGTCGGTGGCTTTGATCACCGCCGAAGCAGGATATATTGTTGCTAGCATAACCTTGTGTGAGGCAGTCTGGTTGCGAAAGCTCTTCAGTGAGTTGTTTGGATTTACATTGGATACCACTTTGATTCTCTGTAACAACCAAAGGTGGGATTCGATTATTGAGGAATCCCGTATTCGTCAATTGCTCCAGTAGATAGACATCATCTGGGATATGGTACATCGATGAGCAAGGAAGCTCCATCACATTAAGATGATGTACAGGTTGATACACCTTGTCAAAGCCCCGAGGAAAGATCTAATCTGTGATTTTCCCAAACGACTTGGAGTCGGAAAGAAACCTTTGTACAAGGGTCCTGCATGTTGCATACATTGAGCTCTGGGAGCTCTGAGGGCTTACGGTTCCTACTGGAGCAACATATGACCACAGGGTGACTCACCCTCCCCTGGTGGTGCACACTGGAACAAGATGATTCGCTCTCTTGTGGGACAAGACGATTTGCTCTCTTGTGGAACAGGATTATTCGCTCTCCTGTGTAGCAGGATGATTAGTTCTTCTGTGAGGCCTGGATTGATGTGTTCTCCATGGCGGCCTGGATTGATTTGTTCTCCACGGCGATTGTAGCAGGATTGATGTGTTCTCCATGGCAATTGTAGCAGGATTGATGTGTTCTCCTGTGAGGCCTGGATTGATGTGTTCTCCATGGCAATTGTAGCAGGATTGATGTGTTCTCCTGTGAGGACAAGATTGATTAGTTCTCCTGTCGAGGCATCCTACCCATGCAGTCTGGGACTCATGGGAAGTACCTCTCATTTGATCAATGAGCAGGGAAATGAAGTTAGGGACCATAGTAGTACCGATGGATGCATCGTTGTAACTACCGTACTCCCTACGCTAGGATGACCTCCATTGATCTAGGATCAATGATACTGGTCTGGGACCAGTGGTAGGAGTTGTACCATACTATGATGTTGACTTTGGGTCGGTTGAGACTGGTCTGGGATCAGTGGTACATACTCTGAGACTGACTTTGAGTCAGTGGAGGATGATATTGGTCTGGGACCATTGGAGTTGTACTCACTATGACGCTGACTTTGGGTTGGTTGAGACTGGTCTGGGACCAGTGGTACATACTCTGAGATTGACTTTGAGTCAGTATGATACATCCTCGATCATTTCTTCTTCTTCATAATTTGGACAAAAGCATAGCAGAACGAAACAATGCAAGAGCAGAGCAGAACAGAGCAAAACAATACAGATTAGTGCAGGGCAGAACAAGACAAAGCAGAACATGCATAATAGAGTAGAGCAGGGCAAGGGTCAGGCTGTACAGGGCAGTGCACTTGATGGATGAATAGTAACGACCGATAGACAGATTGCAGATGAAGTTCTCCATGGTTGAGAGGGAGTGTTAAAATTGGCAACCAGGGCAAAAATTCATGTGGGTCATCTTATTCATGGCTGATAATGTTTTTATTAGATTCCTCTTGTCGAGAGGTGTAAGATTGATATAAAGATCATCCGATTCGGATAAGTATTCATGGACATATGAATTTATTTTGATTATGGAATTATTATCAAGTCAACCTACAACTCATGTAGGCTCAGAAGCCCAACAGTCGCATCTATTCACCCACCAACGTTGTGTATAAGTATAAGAGGACTTTTCCTCATTTGGACTCACTCATCTCATCACATCTCTCTCTCTCTACTGCGCAGATATGAGTCTCTTCTCTACTGCGCTGAAATGGGTCTCTCTCTCTCACATATGTGAAGCCGAAAACTGCTGAAACTGAAGCCGCAACTGCAGAAATAAAGATTGACTTGCGTGGCCTAGAACATCTCCTCTTTGGAACTGTGCTGTAGGTTCATCTGAACCTCCTTTGAAAGCCGCAACTTTTGGTGGTGGAATGAAGTCAATCCGACGAACGGTTTGCAAGATATCGACTGCCCTAGTTTGAAGTCGGAAACTGCTGAAACTGAAGCTGCAACTGCAGAAGTAAAGATTGACTTGCGTGGCCTAGAAGATCTCCTCATCTGAACTGCGCTGTAAGTTCATCTGAACCTCCTTTGGAAGCCGAAACTTTTGGTGGTGGAATGAAGTCAATCCGACTGTCGGTTTGTGAGATATGGTCTGCCCTAGTTTGATAATGAAGCTGCTAATGCTGATGCTACTGAACTAGGGTTTGCTACTGCTGATATGAATCAGATTTATTGTACTATTTCTCTCTGCTGAATTATTGAAGATAAAAGAAGATTTGATCAAAGGGTTTCCCCACACATTGTGGGGTTTGTCCCTGGCTAGTCGGTACATCTTGTGTCTCTTGTCTTGGCTTGTTTTCTGTCGATCGTTTAATGTTCTATCTGCACTTTACTTTATGTACATGTGATTGCTAATCAGTGGAATATAATAAGAAAAAGAAGTAAACTGTTATAAGCATAGAACATACCATAACTTAACAAACCCCTACTGTAGCAAATCTGAATCTACTTCACCTACTTGATTTTAATATACATTATCAAGTTATTCTTTGAATACTGAAGCAAATTACATGTGCAGCCTACACTACTTTAATATTTGATTACATGAAACAAAAAACTAATCAAAGAACGAGATACATAGGACACAATTATTTTTGGACAAAATAGTCCTCGGAAAAACCCAATGTGGGAAAACCAGTGCAGTAGCTCTGAGGGTTTTCTATTATTAAGTAGTAATTCTAAATAGAAATGTTGGATGCCCTCCCAACAATCCAGTGCCAGAGAAAATACAATGGCGGAAAACTTAGTGAGTTTTACCTCACTTTACCCAGCAGATTCTGGCTGATCTGGCAGCAAAACTGGCTAACCCCAGCTACTTCTGCACTGGCCTTTCGTCAGCCTTACAGGCTCTGCGTCAACTTTGCGCTGTCTCTTCTACCTCGACCTTCCCGACTATTTTGGTTGTACCTCGACAGTTCCGACTTTCTGCATGGAAGGCTGCTTCTGCTTCTACGCTGGCCCTTCTGGCTATGCGTTTGGCCTGCGTGGGCCCAACGTCAGTCCTCCTAGCTGCTACGCTGCCTCCACTAACTTCTCTCTGCCTCTCTATCAGTACTCCCAAACTATCCCTACTCCTCTGCTGCAGAATGATCATTCAATTAGAAATCTCAGCTTCCTAGCCCCAAAAATCGAATTCCATATCAATTTGTTTTCTTTGTGTGTGTTTCTAAATGAACCCCAAGCGTCCTTATACTATTCTCGTTAAGTCTTAAACAACCAAGATTAAGTCTCTAATCAACGACTAAGATTAAAACACGATTTGATCTACCTTCTAGATCATTCTCACCCATATTTTGATTAATACCCATTAATATTTTAATTTTCCTAAAGTTTAGACTTAGGAACCGCATTAAAAATATTAATTATTTTAATAAAATACAATCCGGGTGGAATTTTACCAAATGATTTCTAGGTTCTTTAGAACTCATGTGCCTTAGCCTCTCCACCAATTTTCATGGCTAGATCACATTCGATGCTACCAAAAACTAACACTCCCTCTTAGCGAGAAAAGTGCTCTAGCAACAATGTCCAACTACACGTTGCTCTATTTCTGAAGCAACACAGCAGCCCAGACATCCCCAAAATTAAGGAATGCTGCAGTCCGATTCAACATCCTTGACTAACAGGGATCTCCTGCTTCGGATAGAGGCTAGGTTGACTGCCTCATCCGCTTGTGAGTTTAACTTTCTCAGCACATGATAGAAGGAGATTTTGTGAAACTTGGGCAGCACTAGTCTGATTTTTTTGAGGATGGGGGCTAATTACACCTGAGAAGGGATCTTTTGGGAGTTCATAGCATGAATAATTAGTCTGGAGTCTCCAAAGACTGAGATGGAGAGGAGATTCCTCTTTAAAGCTAGATTTAGACCTTGCCACAAAGCTAGAGCCTCCGCTCTGTTGTTTGTTTCATGCCCTAGACCCCAAGCAAAGCGCATCTTAGTTGAGCCACCTGGCCTTAATATAACTCCACCACCACCCGCCTTTCCTCGGTTGCCTTTAGAGGCTCCATCGAAGAAAAGGCAGTGGTCATCCAAAGCAGATCTCCATTTGATGAATTCCTGTTCTTCCAGACGAATTTCCCATTGAGAAGAGGCTTTAGTAGGAGGAATGGGTCTTTTTTGATGATTAGGAACAAGCTCTTTTAACCATTGATCTTCCTCGCTGTCTAGGGTTGTGCCATTTCTTATGGTGGGTTTGGTTTCTAAAGTCTCCCCCAATAGGGCTTTGATCTTAGTGATAATTCTGATCGGGTTGCAACTCTCCTCCCTAAAAATTCTATTGTTCCTCTCCAGCCACAGTTTCCAGCATGTGAATTTGGGAATCCACATCCAGCCAGTCTTGAGAAGGTTTTTTTTGGAGAGGCAGAACGGGGATAACTTGGCCCAGTTTCGAAAAAGGTCCTGAATATTTCCTGGAAGCTCCATATTGTCAGGTCCTAACATCAGGACACCCCTCCAAACTTCTTGAGAAAAGGGGCACAATAAGAACAAGTGGTTAGCTGTTTCTTTGTTCGAAACACAGAGAGGGCATCTGGAGGGACCTGCCATTCCACGTTTCCTGAGGTTGTCTCCAGTGAGGATACTTTTATGCGCCATAGTCCAGTGAAAGAAGTCAATTTTGGGGAGAGCAGGAAAAGACCATATAAATTTCCATTGAGTTGGCTTTGGGGAGACGCTAGGGATAGCCATCAAAATTTTGTAACCTTCTGCTGCCGAGTAAGAGCCTGAAAGAGAACCCCACCCTCTTTTGTCCTTAGAACAGGCCTTTGAGGGAGATTTTCCTTGGAGCAGATCCATCAATAACTTGGCTTCACCATCGAGCCAATGAGGGACCTCCCCCAAATTCCAACCATCTCATAGACTATCTGCATCATTTGTCCAATTGGAGATGTCCCAAAGGGTTTCCAGATTGCTGGCCTGAAGCCAAACTCTGATATTTTCCAGATCTGCAATCTGATTCAGGGGCTGATCTCCAAGAATCGAGTCTTCCCATATTTTTATTTTTTCCCATTAACTGGGATCCAATAAAGCTTATGACTGAAATGTTTCATAACTGTGAGACAGAGTTTGAAAACTGGGGATCCTTTGGATATTCTAGGAGGCTGGTCCAAACACCTCAAACGCTGCCCATGAAAGTATTTTTTCCATAGAACTCTCTTGCTCCAACTAGGATTCCCAGAGACAATGTTCCAAAGGAGCTTGGAGCCCAGAGCAAGATTTTGGGCTGCCAGATCCCACATTTGAAGACCTCCTTCCAAGAATGGCTTCTTAATAGTATCCCAATTTACTAAATGGAGCCTTCTTTCGTTAGTTTTCCCTCCCTCCCACAGAAATCTTCTAAGGAGACCGTCCACTTTACTGATAAAGGTTTTAGGAGCTAGAAGAATGGAATTCTGATAAACCGGGAGACTTATGAGAACAGATTTCATTAGGTTTACCTTCCCAGCATTATTCAACCATGAGGCTCCCCAAGCTTGTATTATGAGTTTTAGCTTGTCTAGCAGGGGCATCTAGTGGGCTACCCTAGAATTTGATTTGAAGATTGGGATCCCAAGATACTTAAATGACTCCCAGGTCAAGGTTCTTTCCATTTCTAAAAGCCTTGCTATGTTTGTCAACTTCTTGGTCGAGCAGTTCCAGCCATAGATCGTGCTTTTTAGATAGTTAATCTTGCTGCCTGAAACCTCCCTAGAAATGTCCAGCTCTTTCTTGAAGGTTCTAGCAGAATTTATGCTAGCTCCTCCTAGTAACAAAGTATCATCAACAAACTGGGCATGATTTATGTCTTTAACATTTTGAGCCATTCTCAGGCCTGGCAGAGTTTGGATCTGTTGACAATAGTCTAGCTGGAAGCTGAGCACAGAAGCTTGAATGGCGTAAAGAAGTGGGGACAAAGGGCAACCTTGTCTTAGCCCCCTTGAGGCCTGGAAGAATTCCGTTGAATGACCATTAACCAGAGGCGCTATCCAAGGGGAGGCAATGCAGGCTTTCACCCAAGTTATGAGAGCTTTTGAGAAGCCAAATTTCCCCATCACAGAGAACAGGAAATCATGTCTCACCCTGTCAAAGGCATTTGTCAAATCTAGCTTAATCACCATGCCTTTCTCTTTTCGGTGACAACTTGAATGAATTGCTTCTTGCACCAGCACAATATTGTCAAGAATCTTTCTCCCTTTTATGAATCCTCCTTGGTTTTCAGGGATGATGACCGGCAGAATTTTCTTAAGACGGTTGGCTATTATTTTTGTAATCAGCTTATAACTTGTATTACACAGAGAGATGGGCCTGAATCTACTGAAATCGGTGGTGCCTTTGTCTTTCGGAATCAATGCAAGGAAGGCCGAGTTGGTGCTGCCTCCAATCTTGGTACAGGTTTGAGATTTACGGATCATTCTCAGAAGGTATTTTTTAATTGTAGGCCAGCAAGTCAGATAGAACCTTGCTGTAAACCCGTCAGGGCTCGGGGCTTTATCCGGATCCATGCAATCCAGAGCATTTTTAATCTCATTCATACTGATCGGAGCAGTCAGCATGATATTGTCGGAATCTTGGACACAGTGAGGAATAAGATCAATCGGATAGGCTTGAGAATCAATAGGAGGGTCTTCCGGGGCAGAATAAAGATCTTTGAAGAAGGAGTGGGCTGCTCGCTTTATGCCATCAGAATCTTTAACCATAGTGTTTTGATAGTGAATTTCATTTACTGTTTTGAAGTGCTTGCGTGCTTCAGCTTGCTTATGGAAGTAGCTTGTATTTTTGTCTCCGGCCTGTAACCAAAGATTTCTGGACTTCTGTCTCTAGAACTCTTCTTCATCCCTACTTGCTCTATGGAGATCTTTTTGCAGCTCTACTTCTTTTTGAAGAAGGTTTTACGTTACATCGGAGTTCTCCATTTTTAATTGGTGGCCTGCCAAGCTGTCATGCATCTCCTTTCTTTTGGTGGTGGGCGTTTTCAATCTTTTAGCCCACTCCTTGAGCTCCCTTTTAAGTATCCTCATTTTTTCTTCCCACACAAAGAAAGGGGAACCTTGAACTTGCCGGTTCCAGGCCTTGGTGACCACCTCTTAGAATCCATCTTGATGAATCCAAAGAAAACTAAATCTAAAGGGAATGGGGCCAACATTTCCATCCAAGGAGAGCTCAAGCAGAATGGGTTTATGGTCAGAGGTGTAGTTCGGTAGAATTTTAGAGGTGGCCATTAGACCGCAAGTCAAGAAGGAGGATTGGACAAGAAATCTGTCCAGACGAGCAGCAATGTGGCCTGGGCCTAACCTTTTGTTTGACTAGTTGAGATTCCCAGATGTGGGCTTGATATCCTCCAAATGCCAATCTAGAATGAGGTCTTCAACCCATTCTCTAGTTGGGTCCCTGACCAGCGAGCCCCCCTTTTTCTCTTCTGCAGTTAGCGTAACATTCAGATCACCTGCAATAATAATATTTTCTAGATTGTGCAAGAAAAGATAGGATTGGAGCAAGTCCCAACAAATTTTTTTCTCAGAGGGTAAAACCAGAGCATAAAGATTGAACATACTTACTTGGTGGCCAGATTCTTTATGGAGGAGCTTAGTGAGTAGCCAATGGGGGCAACGTTCTTCGTGAATCAGATCATATTTGGAGTTGTCCCAAAAGGAGGCAATCCCTTCAGAGGCACCTCTGGCGCTAACTGCTCTCCCTTGGCCTTTATGCTAGAAAACTTTGCTTTCTTGGAGGAGTAGAAGGTCCTCCAGTTTTGTGTCCTGGATGAGAAGGATTTCAGGCGAGTACATCCTCACAGTGTCTTTCAGAGCTTCTTCTTTCAACTTATTGCCTAATCCTTTGCAATTCCAAGAGATGTATTTCATTATTTACTAGCTTGGGAGGTTGTGGCTCCTTTTGGAGCCTTACCATGCTTGTGCCTAGATCTGTTGTTCATCATTTCTTTGAGAGTTTTCTGAGAACCTTGGAGAACATCCAGATAAGTTTTCTCCTCTTTTTGTTTCTTCTTGGACTTTCGACCCCTGGCTGACTTGATAGGAGTGACTTGCAAGCTGTCTAAATCTGAGACTCCATCTTCTGAATCTCCCTCAGGATCAGAGCCCAGATTGATGTGCTCCTCGTTTTCTTATTTTTCCCCTTGTTCATCCTCTGATGGAGGAAGAGATGACTTTGCTTCAGCTTCTTTCACTTTCTTCGACGGGTCTTCTAGTTCCTCTTGGATCCCAATGGCATTTGTCCTCTCCCCAAAGGAAGAACCCTCTTTAGGAACTTCTTTGGCTTTTGGTTTGGGCTGCGTCTTCAACAATGGCCCTGAATTTTTCTTCTCAGTTAGTTTTGGGACTGCTTTGCCCTTTTTGATTTCTTTCCATCCTTCTTCATCAACTTTGTCCCCGGTTGGAGCTTTTGGGCAATTTCTTTGGAAGTGTCCATGTTCGTGATAGGTTCTGCATTTGAACGACAATTGCTCGTAATCCAGTTTTTGATAGTGATGCCATTCTCCGACTGTAAGTTTTACTGCTTCGGGCAGTCCAGCTTCCAGGTCGACTTCCACACAGATTCTTGCGCAGGTATATTGGCCCTTGTTATCTGCTTTGTCAATGAAACGGCCGAGACCATTTCCAATCTTCTGCAAGGTGTGATAGCTCCAGCAATGGATTGGAAGATTGGGTAGCCGGACCCAGACTGGGACCTATTTAGGGGAATTGATTGAAGGATCGAAGTCGGGGGTCCACTTATTAAGATACAGACCCTGATTTCCCATAAAATACGGTCCGTTTATGAAAACCAAATCTCGATCTTCTTTGGAGGTGAACTCAAAAATGAAATACCCTCTTCCGACAACATAGTAGATCACATTGTTTTCTAGCTAGTGCCTCCAATTGCGTTGGATCCAGTCATCTGTTGTTTTTGTTGATGGCTAGCGTCCCATAAATTGTCCTACCAACCCTCTGTCAGCCAGGGCTAGGGCGATTTTTATCGGTTGGTCTTCTGGCAGGGCGATCTTAGGAATTTCCTCCAGTTTTTTGATGAATTTTGGGACTTCTGGAGTCAAACATTTCTTCCCTTTCTGCGAAAGCAATCTTCTGAAAGCTTCTTCTGAAGAGATAGGCGGGGTGGGAGAAGGCTCCCCACCCCCTGGCGCACTCATGGTGGCAGCTACGCTCCTCAGCGATCACAAAACGCTATCGCTGTGCCAGCAGTAGCACAGGCCAGAGAAGGGGGGCAGAGCCCGATTGCGGGGATGCCGGGAGGGGAGGTTGAGAGCCCAGCAGCAGGGGCTGCCAGGCAGGAGGCCTGCGGAGGGCTGCTAGAGCCGAGGAAGCAGGGCGCGGGAGCTCTAAAACAGAACGTGCGCGTGCAAACTATTCTTTACTCATGTTGTTATAAGAAGATAAATGTTACTTAAGTCAAACAGATGAAAATTCGCTATGGCACAAGCGACTTGGACATACAAGTTTTGATAACTTGATTAATATCAGCAAGATTAATGCAGTACGAGACATCCCAAACTTAGTCAAGCCAAATCAAGGAATATGTGGTCCATGTCAACATGGAAAGCAAACTAGAACCAACCACAAGACCAAGGAGTTTTCTACATCAAAACCTTTGGAGATCATCCATGCTGATTTATGTGGGCCAACTAGAACTCCGACACTCCAAGGAGAAAGGTACTTTGCTTTATTTGTTGATGACTATACTAGAATGATGTGGGTACATTTCATAAAATATAAATCCGAAGCATTTGAGTGTTTTAAGAATCTTAAAGCTCTTGTAGAAAATGAAAGGGATTCTAAGATTAAATGTCTTAGAATGGATAGTGGGGGGGAATTCACATCAAAAGAATGTGATGAATTCTGTAAAGTACATGGAATCGAAAGAGAACTCTCTGCTGCCAGAACACCCAAGAAAAATGGGGTAGTTGAAAGAAGAAATTGAACAGTTCAAGAAATGGCAAGAACACTGTTAATAGCAGCTAACTTGCAGCCAAATTCTAGAGAGAAGTAGTTGGGACAACTGTTTATACCTTGAATCGAACTCAACTAAGACCAAATAATGAGAAGACTCCTTATGAATTATGGAAAGGAAGACTTGCTTCAGTAAAATACTTCAAGATTTTTGGAAGCAAGTGCTTCATAAAAATCAATGATGGCTCACCAGGAAAATTTGATTCTCGGGTTGACGAAGGGATATTCCTTGGATATTCTACAAGGAGAAAAGCTTACAAGTGCTACAATAATCGACTACAGAAAATAGTGGAAAGAATTGATGTGAAGTTTGATGAAGACCTTCCAGAAAAAAGAAATTGAAGATCATGAAGTTGACCCTCTCATTGAAGAATAACCTGAAAAAAAGGAAAAAGATCAAGAAAAACACAAGGAAAAAGAACCATCTCAAACCCCTTCAAAGATGAAGTTTCTCCAAAAACATCACCCAGAAGAGCATTTTATTGGCAATATAGATGAAGGGATACAGACCTGAAGAAGGATGACAAGTACACCAAAGAAAACTGATGCTGCTCTCCTATCTATGATAGAACCAGAAACATTTACTCAAGCAAGTAAGGATCCTCATTGGGTAAAAGCCATGGAAGAAGAAATGTCTCAAATCGAGAAGAATGAGACATGAGTGCTGGTACCTCGTCCAAAGGATAAAAATATAATTGAAACCAAGTGGGTGTTCAAAAACAAAATGAATGAAGATGGACAAATCATCAGAAATAAGGCAAGGCTTGTTTGTAAAGGTTATTCACAAATTGAAGGAATTGACTTTGAAGAAACCTTTGCACCAGTAGCTCTTGTGGAAGCTATAAGGATGTTCTTGGCATTTTCTTGCTCAAAAGGATATAAAATCTATTAGATAGATGTAAAATCAGCATTTCTGAATGGGGAACTCAAGGAAGAAGTCTATATGGTGCAACTAGAAGGGTTTAATCTAGCATAAGGAAAAGACTTTGTTTGTAAGTTGAAAAAGGCATTATATGGGTTGAAACTTGAAACAAGCTCCTAGCGCTTGGTACGCAAGATTGGATCACTATCTACAACAACAAAGCTTCAAGATCGGAGTGGCAGGAAGTAATCTCTACATAAAGATGGACGAGGATAAGTTACTAGTCACTCTTGTCTATGTTGATGATCTGATTTTTGCTAGTAATAATGATGAAATGAGCCATGAGTTTGCTCAAAATATGTCAAAAGAGTTCGAGATGTCGATGATAGGAGAGTTATCTTACTTCCTTGGACTACAAGTATCTCAAACCACGGCAGGTATGTTCCTATCTCAAGCAAATATCTTAAAGACATGCTTAAAAGATATGGAATGGAAGACTGTGCACCCATGAGCACACCTATGACCACAAATTGCAAATTAAGCAAAGATGATGACTCTCCTCCGGTAGATGCAACTCATTACAGGTCAATAATTGGAGCCCTCCTATACTTAACTGCTACGAGACCTGACATTATGCAAGTAGTAGGAATGGTGGGAAGATTTCAATCAGCTCCTAAACAATCCCATTTGTTGGCTGTAAAAAGAATTCTTAGATACTTGAAAGGAACTCCTGATTTTGGTCTTTGGTACCCTACGAGCTCAAATCTTACTGTGAATGCATACACCGATGTTGATTGGGCTAGAAGTGTCGATGATCGAAAAAGCACTAGTGGAAATGCATTCTTCCTGGGAGATTTTCTAGTATCTTGGCTTAGCAAAAAACAAACATCCATATCACTATCTACAGTTGAAGTCGAGTATATAGTTGCTGTAGATTGTTGTACTCAAATATTATGGATGAAGGAAGCTCTGAAAGATGTCAACATAGGTACAAATCAACCAATCACCATCTATTGTGATAACACAAGTGCTATCAGTCTCAGCAAAAATCCAGTGATGCACTCAAAGACCAAACATATACCAATCAAGTATCATTTCCTTCGTGAACAAGTAGCTGAACAAAACATCATCTTGGAATATATCAATACTAAGGAGCAGATAGCTAATATTTTCACAAAACCTCTTCCTCGAGAAGCATTTGAATATCTTTGCCAAAAGATGGGGGTTATTTCTCTAGCATCACATTAAGTTGATTCATAAAGATGTTGCATGATAGGGGGAGCAGTTCGACAGGGGGAGTCCTTGTGCACTCCTTTGCCATTGATGTCAAAGGGGGAGAGAAGAAGAATATTGCCATAAATGACAAAAGGGGAGATTGTTAATCTAGGTTGTCATTGGTGTCAATATAGTAGTGTTTGTGATGCCAAATTCTTTGATACATGATTGCCCATTGATCATAATGCTCATAGTGATGAAAGTTTGATATATGATGATATGATGAGATGGAGGACCCAAGTGGATTGAACAACAGGAGGTCAATTGAACAACAATTGAACAACAAATGACGCAGTAGATCCAGTAAAGCAACAGGAACAAGAAGCCAAAGAGTAAGATGAAGAGTTTATCGAAAGCCATCAAAGAAACAAGTCATCGGAGCAAGAGAAGCAGGTTATCGTATATGCCCAAGGGTAAGTGTTATCGAAAGAACAAAGAACAACAATGATAACAGAGGAGTAAAGAAGAAAACTATCGGAAGAGTGGAAGAGTGCAGAGAAGTCATAGGAGCAACAACTATCGGAAGAGCGGGGGTAGGAAAGTACGAATTTCCTTGATTGTGGCAGAAGCCTCGCACTCAATCCTAGCCTTCAATCTCATAGTCAACCCTTAGATCACTGTCAACTATGGGGGTTAAGGCTATTTTTAATCCGCAAACCGTTGATTGTAATAAGGCTGTGGACCTGACGGATTTATTAACAATTGTTTAATGTAACATCGTATCTGCAGTATCCCAAGTTTCAAAGGATGTTAAAACCTTTGATTGCAATAGAGTTGTGGACCCGATAGATTCATTAAAAATAGTTCATTGAATATCGCATCCACTCCATCGGAAGACAGAGCATGTGCACACTTGTAAAACCTCTGATTTTTTATGAAATTGCGATTGCGGGATTTAAGGTGATGACATGGCATGTGGGACCTCCATTTGGAGAAGAAAGACAGTTCACAACTCGTGAATGTGAATTAGCATAAGAAAGGAAGCCGAAGGTCGAGTAAGCGCAGAGGAAGCCGAAGGACCAGCGGAAGACGATGGTAAAAACATTTTGTTGATTGGGTTAATCTTTAAAAAAAAAGGCTCAGACCTGTGATAAATTATTGATGGAAGAAGTACAGAATGCAGTTTTGAAGAACAATCCTATGAAAGGAAATAAAGTTTCATTTGTAATCGTTTGAAGGGAGTAGTAGATAGCACTAGCATTGAAGTGATTGTGAGTTTGTTTCTTGGAAGTAAGATATCGCGACAATAAGAAGCAGTCACTCTTGAAACAGTTACTGCAACACAGATCTTGGAGACATTATTGGAGATCATGATGGCTATTTGAAATCATCATAAGGTAACTTTGCAGACTCTGTGTGGGCAATATGAAGAATTGTGAAGAGAGTCTTCATATGAAGATAGGTTGTCATTGATGTAGCAGTGAAGTTGTAGATTGATAGAACACAGTGAAGAAGATTTTGAGAGCAGTGTAATACAATCAAAACATTTCTTGACAAAGCAAAACTATAGGGTCAGAGCCCTTGGGGTTGGTGCCTCAGAATTGGAAGGATTGGTGTCCTTGGAGTTGGTGCTCCTAAACACAAGGTTGGTGCCTTGAGAAGATAGGGTTGGAGCCTCACAAATGACCAAGTTGGTGCTTGGCAACAGATTGGAGCCTTATATATATTGTACCTGATTTATTGTAAAGATTATATTAATAAAATCATTTATTCCTATTGCTCATTTTGTGTTCTAAATATAAATAATTTAACTGGTAAAAATAACAATTGAAAAGAAATACTGATTCACCCCCTCAGTGTTTCCAACACAAGGATCTAATTATAATTTTGGCTTTATCTTGTTGACAGAACATTAATCACCTAATTGTCTATTTCTTGAGCAATTCATTCTTGTACTTGTCTCATATAACCATCAAAGAACCTTGGTTAATTGCTTCAATAATATCTTGGTGATAAGTGCTCTAATATCTTTTACTTGCCATCATTGTCATTTTTGTTTATGGTCAAAATCTATTGTGGATGACAACTTTATCTTTGGCATATTGATAGTCTATTGTTTAAGAACATTTATATCGTTACTTGGGCAATTACTTGTTGGTTATCTCTTGTATCCTTGTGGACACTTGTGAAATTGAGCACCTTTATGTTGTGTTTAAGATTGATCTTCATTCATTGTTAAGTACCTCTTTGTCATAAGATAAATCATAACTAATTACTTAAAAGTCATAAACAATCTTAACTCAAGATCACTCAACCATCTTGCATTGCATTCTAGACTTTAATTAACGTACCTCCAAGCATAAGCTTGGTTAATAGAAAGATAGGAGCACCCTTTATCTCTTGCTTGTGAACGCTAGACCCTCACCAGTGGTTAAAACGATGAACTTGTAGTCGTCAGAGCCATAGTCTCTATAGTGCCGGAGGCACCGGATATGTTAAATTTGAAGGGGAGGTATCGTTAGCCAAGTCTTTGCTTGCTTCATTTTGACTTCTCTCTACCACTTACTTTTGAGACTAGCCTCAAAATAGATAAGGATCAAGGGATATATTTAGTGAGACATTTAATTAAAATAAACCAAGATCTTGCATTTCACCTAGATTTTAAATCTTGCATCTTATATAGGATAGCCAAACATTTAAGTAGTGGTTGTTCATCCGGTCACCTGCTTTTCAATTGATCTAAAGCAAGTAAGTTGACTCCATAAGACACTAGTCTTCTAAATAATTCAATCCAATCGTTTTAACTTGCTATAATCAACCAAGTGGCTAGGCCATTCAATCTTGTTTCCAAGACTTGTTCGTTGCCAATAATTCTTGCATTCCCATCTTCCACAGAGACTACCCCCAATAGCCTGTTGTTGGGAGATAGATAGGACGGAGAGGTCAGGGATTAGAGTGCCTGTACAATCTTGACAAGAACAGGTACAAAGATTGAGGTTTTCTGGGCAGTTTGACTTCTGTCGACCATAGACTTTGACTGTAGGCTTGGCTGCAATTTCTCTCTCCTTTGACTGAGCAGTTTTGGAGCTATTTTTACTTGACTTTGATGAGCAAAGAAGGCCAAATATTTTGACCTTTGATCGAGCTCATTCGGAGGCTGTTTGACCGTTGACTTATAGTTGTGACTGCTTAGGGCATCTTTGACCGCTGACCAGATTTGACAGTTTGACTAGATTTGAATTTTGGGCTCATGTCTTGAATTTTGGGTATTGGTTGATTGGAAAGTCAAAGCTAATGAACTTTGATTCTTAGTTGATGAATTGGATCATTGTATCTCTCTGCTGAACATTTTATGACAATTCAATAAGAACAAGAATTTGAAAGAGTTTTCCCCCTTGTGGGGTTTTTCCCTATTTGGTGTCTCTTGCTATTGCTCTTGATTGTCTTCTACTGTCATTGCATTTACTGTTCTATCTACAATTGCTATTCATAATTGGAAGATTAAACTTGATTGCTAATTGAAGAAAGGCTGGGCTAAAGTGATTGTAACAACAAAGAACAGTGGAAAATTAACACTAAAGAATCAGTCGGATGCCCATAATTTCTTTTTGTACATAGGTCATCTGGTCTCTTGTGAATAGAAACTATTTATTTGAAGGTTTGAAGGTTACAAATTATGGATCTCTTTCAAACATGCTTGTTCCAAACCTAACACCTTAAAGATGCCATATCATTTTGATGGTTACTGTAAATAAGAAAGAATCTTGTAGATGTGATTTCTTATTTAATCATATTGTTATTTCTGATATTCGTGATTTCTTTTTGTTAGATTGCAAGTGCTGATGATATAGCATCAGGAAAGTACACAGTTGATGATGTCCTACTTCCTCTTCCCGGGTAAGCATTATCATGAAGAACAGAGTCCGTGCAATTGCAGAAGCTCATCTGTACCATATTTTCTTAAATTTTCCAGTTTATACATGGGGCAGGATATTCAGTTTTCAAATAGAAATTGCATTTTCTGTTACAGGTCAAGGATAATTTATCCCGGAAATGATATTGCTGAAACATATCATGATCTAGCTGTAAAGGTGTGTAACATATGCTTCAGTGAAATGTTATCCATTTTAAACCATAACCTTAATTAGAATGCTTTGAGAGCTAGGAATGTTTTATATTTCTTTTCAGTTCGTGTGCATATTGGATCATTGAAAATTAAAAAGAATATGGAAACTCCATCAATACTTTTCCTGAAAACTCAAATTCTATAGATGCAAGCGCTGGCTTTAAACCGACGGGGTTTGCAAGCCTAATATTTCTAATTTTATGATTCTAACAAAATTTCTAGCAGTGTTGATACTTATACTCTTTTTGGCATCCATACCCTTGACCACTTTGTGCATGCGTCTAGGGTTGAAAATAGTCAGTTATGTGCAAGCTTCAACCCTGTAGTTTTGAACCCTTGTGTGAACTTCCTCCATCAGACCTATGCGAGCCAAGACAATAGAAGATAAGAGAAGATGGTTTGATCAATCTGTCCAAATGAGCTTGAGGTCTCTTCTATTTATAGGTTTCCATGAGGGTCCATTTGATGTTGAGGCCGACCTGTCCAATTGTGTGTTTGAGCTTCAACCCTGTAGTTTCGAACCCTTGTGCGAACATCCTCTGTCAGACCTGTGCGAACCAAGACAATAGAAGATACGAGAAGATGGTTTGATCAATGTGTCCAAATGAGCTTGAGGTCTCTTCTATTTATAGGCTTCCATGAGGGTCCATTTGATGTTGAGACTGACCTATCCAATTGTACATATGCATAAGGCCGACCTGATCCAATATACATGAGTGGATAAAATAAGTTCAAAAACCAACTTCTGCTTGTCCAGATGAGGTGATCTTTAGGTCGATTTTGGTCCTCTCGAAAATAGGAATCCATTGCAATTATTGTCTTCATCATATGAGCTGTCCAAAGTGGAATTTGACCGCAGTTGCATAATTTTAACATGTTGAAGCTCTTAATATTTGTCTGGATTACATTAGTTGGAATCTCCAATTGAAGGATCACTGAAAACCCTTGTAGCCCTGCATTTGTCATGGCTTTTGAAGATGAATATCAATGATATTGATCTCAGGACCATCACCATTAGATGCTCCTCGTCAAGCCAATTTCAGTGGTATGTTGAGTGCCACAAGGGGCTTCACGGTTTGAGAGATATCCATGTTTGAAGTTGAAGACCACAACGTGTGGGTCAAAACCCCAAAGGACGATGATGTGACAACTCCTCTTTGGTCAACTGAAATGGTTAAGTGATAAGACCCCTCTCCAAAAATTAAAATAATATATCTTGTGGCAAAAATAATTGTGTTTTTAAAGTCAAAGGCATGAAAGGGTTTTTGCTTTAAAAATAGGCTAAAATTCAAAATTAAAAGATCCTCATTGGGTTTCCCTCTTCAAAATCTGAATTTAAAATGTGAAATCTCTCCCTCCAAAAAGGGCATTCGAATATCTCTAGATCCACTCCAAATTGTATAGGAGGCATTGGTCTCCCTCTTAAGATATGAACAAAATGTTTATTTTTTGATAAATATTGCTCTGAAATCTACTTCGACCCCTGTGGAGACAAAGAAGATTAGACGGAGAGGGTTTGTTAAGTCTTATTCTTTGGCTCTGGGATTTGTTGGAATTTTGATTGTTTTGGGGATTCGTTGGTTTTGTTATAGGCAGAAGGGTCTCAGAGAGGGCATCAAATTCTCTGCGGTTTCATCTTTAGACCATTTTTGAAGTATATCAAGTGTTAAAATTGGCAACTAGGGCCAAACTCCATGTGGGTCACCTTATTCATGGCTGATAATATTTTTCCTAGATTCCTCTTGTCGAGAGGTGTAGGATTGATCTAACGATCATTTGATTCTGATAAGTATTTATGGAGATATGAATTTATTTTGATTATGGAATAATTATCAAGCCGACCAGCAACTCATGTAGGCTCAGAAACCCAACAGACGCATCTATTCATCATCAACATTTGTATATAAATACAGGAGGTATTTTCCTCATTTGGACACTCACACTCATCACATCTCTCTCTCTCTCTCCTGCACAGAAAAGAGGCTCTTCTCCTACTGCGTAGAAAGGGACTCTTCTCTCACACGTGTGGAAGGAAGGACGCAAAATTTAGGGTTGCAACTGCAGATCGGAAGTTTGACTAGCGTTGACCATCAGAGTCTCTCTCAGAACTACGCTGTAGGTGGAACTGACTCTCCTTAGATGGCTGTACATTTTGGTGAAGGAATCAAGGCAATCCGACGGTCGGTTTGCAAGATATTGTCTTCCCTAGTTTAGGGCTGATATAGGGTTTGCTGTTGCTGATGCAAATCAGGTTTTTGTACTATTTCTCTCTGCTGAATTATTGAAGATAAATGAAGATTTGATCAAAGGGTTCCCATATTGGCGTTTGTCCCTGGCTAGCCGCCACATCTTGTGTCTCTTGCCTTGGCTTGTTTTCTGTCAATCGTTTAGTGTTCTATCTGCACTTTACTTAATGTACATGTGATTGCTAATCTGTGGATAATAATAATAAAAAGAAGTAAACTGCTCTAAGCATAGAACATACCATAACTTAACATGGTATCAGAGCTGAGGTGAAGACAAAGCCCAAGCAAGAGCAAGAGCAATCACAAAGAGAAGATTGGCAGGCTATCCTAAAAGAATTCATGGGGTCCTCAACACACTTCCCTGCTGAAGACAAGCTCCGTGAGAAGTCTGACTACCACGGATGGAAGATGTCTCTCGATCTAACATTAGAAGAACAGGAAGTGTTGGACCATGTGAGAGGCGGAATTGCTGAGCCTCCATCAAATGCATCTGCTGCTGCTAGGAACAAATGGACCAAGGGGGAAGTAAAAGCTAAGAAGATCATCCGGGACTCTATCGACAAACGTTTGGTGGCCTACATCTCCGATTTGAACACCTCCAAGGAAATATACGATAGACTGGTGAGTTTATTTAAAGTTAATGATGCAAATCAAGTTTTGTTTCTTAGAAATAAGCTGAAGGAAATTAAGAAAGTCAAAGATGAGAGCATGCAAGCATATTTCTTAAGAATCACCGAGATCAAGAACGATCTCCTATCTATTGGAGAAATTATTATTGATAGGGAAATGGCACTCTCAACCCTTGGAGGATTACCATTCAAATGGTACGTGTTCAGGACTACTCTTCTCAACAATAACGTAATTCCTGGTTTTGAGGAATTAATGGCAAGATGCATTCAGGAAGAAACAAGGATAGAAGAGCAAGAAATGCCCATCCCTAAAGGTCTTCCTGCTGCCTTTTCTTCTCATGTTAAGAGAAGAAATAATTCCGGGACTAAATCAAAAACAAATGCTACAAGGTGACCTTTAGCGATGGCAATGTATGTGTATGGATAAACAATGTTAAAGATGCCTTCACTCTTGGGTTTCGAGTTGATTCATTATATCAGGTTGTTGGAAGTCTGCTAGGAGTCATGTCTTGTGACACATCTCTTCAGTTTGAACTTTGGCATCGGAGGTTTGCCCACCTTCATTAGAAAGCTCTACCTGATGTAAGACAAATGGTAACAAGGATGCTTGAATTCCAAGTAGAGAAAGAAGGTGTATGTTCGGGATGTGCCGAAGGAAAGCTCAAAAGGGGACCATTCCCCTCAAGCCAAAGCAAGACCTTTGATATATTACAGTTGGTTCACTCAGACATATCTGGTATGATGCCTGTGAACTCCTTGGGAGGATATTCATATTATCTTACTTTTATAGATGACTATTCTCGAAAGACTTGGATATACTTCTTGAAAAAGAAGGATGAAGTGTTCTCTTGGTTTTGACACTTCAAAGCCTTGATCAAGAATCAAACCGAAAAGAAGATCAAGATCTTAAGGACTGATAATGGGACTGAATATGAATCTAACGAGTTTCATGACTTTTGTAAAGAGGCTAGCATTAAGAGGGAGACTACTACACCATATACTCCTGAATAGAATGGTGTGGCAGAAAGGAAGAACCGTACAATTGTGGAAGCTGTCTGTGCCATGCTCCATGATCAAAGACTTCCGAAGTTTCTATGGGCCGAAGTTGCAAGCACCACTGTATATGTACAAAACCGATGCCCTCATCAAGCATTGGGTTCCAAGACTCCTGAAGAATTGTTCACCGATAAGAAAGCTGACGTATCTCATTTTAGAATTTTTGGAAGCCTTGTATATTTTCATGTGCCGAAAGAGAAAAGGAATAAATTGGGTGCATCTGGAAAGAAAGGAATCTTCGTGGGCTATGGTGAAAATACTAAGGGCTATAGAATCTATGTAGCCGGTCAAAGGGAAGTCGTGATTAGTCACGATGTCACCTTTGACGAAGATATGGCTCTCAGCAAGGTGAAAAATCTTCTTACTTTAAGGAGCTCTCAAGAAGCTAACACCAGGGAACCAAAAGAAAAAGTTGATGTAACAATGCCCGATGTGGATGAACCCATGGATCCTATTGATCCACCTGAGCCTTCCTCTTCTAAGAAGAGGCCCTCTTGGCTTAGGGGGCTACTCGATGATGCTGAAGGACACACTGCACCCCGAGGAACCTTCCTTGAAAGTAAGAAACCTAACAGGTATCAGGGATACTTGACCATCATGAGCACGATCATACAAAATGAACCTTCATCATTCTCAGATGCCATCAAGCATCAAGTATGGAAGGATGCTTTGACTGAAGAATATGAATCTATTATGAAGAATAATGTCTGGGAGTAGTTCCCAGACCTCAGGACAAGACAGTTGTCACTTCTAAATGGCTTTACAAGATAAAGCATGCAGCAGATGGAAGTACGAAAAAGTATAAGGCTCGTTTTGTCGCTCATGGCTTCTCCCAGAAGGAAGGTATAGACTATGACGAGATATTTGCATCTATTCCCAGATATACCACCATCTACTCGATCATAGCGCTTGCAGCTTCACAAGGATGGAACCTACATCAGATGGATGTCAACACCGCGTTCTTGCATGGTTCGATCAAAGAAGAGTTCTACGTGGAGAAACCCAAAGGATTTGAGATTTATGATCGAAAATCTCATGTATGCAGGTTGAAGAAGGCTCTTTATGGGCTAAAGCAAGCACCCCGAGCATGGTATGAGAGGATCGATAGCTACTTGATGAAGCTGGGATTCACTAGGAGTGAAGCCGATCCTATCCTTTACTTTAAGGTTGAAGATGACAAACCTCTCATACTGATGCTATATGTGGATGACCTCTTTCTAATAGGTGCAGACCCTCTCATTCACAAATGTAAGAGGGAGTTGGTTTCTGAATTTGAAATGAAGGACCTAGGACTGATGCACTATTTCCTAGGACTTGAAGTCTGGCAGAAGCCAAGGGAAATTTTCCTATCTCAAGGAAAATATGTGGTGAAGATATTAGAAAGATTCAGTATGGTGGACTGCAAGCCTGTTACTACCTCGATGGAGCTTGACTTTAAGAAGTTAAGCAGTAGCGCTGCTGGACCTGTTTTACGAAATGCCACTGAGTATCGTCAACTCGTCGGAGCATTAATGTTCTTAGTGAACTCCCGTCCAGATATATGCTTCACAGTCAACACGTTGAGTCAACATATGGTTGAACCTCACCACATACATTGGATTCGTGCCAAGAATCTATTGAGATATCTTTGTGGCACAATTACTTATGGGTTAAGATACACTGGCGGAGATGTGAGACTACTTGGATACACTGATGCTGATTGGGCAGGCAGTGTTGTGGATCATAAGAGCACTTCCGGGTGCTGTTTCTCCTTGGGATCTACTTCGATACCCTGGATGAGCAGGAAGCAAAAGTCGGTGGCTTTGAGCACCCCTGAGGCAGAGTATATTGCTGCTAGCATGGCCTCCTGTGAGGTAGTATGGTTACGAAGGCTCTTTAGTGAGCTGTTTGGATTTACATTAGATACAACCATGATCCTATGTGACAACCAGAGTGGGATTCGTTTGTCAGAGAATCCTATATTTCATGATCGCTCCAAGCATATCGATATCAGGTACCACTATATTCGAGATATGGTGCAACGAGAAGCAATAAGGCTCCAACATATCAATACAGATGAATAGTTTGTCGCCATTCTGACAAAACCCCTAGGGAAGGTCAAATTCTTGACTTTCCGAGAATGGCTTGGTGTCGTTCAAAGACCCTCTGATGAGGATCCTGTATGATGTATTGAGCTCTGGGAGCTCCGGGGGGGCACGAGGTACTTCTTGGAGCGACATATGACCACAGGGTGACTCACCATCCCCTGGTTGTGCATCTTGTGCAAGGTGAAAGGATCAAACTTTCCCTGTGACACCCCGTGGCATCTGTGGAACAGGATGATTCGCTGTTCTGTGGATAGGATGATTCGCTCTCCTGTGGACAAGATGATTCGCTCTCTTGTGGGACAGGATGATTCGCTCTCCTGTGGACAGGATGATTCGCTCTCTTGTGGGACAAGATGATTCGCTCTCTTGTGGGATAGGATGATTCGCTCTCCTGTGGACAGGATTGATTAGTTCTCTTGTCAAGGCATCCTACCCATGCAGTTTGGGACTCATGGGAAGTACCTCTCATCTGATCAATGAGCAGGGAAATGAGGATAGGGACCATAGTAGTATCGATGGACGCATCGCTGTATCTACCGCACTCCCTATGCTAGGATGACCTTCATTGATTTGGGATCAATGATACTGGCCTGGGACCAGTGGTAGGAGATGTACCGACTATGACACTGACTTCGGGTCGGTTGAGGACTGGTCTGGGACCAGTGGTACACACTCTGAGATTGACTTTGAGTCAGTGGAGGATGGTATGATACATCCTCGATCACTTCTTCTTCTTCATAATTCGAGCAGAGTAGAACAGAGCAGAGCACAGAAAATCAACACAAGGCAGAACAGAGCAGAGCAGAGTGGGGGTCAAGCTGTACAAGATAGTGCATTTGATGGATGAATAGTAGCGACAGACAGACGCATTGCTAATGAAGTTCTCCCTAGTTGAGAGGGCGTGTTAAAATTGGCAACTAGGGCCAAACTCCATGTGGGTCACCTTATTCATGACTGATAATATTTTTCCTAGATTCCTCTCGTCGAAAGGTGTAGGATTGATCTAAAGATCATCCGATTCCGATAAGTATTTATGGAGATATGAATTTATTTTGATTATGGAATAATTATCACGTCGACCAACAACTCATGTAGGCTCAGAAGTCCAACAGACGCATCTATTCATCATCAACATTTGTATATAAATACAGGATGTCATTTCCTCATTTGGACACTCACACTCATCACATCTCTCTCTCTCTCTCCTGCGCAGAAAAGAGGCTCTTCTCCTAGTGCGTAGAAAGGGACTCTTCTCTCACACGTGTGGAAGGAAGGACGCAAAATTTAGGGCTGCAACTGCAGATCGGAAGTTTGACCAGCGTTGACCATCAAACTCTCTCTTAGAACTGCACTATAGGTGGAACTGACTCTCCTCAAAAGGCCATACATTTTGGTGAAGGAATCAAGGCAATCCGACGGTCGGTTTGCAAGATATTGTCTGCCCTAGTTTAGGGTTGATCTAGGGTTTGCTGCTGTTAATGCAAATCAGATTTTTGTACTATTTCTCTCTGCTGAATTATTGAAGATAAAAGAAGATTTGATCAAAGGGTTTCCCCATATTGGGGTTTGTCCCTGGCTAGCCGCCACATCTTGTGTCTCTTGTCTTGGCTTGTTTTCTGTCAATCGTTTAATGTTCTATCTGCACTTTACTTAATGTACATGTGATTGCTAGTCTGTGGATAATAATAATAAAATGAAGTAAACTGCTCTAAGCATAGAACATACCATAACTTAACATCAAGAATTCTAAACCATACAAATTTTACCTAAGAGGACTGAGGGCTGCTCTAAAATTCATTTGAGTAACTTCTCAATCAAATTCATCTGTGGCCAAGACTCTTCTTCTCACTGGACAAACCTAAGGTTTGAATTAAGTGACATCACATCTTTCATTAACAATTGCAAATCTGCATGGATTAGAATTGTAATTATGAGAATTTAATTGTGTGAATTTGTGACTGGGTGATTTATTATCGACCTTCGGAAGTCACTATTGTAGCTAGAAACGAAGTTTTGATCCAACTTCGTGGTTATTGCAACCAACGAATTTATCCAATTTATTATCAACCTTTAGAAGTCATTGTTTGTAGCCAGAAACAGACTTTTTATCCAACTTTGTGCTTATTGCAACCAACGAATTTATCCATTTCCGGATTGAGAAGACCACTCCAACTTTGTTTGAATGCCAGGTCAGGGGTTGAGTGAGAAAGGGCTTCGCTAGAGGTCTCCCTTTGCATTGATTTTAGGCGTAATATAAGTCTCTCTATAATTTATATGAGCGTGTTTGCAATTGTGATTCACTACAATTCAGTCTCAACATGTAATTAGTGCATTGGTGCAATAGGGAACGTAAAAGAGAAGCTCACTTGTGCAAGGTTGTTGCTAAGACACAGAAAGCTACACCTGTAGCTTTTAAAAGCCTTGCATTTGTAAGTCTTGATTAATATATATGTGAAGCGAACAAAGTTCCTTCTGCGGATTAATTACTCCAAAAGACTTGGAATATAAGGATATCCATGAGGATACATATATCATATATTAAATGTGTGAATAAGAATGATTATTTTACAATGAGAACGAGAAGCTTGCTTATATACCAAGCAGGTGTCTCTTCATGGAGAGTCATGTCTCATTTAGACATGACTCTTCAACCTAATTACTAATTAACTAATAATTATTTATGGTTATTATCATTTACATTATTTTACATTATTTCTTATATATTTATTCATAACATTGCCTTCCTCCTCAGAAAGCTTTGTCCTCAAAGCTTGTTAATGAAAAAGGCTTGATCTCTTTTTCGGCTTCAAATGTCTTTCTGTCTCGGAACTATCATCTTTGTCGATACATGTTGATATGATCTTTTAAGTGACAAACAAAACTGTCGCACTGAGAAGGGATCAGACCATCCCAGATTAATCTTTTGTGTAATACTCCAATCACTGGAATTTTGTAACGACTTGTCATCATAGGACTAGATTGATGTTACATCACTATTCTATGGAACATCAGTTTGTTGTTTCGGTTCTGAATGGTACATGTACGTAGCTTGATTGAGTTGTCTAATCTCGTGATTCAGATGTCAATATGGAACTTTTTTGGTTTGACTTTCCCTTATTGGGCATGTGGCAATTTTTAGATTTTCTTCTGGCGAAGATGTTGTTGAGTTGGTTATGGAACATTCACTTGGGATGTTCATTGTCTGAACTGCAACATCTAAGTGTGTCGTTTCTTCAACTAACTTGTCTTCTTGAGTTGTCATATTCACTGGATTGGTATTCGTTCCCTTATTTTCAACTTGGACTGTTACAACTAGAGATTTCGACACTTCTTCTTGAGTGAATTGTTCTAACTTGTCTTTTAATGATTTCTTATCATCCTTAAGTTTCTTAATTTGAGGGAGTAGACTTTGATTATGGTTTCTCAGACATAAAAGTTCTTTGATTTCTGATTTATCAACCTTATTTTCAGTGTTTTGAATTTTAAGCTTTTCATCTTTTAGATCTCTGATTTGTTCTAATAAATTTTTATTAAGGTTCTTTAAACGCAAGGTTTCCTCTTCTTGTTATGATAAGTGCTTCTTGAGTTCTTTCTTTGTGACCTTAGTCTTCTTCACTTGTGCCAGTAATTTTTCAATGCGGTCCTTGAGACGAGAAATTTCTTGGTCTTTTTCCATTCTTTCTTTGTAATGCATATCCACAAGATTTTTATGTTTGTGTTCTAATGCTTTTTTGTTTCGCTGAAGTTTGGCTATTTTGCCATTCTTTTGATCTTTTCGCTGCACTTTCTCGGTACACTGGCTTACCTCATTTTGTGGGAGTGATGATGGACGTTCAACTTGGAATATGGATTCCATTTTCTCTCTCCTCATTAAAATCAGCATGTTGTTGCTCAAGTATTGTCATTAATTGTTCTATATCTCTTGCGAATGATTGTTTTTGTTCATTACTTAGAGATTCCATATTTTTTTTTTCTTTTTCTTCACTTCTTTTAACTTTGTATGGATTTTTATTTTTTTTTGGTTAAGATTGACTCTATTTTTATTAGTCAATAATTTCGTCAATAATGCTTAACCAAAAAGCTTATATATTCTTTGTATGAGAGGCTCACTTCTCCAATATGTAACTGTTTGCCTACTTTACTTTATAAAATATAACTTCAAAATATATATATATATAGTAGATTGCTTTCTCTCTTTTTTTTTAATTATCATAAACCTTCACTTATTAACTTCAATAATTCACTTCACTTAAATAATTCTTCTTATAAATACCTTTCCACTTATAATTACCTTCAATTAATAAATAACCACTTTAATATTCTTCTTAATCACTTTATCTTATATAAAAATTACTTCCTCATATAAAAAATACCTCTTTTTTTTTAATTATGAACCTTCTCCTTTTATACTTAACTAATATGAATACCTTTTATATGTTGGCCTTTTTATATTCTTATGAGCCGTAGTCAAATCGTTCTTCCTTTTTTCCAAATAACCCTTTACCTTTTTATAACCAGAATTAACCTTTTATTCACTTTTACACTATACAATTAAAAGTGATATTGTTTATCTTACAACAATCCGATCTATATAATTAATTAATAAAAATCATGTTTGACTCAGTGAAACAGGAATCGCCGATTCCGGCGATTAATCGCGAGTGCAAGTCTGATCGGTGGCAAAAAGTTCCGTTTCGAATCTGGGCGAGTCAACTCGCGTTGACCGAGTTTAACTCGTGGTCAACGCGAGTTTGACTCGCGATTTATGCGATTTCTGCCGTTTTTAACGAGTCCCGCCAAATTCAATAGGGTTTTCGCCGTTCGACGTCGGTTCCGGTTTGCCGCGTTTGCGTTTATAACATTCCCGCATCGGTGAATTGTTTAACTGTTTAACGGTGATGAATTGTTTATAACATTCCCGCATTCGAACGACGAAGCCGCATTCGAACGACGAAGCCGCATTCGAACGACGAAGCAGTGAGCACAGTCCCTGTCGAGTCTTGTGAAACTCAGGTCACAGTTTGCAACTTCATTAGTGTGAGGTATGCATCAATAATAAGAAGCATTGCATCTATTCGAGTGTACATTGCTTCTCTTCTCTGAAGCGTCACATTTATTCTTGAGTGGTTCGCTAGACTCTTTATGGCTCGTATTATGGGTAGCTTGCATCGCATTTGATATACTTTGTATACTTGGTGTGACCCGCATTTAGAGGCTTGCGTTAATCTCTGTTACATTGTGTAAGTAATCTTGATGGTAGTGAGTTATATGACTGTGACAGTTGGCTTTGGTATGCAGTGTATTCATAACAGTAACCCTGACCTTATGATATTTGGTATGGAAGTGAGTATGTTGCATTAATACTTATTCTTGTGTTGCATTAATAGACTAAAACCTTACAGTTCTGAGCTATCTCTGAGTCTGGTTCTTATTACATCACTTTAGCACCCAATATTTGTGAACATGGGTCCAAGCTTAAAACTGTGCCTCAAGGGCTGAGCCCTCCAATAAATCTGAGCCACAATTCTGTTCCTAGGTGACTGTTCCAAGTAGCACCAAGTCTGAGCTTGAAGCAGCTACAGGTGAATGTAATTTAATTAAGTCTGCAACAATGATCACAGGTAATTCCGAGCTATGAGCTATCTCGTATCTCCAAAGTTTGATGACTGTCCACTCTGGAATCTGCAATAGGATGCTTTCACAAAACAGGTCCGAGGTATGTAAGTTGAGAGGAATGCTCTGTCATTGAAATACACTCCCTAACACCAGATCCATGATTCCATACACTGCTGATTCAAGTTTCAACAGAGACCATATTTCTACCAGCAAAACCTGAATACTGTACAAGCCTACAAGGCTTCTTTCATGACTATCTTGGTTCACACCAGAGGAGTGAAATGTATGAGAATTTGATCCATATACAGATGACCAATGCTCTACCCATACTACCCAGTCAGAGTTACAGATATGAGTGTTTTGTCCATCTGTCTTCATTTACTTTTTTAAATTTCTAGCATATTTTAAATTTTTGGATGATTTTTAAATTTGATTTTTTGTTGTCTTTCACAGGAGCCACAAATTAAATAGAAGCCGGACTCCAAATCTTAACAGAAGCCACAAATTAAACACAAGTTCAAAGCAACAACAATGCCGAGAGAGAAGGACTTTGCTTGGGCTTATTGTGACAAGATTCCTGGAAAAGCCTTGCTCCTTTGTAAATTTTGCAAAAAGGAATGCAGTGGAGGCATTTATAGATTCAAGTTCCACCTTGCAAAAATACCTGGCCATGATATAGGTATTTGCACCAAGGTTGACGACAATGTCCAATACCAAGCAGCCTTGGCCCTTGATATGTTAGAGCAGCATAATGCCAAGAAAGCAAAGCAAAATGCTGAAATAGGAAATGTTGGAGTTGATACTTTTTCTGCCACTAGCCCCATGTCACCTCAATCTGTTGAATCCTCAATGTCGTTCCCAAGTTTTCCACACATGCCTCCAAGTCAAACTCAAAGCCATGCCGGTCCTTCAACTCCTTCCTTCAACACTGGAGGTGGAAACATAAACACCTTTTTTGCTCCCCGCACAAAACCCGGTTCCCAACCTACCTTGGATGGCACTGGTTGGAAAAAAAATATCTATAGTCAGGCAAGGAAGGCCATTGCTAACTTTTGGTACTATTCTGACATACCTTTCCACTGTGCCAGAAGTCCTTATTGGCAAGCTATGATTGATGCAATTGTTGCTGCAGGTCCAGGGTTCAAAGCCCCTACATCAGAGAGTCTTAGGACAGATATGTTGTTAGAGAGTGTTGAAGATGTCATGCTTGTGCTAGCTGAGTTTCGTTCATCATGGGTAGAAACAGGGTGCACCATCATGAGTGATGGATGGACAGATCAGAGGAATAGAACTTCAATAAATTTCCTTGTATCTTGTCTCGCAGGCACAATGTTTCTCAAGTCAGTGGATGCTTCAGATAAGGTTAAGACTGCCCAACTTATCTGTGAAATGATGGAGGAAGTCGTTCAAAAAGTGGGAGAAGAAAATGTTGTACAAATTGTCACCGATAATGCAGCGAATTATATGGCTGCTGGTAGACTTTTTGAGATGAGGCACCCCACTATTTTTTGGACCTCTTGTGCTGCCCATTGCATAGATTTAATGCTTGAGGAAATTGGTAAGCTTCATTGGATACATGAGGTTGTGGAGAAGGCAAAATCCATAACCAAATACCTATACAACCACACTATTGTCCTAAACACTATGAGAATATACACTGAAGGTAAAGAAATTGTTCGACCTGCAGTGACTAGATTTGCAACAAATTTCATATCTTTGCAATCTGTGGTTGAGCAAAAGATAAATCTGAAGAGGATGTTCTTGGGACCTGAGTGGATGGGATCTAAACATTCCAAGACCACTGAAGGCATCGAAATTGCTGCACTTGTGTTTAATGATGGCTTCTGGAAAGATGTTGAAGAGATTATTGCTGTGACGGAGTCCCTTGTTAGAGTTCTCAGGTACTTTTAGTCTTTTAACTTTTTCATTTTTTAAATTTCATTTCAAGCTTCTTTTTATTTACAATGTTTCATATTTCTTTAAATTTGAATGCTTGAACTTTCAGGATGGTTGATGGTGACAAACCCGCTATGGGTTACATTTATGAGGCGATGGATCTCGCAAAGGAGGCCATCAAAAGAAGATATGGGGATGATGAGACAAAGTATATGCCTCTTTGGGACATTATAGATGCACGTTGGGATAGGCAATTGCATTCCCCCTTACATGCTGCTGGGTACTTCTTAAACCCACAATATTTTTATGATAAGAGCAAATTTAATGAGGATGGGGAGGTTGGCAGAGGACTTATGACATGCTTGGAAAGGTGCTTCCCTGATCCAGAACAACAAAGTCGTGTCTTTTCCCAACTACAAGATTATAGGACACCATCTAAATTGTTTGCCTATACCAGTGCTATAAGACAAAGGTCAAAGATGTTGCCAGGTACCCAGCTTGAAGGCTTCATCAATTCATTAAATTTGTTTAAACTTTATTTTGTATGTTAAATGTTTTATTAAATTTTCTTTTCTTTTTAAGTTTTTACTATTTACTAATTTGGTACTTTTAGTCTTCTACTCACAAACCCTTACCACTTGCTAGGTCTTTGGTGGCAAAACTTTGGTAGTGATACGCCAGATTTGAAGAGATTTGCCATTTGAATCTTAAACCAAGCATGCAGTGCTTCAGGTTGTGAATGCAATTGGAGCATGTTTGAGAAAATACATTCTAAGAAGCGCAACCGATTGACACAAAAGCGCTTGAATGACCTTGTAATTGTCCATTACAATCTACGACTTTGCAACAAACAAATACAAGGTGAGATTCAAGAGCTTGAATTTGAAGGTTTCATAATCTAGTTCGTACTTTAAAAGTTTAAAGTTCAAACTTCAAAGTGAAATTTTAATTCACATTTCAATGTCTCATGATAATGACAGGTATTGATCATTCACCAATCGACCTTGAAGAGTTAGATTTGCAAGCTACAAATGCGGCAGAATGGGTTCAATTAGATGAGCCTCCTCTTTTCAGCCTTCATGACTTGGAGAACTTTGAGAGTCAAGCAAGCGAAGGAGTGGGAGGAATCGCTTCTAGTTCTCACTCTTAAGAGTGTTAGACTCTTAGTTGCTGATTTTTTTCTGATTAGTATGCAGTTTTTAACTTTTTTGTAAACTTTTAGAAGCATATGCTTCTAAGGACTCAAGACTCAGTGCTTTGGATCATGTGTGGACTCATAACATATATGAGATACTTATTTATTCATGATATTTTGGACATCTATTGATATTATGCATTGTTTGGACATACCTTTACCCAATATTAATGAAAAATGGTTTTTTTAATTCAATATATGTGTATATTTTTATTTAATGAATTTCCCGATTTTTTCCCGATCCGATTAAAACTCTTCGCTCTTTTGCCTCGCCGATTTATTGCCGATTCCGTGTCTGGTAACATTGGTTTGACTTTTCACTAACGTAACCTTTCGATTACACTCTTTCAAAGTGGAGGCATTTCCTATATCCCTGGTAATAATTGATTTAATTTGATGTGGGCAGCAAAAATGCATGCTTAAATCTTCCAAGAGGTGGTCTGGCGGATGGTAAGTTTGGGCACTATGCGACCCTATGCGGCTGTCAACAATTTCAAACAGCGGCTGCATGTGTAGGCTGGAGTGTGGTTTCTATGGACTGGAGTGTGGTTTCTATGGACGATGGAGAAAGGTGCACGCATGCAGTTCACTCTATACGAATTGAAGTTGCAGGTGTAGGCTGGGCGATCAGACGGCACCTAGGGTAGTGGCTACAGTGAAACTATTCAATAGAGGTAGTGAACAAGATAGCAAGGACGGTCGGATGGAATATGCGGGCTGCACTGTGGCTTTTGTGTGATGTGCAGCGGAAGGCTCGGGTTGTGCTGCCTGCCTATTTTTTCATATACAAATTTTTTTATAACTGCTTTTTATTTATTTATTTTTAATTCTTTTTTTTGGACCTTTTTCCTTTTTTCATTATATATATATATATTTAATATTTTTCTTTTAATATTTTTTTGCTCTTATATATATATATATTTTTCGGCCTAACAGCGAACTGTAGAAACTCCAAAACTAGTAGCGAAATGCTTGAATCACAACCGCAACACAGTTGACGACAGGCTGATGGCCAAAGGCTTGGTGATTAGCGAAATGTGGCTCTGATACCAAATGAAGCGAACAAAGTTCCTTTTGCAGATTAATTACTCCAAAAGACTTGGAATATAAAGATATCCATGAGGATACCAATATTATATATTAAATGTGTGAATAAGAATTATTTATTTTACAATGAGAACGAGAAGCTTGCTTATATACCAAGTAGGTGTCTCTTCATGGAGAGTCATGTCTCATTTAGACATAACTCTTCAACCTAATTACCAATTAACTAATAATTATTTATGGTTATTATCATTTACATTATTTTACAATATTTCTTATATATTTATTCATAACAATATTTCAGCTATAGAAGGAACAACGCACATAGTAAGTATGCGATGAGTATGAGCATGTGGTCTCTATTTTGAGTATGCAGTTCATACAGTTTGAATCTGTCCCTTGATAAATTGAGCTCTTGTTGTAAACACCCTGTTGATGAACAAATGCTGATGTGTGACACAACAAGAAGACAAATAAACAGAGTAGTAGTGGAGGTAAGAGTGACCTTGACAACATAGAACCATGATATACAGTGACCCTGACAAGTGTCCTTATATCTGACCATTATGAAGATCCTTGAGACAGTAAGGCTGTGATTATTAAGTGCTCTTGGTGACTTTCATTCTCTATAAGGAAACTGCGAATTTTAGATAACAATGGTATGTTCTATGCTAGCAACAATTGCTTCAATGACCTTTTATTAGCCCAATGATGGTTTCTAATTAATTTCCAATAGCAATCACATTGACAATAACTGTAGATAGAACATAAACAGTAAATGCAAAAGACAAGCCAAGACAAGAGAACACCAGTATTTGGCTAACGCCAAGGAATAACCCCAAGATGGGGAAAACCCTTCTATCAATGCTTTTTATTATTGTATCAAATGTTCAACAAATAAAGAGAGTACAATAATATAAAATCAATGTCAAGATTGACTTGCCAAATCACTATCCAAAACATCCCTGTCAAATTTGCAATTCAACCCTCAGTCAACAGCAGTCAAATCAGCCCTAACCAGAAAGTCAACCACAGTCAAAGTATGGTCAAACTTCTTCAAAACAGCTTGGTTAAAGGAGAGAGGAACTCGATGTTTCTTGCTGGTTAAGTCAGCCCAAAACAGTGATCCAAACAATAGTCAAACTTAGTCAACCTGATGTCATCTCCGTGGTCAAGCAGGCCTGTGTTCTATATAGGTCAAAGTGCCCAAAACTTCTTGATTTCTGTGCCAAACAATACGGCCTGCCCAAACAGAAAAGCTCCCACAAAAATTGTAGTCATAGAAGGTCAAATAGCCCTTGGTGAACACTGATTAAACCCTATAACAGATCTGAAGTTCGACCTCCTGAAATTCACCCTCCTTTCTACCACACATGTGAAAAGAATAGCTACCCAATGAGGTGTACGAACCAATCATATGAGGAGAGAGAAAAATGTGAGTTGATGAGATGCCAAATGGGGTTTGAGGTCATCCTTATTTATACAAGTCATTGAAGGTCAAAAGACATGTTGCTTGGGCTTCATGAACCTACATTATGGTGAGCCCTGTTACCCATCACCTGTGGGTAGTCTATATGCGAGATTTTTTTTTCTCATAAATGGTCCTCAGCCAGTAGCCAACAACCTCTTGCAGCCCCTAGATAGCACGATGTGCCATTTTCTTCGCCACTTGAGCCAACCATGTGGTCCCTCGGCCATCTGTTATGAATGTATGTTTGAAGGTGGGACTCCCAACCCCAAAGGTATGACTTTTCATTGGTATAGTTGAGTGGTTTTCCTTACTTGTCATGGGCACTTTTGGGCATGAATTGGTGGGGGGATTCGGCAGAAAGAGTGAGTTAGGTTTGTATTCTTGTCTCCATTACTCGATTTTGTGGTTACCCTTGTATCCTACTCCCGTGGGATCTCCTTTATTGGCCATTAGCTTTAGGGTTGGCACTACATGGGAAATCCCAATTTTGGTTGCGTGGTCCTGCTTCTCGACACAACCTACATTACTTGCTTTCAACTCATTTGAGCCCCATTCATCTATTTTCTTGTTCGGGTCCACATGTGTCCACTGCGTCCACAAAGGGTTAGCCATCCCCTCCCTTTGTCCACACCTTGGGTTGGGCCTGGAATGATGCCCTGATGGTTGATGCAACTAAAAAGAAAAGAAAAAGCATAATTTGGCCACTCTCAATAGGAAATGTACCACAAAATGCAAAATATGGCCAGGACATCCAAGTTTTGCACGTGGGAAAAAGTCGAACATGAGCTCTACCCCTAATTCATGGCCATCACCCTTGTTCCTATGGGTCCTAGATAAGCCCCCTCCGTCATTATGGAACCCATGATTGTTCCAACCCCTGGTGGGCAATAAACTGCGCCCACCTTAAAGGGGTTATCTACTGCTACATATTACACATCATGCTCTCCATCCCATGGAGCCCTGAACAGTTATGAAGAAAAATCAATCAAAGACAAAATGCATATGAAGAAGGGTGGAAAAACAATGGTCGGGGTAACTCATGTACCATGATTTGCTCCCTCCTACACTCATATACCTAGGTGTGGGCTTCCCTTGTTATATCTGCCCATTGTACATTGACACGTGGTTTGGATGATTCCCGTGATCCCCACTCCATTTCATCATTATCTCATTTGCCACCTACCTCCTAAAGGATGTATTATGGACATGCCATCCCATTTAGAGGTTGAAACCACCTAATAGGGTCCTTGGTTAACCCCCTTTTAAGCTTGGAGACACTTGTACTCCAAGCTCATGCCACCATGAAGTGCCCCATTGATCCCATAACTTGTAAGCATTATTACTTGATTATTCTAATGATTTGTTGTATTGGAAGGCAAGGGGACACATTAGATCTTATGCAGGATTGCAGGTGGGTCTTCATTTAGGGCTTGGTCTCCCTATATGGGGTCCTAGCTCTCTAGAGGGCCACATTGGCACTTGTAGGGTGAGTGTTGAGAGCCATGGGTCTCCACCATACCATATATTACTTCATTGATCCCTAACATTGTTCATTGGTTGCTCGTGTTCCACCTTTTGGATGAGGATGATGCACTTGGTCCACCATGCCCAACCGACTCCACAGTTGCACCATACACTTGGCAGATGTTCTAGGATGTCTTCCACTGCAAATGGAGGGCTTATGTCATCACTTCGGCTCTTACAAATGGTTTATAGACATATTTGATCCTTTTGGAGTTCCATGAGGTTGTCCTTGTGCCCACAGACCCACTTAGGAGCACCACAAGTTCTTGATTGGATAACATGGGGCCAACCCCTTGTCTAGTATCTTTGGAGTCCTTTTCTTCGTCATGGCACCCCTTGGACTTCATCAAGCCTCCTCAAAGGCCCAACGATTCACTTTGTTGATCATTCGACCCTTTTGAGAGGCTTATCTTTACATTATTGAGCTATTTGGTGGGCTTGTCACCAAAAGTTTTGTTATTATGCACATTGCTTTATTTTAGAGGCTAAATTAGTCCTAATTAGATAAATCAAATTCATTAGGAAGTGTATAAATAGAAGTGTGATGGAATGATTTGATCATCATCACTTGGATTAGATCATTCTCTCTTGTGAGATTTTTCCTATTTTTTTTGGAGGACAAAATTGGATGGATGGATGAATTTTGATGTTTGGATATCTTCATTTTTGTCTTGGAGCTTCTATGTTGGCATATGATTATGATTGGATATACTTGTTCTCACATGTAAGTGCTCTTTTAATGCTATTTTATCATTTTCTTATGTGACATGCATGTTGTTGGGGAATTTCGCTATACTAGGCTGAAATTTGTTGTTTTTCTTGTGTGAAATGATGGAAATTTGTCTTTTTATAGCGTTGTATTATGTCATGGGCCATGTTTGAATAAGTGAATGTTTCTAGAGATATTTTGTTAAAATTTTATCTTGATAAATAATCATATATTACATATCGAAATATAAAGACCTTGAAGCAATTGTCCCATGTCCTAATTGCCATGCAAAATTGTTCTAGAGGTCTCCTTGACCAAGTGAAATCCTCACAAGCATTGGAATCTTCTTGACTTCATTTCTCCCAAAGGATTAGGCACTGGTCTATTTAGGTGATCACCAAAAAGCATACTCTTTATCACATCTCCCTCTTTCTTCTAGGCCTAACTTCCACAGGGGACCTAGGGTATCACATTTCTCACAAGTTACCCATAAAGCAAATTCGATCTCCTAGCCTCTATTATGCTATTGTGCCTCCTTAGAGCCCTTCAAATTTGAAGCCATTCTGACAGTAGGGTCTTGCACTATTTCAAGCCCTAGCTTTGAGATTGATTATTGCCTTTTGATTCCCTTGGCTAGTGACCTCATTGGGATCATTGTATTAAGATTGTTGAAAATTATTCCTTTGATCCCCTTCTTCCCCTCAATTAGGTCAAGCATACCATTGATTGATCAACTCTTCCCCCTTGACCTAACTTTAGGTACACTTGGTCCCGTGTGGTCACAACCTCTTGAAGATAATTTCACAAAGACCACTTGGAATCCAAGTTTTCACAAAGATTTCTTGGACTAGGCTCCTCCATTACAAGTTTTATTTGCCAACCCTAGCCTTTGGAAATCCCCTTGGCCATTCTTAGAGAGCCATACACCTTGCTTCTCAAGCAGGAAAACCTCAAATTGAGTCTCTCGTGTGAATAGTCCCTAGGAATCACTCGTGTTCCACCTTTTGGATGAATATGATGCACTTGATCCACCATGCCCAACTAGCTCCACAGTTGCACCATGCACTTGGCAGATGTCCTAGGATGTCTAACACTGCAAATGGAGGGTTTATGTCATCACTCCGGCCCTTATAGATGGTTTACAGACATATTTGATCCTTTTGGAGATCCATGAGGTTGTCCTTGTGGCCCCACACCCACTTAGGAGCACCACAGGTTCTTGATTGGATAACAAGGGGTCAACCCCTTCTCCATTATGCCCTAATTGCCATGAAAAATTGTTCTAGAGGTCTCCTTGACCAAGTGAAATCATCCCAAGCATTGGAATCTTCTTGACTCCATTTCTCCCAAAGGATTAGGCACTGGTCCTCTTTAGGTGATCACCAAAAAGCATACTCTTTATCACCTCTCCCTCTTTCTTCTAGGCCTAGCCTCCATAGGGGACCTAGGGCATCACATTTCTCACAAGTTACCCATAAAACAAATTCAATCTGCTAGCCTCTACTGTGCTATTGTGTCTCCTAGGAGCCCTTCAAATTTTAAGCCATTTCGACAATAGGATCCCGAGATATTTTGAGCCCTAGCTTTGAGATTGACTCTTTCCCTTTGATTCCCTTGGCTAGTGACCTCATTGGGATCATTGTATTAAGATTGTTGAAAATTCTTCCTTCGATCCCCATCTTCCCCTCAATTAGGTCAAGCATACCATTGATTGATCAACTCTTCCCCCTTGACCTAACTTTGGGTATACTTGGTCCCGTGTGGTCACACAACCTCTTGAAGATAATTTCATAAAGACCACTTGGAATCCAAGTTTTCACAAAGATTTCTTGGACTAGGCTCCTCCATTACTAGTCTTGTTTGCAAACCCTAGCCCTTGGAAATCCCCTTGGCCCTTCTTAGAGATCCATACACCTTGCTTCTCAAGAAGGCAAACCACAAATTGAGTCTCTCGTGTGAATAGGCCCTAGGAATCCCTCATGTTCCAACTTTTGGATGATGATGATGCACTTGGTCCACCATGCCCAACCGACTCCATAGTTGCACCATACACTTGGCAGATGTTCTAGGATGTCTTCCACTGCAAATGGAGGGTTTATGTCATCACTCCGGCCCTTACAGATGGTTTACAGACGTATTTGATCCCTTTGGAGATCCATGAGGTTGTCCTTGTGAAGTAACAAACTTCAATGGCAAACAGAAATATGTATATATAAATATTTTATTAATAATTGAATACTAAATTGATGATTACATTTTTAGAGAGAGGCCCGGTTATATACAACTTTAGGTGCCTCTTGGTGAAAGGGCATGATCTTTGGTCATTTCCTTTTGCCTAAATACTACAGCTAATCTAATTTTATATAATCCTAACTAATTTTTACATAAAATTGCCTTCCTCTCGAAAGAATGCTTTGTCCTCAAAGCATACGTAACGACAGATGTTGTTGACAAAATGATTCATTCTCCCAAGAAGCTTCTTCTTCGGGTAAGTCCTAACACTTGATCAGATATTCCTTGATAGTACAATGTCAAATCTTCCTTTCTCTAGTAGACAAAATACCTTCTGCTTCTAGAATGACTCTTCCCTCATCATTTAGGGATGGAAGCGTTGTTTGATTGTTACCTAGTGCCCTTTTTAGGCAAGATATGTGGAAGACGTTATGAACACGACTTGTCTCTGGAAGGCTTAAACCATACACAACTTGGCTAATCTTTTTGTTGATCTGATAAGGTCCATAAAACTTTGGTGCCAATTTGTTTTTTCCTTTCTGTTTTAAGAATAATTGTTTGTATGGTTGGAGCTTAACAAACACCCATTCTCCGACTTCAAACTCTCTTTTGGTTCTATTACGGTCTGCTTGTTGCTTCATACGATTCCTTGCAATATTCAAGTTTTCTTTTAATATTCGGACAATTTTTTGGGTTTCTTCTAGTTTATCTTTAACAGCAGGTAGATTTGTCTGGACAATAGCTAGATCCTTCCATTTCGGGGGTTCATGCCCATATAAAGCTTCAAATGGCGTCATTTTTGCTGATGTATGATAAGTGGAATTATACCACTACTCAACAAGATGTAACCATTGAGCCCACTTATTTTGTTTTTCTGTCGCGTAGCAACATAGGTAGGCCTCCAAACATTTATTGACAACCTCTGTTTGGGGGTGATAAGTAGAACTCATATTTAGATAGGTTCCTATATGGCCGAACATTTCCTTCCAGAAATTACCCTTGAACTTGGCATCTCTATCACTCACAATGACTTTCGGAAAATTGTGTAACTTATATATATTTTTGCAAAATATTTCAGCGATTTCTTTTGCTGAGTATGATTTCTTTATTGCCATAAAGTGAGCATATTTGGTGAGTCTGTCGACTACTACGAAAATCTTGTCCTTGCCTTCAAATACTGGTAATCCTTCGATAAAGTCCATCGAGATTTCTTCCCATTTCTGATATGGAATGTTTAAGGGGTGAAGTAATCCCGGTGTCATAATATTTTTTCTTTTATTCCTTTGGCACGTGTCACATTCTGCTACATACTTTTGAATATCGCGATTCATTCCCTTCCAAAAGAAGGATTGATGTGCATTGTAGTAAGTCTTAAAGAATCTTACATGTCCAACTGATGGTGAGTCATGTGATTCCTTGAGTATCTTAAATTTAAACTTGGAATTTGTATTTAGATAGATTCTTCCCTTGTACAATAGGATATCATTCTTCCACTCAAATTTTGAGTTGTTGGGAATGTTATTGATTATTGCCGTTATTTTTGGATTCTTGGCATACTCACTTCGAATTTCGTTAAGCCACTCAGGATCAATAACCGAAATTGCAAGTATTGTTGGTTCTTCAACTTTCTTAGATAAGGCATCTGCTACTACATTGTCTTTACCTCTTTTATGTAGTATTTCCAAGTCAAAAGCGGCAATTTTTTCAATCCATTTTTGTTGTTCTTCGGAAAGTGTTTTTTGTTGAAGGAGATGCTGGAGGCTGTTGTGGTCTGTTCGAATGGAAAACTTACTTCCCAAAAGATATTGGCTCCACTTAGCTAGTGCGTGCATAATAGTGAGCATTTCTTTGTTGTATGTGGATTTGAGGCGTTCTCTTTTGTTGAGCTTCCTACTTTCAAAAGCTATTGGATGTCTTTGTTGCATTAGTACTGCACCTATACCGAATCCGGAAGCATCACACTCAATGATAAATGGTTTAGAAAAATCTAGTGTTGCTAGTATGGGAGCATTAGACATAATTTCCTTTAATTTTTCAAAACACCTTCCTGCTTCATCATCCCATAGAAACGAATTCTTCTTTAAAAGATTTGTCAGAGGTGCAGTTATATGTGCATAGTTTTTAATAAACCTTCGGTAATATCCAGTCAAACCTAAGAACCCTCTTAGCTTTGATATATTGACAGGTTTGGTCCATTCTTTTATAGCTTTGATTTTATTAGGGTCCACCTTTATGCCTTCATGGGATATAATGTGTCCAAGGTATTCTACTTCTTCCTTTCCGAAGGTGCATTTGGATTTTTTTTGCGTAAAATTGGTGTTCTTTAAGTAGTGTAAGAACTTTGTCCAAATGTTGCAAGTGCTCCTTCCAAGTTTTACTGTAAATTAGAATATCGTCAAAGAATACTAATACAAACTTCCTAAGATGTGGACGAAATAATTCGTTCATGGTTGCTTGAAACGTTGCTGATGCATTGGTTAATCCAAACAACATTACTTTAAATTCATACTGATCTTCGTGTGTTCCGAATGTTGTCTTTGGTATGTCCTCTAATCTGATTCTAATTTGATAGTAGCTTGATCTTAAGTCCAATTTTGAGAAATACTTTGTGCCATGTAGCTCATCCAACATTTCGTTGATAAAGGGGATTGGGAACTTGTTTTTGATTGTTATTTTGTTTAATCCTCTATAATCAATGCATAGCCTGAATGAACCATCTTTCTTCCTTACCAATACCATTGGAGCAACGTAAGGACTTTTACTTTTCGAGATGATCCCACACTTTAAGAGGTCTTGGATTAATCTCTCAATTTCCGTTTTTTGGTGATGTGGATATCAGTATGGCTTGATATTGACAAGGTCTGATCCTGCCTTGACTTCTATTGTATGCTCAATTTCCCTATTAGGCGACATCTTCATAGGTAGGTCTTGAAATGCTTTTTCATGCTTCCGAATTAGATCTTGTATCTCTGGTGACTCTTCACTGGTCATATTTGCAAATGACATTTCTAATTGGTGACATTGTACTACATAAGCGGGTGATCCTTTTCAAATCATCTTCATCATTTGAGATGATGATACAATTTGATTTTCTGGTGCTTGGAATCCGTGTAATTTGTACTTCTGACCTCCCCATTTGAATTTTATAAATTGTACTTGGTGGTTGGTGGCAAAGTACCTAAAGTTCATAGCCATTGGATACCTAAGACTAAATCTACTCCTCATAACGGTACCGTGAAAAACGAAGACTCTAAACTGAAGTCTTGAATCTGCAATTTAACCTTATGGCATTTCCCCACTTTTTCAATCTTCTTACCGTCAGCTACCATCACCTTCATGTTTGGTAAGGGAAATGAAAAAATACTGAGTCTCTTTGCCATAGTTGCATCTAAAAAATTGTGTGTGCTACCAAAGTTGATGAGGACCACCACGTTGTTCTTCTTTATGTGTCCTTTTAACTTTAAAGTCTGAGGTGGTGATATACTTGTCATAGCTGATAATGACACTTGCAGAATACTTTCGTCATCTAATTCTGATGAGAATTCTAGGGCATCTTCTGTTTCTTCTATGTTAGAATCTTCACTGTTTGAATCATTGGTTGCTTCACAATTATATAGGTTCTTTGGTTCTTTTCCTTTAGCACACCTATGTTTGAGGTCCCACTTCTCACCACAGCGCTTACATTTACCCTCTTTTATCCTTTGCGTTTCCACATTAGATTTTTCGTCTTTACGATGATGTGGTGGAACATATCTTGTATTGTTTGCGTCCACATACTGGGGTATTCTTCGTTTTGAATATGTTTTTTCGGATTTTGACCAAAATATTTGTTCGAATTTCTTTTCGGTTGTTTTTGCTTTTCGTTTTGCTACTTCTATTGATGCAATGTCATGCATCTCAAGTTCCACTTGTAAATGGGTTTTGAGTCCCGAGACGTATGATTGAATTAGACGAGATTCTAATAACTCAGGTACTCGTGTTACTAAGGTCTCCCATTCTTGAGTGTATTCGTCCACACTTCCTTTTTGTCGTTATTTGATGAGTTTTGAAAAGAACTCTTCTTCCTTTACACCTTGGAATCTTTTAAAGAATGCATCCTTAAATTTTCTCCAGCTAATGACGTGTGTTGTCTTTTTCCACCACATATACCAATTATATGCTTCCCCTTCCATTTTCATGGATGTGTGCCTGAGATTTTCGTCATCGTCATTGATGTCATATATCTCAAAGTATTCTTCTGCTTTATTTATCCATGCAACATTGTTTTTTTCGTTTCCATCGAATTTAGGCATCTCGACTTTTGCCCTTTGCTGGTATGTTGCTAATGGTTGAGTGAAAAAGGGGTGTTGATTGGTAAAGGTATCCCAGAGTTGCTTATTTGTAAGAGCTGTGTTACTCACTTCTTGGTGGGGTGTCGCTGATTTTTTTGGGGATTCAACTTTTTCATGAGAGTCTGTTGACTTTGTTGAATCTGATGAGATGTGCTCTTGATTCTCTTCATTTTCTTGTAGTAGTTGTGCAGGTGTACAATTCATCTTTTTACACAGAAGTTTCAACAATGTTAAGGACTCTCTGAGGTCTACTTCTGTTTGGACATGTTGATTTTCCATCTTTATTTCTATTCGATTTGTCGTATCCTGAAGATTTTTGATATTGTCAGCCTGCCCCTCAAGCTTGATCTAGAATTCATCTAATCTTTTATTGACCTCGTCGTGGTTGTTATTTATCTTATGCTCTGCGTCCAACAATTTTTTTTGGAAATCAACCATTGTCATTGACATTGAGCGAGTATGTGGAGGCGTGTATTTATCTGCCAGTTAATTTTTTTTTTTTAAATTAATTAATTAAATTAACCTTATATATATATAAATCGTTATATATATATATATATATATATATATATATATATATATATATTTTTCGCTAACTATCATGTCTGCTGGTGGGGGTCGCCTCCTGTAGCGGATAACAATTCGAGCTCACCGCCGAGGTTATTCCATGTAGCCATAGGTCACCACACGGAACCACTGCAGAAATTATTCAGCGCAGCGGCAGGTTGACAAGGATGCAGATGCGGATAAGGGCGTTATCACGCTAGCTCGAACGACAAACAGGGTAGTGGAGGATGTCGACGAGACTGTTGGGCAATGCATATACCGCAGAGCTGAATCAAGTCATTGGAATGGAGCAGGACTGAATGTATGCAGGCAAGCGTGCAACAGATAGCGCACGGGATGGACAGTGGCAGAATGCGGACAACGTTGGAGTGGACGGGTATGGGTGGAGAATGATATGACGAAAGAGGAATTGGCGTGAGCTACAGAGATGAACAATGAGCACAACGAAAGTGAGGGATAACGAACTCGCTCTGATACCTTGTGACCCCACACCCACTTAGGAGCACCACAGGTTCTCGATTGGATAACAAGGGGCCAACCCCTTCTCCGGTATGTTTGGATTCCTTTTCTTCAATATGGCACCCCTTGGACTTCATCAAGCCTCTTCAAAGGCCCAATGATTCACTTTGTTGATCATTCGACCCTCTTGAGAGGCTTATCTTTACATTATTGAACTATTTGGTGGGCTTGTCACCAAAAGTTTTGTTGTTATGCACATTGTTTTATTTTAGGGGCTAAATTAGTCCTAATTAAATAAATTGAATTCATTAGGAAGTGTATAAATAGAAGTGTGATGGAATCATTTGATCATCATCACTTGGATTAGATCATTCTCTGTTGTGAGATTTTCCCTATTTTTTTTGGAGGACGAACTTGGATGGATGTATGAATTTTGATGTTTGGATCTCTTCATTTTTGTCTTGGAGCTTCTATGTTGGCATATGATTATGATTGGATATACTTGTTCTCACATGTAACTGCTCTTTTAATGCTATTTTATCATTTTCTTATGTGACATGCATGTTGTTGGGGAATTTCGCTATACTAGGCTGAAATTTACTGCTTTTCTTGTGTGAAGTGGTGGAAATTTGTCTTTTTATAGTGTTGTATTATGTCATGGGCCATGTTTGAATAAGTGAATGTTTCTAGAGATATTTTGTTAAAATTTTATCTTGATAAATAATGATATATTACATATCGAAATATAAAGACCTTGAAGCAATTGTTCCATGTCTAAATTGCCATGGAAAATTGTTCTAGAGGTCTCCTTGACCAAGTGAAATCATCCCAGGCATTGGAATCTTCTTGACTCCATTTCTCCCAAAGGATTAGGCACTGGTCCTCTTTAGGTGATCACCAAAAAGCATACTCTTTATCACCTCTCCCTCTTTCTTCTAGGCCTAGCATCCATAGGGGACCTAGGGCATCGCATTTCTCACAAGTTACCCATAAAACATATTCGATCTCCTAGCCTCTATTGTGCTATTGTGTCTCTTAGGAGCCCTTCAAATTTCAAGCCATTCCGACGGTAGGATCCTGAGATATTTCGAGCCCTAGCTTTGAGCTTAATTCTTGCCCTTTGATTCCCTTGGCTAGTGACCTCATTGGGATCATTATATTAAGATTGTTGAAAATTCTTCCTTTGGTCCCCTTCTTCCCCTCAATTTGGTCAAGCATACCATTGATTGATCAACTCTTCCCCCTTGACCTAACTTTGGGTACACTTGGTCCCGTATAGTCACACAACCTCTTGAAGATAATTTCACAAAGACCACTTGGAATCCAAATTTTCACAAAGATTTCTTGGACTAGGCTCCTCTATTACAAGTCTTATTTGCAAACCCTAGCCCTTGGAAATCCCCTTGGCCCTTCCTAGAGAGCCATACACCTTGCTTCTCAAGCAGGCAAACCACAAATTGAGTCTCTCGTGTGAATAGGCCCGTATGGTCACACAACCTCTTGAAGATAATTTCACAAAGACCACTTGGAATCCAAGTTTTCACAAAGATCTTTTGGACTAGGCTCCTCTATTACAAGTCTTATTTGCAAACCCTAGCCCTTGGAAATCCCCTTGGCCCTTCGTAGAGAGCCATACACCTTGCTTCTCAAGCAGGCAAACCACAAATTGAGTCTCTCGTGTGAATAGGCCCTAGGAATCACTCTTTATCCCTTTATTGACGCATTCTTCTAGTGATTCCCTTCATATCGAGTGTCCTCCCATTGGTGAAAGTCCGTAAAGAGTGGGGAGCTTTAATAGAGGTGACAGTGGGTTATTGCTCCATTGTTTCCCTTGACCTAGTAGTTGTACCTTTAGGATCCCCTCCTAGGACCCCTGCTAGTTTGAGCGGTAACAAGGCTGACCTTGACAATTTACACGTGTGGGCTTGACCTCAAAAACATTTTCCTTGTCCAAATTTAGTGATCTTTTGGTCGATTTTGGTCCTCTCGAAAAGAGGAATTCAATGCAATAATTATATCCATCAAATTAGTTGTCCAAATTGGAATTTGGCCCTAGTTGCCAACTTTAACAGTCCCTCTCAACTAGGGAGAATTCCACCTGCCAATATCAAACCTTCGATCATCATGCCATCATGTACCATCTCAGCATCTTGTCTCAACTCTACTGAAAAATCGATCGAAAGTGAGTCTCAAGACCTTGCCACTCTCCACTGACTAACGTCAGTCCACATAACCAGGAGTAGAACCCCAATCTAACTTTATTGTGAATGATCAAGTTGTTGAACATGATGCATCCTAGACATAAGGAGTACGACATTACACGATGTGTCCATCTGTAATGCTATGGTCCCTATCTTCTTTTCCCAACTCATTGGCTAGATGAGAGGTACTTCCCAAGAGTCCCAGACTACATGGGTAAGATGTATGTTGGGGCATTGGCAGGAGATGGTGAACCACTCATCCGTCTCATATGAAATAGGAGAAGGTGAACTATTGATCTTATGCATATATCATCAGCTATAGGGGAAGGTGAACCACTTACCCTATGCTCTCATATATCATCATGAGGTATCATAGGGGAAGGTGAACCACTCACTCTATCCACAACATACCTATAGGGGAAGGTTAACCACTCACCCTATGGTTGCACATAGCTCCAAGAAGTACCCTAGGCCCCCAGGAACGCCAGAGCCCAATGTCTAACTCAAGCGGGACCCTCATGGGAGGGTCCTTCCACGACTCCAAGTATCCCTCTAAAGGTCAAGAACTTGACCTTCCCCAAGGGATTTGTGAGGATGTAAAAAAAACTACTCATCAGTCCTGATGTGTTGGAGCCTTATTGCTCCCCTTGGTACCATATCCCGGATAAAGTGGTACCTGATATCAATGTGCTTGGAGCGGTCGTTGAACACAATATTCTTTGAAAGGTGAATCCCACTTTGGTTATCGCAATATATAACAGTGGTATCTAGCACGTGCTCAAATAGCTCATTGAAGAGCTTCCTCAACCAAACAACTTCACAACACACCATACTTGCTGCAATATATTCGGCCTCGTCAGTGCATTGAGAAACAGATGTATATCCCAATGAGAAGCAACATATTGACGTGCTCTTTCTATCCACCACACTACCAACCTAGTTTGCATTAGAATATCCATGTAGCCTCAAATTCCCGACAGTGTATCTCAGCCCATAGTTGATTGTGCCACGGAGATATCTAAAGAGTTTCTTAGTAGCAATCCAATGTATGTGATGAGGCCCAACCACATATTGAATCAAAGTATTTACAACGAAGTATATGTTCAATTGGGAGTTTACCAAGAACATCAGGGCCCCCACAAGTTGTCTATATTCAAAAGGGTTTGCCAATTCGGGCCCAACAACACTTCCACATAGTTTCTTGAAGTTGAGTTCCATCGGAGTAGACACAAACTTGCATTCCACCATCCCACATCTCTCTAGCAGCTTCACAATGTATTTTCCTTGAGAAAGGAAATATTGCCTAGCTTTTGCCAGATCTCCAGGCCTAGGAAGTACTGCATCAGTCCTAGGTCTTTCATCTCAAACTCTGAGTTCAACTCCCTCTTACGTTGATAAATGAGAGGGTCTGCACCAGTCAGAAAGAGATCATCAACATAAAGGACCAAAATAAGGGACATGTCATTTTCAACCTTGAAGTATAGGTTAGGATTAGCATAGCTTCTTGTAAATCCCAGCTTCATAAGATAACTATCAATCCTCTCATACCAAGCCCTAGGGGCTTGCTTGAACCCATATAGGCTTTCTTGAAGCTGCATACATATGTCCTTCTATCTTGTGTTTCAAACCCCTGAGGTTGTTCCAAGTAGACTTCCTCCTTAAGCGAACCATGCAAAAAGCAATTTTGACATCCATCTAACGTAGGCTCCAACCTTGGTTGGCAGCGCGAGCAATGATAGATCATATAGTGGTCTATCAAGCAACTGGTACAAATATTTCATCATAGTCCACTCCTTCGTTTTGAGAGAAGCCATGAGCTACGAACCTCGCCTTATATTTTTCATCACTCCCATCAACTCCATGTTTAATTTTGTAAAGCTATTTTGAGGCAACCACGAACTTGTCCTTAGGTCTAGGCACCACGTCCTAGACATCATTCTTCATAATAGATTCGTATTCGTCATTCATCGCATCCTTCCATACTTGGTGTTTTACGGCTTCTTCGAACGTGCATGGTTCATCTTGAACAATAGTACTAATGGCAGCTAAATACCCTTGATACCTGTTCGACATCTTACTTTCGCGAAATGTCCCTCTTGGAGAAGTATGTCTTTCAGCATCTTCAAGAGTGTCCTTGAGCCATAGAGATCTTTTCTTTGAGGTAGAGGGATCACCAGGAGGTCGATCAATAGGATCAATTGGACCATCAATATCGGGCATAGGTTCATTCATTGGAGGGTCATCTTGTTTTTCAACAACAACATCATCGTCCTTCCTTGGGATAGGGAGATCTCTGGCTTTCCCAAGGGAAGTTTCTTCATCAAAGGTAACATCACAACTTACTTCCACATCTCTTTGACTAGGTACATAGATTCTATATGCCTTTGAATTTTCACTGTAGCCGACGAATATACCTTTCTTCCCAAAAGCTTCCAATTTATTCCTTTTCTCTTTAGGCACATGAAAATATACCGGACAACCAAAGATTCTAAAATGAGAAACATCAAGTTTCTTACCAATGAAGACTTCCTCAGGTGTCTTGAAATCCAAAGCTTGATGCAGGCTCCTATTTTGAACATATACGACAGTGTTGGCAGCTTCTCCCCATAAGAACTTCGGTAGACCTTGATCATAGATCATGGGATGGGTGGCTTTCATAATTGTTCGATTCTTCCTTTTAGCAATGCCATTTTGCTCAGGAGTGTATGGAACAATTGCCTCCCTCTTAATGCCAACCTCTCTGCAAAAGTCATTGAATTCATTTGATTCATATTTGGTTCCATTGTTGGTCCTCAATGTCTTGATCTTCTTCCCTGTTTGATTCTCCACCAATGGTTTGAAAGAGCATAACCATTTGAACACTTCATCCTTCCTCTTCAAGAAATAAATCCATGTTTTGCATGAAAAGTCATCCACAAAGATTGCATAATATGAGTATCCTCCTAATGACGTTACGTGAAAGATACTATACTGGTCAAAATGGACCAATTGAAGAATATTGGTAGTCTTGCTTTCAATAGAAGGGGATGGTCTCTTTGTATGTTTCCCAGCAACACAACCTTGACAAACGCTTTCATGGTTCATGTTAAACTCAGACACACCTGTGACCATCTTCCTTACTCCAAGTACGACTTTATAATGTAAGTGGGAAAATCTCCGATGCCATAATTCACATTGAAGAGAAGTATCACTCGCCAAAGCTCCCAAGGGACTTCCACCAACTTGATAGAGACCATCAACTCTAAATCCAAGGGTAATTGCATCACCTTGAAGCCTTTATCTTCCTTCACAGAAATAGAAACCAAGTTCTTCAAATCGAACATGTGCAATACTTCTTGTAGATGTATGGTTTGACCTTGATTCAAGTGAAGAGTGACAATTCCTATCCCTTTCACGGGGTAGGTGGCATTATCTCCAAGTATGATCTTTAGATTAATCTTCTTTTCAACCAAATTTGAGAGGACCTCGTTGTATCCAGTGAAGTTCCTTGAGGCTCCACTATCAAGAAACCAATGATCCAAAGTATCCAAAGTAGAGGCAGTAGATAGAGCGGAAATAAGATAAAATTCATCTTGTTTTTCTACAATATTACTTTCATCATACTTGGCATTTCTTGTTCTTTTGGGAGGTTGACCATTTCCATTTCTAGCAGCCAGAGCATTCCTCTTTCCTTTGTTGTTGAACCTGTTGTTTCTTTGATTGTCATTTCCTTTGAAATTGTTGTTGTTGTTGTCATCATCCCTGAAGGATTCTTCTTGTGAGGACATTCTCAAGCATAGTGACCGAACCTGTTGCAATTATAACACCTACCTTTTCTTCCTTCTTCGAATTCCTTCTTATATCCTTGATCCTATCTCCTTGGACTAGTATTATTGTTCCTTTTTGCATGAGTGGAGAAGGCAGTAGGCTCATTGTTGAATAAAGTGTAACTAGGTTCGATATTCATAAATGTAATTTTGATCTTTGTACTTGTAAAAGAAAAGAATTATTATTTTTTGTCATTATCAAGAATGGGTTTCTTGCCCATTTGATAGGTCAAGCACATGTTGAAGTGCTTCTAAGAAAGTCAAAGAGTCAATGTAATTGTTGAAGACCCATGTGGGCATGTTACACTATGTAAATCCATTTATTAGAGTCAAAGAAATATGTCAAAAGAGATCCTCCAAAGCAAAGACAAGTCTCCTCTTCAAGTCGGCTCAAAGAAATGAATTTTGGTGCACTTAAAGTCAAGTCGGCCTCACTAGCTCAAGTCGGCCCAAAAGGAGGGACAGACTCCTATATATAGGGCCATTCGACCTCACAATTATACAATCAAGTAATCTATGAAATCAGTGAAGAAGAGAGGCAAGAAAGAGGTGCGAAAAAGGGCAAGAAAGGTGCTTCTAGGGCAGCGAAGAAGAGAAGAAAGAAATCTGAAGTTTTGGGACTGTTTTAGGGCTCCTCTCTGTCACACGTGCAAAGGAAAAGGAGGACATTCTATTGCTGCAACAAGTCAAGAATTGCAGCCCTCCAAGAAGTTTCGATTGGGCCAAAAGAGGTTTCAAATAGGTCTCCATATCAAGTGAAGTGGGTCCCACCTCAAGTGAAGGAAGGGAGCAAGCTAGAAGGGCAATCTTGTGCCATAATCAACCACATGTGCGAGAAGTGTTGAAAAATCTAGGGCACACATAATTAAGTTGATTCTTCATTACACGATAACAATTTGTGAAGTATTTATACAATTTATCTTAGCTTAATGTTTCCTTCATTATTAGTGTGTATATGTTAGCTTCATCAAATTGCTATAAAAAAACAAAAGAGACAAGAACACAAATGTTTGGCTTTCTGCAGGGCCAAAACCTCTCCCTCTTGGAGAAGAAAACCCACGCAAAATTCTTCTTATAGAGATTCCATTGACGAATACCAAGACCATGACACTTGACACATTCTGCCACTCCAAGACCTTCATTACTGCTGCAAGGTTGTTGAGAGCATCATTGCTACATCATGACTGCACCTTGAGATTGAGATGATCTTTGCACCTTCCTTGAGATCATGATTGCACCTCATTGTACTGTGAGATCATGATCCTTGTCGCTTACGTCTGTCGAGACTGACCCTCCTTAATATGGTGATCACTGTTTCTTTCATTACTACATATTGTGACTGCATCTGAGATATATGTTCATGTTGAGATCATTAGAAGGCAGATCCGAATACTGTGATATCATTGAGACTGTATATCACCTTTCACAAGTATGTCGGGCATTACTGTCATTACCGAGACTAATTTCATCAACATAATGCCGAGACAGTATGCCGAGTGTGTAGATCTACATCTTGTAATCCGAGTCACTGTTGTTCATTATGTTTAGGTTGCTACAGGGATGTCATCGAGATCTATATGCTAGGATTTCCATGCGAGATCAATCTATCTGAGATATATTTCGAGATTGTCATTATAAGGATTATGTCTATGCTGAGAAAATGTCTAGCTTAGACATCATACCAATACTGTACCCTCATCTGAGATCTTCTCTTCTTCAATTCACAGGTATGCTGAGAGTGTATTTAGCCCAGAACTTAGATCAATGCTACATACTTATCATACCTCCGAGATCTGGTCATGACTGCACCTAATACCCAACCGAGGTGCAGTCAAGCCCTAATTCGGATCTGCTCCTTCATGCGAGATTTCAGAGAGAGGAATGCGAGATCTCCTTCTTGATTGCGGATACCTTATGCGAGATCTGTCCCTCCTTGATTGTGGATACCTGCACCCAATTCTTATACGAAATTTCTGAGAGGAATGCGAAGATCTGATCTACCTTTTGGAGGATACCTTGACGGGGTATTTATAGTGGTGAGCCACCTATATTGATTCGACTTGAGTGTGAACAGATGTGTCTATTCCCTTGAGCCGACACGACTTTTATTTATGTATTTAATTCATATTTGGAGCCGACATGAAGACCTCTTCGTTGTTTTGCTTGCAGACTTTGGTGTGCTTGCTTTTGGAGGATTGTTCTTGGTCTTGGAGGGTTGTTACACACTGTTGAAGACTTGTATACATTTATATGAACTCATGAAGAGTTTCTATACATATGACATGACTCTTTGACATATAGATAAATCCTAAAGACATCAAGAAGAAGTCTTTGACCTAATTACACTTCTTGCTCGTGAAACCCATGAAGCAAGAAATACAAAAACAATTTATTACATCATTTACAAAGATCATGTCATTATGAAGACGGAATCTAGTTACATTTTCTTCAACAAGAAGAAATCAAACTTGAAGTAGGGTAAGAGGATCAACCTCTCAACTCGGAAGTATCTCTCAAGGAAGGTCTCATTCTCTAGCCTAAGGGTTAAGGAAAGGAAAGATTGCCAAGCGAAGTAGAGAAGGAAAGGAAGACTCCAAGGAAGAGGTCTCTAAGGAGACCTAGGGTTTTTGCAATTGCCAGAAAAAGAGCCCTCAGTTGTCGGAAGAAGTGCGAAGGAAGAAATCAAGGCGCAAAGTAGAAGAAGACATGGATTGAAGCACAAAAGGAAGAGAGACTGTGTCTTGTGCTTGGAGGATCTACTGGTCAAAGGTCTAGGGCCTGGCATTTTGAAGCTTCAATAAGAGAAATTTGCAGAAGGGTTTTCCTCTCTAGGAGAGAGAAGTTTTTCCTTGACTGAGACCCAACATCTTGTGTTCTTGTTTCCTTCTGTTTTGGTAACTGTTTGATGAAGTAAGAGAACACACACTAATAATAATAAGAGAAAATTGAGATAATATTTTAGTAAAAGTACTTCACAAATTGTTATTGTCGTCAGAAGAATTTCACTATAACCTGGATACCCTAGATTCTTCAACACTCATTTCCATTGTTCGATTTATCTTTCTCCATCATCCTCGTCTCTTCTTGAGTGCATCTAGCCAATAACTCATCAAAACTAGGTATCCTGTCATTGTTAAGAATGGTGGTGAAAAATACATCCCAAGGTCTTGAAAGACCTCCTAGTGCAATGAGAGTGAGCTCCTTGTTAGCAACAACTTCTCTAATAGATAGTAGGTCATTCTTGATTTGAGTTATTTTCATGAAGTAGGATTGGATAGACCCCCCTTTATCCATCTTGATATCCTTCAACTTGTTTTTGAGAAAGAGGATTTGATTTGCATTGTTCACTTTGAACATCACAACCAACTTACCATATATTTCCTTAAAAGTTTCTAAATTAGAAATATAGGCAACCAAATGCTTTTGAATAGAGTCAATCAAAATTTTCTTTGCTTTGACCTCACCTTTTTTATACTTCGTCTTAGCAGCAATTGATGCATTTGAAGGAGGTTCCACCACTTTTCTCTACACATAGTCCAATACTTCATGCTCCTCCAAAGTCAAGTCCAAAGTCATTTTCCATGCATGATAGTCAGATTTGTTATTGAGCTTGTCCGCAATCTTGAAGTAGGATGTAGAGGCCATTGACAATTGTCCAATAATCATTGTCCAACAAATCTCTTAATGATTGGTTTACTCTCTTGCTTGGGCTTTGTCTTCACTTGGGCTCTGATATTATGTTAATTTTAGATAACAATGGTATGTTCTATGCTAGAAACAATTACTTCAATGACCTTTTATTAGCCCAATGATAATTCCAATTAATTTTCAATAGCAATAACATGAACCATTAATCACTCTGACAGTATCTGTAGATAGAACATAAACAATAAATGCAGAAGACAACAGAACACCAGTATTTGGCTAACGCGAGGGAAAAACCCTGATATGGGGAAAACCCTTTGATCAATTCTTCTTATCATTATATCAAATGTTCAGTAGAGAGAGTACAATAATATAAAGTCAAAGTCAAAATTGACTTGCCAAATCACTGTCCAAAACAACCCTGTCAAATCTGCAATTCAACCCTCAATCAACAACAATCAAATCAGCCCTAACTAGAATGTCAACTGCAGTCAAAGTCTTGTCAAACTTCTTCAAAACAACTTGGTCAAAGGAGAGAGGAACTCGACCCCTCTTTCTGGTCAAAGTCATCCCAAAACAGTGATCCAAACAACAGTGAAACTTGGTCTATAAGAAGTCAACTCTGTAGTCAAACAAGCTTGTGGTCAACATAGGTCAAAGTGCCTAGAAATGGTCGGTTTCTGTGCCAAATAGTACGGCCTGCCCAAACAGAAAATCTCCCACAAAATTTGCAGTCAAAGGAGGTCAAATATCCCTTCGTGAGCGCTAGTCAACCCTTGCAACAGATCTGAAATTTGGCCTCTTGAAATTCATCCTCCTTTCTACCACACGTGTGAAAAGATTAGCTGCTCAATGAGGTGTACGAACTAATCATATGAAGAGAGAGAAGAATGTGTGAGTTGATGAGATGCCAAATGAGGTTTGAGGTCACACTTATTTATATGAGTTGATGTGGCTCAAAAGACATGATTGTTAGGCTTCATGAACCTACATGATGGTGAGGCCAATCTTGACAATTTTAATATGTGTGGGCTTCACTTCAAAAACATATTTCTCCTTGTCCAGTTTGAGTGATCCTTATGTCAATTTTGGTCCTCTCGAAAAGAGGCATTCAATGAAATAACTATCTCCATCAAATGAGTTGTCCAAAGTGGAATTTGGCCCTAGTTGCCAACTTTAATAGCAACATATTTCACAGTCTACAAAACTTATGAATCAACAAGGTGTCCTGGTCATTTATGCCCAAAATTCTAAAATGTTGTGTAACATTCTTTGAACAAGTGTTCTGAGTTGCATTAGTAAAGGTTTGAAAAATGTTGTGTAGGTGGAGTTTGGAAGGCTGATTATTGACTTGACTGTGACATTGTGACAATGACCCCATTGTATAACACATACATAGTGATCTCTAATACATCAGTAATTGTGGCACATATACACATGACAGTGACATAAAAGCAGATTGTAACCTTATATGGCAGTGATAACATACTATGAGTGAACTTGTTGCATATATGGAGTAACTACAATATATCAGTAGTGTTGTGACAATCATTCCTTGACAAGGAAGATTGTGACATGACCCTTGATATGACAGTAATTCTTGACATATGATCTTGACCTATATCTGGCAACATCCTTTATGGATGGCATTCATCTTGTATGATAGATTTTGACTCATTTGACTGTGACCTGAATTGATCTTGTTGCATCACAATGTGCAGTGACCTTGATGATCGCTGTGAACCTAATGATATGATGATGCATGATAGTGACCCTATGACATGTGACCTTGTTGACAATAACAATGACTTGGAGATGTGATAGTGATCTGCTTGACATGAAAACATTTCTGTGATAGTGAAAATGACCTTATGTATGATTTGACAGTGATAATGACAGTATATGGACAAGGATTTGTGGCATGCCATTGACAATTATGACAAAGTTACTGTTACACCAGTGTTATTCGTGCGACAATAGTACTATTCCTGGTCCAACAGTATTGTTCCTATGATATGTTGACTTGGCATTTATCGTGGAAGATTATTGTTGATGATTTTAGAGGCAGTGGTAGCAACGACAGTGACAGTGAGAGTGGATGACAGTGAGGCTGCCAGGATTTGATAGTGATATACAGAAAGCAATAGAGATTGTATTGCAGTTCTTTTGTATTGATTCAAAGCATAGTATGATCTAGTCTGAAAATTGTGAAACGTGGTCTGCCAACTGATCTGGGTGGCACGGTGGTGTAAGGTAAGAGAGTGGAGTCTCATTTAGGTTGGAGTCTAAAAACACTTCAAGGCAACAGAGTGGCGCTAGGGCAGGTTGTAGCCTACACGGGGCATTGGAGCGTCTGCCCAGTAGTAGCAGGTAAACAGGGTGTTGGAGCATTCGTCAGGTTGAAGCATGAAAGCTAGGGGCGCTGGAGCATCCTTTCGGTGGTAACTGGTGAACAAGGTGTGGGAGTGTTGTCGCGCAGATTGACACAACAACGCACAGACCGGGGGTTGTCACTCTGATCCCCGATCCCTCTGTTTAAGCCTGTCTCCCACGGCTAAGGGGGGTAGACCCTGAGGAAAGATGAAGGCCAACTGCCAAACAGTTGGGCCGGGAGACAAGATGCACTAAAATGGTTTTATTGATTTGATAGACCAGTGCCTTGTTAGATTGGTGCCTAAATGATTACTTTCTAGGTGATATAAGAGCATGAATCATAAACAACAATCACCTATCATCAAATGATCAGAACAATGTTTTAAATATCTAGTAAAACCACAAAGCTCTTCAAATAACGATATCCAGCAAACAAAGAGAAATAAATTGCTTGAAATAACAGTGAAACCATATATCTAATTTGTGCTCAGATCTCAGTGTGAAAGATATGCAGTGATAAGCGACTGAAGGTGGTAAAAGTAATTCTCCACAAAAAAAAAAAGAATTTTTATGCTTTTCAATTATTTTTTTTTTTTTTTTTTTTTTTTGATAAAATAAAAATCTTAAAATCCTAAAGGAAAACTAGAAATTATCCAAAAAAATTTAAAAAAAAGTGAAACTAAAACTAATTTTTTTTTTTAACAAAATTTTAAAACTATGTTAAATGCTAAATGAGATAAAGCCTAAAAATTAAGCCAAAATAAAATCTTTTTTATTTCTTTTCCCCCTTTTTTTTATAATTAAAAAAAAAATGAAATCTAAAAAATTTAATTTAAAACTAAACAGTAAAACTAAATCTAAAAAAGAAATTCTAATATCAAACTAAATTTTAAAATCTAAAAAGAAAAACAAAACGCAATTAACATGACATAATACATAACCCTAAAAAAAAGAAAATGATCGAAACTATATCCTAAGATAAGCTACGCTACAATCAAACAAGAATTTTGATGAACCCAAACCATGCTGCGGACGAGATCCAGTAATGAGGACAAAAAAAATCAAATGCCACAGCCGCAAGCTAAACCCGTGAAATTATATGAAACTGGAAATATGCATTGCGGTTTGATTTCAGACTTCGTTCTCAACAAAAAAACGGATTGCACTGAACCCTTATCAATCGGAATCCGCAGGGTGAGCTACAGCCAGCACATGGAAAGGAAATCGTAGTCTGCTCCAACGCCAAAGGAAGATACGCTGAAGGCTTCACGCAACAGCAATACAGGGCAGGGAAAAACGTGATAGCAAGTAAAGGATGCTGCAAACAGCGTATGTCAAAGGAGGGTGAAACGCTTTCACCACAACATCAAATCGTGAGCTTTCATCACCAAATGCGTGAGGGGAAATGAAAATCAGAGACAGCAAGACCAGAAACCGAAAACGAGAGTGAGATGAGGGTTTCGCTTGATGGTTAAATGCATGAAACAGTAAAACGCAGCTTGTAATCCCGCGTGGGTTGGTGAGGGATGAAGCCAGCGATTTTGGGCGGCTTGGATATGGTCAGTGAGGACAAGAGCGGATGAAAAAGAAGCCTGGAATCCAAGAAACAAATGCACTGTAACCAATCAACCGTTTGACAAGTCGATAAATGCTGAAGCGCAATGTTGAGATTTTTTTTTTTTTTTTTCTTTTTTTTTTTTTTTTTTTTTGTTTTTGTTTTTAATGCAGGCAAAACACGGTGCAATACAGTAACATGTGCAATATGGCGACAAGACAATACACAACTCGTTGTATGCGAAGATGGTGGCAGCGTGAGATCAGTGCGTACCTAAAAGAAACGTTTTGGACTTACCTGCTGATAGATTTAACGCATGGCGCTGTAAATACCTTGTCGGCAGTGTTTTCCAATCAGTTCTTTGATGTGCAGTTGAACTGAGCGCGATTTTGCCACTGATCTAAAGAGCCGGATAGCAACGTAACTTTCCCCTTGCAACCACGTGAGCAAAACGCTGATATATAGCTTGATGCCCACGAAAGTAAATGTTTCACTGTGTTGGCCCAGAACTCAGAATGCTGATAACAGATATCTCTTTATAAACCCTGACTTGAGTGAAGATTGTAGCCACGTTCCTCTGCAAAATTACGTCCCTGTTACAGATTTAGTAAATGTAAAGGAACAGCCTTAAAAATGCAATTTCGACGTAGAAGATAGACATAAAACGTATGTGCCAAAAAAAACGAAATTTTCAAGATCCTAGATCAGTTAAGCAGAGTCTGAGGTTTTGGGCCCCCTTTTTTAGGGCCAGATTTAACAATGATTTGCAGTAATGTTTTCAATACATCAGAAATTTGAACTTTACTGTGAACAGAAATAAAATCTCTCATGTAAAACAGAAAATAAAATTTAAATGATTAACCCAGGGCACAATCAGCTGGGCTCTACACAGAAGAGCCTGTGGGAGTCGGCTGGTTCAGCCCAGAACTTCCCCAAACGCCCACCAGTATCCTTCACCTAAAGATTTCCTGCACACCTCAAGCAGCCATCAGTAAAGAGGGCAAGAAATGCTGCTAGATTTCAAGAGATAATGGAGATACCTGCCATTATTCCAGAAACCCTACAACATTCAAACCCTAGCACGTGAGCAAGATACCTGTACTCACAATACTCTGAAAACCAGCTATTATTAACTGCTGAAAACTGAAATATGCAGAAAAATGAACATCTCACAGCAATTCCAGAGAGTAACACCAGCCAGTTTTGAACCCCAAAGTCTTTTTATTAACCAGAAAATCAGATTACAAGAGAGCTTATTCAGTCCAGACTCACAGATCAGATAAACCTGTAAAATGACTCCCTAAGACCCTATATAAAGGAAATGATCCCAACGGCTAGTTTTGGGTGATCCATGTTGAAGCGATCTCGACCGTCGATGAGGGTTAAGACATCCCTTAATCTCATTTGTCGATTTTATTTAAAAAGGCTATTTTTGCATGCATTCACAAAAATATTATTATTTTATTGCTTAGGGTTTTTGCTTTATGTTTTTTAATTTTTTATTATTTTTTAATTTTTTGAATTTTTTATTTATTTTTGAATTTTATTATTTTTATTCATTTTTTAAATTTTTAATTCATTTTAAGATGGATCATCAAACTAAGCCGTTGGAAACATCACCTAGGACCTAGGACTCATGAGGGGATTTACAACATTTTCAACCCTCAAGACACATTTCATCATGATTTTTACAATTTACATCTCAAAGGGATGAACCCACTTAATACAGACCCTCATAGAACACCTAGTTCTGCGACACAACTATAATCTAGCAGATTAACATACAAGATTCTCCTAAAGTTCTGATGACGAAATCCATCCCGGCTTTGGGGTCAGGTTTGAAGGAAAACTCTGCCGATCGTAGATCGGTGAGACGAAAAACCTCCCGGGACGCAGATCATCATTAGAAAGTTAGGTCCTCCTAGACAACTTTACATACATGACTCTGATCTGCTTAGATTATTTACAATTTATACATGCAGACTGGGTTTACAACAAAATGATCAAGTTGTCGATGATTGTAGGCTGGCACGGACATGTCGCTCAGGAGCTACCCCTCTCTGCCAACAGAAAGGAGGTGTACTGCATGGGCAGTTGACCAGTAGTGGTCAACATCTGGCTCTACTTGGGGACACGTTGCTGCACTGGTAGGAATGTGAGAATCCAGAATCTGCATCCATATAACACACAAATGAAAATAAGTAGCGTCCATTCCAAAATCATCATATACATTAAGTACAGGAAAGATAAAAGCTCTTCATTTATTGACTAACTAATAACATGAAAAGTAAATCTGATCCTAAAAACATAAATGAAATGCTGAAAAGACAAGGAGTAGGGATAGAAATACAATACAAAAGATGCCCCATGGCATCAGATATCATCTCTGAAGAACAGCTTGAGCATTTGGCCGTTCACTGGTAGATCAAGTGGTTCGCCATCCAATCTGCTCAAGTAGAATGAGTTTGGCCCAGCTATATCTCTAATGATGTATGGTCCCAACCACAAGCTGTCAAATTTCTTATGCTTTCCCGGTTTTTCATTTTTGCGATCCCAAAGTAAAACCATATCTCCAACCTGCAAAGATCTAGATCGAGAGCATTTATCAAAGCTTTTCTTGATATTAGATTGATTTTTACACATAGTTTCAAAAGCTGTCCGACGAGTCTCATCTAATTCCACAATCTGATCTATCCTATTCTGAACAACATCTTTATCAGTGGAAAATTTTTGGAGAAGCTGATAGGCTGGCAATTTTAGGTGCACAGGTAAGGTAACATCCAAGCCATAAACCAATTCAAAGGGAGATTTACCAGTAGATTTCTTCTTAGTAATTCTGTCTGCCCACAAAGCATACTTGATTTTGCTGTCCCAAGACTTCTTGTTATCTCCTACTATTTTCTTGATAATGGTTATGAGATTTTTATTACTTGATTCAGCCAAACCATTACCCTGAGGATAGTAATTCGACGAATGAGATAAGACCATGCCATACTTGAAACAAAAAGATGTAAACTCTGAAGAACTAAAAGCCTTGGCATTGTCCGTAGTGATCTTAGCGGGGACACCAAATCTAGTAATGATATTATTCTCAATGAAATCCATAATCACCTTCTCAGTGGCATTCTTAGCAGGAATGGCTTCAACCCATTTAGTGAAATAATCAGTAGCAGTCAAAATCCAAGAGTAGCCATTGCTAGAATTTTCATGGAACTTCCCGATGAAGTCCAGACCCCAATGCTGAAAAGGTGCCTCTACAATAACAGGTTGTAGAGGAAGGGCAGCAAGCTTCTGTTTCCCAGTGAACAGTTGACAGGCTTGACACGTTCTAACATACTTGTGCACATCAGAAAAAATCGAAGGCCAATAATAGCCAGCTCTCAGGATTTTGTGGGCGGTAGTTCTAGCGGCATAATGACCACCACAAAATCCTGAATGAAATTCAGAGATTAATCTTTTGGACTCAACATCGTCAACACACCTAAGCACTATGCCCTCCGGATTTCTCCATCCAAGGCCATCGTTCATAAGGCAGTACTTAGTGGCTTTTAGTCTAAGAGCCCTTCTCTTATGAGCGACTAACTGGTTAGGACATGTAAAGTTTGTTAAGTAGTAAACTATGTCCTTATACCATTCATGCTCAACTAACCTTCTTAATTCTGGTGAAGATAGATCGTCAAGGCAGAACAAACCAAGAGTCCTTTCATTACTTTCAGCTAACATTTGAGCTAAACCTTGGCCTTTGATCAGCTTAGTGGGTCTAATATCTAAATCATACTCCTGTATCTTAGTAACCCACCTAGCACGAGTCCCTAAGCAATCAGTTTGAGTTAATATGTCTTTAACAGCAAAATGTGGGATGAAAGCGATGATCTTAGAATAACCCACATAAGTCTTAAAATGCTTAAGAGACTTGACCAGGGCATAAGCCTGCTTTTCCATGGTATTGTACTTCAATTCGGAGTTTTGAAGTGCTCTACTCATGAAAGCGATAGGCTACTCATGACCATCTTTATTCTTTTGAAGCAAGACACCGGCAATGGTATCTTCAGAAGCGAAAGAAAAAATCATGAAATCTTTGGAGTAATCAGGACTAACAAGGACAGGAGCTTTCGCGATAGCAGACTTGATTTCTTGGAAAGCCCTTTTGCCCTCTTCTTGCCAGACAAATTTCACATCTTTCTTCAGAAGACTTTGAATGAGCTTAGCTATTTCCGCATAATTCGGGATAAATCTTCTAATAAAATTTATCTTTCCAAGGAAAGACTGAAGGGACTTGAGGTTATGCGGGAGAGGAATCTTTTGAATTGCTTCAACTCGTTCAGGATCGACCTTGACTCCTTCCTTAGAAATGATATGACCCAGTAGTTTCCCCTCAGTTACCCCAAAGACAGATTTAGCCGGATTCAAAGAGATTCCATATTCTCTGCATCTATCGAAAACTTTCCTAAGATGATTTATATGGCTAATACCATCTTTAGAGAAAACAGTAAGATCGTCTCGGTAAATTTCGATAATTTTCCCGATTAATCCTTTGAAGGCATAATCCATGGCCCTTTGGAAAGTAGCCCCAGCATTTGTTAACCCAAATGGCATTCTGATGTATTCAAAAGTGCCCCATGGTGTTGTGAATGTGGTCTTGTGTCGATCTTCCTTTTTAACCCAAACTTGATTATACCCAGAAAAACCGTCTAGCAATGACATCATCCCAGACCCAGTTACTCTTTGCAACAAAGTTTCCATTTTTGGCAAAGGGTAATTATCCTTTTTGCACGCTAGATTAAGGTTTCTAAAATCGACACAAAGTCTTATTGTACCATTCTTTTTCCTGACAATCACTAAATTCGAACACCATGTCGAATGCCTAGTTTGAGCGATGATCCCTGCTGCAAGCATTTTCGTAAGCTCTTTCTGGACCAGGGGGGCTAACTTAGGATTAATCTGCCTAAGCTTCTGCCGGAAGGGTCTAGCATTTTCGTCCTTTAATGGGATAGTATGCTCCATAATATCCTCCCTATAGCCCTTCAATTCATCATAGGAAAAAGCTAAAACATCTCGATATTCGCGAAGTAAATCGGTTAACTTTTTCCTTTCCTCCAAACTAGTACCTTTACCGATTTTAACTATTTTCGGATTTTCAGAAGTGCCAATGTTGACTTCAAGGTACTCACCTGGGTCCATCTTGTTTTCTTCTCTCAGCTTCGTGGCATCATGCCGATCAAAATGTTGCTCTAAGGCAACCACATTTCTGGGAGTGGGATTTATGATTTGTCCTTGATCTAAAGACCCATCCTCACCAGAAACTAACCGGAAATCCTCAAACTCGTCTAAACTATTGAGAAAACGAACGACTTGCTTTTCATCATTAAAAACTTGCCAATGCTCTGAGTTGTCTGGAACAGATGGTCTGAATATTACCTCCATTTTAATTTTATCGTTAATTAACTCATCAGACAACTGGAAAGTGGTAGCAGCTACGGCAAGTTCATCTGCCGAACTATTTAGCTCTCTAGGAATTGCTTCAAGGTTAAGGGCATCGAAGTGCTCCATAGTATCCCACACAGCATTTCGATAGTTTCTTAATCTCTGATTTCTACATGTGAATTTGTTCTTAAGCTGCATGATAACCAGATCGGAATCCCCCTTTATGCTAAGCAACTTAATCTTCAAGGCTTTGGCCAATTCAAGGCCCAACAATATGGCTTCATACTCAGCGACATTGTTGGTTGCTTCAAATTCTAGACGATAGGCAAACTTGAATACGTGACCAAGGGGAGACTTAAGCACAATTCCAGCACCCTTACCATGACTAGAGAACGCACCATCGAAATACATATACCAGACTTCATCTTTAAGACTTTTGACCTTTTCGTCGGGAGGAGTTATGGAGTTAGACAGGATAGCATAATTCTCGATGTCAGATTGCTCTCTAATTATTTCGTTATGAGGCTTTTTAGGATTTTCAACATGAAATTTCCTCTCAGGCTCTCTATTTAGTCTAACGAAACCGTCACCGCTAGGAGAAGGAATCATAGCATATGACCAATTCATCTGAATGCTTCCCCCTAGATCAGAGGCCCACTTTCTGGATAACAGCATACCCCAAGCATCAGGTACATCAACGACAACAATATCCATAACAACCATGATGTCTGGGTAAACCGAAAGATGAACTTGCAAATCCTTGATTAAACCATGTACTTCGATTTTCTTAGAATCCATGGCACATATATTATAGTAGGGTCTGGAAACTCTTAAGTTAAGCTGTTCCATAACCCTTATAGTCATAACACAAGCAGATGCACCTGAATCCAACATGCAGTTATTCAATTTATACCCATTGACTAATAAGGTGATAAAGAAGGGTTGATGATCCTTGTTATCAGCATCTACGCTTTGCAGATAAATAGGAGCATCATGATAGTCAACCTCACGAATCTTCTGTTGAGAAGCGTTGACTTGAGGACCCTGAATTGCTTTTAGTAACTTGTCTCTTTGGGAAGGGATCTTAGCGATCTCAGATACGGGAACCCAGATTTTAGCATTATTAAACCAACTCCCCAAATCGACATCTATTCCAGAGTTTATACCAGGGTTTAAAGTTCGAGGAGGAATTTGATTCCTGCTCTGATCTTTATCCCTTCTCTGGTATGTTAAACCCTTATCTCTAGCAATTTCCAGAATTTTCTCAGGAGAGGGTTTCTCACCATATAACCTAGCCAAAATGTCATCTTCATTTTCAAGGTTATTTATACTAAAAGCAGACTGAGGGTTCATAACATCATAGCTCCTTTCCTTAACCTCTATCCAATCATTCATAGGCAAAGGAAACTTGCTCCCTACTACGTTTATTTGCTCACCTGTCCCAAATATTCCATTATCTAGGAGTCTTCTGATGATGGGACAAGAGGACTCTTCGTGAAAAGCATCGCAAGCACGGCAGTAGGGAGGAGCATTATCAACCAGATTAGTAAGCGGATTAGGAGGCCTTTGCTCACTAGTTTGACCCTTTCTTTGCCAATTACTATTTCTGTTATTATTATTTCGGGGTTGAAAATTTTGCGGTTGCGCTCTTTCCATTTGAATTAACCTATTCTGCAAAGTGTTTATCTCCTTATTATGATTGATTTCCATAGTTTCAATTTTTTGAAGCAATTTAAGAACAAGTTCATTTTCAGGCTCTTGGGCTGCCTTTCCCTTAGGTTCCTTTAGTTTTGTAGCAGCCCTGTCATAACCTGGGATTTCAGACTTCCCAGAAGCTGCCTTGTCCTTCTCAAGTTCTACAGCTAAGGCTTGGCAATCTCGATAATCAGTAAGTTTAGCACGCCTTAACTCATAAGATGGTTCAGGACCAAAGGCATCAATATAAAAATCTTGGAGAGTTTTATCTGAAGGTTTATAGTCTTGAGGTAATTCTCTAATGATACCATTAAACCTTCTATTAAATTCTTCAACAGTTTCGTCTTCTCTCTTTTTCATCAGAGTAAGAGCTCTTACAAGATGTCTTCCCTCTCTCTTATCTCCATATTTTTCTCTAAATGAATTAATGATTGATTGTAAAGAGTCAAAAGAATTAGGAGGTTTTTCTGTAAACCAGTCATGAGCATCACCTCCTAGAGTCAAGATAAAAAGGGTCATCCTGACATCTTCATGATCAAAATCAGGAGATCTAGCATACTTAGCCATCCATATGTTGAAATCTCGCAAATGGGAATTAACAGTAATGGCATTATCTCCATGAAAGCTAGGCAATTTGTCTATCCCAACAGATGGAATATCATTGGGGGCTCCAGGAATGTTAGAAAAATCACAAGGGCCCAACAGACTCATGGTGTTGCGCCTAACTTGACTTTTAAAGAGCAAATGAATATCGGAGAGGGCTTCTTGTCCAAGATTTCCAAGAAGTGTACGAGAAGCGAGCTTGTGTGATCGCACCCTATAAACCTTTTCAGGGTCAGGAGTAGGATTGCACAGACTGCTTGGATGTCTTCTAGTGTACACTCTTGCAGATAATATAGGAAGTGGAGTCGCCACTTGAACAAGAAGTTAAGCACAGAAAAGCTTGAAAAACAAGGACCAAGGACAGAAAAACTCTATCCCCGGCAGCGGCGCCAAAAAATGTTGTCGCGCAGATTGACACGACAACGCACAGACCGGGGGTTGTCACTCTGATCCCCGATCCCTCCGTTTAAGCCTGTCTCCCACGACTAAGGGGGGTAGACCCTGAGGAAAGATGAAGGCCAACTGCCAAACAGTTGGGCCGGGAGACGAGATGCACTAAAATGGTTTTATTGATTTGATAGACCAGTGCCTTGTTAGATTGGTGCCTAAATGATTACTTTCTAGGTGATATAAGAGCATGAATCATAAACAGCAATCACCTATCATCAAATGATCAGAACAATGCTTTAAATATCTAGTAAAACCACAAAGCTCTTCAAATAACGATATCCAGCAAACAAAGAGAAATAAATTGCTTGAAATAACAGTGAAACCAGATATCTAATTTGTGCTCAGATCTCAGTGTGAAAGATATGCAGTGATAAGCAACTGAAGGTGGTAAAAGTAATTCTCCACAAAAAAAAAAAGAATTTTTATGCTTTTCAATTCTTTTTTTTTTTTTGATAAAATAAAAATCTTAAAATCCTAAAGGAAAACTAGAAATTATCCTAAAAAATTTAAAAAAAAGTGAAACTAAAACTAATTTTTTTTTTTTTTTTTTTTTGAACCCCAAACCATGCTGTGGACGAGATCCAGTAATGAGGACGAAAAATTCAAATGCCACAGCCGCAAGCTAAACCCGTGAAATTATATGAAACTGGAAATATGCATTACGGTTTGATTTCAGACTTCGTCCCCAACGAAAAAACGGATTGCACTGAACTCTTGTCAATCGAAATCCGCAGGGTAAGTTACAGCCAGCACATGGAACGGGAATCGTAGCTCTGCTCCAACGCCAAAGGAGAGATACGCTGAAGGCTTCACGCAACAGCAATCTGGGCAGGGAAATACGTGATGGCAAGTAAAAGGATGCTGCAACAGCGTATGTCAAAGGAGGGTGAAACGCTTTCACCACAACATCAAATCGTGAGATTTCATCACCAAATGCGTGAGGGCAAATGAAAATCAGAGACAGCAAGACCAGAAACCGAAAACGAGAGTGAGATGAGGGTTTCGCTTGATGGTTAAATGCATGAAACAGTAAAACGCAGCTTGTAATCCCGCGTGGGCTGGTGAGGGATGAAGCCAGCGATTTTGGGCGGCTTGGATATGGTTAGTGAGGACAAGAGCGGATGAAAAAGAAGCCTGGAATCCAAGAAACAAATGCACTGTAACCAATCAACCGTTTGACAAGTCGATAAATGCTGAAGCGCAATGCTGAGATATTTTTTTTTTTTTTTCTTTTTTCTTTTTTTTAATGCAGGCAAAACACGATGCAATGCAGTAAAATGAGCAATATGGTGACAAGACAATACACAAATCGTATGCGAAGATGGGGGCAGTGTGAGATCAGTGCTTACCTAAAAGAAATGTTTTGGACTTACCTGCTGATAGATTTAACGCATGGGACTGTAAATACCTTGTCGGCGGTGTTTTCCAATCAGTTCTTTGATGTGCAGTTGAACTGAGCGTGATTTTGCCACTGATCTGAACAATCCTGAGCCGGATAGCAACGTAACTTCCCCCTTGCAACCACGTGAGCAAAATGCTGATATATAGCTTGATGCCCACGAAAGTAAATGTTTCACTGTGTTGGCCCAGAACTCAGAATGCTGATAACAGATATCTCTTTATAAACCCTGACTTGAGTGAAGATTGTAGCCACGTTCCTCTGCAAAATTACGTCCCTGTTACAGATTTAGTAAATGTAAAGGAACAGCCTTAAAAATGCAATTTCGACGTAGAAGATAGACATAAAACGTATGTGCCAAAAAAAACGAAATTTTCAAGATCCTAGATCAGTTAAGCAGAGTCTGAGGTTTTGGGCCCCCTTTTTTAGGGCCAGATTTAACAATGATTTGCAGTAATGTTTTCAATATATCAGAAATTTGAACTTTACTGTGAACAGAAAGAAAATCTCTCATGTAAAACAGAAAATAAACTTTAAATGATTAACCCAGGGCACAATCAGCTGGGCTCTGCACAGAAGAGCCTGTGGGAGTCGGCTGGTTCAGCCCAGAACTTCCCCAAACGCCCACCAGTATCCTTCACCTAAAGATTTCCTGCACACCTCAAGCAGCCATCAGTAAAGAGGGCAAGAAATGCTGCTAGATTTCAAGAGATAATGGAGATACCTGCCATTATTCCAGAAACCCTACAACATTCAAACCCTAGCACGTGAGCAAGATACCTGTACTCACAATACTCTGAAAACCAGCTATTATTAACTGCTGAAAACTAAAATATGCAGAAAAATGAACATCTCACAGCAATTCCAGAGAGTAACACCAGCCAGTTTTGAACCCCAAAGTCTTTTTATTAACCAGAAAATCAGATTACAAGAGAGCTTTTTCAGTCCAAACTCACAGATCAGATAAACCTGTAAAATGACCCCCTAAGACCCTATATAAAGGAAATGATCCCAACGGCTAGTTTTGGGTGATCCATGTTGAAGCGATCTCGACCGTCGATGAGGGTTAAGACATCCCTTAATCTCATCCGTCGATTTTATTTAAAAAGGCTATTTTTGCATGCATTAACAAAAATATTATTATTTTATTGCTCAGGGTTTTTGCTTTATGTTTTTTAATTTTTTATTATTTTTTTATTTTTTGAATTTTTTATTTATTTTTTAATTTTATTATTTTTATTCATTTTTTAAATTTTTAATTCATTTTAAGATGGATCATCAAACTAAGCCGTTGGAAACATCACCTAGGACCTAGGACCTAGGACTCATGAGGGGATTTACAACATTTTCAACCCTCAAGACACATTTCATCATGATTTTTACAATTTACATCTCAAAGGGATGAACCCACTTAATACAGACCCTCATAGAACACCCAGTTCTGCGACACAACTATAATCTAGCAGATTAACATACAAGATTCTCCTAAAGTTCTGATGACGAAATCCATCCCGGCTTTGAGGTCAGGTTTGAAGGAAAACTCTGCCGATCGTAGATCGGTGAGACGAAAAACCTCCCGGGACGCAGATCATCATTAGAAAGTTAGGTCCTCCTAGACAACTTTACATACATGACTCTGATCTGCTTAGATTATTTACAATTTATACATGCAGACTGGGTTTACAACAAAATGATCAAGCTGTCGATGACTGTAGGCTGGCACGGACATGTCGCTCAGGAGCTACCCCTCTCTGCCAACAGAAAGGAGGTGTACTGCATGGGCAGTTGACCAGTAGTGGTCAACAGGGAGCATCCTACAAGTTGGAGCCTATAAATCAGGGGGTTGGAGCCTTCTTTAGTTGGAGCTGAAAACTCGATGTAAATCTTTTGAAGACAAATATTAAAGAGCGTGCAATGGTTTTTGTTCCGGAGTGGTTTCCACTTAAAAAGTTATGTGTCTATTGTCTTTATTGTTATGCATGGTTGAATGGTGTTGATGAATGTGTAAGTTTATCTGATGCTAACAACAAGTAATGCTCTGTGAAGTTAAAAATATGTTAATTGATAAGAAATACCGATTCACCTTCCTCTTAGTGTTTTAAACACTATCAAGGTCAAAAACATATAGGTTTAGGCAAAGATGTTGATAATCATATTTCAAATCAGGAAGTTCTTCGAGTTAAAGAATCGGACAATGGTATTGAAGTAGAAGAAGAAGACATAGAAAACTCATTAATCATTGCCTTCAAAGAATGGAAGAACACAGGGAAGGAAAATCACACATTCAAAGAAGAAGTTGCTCTCTTAAAACTTCAAATACAGGAGCAGTAAAGAAAGAGAAAGTCCTGGCAAGCCAATTAAAGTAATCTGATTAGAGATATGTATATGAAGCTAATAAAAAACAAAAGGGATTAAATGAATCTTCAGCAGAAATTAGTAGGCTCAAAAAGGAAAATGAAAGGCAGAAGGAACAAATACAAATCCTTAACAGAGAAGCAGAAAAGGTCACACTTCTGAAACTACTAGTAGAAGAAGCATGAGGAAGAAGGAAAGTATTGAAAAGAAAATTTCAGGAAGTTATTGATCAAAAGCAAAAAGAACTTGATGTTGTCCTAATTGAAATACACAAGCTCAGGAAAGAAAAATTTCTAGATGACGAAAGGAAGAATAACGACATGGGTAAATTGAAGGTGAAGGAAAAGAAGCAGGTAGAGCCCCATGCAACGAAGGTACAGGCTCCATGTCCCCGTAGAACAAGATTGATAGCAGGATCCCTTAGAGGCAAGATCAAAACGAAAGACAAAAGAAAGTTAAAAGTGTCGTTGTTCCAAGAAATCAACAAAAGGCTGGACCTCCTACAAAGAAGGATGACTACAGAATAGCATCAAGATAGGACACGTCATCCATGTATACTAGCATGCTTTATGGTTATTGTTTTTCATGTTCTAACTTTGGGATATGGTTAGGGATTGCAATATGTATAGTAGGGCAGATCATCAAAAATGCTATCAAAACCCTAGAAGCAAGTTTTTAGGATGATATCATAAGTTTCACAATGACTTTGATAGCGGAAAGCATATATTGTTTTCTCCATTATTCCGACCCAACATTAAATGAAACAAATGTCATAACTATGGGCATATAACTCGCGATTGTAGTTACAGGATGGACTCTTCCAAGAAAAACAACTCTAACATCAAGTACAAGTAGGTTTGGAGAAGAAAATAGATGCAAGAAGACCAAGCAAATGAGAAAGTCTCAACAGTCATGCTTTCAGGTTATGTAAAAGCGCAAGATCATGATGAGTCAACATGTACATTAGGAGATGTTGAAGTTCTGGATGATCCTATTGAAGAGCTGGTTCATACGTTATTTTTAAGAATCTAGCATAATGACTCCCTATCCTGAAAATGTTGAAGAGGTCGAGTCTTTATAGCAGTAGTTGCAAGTTTGAAGATCTATCATTGACGGGCTGATGGCAGATATGAAGAAGTATTATGGGCAACCTTTGTGAAGTAGCAGTTTTCACACGTAAGTTGATACATATTGATAGGTAGAATCAGTGGTGGCAATTTGTATGAAGCATATCATGTAAGGGGGAGATAGGTTTTTTATTGCAGCAAGAATTGGGGCGTTTCAAAGTAGATATGTGTCTTAAAGGAAGATAGAAGAAGGCATTTCATCAGGGGGGCACAGGCAAGTTACAAGTCCACAAGTAGCAGGCATATTGTTAGAGGGAGTCAACCCTTGCCATTGATGTCAAAAGGGGAGAGAAATCAGGAGAAGAAGTTTGAGGCATGAAAGCAGGGGGAGCAGTGATCTTAGGGGGGAGTACGTTTGTTGCAATCAATGACAAAGGGTGATATTGTTGAATAGTGTTGTCATTTGCCAACGTCTAGTAATGAACATTTTTAATATTTGTTTGGATTGCATCAAGTTGGAAGCTCCATTGGAAGGATGGCTAGAAACCCTAGCCCTAGGGTTTGGATTCCCTGGGCGATGGACATACCCCACACTTGTTGGAGTTTTTTGAAGAAGATCACTAAATTGGCCTCAGAGATCCTCGCCATTTGATTCTCCTCGTCAAGCTAATTCCTATCGTATGTGGCACACCACAAGAGCCTTTGTGGTTTGTGAATTATGCTTGTTTGAAGATGGAAGACCCAATTTGTGGGTAAAAACCCCATGGGGTGGTGATGTGGCAACTTCTCCTTGGTCAAGTCAAAAACTCATATTATAAGGCCACCCACCATGAATTAAAATGGTATTTTACTATGGCAAAAAGTTATTTATGATTTATTAATTTTCTATGATTAAGGGTGTATGACGGTTTTGGGGTTTATTAAGTTAATTGAAGTATAAATTTTAAAACCCGTAAAAGGTTTTCCTTGCACAAATAAAATTTCAAATCAAAGTGTTTCCTTCCATTTTAGGAATTCGGATGCCTCAAAGAAACCACTCCAAAATCTATAAAAGGACTTGAGATCTTTCTCCTTAGTTATGCGAATTGGTGATCACCTTTTGTAATACATTTTTAGGACTTGTGGTGTAAGGTTACATCTAACGAGAAGCCTATATTTCTTGTGCAATTCGGATCTATGTAGCTTCAGCGTATATCCCTTCTGCAACCTGGATCTTGTTAGTTTTTGTAGCATTAGATGTGTTCTAGCCACGAAATGTTTTGGAGACGCTGGAATACATGAGATCTCCAAAGCCCAGAAATCGTTTCTGGAAATTCCACCTAGAAGTGACTTAATTAGATTATTAGTAGTTTTTTAAATATTTCCTAAGTCTAAACTTAGGGAATATGACTAATTAATCATAATTAATTAAGTCATGGTGTGAATGTTCTAGAAACTCACACGGATTGACAGGGAAATAATCTGGGCCATCGATTATGTTTTAATATTGGCCATTGGTGCTCCAATAGAAGATTATAAGAAGTCGATGGGTAGATGGAGAACATACCATTGCAGTTACTCAGTTGTCTAGGCAAATCGATTTTCTTAGTGGCTGTGATTCAGTAGAGGAGAGAAAGCCAGTGGGTGAGTAGTAGGTGAGAGAGACAGGGTAGCAACAGGAGTCTATTCGACAAATTTCTGAATTAAGGAAGAGGTAGCTAGAGAGAGAGTGTATTCCACAAGAGCATTGCGTAGTCACTGCGCAGAGAGTGATGTAGAGGCATCAACGTATGGGCAGAGGGTCCATCTCGGGGTCAAGAAGTTGCTGTGGAGAGTGAGAAATTCATTATAAAATTTCTCTCAATATTTTCTCTTTGTCTAGATTCCAGAATTCGTGTACTCAAATTTGCTGCTGAAAATTAATAAGAATACCCTCGTTTGCTGCACCGGTTTTCCCATATTGGGTTTTTACGGGAACAATTGTCCAAAAATAACTATGTTAATATTTTCTTTGTGTGTGCTAGAATTTCTCTATTTCCAACATTTTATTTTCCTTAGTAATTTATTGTGAAAATTGCAGTAGTAAACATATTCAATATTTGTCGTAGCAAATAAAATGCATAATTAATTTGACAATTAGAAGAATATTTTTCAGTTATTGAAATAGATGAAATTTTCACATGGAATCAGAGCTTATATGATTAGCTAGAGAGCTTAGTAGCAGAGAAAGGAAGAGGTTCACTGCTCAGTGTGAGCAACAATTCGAATCCCTAAAGGGGCAGTGAAGTCTCTTGGCCAGGATGCTGTAATTCTTGAGTAAAATCAACTTTTTTGAGAGAGCGACATAAAAGCTTGATTTCTCCTGATCAAGAAAGTCCAGAGGCAGAGGTGCAACCCCATATTTTTTTTTTGCAGAGAAGATCTCTAACTAGACACAATAACTTTTGCAACAGTTTGCTGAGCAGATTCAGCGTCGGAGGAAAGAGAAATAACACAGAAAATTATGGACAGAATTAGCGGTCAGGATGATTTCGATTTATCTTCCAGGTTGGAGGATGAATTTTCTCGTCTATCAGGATCAACTTCAGCTAGTGTCTGGTATATAGATAGTGGAGCTTCATCTCATATGACAGGAGTTTGAGAATATTTCTCTAGCTATCAAGAAGAGCATATGGACTTCCAAATCACTATGGCAACATAACTAAATGTATTCCTGTAGGGAGAGGCACCATAGAGTTTCAGAGGGAGACAGGAAGCAACACTAGTGCTACTAATGTATTGCATGTGCCTGGATTGGGTATGAACCTAATTTCAGTGTCCCAGTTGCAGGACAAGGGGTATGATGTACACTTCGTAGGGAAGAAAGTGTATGTCAAACACTCAAGCTAGAAGAAGGTGAAACAAATTGGAGCTCGAAGCAACAAGTTATACAAATTGCAACTCGATTCTCCAATGGCACTAATAGGCAGTGACAGTAGCAGTGGAAAGGAGTTGAACGAATTGTGGCACAAAAGGATGGGACACTTACACCATGGAGCACTCAAAATGCTTAGAGAGATTGTAACAGGAGTTCCAGTTCTCAGTACAAAGCACGATGATGTATGCAGAGGATGCGTACTTGGGAAGTACGCGAAGGCAACATTCCCAAGAAGTGACAACAAAGAAAATGGTGTGTTAGGACTGATACACTCAGATATTTGTGGCCCTATGTCCACTAGAGCTCTTAGTGGTGGCGAATACTTCGTCACCTTTATTGATGACCATTCCAGAAAGACATGGATCTATTTCTTAAAGACCAAAGATGAGGTCTTTGATCGGTTCAAAGAGTTTAAGGCACTCGTAGAGAACGCGACAGGGAAGAAGATCAAGGTGCTTCGCTCAGATAATGGTGGAGAATAGATTGATAAATATTTCACAGATTTCTGCGCGAAGGAAGGCATCAAAAGAGAATGGACAACTCCATATAACCCTCAGCAAAATGGAGTAGCAACGCGAAAAAACAGAACAATAATTGGATCTGTGAAGGCTATTTTGTATGATCAGGATCTACCCAGATTTCTATGGGAAGAGGCATGTAACACAATAGTGCACATTCAGAATAGAACTCCTCAGAGAGCATTGGGGAAGAAAACGCCAGAGGGAGTCTTCATAGGAAAGAAGCTTGAAGTAAGTCACTTGGGGAGTGCAACTTACTGCCACGTGTCAGATGAAAAACGCAATAAATTGGATCAGACTACAGAGAAGGCGTTCCTCGTTGGCTATAGCGAGACCTCAAAGGCATATAAGATCTACATTCCTAGCAATAGGAAGATTATAGTGAAGCGAGATGTAAATTTAATGGACAGTGCTTTTAGGAGATCTCGAGAGATGCTTGCAGGTGATCATAATCAATCAGCAGAAGTTTCATTATTCCAGCAGTAGGGACAACTAATGGGACCAACATGAAGACAGTCACAGGGATCAAGTACAATGACTAGTACCAGTATTACCTCAGGGGTAGGAGATCCAGGGAGTTCTCAACAAACGGAGAAGCAGGAATAGGAGGAGGAATTGATTAAACCTCCCACCACCAGTGGTAGTGCCAGCATGGAAGTTCGTCAGACATTGAGAGATGCAGAGGTGTTTATCAGAACTTTTAGGACGGACAAGAGACAACGCAGGCAACCTAATAGATATCAAGCCTTGGTAGCTCAGGTTGCAGAACCCTCCAGCTTTCAGGAAGCCACACAACATTAGGTGTGGGTGGATGCCATGGCAGAAGTGTATAGTTCTATCATGACAAATGATGTTTGGGAGGTAGTGCCGAGGCTAGAAAACAAATCAGTTGTAGGTTCCAGATGTATCTACAAGATTAAGTATGTTGTAGATGGCAGTGTAGAGAAGTACAAGGCTAGGTTTGTGGCAAAGGGGTATGCACAGAAAGAAGGAATAGACTACGAGGAGACCTTCGTCCCAGTAGCCAGATATACCTCTATCATATTTGTTATATACCTAGCAACTTAAATGGGATGGGAGATTCACTAGATGGATGTCAAGACAACATTCTTGAATGGGGTGATAGAAGAAGAGGTGTATATAGAACAACCTGAAGGCTTCGAAACTCATGAGAAGCGCACTCATGTGTGTAGGTTAAAGAAAACCCTATATGGGCTCAAGCAGGCACCCAGAGCATGGTATGGTCGGATTGGCAATTACTTGCAGCAGTTGGGAGTCACCAAGAGTGATGCAGATCCCAACCTCCATTAGGGGAATTCTGTGGTCTAAAATGGGCATCCTAAGGAAATTAAAAAATAATAGTGGAAATAATAAAATAAGATTAGATTACATCATCAAATTTTAGAGGGAAAAAATATAAAAACTATATTTTCAACTCGTATTTTCAACTTATATCCCTATGGGTTTACCCAAATTTCAAGCAACAACACTCGTTGGATGCAAAATTTGATTCCTCATCCAAAGAGTACCCATGTTGCATACTTTTGATGGACCCTACTACATGAAAAATGAGAAATACATGAAAAACGTGATTGCAATCATGTTTTTGTAGGAATTTACAAGGTAAGTTTCTCAGATAGAGCACCAAAGGACACCACTCACAAACAGATCACAGATCAATACACCAGTGTTCTTGACGTGGTTAAAACTTAAAACCCTCAAAGAGGGAAATAGTCCACGGCCTGAGCCAACACGGCCACTTCAGGGAATTTATTAATGTAAAAGAAAGGAATTTACATAAGTTTATCTCATGAACGGTCACCCTACAAATGACCCTCCATGCTATTTAAATAGAGATCGTGGACCAATCGGGTGTTAAGCCGTGGATCAAGTGTCGGTAATACCAAGGAGAGAATGAACTGTCGGATCACTTCATGTCTAGAACATATCGTGACCATCGGATTGTAAGTTACAAAAGTACATAGTAAAGAAACACACTTTACCTAACACTACACTAGACCAAGTTATACTTAACTACTTCTTATGTGTCGGAAGATCCTAACATCCCCTCTTAAGAACAACTTGGGATAGGATTGAAGGATGTACAAATATAACACAATAGGAGAAGGAAGGAGGCATTAGAGCGTATCCCCCCTTAGTGACAACTTGAACTCCAACCATAAATCGAAGTTTAGTAAACTTCGCCTATGTGAGAGCCTTTGTAAAGATGTTTGCAACTTGATCATCGGTTGAACAATATTGCACTTCAAGATCATGGTCATGAATGAGCTTTCTGATGAAGTGCATGTGTAGTTCAATGTGATTGTTGCGCTGATGTTGGACTGGATCTTTGCATAGTTGAATGGCACTTTGATTATCACACCAAAGTGTAGTAGGATGCTACTGCTAAAAGCCAAACTCTGACAGGATCTGACGAAGCCACAAGTCTTCCTTACTAGCTTCTATGGTGCCATGATACTTTGCTTTTGTTGAAGAAAGAGAAATGGCACTTTGTTTCTTGCAAGCCCATGTAATAGGTCCATAACCAAGAGTGAAGACATAACGAGCAGTAGACTTTCGATCATCAAGGTCACCAGGCCAATCAAAATCAGTGAAACCAACCAATAGAGGAGATGCTTTTGCACTGTAATGAAAATCCCAAATTGAACTGTACCTCGAACATAATAAAGTATTCTTTTAGCTGCTTTCCAATGAGTTTCATGTGGGTTTTGCATAAACCAAGCAATAAGGCCAACAACAAAGGAAAGGTCAGGATGGATATGGGTCAGATACAAATGTTTTCCGACAAGCTGATAGTATAAGGTAGCATCAACTTCACGGGAAGTACAAGTGACTGAAAGTTTGGCTCTATACTAAAAGGGAGAAGGGGCTGGCTTATAGTCTTCCATGTGAAAGTGGTGTAGAAGATCACAGGGATACTTGGACTGGGAAAGGGAAATACCTTCCTTGGATTGCAAGACTTGAAGACCAAGAAAATAATGCAAGTGTCCTAAGTCTCTCATTTCAAACTGCTTTTTAAGGTTGGACTTCACATGGTTTATAAGGTTGGGATCACTACCAGTAAGGATAAGGTCATCAACATAAAGTAAAAGAATGATAAGAGACTTACCCACTTTCTTGGTGTAGACAGTATTGTAAGAATGACACCTAGAAAAACCAGTATCTAAAAGAAAGCTATCCATTTTGGCATACCAAGCCCGAGGGGCTTGCTTGAGACCATAAAGGGATTTCTTAAGCCGACATACAAGGTTGGATTTTGTTTGTATAAAGCCTGGAGGTTGTTCCATATAGATTTCTTCATGCAAGTCCGCATGCAAGAAGGCAGATTAAACATCCATCCGATGGACTTCCCATTTGAAAGAGGCAGCAAGGGAAAGAACAAGGTGGATAGAGTTCATTTTGGCAATAGGGGAGAAGGTTTCAGTATCGTCAATGCCTTCAACTTGTGAAAAACCTTTAGCAACAAGACGAGCTTTATGTTTATCAACTTTTCCATCTAGTCCAAACTTGGTTCTATAAACCCATTTGAATCTAACAAGTTTTTGTCCCTTTGGAAGAGGAACAAGATCCTATGTATCATTTGCCAATAATGAACAATATTCTTCATTCATAGCTGCATCCCAATCTGGATGGCCTGAAGCTTCTACAAAGGTGTCAGGATCATAATTCGCTGAAGCCTGAGCCAGTAAAGAAGAGGCTCTATCGAATTGAGAACGTGTATGTCATTGATTTGTAGGATCACCTGAAAGAGCACCTGCTGCATCCCGAGTAGCACGGACCCATTTTGGAAGCTGAGGAGTTGAAGGAGGATCCTGAGAAGGTGGGGGAGGATTGTCATCTCCGCTATCATCATCTGAAGAAGAAATATTTTCAGAAGTAGAATGGATAGAGAGAGGTGGCACATCCACCGAACTAGGCTCGTAGGCGGATATATTTTCAGCAAACTTTACATCTCTTCTAATGATAACATTTTTGGACTTAGGTGAAAGAAGTCTATTTCCTTTGACATCTATAGAATATCCAACAAAAATACATTTTTCACTCTTAGGTTCTAAGGCTTTATGTTTCTCATCTAGAATATGGGCCCACACTTAACTTCCGAAAACACGAAAGTGACTTACATCTGGTTTAATTGAGCTCCATGCTTCTTCTGGAATGATATTCTTTAAAACCTTAGTAGGAGTGTGATTTACTATGTAATTTGCACAGTTAATTGCTTATGCCCGAAAGTTAAGACTAAGTTCTCTAGATTAAAGCATACAATTAGCCATTTCCTTTAAGGTGCGGTTCTTCCTTTCAGGTACACCATTTTGTTGTGGAGTATATGGAATAGTATGTTGCATTTGAATTCCATGCTCAGTGCAAAAGTTAATGAATTTTTTGTTAACATATTCTCCGCCATTATCAGATCTTAGCTTAAGAATTTGATATCCATATTGTTTCTCAACAAAGGCCTGAAAGGCCAAGAACACGTTAAATACTTCACTCTTGAGTTTTAAGCAGTGTTGTGAAAATCGCGACAAAATCGCGATTTTATCGTTTTATCGCGATTTTTTCAATAAAACGATTTTATCGCGATTTTTATACGAATTTATTGCGGGTAAATTTTGTTGCACGATTTTTATGAAATTATCGCGATAAATTCGAATTTATCGCAATAACAATCGAAATTATCGTGGGGGTCTCCCACAGTGAGGTTTTATAATGTTTTTTTTGGTTTTTTAAGGGATGCTAAATGTTTGAAATGCAATTTTTTTTAAAGAAACAAATAATTTTTGAGTGGGGCAGCTTAATGATCAAGTCTAGGCCCTAATATTGATATGCTATTCATGGTAATGTTAAATTCTTAAAGTAAAAGTGGCATTCTCCTTAATCTTCATTTTCATCCTTTTACTTAAATTTTTAACATTACCATGAAATGGCTCGGGATGTTTGAGACTGGTTCCGGCCTCATTGGATTTCATATGGAGAAAGTAGAATTTTAGATTTCATTCAAAATCCAGCAGACTTATCAGTTTTTCAAGATTTCAGGATTGGGAGATTGTAATGTTTCCAGGTGACACCACCTCAGGGAAAATTTTAAGAACCCCCCCCCCCTAAATTTACATGTATAATAAATGGGTGAATCTCCATGGTATATAGGAAAAATGGAAGGTGATTTTATCAATAATATGATATGTATATATAATTTTTTGGCGAATCTCTCACCAGGCATGGCGAATATTTTACTCAATTATAAAATCTTGTGTTTATTGAATACACAAATAAAATCATTGCATTTCTTTAAAATATCTTTTGAAATCAAAATTACCGAAAGTACATATCGATAACCTAGTGGGTGTAGGATAAAATTCACCCGTGCCATTCACAGAAAGCATGAGGAAAAACCTAATACTATATATAAAACCAAGAAAAATTCAAATTCATCACTTCTAGGGACCTCGTAACCACCCTGCCAATACACAAGTATGTTCCTGTTTGCAATTAGAAAAATTACCCAAATTACAATTTGTTTACTCCAGCGTATGTTGGAAAGTTATAGAAGGATGACTAGTGCAATCAATCCATTCCTTTTAGCCTTGGATTTGTTTCAGTTTAAAACAGAAGTATACAAATATATTGTCCAATGTCTATGCTTTAACCATTCACCGTAAGATGTTTTTACAATATAATTTCCTAAGTCTATTTAATATCTTCATTATCATAAAAACCAACCTATATCCATCTTAACTCCACATCTACCACTCTTAGGGGGATGAAATCTATTTATCCCTCTGAGCACTTGGTAGACCCAGAATTAAGATGGATCTAAGATGATAGAATTTCCTCTTTAAATAGTCTATGCTCACATGAATACCATGGTATTACCATGGGTCAATACCATGGGTTATCATAAACCTGGAGCTTAAAAATTACTATTAGTAATTTATAAAAATTAATAAAATTAATAGTTGATTTCTATTTTATTTTTTATTTTAACCAAGCTAAAATGTTTAATATACATTAAATTACAACATCCATTTTTACTCTTGATCGGATTAAATATTTTTTCACTCTATGCTAGTTTACATATCATGATATTTGATACCTCTCGGACGTTAGTAGATCCAGAGTAAAGATGGATCTATGCTGGTTTAATTTCCCCATTTAAATAGGCTACATTCCAGGTGAATACCATGGGTCAATACCATGTGCCATTTTGGTGAATACCATGGGTCAATACCATGTGCCATTTTTATTTTTATTAATATTAATATTAAGGTTAATAATGTTTTTTTGCATGGTATTAATAACAATCTAGTCCATGGTATTTGTCCCATAGTATTTTACCCATAGATTTCACCTAAATATACCGCATTTTTTGAGTGTTCGTAAATATAAGGTGACTTATGGAGTAAATATAAAAAAATGTTTTATTCGTTTAACATACCTCTCGTTTATTTATATTTTTATTAATTTACCATACCTCTTTTACAAATATGGTATTTGGCCCATAGGATTCACTTAAATAAAACCTCTTTCTTGAGCCTTCATAAATAGAACGAGGGTTATGGACTAAATATAAAAAGAGGTTTTATTTATTTACCATACCTCCACTTTACTTATATTTTTATTTGTTTACACCCTTGCATGTATATAAGGTGACTTATGGAGTAAATATAAAAAATGTTTTATTTATTTACCATACCTCTCATTTATTTATATTTTTATTAATTTACCATACCTCTTTTATAAATATGGTATTTGGGCCTTTGGCCTATAGGATTCACTTAAATAAAACCTATTCTTGAAAATGGGCGAATGGAAAGTTGTAACTCTTAATTTCAAGGGCTAAATTTACCTTTTTTACCCTCTCCCTTAAAATAAGGTGGGCTATTTGAGGTGATTTGTAAAAATGTACTATGATACAAAATATTCGCCCACTAAAAATTTAAAACCCCTTAATTTCGCCAAAGGGCGAACATTCGCCCCTAAAATTTTCTATGCACCACCTGCCCGGGCTACCCCTGCCACCAGTGGAGGATGTGGTCTACCTCCTATAGCTCCTACTTCTAGTTCTTCAACTTCTAGAGCATAGCAGACTCCACTGCCAACTCCACCAGCATCAGCATCTACATCTAGAGGGAAAGGGAAAGTTGTGGCATTTTCTCGCAAGAGGGTCAGAGGAAATCAATAGGATTAGACTTTAGTTATTTTCTTCATTTTATTGTATATGACATTATGACATGATGAGATACATTATTATATTTTTTGTTGATATTTTGACGCTGAGTTGGGACTCAGGAGTCAGAACTTACTATTCAGAACATGATTCAATGTTATGTGTGATTTTAGCACTAGAAATGATATTAAACATCTTATATATTAGTTCTTGTATCATATTTATGTGTCAATGTATTTATTTTATGTTGTAGATAGTTTAGATATTAAAAAAATTGAAAAAAAATGAATATTTTTGTACCAAACGATTTTTTCCCGATAATTACAATTTTTTCCGATTTTTTCCTCGCGCCAATATTATCCCCCTAATGATTAATGCAACATTGGTTTTAAGAAGTATACCCAAGTGCCTCTGGAGAAATCATCAATGAAAGTTAAGAAATACTTGTAGCCAAAGAGTGAAACAACTGGAAGTGGACCACATAAATTACTATGCACGTTTTTCAAAACTATCCGATGATGTTTTTCGAGTACACATCCGGAACAAACACCATCTCTGCAAGATACCATAGGAAGACTCATCACCATATTTTCTTTACATAGATTTTGAAGGATGCGATAGTTTAAGTGACCGAATCGCTCATGCCAAAGTTTGCTCACTTCATCATTATGAGCAACAAATACCAAGGGAGGAGTTGATGACCCAAAGTTGTCAAACTTATACAACTTTGTAGAAACACCAGCAATGCCAATAGCTAAAATCTGTCTAGGATCTCTTAGGTCCTTAATAACAACATCATGAGGTGAAAATTCAACGATTTTATCTTAACCTGAATGAGTTATCTGATATACAGATAGAAGGTTGCAGGATAAGGTAGGAACACATAATACATCATTAAATTGACCATTGTCTAGATGAATAGTTTCAGTCCCTACAACACTAAGAGATCTATCATCACCAACATATATATTTTTGGTGGTACAATCATTTAAAGAAGAAAAAATGGTTTTGTTTTTGGCCATGTGATAAGAAGCTCCAGAATCAATGAGCCACTCATGAGAATGAGAAGAAGAAGATACATTTAGTGCATAACCAGACTGAGATGCTTGACAACCACATGCAGAAAGTGTTATCACTAAAGATGAAATTGAAGTTGAAGAGTGCTCCAAATGGATGTTATGCTTTTTCATTTTTGCTTCATAGGCTTCCATCTTCTTAAAGCATTTGGATTCTAAGTGGCCATCACGATTACAAAAGTTGCAATGTCTATCAGTCTTCTTCCCTTTGTTTTTATTTGCCTTATCATTTTGTTGAATTGATTTTTCATTTTGAGACTGAAATTTCTTAGGACCCTTGTTTGGTTTAGGACCATTCTTTTTAGGATGTTGCTTATTAGGATTCTTTGAATTTGGTTACTGCTGGGCTACTAAGACTTTCTTAGAAAAGTTTCCAGTATTAAGAAGACCAAGATGTAAGAGTTTTTCTTGTTCTTTTATTAAAGAATCACAAAAGGCATCAAAAGAGGGGGACTTGTAGGCTTGTCCTTGAGAAATAAAGGCTTCTCTAGTAGAATGGAAGGTGGAAACAAACACAGAGTAGGCTGATCCTAACTTAGTAAGAATGGAATAGATAAGGCTACCATCTTCTTTCTTAACCTTAACACCTTCCAAGAGAAGTTTAAGGGTCTTGAACTTGGACAAAAAATCTTGAATGAAAGAAAAATTATTGGAGACCAACGTAAGCAACACATTTTCGAGTTGATGGACTCTAATTTCATTTTTAATTCCAAAAATTTTATTGAGATGTTTCATTACTTCATTAGGGGTATCAAGTTTTGCGATATGGAATCTAAGGTCTGGAGAAATAGACATCCCTATCAACCTACATGCTTGACTTTGCTTATTTTCCCATTTGGCTAGCTTATCTTCATCTTTAGGTTTAGATTCTTGGCTTGAGGCTATTCTATAAAGACCTTTACTTCTAAGTAAATCCACAATGTAGGATAACCATTGGAAGTAGTTGGTGTTGTCAAGAATAATTAGGCATGTACTTTCCATTTTAAAAGAAACTGAAGCTGAAGATGTTGAAACTAAGTGTTCCAATGGAAAGATCTCGAAAAATTACGTTGATTAAAAAAAAACAGTTCTGAAAACGACTTCTAGATGAAGAAGTTATGGCTTTTTGAAGAAAAGTTGTTGAAGATGCCAAAGAACTACGTGAATGTTGGGAAGTGAATGATAATGTTATATTAAAAAAAAAAATCCCCCCCTCCCTTTCCAAACTTAATCTAATTAGCTCACTTTTAAAAAAGATTACTTTATGTGACCCACTTTTAGAAATAAGTGAAAGTCACTTTTACAATGGTATTTTATCAACTATCCACTATATTGTAACTTCGGAATTATAAGTGACTCACTTTTTTTTATGGGTGATAACACTTTTGCATAAAGTAACTTTAAACATAAGTTACATGTGTTTTTTGAAAAAGTAACTCAACAAAAAGAAAGACTTGAACCCAAAACCTCTATTCCCATAAAGTAACTTTGGACCAAGTGAGCTAGTTTAAAAGGTTAATAACTTTTGGAAAGGAGGAATGGGTTTTTTTCTTATTTGCTCACTGAAGCTTTGGAGTGCGTGCTTACTTGAAAACCCTCTTTTTCCCTACAAAACACAAAAAAACCACACAACCCAAAACAAACATGCAAAAGAAATCCAAGCCTTATGGCTTAAAATTAGATTTCGCTGGAAACTAAATATTTTCCTCAATGTTTCTGATTTTCCTAGATCACATTAAGAAAAAACGGAAAAGAGCATATGCATGAGAAAGTCCTTTCTTTATGTTTCTGGTTTGCCCAGATTGCACAGAGTCGTGGGGCAAAGAGCATACGCAGAAATGAAAGGTATAGATCCAGTAATAAAAAAAATTATAGAGGACTATAAACCGAAATAAACAGAGATAAATAACTATAACTGCAAATAAAGATTGTATACCTCCAGATCTTAAAAATGACATAGCTAGGGCTACCAGAAACCTTTCCACGTGGAACGAAAGGGGTTTCTCACTGGAACAGAGGCTCCTAACACAATAGAGTAGTACTCTCGGCTCGAAAGCAGTCAAAAACAGTAGATCTAGGAAACGACAGTCGGATGTAGTTGTACTAAATTCCGTTTTGGATCACCAACGAATGCAGCCCTCGAATAGCTCTGATACCATGAAGGAATTTACAGTGTAAGTTCCTTATATAGAACACCAAAGGACACTGCTAGCAAACAGATCACAGATCGATACACCGGCATTCTTGACGTGGTTAAAACCCTCAAAGAGGGAAACAGTGCATGCCCTGAGCCAACGCAACCACTCCAGGGAATTTATTAATGTAAAAGAAAGAAAATTTACATAAGCTTCTCTCATGAATAGTCACCTTACAAATGACCCTCCATGCTCTTTAAATAGAGATCATAGACCAATCGGGTGTTAAGCCACGGATCAAGTGTTGGTAATACCGAGGAGAGAATGAACTGTTAGATCACTTCATGTCTAGAACATATCGTGATCGTCGGAATGTAAGTTACAAAAAGTACATAGTAAAGAAACACACTTTACCTAACTATTCACTAGACCAAATTATACTTAACTATTTCCTATGTGTCGGAATATCCTAACAAAAGCCTTGACTATCCCAAATACCAATCCAATATCCAATCCAAGATGAGCCCAAAAAATAAATTTTGGTCAAAAGTCAAATCCGCAAATTCTGGTCAAAGTCAACCGCAATAGCAGCAATCCTAACCAGTCAACAGTCAACAGTCAAGGTCCTCCAAAGAATTTGGTCAAAGAAGCAGTTGACTTAGCCTTCCAAGTTCGGTCAAATCCATAATCTCCAACAAAATTTGGTCAAAGTCAAGGCGTTGACCTGTGGAAACCCTAGCCTAGAATCTGAAGTCAATACTGGTCAAAGTGCTCTGAAAAAGTTCAATAAACCTTCCAGTCAACTCAGCCTTCCAAACAGATCAGAAAATCAGTCAAACAAGGTCAAATCCTCCACGGTCAATGCTGGTCAAAACAGTCTCAAACAGAAGTTGAACTCAGGGAACAGAAAATAGACTCTCGCCTTCGCACATGTGAATTCAGCTCTGCAATTCAGAAGTGTACAAACCATTAGATGAGAAGAAGATGTGTGATGAGATGCCTCCAAATTATGTCAAGTGTGGGCTATTTATACGAGTCTTTGGAGGTTGAATTTTCTTGCCCAGGCCGACTTGTACTTTTATGAAGATGTGGGTTACACATGAAAAATAATATTTTTACTTGACCAAATTAAATTTTTCCAAGCGCTAGTAGGGTCTTATCCGGATGAGGAAGGTTTCCCAGTGGAGGGAATGTCTCCCTGAGCTGCCATATTTCAACAACTGAGTGGTCTGATAATGACCAGTGACATTGCATTTGACATAATTTTCCATACTTTAATATTGAATTGTTTGGATTGTCAATCATATACTTCCATTCAATGTTAGAGTTGTCATTCAAAGCCATGCAATTTAAGCCTCTGCGTTAATCTTTTAGTCCATTGCAATGATTGGACCGGAGCTTGATAAATCTCCGTGGAGCTATCGAGCATCTGTTATCTGTTTTTTCTCTTTCATAGGAATCTGCAGGTTGTCTATAGTATATCCATTTTCATAACATTAATTTTATTTGATATTTGCATCATTCTGCCAGATCTTTTACGTTTACTGTAATGTTGAAAATGTACAATCTTCTACAGTAAAGACTACAAAATTCTTGCTACGCCAATGCCTTTGCAGTTGCCTCGGTTAAGTATTTTGTTCTTTCGGTAAAATTGATCATGAGTTGTAGAATTAATTTCTTTCTTGTTATCGGGCTTTTGTTGATCCAGGATTCGGTTAACTTGAGAGACAGCTCTCACAATGTGAAGTAAGTTGCTAGATCTAATGTCAATATTAGATTAATCTTTTGTTGTAGTTGCAAGGCAAAATATTTTGGAGGAAGATTACCTTTTATTCATCTCAATGTGGTGATGTTTTTCTTAATCAGAAATATAATATTAGTATCTGTTGATTGATTGCAAATCTTCTTCCACTGTCTTGTTTCATTTCTTTCTATTCATGAATGTGTTACTCTTCTGATTTTTGAGTTGAATCTCATCCTTTCAGAGAATTTTCAATTACGAACATACCAGGAGCATATAGGCGACTGATTCAAAAGCCAATCGATTTTATATGGTATGTGAAAGTCGAAGTATGATTGTGGCCGAATGTTAAGTGCGTTTTGATTGAAGAGACACATGTTAATTCTTTAATTCTTTCTCTGAAATGATAGTTGTGCCTGGAAGTTCTAGCCTCTGAGTTTATCTCTGGTTCTTGCTATTGCAATCAGGAGGGCTTTCTATGAGAAGAATCTTCTAAGTTCTCACTGTTTAAATCTCTTACTCATATACTTGGTTTAGTTCATACGTATACAGGCGTGTCTTGTTGGGTCAAACAGGCTGTTTTTTCTAACAAAATAAACTTTCTGATCAGGGAAATTGTCAAGTATGAGGACCCCACACAACCTTTGGTGGAAACAGATCTTGATAATATAGTTAAATGTAATAATTTAGACAACCAGTTTAAACAGAAATCCTCAGATGAAAGTCCTGTGGACCATGACAAGCATTCTACGACTGTGAATTCTGAACAGCTGGTCGATGAGGACAAGCAGAATTCCATAGCTAAGGATAGCGATGAAATAAACATAAAAGCAGATTTGAAGGAAGCAAATTCTGTTATTCATTCTGCATCTGCATCTTTCACTGCTCTTCTCATGAGCTTTACCCTACCCACTTCATGCTACGCAACAATGGCTATCCGAGAACTCTTGAAAACATCTACCTCGGTATGTTTCTGGAAAATTTTATTTGTATTGCTTTGCAATGGTTATGTTTTTCTTTGTGACAGTTTCTAGAGGGATATTAATCTGTGCATGTCACTCTCGTCATTGAGTTCTATTTATGTTATTAATAATTATTTGTTTAAGTCATGAAATTTTCTTCATATGTTGATGCGCATCATGTGGTTTTGCCGTGTTTATTGCAGACTGCTTTCCACAAGAATCTAAATGACTGAACTGATGATCGACAACTGATCTGAAAATAGTTTGCTGACATCAAGAACAGGATTTTGCACGGTTTTTGTATTATCTATTTACATATTAAGTTTGACTGCATATTTTTGTTGCAACGAGTAAGAAGTGGAGTACAAGTCATTTGTAATTTTGTACCACCACTTACCATAATTTTGTAGGAACTATGAAGAGAAATTGCGTTAACCTATTCATTTAAGATTCGTGCAGTCATTGCAGTTTCTCTGAAATTATTGTTCTTTTTTCTTATCGATTCACCTATGTTGTCGGGCTACTTTTCTCGGTAGTCTAAAGTAAAATTTTAACAATATCTATGGAATTACATTCAAAAATTATTATAGTATTTTATTGCATATGGATGTCGTTTATCTTTTAGTGTTAGCAATTTCATTTCAAATCATTCTTCCGGTGATGCTTAGCTTGTATCTGTTATGTACCAAATCCTTAAAATATTATAATAAGAAAGAGTAAACACAATGTACGCAAGATGTGAGCATGGAGTACAATTCCAGTAGAGATAAAAGTGATGATTTTTCAAGGATCTTTTAATTTGATAATTACTTCTTATGATTTCTTAAGTTAATCATTCTTGTATTCACATTCATCATAAAGTAATTATGCAGAATATCTCAACAATAGAAAAAAAAAATGCTAGTGGGATCAAAAAAAATGCCAGTGGGATTATAAAGAGACAGTCAAACAAGAAAAGTATTTTAACCTGAGAAAACCCACTTGGACTAAAACCCAACAACCTTTTAAACCTTTTCATTAGAGAAATTATTCAGTTCATGAAGAAACACATCTAATCCTTCTAGTAAAAACAAAATCAAACTCACCAGCAATATTACCAAGTCAAATTGTCCACAAGATGAGATGAAATGTTGCTTGAAGATTCGATCAAAACCAGTGAAATAGGTCGATATTCAGACCTGCTCCTTCCGCAAAGAATCTCAAACTGTTCCAGTGAAGATGCCCAGAAAGTCTCGGCCTGTCTGCTACACGTGTGAGGTCAAACGTGTTGAAAATTGGGGCAGCTATGGGACAAATTTCCCCATAGGAATCCAATAACCCCAAGGAAAGCCCATCTCACCCCAAAAGGAAGTTCACACTGGTTAAAGAAATATTGTTATTATTAATGTGTGGGCACTCCTTAATGTGACAACTTTACTTGGGCACACCATCATATAAAATAATTCATATTAATATATTTAATTATATCAAAAGGAAAATCATATTTTGTGTTTTACAAGGTTGGCCTCCTTGAAGTACATTTGTCGGCTCCCTTATGTGAAACACCATGTCCCAAAATGACTATAGGTGGCCAATCAGAATGGCTCATTCGGAATTAGCTCACATCTTTTCCATAGCTCATTATACTCTGTGGTATTATCACAGTGGTTCACTCTTGTGATATGAGGCTCGATACATATACACAATGGCTCGCTCTTGTATATGAGGCTCGATACATATACACAGTGGCTCGCTCTTGTGATTTGAGGTTGGATACGTATACATAATGGCTTGCATTGATGTACAGTGGTTCGTATATCCTCTCTGTGGCTCGTTGACTTTATATGTGGCTCGTTTTGTGGTTACAGTGGCCCGCATTATGTGGTTCACTATATCTTTGGTGTAGAAATAACAGCAGAGATTGTAGAAGGAATAGCAAGAAAATGGGAGAAGACCAAGAAAAATGAAACTGAAGTTGTATATGCTTTATTCAAGAATGAATTTACATCTACAAGAGCATTCGATATATTCATGTGAATAACTACCGTTACATAACTAAATTACTCATTACAAAAACTGTTTAACTACATTTTACCCAAATTCGTTGTCAAACTAACAAACTCCACCTTGACAACAATTTTCTCATTCATCATCTCTCCTGCAAGCCAAGAGAAGCTAAACACCACCGCAACTTCTCTACTGTAACTGGCTTTGTGAATATGTCTGCACAATTTTCTCGTGTATGGACCTTTTTAAGAGCTACTTTTCCACCATCGATCACATGTCTCAGAAAATGATATCTCACATCAATGTGCTTGGTTCTGTTGTGGTAGGCAGGGTTTGTGGCCAAGTGAATAGCACTTTGACTGTCACAAAGTACACTCACTTTCTCCTGTGTTCTTCCAATTTCATCGAGCAAACCCTTTAACCAGAGTGCTTCTTTACTGGCATCTGAAGCAGCTATATATTCAGCTTCGGTAGTGGACAATGCAACCGTGTCTTGAAGCTTTGACATCCAACTAATTGCTCCACTTGCAAGAGTAAAGACGTAACCTGTAGTAGATCTTCTTTTGTCCAAATCACCTGCATAGTCAGCATCTACATATCTGCAGACTGATCCTTCACTACCATTAAAGACGATGCAATGATCTCTTGTGCCTCTTAGATATCGAAGCACCTATTTCACTGCTAGCCAATGTTCTTTACCTGGATTTGCCATGAACCTGTTGACAACTCCAACTGCATGTGAAATGTCAGGTCTTGTAGATACCATCGCATACATTAAGTTGCCTACCGCATTTGCATATGGTACATGAGACATATACTGCTTTTCTTCATCGGCTCTAAGACTCAAAACCGAAGAAAGCTTAAAATGGGAAGCTAGGGGAACATTAACAGGTTTCACATTATTCATAGAGAACTTTTCAAGTACCTTCTCCACATACTTCTGCTGTGATAACCAAAGCTTACCATTTTTCCTGTCTCTATGTATCTCCATGCCCAAAATATGTTTTGCTGCTCCAAGATCCTTCATATCAAACGCCCTAGAGAGTTGAGCCTTTAACCTGTTGATCTCTTCCATGCTTTTGCTTGCAATAAGCATATCGTCAACATACAAAGCTAATATAATAAATATGCCATTGAAACTTTTGAAGTACACACAATGATCATACTCACTTCTTATAAAGTTCTGGCTCACCATGAAGGAATCAAACTTCTTGTACCATTGTCTGGGAGACTGCCTTAGACCATACAATGATTTCCTGAGCTTGCAAACTAATCTTCTGCTGCGACCTCGTACAAAACCTTCTGGTTGTTCCATATATATCTCTTCGTTCAAATCACCATGTAGAAAAGTTGTTTTAACATCTAACTGTTCTAACTCAAGATTAAGCAACGCAGTTAGTGCCAACACAGTACGTATAGAAACAAGTTTTACAACTGGAGAAAAAATCTCATGAAAGTCTATACCTTCAACCTGAGAATACCCTTTTGCTACCAGTCTCGCCTTATATCTCTCGATACTACCATCAACTTTCCGTTTCAGCTTGAAGACCCATTTACATCCAACAACACTTCTCCCTTCAGGAAGCTCTACAAGATCCCAGGTATTGTTCTTGGCTAAGGAGTCCATTTCTTCTTCCATAGCCTTTTTCCATTTCTCGCTATCTGTATCATCTATCGCTTCTTGATAACAAGACGGTTCCCCATCTTCAGTGACCAAAGCAAAAGATGAAGCAGAATCTTCATACCTTTTGGGAGTTTTCCTTTCCCTTGTTGACCTTCTCAGAGTGACTGGTTGTTGAACTGGTTCAGGAACTTGCACTGGTTCAGAAGCTTCAACGGCTTCCTTTGTGTCTTCAACACCTTTGTCTCCAGAAGTCTCTCCTTCCTTTCGACTGTCACCGAAAGATCTAGCATCCAACTGAACTCGTTGACACGACGATACCTGTTCCTGTTCAACTCTTTCAACATTTGATTTTAACAAAGAGGATTCATCAAATGTTACATCTCTACTAATGACTATCTTCCGCAATGTAGGATCCCACAACCTATATCCTTTCACTGCATAGTCATACCCAACAAAGACATAACATTTCGACTTTGGATCTAATTTTGAACGCTGATTTTTCGGAATAAGAGAATACGCATCACAGCCAAATATCCTCAAATGAGAATAGTCACAAGACTGACCTGACCAAACTTCTTCAGGAATTTTACAATCAATCGCTACTGAAGGTGATCTGTTAACTAAATAACAAGCAGTAGATACTGCTTCTGCCCACAACTCCTTTTGCAAGTTAGCATTGTTGATCATGCTTCTGGCTCTTTCCATAAGAGTCTGATTCATACGCTCAGCAACACCATTTTGCTGAGGAGTATAAACAACAGTTTTGTGTCTAACAATGCCCTCATCCTTACAGTATTGTTCAAATTCAACAGAAGTGAACTCACCACCATTGTCAGTTCTTAGACATTTAATAGATTTGCCTGTTCTTTTCTCTACCATTACTTTAAATTGTTTAAAGACATTGAATACATCAGCTTTCCTTTTTAGCATATAGACCCAAACTCTACGAGAGTAATCATCAATGAACGTTAAAAAATACAATGCACCTCCATATGACATAACAGGGGAAGGCCCCCACAGATCAGAATGAATGTAGTCTAAAACATCTTTACTATTATGATTGCCAACTTTAAATCTCTGTTTACATTGTTTTCCATACACACAATGTTTACAGAAATCTAAATTCAAGGATTTCAGACCGGGAAGAGATTTACGTTTCATCAGTATGTGAAGACCTTTCTCGCTCATATGACCCAAACGCTGATGCCACAGACGAGTACTTGCTTCTTCCTTTTTTGACGCAACCGCTGCTTCACCGACCTGATTACTTCCTTTTAACCTGTAAAGATTTCCGACCTTTTCTGCCTTCATAACCATAAGAGCACCTTTGAAGACCTTCAAAATGCCATCCTGACCTGTAAACTTATAACCATCTGAATCCAACACTCCTAAAGAGATTAAATTTTTCTTCAAATCAGGTACATGTCTAATACTAGTTAATGTCCTAACTGTGTTATCATACATCTTAATCCTGATATCTCTCATCCCAACAGTCTGACATGACATATTGTTACCCATAAACACAGAACTACCGTTTACATTTTCATACGAAGTAAACCAGTTTCTATGTGGGCACATATGATGCGAAGCACCAGAGTCTAACAGCCAGCTATCAAAACTCTGAGAGACATTACATTCAGGTGAAGTTTCATATATCATACACAATTCTTCAACAGATAAAACTTCGTCTACAATACCTGAATCAACCTGATTCGCTTCGTTCTTCAGGTTTTCGGATTCCTTACGTTTCCAACAGTCCTTCTTCAAGTGTCCAACTTTACCGCAATTCCAACATTTTGCCTTACACTTTTTGCCCTTCGATTTTGACCTGGAAGACCCCCTTGGTTTGTCTCCTCTTTCCTTTGAGCGTCCTCTAGCGACCATGGCTTCTGATGCAGTTGTATCAGTGCTGGATTTCCTTCGTACTTCTTCAGACAGAAGAGCTCCCACGACTGATTCAAACTTCAAAGAATCAGCAGAGCTGAAGCTGATTGAGGTTACGAAGTGATCCCATGATTCAGGCAGAGAACACAACAAGGTTATGGCTTTATCTTCTTCCTGTATTTTGACTTCCATATCTGTTAATTGACAAATTAGTGTATTAAAAACATTCAAATGTTCTCCAACGCTTGAACCTTCTTTCATTCGAAGACTGTATAATTGTCGTTTCAGATAAATTATGTTGGTTAATGATTTTGTCATATAAAGGTTTTCAAGTTTTTCCCACAAACCTGACGCCGTAGTCTCTTCAACGATGTTGAAGAGAACTTCATCCGCTAGACATAACCGGATGGTACTGAGAGCTCGGGCATCCAAGTCCTCCTAGTCTGAAGTAGTCATGGTTGTAGGTTTCTTAGTAACCCCATCCAATGCCTTGTGCAACCCTTGTTGCACAAGCAGATCCTTAACCTTCAGTTTCCAAAGAGCAAAATTGCTCTTTCCGGTGAATTTCTCCACCTCGAATCTTGCATTCGACATCTTGGCCATTGTTCCTCCTTCCTAGGATTTAAGGCTTTAAAAAAAAAATAACTTCCCCAATTCAAACAGAAAGACAAGTTTCAAATCCTTTGTTTCTTGTAAACCCTTTTGTTTTTCTAGTTTCACAACATTCGTGCAAATCCCTTGTAAACTTGTTCTTCTACAATATTTGTAAAAAAAAAACAACACCCTTTTCAATCTCTGATGTCTAAAAAAAAAAATTCTGAACAACTTTTTCAATCTGCTGCTGTCTTTAAAAAAAAAAATTCTGCAAACCCTTCCCTTTTTTTTCAATATTTTTCTAAAAACCACAACTTGACTTGATTTCAAACTTCAGAAAAAAATTTATGCTGGAAAAAAAAAATCTGGAAACTCCGATCAATACCCGGATTTCACGCAGATCCTACTTGCAGCAACTGGCAGACACGACGACAGCCCTTCACGCCTCACTGGTCTCAAGTAGACGCAGCCACACGCCCAGCACCACCGGCCAGCATGCATACACAGCCTTACTCTCAGTTTTTTTTTTTTTGGACTACGCTCAGCAGGAGCAAGCATCAGATAGCAACAACGCAGGTCTTTTTCCGGCGTTTTACACAGCAAAGGGCTCAGCAGGAGCACGCATCAGATAGCAACAGCGCAGGTCTTTTTTTTTCCGGCGTTTTACACAGCAAAGGTCATTACCTACGGTCAGCAAAGGTCTTCACGCTTTCAGCGTTCTCCTCAGCAAAAATCCTTCACGCCTACGCTCAGCAAAGGTCTTCACGCTTTCAGCGTTCTCAGCAAAAATCTTCACGCCTATGCCCAATCGCTCGGCTCTCGAGCTCTGATACCACTTGTAGAAATAACAGCAGAGATTGTAGAAGGAATAGCAAGAAAATGGGAGAAAACCAAGAAAAATGAAACTGAATTTGTATATGCTTTATTCAAGAATGAATTTACATCTACATGAGCATTCGATATATTCATGTGAATAACTACCGTTACATAACTAAATTACTCGTTAAAAAATTGTTTAACTACATTTTACCCAAATTCGTTGTCAAACTAACATTTGGGGCATCACTTTTCTTTATGGATTGCATTCTACAGTGGCTCACACTTATTTCCATGGGTCGCAATTCTACCGAGGCTCACTATTTATATCTGTGGAGGCTCGTATCTAATCAACTGTGGCCCATGAGGTTCGCATTATTTGTTTATGGCTCACAATCTGTCTTTGTATACCAAAGTGGCTCTGGCTCGCTTTCCTTGTGGCTCACACTCTGTGTTTGTATACCACAGTGGCTCTGGCTCGCTTTCCTTATGGCTCGCAAGAGTGGCTCGTATGTCTTGTAACAGTGGCTCTGATTCACACGATTATCTCTATGGATCATCTTGATATCTCTAGTCCATAACTAAATCTTTGTGGCTCGTAATATTGATATATGAACTATGGTCAACATGACAAGTGATTTCATGGAGTTTGGCAGTAGCCAGTAACCCTATATATAGCAGTGACCATGTTGTATCACAGTAATATGTCAGTAACCTTGATAGCATTGATACAGTGACCTATATAACAGTGAGATACTAAAGGCAATAAGTAGTGGTAATAATAAGGACACCTCCGGTTCTGCAAAAGACTTATTTTTCTCAAGAGGACTTCGGTCTCCAAACTTGAAGAGGAATTCATCGTCTTCTTCATTGTAAGCTTGCCATGTCAACAAACTTGTTCCATCAATGTCTGCTTTCTTTAAGTATATGTTAGTGACAGTGATCCTCCATACTAAAACTTAGAAACGTTGTTTGAAGTCAACATGGCTCGTCACCAGGATTGAAAGGTGAGAAATCTGATCAAGATCAATATAGGAGAGAGACAAATATACTTTAAAGAAATCTAGAAAATAAAATTAACCCAAGTAAAGGCCCAAAAAAACAAAATTAAAAATATAAATATAAATATATAATATAAATAATAATATAAATATAATATTGGTAATATATTCATTATAATATTTATTTATATATTATTAAATTAATTATTATACAAAATTAAAAATATAAATATAAATATATAATAATAATAATAATATAAATAAAATATTAGTAATATATTCCTTATAATATTTATTTATATATTATTAAATTAATTATTATTATTACTTTAGTTAGGTATTTCCTTATTTAATAATTATTTTGAACATATAGTTATAACCTTTGGTATTACCGGTTATAGTTTCTTATTATTTTATTATTAATGATGTTTATTATATATTTATATTTTTATTATTAATTTAGTTTTTTCAGTTTTGGTTAATTTTATTTTTTAGACTTTTTTAATGTTCATCAATATCTTAACATATATCTATCTTTTCTATTTATATTATTGATTTTGATCGGATTTCTCTCTTTCAATTTTGATGATGAGCCATACTTATTGGCTCGAAACTTCAGTTCTAAAAACTTAGTGTGATTAATCTAATTTTTTTTTAAGCAAAATGATTCACATCAGAGAAGTCATAACTCTAAGACAATGATTATTTTCCTTATTTTGAATTTTGATTGCCTTGATGTGCAAAGAATAGACTCGGGACCACATCAGAGAAATCTTAACTCCAAGACAATGATCATTCTCCTTATTTTGAATTTTGATTGCCTTGATGTGCAAAGAATAGACTCTGGGACTGGGCATCCATATTTCATATTCACAAAACAGGTCCCATCCTTTACTTTTGACTGACCCAAATACCCTAGCATCAACAATCAATATTAGTAGCATATGCAATGCATCTTCTAGGGCCTTTACTTAGTAGTGCAAGGTTCATGACAATAAATGGCATCAATACTTTAAGAACTTGTAAGTTGAAAACAACATCGTGCTTCTGAACACATTCTGATATACAATGCAACATCTTTAAAGAAAACACAAGTTCGTTATATCATACTTCAAATGTTCAACACGTGTATAGATCACATATTTTCCTTTAATTGGCCTTATCGTGCTTTGAGCCATAATCTTTGTTTGATTTATCAGGCTATAAAATGATCATTGCTATATTTATTTCTATATTATTACATTATTATGTTAATTATTATTATTACTTTAATTTAGGTCTTTCCTTATTTAATAATTATTTTGAACATATAGATACCTTTGGTATTTATGGCTATAGTCTCTTATTATTTTATATATTGTTATTCTATTATACTAATGATGTTTATTATATATATTAATATTTTTATTATTAATTTTGTTTCTTTTTCTTTATTCTTGGGTTAATTTTCTTTTTTAGATTTCTTTAGCATTCATTTATATCTTAACTTATATCTATCTCTCTCCATTTATACTATTGATCTTGATTGGATTTCTCAACTTTCAATCCCGATGACGAGCCACACTTGTTGGCTCGAAACATCGATTCTCAAAACTCAGTGTGATGGATCTGAAAAGATTAAGAAAAATGATTAACATCAGAGAAGTCTCAACTCTGAGACAGTGACCATTTTCTTTGTTTCGAATTTTGACTGCCTTAATGTGTAAAGAATAGACTCCAGTAGTGAGCATCCATATTTCGTATTCACAAAATACGTCCCATCCTTTAGTACCCAAATACCCTAGCATCTATTAGCACTCAGAAAGTTTGTCTTGGTTGTGGGAGAGAAGTTTTCAAAGTAAGATTTTCACTCCAACTTGTAGATTGAAGGCTAGCCCCTTCAATCCAGAGAGGTCTCTCTCTTACTTTCACATGGTGGCTAGATCTTTTGGATAGGTTGTGTTGATGTAGGGCTTGGTTGCGTGATGGAGTCAAATAGCTAGGGTTTTTAGGGTAAGATGCCGATTTTTGAATTAGGTTTGATAAAGGCAAGGTGGATAGCAAATCCTAGATCTTTTCCATTTGTTGTAGATGAGTGAAGAAAAAGTGTTAAAATCAGAAACTAGGGTCAAATTCTGCCTTGGGACAGCTCATATGATGGGGATGATTATTGCATTGGATTCCTCTTTTCAAGAGGTCCAAGATTGATTCAAAGATCATCTCATTCGGACAAGCAGAAGTGTGATTTTGAATTTATTCTCTCACATGTACAAATTCTCACATGTACAAATTGTTCAGGGCAACCTCAACTTAGTGCAGGTTCAAGAAGCCCAATGGATGTGTCTCTTCACCCACAACAAAGTGTATAAATATAAGAGACCTCACACCTCATTTGGACATCATTCACTTGCACATCATTCTCTCTCTTCATCAGATTGGTTCATACAACTTGGGCATCTTCTCTCTCTCTCTCTCTCTCTCTCTCTCTCTCACGTGCGGCTAGGAGGACAAATTTTTTGGGCTAAAACAAAATCGAAATTTCAGACTATTGACCAGCGTTGTTATGCTCTTAATCCTACAAGATGATACCAGAATACCAAACATGCGGAAAAATATACCCAGAACATAGAATAAGAGCAATAACAGCAAGTATTTTATTATTCAGAAATCAAAGTTCACTTGCCTCTTTGAGGGGGCAACCTCCAATAGAGCTGAGCTCGATTACAAAATAAGACACGATGCTCCTTGCAGGGAGTCTCTATCCTTTATATAGGATTCATACATGCAATACCATGGGGCAGTACCATGGTTCTTATTAATACCATCTATCTAATACCATGGCCCATTTGCAACTAACTGTGGTCTTGTCATTAAATGCGGGTTAACTGTAACGGCCCATCTAAACTAATCCACTATATAAAGTTTCAAACTTTATAATAAAAACAAATGTGATGAATTTTAAATAATAAATTTATTTAAAGTTTTATAAATATAATTTTTTTAAACTTTATAAAATATAATTCTAAACTTTATAAAATATATATAAATATTAAACTTTACAATATATATAAGTTAACTTTATAAAATATAATTATAAACTTTATAAAGTATATATATATATATATATTAAACCTGACAATATATATATTAACTTTATAAAACTAAAGTATATAACAAGAAGGACCCTCATGTACGGGGGACGTTTAATTCCAATAGGATAAACTTCAGAGTGCTATGACAGCAGGGAGAGAGACTCAAAGCGTAGAAGGCGTGTTGGGACAGGGGAAGGCGGTGGTTGTATGCTGGAGAGCGGCCACCGCCAGGCCCGGGGTTAAAACCGAATTTGTGAACCGAGAACACGGGGGGAAAAGTGGAGCACTGAAACCAGAGGAGGTGGAGCAGAATTTAGCAGTGACAGAGATTTACTATTGGAAGAGCTTTAATCCGTCTGAGGTTCTGGGCACGGGGGACAGTGGGCTTCTGTGAGAAGCTTACTGGATTGAACAACCAGCCTCTGCTCAATCAGGTTGGGTGGAATTGGTCTCCCTGGGTAATTGGAGCAAACAGCAGCAACAGAACAAAACAGCAACAGTATCGTCGACTTCACGGGATCAGCTAGCAGTTCAGGTGAGTAAATATCAAATTTTCATGCTTCCTACTTTCAAATTCTATTACACATGGTATCAGAGCTGCGTTCAAACCCTTCGGGACCTCACAGGCCCTACGCAGCTAGAACGATGGGCAGTTATGCCTTGGTGGCCAAGTTTTATTACTGCTATTCTATTCTACACGAGTTTTCAAAATTTCTGGTTCGGGCTAGGTCTTGCCGTCTGTGGTATCTGTTGATTTATTTTATCATATGCGTCCCTTTTCTGTTTGCTTGATTCTGTTTGCTTGAATCCCGAGTGACGACAATCTTCGTGTCCTTTTGGACAGCTATTATGTAATTTGTGAGTAACCATTCACGCACTCTCTCTGAGTTTCTTGGACTCTTTACAACCAGATTATGACACCCACTTTTGTCCGCGTCGATATTTCCGATTATAGTATAAAGATTCGTGCAAAAAAAATCGGCACACACCATCTACAAACAAATTATGTGAAGTTTCGTGTCTACGAAACATAAGAGGCTGAGGACAGCCTGAGAAGTTCATCATGAGTCCTGCATTGAGAAGGAAAAATTTCCTTGCACACCAAATATCCGTCGCGTTTCTCTCTCTCCTGACTGGCAATCCATGTTCGGAATTTTAAATAATCCCATAACCTTCTACATATTTCGTGCTAACGTATACGCTAAACTTGGCCGGAATATTGATAGTATTTACACTTCAATTGCCTCCGGGCTATTAATTTATGCTGCAAATTCGATCCCCGCCTCACGCTTTCAATCGAATATTTTAATATGGCCAGGACTCAAATGTCTCAACGTTTCACGGGAAGACAGCTGTTATTGAACGGAGAGTAGATATTGTCCGTATGTGCTGAGGCTGACAGGATTTAGATATCTGCACAGAGAGATTGGAGGGTTAAAATAACTGTTGTTCGTCTAATTTTTCTCTGGGTTATTTTCCACTGCTATTTGCTGAATTAAAGTGCCAGGTGACTTTCTGTTTGTAGTTTTCAGATTTTATTTACCATAGAAAAATTCATTTGCTGGGTTAAATAATTGTTTGGTACTTTCGGTATATGTTCTACACAATGCATTATAATATGCATGGTATGCGCTCTGTATGTTTTGTTCCCATTCCAGATATATACATTTGAATATTTGAAAAATACATCTTATATTTATAGAAAAATATTTACGACAAACTGTATGAAAAACCAGATACTAAGAAACAAGAAATTGGAATATCGATTATTGTATGGTCTCCAGAACAACTTTGGAAATTGTATAGCACCATAATACTAACAAATTGTAAATTGCCTAAGTTGTACAATCCCTCAAGTAAATATAATGGATACGATACTCCTATATACTGACATTGAAATTATGACGGCAAATCACAATAAAGGCTATCTTTGTGTCCAACTAGATTATTATATTTCCTTTCCAAGCTGCAATTATTATTTCAACACATTATTCAATGGAGTGAGGACTCAGTGACGGTCTTGATAAATATTTACTGTTGATCTTGTGGCTCACTGTTTTAAGCTGTTGTTATGCTTCTCGGTGCTACAGGTTTTATGTCAGCTGTTTAAAGTTGGCTTACCCATCTATAATAATGGGCATACCGGCATAGTGATATGTATACTATTCATGTATCTCTATTCAATTAATATCAAACTGTGCTGTGATCATTTGTTATCTCTGTTCATGTTTTGTTTTGATTGCCTTCAGTTTTCTGATACAGTATCATAGCAGCTACAAATCTAGGGGGCTGTGAGGGCCCCTCGAGCGCTGTTCCATGAAGATCACGAGTGTTTGATTACATCTCATACCTGGTGGGATTCAAACCAACTACACTCCTGAACTGGATGAGTGTCCATGAATGAAGAAAAACTGTGCCAAAACCCTTATTTTCGTTGCTTGTTTAAACAGATTCGAATTTTCCTTGAGCGAATTGCTAAAATGCATAATTAATAAACTTCAAAAATTCATATCTCCTCAACCATGAGGAGTTAGAGGGAGTGTCATATACTGTTGGAAAGGTCTTGGAATAAGATTTCCAACCATCTATGTTATGCTTCTATTTGAGCTAAGTGAATGGAGTAAAAATGCCTTCAAGGAAAGGGTATCAAATTCACTTTTTCTTGGATAGCATTGGTGTGAAATTTTTAATATTGTCGCAGTTATTGGTTATTATTCTCCTAAGTGAAATAGACTATTTGTTTTCTGCAAATTATATGTGGCAAATACTGAATAAAACACTATTGCATTCTTCATATTAGGATAGAATACCCTGCATTAGGACAAGGAGGTCGCGAGACCACCCTCCTTGACCTCGGTACCAGTAAGATCTGCCTAGCGGGTAAAAATAGAAAAAACTATACCTGTTTATAAATGTGATGTTGCAAAAGAAAATTGTGTGTTAAAATTCGGTTATCCACCCCAATTTTTTTATAGAAATTTTATTATGTGTTCAGGGACCATTACCATGGTAAGGACGTATGAGCGACGACGACGTGACCAGGCAGCATCATCACCATTAATGCCGCCATCATCATCCCCATCACCATCGTCACCACCAAGACCATTGTCAACATCAAACGCTCCAGCGCCAGAGTTGACTGTGATAATGAACTCTTTGGAAGCCTTATTGGAGACATTAAAGGAATCAACTAAGGCTAAAAACAAAGAGGAATTTCAGCATGTAACCACCAGTTCAGCGGAACCAAAAAATTTGGAGCCCAGAGGATCGAGAGAAGACATCTCTAGAGAGCTTCAGAAAATTGGACTCCCTGAATTTTCAGGAGGTCGAGCTGGTGAACGCGCTGAAGCATGGTTGGAAGGAATGAACCGATGCTTTAGGTTAAGAGAATATTCGCCTTCGGCAAAAACAAAAATTGCCGTGTTTCAATTAAAGGAGAGTGCCTTAATTTGGTGGGGAAATTTGGAGAAGCAGCTACACCTTACATCGGATAATGTTCCTTGGGAACTATTTGAGGAAAGGTTCCGCGCAAAGTATTTACCTCCATACTTTCAACAACAGCAAGCGAGAGCCTTTCATACATTAATTCAGGGAAATAAAACAGTGGAAGAGTACGAAATAAGGTTTATGGAGCTAGTAAAATACATTCACTACTTAGATTCTGATGAACGTCAAGTTGAACGCTTCATATTTGGGTTAAATCCTCGCATTAGAGCCCTGGTAAGCATGTGGAAACCGTCATCAGTAGCCGAGACGGTTGAGTGTGGTCGTTATGCAGAAGAGCACCTTGGAATCAAAAATGAGATAGGGCTAGCAGAACCTTTACAATCAGGATTTCCTGGAAAGACTCCTCGAAAGTTTATCAACGGAGGTAGCTCAAGGCCACCTTATGATAATTGGTCTACCTCTAGAAATATTGTAACAAGAGTTCCCATGGCAGTAAACACTATAGCCTCGGAATCATCGAACGCTAGGTCATGGTTATCTCAAGGGACTGCCAGCAGAGGTAGAAATTCGAGAGAAATCAGCATGAGAGGACGAAGCTCGTTCTCTAGAAATTCAAGTCCTGAGTCAAGAGGATCAATGCCGCTAAATTGTTGGGGATGTGGGGGACCGCATTTTCAACGGGATTGCCCTGAAGCTTCGTCGAATATGCCGCATTGGACTGGAGAGGAACCAATACCAAACAATCAAGATAATCATAGAATTCATGCAGTAATCAACAACGACCAAGCAGCGCATAAACCTACTATAGCGAGATCTTCAGGTATGGATCAAGGGAATCGTAACGGTCGAACCGTTACGTATACTGGAACGTAGAGTTCGACAACTGAGGAACCGCCTGGTGGACCAAGTTAGGGTCCATTGGGACAAGTATAGTCCTGGATCAGCAACTTGGGAAAATAAGGAGGACATATGCCAGAGATACCCTAATTTATGTCCATTTTGAAGAACCTTACACTATGTTTAGTATATATTTACTTCACTACAATCAGAGACTCAAAAACGTTTTGAATGATTATGGATAAACATGAAATTTTGTGGCATAATATATGTTTAATTCCTGCTGGAACATGGATACCAAAATAATAGATGTTTAATTCCTGCTGGTACATGGATACCAAAATAATATATATGGTTCATTTTACTAAATTATAGTTGTCGAAGTAAAGTTAAGACAGTTGAATGATTTTACTTCTGATAGAAATTAAGATATTATAGATCTGATTTATTTATACATGTCAATATGATCAATGGGATAAAAATCAGGAAGTGAATACATTCTAGATGAAAGTCAAAAGACATACATGGAATATGGAAAAATATGTTGTATTGTAGTATCATAAATGAATTAATAAGGGAATAATATGTGAGTTATCTTGAATATGCTGATGCACGTTTTACGGATGCATGGATAAGTGTATGATTGCAGGTAATAGACAGTTACCGGGATGACCACGTGATGACAAGTCCTCAGAACAATTAAAGCTCCAAGTGATTCTATGATAGGGTGCTAACCCTGAGTTCTATTGGGAGGGGTGGAGGTGTTACCCACCGTTTATCCTCCGAACCCTGGAGTCATGGGAGGACTGTGCGAGTCATGCTCCCCTAGACGTGTGATGATGACTGCCGGATGCCTACTAGGGATCAGGTCGGTATAACCGATGCTGTCACCTTAGAGTTTATGAATGGCCGGGTCAGTAAAACTGGCGCCATGGCATACTCCAATAGAGGACGGATAGGATGGGAGCAGAAGAGATTAGGAAGGATAGGATGATTTGAGGATAGCTTGGGGACCTGGATAGAAAAAATCATATCCATTAAAACCTTAAACCTAAAAACTCTAACTTCGGGACGAAGTTTACAGAAGAGGGAGTGTATGTAACGGCCCATCTTAACTAATCCACTATATAAAGTTTCAAACTTTATAATAAAAACAAATGTGATGAATTTTAAATAATAAATTTATTTAAAGTTTTATAAATATAATTTTTTTAAACTTTATAAAATATATATAAATATTAAACTTTACAATATATATAAGTTAACTTTATAAAATATAATTATAAACTTTATAAAGTATATATATATATATATATATATATATATATATATATATTAAACCTGACAATATATATATTAACTTTATAAAACTAAAGTATATAACAAGAAGGACCCTCATGTACAGGGGACGTTTAATTCCAACAGGATAAACTTCAGAGTGCTATGACAGCAGGGAGAGAGACTCAAAGCGTAGAAGGCGTGTCGGGACAGGGGAAGGCGGTGGTTGCATGCTGGAGAGCGGCCACCGCCAGGCCCGGGGTTAAAACTGAATTTGTGAACCGAGAACAGGGGGGAAAAAGTGGAGCACTGAAACCAGAGGAGGTGGAGCAGAATTTAGCAGTGACAGAGATTTACTATTGGAAGAGCTTTAATCTTTCTGAGGTTCTGGGCATGGAGGACAGTGGGCTTCTGTGAGAAGCTTGCTGGATTGAGCAGCCAGCCTCTGCTCAATCAGGTTGGGTGGAATTGGTCTCCCTGGGTAATTGGAGCAAACAACAGCAACAAAACAAAACAGCAACAGTATCGTCGACTTCACAGGATCAGCTAGCAGTTCAGGTGAGTACAAACCAAATTTTCATGCTTCCTGCTTTCAAATTCTACGGCTATTACATTAACCACTTACAATTATTAATATGGGCTTTATTGACTCTTTACTTAACTATAACTATGACTTGATCCTATTACATAAATAAGGGGGTCAGGGTGGGACCCTAACATGCCCTCCCCCGTAAGAATAGCCTTGTCCTCAAGGCTGAAGCTACGAAAACTGCTGAAGAATAGTGGTTGGTTCCCAGGTTGCATCTTAAGGAGAGGTGTCTTTCCACTTGACGAGGACTTCCTTGATCAGGCGCCCACGCAGGTGTTGTTCTCGTGTGTCCAAGACCTGTTCAGGTTAGAGCCAGATTGACCTTTCTTCATCCAATTCAGGTAGACTGGTTTGAATTCTGCAATTGTTCCCAATCACTTTCTTGAGGCATGAGACATGGAAAACTGGATGGATTTTTGCAGTGGGTGGCAAAGCTAGCTTGTAGGCCACTTCTCCAATGCACTGAAGTACTTGATATGGTCCGTAGAATTTTGGAGATAGTTTTTGACAACCCTTGTCTTTGAGTGATGTTTGCTTATATGGTTGCAGCCTCAAAAATACCTGATCCCCTTCTTGAAATTGGCGTTCTGAGCGATGCTGATCTACCTATTGCTTCATGCGGTTTTGAGCTTGATGAAGATTCTCTCTAAGATGGGCGAGCATGGTTGTGCGGTTCTGTAGGAGTTGATCCACTGCTTGTACCTTCGAGCACCCCTTGATATAAGAAGTAGGGGAAGGAGGGAGTTGACCATAAACTGCTTCATATGGAGTCATTTTGGTGGTGGCATGATAGTTGGTGTTATACCACCATTCAGCTAGAGGTAACCACTGTACCCAGAGATGTTGCTTTTCTGAAGTGAAACACCTAAGGTAGGTTTCCAAACATTTGTTGACTGCTTCAGTTTGACCATCAGTTTGTGGATGATAGGAAGTACTGAGTTTTAGTTGGGTACCTTGTAGCCGGAAGAGTTCTTGCCAAAAATTACTGGTGAAGACCGGGTCACAATCAGACACAATGGAAGTGGGCATGCCATGCAATTTGAAGATCTGATCCATGAAAGATTGAGCGACCAAAGTCGGTGTAAAAGAGTGGGGTAGGGCGCAAAAATGAGCATACTTAGAAAGTCTGTCCACAACCACCATGATGACTGACTTGTTTCCTGACTTTGGAAGACCTGTAATGAAATCCATAGAAACCTCTGTCCATATTGATGTCGGGATGGGCAATGGTTGTAATGTGCCTAGTGCTTTGACTGTCTCTCCTTTGTTGTGCTGACAGATGTCGCATTCAGCTACAAAAGTAAGAATGTCCTTTTTCATGCTTGTCCAAAAAAATGATCTTTGAGTGCGAGCATACATCTTCTGAAAGCCTGAATGTCTTGCAGTGGGATATGAGTGCAACTCCGCCAAAATGCGGCTTTTGAGGGTGGATGTTGGTGATATTACGACTCTGTCCTTGTAGCGAAGAATCTCATCCTGCCACGAGTAACCCTCGATGGGATTTGGATCCGCCTGCAATTGAGTAAGGAGTTGGGAGAGCCAGGGATGTGAAAACCATTCCTTGCGAGCCTCTTCAATCCATTCTGGAATGGGAAGGGAAATTACGAGCAGGGTAGTTTCTTCCTCAAATTGGCGAGATAATGCATCTGCTACAATATTTTCGCGCCCTTTCTTGTAAATTATCTCATAATCATAACCCAACATTTTGGCGAGCCATTTATTTTGTTGTGGTGAGGATAGGCGTTGCTCCAAAAAATATTTAAGGCTTTGATGGTCTATGCGGATTTGGAAGCGTCACCCCAATAAGTAAGGTCGCTAGGTATCTACTGCATGTAAGATGGCCGTCATCTCCTTCTCATAGGTAGATTGTCCCAGATTCTTTCCACTTAGTTGTTGGCTTGTGAAGGCCAAGGGTCGACCTTCCTGCATTAAGACCGCCCCAATACCCGTACCCGAAGCATCACATTCAATGACAGAAGATTTGGTGTAGTCAAGTAGTGCTAAGACTGGAGTGGAACACATGGCATTTTTTAGAGCTGTAAAGGCCTATTGTGCTTCATCATTCTAGAGGAATGAATTTTTCTTGAGGAGTTGAGTGAGGGGCCTCGCAATGCGACCATAATTGCGGACAAATTTGCGATAGTAGCCCGTGATACCCAAACATCCTCTGAGGCTCTTCAAGGTATTAGGTTGAGGCCAATCCTGCATTGCCTGGATCTTTTTGGGGTCCACCCTGACACCTTCACGCCCCACAATGTGGCCCAAATACTCAATTTCTTCCATGCCAAAAGAACACTTGGACATCCTAACAAACAATTTATGCTTGCGGAGCAGTTGCAAGAGGAGATCTACATGCTGAAGATGTGTGGCCCATGTGCGACTATAGATGAGGATGTCATTGAAGAAAACAAGGACAAATTTTCTGAGATATGGTTTGAGCAGGTGGTTCATAAGGCTCTGAAAAGTGGATGGGGCATTACAAAGACCGAATGGCATGACCAGGAACTCATAATGGCCTTCATGAGTTCTGAAAGCAGTGTTTGGAATGTCGACTTCTTTCATGCGAATTTGGTGGTAGCCTGAGCGAAGATCAAGCTTAGTGAAGAATTGAGCCCCATTTAGTTCATCCAACAAATCATCAACAACTGGGATGGGAAATTTATCTTTGACTGTCAACTTATTGAGGGCCCTAAATTCTGGACACATATGCCATTCCCCATCTTTCTTGAGCACCATGACCACCGTGATGAATAAGGACTAATATTGGGACGAATGATGCCTGCTTCCAAAAGTTCCTTGATTATTTTTTCTATTTCATTCTTTTGGGCGAACGGATATCTATATGGGCACACATTTGGTGGTTGTGCCCCTGGGACCAAAGTGATGCTATGATCATGTTCCCCTCTCGAGGGTGGAAGCTCATGAGGCTTGTTAAAGACTGGCTAATGGGTATTTAAGATCTGTTGCATCTCAGGATGAATCGGAAGAGAATTGCGTTCGCAGGCCTGGATGGCATTAAATTGAGATATAACTCCATGATGGCCCTTTTTTAACAATTTTTCCATCCGATGTGAGCTGATGATAGAGGGAGCTCCCACCTAGAGTCCGCGGAGGGTATGTGTGCGGTTGTTCTACTTAAAGCTCATATATAACTCCTAGAAATCCATTGTGATTGGGCCAAGTGTTCGAAGCCATTCAGCACCTAGGACAATGTCGCCACCCTCCCGTGTGTATGGCAAACATGTGGGTCTTTAACTAATAATCCCCCATTTGAAGTTTGACATTTTCACAGCAGCCTTCACATTTCATTGTGCCCCCATCAGCGATTTGGACTTGGAAGTTTGAAACTGCTCGTACAAAACAATGCACTGCTTTCGTGACTCTTTGATGGATAAAATTATGTGTAGTTCCACTATCAATCAAGACTACTACTGGGCGATGCTTAATAAAACCTCTGGTTTTGAGAGTTTGAGGTGAAGAAATCCCTGCCAAAGCATGTAGCGAAATAATTGGCTCTTCAGGTACATTGTCCTTCTGGTTGTCCTCTTCTTCCTCCTCTGGTTCCTCAAGTGGTGGGGCTTCCTCCGATGAGTTGTGATCAGTAGCATCAATTTGAAAAAATTTGGGCTCCTTGCATTTATGCTCGGGGGAGTATTTTTCATCACAGTAGTAACATAATCCTTGCTTTCTTCTTTCCGCCATTTCTGTAGGTGACACCTTTTGAACCTTGAGTGTTTGGGTAGTGCTGTGAGCCTGTGGGGGGCGACCCTTGGCGGTGAAATTTGGGCGATTGGACTGGGCTGCTAACGCACATTCTACTTCACGAGCTATCTTGCAAGCCTCCAACCATGAGGGAGGGTGGTGCAGTCGGGCGTGGGCTTGTATGGCCTCTTTAAGACCACTAATAAAACATTCCGTGTAGAACGCATCTTGTAGACCTAAAGTGCGGAAAGCTAAGGCTTCAAAGGCTGTAATATATTCATCCATTCTTCCAGTTTGACGGAGCTTAGTGATACGACCCAAAAAAGCAGAGTCATGGTCAAAGCGATCCATAAGAGCTTTTTTGAATGTGTCCCAAGTCAAGGCCTTCCATAGCAATGTTGATGCCATTGCCACCATTGCCATCTTTCATTGTCCAAGTACATGATCCCCACACTAAGTTGAGTGGCATTATCCAAGATGTAATTCAGATTGAAATATTGCTCCATTTGTGCTATCCATGCTGCTGGGTGAGAGCCATCAAATTTATGCATGTCTAGCTTGGGTGGTCGCGGACACGATTGTTGGTGGGTGCCCCAGAGGTGAAGAGAGTGGCTAGACTCACCCTCACTGTGTTCATTGCCAATATATGGCTCCTCGCGGGCTTCCACCTTGCCCATAAAGAGTGTTGTAGTTAATTTCGTCAGGTGATCTTAGATGTCTTTCAAGGATGCTTCAAGTTTTTCCATCCTTTCATTCGCCATAGCTGGATTTCTAGTTTCTACCATGCACCGAGCCGATTTACTTGAAATTTGGGACCGCCAAAATTTTTTTTGGCACTAAAAATTGAATGGTACCACCTTGCTCAGCTCGTCGTCCTGATTCTTATGGGTTAAGTCACCAATAAGCGTCCCTGGGGGGTCTCAGACTTTTTTTTAACTCCTAACGGAGCTTTACTCCTTGCTTAGGAATACTGTAGTCGTCGAATCCCTGAAATGTCAACACTGCCAAAGTCCTGCGAAAATCACACCCAGGTATAGGGACCCACACAACTACTCAGATCTGGATGGTGGATGGATCTGAATGGCAAAACTGATTGCTATTGTGGATCTGATGGATCTGAGAGATCTGGATGGCTGATCTGATAGATCTGAACTGCGAAACTGATTGTTGTTGCGGCGGCAAAAACCCCACTTGCGAGATTTGATTTGGCAAAGATTATGTATGATCCAAAGAGAGATCAGGGAACTATGGTCTCCAGGAGTGTCAGGTGCTACAGATCGCAATATACATAAGGTTCTGACAGTAGTACTCAGCGCAATTTTTTAGGGCACTAACCAAGGAGGATCAACCATACCCTTAGCCGTACAACCCGACAACCCTATCGTACGGGTGAGTAATCTCTCCGAGCGTTGTTCTCGGTGTACTGTAGTAGCAAGACGGCTGACGGTTTATCTATGGCGAGGTTTCAAGGGAGCTAGGGGGCTTTCGATATACCCAGAAGGTACTTGGAAGACAGTCCGTGCGCGGTTCTATTTAATGCGCTACTACTCGAAGGAGTACCCACAGGGGTGACAAGGGAGTCCAACAAGCATGACCACCGCTTGTATTTCCTGCGTGCATGCCTCCCCAAATCCGTAGGTTTATGTGCTCAACGACAGATCCCGTGGTTTAAAGTCGTCGAAACATGTCTCTAGCCAAAAAAAATTGCTAAAAATGGAGATCTCACTGGCCCTGGAAAGCGCTCTGATACCACTTGTTATGCTCTTAATCCTGCAAGACGATAGCAGAATACCAAATATGCAAAAAAATATACCCAGAACATAGAACAAGAGCAATAACAAAAAGTATTTTATTATTCAGAAAGCAAAGTTCACTTGCCTCTTCGAGGGGGCAACCTCCAATAGAGCTGAGCTCGATTACAAAATAATACATGATGCTTCTCGCAGGGAGTCTCTATCTTTTATATAGGATTCATACATGCAATACCATGGGGCAATACCATGGTTCTTATTAATACCATCTATCTAATACCATGGCCCATTTGCAACTAATTGTGGTCTCGTTATTAAATGTGGGTTAACCACTTACAATTATTAATATGGGCTTTATTGACTCTTTACTTAACTATAACTATGACTCGATCTTATTACATAAATAAGGGGGTTAGGGTGGTACCCTAACAAGCGTTGACCAACATTGATTGAGGTTATTTTCATTGAATTTGACTATGGTTTTAAGGGAAGAATTTCGCTTTCTTGAGGCCCCATTGATTGGCACAAAAATCAAGAAGTTTGGCGTTGTTTGACCTACGTTGACCGCAAACCTGTTTGACCACAACACTGATTGTTGTTTGATCGAGTTTGACCAAAGTTTGTGGGATTGTTTTGGGTTGACTTTGACCGTTGTTAAAGGCTGAATTGCATTGCCTTTGACTAAGCTTCAAAGGAGGTGTTTTTCTATTGATTTGACCAACATTTACTTTCTGGTTAGGGCTGAAATTTGACTACAGAATTTGATAGGGTTGATTTGATTTTGTTTTGGGCTAGTCTATTTGACTTTTGTACTCTCTCTCTCTCTGTTGAACTATTGAATAATAATAAGAAGATTTGATCAAAGGGGCTTCCCCACATTGGGGTTTTTCTTTGGCATTTGCCAAATTTGGTGTTCTCTTGTCTTGGCTTGTCTTTTGCATTTGCGTTTATGTTCTATCTGCATTTACTATCAATGTGATTAATGGTATATATAGGGAATAATCAAGCATGGACTATTGTACACCAGAGGCAATGACATCAGACTGAGTGGGTTCACTGACGCATATTGGGTTGGAAGTTTAGTAGATCGGAAAAGTACCACTGGGTACTGTTTCAACATTGGATCGGGGATGACTTCATGGTGCAGTAGGAAACAAAAATTTGTAGCTTTGAGCTCAGCTGAAGTAGAATATATGGCCGCTAGCACAACGTCGTGCGAAGCCACATGGCTTAGAAAATTGCTTGTGAACCTATTCAGAAGAATGATGGATGCAACTAGGATCATGTGTGATAATCAGAGTTGCATCAAGCTCTCTGAGAATCCAATGTTTCATGATCGGTTGAAGCACATTGATATTAGGTGTCACTTTGTCAAAGACTGTGTCCAGTGAGGAGCAGTACAATTGAGCTACACTCCTATAGGAGAACAGGTGGCGGACATCCTCACCAAGGCCCTAGGAATAACAAAGTTCATTTATTTCAGGGAGAAGATGGGGATGGTAAAGAATCCATTTCAATAGCAGAAATGGATAAGTATCAAGTGATGCGGTGCAATAGTTAGCAGCAGAAATGTTATGGGCAACATGATGCAACAAATTGAGAGGGAGTTGTAGTATAGATGTAGTAGTCGAAGTAGCAGTGTCATGGGCAATAGTACAGGAAGAAATAGTGAAAATGATGTAAGAAAACAAGATAGACATCATCACAGGTACCAGTGTGGAGGATCAATGTGATGTTTTCGGTGATGAAGCATTACTAGAGCACATTCCTCACTAAGAGGGAGTGTTGATTTGTGGTAACATCGGACATGATCTAGCCATGAAAATTGGTGGAGAGGCTAAGGCACATGAGATCTCCAAGACCCGGAAATCATTTTGAAAAATTCCATCCAGATGAGGAGTTATTAAAATAATTAATATTTTTAATGGGTTCCTAAGTCTAAACTTAAGAAAATAAAAATATTAATGGGTATTAATAAAGATAAGGATGGGAAGCTTCTAAGAGACAAGGAGAAAGTTTGTTGTAATCTTAGCCGTTGATTAGAGACTTAATCTCGGTCGTTGATTTGTCAACATGAAAAGTATAAGAGAAGACTTGAGGGTCATTTGGAGATACACCAACAGATACTTAGTATCTCAAGGGAAATGGATTCTCAAAGAGAAGGAGATCAATTTCAGAAGGAGAGTTGCAGGGTGGAGGAAGAGGGGGGATTAGCAACAGTCATGGAGCTCAGAAGAAGTGATGCAGGGACTCTGAGAGACAACGTAGAGGGAGACGCAAGTCAGAGAGACGCAGAGAGGGACTAGAGTTGCGCAGCGCCACACAGAATGACGTAGGGCTGATGCGGTGGAGAAAGGAAGCTCTCCAAGGTGTCAGAAAGTATCAGAGAAAAAGTCTCAGGTGTTTTCCCCCAGTGTCTGTAATTTTTTCTGTAAAAGCGATTGCTGCTGAAGATTAATAAAAACCTCCTCTGCTGCACCGGTTTTCCCGCATTGGGTTTTTCCGAGGACAATTGTCCAAAAATAACTGTGTTGATGTGATTGATTCTTGTGCATATATTTATTTCTGTATAATGATGTGATATCTGCAGTAGAATTTATTTTACAGTTTACTGAAGGGATTTCATAAATAACTTATTGGGAATAATAAGTAGGTGAAATAAATCAGTTACTGCAGTAATAGAATTTATGCTTAGAAATTTTCACATGTTGTATGTCCCTGATTTGAAAAAGAACCTGGTCTTTATTCCTGCGATGGAAGATGTTATCACTTAGAGGAAACACGGTTGTGGGAAAACCTCTAAGGTAACCTCAAACCTCTTTTAGGTTGAAAGGTTGACACTTCAACCTGGAGAGGAATCTCTCCCTAAAACTCAACTACTCTAGGTCACTGTAGTAGTAGGTTTTAAAATTGAGTTGTGTGGCCATATTTAGTTTATAAGATAAAATTGGTTGGGTTGTTTACAAAACACACCATTGGGCATGGAGTCCAGTTCTAACAATTAAAGTCACAGATCTAATGAGCAAGCTACAAAAATCATGATAGCAGCAAATCCTTTGACAAATTGGAAGTTTGGAAGAAAAGAACTGAAGTGAGACAAAGTTTATAGCTGATTGAAGTAACAAATATTAATCGCTGATAAATACAAAAAAGGAGCATCAATGAATCCCAATCTCAGATACTAACACTTTTCAGACATGAAAGAAATTTTTTATAATAAAGAGAAAACTGGCAGGGAACTACAACAGATGAATTTCCTATAAAATGCTCATAAAAAACTGTAATATATTTAACACTGCTCAAACATAGTAGAATGCAAATGTTTTCAGTAAAATCTAGCTCTTCTTTATTCTTCATAAATTGTCTTTATAGATGTTACATCCACTGATTACAAAATAATAGTCTTCAGATTAATTACAATAATCTAAAAATATCTAAATATCTTCAAGTTCATGCATGTGAATAAAAAATTAAATATATTCATTTTTTCCTAAAAGTATCTGCTGGAAAATATGTTGATAAATAGTTCAAGTGAAATATATTTCAAACTGTCTTCCTGAAAAATAGAAACAGGTCCCTAATTGATAGCACAACATCCTAGCTGGAAAAACAGGTCCCTTTGCAAAACTGGATCAAGTTTCCACCAAAATTGCATTTATGTTTATCCTTTCTTTCATTCAGACCTCCTAGTGAAAATCATTGATACCACCGTTGTCAGCTTCATTGCTTTTCAGAATTGTAGCCCGTCAACATTTCTTTCATGTTTGTTTCAAAATCACTAACAGTGTGAATGTCAACATTTCCGTCTATCTAAATTTCCTTGACAACGTAAATGTCAACACTCCCTATTTGCTTCAAAATCATTGACAAATTGAATGTCGACTTTCGTCCCTGTGTCATCTTCTAATAGCATATATACAATTTCATTTCAAAATAGTTGACAATGGACCTGTCAATTTCGCCAAAAATGCTGACGTTGGGAATGTCAGCGTCTCCACTATTCTGGTTTATGCAAAAGGCTATTAGGCCATTTGTCAGTGATAAAACAAAAACCCTTGTTATTTGAAAAAAATAGACAAAATTTCAAGTTTACTCCCTCAAGCCTCCTAGCTGAGGGTACTAGCTGCCCTAAGAAGTACATCCACCTTCTCCAGTCTTTATTTTATCTGCCTTGTCTCCATAGGACCATTCTTCACAATTTCTTTGTCTTTGCTCTTCTTAGAGCTTTTAGCCTTCTTCCTGTTGATGATAAGGTCCTTCAGTGGCATATTGTCAACATCAATCACCTCTTTGGCCAACTTGGGGTTATTTTTGAGTTTAATTTTGTATCTTAACTTGTTTTTTGGCCTTGTATGGGGTCTTTTGCCACCTTTGAAAACTTCAAACATTGTTTCCTCCTCTTGGGTCTCAATCTCATCCTCGTTGCCTTTAACAATTTATGGTTTAGTTGTGTCTGTAGGGGAGGCTTCAACAGGTGGACTCACAACCTGGGGAAGGTCGATATCAACAGATAGGTTTATAGGAGATGCAGGGTCTAGTTTACTGAGCCTGGCACTTTTTCTCTGGTAGACTTTGGGGATTTTAGGGCTAGAGGATGTAGATGGGACCTTCGTGTTTTTCGGGCTAGGAGTTGTCTCAATAGGGGCTTGTCCTTTGGTCCTTTTCCCCTTTTTAGCAGTCTTTGTTCTTCCTCTTCGCCTTTTAAGGGGTTGAGGCTGAAAACCTCCCCAAAAAAGGAAATGGCTCCAAGTCCTTTTTGCCCTGGCTAGCTGGTTTTCGATTAGGAGTTTAATTGATGCAGGAGCATGAGGCTTTAAGACAAAAGGCTTCGAACTTATTCCAAAAAATCCAAAAAAAGTTTACAAGCAAAGGAGTGGGGTCCTTTAGCTGTCAATTTACAAAGCTTTCTAGTTAGGATTTGAACTAGAATCTAGGATTTAGATTATCATGTAATAAATTCAAGTAGTTAATTCTAGTGGAGACTCGAGGAGAATATCATGCAGATTAGACAGGATTAGGTAGTTCGATCCTTTGATTTAGAATCTAGTTGTTAATAAACTAGTACTTATGTAAGTTTTGAATCATTAGAAGGGGATTTTGACTGATTCAGCTTGTTTTGGTTGTATATGATTAAGTTGCAGAAAGCATATCTTTGTGTAATTTTTGTGTGAAATTGGTCAATCCCGGAGGTGTCACATCCCTCCACAGTGTCTCTGTGTATTTGTGAAATTCCAGTTTGGCTTAGAAGTCAGGGTTCTATTGTTCTGTGTGATCGCATTTAACTTGAGTTTGCTATGTATTAGCGACTGCGGGGTTAGAAGTGTTTGATTTCTCGATCTAGAATTGAAGTCTCGCAATCTTTATTAACCGTTGATTCCATTTTCAACGCTTTGGGGCATAGTCAACAATGGGGGTTGGCCCTGTGTTTAAACCTTGTGTTAATCAAAGTCCCACGAGCCGTAGATCCTAAAAACCTCTATTATTGGCTGTTAATCTCAAGTCCAAACCTGAACCATTATAAATCGAGGCTTATAATTATATCGGCTCCGTGAGGTGGTATCGTCGCATAGCATTCCATGCGATATCACAGTGATCGTCGGATCACCGTTGATGTTGATCGTTGGATCATGGGGTAATATTGCATCGCAGGGTTCAAATTAAAAAACCCTACTGGTGAGATGCGATTGCGATATGTGATGGTTAGAGAATTCTATAAGGTATTTGGTGGTTGTGGCTAAATTAGTGTTTAAGCTAAATTAGCAGAGAATCTAACTTTGGAGGTAGATGACCAAGACTCCGACGGAAATCCAAGAAGAAATTCCACCAGAATTAGAAGAAATCGTATCGGGTTTTGAACGATTGTCACTTATGCCTGCACCCCGGCCACAATTAATCAAGGCTTTGTGATATATGAAATGGGAGGAGGGGTTTGTTTGAGCCCTGAACCTATCTTCCATATGCCTAAGGCTTTCTAGTAGATAAAAATAGGGATTAATTCTAATTTGACCAACTAGATGTGCAAGGAAGTAGAAGTGGTAGAGGTTTACCTAATTGAATCTCCCTTCGTAGGTGAAGTATTGTTGATAGAGGTGAAGAGGGACGTGCCATTTGTCCTATGACCATTCCATCTAAATTTCGGCCCTCCAGCTTTAACCCTTGAACTCCTCTTTGAAAAATAAAGGGACATTGATGCCTACCAACACGTGACTGTCAAAATCACTTTTTCCATATGCTGGTAAGGTTGTGGCCTCAACAATGGACTGCTTTGTAACTGAAAAGGACAGACCTCCAACCTCCACGTGATTTCCATCAAACCCCTGAGCAAAAGACCGAGCCACTGCATCGTGGTAGTCGGTATTACAATGGAAAAACTCACTCCAATCGGCTCGTTGAAATAGTTGTTGGATATTGGGGTATATGTCCAGCGAATTTGGTGCTTTGGGCTCAGAACGATTTTCTTTATCTCCTTTTCCCATTGCGCTGTGTGGTCTTCTCGGGATTCGATCTTGAATCCCTGTAGTAAAACAGGTTCAATGTTAAGTGTGATTAACTCTGAATTGAAAACAAAATTCACTGACGGGACATGATAAAATATCTTGATATGCGGAACCGAATATTACAAGCTATGCAAGTGAATGATTACAGAGTTGAGGCGATGATTACAAATGAGGTTCGTATCATATGGTAAAATCATTACAATGACATTCACTCATAGCGACGGAGCAAACTTATTAACCAGTAATTTTTACCCCTTCGAACCAGATAGAGACATGTTTTAATGATATTGCTTGCGTTGACGTGGTCAACATAATCACAACCTTTTAAATTTTAAATTTTGTTTTTGCCACTGACAGTTAGCCTGTGAGTCAAAATGGAATTGTTGATGAGCCCATTGTCAGCGAATTTCTTCAGCAGACTATATATTAGATCTCTAAAACGTTGAAGGCCCCGTTATTAGTAATTTTCTTGTTTATTACATTAAAAGTGTTGACACTAAAACTGTCAATTTTTTTTGAAAAAACCTTTAAAAACAAAGTTTATTGTGATAATTGAATATAAAGGTTTCAAGGTGACATTTTTGGATGGGAAGGTACGTGTTTGGAAAAGGAACCCGAAAGATGCATTCACACTTGGATTTAGGGTTGAAGGTCTCTATCACGTTCAAGGAAGTCCTTTGGGAGCTATGACTTGCGATACTTCTCTTCAATCTGAATTATGGCATCGAAGATTCACTTACCTTCATTACAAAGACCTACCTGATGTAAGGAAGATGGTCACAGGTATGCCTGAATTCAACATAGATCATGAAGGAGTTTATCAGGGTTGTGTAGCTAGAAAACATACAAGGGGACCATTCCCTTCAAGTGAAAGTCAAAATACCGAATTGGTCCATTTTGATCTATTAAGTATGTTGCACGTAACATCTTTAGGAGGATACTTGTACTATGCAATTTTTTTGGATGATTTCTCTTACAAAACATGGATCTATTTCTTGAAGAAGAAGGATGAAGTGTTCAAATGGTTCCGCTCTTTCAAAGCCTTGGTTGAGAATCAAACAAGGAAGAAGATCAAAATATTGAGGATCGATAATGGAATCGAATATGAGTCAAATGAATTTAATGACTATTGTAGAGAAGATGGCCTTAAGAGGGAGACCACTACTGCATATACTCTTGAGCAAAATGGAGTTGCCGAAAGGAAGAATCAAACTATCATAAAAACCACCCATGCCATGCTTCATGACCAAGGCCTACCAAAGTTCTTATGAGGAGAAGCTACCAACACTGTTGTATATGTTCAAAATAGGTGCCCACATCAAGCATTGGACTTCAAGACACCCAAAGAATTTTTCATCGATAAGAAACCTGATGTTTCTCATTTTAGAAATTTTGGTTGTCCCGTATATTTTCATGTGCCAAACGAGAAAAGAAACAAGCTAGATGCATCTGGGAAGAAAGGAACTTTTGTGGGCTACACTGAAACTTCAAAGGCATATAGAATCTATGTGCCTAGTCAAAGAGAAGAGAAAATAAGTCATGATGTCACATTCGATGAAGATTCTACCCTTAGGAAAGTCAAAGATCTTCCTATACCTAGGAAGGACAATGACGATGATGTAGGAAAGAAGGATGAACCTCTGACTGATGAGTAGATTCCTGACGTTGAAAGCTCGATGGATCGCATTGATCGACCCCTTGGTGAGCCCTCTACTTCAAGGAAAAGACCTTTGTGGCTCAAAGATACTCTTGAAGATGCTGAGAGACATGTTGCACCAAGGGGGACATTTTGTGAAAGCAAGAAGCCAAACAGGTACCAAGGGTACTTAGTTGTTATGAGTACCATAGTTCAATCTGAGCCATGTACATTCGAAGAAGTCGTGAAGCACCAAGTTTGGAAGGATGCGATGAACAGGGAATATGAGTCGATCATGAAGAATGATGTCTGGGATGTGGTTCCTAGACCCTAGGACAAGTCAGTGGTCACTTCAAGATGTCTTTACAAAATCAAACATGCAACTGATGGGAGTGCTAAAAAGTTCAAGGCCAAGTTCATTTCTCAAGACTTCTCTCAAAAGGAAGGAATACATTATGATGCGATATTTTCACCAGTTGCCCGATATACCACTATCTGTTCGACTATAGCTCTTGTTGCATCTCAAGATTGGAGCCTACACCAAATGGATGTCAAAATTGCTTTCTTGCATGGCTCACTTAAGGAGGAAGTTTATGTAGAACAACCTAAGGGGTTCAAAGTTCAATATCGTAAGACACATGTATGCAGGTTGAAGAAATCCCTCCATGGGTTGAAGCAAGCCCCTAGGACTTGGTATGAGAGTATAGATAGCTGCCTTATGAAGCTGGGTATTACAAGGAGTGAAGCTGACCCAAACTTATACTTCAAGGTTGAAAATGACAGGATTCTCATTCTGGTCCTTTATGTGGATGATCTCTTTTTGATAGCTGATGACCCTCTCATTTATCATTGCAAGAGGGAGTTTCTTCTAAATTCGAGATGAAGGACCCAGGAGTGATGCATTACTTCATAGGGCTGGAGGTATGGCAAAAGGCAGGTGATATTTTCCTTTCTCAAGGAAAATACATTGTGAAGTTGCTTGAGAGATGTGGAATGGTGGATTGCAAGTCTGTGTCTACTCCGATGGAACTCAACTTCAAGAAGCTGTGGATGTGTTGCTAGGCCCGAATTAGCGAACCCTTTCGAATATAGAAAACTTGTGGGTGGCCTGATGTTCTTGGTAAACTCCCATCTTGACATATGCTTCGCTGTGAACACATTGAGTCAATTTATGGTCGAGCCTCATCACATACATTGGATTGCTGCTAAGAATCTCTTGAGATATCTCTAGGGTGCAATCCATTATAAACTAAGATACACTGTCGGGAATTTGGGGTTGCATGGATATACATATGCTGACTGGGTTGGTAGTGTGGTGGATCATAAGAGCAAGTTTGGATGTTGCTTCTTATTGGGATATGCTTCAATATCTTGGATGAGCAGGAAGCAAAAATCAATTGCTTTAAGCACTGTCGAGGCCAAATACATTTCAGCTAGTATTGGCTTGTTGTGAAGTTGTTTAGTTTAGGAGGCTCTTCAATGAGCTATTTAAGCACGTGTTGGATACCATTGTGATCTTATGTGACAACTAGAGTGGGATTCGCCTTTCAGAGAATCATGTGTTCCATGACTGCTCCAAGCACATTGATATTAGGTACCATTTTATCTAGGACATAGTACAATGGGGAGCAATAAGGCCCCAACACATTAGGATGGATGAACAAATCACATATATTCTCACAAACACTTTGGGGAAGGTCAAATTATTAACTTTTCGAGAGAGCCTTGGAGTCGTGGGAAGACCCTCCTTTGAGGGTCTCGCATGAGTTGGGCATTGAGATCTGGGAGCTCTCGGGAGCTTGTGGTACTTCTTGGAGCTGTTGTACCTTAAGAAACCAATTTCCTGGTTGTGTAGAAATTGTTCTTAAGACATTAATGTTTATAGTTATTGTCACTTGTTTGTCACTTAATTGTATGTTGTGTTCTCAAATGAAGGACCTAGGAGACTTGGTTTTTAACCTTGAATACTTAGGTGACAAGAAAATATCATAATGCCATTTGATTGTAGAATATAAATGATGAATGAAGAAAGCTTGAATAAGTCATAGACGATATGTTGTTTTACACAGGATCTACTATCTGTGACACTTAGAAAAGTTATAGATAATATGTTGTCTTACACAAAAACTACTATCTATAACTTAGAAGAATTGCAGAGGTGTGAACTTCAAGTATAGGAGCGCTCTTTTAAGGGATTTTAACTGCATTTACATAAGCAAATAAAGGCCTGCAACTTCATTACCATACTTAAAGGAAGAAAACATAAGATGACACATAACAGAGAAGTCACAAAATCATACCCAACAATGTATGGAAACTTCTGATTCTTTCATTAACCAATAGTTGTATCAGGAATTCATTGGCCTAGTATCTAGGTTCTCCAAAATTCGAACCCCTTCTTTCTAAATTTTCCTCTTTTTATACATTATGAGACAGTTGGTAATCACCAAAACTGTCAAACTACTTAACTATTTTCCTAACTGTCTAAAGTAAAAATTATTACAGAATATTACACAGAGGGTAAAAGACACCTCATTCTAAAGAACATAAAATAATAGGAAGTAATGGAAATGAGAAGATGATGGTCATTCATTGTTTGAATTTGTATCTTGAGCCTTAATGGAGCAGTGGATGAAGGGCAGAAGACTTTGGGAGCACTGCGGGGGGTGAAGAATGTATGGGAGCCTCAACGAGGTTGAACCCCCGCGGTGATTTCTAGCCACACATTTCGGTCAACCGTGCTAACGTCACGGTCAACTGCGGGGGTCGAGCTTTGACTAACCTTCGTGCTCATTGCTTCCCCGTAGTGCACCTTAAAGTACTTATCAAACTATCACTTGATCGCGCTTCATGAACTTGTATGACATTTAAACGATGGTTTGGGCCCATGGAAATTTAAAGAATTAACACTCTGATTCATAAAACCTATCGCGTCTTCCTTTTCAACGCACCTTTGACTCCCTTACAGACCCGATAGGACACAAAATTGTATTTAATGATTTATCGAGTCTGATTAAAGACAAAACCTGATGATTTGCCGACCCGATATCCGGACATGATAGGAAATACAAACTGAATTTGATGATTTATCTTAAAAGAGGAAACTTCATCACTTTCTGACCCGATATTCTGACCCGATATCCGACCCGATATCTGTCGGATCCCATTTCTTTTGATGGACGGCTGAGATTGGTCCGGACTTCAGCAAATTTAAACTGTGTTTGATACACCGTCACATCCGATCTCTGAAATAAACCCATTCTGGTTAACTTATGCGATTACCATTGGATCTGTGGCTTGTTGATCAGGCGGCGCAGATCTTCTCGCGGGTTTGTCACTTTTAAAGCCATTGAAAATATAAAATCAACCATTTCTTTCATATTTTTTTTATTTTTCTTCCATTTTATAATAAAACCAAAAAAAAACTTAAATAATAATGGACAATGGATGCTACAACATCTGGCTCCACCTGGGGATAATGTTTTTGCCACAGAAGCACTAAGAACCACAGATCAATGCCTTCACCTCAGACATGGAGTCATATATTTCTTAATCAATTTAAATTCTATGGCATTTGTACACTGATTTCACTCTGGTATCTACAATGATAAGATGCTTATGCTTCAGAACTGGAAGTAATGCTTGAGGTACTGCCCATTGACAGGCAGCTGTAGAGTTTCACCATCAAGATTCTCAAGAAGGAAAGTGTTATTGGACCTTGCTTCAATAATTCTAAAGGGGCCATACCAGAGAGGATCAAATTTCCCATGCTTACCCTTATCTTATCTTCTAGTATCCCATCTTAATACTAGGGCTGCAACTTTAAAGTCAATCTCCTTGGCTTTTCTATCAAAAATACTTTTCATCTTTGATTGATACATAATCAAGTTGTCTCTTACCTTGTCATTGTTCTCACTTAGCTCCACTCCTTTATTCATTCTTCTTATCAAAGCATTGGGTTCTTCTTTCGCCTCCTGAACCATTGCAATCACAAGATTCATAAGTTGACTTGGGAATAGAGCCTGAGTTCCATATACTAATTGAAAAGGTGATTTTCCTGTAGATCTTCTTGTAGTCACTCTAGCAGCCCATAGAGCAAATTTTAACTTAGAATCCTAGTGTTGTTGGTTCTCTGCAATAGTTTTCTTAAGGATCTTCATCAAAGTTTTGTTAGTGGATTCAGCTAATCCATTTCCCTGCAGATGATAAGCTATTGAATGGGACAAAATAAGATTATGCTTTTGACAAAAAGCAATAAACTTACTTGAATTGAAGACTTGAGCATTATCTGTTATGATTTTGATGGGGCATCCAAATCTATTGAAAAATATTCTCCTCTAAAAACTTCATCACCACCTGATCATTTGCCCTCTTGGTAGGTATAGCTTCTACCCACTTGGTGAAGTAATCAGTAGTTGTGAGAACCCACTTGTGTTGTCCACTTGAAGGTGGGTTAATCTCTCCAACAAAGTCCAATCCCCATTGTCTGAATGGTTCCTCTATGAAGACTGGGATCAAAGGCAAGGGAGCTAACCTCTTCTTCTCAGCAAAAAGCTGACACTTCTGATAGCTTCTGACAAACTTATATGTATCACCAAATAAAGTAGGCCAATAAAATCCTGTTTGAAGGATTTTATGTGCAGTAACTTTCCAACTATAATGTCCTCCACATAACCCCTCATGATGATCTTTGATTGCCTCTGTAAACTCATACTTTGTTAAACATAGCAACAAAATTCCTACAGGATCCTTCCAGTATAATCTTCCTTCCACAATCACATATGGTTGTGATTTGATCTTTAATGCTCTATACTTTGTTCTATCCAAGGATTGGGGATAGGAGAGAAAACACAAATAATGGATTATATGCTTGTACCATTCTGAACATAAAAATTTATACCTGATCTTCATACCTAGATCTGGCTTTTCTTCATTTCCTTCAGTTGTTCCTTCATCCACAGGTGTCAGCAAGTTAATTCCCAAAGCCTGGAAGTTCAACTCTGTCAACATTTTTGTCAATCCTTGCCCTTTCACCAACTTTGTGGGTTTTATGTCCAAGTCATACTCTTGGATCTTGGCTATCCATTTTCCTCTTTTTCCTTCTACATCTCCCTGTACTAATACATCTTTTACTGCAGCATTTGGCACATAAGCAATGATCTGTGACTGTAGCACATATGTTCTAAAGGCTTTTAGGGCTTTTACCAAAGCATACACCTGCTTTTCAAGAATATTATAATTTAGCTCAACATCCTTGAGAATATTGCTAAAGAATGCAACAAGCTACTCCTTCTCTTCATCATTCTTCTACAGCAAGACAACAGCTATTGAATTTGGTGATGCGAATGAAAAAACTTGGAAAGGCTTTTGATAATCAGGGCTGATTAGGACTGGAGCTGCCTGCAATGCTTCTTTAATCCTGGAAAACGATTCTCTAGCTTCCCTTGTCCAAGGCACTTCATTCTCCTTGTTCAGCGTATTATTAATTTCTTTTACAATCTCTGCATAATTGGACATAAATCTCCTTAAGAAGTTTATTTTTCCCAGAAACTTTTGAATATCCTTTTTACTCCTAGGCAATGGTATTTTTTGCACAACTTGTACTCTTGCTGGATTTATCTTCACTCCATCTCTAGAAACAATGTGCCCCAATAGTTTGTCCTCTTCCAGAGCAAAAATGGATTTCTTGGGATTTAAAGAAAGCCCAAATCTCCTAAATTTTTCAAAATTCTTTTTCAGATGGTCCAGACGTTCTTCATCAGACTTTGAGAAAACAGTAATATCATCCAAATATATTACTACAAACTTATCTCCCACAAAAGTAATGTCCATAGCCCTCTGAAATGTAGCACTTGTGTTCATCAATCCAAAAGGCTTCCTGGCCTACATAAAGGTCCCCCAGGAAGTTGTGAATGTTGTATTCTTCTAATCTTCTCTATCCAAGCCACCTGGTTATACCTAGAGAATCCATCCAGCATTGATATTCTAAAATATCTTGTTACCTCCTGCAGCACATGATCCATTTTAGGCAATGGATAATTATCTTTTGAGGAAGCCCTGTTGATATTTATGAAGTCCACACATAACCTTATCTCTCCATTTTTCTTTCTTACAGACACTAAATTAGCCACCCAATCAGAGTACCTGAGTGGAACTATTATTTTGGCATCAAGCAACTTTTTGACCTCTTTTTCAATTCATGGTAAAAGTAGAGGATTTATCTGTCTAAGCTTCTGTTTAAAGGGTTTAATTCCCTCCTTCAAGGGGATCTTGTGTTGAATAATATTTACATCGTATGTTTTGAGATCCTCAGAGGACCATGCAAAGACATCAACATAGTCCTTGAAAAGTTTAATATATCTTTCCTGATAATTAGGTGAAACTCCACTGAATAATTTGACTAGCCTTGGTTCCTCCCGAGTTCCAATGTTATGATCCCGAACGTGTTCATCTTGTGAAAATTTTCCTAAGTTAACAGCCACATAATTGGGGTTGAAAAGCCTCTCAAGAGGGACAAGTCCCTTTGGCAGAATATTATCTTTCAATTGAAAACTTTTTGATTAGCTATTGAATCTTTTAAACCACTAACCTCTGCAACTTCTGCTATTTCATCTTCATCCTGATCAATTTCTCGGCAAGATAGTAAAGTGTTGCTGGCTCTCGAACTGCTTATGGGGAAGCTGGGATTCGGTCAATTAGCTCAGATGCTGGTGGTTCCTTTGCTTCTAATGCTAGGCGGGGGATTCACTTACGTAACGTAAAGACCGCTTACCTTGAAACATTAAGTCCAACCGAGGCAGCTTCCACCAACCCAGCTCCAGCCAGAAGTGAAGCGAGAATACCCAGTACAGCCGCCCTGAAACTCTTCAACCATAGTCAAAAATTCTTTAATCTATTGATCATCTTCAAAAACCTACCAATATTTAACATTATCAGGAATAGAAGGTATGTGCTTATTTCTACCTCATATCTTAGTCTTGGATTAATAGGAGGCTTGAAAGTACTAGTAGCCACAACTAATGAATCCGCTAATCTATTCCCATCCCTTGGAATAAATTGAATGTTAAAAGCTTCGAAAAATTTCTCAACCAAATCCCATACTTCATTTCTGTATGCCCTAAGCCTAGGGTGTTTTGTCTGACAATGATTTTTTATTTGTTTTATAATCAGCTCCGAATCTCCAAAAGCAGAAATTGACTTAATTCCCATCTGTTTAGTTGTTTGCAGAGCAATAATCAAGGACTCATATTCCACCACATTGTTTGTTGCTTCGAACTCCAATTTAAAGGAAAAAGGAAACATATTACCTCCAGGTGCAATTAGAAGGAAACCAGCACCTGTTCCTTCCTTGGAATAAGTTCCATCAAAGAATAATTTCCACACTCCTTTAGTTTGCAACTCTGTAATTACATTCGTTGAAGCAAGCTGCTTCTGATTATCTTCAGCCAACTCTACGTTATCATGCAACATGAAGCAAGCAAAGTCATCTTTCTCCTAGCTATATACAGGTGAATTACTTGCTCCATTTTTGTAATTGTTTTTACAAATCTAGTTTCTCTGTACAATCTCCTCTCTTCCCCACCAAAAGTCGGTATAACAGCATATGTAAAACCTAGTTTCAGAACACCACCCAATTTAGCCCCCCATGACCTAGATAGTAGCATTCCAAATCTAGCAGGTATATCTGCTACTACTACATCCATTACCATGCTCCTAGCTAGGATTTCGGCTAGTGACACTACCAGATCCTTAATGACCCCCAGACACTTGACTTTGTTTGAATCAAAAGAGTACAGGTCTTTATAAGGTTTAGTAACTTGTAGATTTAGTTGCTTCATCACTGACAATGGCATAAGGTTGTGTGAAGCTCTTGAATCAAACATACAATTATGCAGGAGGAAATCATGGATCACTGAGGAAATATAAAAAGGAGGTGTTGAAGGATCTACTTCCTCTACATGTGGACCAAAAACCACTACTAGTTTATCTTCCTGCAAATTTACAATGTCATTTATATTCACATTTTATTTTAAACTAATAAACTCAACAATATCCCTCTAATAAAATGGTGTTTTTGCTAATTCTGTAAAGGGAACTTGAATTCTAACCTTTTCCAACTCTTTAGTAAGACTAAACAAATGACCCTATTTAGCATTATTTTCATTTTCATCTTCTCCTTTCTTCATGAGTAAAATTACTTGGGGAATTGAAACAAGTTTCTCCAAAGGAATTTTTCCACTTTGGTCTTGAGAAGACTCACCTTGAAGTATTTGTGTCTTGCCATTTGCATTATGTTGTTGCTTTCCTTTATTTACTTGTTTTGTAGGCTGAGATTCTTGTGGAGTCACCTTTGGTGAGGAAGCTGGAACTTGTTGCTCACTTTCATTTTCTTGACTTCTTAACCTTTTCCTTCATCTCAAGTCATATTTCTTATGTAGTTCTGCCTGCATAAAATCAGATAATTTCTTCCAATATTCATCAAATTTATTTTCATCATAAATGGCATCTGTTTTGGCATATTCATACGCTTCTCCTTCAACACCAAGTTCATCTTCATCTACTGCATATAATGTATAAATTTTATCTTCATGGTACCTAGGGTGCTCAAGCACTTCACTAGGATCTGCCTCTATATACAATGGTGCTTGAGTCTGATCTTTCTCTTTCCTCTCCTTTTGCAAGATTTGCAAAGGTTGTCTTTTGTATTGGGGATTAAAGTTCTTATTATATTGTGTTTGCCTATGAGAATTATTATTTTCCAACTCTAACTTATTCAATTTATCTGACAAAGTCTTAATTAGATTACTCATATCCTCTAATGTTTGACTTTGAGAGGATTCTATCTTTGCCTTTCCCTTGTCTTGGATAGGCTGTGTCTCTGGTGCTTTGCCTGCAGCCACCAAATTTGCTTCTATTTGTAATGCATCTGTTTGGATCTAATCAAGGGTTGGGGATCTTCTTTCCCTTAATATGAATCCAAAATTTGACTCAAAATCCCCTACAAAATTTATTTTTGCACCAGCAGGAGGGGGCTTAATCTCCACTGGAAGACTATTGTACCATTTATTAAATCTTCTAACAAATTCAACTACAGTTTCATCAAATTTCTTCTTTATAGCATTAAACTCTATTAGTGAATACCCATGGTCTCTTTTTTCTCCCCATCTCTGGGTGAATAGGCATTCCATCTCTTCCCAAGAAGGAATAGAGTTATTAGGAAGCCCTTTAAACCATTTTCTTGCTTCTCCATCCAAGGATTGAACAAAAAATCTTAGAACAACATCCTTCAACATTTAGGTTTTCTGCAAAATTACAAAATACTGATATATGATTCTCTATTGTTTGTTCATCTTCCCTTGTAAAACGAGGAAGCATGTTGAGGTATTCTTGTGGCATTTGATTCAACGGTTGTGGCAGTTGAAGAGGTGTATATCTATTCATCAAGAATGCACGCGTTGCCATGTTTGCTCCCAAATTTATTGAACCTTTATTACCAACAGATGTGGAACCTAACTGAGGGTTAAATGGAGTGTGCAGAGGTGGTAATGCAGTTATAGCTTCAGGTTGAAAAATTATAGCAGATAATGGAAAATTAACAGACTCTAAATACTGCTCTTGACAGTTGGGTTCTTGAAATGAAGATGATGAAAAAAATGACTCTTGATCAAATGAATGTTTGGGTGAGTTGTTGTCTGATGCAGACAGTGTACGAATCGGTGTAAGTGGGGTTTTAGACCTTCCAACCTTCTTAGAAACTAGCCTTTCAGGATCTGAAAGGGCTTGAACCTTCTGTTGTGAGGTGTCTGATCTTGTATGGGGCCTTCTTGGAGCCAGGGTTATTGCTTTTATCCAAAACAAGCAAAATTTTCGTCCTCACTGAATAACTAGAGGAAACTATTGAAAACCTAAGGAAAAGTGTTCTTGTCTTCTCTCCCCAGCAGCGGCACCAATTAATGTTGTACCTTAAGAAACCAATTTTCTAGTTGTGTAGAAATTGTGCTGAAGACATTAATGTTTATAGTTATTATCACTTGTTTGTCAGTTAATTGTATGTTGTGCTCTCAAATGAAGGACCTGGGACACTTGGTTTTTAACCCTCGATACTCAGGTGACAAGAAAATATCAGAATGCCATTTGATTTTCCCGTCTGCAATAGATCTCGTCTTCGGATCTATCTCAATTATTTTCGGCAATAGATCTCTGCGGCTCTTCGGTTCTTCGGCAATAGATCTCTGCGGCTCTTCGGCAACGAACTCGTCGGTTCTTCGGCAATAGATCTCGTCTGCGGTTCTTCGGCAATAGATCTCGGTTCTACCGATCTATCTCCCGTAGATATCATCTGCGGTTTCGTCTGCGGTTCTACAGTGATCATGAATTGAATCTGTAGTATAGATCTGGTGCAGATCTATAGATCTGGGCCTCCTCGCATTTACAGTTTATTTCACGGCTATGTTTTAGATCTAGGCGGCTAATTTCTGCGGTCAGATCTAGATCTAATCTTATCTTCTGTCTTATTTGTCTGTGGCTGGGTTCTACGAGCAAGTAAAATATGGCTCCGAGCTTCGCAAAAATAACTGGTGGCTCATCCGCCTCTGAAGGGCAATCTCCTGCCCATATCGTGAGTGAAGCCCCAACTCCCACTATCCAAGTGGTCCAGGACTCACTCGATGAAGCTTTGAAGTTCTCCGAAAGTGCCCTAATTTGCCGGTTCAATGGTTTTTGGCCGCGGCTGATAGCACTCCACAATTGGATCTCGGAGGTATGGAAGCCTATCATTTCTGATGAAATTAATATCTACCCCTGTGCTAGAGGTTTCTTTATAGTAGATTTCGAAAACCCTGAAAGTAGACAATGTATTCTAGATTCCGGCCCTTGGTTTTGGGAAAAATCAGGCCTATTCATGAAGCCATGGAACCCATCATTCGATCCCTCTACAGCAGTGATAACCTCAGCACCAGTTTGGGTGAGATTGCCAAGCCTACCCTTGCATCTTTGGAATCTCTCCTCGCTAAAAGCCATCGGAAATGCAATTGGGAAATTTTACTGCAGGTGCCCAGAAACAGAGGAATATGCCAGAACCACGTATGCACGCATCTGTGTGGAAATGGATTTCAGCGACGGATTCCCAGCTGAAATAAACCTAACAAGTAAAGACTATGTGTGGAACCAGAAGCTTGATTATGAAAGTGTCCTCTTCAGATGTCGATCGTGCTTTGAGACGGGGCATCTAGCCAAAAATTGCCCAAAAGCCTCTGAAAAAAATTTTGCTAGAAAAAACCACCACAGATCTACATGGTGGGAAGGAGCACAAAAAGAACACTACACTGTCATCAAAGAAGAAGAATATTCTAGAGAAAATGAGTCACAAGAAATCAAGGAAGAAGGAAACAACTCTCAAAACAAGCAAGGAGAAAGCCCGCCCCAACAAATCAACAGTTATGAGGATTTGAATACCGCGGAAAATAAATCTTCATTTAATAGCAAAGCAGATCTCCTAAACCAAACTTCTTCTCCGACTATTTTCAAAAGAACGAACACATTAGATCGCGAAGCTAAGACACCAATGTCCCAAGAACCAGAAGAGATGAAGGAGATGCAAGACAAAGGAAGTTGGAAGACCGTAGAGAAAAGAAAGAAAGCTACAACACCAATCTCGCCAAGAAAGACGAGGAGCCAGACAAGTAAAAATTAAGAAAATTGTAGGTCTGATAGACCAATTTGGTCTCAGTGGACGTTAACCATCATCATCATCATCATCATCATAAATGATGAATGAAGAAAGCTTGAATAAGTCCTCGACGATATGCTGTTTTACACATGATCTACTATCTGTGACACTTGGAAAAGTTATAGATAATATGTTGTCTTACACAAAAACTATTATTTGTAACTTAGAAGAATTACAAAGGTGTGAACTTCAAGTATAGGAGCGCTCTTTTAAGGGATTTTAACTTCATTTACATAAGCAAATAAAGACCTACAACTTCGTTACCATACTTAAAGGAAGAAAACACAAGATGACACATAACGGAGAAGTCACAAAATCATACCCAACAATGTATGGAAAACTTCAGATTCTTTCATTAACCAACAGTTGTATCAGGAATTCACTGGCCTAGTATTTAGGTTCTCCAAAATTCGAACCCATTCTTTTTAAATTTTCCTCTTTTTATACATTATGAGATAGTTGGTAATCACCAAAATTGTCAAACTACTTAACTATTTTCCTAACTGTCTAAAGTAAAAATTATTACAGAATATTACACAGAGGGTAAGAGACACCTCATTCTAAAGAACATAAAATAATAGGAAGTAACGAAAATGAGAAGATGATGGTCGTTTGTTGTTCAAATATGTATCTTGAGCCTTAATGGAGCAGTGGATGAAGGGCGGAAGGCTTTAGGAGCACTGCGGGGGGTGAAGAATGTATGGGAGCCTCAATGAGATTGAACCCCCGCGGTGATTTCTGGCCGCACATTTCGGTCAACCATGCTAATTTCATGGTCAACTGCGGGGTTCAAGCTTTGACTAACCTTCGTGCTCATTTCTTCCCTGTAGCACACCTTAAAATACTTATCAAAATATTGCTTGATCGCGCTTCATGAACCTGTATGACATTTAAACGATGGGTCGGACCCACGAAACTTTAAAGAATTAACACTCTAATTCATAAAACATGTCGTGTTTGCCTTTTCAACGCACCTTTGACTCCCTTATGGACCCGATAGGACACAAAATTGTATTTAATGATTTATCGGGTCCGATTAAAGATGGAACCCGGTGATTTTCCGACCCAATATCCGGACTTGATAGGAAATAAAAACTGAATTTTATGATTTATCGGGTCCAATTAAAAGAGGGAACTTGATCACTTTCTGACCTGATATTTCGTCCCGATATCTGACCCGATATCCATCAGATCCCATTTATTTCGATGGACGGCTGAGATTGGCTCAGACTTCAACAAATTTAAACTGTGTTTGATACATCATCGCATCCGATCTCAGAAATAAACCCATTCTCGTTAACTTATGCGATTACCGTTAGATCTGTGGCTTGTTGATCAGACGGCCCAGATCTTCTTGCGGGTTTGTCACTTTCAAAGCCATTGAAAATATAAAATCAACCATTTATTTCATATATTTTTTTATTTTTCTTCCATTTTATAATAAAGCCAAAATAAAACTTAAATAACAATGGACAGTGGATGCTACAATAGGAGCTATGAAAAACCATAGGGTGAGTGGTTTACCTTCCCCTAGTGGTGCACTATGTACAGGGTGAGTTGTTCACCTTCCCCTAGTGGTGCACTATGTAGAGGGTGAGTGGTTCACCTTCCCTTGTGATGCCCCATGATGGTTGACATGTGTGTAGGCTGAGTGGTCCACCTTCCCCTATGATTGACATATGCATATGATGTGTGGTTCACCTTCTCCTATGGCACATGAGCAGGATGAGTGGTTCACCTTCTCCTGTTGATGCCCCAACATACATCCTACCCATGGAGTTTGGGACTCATGGGAAGTACCTCTCATCTGGCCAATGAGTTGAGAAAAGTGGTTAGGGACCATAGCTCTACCGATGCACGCATCGTGTATTGTTGTACTCCCTATGACTAGGAGGCATGGTTTTCAACAACTTGATCTAGGATCATTTGAGGTTCTACCTCTGGACTGACTTTTGTCAGTGGAGAGTGGTATGGTCTTGTGACTCACTCTCGATCACTTCTTCTTCATTATTAATTCATGGTTCAATAGAGCAGAGCAGAGATGACAAATATGGTACATGACAACAAGATGCCATGATGATGACAGATGGATTGACAGGCAAAATTATCCCTAGTTAAGAGGGAGTGTTAAAATTGGGAACTAGGGCCAAATTCTGCCCTATGACAACTTATATGATGGAGATGATTATTACATTGGATTCCTCTTTTCGAGAGGTCCAAGATTGATATAAATATCATCTCATTCGGACAAGCATAAGTGTGTCTTTGAATTTATTCTCTCACATGTACAAATTGTTCAGGTCGGCCTCAGCTTAATGTAGGCTCAAGAAGCCCAATGGATGTGTCTCTTCGCCCACAACAAAGTGTATAAATAGAAGAGACCTCACACCTCATTTTGACATCATTCACTTACACATCATTCTCTCTCTTCATTAGATTGGTTGGTACAACTTTGACATCTTCTCTTTCTCTCTCACATGCGACTAGGAGGAAAAAAAATTTGGGCTAAAGCAAAACCAAAATTTCAGACTGTTGACCAGCATTGAATGAGATTGTTTTGACTTAATTTGATTGCAGTTTTAAGGGCATAATTTCAATTTCTTGAGGCCGCATTGATTGGCACGAAAATTGAGAAGTTTGGGGTTGTTTGACTTGCATTAACCATAGGTCTGACTGTTGTTTGACCGAGTTTGACGAGAGTTTATGGGAATGTTTTGGGTTTAATTTGACCTTTGTTGGAGGCCAACTTGGACTGCCTTTGACCGAGCTTCAAAGGAGGTGTTTTTTTGTTGATTTTACCAGCATTGACTTTCTGGTTAGGGCTAGATTTTGACTGTAATTGACTGTAGAATTTGATATGGCTGATTTGACTTTGTATTGGGTTAGTCTATTTGACTTTTGTACTCTCTCTCTCTCTCTCTGAACCATTGAATAATAAGAAGAAGATTTGATGAAAGGGTTTTCCGCACATTGGGGTTTTTCTCTGGCATCTGCCAAATTTGGTCTTCTCTTGTCTTGGCTTTTCTTATGCATTTGTGTTTATGTTCTATCTACATTTGCTATCAATGTGATTAATGGTTGATGTGATTGACGAAGCTATCAAGTGATCATTTCCTCTAGTTGAAGTCTATAAAACTTTGATTTCAAAAGAAATCATTGTGAGTAAATTGAGTGATGATACATACTTTACATTCCAAGCATCAAACCTCATACTTCTTATAGCTTTGCTAGCGTCTTTATAGATATGTATTTCTAGTCCTCATACCCATCATTAACCATCTCATCATTGTAATGTGCTTTGCATGGAAAACTTATACAACAAAGTCCTTCAAACTATGAATTAAACAATATGCCTTGTTGATATATCTTTTGTCAGTCCTAGTAGCCAGAACAAATCTTCAAAGAGAACTAAGCATGAGGTACATGAGACACTTCAAACTTGTCATTGTTACTAAAGCATCAGCCTAATCCCTTCTCCTACATACAACATCTTCCACAATCTAAGGATTAAAACAAACTTTATTAGACCCTATGCACAAAAGACAACTTTGTTTGCTTTTCGTTAGACAGAGATACTTCAGACTTCCTTTGGCCACTTTCAAAGATTCTCAAGTCTTTGATGCTCGCACTGAGGTCCTTTTTCAGATTTTACTAAGCTTGTGATCTAGCCCTGAGGCTCCTCAACCCTCCTGAGGTTTTTCAACCCATTTCAACCGGCCCTGAGGCTTTCTCCTCCATGGCTTCTCTTTGACCGAAGCTCTGATACCATGTTGATTTTTCAAAGATATTATAATCCAATAATTACTTATGATTTGAAAATATCTCAGGATCGACAAAAGAGTTATGTAGACTTGAAAAGAGTTCAAAAGGAATTCAATGTTGGTGATCAAGTATACTTGGTATGTATGCCAAGCTATCACCCAAATATTGTGGACCTTTTGAGGTGTTAACAAGGATTGGACCAATTTCCTATTAGCTTTCTTTCCCACAAAATATAAAAATACATAATATATTTTATGTATCCTTGTTAAAGAAATATGTACATGATTCAACTCATATAATTGTTTGAAATGTTTTACAGGTAGAACTAGAGGGATAATTCCTAGTAGAACCTTTACATATTCTAGACCAGAGGGTACTCACGCTCCGGAATAGAGACATAACTCAAGTGAAAGTTCAGTGGTAGTGTTTTAGCAAACAAAAGGCAACTTGGGAGTTAGAGGATGTTTTTAAAGAAACATATCCAACTCTATTTTAGAAATTTTGAATGGATTTCAAAGTTTATGAGAAGACACCGAGATGGTCTCAAACTTAAGCAAGGGAGGATGTGATGTCCCCTGACTTGGAGCTTATGTTGTAAATTTGTATATATGGTTAAGTATGGTTGTGCTTTAACTTTAAAGACTTATTTGGAAATAGTTTATCAGTGTAATAAAATTGATAAAGGTTAAATGTTAATTTGTATTCATAATGATGTTAATAAAATAAAATATCTAGAAACTGATGTTGAAGTTACACCTGGCTTAATGAGTTATGGCTACAAGTTAATGAAAAGAAAATAATCTTTGATGAACAATATCAGTGAAAAGACAGTCTTAATTCTTTCTCAGAGTTATTGTGGTACATTTGTATGTGTATTTTTATTTATAACTTAGTACAAAAGGGGGTATGATTCTTTGATAGGAACTCTTTCTTTTGTTATAGGATTTCATGAATGTTAAACTCACTAGTTCTTAGGTATGAATACAGTGAAATGAATTTCATATAACAATTGGAGTTTATTTTCTAGTTGTAATATAAATATTATATCTATTTTTATACATAAGATATGTGATAAGCTAGTTAGTAAATTGGTAATCAGAGTAGAATCTTTGGTAATTCCATAGATGTAAATGTAATTTTTATTGTATGTATAAACTTTACATCTTTAGTATAAAATGGAAGGTCGCTAATAGACCTCAGAATTGGAAAATAGAATAAGAATATGTAAAACCTTATGTGTTTGGACTGTATCTAACTACAAAATATTTGTACTAAATATATATTAGTTAAGCTTTAAAAATTAACTTATATATATTGACCCAATGATTATGACTACAATTCTACAGGTAATAAATGTAAGCTTAGATTGCAGAAATTTCTACAGTAAAACAAATAGTATACCCTATTACTTAGTATAAGGACTTAGTAATATTTATAAATTTCATGAGTATTTAAGAGATCAAATGCTAAGGTAAAGTGCGGGCATTGTGCAAGAAGGCCAACAAGATATGTTCAACTAGAGTTAAGCAAAGAATCCATAACAATAGATATCGTTGTATAAGAAATAGGACAAAAATACATGATGGAATTGATATATATATTTAATTGAAGCACATCATCGTGTTATTAAAAAAAAGAAAAATCTACATATTGTGCAGTAAAGGTCGCTAATAGACCAAAGAATTGGATAATAGAATAAGAATATGTAAAACCTTATGTGTTTGGATTGTATCTAACTATAAAAGATTTGTACTAAATATATAGTAGTTAACCTTTAAAAAATAACTTATATATGTTGACACAACGATTGTAACTACAATTCTACAGGCGAGAAATGTAATCTTAGATTGTAGAAATATCTACATTGAAACAAATAGAATACCCTATTACTTAGTATAAGGACGTAGTAATATTTATAAATCACTTGAGTATTTAAAAGATCAAATATTGAGGTAAAGTGTGTACACTATGCAAGAAGCTCAACAAGAGTTAAACAAGGAATCTAGAACAGTAGATATCATTGTATAAGAAATAAAAGGACACAAATACATGATGGAATTTATATATATTTAACTGAAGAAAATTAACATCAACATGCTATTAACAAAAAGAAAAATATGCATATTGTGCAGTAAAGGTTGATATTGACCTTAACATATTACAATCAATCATAGTTTTGGGTTGAAATACCCTTAAAAAAATACAATACCAGGCATGAAATCCCATGGCTTAAATCCTTCCAAGAAGGAAATGAGAGACTGACAAATTTAGTCCATAAATTAAAAGACAATGAACAAAAAGCCCTAGTGAATTGCCTTGAAAATAGAGTCATGAGCATGTAGAGAAAATAATCTAGGGGTTTCGAGTCATCCGACCTAGAATAAGGAATCTGAACTCTCCATAAGCAACAAGAAAGCTCCAAAGTATTGCGACCAAGGGAAAAGTCTCAGAAATACACCCTGAATATGTTATTACTTATGAAGGAATAAGAACACAAGTATTATTCAAACCCCAAGATATAAGTGAGTTATGTTGGCTTATGAAATATGAACAATATATAAAAGAAGATTTTACCTGGAGAGGTTTCCATAATGGTGCAATTTCCAGAACCCTGTAAATGACAAACAAACTATATTAGGATTCAAAATAAATTGCCTAGCCTTGGTTAAACCTAGAATATAAAAAGGAAAAGAAAACTTGTTACAAAGTAACTATAAACAATGAAAGTTTAGAAACCTATAGAAATTCCCATAATAGAACTGGAGGAGAATGTAAATGCAAAATACACATATAGTTGTATAGGGTTAAAAACCCTAATATGTAATTTAATAATAACCTTATACCAGCCCACATTATATAGAGAAATTAATCATTGTTCGCATATTAATATGCAAATCGCTGAAATCCTACAGTTAAATTCAAAGTAACTAAAGGGAGGAAGTAATATAAAGATGTACCCTGACAGTTAGGGTTTGTATCTTAAAAACCATGGTCATAGAACAATGGGGAAAATAAATAGGAACAACTTTAAGAAAATAATGTGAGGAGGGAACAATTGTATTAATAAGAAATTAGATGAAAATTGAATTCAAACCATTCTTTCAATAAAACTAAGAAAGATAAGAATGAAAGATTCACAATTTTAAACACCAGATTGAACCATAGAAGTGACCATGAAATTTTTAAAAATAATTACCTACAAAGGAAACTAGCATAATTAAACCTTGTTGAAGCAATTCTAAAGAACAACAATAATGAAGAAATTTATAAGAACAACCTTAAAAATTTAACCAATGTGAAGTAGCCAGTGAACTTATCGTTACCTTTCAAAATGGTGAAGTGAACTCTTAAATATTCTTGCATAATAAGTTATAGTTGACATCCCTATTGTTGATTAGTGGTCGTCATTGATTTCAACCCAAGCAGCACCAGGGGCTACCCTGATCTTGCATAGACATTTTGACTTGAAAACTCATATTATTTTGCATCAAATATCTTCTCAATGTATTCTAATCGTTGATATGTTTCCGTTGATATATGGTATGCCTCCCAGTTCATCACAGTTTGAGAGTTATCTGCGTTTGAAGTCAAAAAACCCCCATTAGTGGGCTAAAACTTGAAGGGTTGAAACATCACCTTATTCCCCAACGATTTGCAATATGTGACAAGGATTCTCACCGTAATCTCACCTCGTATAAGTTGAATAAATTGAAAATCCAAAGATAGTAAAACAATCATTGACTTTACCCTTGGGTAGGACCATATGCACTAAGCCAATCATTGACTTCAAAATTTTAGTGGACAAATATTTATAAACATTAGTAATTAATTAAATTAAGGATAATTATGAAAGCATCATCTTAGGAAGCATTTTAAACTAATTATATCCCATCAAAAGTATCCCTCCTACCTTAGAAAATACTATCTCTTCCCATAAGGCGCACGGCCTCCCTTCCTTAGCACACAAGACAAATAAATTTAATATATTAATAAGTTAATTCCTATATGAAACCCTCTCTAATATCTAACAGTCAAATGATAAATATTAATACATAAGTATGTGGTGTCTCCTAAAATCAAGGATCCTCGTCCAATGTTTATATGAAATCATTAAGCTATATATTAGGAGTGTTATAAGCCTTCTAAAACATATACATAATGAAATCTTAACGAAGTATCCAAAGATTCTTAATTTTGTGATCACCCTACGGAGGAAATCAACGCAAAATCTTTACGTAAAGGGTTTGGTTCTTGTTTCGCTTTAACTGCAGGTCATTACAGGTCTAGGGAAGGTCATTACAGGTCTAACTAAGGTCAACACAAGCACAGTTGAGGGTTTCGGTCTTCCATTGAAACTACAATTGAATAAAAAATTAATGCAAGAAGTCAATCTGCTTTAGGGACTTTGATTCGTTGGCATTTTTGGTGCAATCTGGCCATAGTTTTGAGCCATCCTTTGAAGTCTGCACATCATATTTTTTACTGTGGAAAATCTATAGTAGTATCATTGTGGAAAGGTCTGCTATCCTTGTGCCTTCGATGATATAAAATTGCAGCGAACTCTAACGTTGCATCTCGGATCTGCAATTCTTCAGTACCACAAATTGTTGTCTCCATGCCACAATGACATTTCACATAACAATGATATGTCACAGTCGGTCTTTTTATGCCACAATGAGATGGTGATGTTCCACAATCCATCCTTGATGCCACAGTAATGTCTTTCAAACAAGTTCTTGATGCCACGGTGATATGATATATCACAGTCAGTATCTTGGATGCCACAGTGTATTTTTACGTGAAAAAACGGTTCCACAATCAATCTCGAATGCTACGTGATAGGCATGTTTTTCATGTTATGTTGTGTGGATGGTTGTAGGATTGTTCTGTTGTGTTATAATATTAGAACCTCATCAATGTCTAAATCTGTCACTAGTTTAGTGTTTGTGTAGTTTTCCTTTTTTTTTGTCTCTAAGTCTGTGAGTCTAGTCTTAGGTTGATTATAAGTAGAAGTCAAGAACTATCATAAGGGTTGGTTGAGGATATCTCTAGTGCATGTAGTCAACTTTGTATATAGTCTTGCATAGAGTCTAGGTCTATATCAAGAGTGTGGAGTCTAGGTCTTTGCTACTGCAACAAGTCAACTACAATCACAAACAACAAACACATTTCAGGTACGCATTATATTCATTTGATCTTTATTTATTTATTATTATGTGCTTACGTGTGTGTTTGTAGGCATACGTAAGTTAAAGGGTTGTTGTGTTTATTTGTTTTGCTTTAGGATTGTATTTCGTTGGGCAATTTTCATGCAGGTAGAAGAAGACTCAAGGATAGTATCAAGCGAGCATTCAAGCTAAAGTATCAAATCAAGGAAGCATTGCAGTGGTAAATCCTTTGAAGACATGACAACCATCTGTATATTGTGAAGAAGTGTCAAGGCCACAAGTCAACATTGTAAATTTGTAAAAGAGTCATTTGTAAAAGTGTCATCATTGGAAGAGTCATTATTGTAAAAGAGTCAATTTGCCTAGAGTCGAAAAGGAATTGTTGGGAGGTATAGGAGTCTTTGTTGGGATGATGTCATGGTTGGGTTGTAGGTCATAATGTTCGGTCAAAATCATTGTAAATCATATTTTATCGTGGATCATTGTCCCTGGTACGAGAATCCACACTCTTGTCTCACTTCAGTAATTATAGGGTGGTAGGGAGGTGCTAGGCAGGTGCATGAAGTCACCTACAGGTTGGAGCCTGTGAACACTTCAGGGTGGTAGGTTGGTCTAGGGTGTTGGGGCATCCATTCAGTTGATTACGAAAGAAACCAGGGCATTGGGGCATCCTTCCAGTGGGAGCTGGAGAAGAATAATTTTCTAGAATTCTAGGAAGTTGTTGCTTTCATTTCAATTGGGGCTGAAGATTAAAGAATTTATTAGAAAAGCAGTCGGTGGTTTTTGACCCAGAGGGGGTTTTCCACCTAAAATTTTTGTGCCTACTGTGTTATTTTATTTACTGTTATTACTGTATAAACATTAATAATAATTGAAGATTAACTAATGCTCTAAAAATATTTAAAATTGCTAATTGCTAAGGAATACTGAAAGGAGATCATGGAGTATACTAAGAATAGAGTTCCTTTGTTCAATGGAAATAAGTATGCACTTTGGAGTGGAAGAATGTAGGTTCATTTGCTGGCGCAAGGATAGAAGTATGAGAAATCATTGACAACAGCTTCACACCAACCCAAGATGAACAAGGTAAGAAAAATATGGTATATGATGCAAAGGCTAAAGATATTATTATCAGTGGGCTTATCAAATCTGTTTATCTTAAGGTATTGTGTTGCAAAACTGTTAAAGAGGTATGGGGAAAGCTTGAAAATATATATGCAGGTGACTCAAAGGTGAAAGAAGAAAAGCTTCAAATTTTTCAGGACAAAATTTTAGCAACTCAAAATGAGGGAAGATGAAGATATTGTTGCATACTTTCAGTGTGTTGATGAAACAACAAATACATTGGAAGGTTTGGGAGAGCCTGTTGAAACTAAAAATTGTTGTCCAAAAGATCCACAGAACCTTGCCTACAAGATTTAACCCTAAGGTATTTGTCTTGGAAGATAGATCGAATCTGACCTATCTCATCATAGATGAATTGCATGGAATTCTTATGGCGTATGAAATGAGGATTGAAAAAGAGGATGGAACATCTCACTTAGAAATAGCATTTTCCGCATCCAAGAAGAATAGTAAGGAAAAGCAGACTCCGAAAGCAAAAACTTGCAATTGTAAGGATGAGGAAAAGGAAGAAGATGAAGAAGAATTCTTAGATAAAGAATTTTCCTATTTCACGCAGAAAATTAGAATAGGTACGGGAAAATTCAAAGGTAAACTTCCATTAATATGTTTTGATTATGATGAGGTTGGGCATTTTAAAGCCAAATGTCCTCACAAAAATGAGGTTGTTACGAAAGGAAAGAAAAGTCCTAGGAAGTTCAACAAGCAAGGCAAGAAGAAGTTTTTTAAGAAAAGTTTCTTCTCCAAAGAAGCTAGCTCCTCATCCGAAGAAGACAGCTATAACAAAGAAGAATAATTCGAAAGAGTATTGTTTATGGCCAAGCACAATAAGAAAGAGGCACCTGATGAATAAGGAGACGAAGAAGAAGGAATGACTAAGGTTTAATTTCAAAACAAAGTGATTAGGGTTATCAAAGAGCTCAAGGCCGAGAAGAAGCATGTCGACACTCTTGAAGATGAATTAAAGACGGAAAGGGAACAAGTCCTAAAGCTTAAAATCAAGGTTGAAGAATACAAACGAATTGAAGAATCGCTCAGGAACGAATTAAATGAAAGCAACAAGGAAAGAGAAGCATTAGAAGCTGAAATCATTCTTTAGGAAAGGAAGTAAAAAATGGAAAAACTCTTCAAAAATACGCCAACAGATCAAAGACTTTGGACGAATTCATCAACAACCAACGATCATGCAGCGACAAGACTGGTCTTGGTTACAAAGAAAAATTCGAAAAGGAGTCAAGTCCTTCTATGACAACTAAAGAAGATGGATATGAAAAATCTACCAAGCAGGTAGATCTCCTAGCTAGATCGAGAGATCAAGGCTCACAGAAAGAACCTTGGAAGACAATTCCTCGAAGAAGATTTCCTCCCAGGAATCAACCTATGTTTTATGGTCATTGTTATTCATGTGGAAGGTTTGGACATAGAGCTGCAGAATGTATGTTTGGAATGAATATAATTCCAGGAGATCTCTCAGAAACGGATATTCCAGAACTCAGCAGAATATCAACAGATTTGATCATTTGACAGATGACATCGAACGTTACAAATGTAACAATTTTGGACATTTGGCCAAAGATTGCAAACTTGGAAGTTCTTCAAAGGAATTCTTGCAAAATTAAAATGAACAAGTATGGAAAAGGAAGACTGAAATGTGTGCTCTCGCTATCAAGGCTCAAATCAATAGAAAAATATGGTATGTTGACAGTGGTTTCTCAATGCATATGACTGGAGATAGAAATAAGTTTATATCCTTGAAAGAAACAAAGGATGGAACAATGTCTTTTGGAAATGACAGGTCTTCAAACATCATAGGAGTAGGTACGGTCACTCTTGGAAGAAAGGATGCATTAGAAAAGGATGTGTTGTTGGTTGAAAATATGAATCACAATTTGCTCAGTGTTGGGCAGATGTGCGATCAAGGACACACGATATTATTCAACTTGAAGAAATGCAAAATCAGGAAAGGCAAGTTTGGTAAAATTGTGGCTACAACAAGTAGAACTCCAAATGACATATATATTTTGGATGAGGCACCTAAAGAGTGTTTCTTGGAAAAAGGATGGTTATGGCACAAATGAATGGGACATATAAATTGCGACAATTTGGTCAAGAGCGGCAAAAAAGAAGCGGTTAGAAAAATGTCGAAAATCTCAAAACCTACCAATACGATATGTGAATCTTGTCGGCACGGAAAACAGAGAAAAGTTGAGTTCAAGACAAAGGAACATTTTGCGTCACGTCCATTGGAATTAATACATACTGATCTACGTGGCCCTATGAGAAAAAAAGGTTTAGACGGTGAATTATACTTTATGTTAATGATAGATGATTTCACCAGAATGACAATGTCAGTTTCCTGAAGAAAAAGTCAGAGGCATTCGAATGTTTCAAAATCTACAAGGAATTGGTCGAAAATGAAACAGATTTGAAGATCAAATGTCTAATATCAGATAATGGTGGAGAATTCACATCCAAAGCATTTCAGCAATACTGTGACGAACATGGAATAAAAAGGCAATTCTCAACAGCGAGAACACCACAACAGAATGGAGTAGCTGGAAGAAAAAATAGAACCATATAGGAAATGGCTAGAACCATGTTAAAAGGCTCAAACTTAGACGATAAATTCTATGTTCAAGAAATTGATATTGCCGTATTCATTATAAATAAAGGCTTGCTCAGAAACAATTGTAACATGACTTCGTACAAACTATGGAAAGGAAGACCAACTAACGTCAAATACTTCAAAATATTTGGAAGTAAATGCTACATCAAACGAGAATACCAAAAATTGGGCAAGTTCGATTCCCGTGTTGACAAAGGTATTTTCATTGGTTATTCGCACAAAAGAAAGGCTTATAGATGCTGCAATCTAAGGCAAAAACAAATAGTTGAAAGTATAAATGTTACTTTTGATGAATATTGTGTTCTAAAGGATAACAATGAGATCGTCTCGTTAGGAAAATCTGAGGGGCTTGAGGTAGAATCTGTGAAGGATGAAGAAGAAGCTCCAGAACAAGACCAATCAAATAAGGAAACACCAGTCAACCAAGAAGAAATAAGAAATGATCAGCATGATGTACAAGAAGTTTCTCCAAAAGGTCCAAAAGAATGGTATCAAAAGAATCATCCGTCAAATCATATCATCGGCAATATAAATGAAGGAATTGGAACTAGAAGAAGTCGACAGCTTCGTTCATCACAACAAGCCCATCTTGCCCTTGTAGCAACTTTTGAGCCTAGCAATTTTGATGAAGCTAGTCAAAATGAATACTGGGTAGCAACTATGAATGAAGAACTAGATCAAATTGAGAAGAATGATACTTGGGAATTGGTTCCACGACCAAAGGATTAAAATGTTATTAGAACTAAATGGGCCTTCATAAACAAATTGAATGAGGATGGACATGTTACCAGGAATAAAGCAATATTAGTCTGCAAAGGATATGCACAAGTTGAATGAATCGATATTGAAGAAACATTTGCTCTCGTTGCGAGAATGGAAGCTATCAGGATGTTTCTCACTTATGCATGCTCGAGAAAAATCAAGGTCTACCAAATGGATGTTAAGTCAGCCTTTCTAAGTGGTGAATTGGAAGAAGAAGTTTACGTTGAACAACCCGAAGGTTTTCTGCTCACTGACAAAGAAAACTATGCTTGCAGATTAAAGAAGGCACTATATGGTATCAAGCAAGCTCCTAGGGCTTGGTATGATCATCTTGATAGGTATCTACATCAACAAGGATTCAAGAAAGGAAGCGCTGACAACAATCTCTATGTGAAATTGGATCAAGATAACCTAATGATTATCAAGGTATATGTGGATGATATAATCTTTGGAAGCAATGATGACAGATTAAGTAAAGACTTTGCCACAAAAATGCAAAGTGAGTTTGAAATGTCTATGCTTGGCGAGTTGACATACTTTTTGGGGCTTCAAATTTCTCAGCATGATAAAGGAATATTCATATATCAAACCATGTACATCAAGGAAATGCTCAAAAAATTCTAGATGGAAGATTGCAAGCCAGTCCTTACCCCCATGATAACAGTTTACAAGTTAAGCTTAGAAGATTCATCAAAGGATGTGGACCAAAGATTGTATAAATCCATGATTGGTAGTCTCCTATATATGATAGCCTCCTGGCCTGATGTGATGCAGGCAGTTGGACAAGTAGCAAGATTCCAAGCAGCACCAAAAGAATCTCATATTATTGTCGTCAAAAGAATTCTTCGATATCTTAAGGGCACAACAGAATATGGTCTATGGTATCCCAAAGGAAATGATCTAGTTATCCAAGCTTATACATATGCAGATTTGGCAGGAAGTGTTGATGATCGTAAGAGTACCAGTGGAGCAGTATTCTATCTAGGTGGTTGTCTTGTTTTATGGTTAAGTAAAAAGAAGTCTTCAATCTCGTTATCCACAATAGAAGCAGAATATATCACAGCAATAGCTTGTTGTACACAAGTTCTCTAGATGAAGGATTCAAGTTAAGTTTGATGAGCCTATTCCCATATTTTGCGATAACACCAACACCATCAATATCTCCAAGATCCCAGTGATGCATTCCAAAATGAAGCACATTCCGTTTAAATATCATTTCGTTAGAGAGTAGGTTGTCAAAAGGAATATCAAGCTTGAATATGTTGGCACAAAGGAACAAATTGCAGACATCTTTACCAAACCATTACCTTGTGAAGCATTTGAGTATCTTCGCCAAAAGTTTGGGATTCTCCCAATTTTTCATTAGACTCTTTCTCTTATCTACTCGAGTATAAAGGAGGAGGAGTGGAGGTGTGTACAAATCCACAAGATGGCTGTTTGTTAAGGGGATTTACCCTTTACCATTGATGAAAAAGGAGGAGAGAAGGTAGTAGGAAGAGGTGTCATGATCATAGGGGGAGTTCTTGTGTTGCCATCAATGCCAAAGGGGGAAATTGTTGATCAGTGGTTGTCATTGATGTCAACCCAAGCAGCACCAGGGGCTACCCTGATCTTGCATGGGCATTTTGACTTGACAACTCATATTATTTTGCATCAAAGGTCTTCTCGATGGATTCTACTCGTCAAGATGTTTCCATTGATAAATGGTATGCCTCCTAGTTCTTCACAATTTGAGAGTTATCTTCATTTGAAGTCGAAAACCCCCATCAGTGGGCTAAAACCCTATGGATTGAGACATCACCTTATTCCCCAACGATTGTCAATATATGACAAGGATTCTCACCGTAATCTCGCCTCGTATAAGTCGAATAAATTGAAAACCCAAAGATAGTAAACCAATCATTGACTTTACTCTCGGCTAGGACCATATGCACTAAGCCAATCATTGACTTCAAAATTTTATTGGAAAAATATTCATAAGCATTAGTATTTAATTAAATTAAGGGCAATTATGAAAGCATCATCTTAGGAAGCATTTTAAATTAATTATATCCCATAAAAAGTATCCCTCCTACCTTAACAAATACTATCTCTTCCCATAAGGCTCACAGCCTCCCTTCCTTAGCACACAAGACAAATAAATTTAATATTTTAATAAGTTAATTCCTATATGAAACCCTCTCTAATATCTAATGGTCAAATGATAAATATCAATACATAAGTATGTGGTGTCTCCTCAAATCAAGGATCCCCATCCAACGTTTATATGAAATCCTTAAGCTATATATTAAGAGTATTATGAATGTTGGGTTGTGTTATATTCTTTCCACAATTAGCCCACGTAGTTAATGGGGGGGTTAGAAGGGGGGCGGAGGCCCCCCTTCGTTGCGCCGATTGCATAGTGGGGGGAGTCACAGGGGGTTTTAGGGGTGCAGGTAACCCCACTCTATATTACGTTGAGTGGACCTAACTATGGTTTTGTGCATGTTTTTCGCACATGGTTTTGGACGCGATGGTTTTCGGTCCATGGTATTGGATGCTTTGGCATGTATAAATATGTATTGTAACATTGAAAGGAACATAATGAAAAATCAAGCTGGTAGTCCCAGTTTTTGGATCCAGGGGAAAATCTTTGTGTATATGTGTTTTATGTGTTATGCTCTTGCATTGTTTATTTTCTGTGTTTTAGAATTCATATGCAAGTATTTTTTGTACAGTGTTAAAACCTACATTTGGTATCAGAGTTGTTTTGGCTTCAAGGGGAAGCCTTTGTTACTGAGTGGTTTCACTTGGGCCTATGGTAGACCCTGTTCGATGGGAGATCTGTAGGATCGATTCTGGTGGTGAAAGAGGATGGTGAGCAATGGAAAGATAGAGATTGAAAAATTTAATGGTTAGAGTTTTGAGTTATGGAAACTCAAGATGGAGGATCTGTTGGTGGATAAAGATTAGTGGGTCGTAGTAAATCTAGGTACTAAACCAACGAGAGTGTCTGATGAAGAATGGAAGAAGTTGGATCGGAAGGCTAAGAGAACAATATGATTGTGTGTCTCAGATTCAGTATTGTTGAATGTATCAGGGGAAGCTACGACGAAGGCTTTGTGGGACAAGTTAGGGACTTTGTACCAATCTAAGCCTCTAGTGAATAAAGTGTTCCTATGGAAAAAGCTGTATAACCTGAGGATGAAAGATGGAGACTCGGTGACAGAACATTTGAACGCATTTAATACTGTGGTAAGTTAGTTATTATCTGTTGATATTAAAATTTCAGATGAAGATTAGTGCATCAGTTCGTTGTGTCTATACCAGATTCGTGGGATAGTCTGGTTATTGCAATAGGTAGCAATGCAACTGCCTTGTAGTTTGATGAAATAGTCTCATCCTTGCTAACAGAGGAGATGAGATGGAAAAATATGGAGAGCCAGAATGGTGATGCCTTATTTGTACGAGGACGGTCCCAGAACATAAACAAAAATAAGTCATCGAGTGGGAGATCTAAATCTAGAGGGAGATCTAAATCTCTAGGAAAACATGTAAAGGTGGTGTGCTGGAAATGCGGAAAGGAAGGGAACTATAAAAGGGACTGTAAATCTAATGCTCCTGATAAAGGAAAGGGATCTGATGATGCTCCTTCTACAAAGGCGAAAACCACCTCAAATGAAGGTGGGGATGTGTACTTGGCTTCTTCAAGTACACATGTAGATCATGAGGCATGGTTGATTGACTCAGGTGCATCCTTTCACTTCACTCCCCATAGGGAGTGGTTCGGCGAGTATGAGAAATATGATGGTGGTGATGGTTCTAGAATTTTTGGTTGTGGAAAAGTAAAGTTGAAGTTACAAGGTGGAAGGGTTAGAACACTTCTGGGTGTTCTGCATATTTCTGCATTAGCTAGAAATCTGAATTCTATAAGCAAGCTGGATGATGCAGGTGTAAAAACAGTGTTCGAGAAGGATGCATGCAAAATGGTTCAGGGAGCACTGGTATTGATGTGGGGAGTTCGGATTGGAACTCTGTACAAGCTGCAAGGTAGCACTGTTATTTATGGGTGAAACAGTTCTGTGGTTCCTGAGAGTGGAGCAGAAAATCTAGTGGTCCCTAGAGAGAAGACCATGATGTGGCATCAAAGGCTTGGACATATTGGAGAGAAGGGCCCTCGAATACTTCATGGTAAAGGTATGGTATAAGGTATGAGTAAGAGCTCTCTGGTTTTTGATTTTTGTGAAAATTGTGTATATGGGAATCAGAGTCGGGTGAGTTTCCCCTCTGGTGGTAGGAGAGCGAAACAGATATTAGAGCTTGTGCATAGTGATGTGTTTGGACCTGTGAAGGTTCCATCACTCGGTAAGTCTGTGTACTATGTATCATTTATAGATGACTTCTCAAGGAATACATGGATATATTTCCTTATGAAGAAATCTGAAGTCTTTGATAGGTTTAAAGAATTTAAGGCTCTGGTGGAAAACTAGACAAAGAAGAAGATAAAGCTGCTAAGGACAGATAACAGTTGAGAGTTTTGCAGTAAGGAATTTGAAGAATTTTGTAAGAAGTGTGGTATAGCACGGCCGAAGACTACTCCATATACGCCTTAGCAAAATGGAGTTGCAGAAAAAAAGAACAAGACGTTGATGGAAAGGGCAAGAAGCATGCTCAGTGGTGTTGGCTTAGGACAGGAATAGGAAGAGGTGGTGGAGACTGCATGTTACCTGGTCAACAGATCACCTTCATTAGCATTGGAAGATAAGAATCCACAAGAGGTATGGATTGGTAAGAAATCTTCTCTTTCACATCTGAGGGTATTTGGATGTGATTACATGTTCCAAAGGAGAAAAGAGCCAAGTTGGATAGCAAATCTGAAAAGTGCATCTTTATTGGGCATAGGGATGGTTTAAAGCGTTATAACCTTTGGAACCCAGTAACAAGGAAGTTTATGTACAATCGAGATGTGGTGTTTAGAGAGGTGAAATATGTTATTAAACATGAAGTCCAAACAAAGGAACCTGAGAAGATAGGGTTTGAGCTAAAGGAGGAAGAATCAGAGTCTACAACAGAGGAGGAATAAGAAGATGAAGAGCCACAAACTCCAGGTGTGAGAAGATCAGTTCGAGAAAGAAGGCAGCCAGAAAGGTATAGTCCATTTGCTTTATGTTCAAATTTTGCTTTATTTATTACTGATGATGATCCCAGAGCTATGAAGGAAGAGTAGAATCAGAGGATGGAAAACTCTGGAAAGAGGCCATGGTTGATGAAATGGCATCTTTGCACAAAAATGAGGCTTGGGATCTCGTGGAGTTGCCAGCTAGAAGGAAACCCATTAGAAGAAAATCGGTGTTCAAGAAGAAGACAAATGTAGAATAAAAGGTGGAGAAATACAAATCTCGGTTGGTAGAAAAACGTTATTCCCAGGTGTCAGGAATTGATTTTGGTGATATTTTTTCTCCTGTTGCCAAGGTAACTTCTATTATATTACTTTTATCTGTTGTTGCTGCTTTTGATTTTGAGGTAGAACAGATGGATGTGATGACAACATTTCTTCACGGGGATCTGTAAGAGGAGATCTACATGAAGAAACCTGAAGGCTTTGCGGTGAAGGGTAAGAAAGAACTGGTAAGCAAGTTAAAGAAGTCTCTATATGGGTTAAAGCAGTCACCAAGGATGTGGTATCAAAAATTTGATACATTTATATGGGGACTTGGCTTCACCAGAAGCAAAGACGATCACCGTGTGTATTTTAAATTAATTGGTGACCGTGTTATTTATCTGGTCTTGTATGTGGATGATATGTTGCTCGTTGGAAATGACAAAGAAATTATCTAGGATTTGAAGACCCAATTGTCCTCCAAATTCGACATGAAAGATCTTGGTGCTGCAAAATATATTTTGGGCATGGAAATTAAAAGATATTGGGCAAAGAGGAAGCTCTGGTTAAACTAGAAGAAGTATGTCAAGACAATATTGTAGAGGTTTAATATGTAGGATAGTAAACCGGTGAAGGTTCCTATTCTTGTAGGTGTAAATTTATCTGTTGAACAGTGTCCCAAGACACAAGAAGAGGAAGAGGAAATGTCCCGCTTTCCATATGAAAGTGCAGTCGGTAGATTGATGTATGTGATGGTCTGTACTAGACCAGACATTGCACATGTAGTGGGAGTATTGAGCAGGTTTATGTCAAAACCTGGGAAGGAGCACTGGACAATGATGAAGCAAGTTTTCAAGTATTTACGTGGAACTAGTGATTATGGTTTGTGCTACCAAGGAAGACCAGGATTGGATAGAGTGTTGGATATTCGTGGCTTTGTTGATGTAGACTGGGCTAGAGATCTGGATCATAGAAGATCTACAAGTGGGTATGTGTTTAACCTATTTGGAGGTGCAGTCAGTTGGATGAGTAAGAAATAATCTGTAGTGGCACTATCAACTACAGAGGCAGAATACATGGAAGCCACTCATGCAAGCAAGGAATCATTTTGGTTGTAGAGATTATGTTCAAGTATGGGGTTACTACAAGGAGCTACACAGATCGCAGACACAGCAAGGGAATCAGCAAGCTGATTTTTTACTCTAGGGATATATGAGACACAAAAACTGTCAAAATGGTCTTAGAGTCTCCATACCTCATCTCTATATTCTTTTAGCCTTGGGTGTCTTGCTTGGAACGTTTTGTTCACTTGCTGAATGATGAGATCAGCATCTCCAAACACCCTTATGTTTTTTATCCCTCTGTCTTTAGCTGCGTTAAGGCCCAATATCAGAGCCTCATAATCTGCTATATTATTAATAACTTGAAAAGTCAGCTTGAAAGACAGATGTGTGCTTTCTTATTTTGGAGATATCAGCACCACCCCTGCTCCTGTAGTTCCCCTTGAATATGCTCCATCAAATAACATCTCCCAAACCTGATTTCCTTGCTCTTCCATGGCCTAGCCTATTGGTTTCTTGAGTTGCAACGAGGCCTTTTGGGATTCTTCAATTTGGAGAATACATGCTCCAAAATCACTGTCCATAGCATATATGGGATTATTGGTGGGATTCTTCTCATCACTGACGATGTAGGCCAGTTGTACTTCTATGTAAAATCTTCTGCTCTCTGCTCCAAAAACTGGGATAGTGGCATAGGATAAGTTGTTCTATAATGTCCCACCTAGCCTCTTAATCCACCCTCTAGAAAGTAGCATACCAAACTTAGGGGGGACATCTGCTACCACAATATCCATCATCATACTCTTCATGGGCAGCTGAGTTAGGGTAATAGCCAAGTCTTTGATTAATCCCAGACATTTTACCTTTCTTGAATCAAAGGAGAATAGATCATGATAAGTTCTAGTAATGTCAAGGCCTAACTCTTCCATGACAGCTTTGGGCATCAAATTATGGCTGGCACCGGTGTCCAGCAGGCAGTTATGGAGGGTTTTGTCATGAATGGTCAAGGAGACATAGAATGATGGGGAGCTATTATCAGAGGGTTCAGTCATTGGGCTAAGCACAACTGCAGGTTTATCATCTTGCAAATTTACATAGTCATTGGAGGCTTGTGAGGCTTTTAGCTCAAGGGCATCAAGGATAGGCTTTCTAAATACCTCACTCTTTGCAAGTTCTATTAGAGGCATAGATATTTTTAACTTCTGGACTTCTGATTCAAAACTGAAAGGGGAAGGGAACTTGTCAGGGCCTCTTACCTCTTGAGCTGGAGCTTTGGGGATGACTGGATCAGCTGCTGGCTTTTTCTGTCTGCTGATCTGCTGCTCTGTGGGAACAACAGCTCTTTGGGCAGGGTTCTCCTTGACATTACTCGTTCTTGACCTCAAATTATACCTTTGTTGTTCATCAGTCTACAAAACAACTTCTCTATCCCACTCTTGATTGGTCTGGTCCTGGAGTAATGATTCTTTGTAGGTATCTAATGTAAAAAAGGCAACATTGCCCTTGTCTTCCATGCAGTGAATATCATCCTCTTCATCGAACTATTCCTCCTCCATGACTACGTTCTAAAAAGGAGTCTTAACTCTTTGTTCTCCAGTGGTCTCCTTTCCTCTCTGAATGATCTGAAATTGATCATTTGCTCTTTTGAGGGAACTTGGATTTCTAGGAGCAAATGAATTAGGCAGCCTTGCCTTCCTAGAACTCTACTCAACCTTCAGCTTGGATATCTTAGCAGCCAATGACTCTATCATCTTAGTCATTTTATCTAATTTGGGCTCTTAAGATGAAGAAGAGGTTGAAGCTTCACCTCTGTGCCTTCTTCTATCAGCATGACCCTTGAGTTTTTCTATAGCCATGATATTAGATTCTACCTCTAGGGCTGCGTCTTGCATTTCAGCTAGCATGGCACATCTTCTTTCTCTCAACAGTAGGCAAAAGTCAGAGTCAAATGCATTAGCATAGGTGAGTTTTGCAGAGGTGGGGGTAGGCTTCACTTCAGCTGGTATCTTGCTATACATACGATTAAACCTTTTATTAAAATCAGACAATGATTCCCCATTTTCCCTCTTGAGGTTGCCAAACTCCATATGGTAGTATAGTAGGTCTTTCTTATCTCCCCAATGCTTTAAAAACACATCATCTAATGCTTCAATGTCTGCTATGGACCTAGGGGTCAACTCTCTAAACCACTTTCTAGCCTCTCCATCAAGGCTTTGGACAAACACTCTCATCCACACATCATCTTCACTGATATCAAGGTTATCAGCATAACTATAAAAAGATTCAAGGTGTTCTTCAACTATTACTCCTTCTGTACCAGTGAATTTAGGCATGTATTTCTGGTATTCTCCTGCAGGCATGGCATTCAAAGGAATAGGTAGGACCAGGGGTCCATACCTAGCAGCTATGATTCTTTCCATCTTAGTAGGAGCTTGTGGGCCTGCCATGATTGGGGTAGGTGGAAGGATACTGGCATTTTGAAAGGCAGGGAGATGTGAAATAAATGACAGGGACAAAGGAATATGATGGATTGTATAGGAGATTCTGTTTGGACTGAGATCCAAAGGGGAACTTAATGAACAAGGAGCTTTATGAATCTCTGAGGGTATTTCTTCACTAACAATGCTAGGCTCTATATCTTCAAAATGTACATGCTCAGTTACAAGCCTCTCTTATAGAGATACATAAGATTGTTTAGGTTTACCTGATCCTGATGCTCCTTTCTGAATGATCTTTTTATGCTTAACACTCCTCTCAGGTTCAGGCACTGGGTCAGCTGGTGATTTCTGAGGATTTTTCCGAGTCTGCCTCACAAATTGAGCCATAACTATAATGTGGAGTCGCCAAAGGTTGGTCCTCCAATAGAGTCACCAAATAGATGATTACAACTAGAAATGTGTCCGAGCTTTGTCTATTATCAAAGTTGGACCTGTGTTGTTCTCCCAGGGAAGTTGAGCTTCAATCTCCTCTCCTCAACAACGGTGCCAATTATTTTAGGATTCCAAGAAACTCTCCTATGTTGTAGCTCGGAGATGCCTGGTAACATATAAATTCAATTTATTGTTGCAAATGGATGAATGGAAGGAATGATACTTGTCCAAGCCAGATAACCACTTCTACTTTGTTTCAATCCAGACATGCGTAAACACCCCCAGACTACAAGGCTTTAGACCACCAACTACTCACAGTTTAAGGATTAGGTGAATATGGAGAATACTGACCACACCAGCAGATGCACAAGACCATGTGATGGCCGGTTGGAACCAGTAAAGAAGTCTACAAATCTAGTCTACTAATGCACAGACAGGATGACAGCTCTCTGGCACTAGATGAAGAGAAACCTGAATAACTTATTCAATGATACATACAAGATTTTAACACAGAGATAAGATGATAGCTACTCTAATGCTAAACATCAAGAGCTCAAGTATACAGCATATCAGGCACAACTTGGAACAGAAGAGAAATGGAAAGTGAGTAGTTAACAACAAAAGAAGCTTGTATTAGCTGAAAATGAAGATGAGATGCTACCAGTGTCAAAATAGTTGCAATCTCCAGAAGTTGAACCTTACATCAAAACATCAACCATCAACCTTGATTACATCTTGTTTTTGGGTATATATAGAGTTTCATTACAAAGGCACTTGGTCGTTTTAGGTATGGAGGGGTCATAATTGACCACCAACTGCATTTAACTGCCTGATGGAGTGTCTGAGTGTGTTTTCTTGCTTCGGTAGATTAATCTGATCTTTTTAGGTGCTCTGTTGTCCTCTTAGGTAGCTGGAGTATTCGTATGAATGGATTTCCATAACCACTAAATGTAGTTACATGATCGTGCTCTGTCCTTTTTCCCCTTGGCCATACTGTTTGTTAAATGTGGTTGTTGAGGAGCAACTGCGACTGGTACTGGTAAGCCGGTCACCTTCGTCCTTCGGGCACACGGAATGGTCAAGGGATGTGGACTGCATGGCGAGTGGACGAGTTGGATGAGGGGGAAGGTAGGCCGTCGGATCGGGAGAATAGACAGTGGGGATGGCTTGGCAGAGGATATCGGAAGAGATGGGAGCGGGATGAATGTGGGTCGTTAGATCTTGGGCGGACAGATCTAACGGTGATCAGGCGGCGAAGGTGCACGGCCGTTATTGGGTGGGGACGGATAAGTTAAGTGGTAAGTGGTATTGATTGCACTGCCTTTGGGCGTTGGGCAGTAAAAGGATGAGGGCGCGCGATCCCATTCAGTGCATGACACGTAGTGGCGGATGAGAGAGAAAAATCACTCTCCATCATGTGCTAACGTTCCCTCACTTTGTGGGCGCGAAAAGTGCGAAGGCTATCCGATCATGGTGGAGATGATCAGATGTTGGGAATTTAATCACGCAGGTTTCTTTATCGGGCGCGACGGGGGCTGTTGGATCGGTAGGCGGAAATCAACAGCTGTGATTAAAGAGGGGTTTATGAGCGCGCGGGGTTATACGGATAAGGTTTTATGGTAGTTTTTAGGCCTTTGCGCTCGGGGCTTAAAGTGGGAGGGGGCTTGTAACAGGTTTAGAGAAAAACAGAGGAAATGGAGGTAACAGAGAATAAGCGGAGTGAGAGAGGGAGGGGAGAATGACCACTATGAGCCTCCTTTGAGCATGATCCATCTAACCGAGCTTATCCCTACCCTCCAAAAACCATAGTTATGTAGCAGAGCTATCACTGGCTCCTTCTGGGGATGAGATCCTCCCTTTGAGGTGTCAAGAGCTGCAGACCACTGCCTTTCCTACAGAAAACAGATTAGTAAAATTTCCTAGTGTTCCATTGGGCATGGAGTCTAATTCAGTCTACACTACAGCCTGATAAAAAAACATATTTACAGCATTAAGGCCTAAAGACCTTAAATAGTATAAATTTTCAAAAATAACCCATTAACTGGGCCCTCAAAAACTATTTCTCCTTCCACACTCTGTAGCATGAAAGTATTGTTCCCCTGGATCTGAGTGATGACAAAAGGTCCAGTCCACAGAGCATCAAACTTCCCATGGTTGCCTTTCTTCTCTTTCAGTGCATCCCACTTAAGAACCAAGTCTCCAACCTGAAAACTTTCTATCTTTGCCTTCCTGTCAAAGGCTTCCTTGATTCTCTTTTGATGTGTTGTAGACTTCTCAACTAGCATCAGCGATCCTTTTTTCCATTTCCTCTTCCTCCTTCTGCTCTTCCTGCAAAAAATTAGCCACAGGGATTATTAACTGAATTTGGAGTATGGCATCAATGCCATATACTATCTTGAATGGGGAATTCCTTGTGGATTCTTGGTGGTCACCCTATCGGCCCACAATGCATACTTGAGCTTGGAATCCCAATTCCTTTTGTTTTTTTCCAACAGCTTTTTAATTATCCTTATGAGGCTCTTATTGGAATATTTTGCTAGGCCATTTCCTTGAGGGTAGTATGAGGTGGAATGAACCAGATTAATGCCCATCGAGTCACACATGTCCACCAACTCTTTTTCCCTGAAGGTTGCTGCATTGTCTGTAACTAATTTATGTGGACAGCCGAACCTAGTGAGGATATTCTCTATAAAGAACCTCATGACCACATGATGATCAGTTTTCCTAGTAGGGATGGCCTCAATCCATTTAGTGAAGTAGTCAGTGGCTACTAAGATCCATCTGTGTTGGCCACTGGAATGTGGATTAATTTCTCCTATGAAATCCAAACCCCACTGCTGAAAAGGACCACTGGCATGTATTGGCTTTAAGGGCAGGGATTTCAACTACTATTTTCCTTCAAATCTCTGGCACCTGTCACAAGATTTAACATATGGAAAGACAACATAGAACAAGGTGGGTCAATAATACCCAGCTCTGAGGACCTTGTGGGTTGTGGTTTTCCAGTAGTGATGCCCTCCACAGATGCTGGAATGGAACTGATGCATGACCTCCATGGATTGTTCTTTGTCTAGACACCTTAGAAGGATTTGAGATCGGTCCCTCCAATAGAGCAGGTCTTCATGAATGCAGTGCTTGGTTGCCCTAAGCTTGACAGTTCTGGCTTGGCTTGTAGTTAGGCCTGAAGGGACTTCTAGCTTCAGTAAAAAATAGGCTATTGTAGAATACCATTCACAGGAAGCTATATTTTCTGTCAATGACTGGTTCTGCCCTGGTTCAGCTATGTATTATGTCTGTCCATATTATGAAATTATGCTTATAAAATTTATGTCCAATGTCCTGCAGTTTTCTTCAGCCATCAATTTGGCAAGGCCCTGTCCTCTGACCAGCTTGGTGGGCTTCAGCTCTGTGTTGAATTCAATCAGTTTTGCAATCCATTTATCCCTTCTTCCATCAACATCTGGCTGTGTTAAGACATCTTTTACTGAAGCAGAGGGCACATATGCAATTACTTTGGAGTGTAGAATGTATATTCTTAAATATTTCAAAGATTTGATAAGAGCATAGGCCTATTTTTCTATAATGTCATACCTTAGCTCAACATCCCTTAAGGTTTTGCTGAAGAATGCCACCAGATGTTCTGAACCTTCATCATCTTTCTGCAACAGAACTGCTGCAAGGGTGTCACCTGAGGCAAACGAAAATATATGGAACTCCTTGCCATAGTCTGGGCTGATCAAAGTAGGAGCTTCCATAATGGCTCTCTTGATGGATTCAAAAGATCTTCTTGCTGCATCAGTCCATTTGATTTCTGACCCCTTCTTCAACATGGAGGTGATGTGTTTGACAAGTTCTGCAAAATTTGGAATAAACCTCCTTACAAAATTTATCTTGCCCAGAAAGGACTGGATATCCTTCTTTGATCTTGGGACAGACAAGGTCTGTATTGCTTTCACTCTTTCTGGGTCAATTTTGACACTTGCAACAGAGACAATGTGTCCTAACAGCTTGCCCTCTTCTAAAGAAAACTGTGACTTTTTAGGATTGACTGATATCCCAAACCTTCTGCACTTCAGAAACACTTTCTTCAGGTGCTACAAATGATCTTGATGGCTGCTAGAAAATATTGTGATGTCATATAGGTAGACAAGGACAAATTTATCCTTCTCTCCTACAAATGCTATATCCATAGCTCTCTGAAAGGTGGCTCCAGCATTCATCAGCCCAAAAGGCATCTTAGAGTACATGAAAGTGCCCCAAGGAGTGGTGAATGCAGTTTTTTCTTGATCATCTAGATGCACAACAACTTGATTATACCCTGAAAATCCATCCAAGAAAGATATCACATTGTCTCCTAAGACATTTTGCAGTAAATGCTCCATCTTGGGTAGAGGATAATTGTTTTTTTAGAGCATTTGTTTAGGTTTCTGAAATCAACGCAGAGCCTGATTTCTCCACTTTTCTTCCTCACCACTACCAAGTTTCCTACCCATTTTTAATATCTGAGAGGGACTATGATTTTGGCAGCCAGTAACTTCTTTATTTCCTTTTCAATCAGGGGAAGGAGCAAAGGATTTATGGGTCTCAGCTTCTGCTTGAAAGGGATGGTGTCTTTCTCCAAGGGGATTTTATGTTGAATGATATTGTTGTCATACGTTTTGAGGTCATTGTACTCCCAGGAAAAGACATCAGAAAATTGCTTCATCAAGGTGTAGTATTCAGAACTTTGAGCAGAAGACAAATAGGTGGACATATTTATATATTTTGGATGATCTGGACTCCCTATGTTATGCTTATGGACTACAGATTGATCTTCTTTTTGGACAGCCTTATAAGGCACATCATTATGGTCAAACAACTTTTCTAAGGTGACTAGGCCTTTAGGTATATGATTGTTGGGCAGTTGGACAATGCTATCTTGGCCAATTTTGTTCTTTAGCTGGGATTGGGGGCATTCCTCCAAGGCTTCATTCTCTTGGTCAATTTGCATCTCAAAGAATTCATCAATGACTTGCAGAAACCTATTCATTTCATCATCATCTTCAAAAACCCTCTAATGCTGGACATCATCAGGCAAGGATGGTCTATATTTTACTTGGACTTTATAAACCAGTCTGGGAGGCATGGGAGGGATAAACATGCTAGCAGACACAACAAGGGAATCAACAAGCTCATTTTTTACTCTATGGATATATGAGACACAAAAACTATCAAAAGAGTCTTTCAGTCTCCATACCTCATCTCTATATGCTTTCAGCGTTGGGTGTCTTGCTTGGAACATTTTGTTCACTTGCTAAATGATGATATTAGCATCTCCAAACACCCTTATGTTTCTGATCCCTCTATCTTTAGTTGCGTTAAGGCCCAATATCAGAGCCTCATACTCTGCTATATTGTTGGTGACTTGAAAAGTCAGCTTGAAAGACAGATGTGTGCTTTCTTGTTTTGGAGATATCAGCACCACCCCTACTCCTGTAGTTCCCCTTGAACATGCTCCATCAAAGAACATCTCCCAAACTTGATTTCCTTGCTCTTCCATGGCCTGGCCTATTGGTTTCTTGAGTTGCAATGAGGCCTTCTGGGATTCTTCAATTTGGAGAATACATGCTCCAAAATTAGTGTCCATAGCATATATGGGATGATTGGTGGGATTCTTCTCATCACTGATGATGTAGGCTAGCTGTGCTTCTCTGTACAATCTCCTGCTCTCCCCTCCAAAAACTGGGACAGTGGCATAGGATAAGTCGTTCTGTAATGTCCCACCTAGCCTCTTAATCCACCCTCTAGAAAGTAGCATACCAAACATAGGGGGGACATCTACTACCACAATATCCATCATCATACTCTTAATGGGAAGTTGAGTTAGGGTAATAGCCAAGTCTTTGATTAATCTCAGACAGTTTACCTTTCTTGAATCAAAGGAGAATAAATCATGATAAGGTTTGGTAATGTCAAGGCCTAAATCTTCCATGAAAGCTTTTGGCATGAGATTATTGCTGGTACCGGTGTCCAACAGGAAGTTATGGAGGGTTTTGTCATGAATGGTCAAGGAGACATAGAATGATGGGGAGATATTATCATAGGGTTCAGTCATTGGGCTAAGCACAACTGCAGGTTTATCATCTTGCAAATTTACATAGTCATTGGAGGCTTGTGAGGCTTTTAGCTCAAGGGCATCAAGGATAGGCTTTCTAAATACCTCACTCTTTGCAAGTTCTATCAGAGGCACAGATATTTTTAACTTTTGGACTTCTGATTCAAAACTGAAAGGGGAAGGGAACTTGTCAGGGCCTCTTACCTCTTGAGCTGGAGCTTTGGGGATGACTGGATCAGTTGCTAGCTTTTTCTGTCCGTTGCTCTGTGGGAACAACAGCTCTTTGGGTAGGGTTCTCCTTGACATTACTCATTCTTGACCTCAAATTATACCTTTGTTGTTCATCAGTCTGCAGAACAGCTTCTCTGTCCCACTCTTGACTGGTCTGGTCCTGGAGTAATGATTCTTCGTAGGCAACTAATGTCAAAAAGGCAGCATTGCCCTTGTCTTCCATGCAGTGAATCTCATCCTCTTCATCGAACTGTTCCTCCTCCATGACTATGTTCTGAAAAGGAGTCTTAACTCTTTGTTCTTCATTGGTCTCCTTTCCTCTCTGAATGATCTGCAATTGATCATTTGCTCTTCTGAAGGAACTTGGATTTCTAGGAGCAAATGAATTAGGCAGCCTTGCCTTCCCAGAACTCTGCTCAACCTTCAGCTTGGATATCTCAGCAGCCAATGACTCTATCATCTTAGTCATTTTATCTAATTTGGGCTCTGAAGATGAAGAAGAGGTGGAAGCTTCACCTCTCTGCCTTCTTCTGTCAGCATGACCCTTGAGTTTTTCTGTAGCCATGATATTAGATTCTACCTCTAGGGTTGCATCTTGCATTTCAACTAGCATGGCACATCTTCTTTCTCTCAACAGTAGGCAAAAGTCAGAGTCAAATGCATTAGCATAGGTGAGTTTTGCAGAGGTGGGGGTAGGCTTCACTTCAGCTGGTATCTTGCTATACATACGATTAAACCTTTTATTAAAATCAGACAATGATTCCCCATTTTCTCTCTTGAGGTTGCCAAACTCAGTATGGTAGTATAGCAGGTCTTTCTTATCTCCCCAATGCTTTAAAAACACATCATCTAATGCTTCAATGTCTACTATGGACCTAGGGGTCAACTCTCTGAACCACTTTCTAGCCTCTCCATCAAGGCTTTGGACAAACACTCTCATCCACACATCGTCTTCACTGATATCAAGGTTATCAGCATAACTATAAAAATATTCAAGGTGTTCTTCAACTGTTACTCCTTCTATACCAGTGAATTTAGGCATGTATTTCTGGTATTCTCCTACAGGCATGGAATTCAAAGGAATAGGCAGGACCAGGGGTCCATACCTAGCAGCTATGATTCTTTCCATCTTAGTAGGAGCTTGTGGGCCTGCCATGACTGGGGTAGGTGGAAGGATACTGGCAGTTTGAAAGGTAGGGAGCTGTGAAATAAATGACAGGGACAAAGGAATATGATGGACTGTGTGGGAGATTCTCTTTGGACTGAGATCCAAAGGGGAACTTAATGAACAAGGAGCTTTATGAATCTCTGAGGGTATTTCTTCACTAACAATGCTAGGCTCTATATCTTCAAAATGTACATGCTCAGTTACAAGCCTCTCTTGTAGAGATACATAAGATTGTTTAGGCTTACCTGATCCTGATGCTCCTTTCTGAATGATATTTTTTTGCTTAACAATCCTCTCAGGGTCAGGCACTGGGTCAGCTGGTGATTTTTGAGGATTTCTCTGGGTATGCCTCACAAACTGAGCTAGAACTGTAATGTGGAGTCACCAAAGGTTGGTCCTCCAGTAGAGTCGCTAGATATATGATTACAACCAGAAATGTGTTCGAGCTTTGTCTATCATCAAAGCTGGATCTATGTCATTCTCCCAGGGAAGATGAGCTTCAATCTCCTCTCCCCGACACCGGCGCCAATTATGTTAGGATTCCAAGAAACTCTCCTAGGTTGTAGCTCGAAGATGCTTGGTAACATATAAATTCAACTTATTGTTGCAAATGGATGAATGGAAGGAATGATGATTGTCCAAGCCAGATAACCACTTCTACTTTGTTTCACTCCAGACATGCGTGAACATCCCCAGAATACAAGGCTTTAGACCACCAACTACTCACAGTTTAAGGATTGGGTGAATATGGAGAATACTAACCACACCAGCAGATGCACAAGACCATGTGATGGCCGGCTGCAACTAGTAAAGAAGTCTACAAATCTAGTCTACTAATGCACAGACAGGATGATAGCTCTCTGGCACTAGATGAAGAGAAACCTGAATAACTTATTCAATGATACATACAATATTTTAACACAGAGATAGGATGATAGCTACTCTAATGCTAAACATCAAGAGCTCAAGAATACAACATATCAGGCACATCTTGGAACAGAAGAGAAATGGAAAGTGAGCAGTTAATAGCAAAAGAAGCTTGTATTAGCTGAAAATGAAGACGAGATGCTGCAAGTTTCAAAATAGTTACAGTCTCTAGAAGTTGAACCTTACATCAAAACATCAACCATCAACCTTGATTACATCTTGTTTTTGGGTATATACAGAGTTTCATTACAAAGGCACTTGGCTGTTTTAGGTATGAAGGGGTCATAATTGACCACCAACTGCATTTAACAACTTGATGGAGTCTTTGAGTGTGTTTTCTTGCTTCGGTGGATGAATATGATCTTTTCAGGTGCTCTGTTGTCCTCTCAGACAGCTGGAGTATTTGTATGAATGGACTTCCATAACTCCTAAATGAAGTTACATGATCGTGCTCTGTCATTTTTCCCCTTCGCCATACTGTTTGTTAAATGTGGTTGTTGAGGAGCAACTGCATCTGGTACTGGTAAGTCGGTCACCTTTTTCCTTTGGGCACACAGAACGATCAAGGGATGTGGACTGCATGGCGAGTGGATGAGTTGGATGAGGGGGGAAGGTAGGTCGTCGAATCAGGAGAATAGACGGCAGGGATGGCTTGGAGAAGGATATCGGAAGAGATGGGAGCGGGAGGAATTTGGGTCGTTAGATCTTGGGCGAACAGATCTAACGGTGATTGGGCAACAAAGGTGCGTGGCCGTTATCAGGCAGGGACGGAAAAGTTAAGTGGTAAGTGGTATTGATCACACTACCTTTGGGTGTTGGGCGGTAAAAGGATGAGGGCGCGTGATCCCATTCAACGCATGACGCGTAGCGGCAGATGAGAGAGAAAAACCGCTCTCCATCGCGCGCTAACGTTCCCTCACTTTGTGGGCGCGAAAAGTGCGAAGGCCGTCCAATCATGGCAGAGATGATTGGATGGTGGGGATTTAATCGTGCAGGTTTCTTTATCGGGCATGATGGGAGCCGTTGGATCGGCAGGCAGAAATTAATGGTTGTGATTAAAAGAGGGGTTTATGAGCGTGTAGGGTTATACAGATAAGGTTTTATGGTAGTTTTTAGGCCCTTACACTCGACGCTTAAAGTGGGAGGGGGCTTGTAATAGGTTTAGAGAAAAACAGAGGAAATGGAGGTAACAAAGAATAAGTGGAGTGAGAGAGGGAGGGGAGAATGACCACTATGAGCCTCCTTTGAGCATGATCCATCTAACCGAGCTTATCCCTGCCCTCCAAAAACCATAGTTATGTAGCAGAGCTAATAGTTCTGTTGTGTTATAATATTAGAACCTCATCAATGTCTAAATATGTCACTAGTTTAGTGTTTGTGTAATTTTCCTTGTTTTGTTGTCTCTAAGTCTGTGAGTCTAGTCTTAGGTTGATTATAAGTAGAATTCAAGAACTATCATAAGGGTTGGTTGAGGATTTCTCTAGCGCATGTAGTCGAAATTGTATATATTCTTGCATAGAGTCTAGGTCTATATCAAGAGTGTGGAGTCTAGGTATTTGATGTTGCAACAAGTCAACTACAAGAACAAACAACAAACACATTTCATGTACGCATTATATTCATTTGATTTTTATTTATTTATTGTTATGCGCTTACATATGTGTTTGCAGGGAGAGGTAATGTTGTCCCTTAAGAAACCAATTTCCTGGTTGTGTAGAAATTGTGCTTAAGACATTAATGTTTATAATTATTGTCACTTGTTTGTCACTTAATTGTTTGTTGTATTCTCAAATGAAGGACCTGAAAGACTTGGTTTTAAACCCTCAATACTTAGGTGACATGAAAATCTCAGAATGCCATTTGATTACTGAATATAAATGATGAATGAAGAAATCTTGAAGAAGTCATAGACAATATGTTGTTTTACATGGAAACTACTATTTGTGACACTTGGAGAAGTTAAAGATAATATGTTGTCTTACACAGAAACTACTATCTGTAACTTAGAAGAATTGTAGAGGTAGGAACTTCAAGTATAGGAGCGCTCTTTTAAGGGATTTTAACTTCATTTACATAAGCAAATAAAGACCTGAAGCTTCATTACCATACTTAAAGGAAGAAAACATTTGATAACACATAACAAATAAGTCACAAAATCATACCCAACAATGTGTGGAAAACTTCTGATTCTTTCATTAATCAGTGGTTTTATCAAGAATACAGTGGCCTAGTCTCTAGGTTCTCCAAAGTTCGAACCCTTACTCTGTAAATTTTCCTCTTTTAATACATTATGATACAGTTGGTAATCGCCAAAACTATCAAACTGCTTAACTATCTACTAACCGTCTAAAGTAAAATTCACTACAAAATATTACATTAGAGGGTAAAAGACACCTCATTCTCAAGAAAATACAATAACAAGAAGTAACAGAATTTAGAAAACTGATGAAAGTTGTTCATTGTTCAAATCCGTGGCTTGACTACTGATGAAGTTTATCTATAGATGTTCTGATAATATTTAAACTGTTTTAACACAACACACTACACTTTAACAAAACTCTGTGTGTGGAATTGTGGGCCACCTACATATCAGAAGTGTTGTGATTGGTCAAAACACAAGGAAACCCAACCAATCACCATCCCTTTGAAGTTTTGGTCATCATCTCTAACTTTGGTTATTTTTCTAAAACAGCGAAATCGGTTGATTTACGTGAAATATGGAAAACCTTCGGTTACCACAAAACTCAAAAGAATTAAAACTCTGGTTCATAAACCTATCGCATCCACTTGAGCTATGCGCAATCATCATCCGATCACCCATTCAATTGATGGTCTAATCCCTTAGAACTCAACGAAACTTTAAACCTATCGAACAAAACCTTATCGCGTCCGTTTTTTCAACAACCCTTTGACTCCCACATGGACCTGATAAGAAATAAAACTGCCAATTAAAGATTTATCGGGTTCAATTTTAAAAATAAAATCTGATTACTTTTCGATGCGATATCCATCAGATCTTGTCCCTTTAGATGGACGGTTGCGATTGATCCGGACTTTAATGGATTAAACTGCATTTCATACACCATTGCATCAGACTTACGAAATAAACTTTGTTCTAGTTACCCACGCGATTGTCGTTGGATCTGTTGCCTTGCAAGAGAACAACTCAAATCTTCTCGTGGGTTTCTCAGATTGAAAGCTCTCAAAAAAATAAAATAAGTCATTTCTTTCAAATTTCTGATTTTCCCCTTATTTCCGCTACAACATAATATTTGATTTTTATATTTTTGTAATAAAACTGAAAATAAAATTAAAAGGAAAATGGATGCTACAACATCTGGCTCCACTTAGGGATAGTACTTTTGCAACAGAAGCACTAAGAATCGTAGATCAGTGCCTTCACCTCGGGCATGGAGTCACATATTGCTTAGCCAATTAAACTTCTATGGAATTTGTGCATAGGATGTTTGTGCTTCAGAATTGGAAGTAATGTTTGAGGTATTGCCCATTGACAGGCAACTCTAAAGATTCACCATCAATATTCTCCACGAAGAATGTATTATTTGTCTTTGCTTCTATAATTCTGAATGGACCATGCCAGAGAGGATCAAACTTTCCATGTTTTCCCTTATCTTCTCTTCTAGTATCCCACCTTAATTCCAGGTCTCCAACTTTAAAATCAATCTCTCTAGATTTTCTGTCAAAAATATTCTTCATCTTTGATTGATACATAATCAAGTTGTCTCTTACCTTATCCCTGTTTTCACTCAACTCCACTACCTTATTCATTCTTCTTATCATATCATTGGGCTCTTCTTTTGCCACCTGAATCATTGAAATTATAGGCTTCACAAGATGACTTGGGAACAGAGCTTGAGTTCCATACACTAACTGAAAAGGTGATTTGCCTGTGGGCCTTCTTGTAGTCACTCTAGCAGCCCATAGAGAAAACTTTAACTTAGAATCCCAGTCTTTTTGGTTCTCTACAATATTTTTATTAAGGATCTTCATCAAAGTCTTGTTAGTGGATTCAGCTAATCCATTTCCTTGTGGATGATAAGTTGTTGAAATGGATAAAATGACATTATACTTTTGACAAAAAGCAATAAACTTACTTGAATTGAAGACTTGAGCATTGTCTGTTATGATTTTGACAAGGCATCCAAATCTGATGAAATATTCTCCTCTAAGAACTTCATCACCACTTGGTCATTTTCCCTTTTATTAGGTAGCGCTTCTACCCACTTGGTGAAATAATCAGTAGCTGTGAGAACCCACTTGTGTTGTCCACTTGAAGGTGGGTTAATCTCTCCAACATATTCCAGTCCCCATTGTCTGAATGGTTCTTCTATGAAGATTAGGATCAAAAGAAAGGGAGCTAACCTCTTCCTCTCAGCAAAAAGCTGACACTTCTGACAGCTTCTGACAAACTTATATGTGTCACCAAATAGAGTAGGCCAATAAAACCCTGCATGGAGGATTTTATGTGTAATATCCTTCCAACTATAATTTCCTCCACATAACTTCTCATGATAATCCTTAATGGTCTCTGTAAATTCATCCTCTGTTAAACATAACAACAAAATTCCTACAGGATCCTTCCAATACAATCTGCCCTCAACAATCACATAGGGTTGTGCTTTGATCTTTAATTCTCTATACTTTGTTCTATCCAAAGATTGAGGACAAGAGAGAAAACACAAATAATGGACTATGTGCTTGTACCATTATGAACATAAAAATTTATACTTGATCTTCATACCTGGGTCTGGATTTTCTTCACCTTCTTCAATTACTTCTTCATTCATAGGTGTCAGTAAGTTCATTCCCAATGCTTGAAAGTTGGACTCTGTCAGCATCTTTCCCAATCCTTGCCCTTTCACTAGCTTTGTGGGCTTTATGTCCAAGTCATACTCTTGGATCTTGGCTATCCATTTTCCTCTTTTGCCTTCCACATCACTCTAGACTAAGACATCCTTTACTGCATCATTTGGTACATAAGCAATGATCTGTGACTGCAGTACATAAGTCTTGAAGGCCTTTAGGGCTTTTACCAAGGCATATACCTGTTTTTCAAGAATATTATACTTTAGTTCAGCATCTTTGAGAATCTTGCTAAAGAAAGCAACTGGCTGCTCCTTTTCTTCATCATTTTTCTGCAACAAGACAGCAGCTATTGAATTAGGTGATGCAAATGAGAAAACTTGGAAAGGCTTTTGATAATCAGGGCTAATTAGGATTGGAGCAGCTTGTAATGCTTCTTTAATCCTGGAGAATGACTCTCTGGCTTCCTTGGTCCAATGCACTTCATTCTCTTTCTTCAACATATTAGTAATTTCTTTTACAATTTCTACATAATTGGACGCAAACCTCCTTAAAAAGTTTATCTTTCGCAGAAACTTCTAAATATCCTTTTTACTCCTGGGCAAAGGTATTTTCTGCACAGCTTGCACCCTTGTTGGATCTATCTTCACTCCATCTCTAGAAACAATGTTTCCCAGCAGTTTGCACTCCTCCGGAGCAAAAATGGACTTCTTAGGATTCAAGGAAAGCCCAAATCTTCTAGATTTCTCAAAAATCTTTTTTATATGGTCCAGATGCTCCTCATCAGACTTAGAGAAAATAGTGATGTCATCCAAGTATATCACTACAAACTTATCTCCCACAAAAGCAATGTGGATAGCTCTTTGGAATGTAGCCCTTGCGTTCATCAACCCAAAAGGAATTCTAGCATACATAAGGGTTCCCCAAGGAGTTGTGAATGTAGTCTTCTTCTGATGTTCTTTATCCACATCCACCTGGTTATATCCAGAAAACCCATCCAGCATTGACATCCTGAATGATCCTGTTACCTTCTGCATCACGTGATCCATTTTAGGTAATGGATATTTGTCTTTCAAGGAAGCCTTGTTGAGATTTCTAAAGTATACACATAGCCTTATCTCTCCATTCTTCTTCCTTACAGGCACTAAATTGGCTACCCAGTCAGAGTACCTGAGTGGAACTATAATCTTGGCATCAAGCAACTTTTTTACTTCTTTCTCAATTAATGGTAAAAGCAGAGGATTTATTTGCCTGAGCTTTTGCTTAAATGGTTAAATCCCCTCTTTCAAGGGAATCTTGTGCTAAATAATACTTACATCGTATGTTTTAAGATCCTCATAGGACCAAGCAAAAACATCAACATAGTCCTTGAAAATTTTAATATATCTCTCCTTATAATTAGGTGGAACTCCATTGAATAATTTGACTAACCTGGGCTCCTCCTAGGTTCCAATATTGTAATCTTGAATCTGCTCATCTTGTGGAATTTTCTGTGAACTAACAGCTACATCATTGGAGTTAAAAAGCCTTTCAAGAGGGACAAGTCCCCTTGGCAGAGTATTATCTTTCAATTGAATAATCTTTTGATCAACTATAGAATTTTTCAAACCACTTACCTCCGCACCTTCTATTGCTTCATCTTCATCTTGATCAATCTTTGTGCCCTGAAAATCTTCAATCATAGTCAAGAATTCCTTAATCTGTTGATCATCTTCAAAAATTTGCCAGTGCTTTATATTATCAGGAACAGAAGGCCTGTGCCTCATTTCAACCTCATATCTCAGCTTTGGATTAATAGGAGGCCTAAAAGTACTAGCAGCCATAGCCAAAGAATCTGTAAATCGGTTTCCATCTCTTGGAATGAACTAAATGTTGAAAGCTTCCAAGAAGTTCTCAACCAAATCCCACATTTCATTTCTGTATGCCCTAAGCCTAGGTTGTTTTGTCTGACAGTGGTTCTTTATTTTATTTATAATTAGCTCTGAATCTCCAAAGACATAAATTGAATTGAATCCCATTTGTTTTGCTATTTTCAAAGAAATGATCAAAGACTCATATTCTGCCACATTTTTTGTTGCTTCGAACTCCAATTTAAAAGAAAAAGGGAACATATTACCTCCAAGTGCAATTAGAAGGAAACCAACACTTGTTCCTTCCTTAGAATAGGCTCCATCAAAGAAGCACTTCCACACCCATTCTATTTGTAGCTTTGTTTTTACACTGGATGAAGCAAGCTGCCTCTGGTTATCTTCAGCCAACTCTGTATTGTCATGCAGCATGAAGCAAGAAAAATCATCTTTCTCTTGACTATATACAGGTGAATTACTTGCTCCGTTTTTTGTAATTGTTTTTACAAATCTAGTTTCTATGTACAACCTCCTTTCTTCCCCACCAAAAATTGGTATAACAGCATATGTAAAATATAGCTTCAAAACAACACCCAATTTGGCTCCCCATGACCTAGATAGCAACATTCCAAACCTAGTAGGGATATCTTCTACCACTATACCCATTACCAAGCTTCTAGCTAGGATCTGGGCTAGTGACACCATCATATCTTCAATGACCCCCAGACACTTGACTTTATTTGAATCAAAAGAATATAAGTCTCTGTAAGGTTTAGTAACTTGTAGGTTTAGTTGTTTCATCATTGATAATGGCATAAGGTTATGTGAAGCTCTTGAATCAAACATAGAGTTGTGCAAGAGGAAATCATGAATCAATAGAGAAATGTAGAAAGGTGGGGTTGAAGAATCCACCTCCTCCACATGTGGACCAAAAACCACTACTGGTTTATCCTCTTGTAGATTCACAGTGTCATTTACATTCACATTCTCTCTTAGATTGATAAACTCAGCAATCTCTCTCTGATAAACTGGTGTTTTGACTAACTCTGTGAGGGGCACTTGAATTCTGATTTTCTCTAATTCTTTAGTTAGACTAAACACATGACCCTGTTTAGTATTCCTTTCATTTTCATCTTCACCTCTCTTCATGACTAAAATTTCTTGTGGAATGGAATCAAGTTTTTCTAAATGAATTTTTTCACTTTTGTCTTGAGAAGACTCACCTTGAAGCATTTGAGTCTTTCTAATTGTATTTTGTTGCTGCTTTCCTTTATTCAATTATTTTGTAGGCTGTGGTTCTTGTGGAGTCGCCTTCTGTGAGGGAGCTGGAACTTGCTGCTCACCTTCATCTTCTTGACTTCTAGACCTTTTCCTTGATCTCAAGTCATATTTCTTATGTAGTTCTGCCTACATAAAATCAGAAAACTGCTTCCAATACTCATCAATCTCATTATCATCATAAATGGCATATGTTTCAGCATCTTCATATTCTTCTCCCTCAACGCCTAGTTATTTTTCATCTACTACATACAATGTGGAAATCTGATCATCATGGTCCCTGGAATGCTCTGGTATTTCATCAGGATCTGCTTCTATATACAGTGGTGCTTGAATCTGATCTTGATCTTTTCTCTCCTTGTGCAAAATTTGCAAACGTTGTCTTCTATACTGAGGATTAAAGTTCTTATTCTGTTGTGCTTGCCTCTGAGAATTCTTACTTTCCAACTCTAATTTAATCAATTTATTTGACAAAGTTTTAATTACATTACTCATATCCTCTAATGTTTGACTTTGAGAGGACTCTACTTTAGCCTTTCCCTTATCTTGGATAGGATGTGTGTCTAGTGTTTTACCTGCAGCCACCAGATTTTCTTCTATCTCTAATGCATCAGTTTGGATCTGATCAAGGGTTATAGATCTTCTCTCCCTCAATGTAAATCCAAAATTTGACTCAAAAGCCCCTACAAAAGTTATTTTTGCACCAACAGGAGGGGGATTAATCTCCATTGGAATACTATTCTACAATTTATTAAACCTTCTAATGAATTCAACAACACTTTCATCAGAATTCTTCTTGATAGCATTAAACTATGTGAGTGAATACCCATGGTCTCTTTTCCCTCCCCATCTCTGGGTGAACAGGTGCTCCATCTCTTCCCATGTTGTAATAAAGTTATTAGGAGGTCCTTTAAACCATTTTCTTGCTTCTCCATCCAAGGATTGGACAAAAAGTCTTATAACAACATCCAGGTGTTCAACATTTAGGTTTTCTACGAAATCACAAAATATTGATATATGATTCTCTGTTTTTTTTTCATCCTCCCCTGTGAAACGAGGAAGAATCTTCAAGTATTCTTGTGGAATTTGATTTAACTATTGTGGCAATTGAATAGGTGCATACCTATTCATCAAAAATGCAGGTGCTGCCATATTTTCTCCTGAATTTAATGAACCTTGACTACAAGCAGATGTGGAACCTGACTAAGGAGTAAATGGAGTGTGCAGAGGTGGTAATGTAGTTATAGGTTCAGGTTGAATAACTATAGCAGATACTAAAAAAGAAATAGACTCTAGAGACTGTTCTTGATAGTTGGGTTCTTGAAATAAATTGGATGTAAAAGGCGATCCTTGGTCAAATGAATGTTTGGATGAAAGATGTGATGAACTGATGTAAGGTGCAGATAGTGTAGGACTTGGTGTAACTAGATTTTTTGGCCTTCCAACCCTCATGGAAACTAGCCTCTCAGGGTCTAAAAGGGCTTGATATTTCTGCTGTGAGGTATCTGACCTTGTATGGGGTCTCTTTGGAGCCAGAGTTATTGCTTTTATTCAAAACAACCAAATATTTCCTCCTCACTGAACTACCAGAGAAAAATATAGAAAACACAGGGAAAAGTGTTCTTGTCTTCTCTCCCCGACAACGGTGCCAATTAATGTTGTCTCTTAAGAAACCAATTTCTTGGTTGTGTAGAAATTGTGCTTAAGACATTAATGTTATAATTATTGTCACTTATTTGTCACTTAATTGTTTGTTGTATTCTCAAATGAAGGACCTGAAAGACTTGGTTTTAAACCCTCAATACTTAGGTGACACAAAAATATCAGAATGCCATTTGATTTCTGAATATAGATTGTGAATGAAGAAAGCTTGAAGAAGTCATAGATAATATGTTGTTTTAAATAGAAAACTACTATCTGTGACACTTGGAGAAGTTAAAGATAATACATTGTCTTACATAGAAACTAATATTTGTAACTTAGAAGAATTGCAGAGGTAGGAACTTCAAGTATAGGAGTGCTCTTTTAAGGGATTTTAACTTCATTTACATAAGCAAATAAAGACCTGCAACTTCATTACCATACTTAGAGGAAGAAAACATTTGATAACACATAACAGAGAAGTCACAAAATCATACCCAACTATGTGTGGAAAACTTATGATTCTTTCATTAATCAACAGTTTTATCAAGAATACAGTGGCTTAGTCTCCAGTTTCTCCAAATTTCGAACCCTTTCTTTGTAAATTTTCCTCTTTTAATAAATTATGAGACAGTTGGTAATCACCAAAACTGTCAAACTCCTTAAATATCTACTAACCGTCTAAAGTAAAAATCACTACAAAATATTACATTAGAGGGTAAAAGACACCTCATTCTCAAGAAAATAAAATAACAAGAAGTAACAGAATTTAGAAAACTGATGACAGTTGTTCGTTGTTCAGATATGTGGCTTGACTGCTGATGAAGTTTATCTGTAGATGTTTTGATAATATTTAAATTGTTTTAACACAACACACTGCACTTTAAAAAAACTCCATGCATGGACTTGTGGGCCACCTACATATTAGAAGTGTTGTGATTGGTCAAAACACAAGGAAACCAGACCAATCACTGTCCCTTTGAAGTTTTGGTCGTCATCTCTAGCTTTGTTTATTTTGCTAAAACAACGAAATCAGTTGATTTACGCGAAATATGGAAAACCTTTGGTTATCACGAAACTCAAAAGAATCAAAACTATGGTTAATAAACCTATCACGTCCCCTTGAGCAATGCACGATCATCATCCGATGACCCATTCAATGGATGATCTGATCCCTCGGAACTCAACGAAACTTTAAACTTGTCGAACAAAACCTTATCGTGTCCATTTTTTCAACAAACCTTTGACTCCCACACGTACCTAGTAAGAAATAAAACTGCCAGTTAAAGATTTATCGAGTTTGATTTTAAAAATAAAACTCGATTACTTTTCGACATGATATCCGTCGGATCTCGTCCCTTTCGATGGACGACTGCGATTGATCCGGACTTCAACAGATTAAACTGCATTTCATACACCATAGTGTCCGATTTCCAAAATAAACTTCGTTCATGTTTCCCACACAATTTTCATTGTATATGTTGCCTTGCAAGCGAATGACTCAGATCTTCTCGCGGGTTTCTCACATTCAAAGCCGTCAATAAAATAAAATAAGTTATTTCTTTCAAATTTCCACTTTTCCCCTTATTTCCGCTACAACATAATATTTGAAATTTTTTTATTTTTGTAATAAAACTGGAAATAAGATTAAAAGGACAATGGATGCTACAACAGGTAAGTTAAAGGGTTGTTTTGTTTATTTGTTTTTCTTTGGGATTGTATTTCGTTGGGAAATTTGCATGTAGGTAGAAGAAGACTCAAGGACAACATCAAGCAAGCATTCAAGAGCTGAAGTATCAAATTAAGGAAGCATTGCAGCGGGACATCCTTTGAAGACATGACAACCATCTGTATATCTTGAAGAAGTGTCAAGGCCACGAGTCATCATTTTAAAGTTGTAAAAGAGTCATTTGTAAAAGTGTCATCATTGGAAGAGTCATTGTTGTAAAAGAGTCAATCTACCTAGAGTCGAAAAGGCATTGTTGGGAGGTATAGGAGTCTTTGTTGGGATGATGTCATGGTTGGGTTGGAGGTCATAGTGTTTGGTCAAAATCATTGTAAATCATATTGTATCATGGATCATTGTCCCTGGTATGGGAATCCACACTCTTGTCTCATTTAAGTCATTATAGGGTGGTAGGGAGGTGCTAGGTAGGTGCATGAAGTCGCCTACAGGTTGGAGCTTGTGGACACTGCAAGGTGGTAGGTTGGTCTAGGGCGTTGGGCATCCATTCAGCTTATTATTGAATAAACCAGGGCATTGGGGTGTCCTTCTAATGGGAGCTAGAGAAGAATGCTTTTCTAGAATTCTAGGAAGTTGTTGCTTTCATTTCAGTTGGGTCTGAAGATTAAAGAATTTATTAAAAAAGCGATCGGTGGTTTTTGACTCGGAGGGGGTTTTCCACCTAAAATTTTTGTGCCTACTATTTTCTTTTATTTATTTTTATTACTGCATAAACATTAATAATAATTGAATATTAACTAATGCTCTGAAAATATTTGATTCATCCCCCCACTCAGTATTTCCAACACCTATTTGGTAAATGAACCCAAAAACTAAACCCAAGAAAACTTGTAGGTACCTAGAAGCATGAGTGCACAAAGAGTATCTATGAAAATAATTGTAAAACATAAAAAATGTAATCACAAAAATGTCCACTAAAGTGAGACAAAGTTGCCTCAGAAGAAACTCCACAAGCAAAAAGGTTTATAGTTCCATCCGAGTTGGTCGATGAAAGGAGGACTTGCAAAGCCAATACTCTCACTTTAACTACAATAGAAAAAATGATAAGGTGATAGAGAAAGCTAGTTGCAGAGCATAGAGATTTGCTCGAAAACCATTGAATGCTCAAATGGACGAGTCAACAGTTGAGAAAGCCTTTTGAACCAATAGTTAAACCTTAATTCATCATACATCATTGATTCTCTAAGGTTTAATCTCCACCATCGATATGATCAGAGAATTGAACCAACGTGTGAACACTATGGTGAGACGTATGTTGATAGTAATTTACACGTCACATCCGTGGAAGACTCCATAACCACATCATTAATATTATACCACATGGAGGACAAGAACCAAATTTAAAAAATTATATTAATGAATTTTGGATATGGTTAATACATAGGAACCTCCAAGTAGCGAATGAGTTAATATGTAATGTATGTCATGGTGGTATAAGTTATAATCATATGGTATATTATATACAAGTATCCAAAGTGTAAAGCAATCCTTATGTGGGTATCAGTTGTGATAAGTTTTATCTTTTTTTTTGTGTAAATCAACATTTTTATATTAATTCATAGAATACATAAAATACAAAATGGTCTGCACGCATAGACTAAAGAGAATCTTCCTTGCCCGTTTACAATGATTATGAGCCACTAAAACTCTATCTGATGACCCCAAGGTCAACCACGCAGGGTAGCACAAAGAAAGGCTAGAGACTACAAAACATTGTGCCCTCTTCGGCAGTACATGGATAGAAAGAAAGAAAGAGAGCCAGAGGGACATCCTATAACCTAAGCGACCAGTCACCTTGAGACCAGAGACAAAACATGTCAAAACAAGAAGTGCAAACTGAAACTGAAAAGCCATTACAGCTTAAGGATAACATAATCTTTGGTTGGAGCATCCGGGTTGGCCAGAGCAGTCGAATTCCCAGGCTTGGGAGTGCGCTGAGTGGTCTGTTTCCCCTGACTAGTACCTGTAGCTTCCTCCGAGACCTCCCCCACAGCTGAGGGATCCTGACGAATGGAGTGCCTAAGGAGATTGATTAGGACACTCATTTTCTTTGAGAGAGTGTTGACTTCCTGAACTAGGGTGCTGAGTTTGAAATCTAATGTGTCCAGTTTTGTGTGTGCTCTATAGAAATTAGGGCGATAACTTGATGAGCTTGATTGATGTATTCCCCTTGCATGCTTATCATCTTGGTGAACATAGTTTTCATCCTCTGGGCCTCTACCTGAGTGCGCACAAATTGAGTGGCCTGAGTGGTCGCAGTTCCTCGATCTTGAATCCATTCCACTTCCTTCTCCAAATCCTGCTCCTCCAGATGCTCTTCCTCCTCTGCAACAATCGCTTCTAGCTCTTCTATCTTGTGCTTTTCTTTGAGGGAGGTCTGGGTTTCACAAGAGTCCCATGCTTTCTGAAGGTCTCTGTTAGCTGAGACATTTCAGCTTCCCTCACGAGCCATACTGCTATTGCGGAGCACAAAAACCTTGAGACTACTAAAATCACAACTGTTGCTATGTTGCATGTCGTGGGAAAGCAGAGTGTCGCACTCCTGGTGGGAGGCCTTAGTTATAGTAGATGGGAACCTTGTTTGGCTTGAGGCTTTCCACTTCGTCATCGGATAAGTGCATATCCTGCCATAATAACTGCTGCTCCAATTCCCACATTCCTGTTCATGATACGAATCCTTATTATTAACTCTGCCACGCTTGAGCCAATTTGTGGATTGCCAAGTGTCTTCCTTTGTGATTTGCTGCCGGTGTTGCTCATATTTTTTTTTGGATGTGCTCCTTGGTTCTAGCACTTTGTCCTTGTGTATTAATTCCCACTTCTTCTTTTGTACTTCCTGGGTCTGCCGCCCATTACTCCTTCTGTCCCTCCGATTGGTTGTCTTCATTTACCTGTTAAGGGGAAATCCTTCGTACCCCTGCGCCACTTCTTCTGTTAACTTATGTCTTGCCTCGATAGAAGTGTGCACCTGTTCCGAAGTTCGGTGCATGTGACCTCATGCCAACATGTGTCCAGGTAGGCTGAGGGATTATCGATTCCATAGTTGGCCAAATGATCTGCCACTACATTCGCCTTTCTTCTCACTGCATGAATGATTATCTCGTCCAGGCATGATAGGTGATTAACTATGAGTCCTCTAACCTTGGTAAGCCTCTAATGCTTCATGACTTTACTCGGTTTGGCTCCTGTATACATTCTTCTTACTGTTGTGATCGCTAGTTGAGAATCCCCTTCCACCACGGTGGCTCCAATTTTCAGTCGTCTGAGAATTCTCGATCCTTGCTCTAGTGCTGCAAATTCCATTTCGTTATTAGTCCCCTCACCTAGCGATTGACTATATATATGTTGAATTTCTCCTTTGTTGTCTCTAAGAACGCCGCAAATGCCTGTTGGCCCCAGATTTCCTCTAGAGGCCCATCAAAATTGAGTTTGAGGAAGCCTGTAGGTGGAGAAATCCAGGTATTCACGTTGGTACTTTGTTGTTGTCGCTGATTTGATGAAAACGTGATGGTTCCCATATCAATATCAAATTCTTTCAGAATATGTAAGTCTGAGATTGAGATGTTCTTGTCCTGTTCCACTTTCCCTTTGGAGAGAATTGTTTGTTTAATGTTTTGCAGAATTGTATCTCTTGTAAAGCTTATGTTTCAGGTTTCATTTTGGAAAACTCGCCTGTTTCTTTCTTTCCAAATCGTCCATGCTATAAACCCTGGGATAAGTTTCCAAATTGAATTCACCATTTGGGTATTGGAGAAATTACCTCTCCAATTCTCTATGGTTTCCTGAATTGAATTCCTTACCCTATCCATTCTCTTAAGAATGGTTTCCATCCAGTTCCAGAGGTTGTCTGCCCATTCGCAAGTATTGAGGAGGTGATTCATGGTTTCCTCCTCAATTCCACACATGGGGCACCGAGATGGGCCTATGAACCCTTTTTTCCTAAGGTTCTCCCATGTAAGCGTTCTTCGGTGCATCAGGAGCCAGAGGAAAATTTTAATCTTCGGCCATAGTTGAGCGTCCCACACTTTGTTGTGCCAATTGACTTTTTCTTCATGCTCAGTTCCTTCTATATAGATTCTTGCTTCTTTGAGTGTGAAGTTTCCCCCCTCAAGCTTACCCCAGTGTAATTGGTCAGTCTCCCATGCTCTCCTTATCCTTCTTTTGGCCAGCTCTGTTCTCAGCTCCCTTAAACTGTTGTTTTCTTCTTCCAAAGGTTTTGTCTCACTGAATATCCACATTCTCCATGCTTGGTCATTTTCATTAAGTTTCCAATAATGGTTCACTGTTGTTCTCCCTAGCTCCTGGTTTCTTCTTTGGATATCTAAGAATTTAGGGCTTTCCATCTTAGGGAGTTGTTGCCATGCATCTTCCCAGAAAAGGGCAGTCTTTCCGTCTCGAATTTCCCAAAAACTATGCTCCTGATTTATATGTCGTTCAGTTCTCGCCAGGTTCCAAATTGAAGAGCCCTCTATAGTTTCTTGTATTCGGATTGAATTCTGTAGTGTGTGATTGTGAGCATACTTCTCTTTCTAATGTTTGGCCCATGGTAAGTTGGGTTCCTTCAGCCACCTCCACCATAATTTTGCTCCACAAGCATAGTTAATTGTGAATGGGTCCTATAGATTCAGCCCTCCCATATGTTTGGGTTTGCAAAGCTTATCTCATGCCATTAGAGACCATTTTTGTTTCCCTAAATTACCCGACTAGAGAAAAGCCCTTTGGATGACCCTCATCTCCTAAAGAACTCCTTAGGTGCCGGGAGAATTGAAAGCATGTAATGCGGAATGGCTTGGAGGAAAAATTTGGTGAGGACAAGGCGACCTGCCAAGTTAAGGGTTCTGTGTGTCCAATGATGACATATTTTTTCTAGGTTGGCTAAAAAAAATTTCCAGTGCAATTTCTGCCAGGGCTTGTCAGTTAGCGGTATTCCGAGGTATCTTGAGGGTAGGCTGCATCTTTTGAAAGCTAGGATGGTTGAGAGATTTTTCTAAATAGCTAGGTGCGTATTGAAAAAGAAAATAGAGGATTTTTTTAGATTGAGCTCCATACCTATGGCTTTGCTGAAGTGATTGAGAATATTTCTGTATCCCATAGATTCTTTGATCGAGGGCATACCATGCAGCATTGTGTCATCTACAAACTGTTGATGTGTTGTTGCAGGGCTAGTGGGAAAGGGTTGGAGTCCTTCAATGATTCCTTCCTCTTTTGCTCTTCTGATTATTCTGCTTAAACCTTCCATTAAAATCACAAAAAGGAAGGGGGATAAGGGATCCCCTTGCCTCAAACCTCGCGAAGGAGTGAACTGGGCTGTTGGGGCTCCATTAACCAGTATTGAAAATCTTGTGGATTTGACCAAGGCTAGGATCCAGATTATCCATTGTTTAGCAAAACCGAAGGCTTCTAAAATAGCTTTTAAATAGTGCCAGTTTACCTTATCATAGGCCTTTGATAGGTCTAACTGCATCATCATACCTACTTTCTTCTACGTTTGAAGAGTGTGAATCATCTCTTGTGCTAGTAAGATATTGTCCAAAATTTGTCTTCCCTCTACATAGCCTGATTGCTCTTCTGAAATAATACCTGAAAGAATTGGTTTCATTCGATTGGCAATAACTTTAGAAATAATCTTGTACAAGACATTGCATAGCGTAATTGGACAAAACTTCGATGGAGTGTTAGCTTCCTCCTTTGGAATAAGGGCAAGGAATGTAGAGTTGAGGGATTTGAGGATTGAAGAGGAGAGTTAGGAGTCCTCCACTACTTGCCATACCTCTATCTTGACTATCTCCCAACAAGCTTTGTATAAGTTGATGATAAATCCATCTGGCCCAGGTGCTTTACCATTTGGCATATCTTTTACGGCCTCTTCCGCCTCTTTCAAGGTGATTTCTCAATTTAAAGCTATGTTTTTCTCCTCCGTGATGAGATTAGGGATGGAAGTTAGAAGTTCCTCAATGGCCTCCTCTCTGTCAATCTCTGGTTCCCAAGAAATCCAGCTGAAGTGGGTTATAAGAAGGCTTGATATTTCCTAATGAGTCTATACAGAGGTTCCCTGATCATCTTTAAGGCTTAGAATTTTTTTAGCCCCTCTGTGGTCAATGGAAGATCTATGAAAAAATTTAGTGTTCTGTTTGCCTTCCTTAAGCCATTGAATTCAGGACTTTTGCTCCCAAATCGTTTCCTCCTGTTGGCTTCGTAACTTCTAGTCCTGCATTAGCTTTTGTTCTTTGTTCATAGTCTCTTGGTCTATGTTACCTTGGATCCATCCCTCGTGAATTTGTTCCATTTGCTCCTCCAGTTTCTTTTTTTCCTTAAATATATTGCCAAAGACTTCATGATTCCAGACTTTGATTCTGGCTTTGATGTGTTTAAGCTTAGCCTATAGAAGATACATTTTGGTTCCCCTTATGCCTAACAGTTCTTTCCACCATTGCTCAATTTTCTGAATGAACTCGGGATGTGTGAGCCAAAACTTTTCAAATCTGAAAGGTTTATTTCTGGGTGTGCCTTGGATTGTCGCAGTCATTGTTATGGGCCAATGGTCCGACCCTCCACTGGGAAGAATGTTCGATTCTACAGTGATCCCTTCCAGGAGAATAGATTCTGTTACTAAAAATCTGTCCAGACGAGAGGCTATTTGCCTTTCACCCCCCCTTTTGTTGTTCCACGTGAAAGCGCCGCTCTTGGGGAAGACATCTACCAGTTTGGCCGATCTAATGAAGTCTATGAAAGCTTCAGAGTCCCTGTTGAGCATTCTAATACCTCCTCTCTTTTCCGTGAGCGAAGTGATCATATTGAAATCACCTCCAAAGATCGCTTTTGCTTGAGGATATCTTAGCTTTAAGTTGGATAGAGTTCTTAGTAATTGTAGTTTGGCCTCTAGTTTCTGAGGGCCATAGACATTGGTGCATAGATATGTTTCTGAATTCCCTACTATTTGGACTTCTATTGATATGTAAGATTTGGCAGCTTCAGAGGAAATGAGCTGGATGACCTGTGGATTCCACATAATGGCCATGCCTCCCTCCCATCCATTGCTTGTAGTTTCTAAATATTCCATTCTTTTACCCAGTTTTTTGCTGATATTGACCATCGTGTTGCTTGAACATTTAGTTTCTTGCACAAACACTATGTCTGGTTGTTCCTTTTGGACCTTTTTCTTTAACAAATGTTGTTTTTTTTTGCTATTTAGCCCTCTAGCATTCCATGAAAGAACTTTCATTTTAAACAAAGTCTAGGAGGTTAGTGAGAACGCCTCAAGGGCTTTCATCTTACCTGAATTTAAGAGCATCTGTCCCAGTTCTTGTAATGCTTCATTGTTAGTCCTTCTTCCTCTTTTTTTCTAGTGCTTGGAGTTGTTGGAGGTTTGATGCAGTCCCTGCATTCATACCCCTAGCCCTTTTGTTGTTCCCAAGAACTTTCTTTGCAACTCCAGCTCTGCCTGTTGCCTTGCTATGAATATGTCATTGATTATGTTTACCTCCTCTTCTGATATGTGTTCCATTCCTTTCTTTTTCCAGTCTTCTACCATATTTGGTAGATCCATACCTTCTTGCTCTAGCATGTCGCTTAATTCCATATCTTTGAGCCCAATTTCGTTGGTAAACATCTCTGAATCTTCTTCTGCCCCCTCCGTTGTTCCTTGAACCTGAGGGGTAATATTTGAAGGTTTCGCCACCGGTTCTTTCATTTCTGGTGTTGTCGTGGGTCTGCTTATTTTCATTGCTTCTTTCTCTTTATTGTTGTCCTCTGACTCCATTTCTGTTTCTAACACCTCAAATGCATTGCTTGTATTTCCATGTGAAGTTCTTGCTTTAGTCTGTCATTTTTTATTTGCTCTCTGTTTGGCATTCGGTCGTGTAAAGGCTTCTTTGTTCTTATCTCCTTTGTTTTCCTTGTTTTCCCCTGCCATTTTGTTCATTGGGCATTCTCTGATCAAATGTCCATGCTCATGACATTTTCTGCAACAGAACAAGATTTTCTCATAGTCTATGGCTTGGAAATATGCTTTGTCTCTGTATTCCAACCATAGGCCCTCATGTAATGCTCCTGAAACGTCCATATCTACACAGATTCTAGTGCAAGAGGTATATATTTTTTGTAACGTTGCTTCTGAGGCCTTGATGAAGGTTCCTAACTCATTGCCTATTTGTTCCAATGCTGCATGTCCCAAATAGTCAATCAGAAGAGAGAAAAGGCAAATCCATACTGGTACCTGTTTGAAGGTTTCCTTTAACGGTATGAAGTTGGGTTTACATGGCCTCATGTAAAGACTTGCTGAGGCAAAGAAATACGACCCTCCATCAAATATTCGAGCCTTGTCTTCCAAGTTGGAGAAAAATACTGTAAAGAAACCCTTGGCTCCTAAGTGTAGCCTTATATCTCCTTTGGGTTTCATTTTTCCTTTATCCACATGCACAGTGCTCGCTTTGTTGGCCAGAACCCCATGAACTTGCAGATCACTGCATGTTCAACCATGTGGTCACAGTACGCTTGAAGTTCTAGGTCATAAATTATTACCCTTAGGGTTTCTGTGGCTTTGGGCTTGCATGGACCTTGGATTTTTTTCCTAGTGGTTGGTGATGTTGTTCCTTCCTGTTTCTCCTTGTCTTGTTTTAGATTCTCCTCCTCTCCCATTGCTTGTTCCTTCTCCGGCTTGTTTCCTTGTGAAATCTGTGCTTGGGAAGGATTCATGCTATCTCTGTCCATTGTGCTTTTGATTTCAAAATTTTCTTTCTGTTTCTTGGTATTTTTACCCTCATTATTTCTCTTCCCCTTGCTGGTTAGATTCTCCTGACCTGACTTCTCATACCCTAATATTTGCACCCCGTCCTGTGTTGTCTTCTCCTTGTTCATCATTATCTGTTTGTATGATGGGGTCCCAATGGACCCCGCGTTTTCCATCTGTCAGGTCAGAGTTTGCCCCCTTCTGCGAAGCTCTGCCGCTCTGGCTCTGTTCTGCTCTAGAGTAAGTACTTAGGCTACAGTTGAAACTGTTACCTTCAAACCCTAGTTCAGAGAGCTTCCATGCAAAAAAAAAAAGTGATAAGTCTTATCTTGATAATCGAGAAAGCCCAAATTAATACAAATAACCCAAGTTTTTTTTTTTTTTTAACTGAAACGGGTATATTTTATTATAGGGGGTTTGGTTGGGCCGAATCCTAAACAACCAATGTTACACAACATTTCCATACATCTTAATCAAGCTTGATCTACTCTTTAACTTGAATTAAGGAATGCATGATAAGATAGGGCTATTGTCGTTAATATTGAGATCTCCCAGTGCTAGGAGGAATCCTTTGTTTTCCATTACATCCACTTCGTTATTCGAGCTTCTCAGAATGTGGAAAATTTTGAAGGAAGTGAAGTCCTATAGAATGATATTTAAACTTTTAAGAGACTTGTTGAGGATGGCATTATTGAACTGGTCCTTTGAGTTAATCTTCTTGATGAGAATTTATGAATCTCTGAATGCTTGACATTCTTTAATGCCTCTATCACGGACAATTTGGCAGGCTTTTGTGAGTCCAAGAAGTTCTGCCTGGTTGTTTATATGAGGACCAAGCCCCCAACAGAAGCAGTGTTTTCTAGAGTTATCCAGGGAGTAGATGACTCCACCAGCCCCCACAGCCCCAGGGTTACCCTTGGAGGCACCGTCAAAGAAGATAGTAGTTTTATTTTGGTACCTCCACCATACTTGAAAGGTATCATATAGTTCTCTAATTATCCATGGTGTATTGGGAAGGGGGAGGATCTAGGCATTGCCTTTAGGGTGAGAGCTATGGAGATTTAGCCAGTTATTTTCAGGGGGAAGAGAGGAGTCTTATTTATGAGATTGCAGTAGAACAGATTCAAGGAGAAGGGCTTTTGCCTTGGTAGCTGATTTTGAAGGACTGCAAGGGGAGTTGTTGAAGGTCAAGTCATTCCGGGCGAGCTAGATTTCCCAACACACAAATTTGGGGATGGAGAGCCAAATGTGGTACCAGAGTGAATTGATGGGGATATTATGAGGATAGCTTTGGAACCAAGAGGAGTAGAGATCATCCACGGAGCTATGCTAGGGAGGGTGAACCTGCAATTCGAGAAGAATTAAATTCCAAATCTCTTTGGCAAAATCGCAATCTATGAACAAATGAGAGGTTGTTTCTCTAGCATTTCTGCACATCATGCATCTGTGTGGTCCTGCTATATTTATTTTTAAAAAATTATTTCTTGTTAGTTGTTTGTTGTGCACGAGAATCCAGAAGAAGAAAAAAAAAAAAAAAAAAAAAAAAAAAAACCTGGTGATGTTCCAAACCTGTTTCCAAATGGTGGGAGAGCAAAGTCTGTCTTTTTTTTGTTGCAAGGCAATATATCCCATTGCCGAGGTGTAAGAGTCGGAGCCACCCCATCCCCAGCTGTCTAGGCTGTCACAATGAACAGGGGCAGCATCGATGAGAAGCGCTTTGAGCAATTCAAGTTGACTATGTAGATGCGTTGGCATGATTGGGAAGTCCTAGTCAAACCAATTCCCACTGTTGTCCCACGCAAAGATGTCAAACAACTTACGAAAACCTACGCTAAGGAGCCAGCCACTTAGCTCTTGGATCTCATCATGGGAATTGAGAGGATCACAATTCATTATGTGGTCTTCCCACAGTAATTTTTTTTTTTCCATTGCCAGGTATGTGGTACAGATGATTCCTGAAGTTACTGATACTATTTCTACAAAGATTCCATGTTTGAGTGCCTGTGGGAGTATTTTCCACTAATAAATGCCTGAAAGAGATCCCCTGCGCATATTTGGTCCTGAGCATTTTGATGATAGGATGTGAAGAGTCAGAGTAGAATTTCCAAAGGAGATTGCAGCGAAGTGTGAGATTAGAGAGAGTTGGGTCTCTAATCTGGAGTCCTCCGTCCACTATTGGGCGCTTAACAAGATCCCAATTTGCCAAATGCAGTTTTCTGTGATTGCCTTTGCCTCCTTTCCAAAGAAAATCTCTCAAAAGACTAGAAATTTATTCCATGATATGTTTCGGTGCAAGAAGGAATGAGGCTTCGTAGATGGGGAGGGCAGATAAAACTGATTTTAATAAGATAGTTTTCCCTCCCTTGGTAAGCCAGTAACCTCCCCAGGAGATGATCTTGGCTTTAATCTTGTTGATGATGCCATGCCACATAGTTCTATTATTGACTCCAAATGTGAGAGGTAAGCCAAGATATTTGATGTTGTCCCAATGAGCAAAACACTCAAAGCCAAGAATCTGAGCTATGTTGTTAAGACTATGTTGGTTCACATTCCATCCATAGATCGAACTCTCTCTTTCATTTATCAGTGCTCCTGAGGCTCTGCAGTAACTTTTAGAACCGTGTCAAAGGAGGTAGCTATTCTAATAGAGGCTCCGCCTAATAGGAGAGAGTCATTTGCAAAGAGTGCATGGTTTATAGGCTTTAGAACATTCGAGTTATTTAATTAGTATAGATTCAAGCATTGGGTATACCATAATATAGTTATAAAATGAAAATGGACCCAAATGTTTACAAAGAATTAATGTTAAATATTAGTTACACATCAAAACTCATAAATAATTTTATAAGGTAAAAGCCCTTTTTCTAATATTGGACTCTTAAGGGTTTTCCTTAAGGCATAATGACAAGGTAGGAGAACAGAATATGGAGAAGCAAACCTTGTCAAAAGATTATTTTGGAGAAGAATAATAGATTTCCAATCAATGCTAATAATGATCAAATACATAATGTTCAGTCATTATAGGAGACCACATGGAATATTGACAGCAAAAGCAATGATTCCATGGAATTATAGTATCTTTGTTGGTTTGGTTATGGGGTTTGTTACAGGCTCAACTGTAGATAATAGAGATCAAAATTCATTCTTAGTCAACATCACATGGAAATTCACCCAACTCTTTGATCATGACTATATTGTTTCAAGCCTCCACTAAATTTGGTGACAACTTTTGTCTTGGGTAACCAAATGGCACTATCTATCAATATTTCGCCAAACTTCCATGATAAACAGAACACTTCACATATTCAACTAAATATATCAGATATACATCTTCAGCCACAATCTTTAGTTGTTGATTCAGTGTTTTATCACCGCTAGACAATTTTTTTTAATCTGAATAATCTTCAGCAATTTCTTGTTTGTGCCTCATATGTCATTGATTGTTTGGATTGATCCTTATTACAAACCAAGTAGAATATGATCTGCACAAATTATACAAAATTTACATATGATTCCATGCATAGCATATTCAAACTTGAATCACTCAATTACAGGCAGAATGAAGGATACACAACTAATCTGGATTGGTAGGCATTGTCGATTATAGTTTCCAGTGATCGATTCCACTCATTCAAAGCTCCTCCTCTGGAAGATAAATTACACCATCACTATATAATTTTTCACCTTAGACATGAAATTTGATGTCCTTGATTGAAAGATGAAAATAATTGTCTTCGGTGTAATAAATCTTCAACTTAAATTGATCAACAAATTAAAAATAAGCATCCATTCACAACGCAAAATATCTTATGCTTTAAATCTTCAGGACTATCCTTGGCATCAACATTTCAGAGCCAATTTGATGATGGAAGAATGATGTTATTTGAGGCTCAAATGAGTCATATATATACTTTTGCTATAGGGCTAAAGGGAGGCCAAAGAAGGGGGATCGACTTGCCAATTTTCAAGTTAATTATCATTTAATCATATACCAATTGATGAAACCATTTTTCAAAAATATAATCCATTTTTTGAAGGTTGTCTTGGTCAACATGTGTTGAGAAATCTATGGTAGCATAGTTAGGGCTTCTTATTAAATTGATTTCTCTTTCACTTGACAATTTCTTGTCATTAGTTCTTATTTGTTCTTTGTTGTTATTATATGTTTATCATCCAGACAATTTCAAAAACTTCAAAGAAAACAAGAGAACACAAGATGTCAGCACTCAGCGAAGGAAAACCCCCTAAGGAGGGGAAAACCTAGTCAAACTCTTCCTTATTAGAAACAAAATCAAATTGAGACCATCCTAGACCCTTGACCTAAACCTATCTCCCTCCATCAAGTCAACCTTTCAGTTGGAGTAGTCTTCTTCCAAAACAGTTCTTCAAGAACAAGGGTTTTGACCCTTTCTTTCATCTTTTATGTTTGGCTCCTGAAATCATGGAAACTTCAACTCCTACAATCATAGAAACTTTGGCCCTACAATACCTTTATTCCTCTTCATACGTATTTCTTCGTTATTACTTATATGAACTTATTTATTCAATAGAATTGTTGATTGAATGGTGTCATCTTCAAGGTTGAATGATTCTTTATATATAGTCTTCATAAGGTGGATGTATCCCTTCATGAGGTTGACTAGACAATTGCTTGAGGCCGACTTCTTGTGTTTGAGGCCGACTTGATGGTGGAGGTTGTTAGAGTCCTATAGTGATAGGATTCATAATTTTGGATTGGATGAGGTTAAATCTTGTAATATTGTACATACCTTTTCTTTTTGCAAATGTTTTCCATATTAAAGGTAAAAAATGTAAAGAGGGTATGTCCTAAAATAAATATCAAAGGACAAGAAAAATAAGAAAACATCAAAAAATGAAAAAATTTGAACCCCAAACAAAAAACAGATCATGAAAGTGTGCAAGTCCAAGTGCCACTACTTTTTACTTTACTGTCTTAAATAATGGTTGTGTGCAGCTTGTCACATATGCCACAACCCATGATAGTCAAACTGTTTAATCTTGACTACTTCATGCTTTGAATTTCATGTTTATAGTTAAAGAATAAAGATCTGACCAAACAGTTTAATCTTGGAAGATCAGTAGATAGGTAGAGGAATAAAAGGAGCTCATCAGCTTAATCTGAGCCCTTGGAAGATATAAGCTTAGAAGTAGATAGTTTATTACATAAAAGAAAAATGAAAGAAAAGGGTTTGCTAGCTTAAGTGCACCCACCAAAGTGAAGAAAAAATGTTAGGGTATGTAAAAGGGTTAGTAAAGAAAGGTTGCAGAAATACAAGTCATTTGGAGCATAAGCACTACTATCATACTTAACTATGTGTTTCAAGTGTGCAAGAGAAATTATCAATGAAAAAGCATGCTCATAATCTGATTTTCCTAACTCCCCCTTCATTTCATTTCACCCCCACTATATGCTCGCTAACTTCCCTTTTACCCCTTCATGGCTTATAAAAACCCCTTCCCCCTCATTTTTACTCCTACCCCTTAGTTTCACACATTTCCTTAGTCAATTACTCCTAAAATCCATTCCCCTAAATGTGAAACCCCTTTCCCCTCTTTTAAAATCATGTTTTCACTTCAATAATTACCCAAAACCCCTCTAAGCCATTTATCCTAACTCTAAAAAATCCTGCCTAACAAGCTCCACCACTTAACCATTTTCCCGACTAAACTCGAGTTTAACCTACCACCTTGGTGAGGTAAACTAATCTCGCTACCCCAAAAACTCTGCAGTTTAATTAATCCGCGATTAAGCATGGGTTAATTACTTTAAGCAATGATTAAAACCCATGGGTCCCGCTAAACTCCGCCCCATCACCTGACTGTGCAACTTTCCAACATGATGGCCATCTGATCATCCACCCCAAGATCTAACGGCCATCGCCCATATTGTGCTCGCACGATGTTCGACCTTTAACGGCCCGAGAGCATGCGATATGCGCGGTTTTCCTCGGGGCCCATTTTCCTACGTGTTGGCCTCTGGCATAGATCACGTTCCACCGGAAAAATACCACCCGACCCACATAAGTGGTGTGATGGCCTCCAAACCCACCTCCCCACCAAAGTGAAAATCAACACTATTCAGAAAACATTTTTCCCTACCATTTTTCCAACCGTTCACTGTTAAAAGCCTTCTGACCCATATTTTCACCCTTTTTGCTTAGGTCGCACTGCTGAACCTCTGAAGCACCTGTGCCTTCCAAACTCCTACAACCAACTATCAACTACTAGAGCCTTCCGACGCCACCATTGCACACCATCCTAGCTGTTGAAGCCCTCTACAAACCCCAATTGAAAACCAGTTGTAGCCCCGACTGAAAATTCCAGGTATTTGAACAAGAACCAAGAATTACCCTCTCTTTAAAGAAAGAACATTAAATTCTTAAAATAACTAAAAGAATTTTATTAATTTCAATTTAATTGAGAGTCTCCTGTTCCCAAAGTACCAGAACCCCAACCTGCAAATTGCTCATACCCTAGCCCGGTTCATATAAAGTCCAATTTTCCATAATTTGTTACAAAGATGGCTACCTTGACCTCTCTGGATGTCAGACCAATGATCACCCTTCATTTAGACATTGACCATTTGGCCCTGAAAGATAGGGATTTTCAAATCAAAGACACAGTCACCCAAGACAACCTTCTAAGAATCCATTATTGGGCCAAAGATAGGATACTAAACCATGCTGATGACATAAACCTTTGGGAATCAAGTTTTCCCAAGTATACATTCCCAGAAGTCCATCCATTCCCAAACATTGTACATTTCTACCATGCATGTTACATCTATAGCCAAAGGGCTATAATTTCCCCAAACCAAGACTTCTTGTTTTCAATTACTGCTGAGTATATTAACCAGATGCTTCAAATCCAACCCAACCACAATTTGAATCCTTTGTCCATTGCGATCCTTTTGGACCTGTACACCACATTGGACCCAGCTAAGATCAAACAAATATTTCAGAATTTCATCATTGAGGAGCGTCATACTCCTAAAGGCATTCCACCCTATGTTTTTGCTATTTTTTCAGAGATTGGCAGGAGAATAATCACCATGATCTCAAGCATCCTAGGATTCACATCAAATGAGTTTGTGGATGAGATAATCATGGCTTCTTGTCCATTTTCACTCCAAGCCAGCCTCTTGCCATAATTTATGATTATGTCAAGTTCATTGCAGACAAAATGCATGAACAGTTCACTAGATTTCCCACTGAAAGAGTCTTCAAATACTCTTCAGTGTTGTTTCATATGTTCCTGTATTATCAAACAGACAAGTTCCCAGTGAAGATTCAGAAAATAGATACCAGGGGAAAGGAAAGATCAGTCATCTACTAGACATCCTTGGTGTAGAGGTATAACACAACATTCACATACAAAGACTTCATAGATTATTTTGTTCACCCTTTCATAAACATGCTGACTTCTAACACTCAACCTAGAATCAGTACTGAGATCAAGAGAGTACTACAACTAGAAAAGAAGAGCAAAATAGGAGATTGGTACCTATACCATAATCATACTGAAATTAGGATCTATGGCTATGAATTACCCCCCTACAAATTGCCTAAGTATCTTCCAATGAGAATATTTTCCCTGGAATACTTCAGGCAAATGATAGGTGTGGATGATGTTAACTTCCTAGATCCTAGGAAAGAAAACAAAATTTAATATGAAAATCCAAATGGGACCTTTCATCTGCAACACCAGAGATGTTGGGCCTGAAGCTGATAAGATACTCCAACAATTAAAATTCAAGAATAGTTTCATCTGGCATTATGGCCCTCACAGGGTTATAAACAAGCTCAGACAAAAGGTCAAGCTGGGACCTTACATCCACTACCCAAGACTTGACATAGAACAGTATGTTAATTAGTCAGAATGGGTAGAGAACACATTGATATACATTGATAGCACAATGATGGATGTGGAGAACACCATGATTGACTTAGGGAAAGAATTTGACCAAAGCTCTTTCTTGCAGGTCCCAAAGTTGGAAGAGCCAATGAATATCCCTCCCATCATTCAGACTCCTACCAATGACGAAAATAATCCCAAAAGAAACAGGGAAGCTCTGCCATGGAGATAATTGATCAGCAGTTGCAACTAAATAAAAGGCCCAAATTGACTCTAGTGTCTAAACAGGAGGAAAACATTGCATCAGTAGAAATGATTGATACTAATGCAATGGGGCAAAGGAGTAGACAAACAACTAAGACTGTTGCATCCGCATAAACACAGCAACCCTCTTCTTCAAACACCTAGATTATATAGAAACAGAAGAGTGTGGAGGTGTCTTCCTTTGTCAGGCCAGCTGACAAGGAAGTAGATATCAAGGAAAGATTCAAGAAGATTAAAATGAGAAATGAAAAGCTCAAGGCAGACACTTATGCCAAGTACTTGAAGATGACACCGCCAAATCAAAATAGGTTCATGTCAGCTTTTGACATCAAAGAAGGGAAGATGTAGGTGTCTTTCCTACAACCTACTGTACAATAGCCTAAAAGCACAACTGACTACAAGAAGACCAACTTTGAGGTCTTAGCCAGGGATGTGCATCCCATAGATAAAATAGAATTTAACAAGCAGGTTGGAGAGATGATCTAATCCACCCTCACAACAAAATCAATGGAAACATTCAAGCTCAAGGAATCATTAGACAATGTGACAGCGTAGTACAAACTGGAAAAAGCATCTTCCAATGCCAAAGACACAAGGATCAAATCCTTAGAAGACCCGATCATTGAGTTGGGCCATGAACCAAAGGACATAAAGGCTACTGAACAGTTAATAAGAAGAAAAATTAAGACATTGTAGCCCTTAAGAAACAACTCAAGTTACCTCAATCACAACACCCTCAAACAAAAGAAGTGCTAGAAAGCCAAACAAATCATGAAGAGATGATGGACTTGGTGTTGCAACTCAATGACCAGTTGAAAGAAATGGAAAAGGAACTAGATAGCTTGATCTAGCTCAAACAAGCTAGTCTAGATAGTGCTCCTCCAACTGTCATTCCTACAGTGACCACAATTATGCCTTCCACATTGGTAGCAACATTAGATCCCATTGGTACAATGGCCACTGCATTGCCAGTAGCAAAAAAAGCTACATCAACAACAGGTACCATAGGTGATGAAGCAAACAGGATGATCAAGGAAATGGAAGAAATGTCCATTCAGACCAATGAAATGAACAAGTTAAAAGAGAAATTTACCAGCCTGGAGAGAGATTGTAGGTTAGCCCAGATCATGCATATGGAAGAACAACATAAGGCTACTAGAATGAATGAGAAAGTGAAAAGCCTGGAGAAAGAGTCAACACTGAGTGAGCCTTTGGGAAAGGTCGAACAATTATTATGGGCCAATATCATTGACTCTGTCAATGATATTTGGCCATCTATTTAGGTCATTTTTGAGCAGATAGACTTAATCAAACAGGATATATAAGCGATCCAAAAGGTCAAAGAAGAGCTTGGAGAAATGCCAGAGGAAGCAGTAAGAATTATTCAGTTCCTCAACTCCAAGAACAAATATGAGCTACGAGAAATTAACATACCTGACAGGATAGGTACCATTTTGGAAGTCAAGAGGGTCCTAACTAAGAAAAATTTAATGTTAAATTTAGAAGATAAGTGTCAAACCATGCAACTAGCCGTTGACAGGTTTATGACCAAGTTTGAGCTTTTGAGAGAAAAGGGACTACCTATTCCCTTGATCATAAATGATAAATTGATGACACAGGAGGACTACAACAAGAAAATCAGAGAAGTAGCCAGAGAACAGGCAAATACCTCATCAATGAGTGGCATACCAACTGGCAAAGTATTATACCAGACTTTTGAAAATCTGTTTTACCTCCAGCATGAGGTGAAACACTTATTTATTAATAAGCCTACTTTTGCCAAATATACAGAGGCTGATGAGATATATAGGAAAATTCTCAACATCCAGTTACTAGATGAAGAAACATGGCAAAAACTTTATGATTTATTGTAGTAAAAGCACAATAAAAATATAAGTGTACAGTAAAAAGTAAATGAGCATGGTAAAAGGATGAAGACAGGTCATCACAGTCAAAGTGTATCAGGTGAAAGAGTATCAGATGAAAGATGAAAGTCAAATAGACTATCCAGCGTGAAAGCCAAATAGCTTGCCAGCATAAAGGGCTAAAAATCAAAGCATAACAGCCAACAAAACCAAAATAATAGGGACAACATGAAACAATTCAATAGCTGTCTCTATCTTCTTGCAAGAAGATATTTTCCTTTTCCTATATTAATTCTCAAATTAGTTTGAGATATTTTGTAATAAACTTTTTGTATAAATACTTCAAAATTCGAAGTATTAGGGTGGATTATTTTACATTTGTAGAGTTATTGTGATCTTGAGCCTAAGGGTGATTGTACTATTTTCAAGTCAACAGACTGGAGCAAGTAATAAAATCATTTCACTATAGGATTCATGAGATGAGCCATTTGCAGTGAATTACTTTCTTTGTGTGATTGTGTTACCTTTCTTTTGTGTTTTCATAATCTTAAATGTGTTCTAAAATTTGAATGAATTAACTGGAAATATCATGCAGAATTTGTTTAATTACACTCTGTTTTGCATAGTAATTTATTTACATGTTTTCTTCTGATACCTTGTTTTGAGAACCCTTAATTGCTCTCCCATCCCAGTTGACTTCCTTCATCTCTTGAAAAGTCTGGCCTAGGGAACCCTTAATTGCTCTGTGGATCTGATTTGAAGCCATTCATCATTTATCCTCTGAGATCTACAGTAACTTATCTATCTTGCCCTGCAGACACTGTTTTTAGAACTGAACCCAGTCTTGTTTGTGAGACTTCCGACTCCATATCCCAATGGTATAAGCCAATCCTCTGTCCATCTAAGTAAAGTGATCCCACCACCAAATTTTCAAAACAAAACCCAAGTGCAAGCAATAACTAGCCTAAAATCATTTTAACTAAAACAAATTTAAATCTTAAAGAGAGAGCCCTCTCTGAGCATCAGGAAGGCTAGATCCTGATCTCCAAAAGTGGTTTATGGTTACCTTTGGTTTTTCTTTCTTTTTACTTCAAAATAATTATCAGAGCTATAACATTTTTGGCAGCCATACTGGGGATTTCAATCCTCAGTCTCATAAAACTTTAAGGAAACCTTAAATTTAATCTTGAGCCCCTTAAGGTCATTATCTGAAGTAAATTTTCAAAAATTTCATAAAAATAGTTTAAAAACTTAAAATTCTGGCTCCTAAGAAGATTCACTATACCAGGGCAAACCCAGATCCAAACCCTACAACTATAGTTGATGACCCAGACAAAATTCTAAGAAAACAAAAAAACGAAGAAACTCAGGAAAGTAGTAGCCAGCTAGTTAGAGCCAACTTACTCCTTGAGGAGTTGTCAACTTTAGAGGAAGTCCCTTTTGATTTGTCATTTGACCTCTCATTATTTAGAACTAAATCTGAGAATGCCATCCATGAAACAATCTTAGACCCTGAGTTTACTCAACTCATTGAATCAAAAAGGGTTATCCATCCAGATTTAGATAAATTTGTCTTGGACGCTTTTGACAAGTTAGAAGCCTTGACCTCTACGTTGATCAATAATATAGATAGTGCTTACCTTCAGCAATCTATTGAGCTAGCTGCCCTTACTGCTGCTGCCTCTCAAATTTCTGCACAGTCTTCACTCACTGTAAATACCCCTTCTTTTACCACAACTTCACCAATTGTATCTACCACAATCCAATCACCTAAACCAGTTATTAATCAACCATCCTCATCATCATCTAGTTCACCTCCATCAGTTTCAAGTCCTTCTTCAAGCACTACAACTTTACCCCCTAGTCAAAACAGAATTACATCAATGGAAAACCAATACGCTCCTATTGTTTTACCTACACAACTCCATCCCATGCCTGCATATTATCATAGTAATATTTTCCTGTTTGATGCTACTGGTCATTACACTGCCCAGTAGCATGTAAACAAGATGTTTGACTTTTTTGAGTTGCATGAGATAGATGAAGCAGATGTCCAAAAGAGATTGTTTTCCAAAAATTTAATTGGGGATGTCAAGAAATGGTTCAAAGCCTTTCCTGCCAACCATGTTGCAGACTTAGCCAATTTTCATAGGTTATTCATTGATAGATGGGAGAGAAAGAAAATCCATTGCAAATACTTTCTGAATATGACAATATTAGAAGAGCTCCTAATGAGTCAGTTCAAGACTATTGCACTAGGTTTAATAATATCTACAATGAAATTCCAGCCAACATTAAGCCTCCACCTAACCTAGCATTAATTAAGTTCCTTGATGGTTTTGATGCTAACATGTCATACCAGCTAAGGGAAAGAAACCATGAAACACTTGAACAAATGCAGAGCAATGTTGTTAGTGTAGAGGCAAACCTATTAGCTAAGAAAGCACGAATGAGGAATGAAAAGAAAGTTGTATTTAAAGAGGAAGCTTCCACTTCAGATGGAAAAGTAGATGTTTTAGCTAAGAGTTTAGAAAGAATCATGGATAGGTTAGAGAACATGGAGAGGAAAAATCAATGGGAGAATCAACAACAACAACCCCCAATAAGAAACCCAAATTTTAGGAAGAACCCTAATGCTAGAAAGAATGCTACACTAGACCAACAGATTAGGCCCCCCTTCCAAGAGAACTATGTTGAGGATTCACAGAACCAAGAAGAAGAGGATGATGCCTAGATTAATTTACTAGAAACCAAAGAGGAAGACACCATTTTTCTTACACAAAAAGAACAGGAGTTATATATGCTGCAGTAGTTGCAGTTAGAATCTGGTGAATCCTTTGATTTTAAATAGGGATACGAGTCAGCTATATATGAGGTACATAAACAATATATCTTGAGAAGCAAGAAGAATAACAAGACTCCCATTAAAAGATCCATCCAAACCCAGACTAAGATAATAAAAGAAGCTCCAGTTAACAAAGTGTTGCAAATCCTCCCTAGGGGAACACTAGAGACTTCAACCCCTAGGATTGTAGATATAACCTCCACTGAAACCCAAATAGAGACAATTACTGAAAACAATCAAAATAAGAGAAATCAAGGCAAAACAGTAGAAACACAGACTGAAATGCCTAGTACTGAGAAACAGGATAAGGACACCCAAACTGCCCATATTAAGGAAGATCTAAATCAAATAAACAAACCTTAACTCCCTTTCAACATCAAAAATGAAATAGAAAAATTAAAGATATCAGTTCCTTTGACGGAATTGGTAAAGAATGAATCTTATAGGTCGCAGATAACTGAGACTTTGAACATAGGAGAGGGAGAGGATTCTGTTAATTTGAATGATGACCAGCCTGAATTGTTGTTTGGCCCTGAGGCCAATGGTATTCATTAGCAAGGGGGAGTTCCTCCTTTTTACATCAGCCTAAACATTCATGATAAAATATTGCATAATGCTATGTTTGACTCAGGGGCATCCCACAATCTGATGCCAAAGGCAATAATGGAAAGACTGAACCTAGACATTACTAGGCCTTATAAGGATTTGTTTTCTTTTGACTCCAGCCAGGTTAAATGCCTTGGTATAATTAAGGACTTATGTGTGACTCTTGTCTAGTTCCCTGCAAAGAGAATTCTAACGGACATTTTAGTTGCCACTGAAATATGGAATGTTGCTATCTCGCACATGGGGAGCAAAACTGTAGGGATCCTTACAGTTGGATATGTCTTATGCCACCATATTTGTTTTTGGCCAATCGAGAAAATTATATAGGGAGACCTTGATGAAATACATGGTCAGTAGTGAGGAAAAGCCACAAAACTTTCCCATATACTCCATGCATTCAGATATGGACTCTTTCATATTATACAATGTAGAAAATGATAAAAAGGAAATCACAACCAAAGACCTAAAATATAGAACAGCTGACAGTGAGAACATATTCCATGAATCACTATGGGATATAGACTTTGATGGGTCTGACAATAGGTTAGGGGCTGGTGCAGGAGTGTGGATCCATAATATGGAGAATAATCATGCTAAGGGACATGCTTTCAGATTGAACTTCAAATGTACCAATAATATGGCCGAATATGAAGCCCTAATTCTGGGGTTACAATTGGTTAGGAAATTGGGAGCCAAAAGAGTTTCCATCATGGGAGACTCAGAGCTGATTATTAAACAGATCAGTGGTGAATACTTTGTCAACAACCCTAGGCTTGGTCAATATAGGGATATTGTTTTAGACTTGATCAAAGACCTCCTAGAATCAAACTTTGCTGCCATTCCTAGAAAACAAAACATGCAGGCCCATAGTCTAGCCACCTTTGCTAGTACTTGTAAATTGCCATTTCAACCAAACCACCAGTACACTGCAGAAGTCAGACATAGGTCTGTTATACCAGACAACCTGAAGTATTGGCAGATTTTCTCCCAGGATTCTCAGATCTACGATTTCATGAACAATGAAGGTGAATTTCAGAATTGTAAGATAGACATTGACTATACAGTAGACAATAATATAGAAAGTAGCATAGATGTAAATATTTTTGATGTAGCTAAACCAACTAAATTTACTAGAGTAGAAATAGATAGTTTAGAGAATGTAGAGATTGAAGAAATAATGAATGATGATCCTGAGATCCTTAATTTGAAAAATAACTTTCTGCCTAAAGGATTAGTACATTTAGAATATTTGTTTGACTCTAATGATGTAGCTAGGAAACCCAAGATGGAACCTCTGAGAGCTGACATAGAAGAGGTCAACATAGGGACTGAGGATAAAAGAAAACTCATAAAAATATCAAAGCCTTACCCCCAGAGGAAAAGATTAAACATGTCAATCTGTTTAAAGAGTTCCAAGATGTATTTGCCTAGAGTTATGAAGACTTAAAATCTTATGACACCAGCATAATCCAACACAAAATACCTCTAAAAGATCATAAACCTTTCAAACAGAAACTTAGGAGAATAAACCCAATTCTCTTGCCCTCTATTGAGAAGTAAGTCAAAAAAATGTTTGATGCCCAAATAAAATCCCCCATTAGATACTCTGACTGGATTTCAAACTTAGTTACAACTAGGAAAAAGATAGGTGAAATTAGACTTTGTGTAGATTTTAGAAATTTAAACAAGATCTCACTAAAAGATAACTATCCCTTACCAAAAATGGACCATATATTGTAGAGGGTAGTAGGCTCATCTATGATTTCAATGTTAGATGGATTCTCTGGGTATAACCAGATCTTAGTTCAACCTGAGGACCAAGCCAAAACTACATTTACAACTCCTTGGGGTACCTTCATGTATTTGAAGATGCCCTTTGGACTAATGAATGCAGGTGCCACATTTCAGAGAGCTATGGATATAGCCTTTGCAAAGGATATCCATGATTTCCTAGTAGTATACCAAGATGACATTACTGTCTTCTCCAAATCTGACAATCAACACCTAGATCACTTAAGGAAAGTATTCATCAAATGTAGGAAATTTGGGATTTCTTTAAATCCTAAAAAGACACTTTTCGGTCTAGAAGAGGGAAAGTTGTTAGGACACATCATATCTAAATATGGGATTAGGATAGACCCTGCTAGAATAGAAGCCATTTTGACCATTTCCCATCCCTGAAACATTAAAGAGCTACAATCATTTCTAGGTAAGATTAATTTTCTTAGGAGATTCATCTCAAATCTAGTAGAATTAATTAGGGAGTTAAATAACATGCTAAGAAAGGACTCAAAAATTAAATGGACAGTGGAGGCCAAACAATCCTTTGAAGCTATTAAGGAAGCTTTAACCAAAACTCCAGTCCTGATAAGTCCTGACTTTAACAAAGATTTTATTATTTTTTCTTTTGCTTCAAAACACACCATTGCAGCAGTCTTGCTGCAAAAGAACAACCAAGGATATGAACAACCGATTGCATTTTTTAGCAAATACTTAAGAGATTCCACACTCAAATACAATATCATGGAAAAACGAGCATTAGCTTTAGTTAAGGCTATCAAAGACTTCAGAGTATACATTCTGTATTCTCACATTATTGCTTATGTTCCAAATTCTATAGTTAAGGACATTTTGACACAAAATGGGCCTGAAGGGAAAAGAGGCAAGTGGATTGCCACAATATTGGAATATGACATAGAGATAAAGCCAACTAAGCTTGTCAAAGGCCAACTATTAGCCAAACTCATGGCTCAATAAAACTGTCAGGCCCTTGATATCAACTTCATTAGTGCCCTTGATGATCAAGAAGAGATGGCGACTCCACAGATCAGTGAACCTTTTATTGATTCACCCTTGTATGCAGATATTACATTTGTATTACTAAACTTACAAGCTCCTCCTGGATTGATAAGAACTAAAGTTAGATTCTTAAAAATGAAGTCATTAAGATATTGTGTTATAGATAATGCATTGTTTTGGAAGGACAATAGTGGTATTCTTTTAACCTGTTTATTGAAAGATGAAGCTGACAAGATTTTACAAGAGTTTCATGCAGGGGATTGTGGAGGACACTTGTACTGGAAGAGTACTGTTGACAAAATTCTGAGGGCTGGTTTCTATTGGCCTACTTTGTTTGCAGATGTTAAAAAACATGTGACCTCCTGTCATAAATGCTAGATTTTTTAGGGAAAGAGAAAACTTTTACCCTTGCCTCTTAAGCCAATTTCCATTGAAATGCCATTTCAACAATGGGGGTTAGACTTCATTGGAGAAATACACCCAGCCTCCTCAGCTCAACACAAGTGGATTCTGACAGCCACAGACTATTTTACCAAATGGATAGAGGCCATACCTTCTAGGCAAGCCACAAACACTGTCATAATCTCCTTCCTAGAGATTAATATCTTATCAAGATTCGGATTTCCCCAAAAGCTCATTATTGATAATGCATCTACCTTTAAATCCAAAAGAATGATAGATTTCTGTAACAAGTACCACATCACCCTTGGCAATTCCACAACCTATTACCCTCAAGGTAATGGACTAGCAGAGTCATCCAACAAAAGCTTGGTCAATATTATTAAAAAATTGCTCGAAGATAACAAAAAGACATGGAACAAGAAGTTAGTCAATTCCTTATGGGTAGATAGACTGACTACTAACAAGTCCATTGGAACATCACCCTATCGGCTGGTTTATGGTATGGATGCAGTTTTCCCATCATCCTTGGGAGTGTCATTGATGAAGATCATCCAGGAATTATAGGTGGAACCAAATGATATTTAGAGAAGAATAAATCAGACCATACACCTGCAGCAGACTAGAGAAGAAGTATATGTAAAATCACAGGTAATCCAGGAAATGATCAAGAAAGTATTTAATAAAAAGACTAAAGCAGATGATTTTTACATAGGAGAGGAAGTCCTTAAGTGGGATTCAAGGAGAGAAGACAAAGGAAAGCATGGAAAATTTGATTTTTTGAGGTAGGGGCCTTATGTCATTTATGGCTATAGAGGCAATAATGCCTTTTCCTTGACAAACATAGATGGATCAAATCTACCAGGAGGACCTGTTAATGATGAGATGTTGAAGCATTATTTTTCCATTGAATCACAATAGTTCACTTTACTTTGCATCATTGTACATATCATTGCAAAGTGTAGATTGGATTGGATGGTAATCCTTTGAATTTGAAGCCCGGAGAGAAGGCCTTGAGCTTTGAGGGATTCACTTTCATAAGTATCAATAAAGCAAAATCATAGAAGGACAGTTTACAAGGTAACTACAGTCACAATTCAAAGGCTACTAGTCTTTAAAGTTCTTGACATTTCACTATGAAATGTCATTCCCATGTGGAGCCACTGTTAGACTCCTATAGTGATAGGATTCATAATTTTGGATTGGGTGAGGTTAAATCTTGTAATATTGTATATACCTTTGCTTTCTGTAAATGTTTTCAATATTAAAATAAAAAAATGTAAAGAGGGTATGTCCTAAAAGAAATATCAAAGGACAAGAAAAATAAGAAAAGATCAAAAAATGAAAAAATATGAACCCCAAACAAAAAAATATCATGAAAGCGTGCAAGTCCAAGTGCCACTACTTTTTACTTTACTATCTTAAATAATGGTTGTGTGCAGCTTGCCATATATGCCACAACCCATGATAGTCAAATTGTTTAATCTTGACTACCTCATGCTTTGAATTTCATGTTTATAGTTAGAGAATAAAAATTTGACCAAAAAGTTTAATCTTGGCAGATTAGTAAATAGGTAGAGAAATAAAAGGAGCTCATTAGCTTAATCTGAGCCCTTGGAAGATATAAGGTTAGAAGTAGATAGTTTATTACATAAAATAAAAAGGAAAGAAAAGGGTTTGCTAGCTTAAGTGCACCCACCTGTTGGAAATAATACTGAGAGGGGGGGTGAATCAGTATTATCAGGTCAAATATTTTTTCATTTCACAATCAAATTTGTATACGCTACTTCAGTTGTGGGAAACTGCGTATATACGCCACTATGTCTAAAGTAACCAGCGTATATTAGAAAACTTAAGATTCATTAAATGTTGATATTTAATCAGTGCATCAGGATTTCATTAATCATAAGAACAGTAAACAGGAGCAGTAAAACAGAACAGATCATCACACACATGGACACAAGATATAAGGTGGATACCCAGTGTGGGTGAAAACCACCTGCTACAATTCGTCTCTATCTTCTTTTAATAAGAAACTTCGTTTTACAATATCTTTGTACTGATGCAGTCTTATACCAGTACGCAGGCTTCTACCTGCAGAAGGCTACAACCTTCTCTCGTTCTCCAGCTTCTCTGGAAGGGAGCTACAACCCCCTTAGCTCTTGTACTAGCTAATGTACTAGTACGTAGGTACTGACCTACAGAAGGCTACAACCTTCTCTTTCTTCCAGTGACCACGTTTCATAAATTTTCAGACTGGATCCATCAATAACATTAATCAAACATCAAATATATCTGCATCAACCAATCTCCTTTTCTTCAATCAAAACTAAATCAAACAATTACTTCTCTGAATGCTGTAACCAGAATATATTAACAGTAACCAGAAACCAATCCTGAACCCAGAACGCTGTAGCAATAAATAGAAGCAGCTAAAACATATTTCATGAGACATACGCTACTTCAATATGTAGAAACCTGTGTGCATACGCTGTTGTATTAAGGCCAACCAGCATATACGCTATTTTGACTTACTAATCCAGCATGTATACTCGCCTCTGATGTGCCAAACCTGTGTATAGATCTATAAAAGATAATTTACCCTTTTCACTTATTCAGAAATTAGTTATACCCATATTCTCAGATTTATAGATCAAATCATGCGCCAAATATAACAGATCAAAGTCACACAAAGGTAATACTATTAAAGCCTTAAGATATTTACCCATCAATAAAACTTATCCATCTTTTAGCGCTCAGGTTCCTCCTTGGTTTAGATCCAGCAATGCACCATAACCTAATTCTAGATCTTTCTCTTCATAAGATATTCAATCCTTGAGTGAATGCCCTTGCCAAATGATCTCATTCCCTTTTTATAGTCTTAGGCCTTACTCAATACCACAGTCCAAAACCATAAAGAATCAATACCATGGACCCAATACCTGGGTTCAACACTTTGGACGAGATACCATGGTCAAAAACCATAGGTCCAAATACCAAGGACTCAATACCATGGACCAAAAATAAGTTTTCCCACATCTACGCGCTTTTCCTTGCATGAAAGTGCATGCATACGTATACGCACTTTTTGAACATCTATCCCGCGTGTATACACAACTTGTTTAAGAGGAACCTGCATATATATCTTTTTCCTTCATTATGAGAGGAACCTGTGTCATAATGCCAACAATCTCCCCCTTTGGACTTGATGGCAACCCCAAGTTCCTCAAAGTCATTCTCCCCCTTTGTCATCAAGGGCAAAGGGTTATGCTCCCCCTGAGTACATGCTGAAATCTCTGCTCTGCTGTGCTGTCCATGCTCCCCCTGACAATAGGCAAGGTCTGCAAAAAGATGTTCTACAAGAAGAAACATGACCTTCCTATCACCAAAGACTCATACATACAACCATTTCCCAACCAAGTGGGGATATACCAATATTGACTCATCCTCCCAACCAAGTGGGGATACACCAAAAATTTACACATGATAAAACAAGAACATTACATCATCCATCCCAGGCATAGTGGGGAAACCAAGATAGGTCGTTACATGACCTTGATAATAAAGGAAATACATGACATAGAGACTAAATATTTAAGACAAGACTATGATAGTCATCAACAACTATCATTAGTAGCATCTGTCAATCATCATTTAGACTAGCAACCATGTTCTCCCTCTGCACCTATTCCACTTGAAACCAAAACAACTGTGAAATTGAACCAAGATCTTCTAAGATAATGCCAACAATGCATTATTAGAAGAATATATGGTCCCCCTAAACTTGTGCCATATGGTCTTTGTCAGACCCATATCAGACTCTTTTCATCCTGAGCCTGGCCCACTGTTGTCTTCAAACCAACATATACGCGACTGTAACCACATAAACCGGCGTATGTACGCGAATCCTCCTCATGAAACTCGCATACAACCACTTGTCTCTGAGACAAACAAGTTTCAACAGCAGGATGATGCATCAACTACTCCCAGCTTCTGTCTGAGGTATTCAAATGTCTCCCTAGGCAATGGTTTGGTGAGTATATCAGCAACCTGTTCCTTGGAGGGAACATACTCCAATTTCACCCTGGGCAGTGGTTTGTTGAGTATATCAGCAACATGTTCCTTGGAGGGAACATACTCCAATTTCACCTTTTGTTCAAGCACTTGTTCTCGGAGAAAATGATATTTGATAGGTATGTGCTTAGCCTTTGAATGCATGACTGGATTTTTTGAAATATTGATTGCACTTGTATTATCACATAAAATGGAGATAGGTGGAGTACAAGTGATTTGAAAATCTTGCAAAATTTGCATCATCCAAAGAAGTTGTGTGCAGCAAGATGCAGCAGTCACATATTCCACTTCTGCTGTAGATAAAGCAATTGAAATTTGTTTCTTTCTGAACCAAGATACTAATATAGAACCCATAAAGAATGCACCACCACTAGTGCTTTTTCTGTCATCCACGCTTCCTGCCCAATCTACATTTGTATATGCATGAAGTGTGAGATCTGTATCTCTAGGATACCATAAGCCATAGTTTTGTGTTCCTTGAAGATATTTGAAAATTCTTTTAACCACCTGAAGGTATGCTTCTTTTGGATTGGCCTGGAATCTTCCAACTATTCCCACTGCATGCATGATGTCTGGTCGGGTACCTGTTAGATAGAGCAGAATACCAATCATGGATCTATAGGTTGGTTGATGTAGTGCTGCTGAATCGTCATTTGCACTGAGGCTGCATCCTGTTACCATAGGGGTACATACTAGTTTTGAATCTTCCATGCCATATTTTTTTAAGATCTCCTTGAGGTACTTAGTTTGTGATAAAAAGATATTGTCTTTATTTTGGTGGACTTGTAAACCAAGAAAATATGTCAGCTCACCAAGCAAGGACATTTCAAATTCTTTCTGCATCACCAAAGAAAAGTTTTGACTCATGGCTTCTTCATTGCTACTAAAGATGATATCATCAACATATACGACAAGTATTAGCAATTTATCATTATCAATTTTTATATATAGATTGCTATCTGCTGATCCATTCGAAAAACCTTGTTGATGGAGGTATTTGTCCAGACAATAATACCAAGCCCTTGGAGCCTGTTTAAGACCATAGAGTGCCTTCTTAAGTCTGCATACAAGTTTTGGATCATTTCCAAGGATGAATTCATCTGGTTGCTCAATATACACTTCTTCTTCCAAGTCTCCATTTAAAAAGGCAGATTTCACATCCATTTGAAATACGTTGAATTTCTGAAAGCTAGAAAGAGAAAGGAACATTCTTGTGGCTTCAAGTCTAGCAACTGGTGCAAAATTTTCTTCAAATTCTATACCTTCTTGTTGAGCATACCCTTTACTAACAAGTCTGGCCTTGTTTCTAATAACATCTCCATTTTCATTCAACTTGTTTTTGAATATCCATTTTGTCCCTATGACATTCTTATCATTTGGTCTAGGATCCAACTCCCAAGTGTTATTCTTTTCAATCTGCTCAAGTTCTTCATTCATGGCCTTGACCCAGCATTCATCTTTGCATGCTTCACTTACATTTCGTGGTCCAGTGGAGGAGAGCAATTCTAGATAGCTCGAAGCTTCTGAAATAGTTCTTCTTGTTTGTACACCTGCCTCTTTGTGCCCCAAAATGTGAGTTTCTGGATGATTCTTCTGAACGTACCTAGATGGAGTCTTTTCTTCTACCCTTATCTGTTCTTCTGGTGCCTCATAGGTTTCTTCTTCATCACAAGTCTGATTTTATGTTGAAGGATAGCCCTCATCATCTTCGAAATCTTCGGATTTTACTTGCCTAGGAATATTTCCTTCTTCATCAACCACTACATCAATACTTTCAACAATTTTTCCAAGTATTTTATTGTAACACTTATATCCTTTGCTGTGGGGAGAGTAACCAAGCAGAATGCTTTCATCTGCTCTAGGTTCAAACTTCCCAAGGTTTTCATCAGTACTTTTGATGTAACATTTGCTTCCAAAAATGTTGAAGTATTTTACTGTAGGAGTCTTACCATACCAAAGTTCATGAGGAGTTTGAGTGTTGTTTACCTAGACGTTTGTCTTATTGAGAATAGTAACGGCAGAAAATGCAGCTTCACCCCAAAAGGTTTCAGGAGTTCTAGATTCATCAAGCATAGCACGAGCCATTTGTTGAATTGTTCTGTTCATCCTTTCTACTACTCAATTTTGCTGAGGAGTCCTTGCCGTAGAGAATTCCCTTCTTATTCCATGTTCTTCACAAAAATCAAAGAATTCATTCGAGGTAAATTCCCCTCCTCGATCAAACCTGAGGCATTTGATTCTTCGATCTGATTCATTTTCAACCAAGGCTTTGAATGCTTTGATTTTTTGAAAGCTTCGTCTTTACGCTTCAGGAGTCCTATCCAACACATCCTAGAAAAGTCGTCAATGAACAATATGAAGTATTCTTCTCCTGAAGGTGACCTTTTCCTGGATGGACCACATACATCTGTATGGACAAGTTCAAGTGGCTTACTTGCTAATCCTTCTTTCTCAGGGAAATTAGTTATGGTTTGCTTACCAAAATGACATGATTTGCATATAGTATTGTCTAGAATTTTGATGTCAGGGAGATCACGAACTGCCTAATATTTGCATGCTTTCCTTAACTAAGAGAAGCTTAGATAACCCAATCTTTTGTGCCATAGCTAGTTTTCATCATTCTTGCTTAGATAGCATTGTTGTTGTCCTCCCTTGAGTATGTATAAATTATTTGGATTTCTTATGCCTTTGATCACTGTTTCTCCTATATCAAGCTCACAAACAATACATCCATTTGATCGAAATATTACCTCATTTCCTTGATCACACATTTCACTGACACTCAATAGATTATATTTTAAGCCATCAACATACATAACATTTCTAGCTTTGACTTTTTCTTTCAAAATAATAGAACCTTTACCTTTTATGAATGCAGGGGCGTCATTTCCAAATGAGACCTTCCTTTCCTTTTCAAAGGCACTGTATGACTGAAGTTTTTCTTTATCACCTGTCATATGTTTTGAGAAACCACTGTCGATGTACCACTGATTTTCTTGTCCTTCCGCATATAAGACTATACCATATCTTTCTGGTTGTGGTTCTTTCTTCCGCCATGTTTTGGGACTCAATGAAGCTTGCTCCTTCTGAGTTGTTTGCCGAAACCTACTCCTGCATTCAGGATCTTCATGACTGAATTTGTTACAAATAGAACATTCTATTTCATTTTCAAGAGCAGAAAATTTATTGTAGGTTCTTTTCATGATTCTAGTCACACTCCTTTGATTTTGTGCTTCTCTGGTCATGATGGTATTGTAGGCAACACATTGAGTTGCTTTGTGTCCAAAGTTATGACAAGAGAAACATTGTACATTGAAGAAATTACTGCGATTATCAAACCTTCTGTCTAGGTGATTGTAATTTCCATAGCCATTCGTTCTTGAGGCAAATTGAGAATGATTTACCTGCGGTTGGTTGTAGCTTCTGTTAATCCTTGAAGTAGATTGTCCCCGATGTACTTGGTGATCTTTGTTCATCCTTGAGGTAGATTGACCCTGATTTACCTGGTGATCTGCTTTATGCCTTTGTTGTCGATTGTCAACCTGTTCACTTCTCCTTGCTGCATCTGTTAGATACCTATACCAATAGGTTTCATATTTCATGATTGGCAAAGAAAGTTCCAAATATGCTCTGCTTTGGTGATGCAAAGATCCCATATTTTCGAAAGAAGGTAATATGTGTACATAGCTTGATGTTGACTCAATTTTGGATGGGTGATCCAACAACTTAATCTGGATCATGCCATGTTTAAATTTCTTGTTGTAGAATAGAGAAAGAAGTCTGTCCAAACTGTTCAATCTTGGCAGACCAGTAGTTAGGTAGAGAATTAAGGTTCCCAACTGCTTAATCTGGGACCTTGGAAGCAATAAGGGCAGTTCTAGATAGAAAATCAAAAGAAAAAGCCAAAAGAAAAGAAAAGGCACATGAGGGTCTGCAAGTCTAAGTGCACCCTCCAAGAAGAAACAAAAAATGCTAGGCAAGTTAATGGGTAGGTAGAGGAGGTTGCAGAAATTTCATTCCTTGCAATTGAATTTTGTTGGTTTAAACATAAAGGAAACATCAGTGGATAGAGAAGTCCCTCTTCTCCATCATCTTGCAGCAATACAAAGGAGCATGTCTAACTTCATGTTTCCCCCCTCACATTCATTGCTAACATCCCATTACCAGTTATGTTCATGAAAGAAAGTTAAGGTCTTATGGTGGTTCTTGTTTCTTTAAAAACCACATTTCTTGTGTAAAATTCTTTTCATTTTGATCTACTCCCTAAACTAAGTTGATTCCATATAAAACTTAGTGTTTCCACTCCTCATCCACCTCTTCCACTCATATTAACCCCTAACTTCTACTATTTAACTCCCTATACCCCCTATTCCCCCTATTACTATGTAAATTATGCAAAAAAACCCCGAAATACCTATGTATCCCCTTCCCCGAGCATTATAGCTCTAAGTTTGGTTTTAAATGATTTAAAGCGCTAAAACATTAGAGCGCGACCCAAAGAGCGCTCATACATTAATCCTGGGATTAATCCAAGATCCGCTTGGATTAATAACCTTAATCCGGCTTTGTTAATAAACCCGCGCATAACCCATTTTTCCCGTAACACAGTTAAAAAACCCACTTTTCCAATGTTTTGCCGGGCGCGAATTTCACCAAATAATATTATTTTATATGCCCGCCCGCTTACGTATCGCCCTGGCGTCTGATTGACCCGTCGACCGTCGGATCTGGGCCTTCCCATCCGACGGCCCATATCCATATCGGGTCGGTCCCGATGTACTGCCTTTATCGCCCGAGAAACTGTCAGAGGGTGACGTCAGGCCTCTGCCATGCGTCACCCCCATATTCTCTCGGGCGGCCCTCTGACAATACTGCTTCCGTATCCGGAGCAGTCCGAGAAAACCATTTACCGCCTACCGTTTACCGCTGACTAGTCGTGCACACGTCATGCCACAGCGCCGCCGCATCAGCGCCCCCGTCCGACAATACTCTGACCTGTCCGCCACCTCACCATTCCCCGTGGACCACTCACAGGCCACCATGTCACTCGGTGACGTCATGCTGACGTCACCCGACCCTGACCCCACCTGATGACGTCATGCTAACGTCATCCAAAAAAGCGCCAATATCCCAAAAAGTCCATATTTTTACCGAAAATCGCGGTTTTTCTTACTTTTTGCAAAACAAAGACTGTTCCGCTCTGCATGCATACTACGACCGTTAGCCACCAACCTGCAGAAACCAATAAAAAGACCGTGGGCGCATCCATTACACCTACATTTGTAACCATTGCCGGCAATTCATAAGGTATTTATCCAAATCGCTCCCTCCGCGCCTGGTTTTGTCCATAATTCTCCAAAGATAGCTTAAAAAGAGTGAAGAACACTGTAACTACCAGCAAACCTCTAGTAACCAGTGTCTATTTTCAATTGTTGGGTTGGAAATTCCTTTGCAGAACCTGCATTTAGCCAAATTTTCCCAAATTCACTAACAGTTCGCGTATTCGTGAACTTACGACCCGAGCTCCGCTAATTCACCGTGAATACAGTTTCACTAGGCCTGGCATTTACTCTATCAGTCCTCTGTGCAGTATTTCAATTGTTGGCACTACCAGTTACCCTCAGTTCCTTTGTAATTCACCTCTCTGATTCCAGAGATATCCCTCTGTCTTTTTCTGCCCACTGAAACCAGTTCTAGTACAAGTCTTAGTACTACTTAACCATGGAAACACCAGTAGCCCTGAATATTCAACCTCTGAATGCTCCACAAAGAGAGCTAGAATGGAAGGCCCTAGGAGATAAAGATTATCAGATGATAGACTTGTTCTCAATGAATTCTAAATTTACTATTCATATGCTAAATGAATTAAAATCTCAACACCTCAGTGGAGCTGATATTTTACGGATTTGGGACTCCAACTTGCCCATTTACAACCTCCCTCAAGTCAATTCCCTTCCAGACTTGATCCATAGATGCTGTGAATGCTATGATCCATGTCAGAGAGCTGTTCTTAGTCCCACATGCTCAGTCTTATTCCACATCACCCCTGAGGCCATAAATGAGATGCTGCATTTTCACTCTGCAAGACCATTGACTCCTCTCTCCATGTTGGACTTACTAAAGAAGGGGGGCAACCTATCCAGTGCCCAAATCATCAAAATTAATTAGTTATTTATTCAGCCAAGATCCGAAGCTCTGAGAACACCTCCTATTGGACATCCATATCTAAATGACTTGGGGAAGATGCTGGTGGATTTGATCAGCTATGTCCTGGGGTACAAGGGAGTTGAGGATGTTGATGACACCATAATGGCCATGTTGTCCATATTTTCCCCTAGAAAGCCTCCTGCTGTGCACTATGACTATGTTGAGTATATTGCAAACAAGATTCATGAGAAACTGATGAATCTAGAAAGGGAAAAGGTGTTCAGATACACCTCATACATCTATCATCTGTTCCTATTTTATCAACCAGACAGTTTCCCTATTCATCTCAAGAAACTTGATGCCCAGGGAAATCCAAGGTCGGTAGTATTTTGGACCTCGGTTTTTCATTGCAACTCCCGTTCACCATACACATACTGTGAATTCATAGACCTTTTCATTCATCCAGCTTTGACCTTGTTATATGGTGTTCCTCCTCCAAGATTGACTGATGAAATGCAAAGAATTCTCCATCTCTCTAAGTCCTACAGCATTGGTGATTGGTACTTTTACCAACACCACACAGTAATCAGAATATATGGCTATGAGTTGGACCCTTATAGGCTGCCAAGATATGTCCCTATGAGACTATTTGCCTTGGAGTATTTCAGGCAATTTGGAAATGCAGACCACATCCATTTCCATAGTAAAAACAAGAAAGTGCAACTAAAGGTCAGGAACCAGCTAGGCCCTTTTCTGTACAACATAAGGGAGGAGGGATGGAAGGAAGCAGATGGTATGTTAGAGGCCCTCAGATTGGAAACCAATTTTCGCTGGGTACCCTATGACCCTAATCATTTCATTTCTCTCAGGAGGGTAAAACATAAATTGGGTGGCTATCCTCATGTCAGATTGCCTCACATTGAGAAGTATGCCAACTTATTGAGTTGGAAAGAGGGCACCCTAGAAGAGGCAATTACTAGAGAGAAAATGTTACAAAGAGAGGCAAAGAATATTGAAAAAGACGCTGACTTGGAAACTTGTGGACAGGTTTCCTCTTCACATCAAAGGCAACTTGGAGCAACTGCCTCATCTTCTACAGCACATCAGCAAGCAGCCAAAGCTACTTATCAGGCTTCCAGCAAAGGCAAAGAGAAACAGATGGAGCTAGAACAGCCACCTCATGAAGAAGTATAGCAGCAAAAAGAACAACAAAAACAGGAGCAGCCGGTGCAAAAAGAACAAACGGCTGAAGCCCCAATATCCACTGGGCAGCAGGCAAAAGACATTGTGCCTCCTAGGAAGGAAACAACAGTGGAGGCCTCAGTCCTCCAAACCCCACAAAATGAAGACAGAAATCGAAAGAGGGATAGAGAGCAGGAGACTCCCCTCACCACATCCACAACTCCAGGGGAGAAAAGACAGAGGCTAAATCCCCTTTCAGAAGAAGAAATGCCTATAGGGCAATCTTTGGGCATGGGCCCACCAAGCATGGAAGCATCTGCAAGTTCCTTTCAGCAGGAACAGGAAAGGACAGTTGGAGGAGAAATCATCTCCTCAAGCCACCAAAGGGGAGCTGAAGCAGGCATCAAACAACAGTTTATTGATATCAAAAAGAGGAATGAGCCACTCAAGATATAGCTCTACAACCACTTGTTGAAAATGGCTCCTACAAACCAACAAAGGTTGATGTATGCATATGATGTACATGAGGGCAAAATGGTAATGAGTCATTTCATGCCAACCATGCTGCAGCCACAGTCAGCTGCAGACTACATAAGGACCAACCTTGAGGTCCTTGCAAAAGACATCCACCCTATGGATCAAATTGTATTTCACAAGCAAACGGGTGAGATGGTATATGCCACCCTTGCAGACAAAACATTGGTGAATTATAGGCTGGAAAATAGCCTAAATAACACAACTGCCCAACTTGAGTTGGAGAAAGCATCCTCCCAGGCAAAAGACAACCGAATCAAAGCGTTGGAGGATATCATCATAGAGCTTGGGCATGATCCCAAGGACATCAAGGCTGTACAAGCACTGTTGAAATTAAGGGATGCAGATATGGCAGCATTGAGAAAAATGATCAAGATTCCAGCAACTCTTCATCCTCAGACAGAAGAGGTTGGCCAACTAAGGCATGACCAAGATGCAGCAGCTATGCTGGTATCTTTATACAAACAGCTGATCTAGACACAGGAGAAATTGGGAGAGTCAAAGGTTGCGTTGCAGGCAGCCCTGCAACAGAAGGAAGGAGGCCAAACATCTCAGCCCCCTCCACAAATAATCAACCTTGAGGAAACTCCTCAGACTACTGCTCCTCCTACAGAGCAGACATCTCAAACAGCGCCATCTACATCAGCACCAGCACCAACAACAGAGCAGGCTCCAAGCCTTGATATGCAGAAGTTGAAGAATGAAATTCAAGCCTTAGAAGCCCAAATGGCAGAGTTAAATGAAGCCAAGGAGAATTTGGCTAAGCTCAATGAAAAATATGACAAATCAAATCAAATCATAGCTGAAAAGGGAAGAGAAGTCAAGGCTCTCAAAGAGAAGATAAAGGAGCTGGAGAAAGAGCTCACCCTTGACAAAGTGGTGGCTGAGCTCAAGACAATTTTATGGGCCAATATTGGCCAATCAATCACAGATCAGTGGCAGTATATAGAGACCATTCATGAGCAAATGGAGCTCATAGGAAAATCACACAAGGAAGTGCAAAGATCAAGGGCATCTCTAGGTAATATGCCTGAGATATCCAATAGAATGATTAACGTGCTAAATAACCGTACAGGTCCTCAGCTGGCAGCAATAGGAATCTCCAACAGAACTGAAACCATCCAGCTGATAAAGAGGGTCCTTACATTGAGAAGCCTGGTACAAAAACTGGAAATAAGAAGCCAGGACATGCAGACAGAAGTAAACAGATTTATGGACAAGTTTGCAGCATTACAAAATAGAGGTCTTCCTGGCTTACTGAACAGCGCAGGGAAACTACTTTCACATGAGAACTATGCTAAAAGGGTCAATACATTTGCTACCAATCAGATCACTGTAAGACCAAGTACCTCAGAAGAAACAGGGCCAACATCTGGGCAAAGTCTCTATAACAAAGTAGAGAATTTATTTTTCATTATGAATGAGATCAAACATTTGTTTGAAGTGCCTCCAAACTTCTACAAATACACAGAGGCAGATGAGACCTTAGATGCAATTTTGAGACATCAATTGCCCACACAGGAATGGTGGACCAAAATGATACAGTTGATACTGTGAACAAGAGCCTCTCATCAAGTTTTTTCATCAAAAAACATAAGTTATCATATACAGGAAAATTGGATGCATTCAGTATGTATGAAGAAGAGTGGACTGAGCCAACTCAGCAGAAAGATTCGGCCACTAAAGCAATACTGACAGCTGCAAATGACAGGGCCGAGAAAGCTACAGCATGACAAAGCCATAAAGACACATCATTCAGCATTAATACAGAACGCTCAACCGACTCAGTGGCCTCCAAAGGTCAAAAAGACTTCTGACAACATTAAAGAGCATTCATTTTGTATTAAGAGCAGCAATAACTTCCTTATCTGCTATTCTGTAAAGTTGGTAAACATATTTACTTCTCAAGTGACTCAACGGTTCAGATATTTTGTGTAACCGATTGTATATATTCCCCCCTCGCATAAGCTTGCAGGGGTTGTTGATTTTCTCTTCTAGAGATCTTATGCTGTAAATTTTCAGAGGATTAATACAAAGGCTGATGGAATTTCCAAAGTTCTGTGTTGTCTGAGGTGTTGTAGTGTGTTTGCTGAATGCTACAGGATTCCTGCGTATTTCATGGCTCAATAAGTTTCCTTTAAACTCTTCGTTATGTGTTTTTATTATTTCTTCATAACCCAATCATATGCTATGTTTCACAGTTAATGGCAGAGAAAAAGAATAGTTCCAGGATTTATTCATAGAATACCCTGGCCTCAATCTATGTTGTTATAAATGTTTTCTTCAGTTATAGTTATAAGGGTGTAATTCTTAATTGCTGCATCTTCAAACTGTATCTTTCACAGTGGTTATTGTTCAGGAATTCAAATCTGCTCTCGTGCAATATATCTCTTTCTCACTCCCCAGCTTAGTGGAAAATTCTTAATTGCTTTTCACTGGTTAAACATGCTTCACCATCACAATCTCAAGTTTTGTTTCATGAAATAGTTAAATGGCCCTGCAGTTTCAACATCCCCACTCAATATTTCAAACAACCTATAGCCACAGACTCCATTGCCCAATGAACTAATACTATCTGAAGATTTCCACCCTAGGTACTGAAAGACATCATTCAACCAAAACCTTGAACAAAAACTGAAACTCACAACTAGACTAAAATCTTTCACAAAACAGAGCTAAAACTTAAAGAGAGAGCCCTCTCTGATTATAGGCGGGCTAGAACCTATAATCCAAAGCTTGGTTAGTGGTTACCCCGGCCGTATTCCCTTGGGAGTCAAAGGGAACAACCTGGGTGATAACATAAATGGCGACTCAACTGGGAACCTGGATGAACTTTGCAACCTCCTATCTGTTTCTTAATGTTGTAGATAAAGCCTGAGTGACAGCCAGATAGCCTTAGAAAATGCCTATGCTTTGCATTTGCAAGAGTATATAAAAGCTGCCTCAGTCAATCTTTCTTCAGTATTAATTCTCATATAGTCGTGCCACAACTGACCAATCCTTGTCAAAGGTCACTACCTCCTTAGAAATTCTCACAAAGAAAGTTATAGAAGCTGGCTCCCAAGAAGAAAACTCGTTACACAAGATCAAACCTAGATCCTGATCCAGCACCTGAGTTCCAAAATCCAAACTTGATTGCAAGAATCCTCAAGAGACACAAATCAGAAAGCACTTTATCAGATTCAAGTTCGGAAGCAGGTTTCCAAACTGGCATTCCAACCCCTGCTAAAGCTTCTCTACATCCTCATACAACTGGCCCACAATCTCCTAGTTCTTCATCCACTTCACAAGGTATCCTTTCAACCACTCCATCAAATACACACACCCCTTTCATCCCATTTCCTCCACTTGTCCCATTCATCCCTGTTATCCCTGTTGTCCCACCAAACATGGCTAATAGATATGCCCCACTGCAGTTACCGGCCAATCCAGCTCCTTTGCCTCAAGAATACCAAAGCAAGATCTCATACTTTGATGGTTCTGGCTCATATCCAGCCCTTCAACATACCAAGAAAATGCAGGACTACTTTGAAAACTACGAAATAGATGATGATGGGGTTAGGATGAAAATTTTTGTGCAAAGCTTAACGAGGGATGTAAGAACATGGTTTAGGTCACTTGCACCAAATTCAATAGCTGACCCTGAAGCCCTCTATCAAACATTTATCAACAGATGGGAGAATAAGAAGGACCCACTCCATATATTATCTGAATACAATACTATCAAAAGAGGTCCCCAAGAAACTGTCCTGGACTACTGTGCCCGGTTTAACAATGTCTACAATGCTATTCCCCAAAATCTTAGACCCCCACCCGATCTAGCTTTATATACCTTCCCTGATGGGTTTGATTCAGATATGGCATATCAATTAAGGGAAAGGGCTCCCAGAACTTTAGCTGAAATGCAAGATATAGCAGTAAGTGTGGAAGCCAATCTGATAGCCAAGAGAAATAGGACAAGAACTGAGAGAAAGACCACCTTTAAAGAAGAGCCTTCAGGCTGGGATCAAAAACTGGATGAAATAATCACTGGTATGCAGAGATTAGGTGACAGAGTGGAATCAGTTGAGAGGAAGTCATCATGGGAATCACCACAGAATAATCCTATTAGGAATCCCAATTTCAGAAGAAACCAAAATCCTAATGTTGGTAAAGCAAATTCTGAACCAGAGATCAGACCTCCCTTCCAAGAAAACTATACAGAAGCATCCACTTCTAATGAACAAATAGATGACACCCACATTAACCTAATGGGCCTGAATGATGATCAACAAGTTTTCCTAAGTCAAGAAGATCATAAGGATGATGATATTAAACAGTTTCAAACCAAGTCAGGTGAGTCATTCGACTTTAAACAATGCTATGACACAGCTGTTTATGAAGTTCATAAACAATACAAGCTAAGGAGCAGAACCATAAATGTGGCATAGCCTGAGAAAACAAAGGACACTCCTCTGCCTAAGAAAACCATGGTCACAGAGCCAATTAACAACTGATTCAGTTACAAATGAAGTAACAGTTGAAGAAATCACTGAACAATCTCCCTCAAATCTGCAGCCTAATCCAAGCAATACCTCTCAAGAGATGAATAAAAAGGACAAGCCTCAAGATCAAGATAAGGATCAAGGAGAAAACTTAATTAACAAAGAAAAGGTTGTCAACCACAATACCAAGATCCAATCTGAAAAACCCTTTGACTTAGAAACTGAACTTGGCAAATTTAAGATAGCCATTCCTCTTTCAGAGCTAGCGAAGCATGACATTTACAAACAACAAATTAAAAATTCCCTACAACTCACCCAAAATAAAGATGATGTCAATGTGTTGGATGATACCCCAGAACTACTTTTCGGTCCAGAGGTTGATGGAAAGATAGCAGTTACAGGGATCTTACCTTTTTATGTCAGCTTGCATGTTCATGATAAAGTATTACACAATGCAATGTTTGATTCAGGTGCATCTCATAACCTTATGCCTAAATCAGTGATGGAGAGACTTAAACTAGACATTACAAGACCATATAAGGACCTATTTTCATTTGACTCCAGCCAAGTTAAGTGTTTAGGTTTGATAAAAGATCTGTGTGTATCCCTTGTCCAGTATCGAAACAAAACAATCTTAATGGATGTTGTAGTTGCTGATATCCCACCCAAATATGGAATGTTGTTATCAAGATCATGGGGGGCTAAACTCCAAGGTTCCCTGCAATTAGACATGTCATATGCCACCATCTCAGTCTTTGGTCAACCCAAGAGGCTATATAGAGAGTCACTTATGAAATACATGGTGAGCAGTGAAGAAAAGCCTCAGAATTTCCCCATTTATGCAGTCCATTCAGATATGGATTCCTTTATTCTGTTCAATGGTGATACAAGCCCTGGGAGTGATAATAAATCAGTCACACTTGAACAAAACATGCATGAGAGTAAGCAACCAAGTCCCCAAGGGATCCAAATTGAGAAACCAATTGATGAGTCTCTCCTAAAAGATAAACCAGATGAAAAACAAGAACTCCAACTTATAATCCCAAATTATAGAAAGAATGTTGAAAATCCCTTAAAACAGGAGATCTTATGGTTCCTTGAGTTTGATGGATCAGTCAACAAATTAGGGGCAGGAGCAGGGGTCTGGATACATAACAAACAAAACAGTCATGCAGAGGGCCGAGCCTACAGGTTAAACTTCAGGTGCACCAACAATATGGCAGAATATGAAGCCCTCTTACTAGGCCTCAAGCTAGTAAGATCCTTACAAGCCATAAAAGTTTCAATCCTAGGAGACTCAGACCTAATTATCCAACAAGTAAAGGGAAATTTTGTCACTAATGACAAAATACTGAGATCTTATAGGTCTGCTGCTACTGAAATACTAAATTCCTTCATTGAATTTCAAATTACCAAAATTCCTAGAACCCATAATCTTCATGCTCATGGTTTGGCTACATTTGCAAGCACTTGCAAACTACCTTTTGAACCCCCGCATTGCTTTAGAGCTGAGATAAAACACAGACCTTCTGTCCCAAACAATGTCAAAGATTGGCAAGTGTTTGAGGATGATACACAAATAAACAATTTCTTGACTTTGCAGCAAGAATTTTTAGGACTAAACATTGATACTGATGCTGCAAGTGATTCACAAACACTAGGTGAACAGCAACAAACAAATATCTCACTCAAAACAGCAAATCAAATGCTTTGTCCTACAAACTTTGACCAGGAGAAAATACAAGAACTTGAACAATTACATTCTAAGGAAATAGCTAATGCTGAATATGAAGTTATACAATTGAAAGACAATTTTCTTCCAACAGGCCTAGCTCCATTAGAGGACATTTTTTACTCAAATTATGTCCCTAGAAAACCAAAATTGCAGCCCCTAAATGCTGCCATTGAAGAGTGCAACATTGGAACTATTGAAAAACCCAAGATAATAAAATTGTCTGCATCCTTACCTCCTGATCAGAAGCCTAAATACATTGACCTCTTCAAAGAGTTTCAAGATGTCTTTGCATGGAGTTATGAGGATTTAAAATCCTATGACACCTCTGTGATTCAACACACAATCCCTCTCAAACCCAATCAAAAACCCTTTAAACAGAAATTGAGGAGAATCAATCCTATGCTTCTCCCTTCAATTGAAAAAGAGGTACAAAAGATGTTTAAAGTTGGCATCATAGCACCAATCAGGTTTTCTGATTGGATTTCAAATTTGGTCCCTACAAGAAAGAAAACTAGTGAAATAAGGCTCTGTTTTGATCTAAGGAACTTAAATCAAGTATCCCTAAAAGATAATTACCCCTTACCCAAGATGGATCACATCTTGCAAAGAGTAGTGGGGGCCTCAAGAATTTCTTTACTTGATGGATTCTCAGGTTTCAACCAGATCTTAGTTCACCCTAATGATCAGGACAAAACAGCATTCACAACCCCATGGGGAACCTTCAAATATGTCAAAATGCCTTTTGGGTTAAAAAATGCAGGAGCTACCTTTCAAAGAGCAATGGATATTGCGTTTGCCAAAGAAATTCATGATTTCCTTGTCATCTACTTAGATGACCTCACACCTTTCTCAAAATCTGACCTAGAACATTTAAAACATCTAAGGCAAATATTCACAACTTGTAGGAAATATGGAATTTCTTTAAATCCCAAGAAATCCCTGTTTGGTTTGGAAGAAGGCAAGTTATTCGGTCATATTATTTCAAAGGATGGCATTAGGATTGACCCAGACAGAATACAGGCCATCTTGCAAATGCCTCACCCAAGAAACATTAAAGAATTACAAGCATTCTTGGGGAAGATCAACTTCCTAAGGAGATTTATCCCAAATTTGGCAGAATTGAGCAGATTACTCAATAACATGCTTAAAAAGGATTCAAAAGTAAAATGGACAGTAGAAGCAAATCAAGCTTTTGAAGGAATAAAATTGGCCGTTACCCAAACTCCAGCCTTAACAAATCCACAATTTGACAAAGAGTTTATCATTTTCTCTTTTGCCTCCTAGCATACTATTGTTGCTGTCTTATTACAGAAAGATGATCAAGGAAATGAGAGACCTATTGCTTTCTTTAGTAGAGCTCTCAGAGATGCACCCCTGAAATATTAGATCATGGAAAAGCAAGCATATGCTTTGGTCAAAGCCATCAAAGACTTTAGGATTTATATCCTATACTCCCATGTTATAGCTTATGTGCCAAGTCCCATTGTGAAAGACATACTTACTCAAGAGAACTTAGAGGGCAGAAGAGGAAAATGGATTGCCAACATTTTAGAATTTGACATTGAAATAAAACCTACAAAACTAATAAAAGGGCAAGGTTTGGCCAAATTAATGTCTGAAACAAATTTCCAAGCCTTGGACATCCACCAACTGGACAGTGAACCGGAGCTGGCGACTCCAAAGATCAATGTAGCCTTTGAACAATCTCTGTGGTATTCTGATATCTGTTATACATTGCAAAACCTGTGTGCTCCCCCAGGATTGTACAGAACTAAATGTAGGTTCCTAAAAATGAAAGCTTCAAGATTTTATGTCATGGATGGCAATTTGCTTTGGAAAAACCATGAAGGTATATTGTTAAACTACTTAATTGAGAATGAGACTAACAATGTCATGAAAGAATTTCATGCAAGTGATTGTGGTGGACACTTTTATTGGAAGTCCACTGTGGACAAGATACTGAGGGCTGGTTACTATTGGCCCACTGTTTTCTCTGATGTCAAAAAATTTACCACTTCATGTCATAAATGCCAAGTATTTGAGGGAAAGAGAAAGTTACTGCCACTTCCTTTGAGGCCTATTGCAACAGAGAGACCTTTTCAACAATGGGGCTTGGATTTCATTGGGGAAATTCATCCCTCATCTTCAGGCCAACATGGATGGATCCTCACAGCCACAGACTATTTCACTAAATGGATTGAGGCCATCCCTTGTAGACAGGCAAATGATTCAACAATCATTCAGTTTTTGGAAAATAACATATTATCTAGATTTGGTTGTCCTGATAAGATCATAACAGACAATGCTGCTGCCTTTAGATCCAAGAAGATGGTGAACTTCTGCCACAAATTCCACATTACCTTGGGCCATTCTACTGCATACTATCCCCAAGGAAATGGCCTTGCTGAATTGATGAGCCCCAAAAATGTACAATTGTTTGGGCTCATTCAACCTCCTAATTTGGCTTAGTCCACCATTCTCATTTGTTTATTGGATGTTTTTGATTATTTTTATGTTAATAGAGTGAATTTGGTTAGTCATTGTGCCAACAAGTCTAATGGGTGCTTTGTGTAGCCTTGTTGGTCAACTTGGAGACAAAATTGAAGGTCTTAATGAGCACTTGGCAGCCAAATTCGTGGGAGAACAAGCTAGAGGATTTGTAGGAAGGTGTCCCCCTCATTTATGGGCCCTTACCTCGAATTCTCCACCATCAGCTCGGAGTTCAAAGGCCACCAAATCAATGAGCACAAGGGCAGCCAAGCAAGTCAAGTAGGACTGTTGTTAACTACAAGTCTTGGGCAGCCAAGTCCCTAACTTTTAGGAGGACTGTTGGGTCCTCAAAATTGTATAAATAAGAAGGCTTGGGGCCTCATTTTGGTTAGCTAGTGGTTAGTCATTTTGTTTTAGCCATTAGTTAGATAGTTTGTAGTTCGATTTTTATGCAATAGATTAGCTTTGCTTTCAGCTCATGTTCAAGTTCTCCTTGTGGATAGTTTTGATGTACTTTTAATTTCTTGATTAATAAAGATGGATCTAGCTTTGCACCAGCTCTAAATCTTTCATGGGAGGCTGTAGCTCTTGGGGTTGGGCCCATCTCAAGCGCCCAGTACCTCCCTTTTTTCTCTTTATGTGTGTTTGTTGCGTTCTTGAGAAAAAAATCTGCTCTTTAGATTTAATTCATGCTGTGTTACTTAGGTTGCTTTCGATGGTTAAAGTAGTTCCTTATGTTTAAGATAGATTGGTAGGAGTTATTCATGCATTTACATCTCTTTGATAATGTTTTTTTCACAGGTTGTACGTGATTCTTTTCATGAATAAGGTTGCTGTCCACCGATTTCATTAACTTGTTAGATAGATCACATGATATTTCGATTGCATGCAAGATGTAGTTGGTTTGATCAAATAACCACTATGCAGGGCATCTTCATCACCTCCTCGTTCATCTGAGCCTCGTTCAGATGAGCTCCTCCATCACCAAGTCTGTTCCCTCATCTCCCATCTTCTCTTTTGCCAAGTGACCTTACCTTCTTCCCCATTGTTGTCTCAACTACCTTCAAGCCAAGTCAGCTTTCCACATCATCTCACCACTCCATCCATCACCTCCTGGATCACTTCAGACCCCCATCCTACCTCCATAACCATCCATGCATCTTCCATCAACCATCCATCCTCAAACATCCCATTTCCGAACATCCTGTAGAAGAATTGCAAACCTTCCTGTAGAAACCCCTGCGTTTCCTGTAGAATCCCCTGCAGACATCCTGTAGGAGGCCACTCACTCGGTTGCTGAGCCTCTGAATGTGAGGAACCTCTGTGGACTGATGCTAAGGATCTCTGGGGACCTCTCCTAGCCTCCCCAACCTTTCCCAAGCTTTCCTTCCTTCCGCATCACATCTGCACAACCAAACCCTAATAAGCACAAAATCACAATCACTCCATCCACTTAAAGAAAAAATACAAAAACATGTCTTTTAAGATGCAAGTAGATTAGATTCATGCGTTTTCACTTATTAGAAGTAATGGCATCATTGGTAGAAGTTTCCTTCACATTCTTTGCATCATAGAGGTTAGACTAGTAAAATTAGGGTTTCCTAGGGTTTCCATGTTTTGATTTGCTTTCAGTTCATTTTTGCAAAATAGATTAATTTCCTTCGAGATAGCCTTCGTCCATCATTTAGAAAGCTTCTTCTGAGAGCATATAAAACTTGGCTTGAGCCCTAGCGGACTTGTGCCAGCTGACCAAGTGACAGCTGCGACAAGAGCTAGTACTTGTGCATACAGCACCGTCGCTTCCAAGTTTGTACGAACTACCGGGTTGATAAAATTAGAGATAGGAAGCTTCAGGAGTTGTAGCATTATTGCTACAATACTGGAGCCCACCAAGAATCATTAAATAAAAGCCTTGTAAACATCATAAAGAAGGTGTTGGAAGAAAATAAGAAGAATTGGCATAAGAAGCTTGTGAATGCCTTATGGGCAGATAGACTAACAACCAAGAGATCCATAGGGGTCTGCCCATATGAGTTAGTCTATGGATTAGAAGCCAAATTTCCTTCATCACTAGGGGTTCCTGTTATGAAACTATTGCAAGAAAGTCAAGCTGAGCCCAACGACATGCAAAGAAGGATCAATCAAATAATATGTTTGCAGCAAACTAGAGACCAAGTTTATAGCAGAGTTCAAGTTTTACAAGAAAAGTTAAAGAAAGCTTTTGATATAAGAACTAAGGCTGAAGATTTCAACATAGGTGACAAAGTCCTTAAGTGGGATTCAAGAAGGGAAGATAAAGGAAAACACGGAAAATTTGATTCCCTTTGGAGAGGACCATTTGTCATCCAAGCAGTGCAAGGAAACAACACTTACTTCCTAAAAAATATGGATGAAACTGACTTGGATGAAGGTCCTGTGAATGGCAGGATGTTGAAGCACTATTTTGACTACTTTCCATAAACATAGCATGGATGTTCCCCTGTACATAATCTGTTGTATATAATGTTCTCTTTCAGCATGTGAATAGCTCAGTTTGAAAGGTCATGCAGAACCAGGAAAAGGCTTTCAGTTCGGCAAGTTCCACAAGTATGACAGAGCACAATTTTGAGATTTCAAGGAGGAAAACTCCAAGTTTTGGTGAAAGAAGTCAAGGGCCAAGGCATTCTGACCTGTTGTTCTTGGTCTTTCAAATGGAAAAACCATCCCCATGTGGAGCCACTGTTAGATACCTACACCAATAGGTTTCATATTTCATGATTGGCAAAGAAATTTCCAAATATGCTCTGCTTTGGTGATGCAAAGATCCCATATTTTCGAAAGAAGGTAATATGTGTACATAGCTTGATGTTGACTCAATTTTGGATGGGTGATCCAACAACTTAATCTGGATCATGCCATGTTTAAATTTCTTGTTGTAGAATAGAGAAAGAAGTCTGTCCAAACTGTTCAATCTTGGCAGACCAGTAGTTAGGTAGAGAATTAAGGTTCCCAACTGCTTAATCTGGGACCTTGGAAGCAATAAGGGCAGTTCTAGATAGAAAATCAAAAGAAAAAGACAAAATAAAAGAAAAGGCACATGAGGGTCTGCAAGTCTAAGTGCACCCTCCAAGAAGAAACAAAAAATGCTAGGCAAGTTAATGGGTAGGTAGAGGAGGTTGCAGAAATGTCATTCCTTGCAATTGAATTTTGCTGGTTTAAACATAAAGGAAACATCAGTGGATAGAGAAGTCCCTCTTCTCCATCATCTTGCAGCAATACAAAGGAGCATGTCTAACTTCCTATTTCCCCCCTCACATTCATTGCTAACATCCCATTACCAGTTATGTTCATGAAAGAAAGTTAAGGTCTTATGGTGGTTCTTGTTTCTTTAAAAACCACATTTCTTGTGTAAAATTCTTTTCATTTTGATCTACTCCCTAAACTAAGTTGATTCCATATAAAACTTAGTGTTTCCACTCCTCATCCACCTCTTCCACTCATATTAACCCCTAACTTCTACTATTTAACTCCCTATACCCCCTATTCCCCCTATTACTATGTAAATTATGCAAAAAAACCCCGAAATACCTATGTATCCCCTTCCCCGAGCATTATAGCTCTAAGTTTGGTTTTAAATGATTTAAAGCGCTAAAACATTAGAGCGCGACCCAAAGAGCACTCATACATTAATCCTGGGATTAATCCAAGATCCGCTTGGATTAATAACCTTAATCCTGCTTTGTTAATAAACCCGTGCATAACCCATTTTTCCCGTAACATAGTTAAAAAACCCACTTTTCCAATGTTTTGTCGGGTGCGAATTTCACCAAATAATATTATTTTATATGCCCACCCGCTTCCGTATCGCCCTGGCGTTTGATTGACCCGTCGACCGTCGAATCTGGGCCTTCCCATCCGACGGCCCATATCCATATCGGGTCGGTCCCGATGTACTGCCTTTATCGCCCGAGAAACTGTCAGAGGGTGATGTCAGGCCTCTGCCACGCATCACCCCCATATTCTCTCAGGCCGCCCTCTGACAATACTGCTTCCGTATCCGGAGCGGTCCGAGAAAACCATTTACCGCCTACCTTTTACCGCTGACCAGTCGTGCACACGTCATGCCACAGCGCCGCCGCATCAGCGCCCCCATCCGACAATACTCTGACCTATCCCCCACCTCACCATTCCCCATGGACCACTCACAGGCCGCCATGTCACTCAATGACGTCATGCTGACGTCACCCGACCCTGACCCCACCTGATGACGTCATGCTGATGTCATCCAAAAAAGCGCCAATATCCCAAAAAGTCCATATTTTTGCCGAAAATCGCGGTTTTTCTTACTTTTTGCAAAACAAAGACTGTTCCGCTCTGCATGCATACTACGACCGTTAGCCGCCAACCTGAAGAAACCAATACAAAGACTGTGGGCGCATCCATTACACCTGCATTTGTAACCATTGCCGGCAATTCATAAGGTATTTATCCAAATCGCTCCCTCCGTGCCTGGTTTTGTCCATAATTCTCCAAAGATAGCTTAAAAAGAGTGAAGAACACTGTAACTACCAGCAAACCTCCAGTAACCAATGTCTATTTTCAATTGTTGGGTCAGAAATTCCTTTGCAGAACATGCATTTAGCCAAATTTTCCCAAATTCACCAACAGTTCACGCATTCGTGAACTTACGACCCGAGCTCCGCTAATTCACCGTGAATACAGTTTCACTAGGCCTGGCATTTAATCTATCAGTCCTCTGTGCAGTATTTCAATTGCTGGCACTACCAGTTACCCTTAGTTCCTTTGTAATTCACCTCTCTGATTCCAGAGATATCCCTCTGTGTTGTTCTGCCCACTGAAACCAGTTCTAGTACAAGTCTTAGTACTACTTAACCATGGAAACACCAGTAGCCCTGAATATTCAACCTCTGAATGCTCCACAAAGAGAGCTAGAATGGAAGGCCCTAGGAGATAAATATTATCAGATGATAGACTTGCTCTCAATGAATTCTAAATTTAATATTCATATGCTAAATGAATTAAAAGCTGAACACCTCAGTGGAGCTGATATTTTACGGATTTGGGACTCCAACTTGCCCATTTACAACCTCCCTCAAGTCAATTCCCTTCCAGACTTGATCCATAGATGCTGTGAATGATATGATCCATGTCAAAGAGCTGTTCTTAGTCCCACAGGCTCAGTCTTATTCCACATCACCCCTGAGGCCATAAATGAGATGCTGCATTTTCACTCTGCAAGACCATTGACTCCTCTCTCCATGTTGGACTTACTAAAGAAGGGGGGCAACCTGTCCAGTGCCCAAATCATCAAAATTAATCAGTTATTTATTTAGCCAAGCTCTGAAGCTCTGAGAACACCTCCTATTGGACATCCATATCTAAATGACTTGGGGAAGATGCTGGTGGATTTGATCAGCTATGTCTTGGGGTACAAGGGAGTTGAGGATGTTGATGACACCATAATGGCCATGCTGTCCATATTTTCCCCTGGAAAACCTCTTGTTGTGCACTATGACTATGCTGAGTATATTGCAAACAAGATTCATGAGCAATTGATGAATCTAGAAAGGGAAAAGGTGTTCAGATACACCTCATACATCTATCATATGTTCCTATTTTATCAACCAGACAATTTCCCTATTCCTCTCAAGAAACTTGATGCCCAGGGAAATCCAAGGTCGGTAGTATTTTGGACCTCAGTTTTTCATTGCACCTCCCGTTCACCATACACATATTGTGAATTCATAGACCTTTTCATTCATCCAGCTTTGACCTTGTTATATGGTGTTCCTCCTCCAAGATTGACTGATGAAATGCAAAGAATTCTCCATCTCTCTAAGTCCTACAGCATTGGTGATTGGTACTTTTACCAACACCACACAGTAATCAGAATATATGGCTATGAGTTGGACCCTTATAGGCTGCCAAGATATGTCCCTATGAGACTATTTGCCTTGGAGTATTTCAGGCAATTTGGAAATGCAGACCACATCCATTTCCATAGTAAAAACAAGAAAATGCAACTAAAGGTCAGGAACCAGCTAGGCCCTTTTCTGTACAACATAAGGGAGGAGGGATGGAAGGAAGCAGATGGTATGTTAGAGGCCCTCAGATTGGAAACCAGTTTTCGCTGGGTACCCTATGACCCTAATCATTTCATTTCTCTCAGGAGGGTAAAACATAAATTGAGTGGCTATCCTCATGTCAGATTGCCTCACATTGAGAAGTATGCCAACTTATTGAGTTGGAAAGAGGGCACCCTAGAAGAGGCAATTACTAGAGAGAAAATGTTACAAAGAGAGGCAAAGAATATTGAAAAAGACGCTGACTTGGAAACTTGTGGACAGGTTTCCTCTTCACATCAAAGGCAACTTGGAGCAGCTGCCTCATCTTCTACAGCACATCAGCAAGCAACCAAAGCTACTTATCAGGCTTCCAGCAAAGGCAAAGAGAAACAGATGGAGCCAGGAACAGCCACCTCATGAAGAAGTACAGCAGCAAAAAGAACAACAAAAATAGGAGCAGCCAGTGCAACAAGAACAAATGGCTGAAGCCCCAATATCCACTGGGCAGCAGGCACAAGACACTGTGCCTCCTAGGCAGGAAACGACGGTGGAGGCCTCGGTCCTCCAAACCCCACAAAATGAAGACAGAAATCGAAAGAGGGATAGAGAGCAGGAGACTCCCCTCACCACATCCACAAATCCAGGGGAGAAAAGACAGAGGCTAAATCCCCTTTCAGAAGAAGAAATGCCTATAGGGCAATCTTTGGGCATGGGCCCACCAAGCATGGAAGCATCTGCAAGTTCCTTTCAGCAGGAATAGGAAAGGACAGTTGGAGGAGAAATCAGCTCCTCAAGCCACCAAAGGGGAGCTGAAGCAGGCATCAAAAAACAGTTTATTGATATCAAAAAGAGGAATGAGCCACTCAAGATACAGCTCTACAACCACTTGTTGAAAATGGCTCCTACAAACCAACAAAGGTTGATGTCTACATATGATGTACATGAGGGAAAAATGGTAATGAGTCATTTCATGCCAACCATGTTGCAGCCACAGTCAGCTGCAGACTACATAAGGACCAACCTTGAGGTCCTTGCAAAAGACATCCACCCTATGGATCAAATTGAATTGCACAAGCAAACGGGTGAGATGGTATATGCCACCCTTGCAGACAAAACATTGGTGAATTATAGGCTAGAAAATAGCCTAAATAACACAGTTGCCCAACTTGAGTTGGAGAAAGCATCCTCCCAGGCAAAAGACAACCGAATCAAAGCGTTGGAGGATATCATCATAGAGCTTGGGCATGATCCCAAGGACATCAAGGCTGTACAAGTGCTGTTGAAATTAAGGGATGCAGATATGGCAGCATTGAGAAAAATGATCAAGATTCTAGCAACTCTTCATCCTCAGACAGAAGAGGTTTCCCAGCTAAGGCATGACCAAGATGCAGCAGCTATGCTGGTATCTTTATACAAACAGCTGATCCAGACACAGGAGAAATTGGGAGAGTCAGAGGCTGCGCTGCAGGCAGCCCTGCAACAGAAGGAAGGAGGCCAAACATCTCAGCCCCCTCCACAAATAATCAACCTTGAGGAAACTCCTCAGACTACTGCTCCTCCTACATAGCAGACAGCTCAAACAGCGCCATCTACATCAGCACCAGCACCAACAACAGAGCAGGCTCCAAGCCTTGATATGCAGAAGCTGAAGAATGAAATTCAGGCCTTAGAAGCCCAAATGGCAGAGTTAAATGAAGCCAGGGAGAATTTGGCTAAGCTCAATGAAAAATATGACAAATCAAAGCAAAGCATAGATGAAAAGGGAAGAGAATTCAAGGCTCTCAAAGAGAAGATAAAGGAGCTGGAGAAAGAGCTCACCCTTGACAAAGTGGTGGCTGAGCTCAAGACAGTTTTATGGGCCAACATTGGCAAATCAATCACAGACCATTGGCAGTATATAGAGACCATTCATGAGCAAATGGAGCTCATAGGCAAAGCACACAAGGAAGTGCAAAGATCAAGGGCATCTCTAGGTAATATGCCTGAGATAGCCAATAGAATGATTAACGTGCTAAATAACCGTACAGGTCCTCAGCTGGCAGCAATAGGAATCTCCAATAGAACTGAAACCATCCAGCTGATAAAGAGGGTCCTTACATTGAGAAGCCTGGTACAAACACTGGAAAGAAGAAGCCAGGACATGCAGACAGAAGTAAACAGATTTATGGACAAGTTTGCAGCATTACAAAATAGAGGTCTTCCTGGCTTACTGAACAACGCATGGAAACTACTTTCACATGAGAACTATGCTAAAAGGGTCAATACATTTGCTACCAATCAGATCACTGTAAGACCAAGTACCTCAGAAGAAACAGGGCCAGCATCTGGGCAAAGTCTCTATAACAGAGTAGAGAATTTATTTTTCATTATGAATGAGATCAAACATTTGTTTGAAGTGCCTCCAAACTTCTACAAATACACAGAGGCAGATGAGACCTTAGATGCAATTTTGAGACATCAATTGCCCACACAAGAATGGTGGACCAAAATGATACAGTTGATACTGTGAACAAGAGCCTTTCATCAAGTTTTTTCATCAAAAAACATAAGTTATCATATACAGGAAAATTGGATGCATTCAGTATGTATGAAGAAGAGTGGACTGAGCCAACTCAGCAGAAAGATTCGGCCACTAAAGCAATACTGATAGCTGCAAATGACAGGGCCGAGAAAGCTACAACATGACAAAGCCATAAAGACACATCATTCAGCATTAATACAGAACGCTCAACCGACTCAGTGGCCTCCAAAGGTCAAAAAGACTTCTGATTACGTTAAACAGCATTCATTTTGTATTAAGAGCAGCAATAACTTCCTTATCTACTATTCTTTAAAGTTTGTAAACATATTTACTTCTCAAGTGACTCAGCGGTTCAGATATTTTGTGTAACCGATTGTATATATTCCCCTTGTATAAGCTTGCAGGGGTTGTTGATTTTCTCTTCTAGAGATCTTATGCTTTAAATTTTCAGAGGATTAATACAAAGGCTGATGGAATTTTTAAAGTTCTGTGTTGTCTGAGGTGTTGTAGTGTGTTTGCTGAATGCTACAGGATTCCTGCGTATTTCATGGCTCAATAAGTTTCCTTTAAACTCTTCGTTATGTGTTTTTATCATTTCTTCATAACCCAATCATATGCTATGTTTCACAGTTAATGGCAGAGAAAAAGAATAGTTCCAGGATTTATTCATAGAATACCCTGGCCTCAATCTATGTTGTTATAAATGTTTTCTTCAGTTATAGTTATAAGGGTGTAATTCTTAATTGTTGCATCTTCAAACTGTATCTTTCACAGTGGTTATTGTTCAGGAATTCAAATCTGCTCCCGTGCAATAGATCTCTTTCTCACTCCCCAGCTTAGTGGAAAATTCTTAATTGCTTTTCACTGGTTAAACATGCTTCAACATCACAATCTCAAGTTTTGTTTCATGAAATAGTTAAATGGCCCTGTGTCAGGCGGAAAGAGTCGATAGTGCGGACACAACCAACCTCCCTAGGAGCCTAAGACTCTCAAGTGACAAACAAGACAAACAAGAGCAATCCTTCTCTAAACATGCATTTACTATATAAGAAATCAAGTGTTTAGATCCTACCTGTAGTCCAACGATGTTGTAGCAGTCCAGCTCCGCTGATCCGGATGAGCTCCTCCTTCACTTTGAAACCTGCATTCACTAACAATCAAATGATTAAATAGCACTTGATAATTTCATAGAATAAAACATATTTAACACATAGACCAAGGAGTACATGAAACAACTCATAAATAGCAAGTTATTGAGAAGAATGGACTCATTTGCATTTTTAGGGAACAAAAGGAACAATTACAACCTGAGCCTTGGTGTTGTGCAAGTCCCTCCCAGGGTCCATCAAGAGTTCTCCTTTACTTTGACAAAGCTCACCCACTTCCAAATAGAACAAGCAAAGATGGCAATCTCTCCTCACAAGCTTCTAAATGGGAGTCCTAATTCCTGCAGCATCTACCCTTAGAAATGTTTAGCTTCCAACCTCCCCTCCTTCTGGCCCAATGCCTGTATTTATAGTGATCTAGAGGAAGTTATTCAGGTCCACTATCAATGGGATAATCCCCTCTTTGGATGGGATAGCTCCCTTATTGATGGGATAAGTTCCTCTTTGATAGGGGTACATGAACCATCTGGAGGCGCTCAATACACGTCGAACAACCTTCTAGAATGCTCTAGAAATGACCACAAGTAACTTTTTAAAGATGAAACTTGCGCATTTTGACCTTTACAGGGGGACGCACCTACCCCTTTACATACAGAGCGTACAAGTACGCAGCTTTTGTGAACATTGGGTGCGTACCCACAGGTAAGGTTGAGAGAACCTGCGTACCCAGAGATAAATACATTTATAAAGACTTTCTCTCTTTTTGGAGTTTGACATGGAGAGCAGAGGCATAAGACTTGCCTAAGAGGATAGCATGACTGTTGATAGAGCCATACTAACTGTAAATAGCCCTGGTGACATTTTTTAGTGTAACAGATTGCCCCCTAAAGTGCGAAGCCTGTAATAGATTAGGGTTTTGTATTTATCTAGGAAGGGTGAAGTGCTTTATCATTTCAAGGATTATCTCGTGGAGAGCCTAGTCAGCACCTGCAATTTTCAACACAAGATACATGTATAAGATTATATCATCACTGAGGTAGGCATTCCCATACTCAGATCAAAACTTTAACTAACAGACTAACTACTCTGATACAGGAATGATCTTGCAGTACATCATAATCATAGACTTTTGTAGACACAGTATGGGTGCAGCCATCTGTTTATGATTAGTCTACTTAGATAATGAATACAAAACTCCTCGCAGCCTGGATGGTGGAAACTAGATCCAGGGTCTTCATTTCTACTTCCCGAATTGGTACGATTCTAGCCATGCGAATAAATGAGTTGATGTCGAACATGGTAGAAACCACTTGATTACCAGTCGATGATATAAATTGTTAACAAGTGTGAGAGAGTCCACCAGTAATGTCAATGGTTCTCAAAGTACCCAGTACAATCCATGAGATGTGAATGAATGAGTTGATGTCGAACATTTCACGGAGTCCTTCGATCGAAATTCCATGATGTAAACTGACGTCAAAGGCGAGAAACCTGCCATTGATGCATGCAGACTTCAAGGTACTAACGATTTCTAAGTCATCTCTCTAGATAATGTGCTGATGTTGATAGAAAGCGACCCGTTGCAGGCAAGCCCACAACACGAAATCATTGTTCAAGTTGAAGAAATGTTGCTGTAAGGACTGACTCAGGGATGGTCAAATGGATGACAAGTATTTTGCAGATGAAAGTTTTTCTTGCAGACCTCTTGAACACATAACGACACGACAGATGCCTTGGTGATGAATAACTCAAAGTTAATCCCCGGAACCCGGCTGAAGACTTTCAAAGTGGTTTGATCAACTGTGAGGTAAAGGATTTCCCAACCCAGGTGAATGAAAAGTGTCGTGTCCAAGAATGGTAATAAAGTTTCTTCTGAGACAAAAGATAAAAAATAGGCTCATTCTTCTCTCTTTTCCCCCACCATTTCTGGCAAGTACCTCTTTATTTTTAACAAGCTTGAGGAGGATAACATATGCTTGATTATAAGCTCATCCTTTGGATGAGTCCAACCTAGTTTTGATTCGAACCCTAGGAAGGAGTGGTTCATTCCTATTTGTAATTGTACATGTCCTTTACTGTGAAATTTTAACGAGTCCAGTATAGGAGAAACTCGGCGTTTTTCAATTTTAGAGAGTCTAAAAAACTTAAGAAGACTCCAAGTTGAACTTTGTCGTAGATTTGTGTCCCTCAAGCCCGAAAAAGTATAAAATAATACCTGGGGGAACCGCTTGATCTTGCGACCAAGGAGTACTTTCATAATTAGTGCCACTGACCTGAAAAGTAAAAAGTGATCAAGGACACGTTGTTTTATTTCCGTATCGAGTTTGAAACGACAAAAACCCGGCAATATTTTCCTGATTTTACGGTCAGAAAAGAGCTATAAGGGGACCGTCTTTTAATTCCGTTTTAACGAGTGTAAAAGAAACGCTCGACAATCTTTTCATATTTTAGGAGTCAGAAAAGGGCTTAAAAGATGACTCTGATATTTTGGTTCGTGAAAAATGACAATTTTCCCTCTAATCCCTTTGTCCTGCACAAAAACGACACATTACTCATACCTGTTTAAGATAGGCAAAAATGCATTTGAAAAATATCTTTCCATGGTGAAAAATGAACAAACCTAGCATTCATTCATCCAAAAAACCTATAAAAAGACTTTTTACCATGTCATTTTACCATTTTACTGTTGAGGTTGAAAAAAGGGCTTTTGGCAAGAAACTTCCCGTGGTCGTTGCGGAGAATCCGACTGTCAGAATCGAATGCCGTCTCCTCCAGGTATTTCACAACATCCTCCTCTTCAATTTCATCGGATTAAAATTTTGTTTTAGGTTTTAGTTTTGGTTTTTGGGGGGTTTTGGGTTTCAAAAATCGCTCTGCGGGGTACGCAGGTGCCCTAAGGGTGACCTGCGTCCCCCGACTTTTTCCCATACAGGAAAAAGGTTGGGGGACGCAGCCCACCTTCAGGCCAGCTGCGTCCCGACGCTCTGTGTCCTAAACGCGGGGTGCGTCCCTCGCGAAAGGCGGAATTTGAAACCCCAAACTCCACAAACAACCATTTGAATTTTCCCAAATCAATTCTAATCTTCATTTCTTGGTGTGTAGGGCACTCACCATGTTGGATTGGAGAGAAAGAGAACACGAGGACGTTGATTTAGCCGCAATTAATCATCAACCTTCCATTGATGCCCTAAAAGCATGCGGACTATATAAATACTGGGCCATACCTGGCATGAGGGCTCAGGTGAGATTCTTGGAGTGGCTGGTTGAGAGATGGAACATTCATGAGCAATGCTTTTACATCGGAGGACACCAGCTCGAAATAGAGCCCTCTGACATATACTTTCTCACTGGCTTGCCAAATAGGGGCGAGCAACTCAATCTAGCCGGGACTAGGCCGGGTGGCCAATCCCTTGCTAGTCTCCGGGCAGATTGGTGCATACCCAATGCACACCATGTGAAAGGCGTAGAAATCAAACACATCTCTCTACGTGAACTCAAGGTTATAGCTTTCACGGTTACCAGAATTTGTGGTGCAGCCGCTTTACATATTGCCACCGGGTCCCAAATGCGGATGGCGATTGACTGTTTCCAAGGCACCATTTTCAACTGGTGTGATGCTGTGTCGGCCAATATGAAGGGCCAACTGACTAGGGCAAAGAACGGACAACTGAAGACCTTTGGATATGGGCCTCTAGTTGTGAGCTTTGCCTTAGAGAGAGTTTCGATGCTGATCCCTCAGCAACTCACTGTTGAAATCTTGGGTCCTCGGGAGCCAAAGCTGATACGATGGGTTACGGTGATGGCCCGGCATCCTGACGAGGGCGCGACGGTTGTTCGATTCCCTGATAGTTATTTTCACTGGTTAGAGGACCAGGTTTTTTTGATCCAGGACTTTCCGTATGCCGGAGTAGATTTTCGAGGTGATCCGGACATGGTTCTTCCACAGGGAGAACAATGGGACGACAGAGGTACTTTATTTTTCACAAGTTTTCAAATTATATGTTTTTTTTTGTTTTTTATATATATCATCTCAAAACTGACAGTAAAGATTTTCAAAATGCAGATGTTGGTCCACAACGCCCAGCCAACCTCCGGCCTTTTGAGAGGAGACATCCAGTTGCACCGGTACCGGCTCCACAGGACGCGACTGCAGAGTCACTAGCTGAGTTGGAGCAAGATCTAGAGCGTCTGATGGTGGATATACCTGAGACTACCATAGATGATATTCCTATCAGACTTCAGCGCTATGTAGTCGCAGTCCCTGGGCCGTTTAGGAGGTTCTTGTGTAAGGTAGCCCGTGCAGTGGTGTCGTATAGGGAGCACCACCAGTGATTGGCTAGTCACTTTTGTAGACACATATGACATTTTTGGCTTTTTGTATTTATCATTTTTGCCGATCATAAGGTGTTTTTCAACCTATGATCGAAGACGATGTATATTTTTTGACACACTCCTATCTATATATATATATCACTATTACCGGCTTATCTTGTTTAACATATGTGATGAAATGTTTTTAAATTTACTTGCATGATTATCGTAAATGTCTGTCCAACATTCGAGAAGCAATTGCATCTGATAATGTATTTAAAGACCTTGGAATATGCTGATATTCAATGTAATCAAATTCACGTTCCAAGACACGCACTCTCAAAAATAACCTTAATAACACAGGATTTCTAATGGCATATACTCTATTAAGCTGTAATACAACAAGTTCAGAATCTAACCTCACTATCAAACGTCGAATTCAAAATGAAATAGATTCGGATAATAATTCAACCACTGCATTGTATTCTGCAATGTTGTTCGTTGTTTGACCGAGGCTTACCCCATGCATAAAAACTAACTCGTCAGAGGGCGAATAGATAACCCAAGCTGCGGAAGAGATATTCCATGTACTACGACAAGCACCATCAGCAAATCCGATGTATGTTTGGAGAGGCGTTGACATCTGCAATATCAAGAGTAAAACCAAGATAAGCCAGAATAACGACAAAAAACACACTCTCTAAGCTAAGAACACTAACTAAACTAACAAACATACTAGCTAGAAAGAAAACCTAACCTAACTAAAAATTCTCCATACCCACCATTTAAGCATAATACCTCTTTAGGTAAAGTCCATTTCTGGGTTTACCCAAAGAGTCCCCATCAAAATCTACCAGCTCATAAGCCCCTTTTGCTAGCTTTCGCTTTACAATGTAGGGTCCATGCCACATAGGAACGAATTTTCCAGCACCTAGCTTATCGTTAGCTTGATCATATAATAGCACTAGGTCTCCCTCTGAAAAACTTCGAGGGCTCACATTTCTATCATATTGAGCTTTCATTCGTTTCGCGTGAGTCTCGATTGCCAATGTAGCGTCACATCGAGTCTCATCTAATTTAGCTAAGTATAATAAACGCTTCTCCTCTTCGAAAGTAGCTGGAAGTAATTCAACAGCCATTTGAAGTGATGGGATTTCGCATTCAATGGGTAACACAGCTTCCAAGCCATAAACTAGCTGGAAAGGAGTGAACCCTGTTGAAGTTTTCACTGAGGTTCGGTATGCCCATAGCGCTGAAAATAACATGTTGTGCCAATTCGACCGATGAATACCAATGGTTCGTCAGATCATGATAACCAGAACTTTGTTGATAAACTCAACCAAACCGTTGGCTTGCGGATAATAAGGAGTAGAGCTATCGTGGCGCAAACCAAGCTGGCTTGTAAGTTCAATCATCATGATGTTTCGAAAATGGCTCCCATGGTCAGTGATGATTGCTTGTGGGACACCAAACCTAGTTATAATATGATTGAATACGAAAACTGCAGCTGTTTTGCCGCTTGCGTCGAATGTAGGCATCGCCTCGGCCCATTTAGTAAAATAATCAACCGCGAGGATGATATACGCATGCCCCCCGGCCGAGTGAGGGTTACAAGTAATAAAATCGATACCCCATTTGGCGAATGGACCAACGGAAATTATAGGGTGGAGAGGAGCTGGTGGTGCGCGCATCTTGCGATCAAACACTTGACAGTTGTGGCACTTCCGGACTGCAATGATACAATCTTTAAACATAGACGGCCAGAAATAGCCAGCGCGTAACACCTTCTGAGCTGTGGCATACCCAGACATATGACCGCCACATGCTCCAGGGTGACAATCATTCAAAACCCTCTCAGCCTCTTCGTGAGTTAAACAACGTCAAAAAACCAAGTCTGCCCCCGGCGATAAAGTGTATCTCCAATAATCTTGTATTGCTGGGATTGAAACCGAATTTTTCGACGTTCCGACTTTGAAGCTTTAGGCCGAAAGGTTTGGGTTTGGAGATAGATGATTATATCCCCGTACCACGGATCTAAAGTACTGATAAGAAACAAAGATTCATCCGCAATGGACTCCTCTGCCACAGTCTCTGTGTCAGCACGCGGGAAATCACACATCAATTCCGCAAAAACTAAGGATTTCTTAGACTTGGACTTCTCAAACTCCAAGTCGAACTCTTGCAGGATAACAATCCATTTAGAGTACTTGCCCCCTAGCAGTTGTTTTGTCAAAATAGAAATCATAGGGTTGCAATCCGAAATGACTGTAGTTTTACGGAGAAGAATGTAGTGACGAAAACGCTGGAAAGCTTGAACGGCTGCCAGGGCCAATTTCTCCACATGCGAATATTTTAGCTCAGTGGGATTTAAGGTCCTACTAAGATAATATATCACATGTTCCGCTCCGAATTCATCTTCTTGAACTAACACCATTCCAATAGTGGAATGCGAAGCTGCGAGGTATAAGAAGTAGTCCTGGTTGTAGTTGGGAGGATGCAACAACGGTGCATGGGTCAACGCGTGTTTAAGTGCATCAAAAGATTGTTGGGCAATCTCGTCCCAAAAGAATTGAGCGTTCTGTTTCAACAACCGTGTAAAACCTTTAGTGACCTCGGCGTAGTTTGGAATGAATCGGCGTAAAAAGTTCGCTTTCCCTTGCAAACTTTGGAGTTGGCGCAAACTCGAAGGAGGAGGCAATTTGATGATAGCTTCGACCTTCGAGGGATCGACGCGGATGCCGGCTTTTGAAACAACAAATCCCAGCAATCGACCCGTCTCTATACAGAAAACACACTTGTGGGGATTCAACCGAATTCGATAATGCCTACACCTCATAAAGATTGCTCGTAAGTGGACAAGGTGATCAGCTCGATGTAAAGAATGAGCAGGCAAATCATCGAGGTACGGTTGCACAATGTGCTTGATGTCATGAAATGCATAAGACATCGCCCATTGAAAAGTGGCTCCGGCATTCTTAAGCCCAAAAGGTAATTTGCAATAAGCAAATGTCCCCCATGGACAAATGAATGTCGTTTTTGGTTGGTCGGCAGGTAGAATATTGATTTGATTATAGCCCGAAAAACCATCCATGAAGGAAAACATTTCACTTCCGGCACAATCATCAATAATTTGATCGATATAAGGCGTAGGATAGTTGTCTTTTGGACAAGCTTGATTTATATCCCTATAGTCGATACAGATTCTTATTGTTCCTTGTTTCTTGTTGACCGGAACAATATTCGATACCCAATCCGTTAACGGGATTGGATAAATGAAACCTGCTTTCAACAGCTTTTCAACTTCTGCTTTAATCGCAGCCGCTTTCCGAGGGTGAATCTGACGCAACCGTTGCCGGACGGGTTTAGCATCCGGGTAGGTCTTTATTTCATGAACAACAATGGCAGGGTCGATTCCCGGCATTTCCTCGTAAGACCAGGCAAACACATCGCGGAATTCTTGGAATAGGGCCTTGTAAGTTTGGATTTCATCTTTTGTACATGAGGCACCTATATGAATGTTTTCCTCAATTCCGGGATTCACTGAAATATCAATGGGAATAGTGCGAGAAATATTCCCTAAATTCAACTCTGAATCAGAATGTTTCATTGGATTCTGAGCGTCTTTGACATATTCAGCGGTAAAGATAGATGAAAAATCATTTTCAAAAGCATCATCCTTAGGTTAAAACGAAGATTTGTGATGGAGATCTTCCCATGGTAGATCGTCTACACTTAGGATTTCGCGAAGTTGTTCGTCAGATGACACGACTTCGGGAAACGCTATCCGTTCTAAGGTTGATGTGAAAAATGATTCTTCACTGACCACATTCATTTGGTCGATTTCGGTTGAACACGAGTCGGTAAAAGACATGACAGCTTCATAAGCAATTTCATATGGACTCAAAGGCATAGCATCACCGAACGAGTCTATCTCAGATTCAGATGGGACAATCCAAGGATCATCATAAATAATGTTTTCTGACGTAATCATATGAATTGATGCAAATGAAGGGTCTGCGTTGATTGGAGGGAAAGGAAAAGTTCCCAGTAAACCGGAATCTTTAACTAAACCTACGCCAACGTCCCTATAAGGGATTGTCGTCTTACCGACATGCTGGATACTCTCTGAAGAGGCTAAGTCGGATGAAAAGTATGACAACTGATCAATGGTCACGATCTTACCGTTATATGGAAACTTAATTACTCTGAAGACCGATGAAACGACCGCTGTCATAGCATATGACCAACTTCGACACAAAAGAAGGTTGTAGTCTAGAGGGGCATCAACCACCTCCACATCTAGACTAACGGTTTTACCTTCTACCCCTCTAGGCAATTCTTCTAGAATACCAAATTTGTCAGGCGGAAAGAGTCGATAGTGCGGACACAACCAACCTCCCTAGGAGCCTAAGACTCTCTAGTGACAAACAAGACAAACAAGAGCAATCCTTCTCTAAACATGCATTTACTATATAAGAAATCAAGTGTTTAGATCCTACCTGTAGTCCAACGCTGTTGTAGCAGTCCAGCTCCGCTGATCCGGATGAGCTCCTCCTTCACTTTGAAACCTGCATTCACTAACAATCAAACGATTAAATAGCACTTGATAATCTCATAGAATAAAACATATTTAACACATAGACCAAGGAGTACATGAAACAACTCATAAATAACAAGTTATTGAGAAGAATGGACTCATTTGCATTAATAGGAAACAAAAGGAACAATTACAACTTGAGCCTTGGTGTTGTGCAAGTCCCTCCCAGGGTCCATCAAGAGTTCTCCTTTACTTTGACAAAGCTCACCCACTTCCAAATAGAACAAGCAAAGATGGCAATCTCTCCTCACAAGCTTCTAAATGGGAGTCCTAATTCCTGCAGCATCTACCCTTAGAAATGTTTAGTTTCCAACCTCTTCTCCTTCTGGCCCAATGCCTGTATTTATAGTGATCTAGAGGAAGTTATTCAGGTACACCATCAATGGGATAATCCCCTCTTTGGATGGGATAGCTCCCTTATTGATGGGATAAGTTCCTCTTTGATAGGGGTACATGAACCATCTGGAGGCGCTCAATACACGTCGAACAACCTTCTAGAATGCTCTAGAAATGACCACAAGTAACTTTTTAAAGATGAAACTTGCGCATTTTGACCTTTACAGGGGGACGCACCTACCCCTTTACATACAGAGCGTCCAAGGACGCAGCTTTTGTGAACATTGGGTGTGTACCCGCAGGTAAGGTTGAGAGAACCTGCGTACCGAGAGATAAATACATTTATAAAGACTTTCTCTCTTTTTGGAGTTTGACATGGAGAGTAGAGGCATAAGACTTGCCTAAGAGGATAGCATGACTGTTGATAGAGCCATACTAACTGTAAATAGCCATGGTGACATTTTTTAGTGTAACAGATTGCCCCCTAAAGTGCGAAGCCTGTAATAGAATAGGGTTTTGTATTATCTAGGAAGGGTGAAGCGCTTTATCATTTCAAGGATTATCTCGTGGAGAGCCTGGTCAGAACCTGCAATTTTCAACACAAAATACATGTATAAGATTATATCATCACTGAGGTAGGCATTCCCATACTCAGATCAAAACTTTAACTAACAGACTAACTACTCTGATACAGGAATGATCTTGTAGTACATCATAATCATAGACTTTTGTAGACACAGTATGGGCGCAGCCATCTGTTTATGATTAGTCTACTTAGATAATGAATACAAAACTCCTCGCAGCCTGGATGGTGGAAACTAGATCCAGGGTCTTCATTTCTACTTCCCGAATTGGTACGATTCTAGCCATGCGAATAAATGAGTTGATGTCGAACATGGTAGAAACCACTTGATTACCAGTCGATGATGTAAACTGTTAACAAGTGTGAGAGAGACCACCAGTAATGTCAATGGTTCTCAAAGTACCCAGTACAATCCATGAGATGTGAATGAATGAGTTGATGTCGAACATTTCACGGAGTCCTTCGATCGAAAGTCAATGATGTAAACTGACGTCAAAGGCGAGAAACCTGCCATTGATGCATGCAGACTTCAAGGTACTGACGATTTCTAAGTCATCTCTCTAGATAATGTGCTGATGTCGATAGAAAGCGATCCGTTGCAGGCAAGCCCACAACACGAAATCATTGTTCAAGTTGAAGAAATGTTGCTGTAAGGACTGACTCAGGGATGGTCAAATGGATGACAAATATTTTGCAGATGAAAGTTTTGCTTGTAGACCTCTTGAACACATAACGACACGACAGATGGCTTGGTGATGAATAACTCAAAGTTAATCCCCCGAACCCGGCTGAAGACTTTCAAAGTGGTTTGATCAACTGTGAGGTAAAGGATTTCCCAACCCAGGTGAATGAAAAGTGTCGTGTCCAAGAATGGTAATAAAGTTTCTTCTGAGACAAAAGATAACAAATAGGCTCATTCTTCTCTCTTTTCCCCCACCATTTCTGGCAAGTACCGCAAGTTTCATCTTTAAAAAGTTACTTGTGGTCATTTCTAGAGCATTCTAGAAGGTTGTTCGACGTGTATTGAGCGCCTCCAGATGGTTCATGTACCCCTATCAAAGAGGAACTTATCCCATCAATAAGGGAGCTATCCCATCCAAAGAGGGGATTATCCCATTGATGGTGGACCTGAATAACTTCCTCTAGATCACTATAAATACAGGCATTGGGCCAGAAAGAGGGGAGGTTGGAAGCTAAACATTTCTAAGGGTAGATGCTGCAGGAATTAGGACTCCCATTTAGAAGCTTGTGAGGAGAGATTTCCATCTTTGCTTGTTCTATTTGGAAGTGGGTGAGCTTTGTCAAAGTAAAGGAGAACTCTTGATGGACCCTGGGAGGGACTTGCACAACACCAAGGCTCAGGTTGTAATTGTTCCTTTTGTTTCCTATTAATGCAAATGAGTCCATTCTTCTCAATAACTTGTTATTTATGAGTTGTTTCATGTACTCCTTGGTCTATGTGTTAAATATGTTTTATTCTATGAGATTATCAAGTGCTATTTAATCGTTTGATTGTTAGTGAATGCAGGTTTCAAAGTGAAGGAGGAGCTCATCCGGATCAGCGGAGCTGGACTACTACAACAGCGTTGGACTACAGGTAGGATCTAAACACTTGATTTCTTATATAGTAAATGCATGTTTAGAGAAGGATTGCTCTTGTTTGTCTTGTTTGTCACTAGAGAGTCTTAGGCTCCTAGGGAGGTTGGTTGTGTCTGCACTATCGACTCTTTCCGCCTGACAAATTGGCGACTCCACTGGGGACTCCATTGATGTGAAAGTCTTTTCCTTTGTATGCAACTTTGCTCTGAGAAAAGTCATTTATTTTCTGGTTTTTGGCTCTGTGACTTTGTTTTTGGGTGGGTTAGCTTAGGGTTAGATTCAATTTATTTTTTCTTGAATTTTCCAGTAGGACGCACCCTCTGAGTATTGCACAGTGCGTCCCTGCACGCACTGTCGCTGTGTGCACAGAGCGGGCCCGCACCTGGCTTAACTGGTTGCCTGCGTCCCCTGCTAAAATTTAAGAAAATTCCATTTTTTGCATTTTTTCTCTTAGATTTTGCTTTTTCTTAGTTTTTACTGCCCAGATCCATTAGTCTCTTGTCAAAGATCTTCACCTGAACTTGTTTCGATAGCATTGAGTGTTTTAGTGGATTTCATAGAAGTTTAAGCCCTAGGGTTTGATTTTTGAGTAGGTCTTGTAGTGACTTTGGCGGTAGAAGTTGTCAAGCCTTAGATCTCTCTGGTTTTGTCAGCATTCTTAGAAGTCAGACCTGTCATAAAGTCTACCTGTGAGAGCAACTTACCTTTGAGTTGTCTCTTTGGCAAATTTCGAAGTGCTTGTTGATTGAGTATTGAATTCCATTTTACAAAAAGAACAAAAAGATTTGAGTTTTGTTTTGACTAGTCTTTTGATTCTGCATTAGCTGGTCCTTGACTTGATTGTGGTCAAGTAAAACAACCTAGAATCATCTTTGTAGGCTTTTGCCTCGTTAGGTTTGCTTAGAGTAAATTTCTTTTTGATTTGCTTGTGAGTCAAGTTTTCATAGATTTTATAGCTTTTGAGATTGATTTTCGTTAAAATAGATTTATATGCTTTATTAAATAAGAGAAAATACAAAAACATCTCCTTTGAAAAGTTTTGTTTCAAGTAGCTTTGAAGAGTTTTGAAAGAAAAAGATTTTTTCGTGCACGTAAGGAGTGGTCATGTTTGTATGCTTGGAAAGATAAAGAGAATTGTTTCTTTGATTGTCTTTACTAAGAAAGTTGTTTTCTATAAAATTTGCATCTCTCAACTCTCTTAGTTAGGAATTTCATTGAAAAAGGAAAGTAGCGTAAATCATCTTAGGTGCATCTTTGTAGTGGTTTGAGTCGAGTCTACACACCATTGGTTTCACTTCCGCTACCTTTTGTCTTTAAGAAAAACCATAAAATTAACGCTTAAAGTAAAATCAACGTAGTAACTTTTATTTACTAGGGCTCTGAAACACCAATTTAGATCAGGCTAGTGTCTTGGAGTAGGTGAGTAATTAACTCTCCAAGACAACAAAACCAAACAAGTAGCTTATCTTGTGATAGAATAAATCCAATTGTCTCATTTGTACTCTGGGAAAGCTCCTCTTAAAGGAGAAGCACGAGCTCGTGTCCGAACCAGTGAGGGGATCAATCCCCCCTCGTTGGGAACGACGCCAGACACGCACGTATTACAAACGGTAAACCTCGGATTAACCATTGTCGAGGAGCCAGGGGTCACTTGTCGGTAAACCTTGGATTATTGTCAAGGAACCGGCAAGGGGATTGAGCTTGATACTCTGCCCTTGCGTGCTGTCGGAGTGTAGACTGTTCCCCCAGGTGCATTTGTTGCGGTTGGTAACCTTAGTGACCATTATCTTTAGGATTCTACCGAGGTGACGGTGGAGGGAAGATCCCACTGTACCTGGAGCAGACGTCGGCTAGACTCACTTGGATTTTCCGGGGGGTTCACTTCACTCGAGACGGTTAAAGTGGAGGAACTTGTGCCGGTCTATTCATTAAGCAGGTTGCCGGGGTAACTGTTCCACCCGCCACTTCTGTACTGAATCCGGCGATGTTGGGTTTCATCACCAACTAGCGTTTTCGGTCTGGAAGGCTACTGTTTGTGCTTGGTTTGACGCCCTAGATTCTTTAGGCGTGTGATTCAAATTTGTTTGGTTCTTTAGAGACTTTAGGTGGTTTGATTTGAGATTTTACTTTGTTTTCGTGTGTAGTAGTTAAAAGTTTTTAGCTGTGGCGGAATTACCGAGACAGTCCCGTAGACTTCGGGGCCAGTCTCCTGAAGTTGTTTCTGTGGCCGAATTGTTGAGAAGATCCCGTAGACTTAGGGGTGAACCTCCTCGAGACGACCCCAGTAATCTAGAAGGTTTAAAGGTCCTTGTAACTCCTCCTAGTGGCAGTAGAGTAGGTTCACCTGAAGAAGGAGAATCTTCCTTGGTAGTCCATTCAGATTACCAAGGCCTAGAGACAGGTTATAATCCCGAAGCTGTTACAGTTTCTGAGCTTGTTGGTAGTTTTTCGTCTGCTAGTGATACAGGCGAAGAACCTGAAATATCTGAACCTGTTACTCCGACTTCTAGTGTTCCAGATTCACCAAGAGTAGAACGAGTTATCACCGAAAATCTTCCTACTGGTTTGATTGCTATCGAAGAACTTGCTCCAGAGGAAGAAATAGGCGTCTCTAACCTTGAAGATCAACTTACTATTGATCTCAGGGAGCGTGAATCTATCTTTTACAGTCCTCCTAGAAGTACTACTTGGTACCTTTCGTTAACCAATTATTTAGACAACTCAGGGGTAGGTTTTTCTACACCTCGTACTCCCTTTCCACCTGGAGGTATTTATACTCCTGTAAATATGTCTGGTCAGTCGTCCGTGTTTACTCAAGCTCCTGAATCTTTCTTACACGGCGGTCCTTCTGTTCCCACCGGGTATCAATCACTTTCTGGTACCTTTGCGGGGGCATCTCCTCAACCCATTGATCATGGGTTATTAGCTGGAAACAATGGTAATATACCATTGGGTGTAGGAGACATTTACATGATGTCAGGTTCAGTTCCCGTTTCCCAACCTCAAGGTGGCCAATTACCGCCTGGGGGGCAGCCTCAGTTAACGCCTGGGGGCAACCTCAAGGTACACAAATCGTGTCTGGGGGGCAACCTCAAGGTCAGTATGTACCTATGGTGCAATACATGCCTCAAGGTCAACCCCAGCCTCAATATGTACCCCAAGGTCAACCTCAGTATCAATATCAACCTCAAGGATGGCAACCTCAAGGATGGAAACCTCAAGGGTATCAACCTCAAGGGTATCAACCTCAAGGTCAAGGTCAACCCCAGTATCCGTATTTACCTCAAGGTTATCAACCTCAAGGTCAATACTCGGGTCAAGGTTATCAACCACCTCAAGGTCAGTCATATGTTCAAGGTATGGGAACTGCACCTTACAATTATCAATCCTATCCTCAATCCGGTTATGGATCTCAGTATCCTCAACCTGTTACGGGTCAATACCCGGAATGTTAGTGTGGGATCCATCACAGGGTCAACAGGTGTTGCAGCCAAGTATACAGTTGGTACCTCAAGCTGGACAACCCGTAGTTTCTGGTCCACCCCAGCAACCGCAACCTGTCCAGTCAAATGTTCAAACTTCTGTAACTTCGGTAGTTACTCAGCCGCCAATTGCACCTAGTACTCCATCTCAAACGGCTGCTGCAACTACCGCTACATCTGCCGCACTTACTTCTGGAGTATCGACAGCTCCGGTTTCTACTGTCTCTGCAACCACTCCTCAGACATCTTTACCGTTGTCTGGATCTACGATTCAAACCACGGTCCAGATGCCTACAGGTCAGCCTGGTATAAGTACGGTTGTCACTACTCAACCTCAATTTGTTCATCAACCGTACCAGGGACAGTACCAACCTGGGCAAGCTGTCCAACAGCCGGTTTACCAGTATCAACCGTATCCTGGGTACACTTATCAACAACCTCAACAACCCCAGTACGGTCCGGTTAATCCTGGTTTTCCAGGAGGATATAATATCCCTAATGCGACTCCTGTTCCTAGTTATCCTGGATATCCTCCTCCTGGGACTGGTCTTGTGACCCAGAGTTTTAGAGATCCTAACCGGCAGTTACCGTTTATCGCAACTTTGGATTTACCAGACTTGACGCGCCTAACGAACGATCCAATTCAATATCTTCCGTTCTGGCCGCCAATGCCAAATAAGTTGCCCAGTGATATACCCAAGTTCGAAGGTAAGTCTGGAGAGGATCCGTCCAATCATGTGATGACTTACCACCTCTGGTGTGCTTCAAATTCTATCTCGGATGATTCGATCCGCTTACGTCTTTTCCAGCGTACACTCATTGGTCTCGCGGCCAAGTGGTACATTGAGTTACCACGGGCCTCTTTTTACAATTTTAGCCAGTTAGCTACCTCGTTCTTAACTCACTTTCAGTTGCCGGTCAGATACGATAACGGCACGGAGTTATTAACTTCACTAAAACAATCAACGTCCACGTATATTTCTGATCACATTCATGAGTGGAGACGTCGAAGAAGGCTAGTGAAAGTTTTTATCCCGGACCAAATCTTAGCTGAATGGTTTGTTAAATCATTATTACCGAAGATTACTGAAGATGTAGCTAAGGCCGGAGTAGTTACTGAGGAGCAAGTCATTGCTCAGGCGCAATACCTTGACTTAGTTTATACTCAGTCGGGTACGTTACACGAGAAGATTCCAGATCTTCCAAAGTCGAATCAAATCGCTGCTGCTCCTTCGGGATCTCATGCCGCTGATGGTATGATTGGTATCGTGAATACAAAGAGCAAGAAGAAGTCTTCCAAGGCTTCAACTACTCCTATAATCACTTTGCCTGATTCCCCGACAGGAGAGTCTTCTCCTGAACTTTCCGCCGATATTCACGCTGTAGAGTCATCTACGGCCAAATCAAAAAACGGTGGAAAGAAGAAAGGAAAGAAGAAGGCTAAAGCAGACAAGGCTCCGAAGGAGAAAACGGAAAAGTCGGAAACCAATGACGAAAAGCGCAAACCTCGATATCCTTGTCTTATTTGTGAAGAGGATCATTTTACGAGAGATTGCCCTCATCGGGCCGAGGTTGTGAAAATAGTCAAAGGTTCTCCCACTCCTGCTGTGTTAAAAGATCCATTTCCAAAGCAGGAAAGTAAGATGATAGGTTCTTCCTCGACTGCCAGTGAAGAACCCATTTTGATGATGTCTCATGTGAGGATTGCGACTCGATCGCAAGATTATGGTAGTAAGAATCCTGTTGATGGTAAGGAAGCAGAATCTTCTCATTCTAATCCATCAACCTCAGCTCCTGGTTCCGATCCACTACAGATCGAGAAACCTAACCCGGACTTAGTAATCAAACCGCCCGCCAAGGGTGTACTTCGAAGGTCTGCTTTCAATCCACATGCGAGAGCGGCCCAGAATTACAACATTGTTGAGGACTTAGCTGTTTCACCCTCAGCAATGTCGGCTTTAGAAGTGCTGCAATCATGCCCAGCACAACGAAAATTACTTTTGTCGGCTATCGGAGCTGTTGATGTTCAGGACCCGAACCTGATAATCTTCGATCTAGAAAATAGTACACCGCGTCTACCCCATCAAATGGCTTTCCAAATTCCAGTGATAGTCAAAAACAGGCCTATTCATCGGACTGTGATTGATGAGGGAGCTTCTACGTGTATTATGTCGATTCAATGTTGGAGATCGCTTGGTTCTCCTTCGTTGAACCAATCCCCGACCATCCTTAAGGCCTTTGATGGCCGTGGGTTCCGTCCGTTTGGTATTCTACAGGAATTGCCTATAGGGGTAGAAGGTAAAACCGTTAGTCTGGATGTGGAGGTGGTTGATGCCCCTCTAGACTACAACCTTCTTTTGGGTCGAAGTTGGTCATATGCTATGACAGCGGTCGTTTCATCGGTCTTCAGAGTAATTAAGTTTCCACATAACGGTAAGATCGTGACCATTGATCAGCTGACATACTTTTCATCCGACCCAGCCTCTTCAGAGAGTATCCAGCATGTCGGTAAGACGACAATCCCTTATAGGGACGTTGGCGTAGGTTTAGTTAAAGATTCCGGTTTACTGGGAACTTTTCCTTTCCCTCCAATCAACGCAGACCCTTCATTTGCATCAATTCATATGATTACATCAGAAAACATTATTTATGATGATCCTTGGATTGTCCCATCTGAATCTGAGATAGACTCATTCGGTGATGCTATGCCTTTGAGTCCATATGAAATTGCTTATGAAGCTGTCATGTCTTTTACCGACTCGCGTTCAACCGAAATCGACCAAATGAATGTGGTCAGTGAAGAATCACTTTTCACATCAACCTTAGAACGGATAGCGTTTCCCGAAGTCGTGTCATCTGACGAACAACTTCGCGAAATCCTAAGTGTAGACGATCTACCATGGGAAGATCTCCATCACAGATCTTCGTTTTTACCTAAGGATGATGCTTTTGAAAATGATTTTTCATCTATCTTTACCGCTGAATATGTCAAAGACGCTCAGAATCCAACGAAACATTCTGATTCAGAGTTGAATTTAGGGAATATTTCTCGCACTATTCCCATTGATATTTCAGTGAAGCCCGGAATTGAGGAAAACATTCATATAGGTGCCTCATGTACAGAAGATGAAATCCAAACTTACAAGGCCCTATTCCAAGAATTCCGCGATGTGTTTGCCTGGTCTTACGAGGAAATGCCGGGAATCGATCCTGCCATTGTTGTTCATGAAATAAAGACCTACCCGGATGCTAAACCCGTCCGGCAACGGTTGCGTCAGATTCACCCTCGGAAAGCGGCTGCGATTAAAGCAGAAGTCGAAAAGCTGTTGAAAGCAGGTTTCATTTATCCAATCCCGTTAACGGATTGGGTATCGAATATTGTTCCGGTCAACAAGGAACAATAAGAATCTGTATCGACTATAGGGATATAAATCGAGCTTGTCCAAAAGACAACTATCCTACGCCTTATATCGATCAAATTATTGATGATTGTGCCGGAAGTGAAATGTTTTCCTTCATGGATGGTTTTTCGGGCTATAATCAAATCAATATTCTACCTGCCGACCAACCAAAAACGGCATTCATTTGTCCATGGGGGACATTTGCTTATTGCAAATTACCTTTTGGGCTTAAGAATGCCGGAGCCACTTTTCAACGGGCGATGTCTTATGCATTTCATGACATCAAGCACATTGTGCAACCGTACCTCGATGATTTGCCTGCTCATTCTTTACATCGAGCTGATCACCTTGTCCACTTACGAGCAATCTTTATGAGGTGTAGACATTATCGAATTCGGTTGAGTGTTTTCTGTATAGAAACGGGTCGATTGCTGGGATTTGTTGTTTCAAAAGCCGGCATTCGCGTCGATCCCTCGAAGGTCGAAGCTATCATCAAATTGCCTCCTCCTTCGAGTTTGCGCCAACTCCAAAGTTTGCAAGGGAAAGCGAACTTTTTACGCCGATTCATTCCAAACTACGCCGAGGTCACTAAAGGTTTTACACGGTTGTTGAAACAGAACGCTCAATTCTTTTGGGACGAGATTGCCCAACAATCTTTTGATGCACTTAAACACGCGTTGACCCATGCACCGTTGTTGCATCCTCCCAACTACAACCAGGACTACTTCTTATACCTCGCAGCTTCGCATTCCACCATTGGAATGGTGTTAGTTCAAGAAGATGAATTCGGAGCGGAACATGTGATATATTATCTTAGTAGGACCTTAAATCCCACTGAGCTAAAATATTCGCATGTGGAGAAATTGGCCCTGGCAGCCGTTCAAGCTGTCCAGCGTTTTCGTCACTACATTCTTCTCCGTAAAACTACAGTTATTTCGGATTGCAACCCTATGATTTATATTTTGACAAAACAACTGCTAGGGGGCAAGTACTCTAAATGGATCGTTATCCTGCAAGAGTTCGACTTGGAGTTTGAGAAGTCCAAGTCTAAGAAATCCTTAGTTTTTGCGGAATTGATGTGTGATTTCCCGCGTGCTGACACAGAGACTGTGGCAGAGGAGTCCATTGCGGACGAATCTTTGTTTCTTATCAGTACTTTAGATCCGTGGTACGGGGATATAATCATCTATCTCCAAACCCAAACCTTTCGGCCTGAAGCTTCAAAGTCGGAACGTCGAAAAATTCGGTTTCAATCCCAGCAATACAAGATTATTGGAGATACACTTTATCGCCGGGGGGCAGACTTAGTTTTTCGACGTTGTTTAACTCACGAAGAGGCTGAGAGGGTTTTGAATGATTGTCACTCTGGAGCATGTGGCGGTCATATGTCTGGGTATGCCACAGCTCAGAAGGTGTTGCGCGCTGGCTATTTCTGGCCGTCTATGTTTAAAGATTGTATCATTGCAGTCCGGAAGTGCCACAACTGTCAAGTGTTTGATCGCAAGATGCGCGCACCACCTGCTCCTCTCCACCCTATAATTGTCGTTGGTCCATTCGCCAAATGGGGTATCGATTTTATTACTTGTAACCCTCACTCGGCCGGGGGGCATGCGTATATCATCCTCGCGGTTGATTATTTTACTAAATGGGCCGAGGCGATGCCTACATTCGACGCAAGCGGCAAAACAGCTGCAGTTTTCGTATTCAATCATATTATAACTAGGTTTGGTGTCCCACAAGCAATCATCACTGACCATGGGAGCCATTTTCGAAACATCATGATGACTGAGCTTACAAGCCAGCTTGGTTTGCGCCACGATAGCTCTACTCCTTATTATCCGCAAGCCAACGGTTTGGTTGAGTCTATCAACAAAGTTCTGGTTATCATGATCCGACGAACCATTGGTATTCATCGGTCGAATTGGCACAACATGTTATTTTCAGCGCTATGGGCATACCGAACCTCAGTGAAAACTTCAACAGGGTTCACTCCTTTCCAGCTAGTTTATGGCTTGGAAGCTGTGTTACCCATTGAATGCGAAATCCCATCACTTCAAATGGCTGTCGAATTACTTCCAGCTACTTCCGAAGAGGAGAAACGTTTATTATACTTAGCTAAATTAGATGAGACTCGACGTGACGCTACATTGGCAATCGAGACTCACGCGAAACGAATGAAAGCTCAGTATGATAGAAATGTGACCCCTCGAAGTTTTTCGGAGGGAGACCTAGTGCTATTATATGATCAAGCTAACGATAAGCTAGGTGCTGGAAAATTCGTTCCTATGTGGCATGGACCCTACATTGTAAAGCGAAAGCTAGCAAAAGGGGCTTATGAGCTGGTAGATTTTGATGGGGACTCTTTGGGTAAACCCAGAAATGGACTTTACCTAAAGAGGTATTATGCTTAAATGGTGGGTATGGAGAATTTTTAGTTAGGTTAGGTTTTCTTTCTAGCTAGTATGTTTGTTAGTTTAGTTAGTGTGCTTAGCTTAGAGAGTGTGTTTTTTTGTCGTTATTCTGGCTTATCTTGGTTTTACTCTTGATATTGCAGATGTCGACGCCTCTCCAAACATACATTGGATTTGCTGATGGTGCTTGTCGTAGTACACGGAATATCTCTTCCGCAGCTTGGGTTATCTATTCGCCCTCTGACGAGTTAGTTTCTATGCATGGGGTAAGCCTCGGTCAAACAACGAACAACATTGCAGAATACAGTGCAGTGGTTGAATTATTATCCGAATCTATTTCATTTGGAATTCGACGTTTGATAGTGAGGTTAGATTCTGAACTTGTTGTATTACAGCTTAATAGAGTATATGCCATTAGAAATCCTGTGTTATTAAGGTTGTTTTTGAGAGTGCGTCTCTTGGAACGTGAATTTGATTACATTGAATATCAGCATATTCCAAGGTCTTTAAATACATTAGCAGATGCAATTGCTTCTCGAATGTTGGACAGACATTTACGATAATCATGCAAGTAAATTTAAAAACATTTCATCACATATGTTAAACAAGATAAGCCGGTAATAGTGATATATATATAGATAGGAGTGTGTCAAAAAATATACATCGTCTTCGATCATAGGTTGAAAAACACCTTATGATCGGCAAAAATGATAAGTACAAAAAGCCAAAAATGTCATATGTGTCTACAAAAGTGACTAGCCAATCACTGGTGGTGCTCCCTATACGACACCACTGCACGGGCTACCTTACACAAGAACCTCCTAAACGGTCCAGGGACTGCGACTACATAGCGCTGAAGTCTGATAGGAATATCATCTATGGTAGTCTCAGGTATATCCACCGTCAGACGCTCTAGATCCTGCTCCAACTCAGCTAGTGACTCTGCAGCCGCGTCCTGTGGAGCCGGTACCGGTGCAACTGGATGTCTCCTCTCAAAAGGCCAGAGGTTGGCTGGGCGTTGTGGACCAACATCTGCATTTTGAAAATTTTTACTGTCAGTTTTGAGACGATATATATAAAAAACAAAAAAAAAAAACAAAACATATAATTTGAAAACTTGTGAAAAATAAAGTACCTCTGTCGTCCCATTGTTCTCCCTGTGGAAGAACCATGTCTGGATCACCTCGAAAATCTACTCCGGCATACGGAAAGTCCTGGATCGAAAAAACCTGGTCCTCTAACCAGTGAAAATAACTATCAGGGAATCGAACAACCACCGCGCCCTCGTCAGGATGCCGGGCCATCACCGTAACCCATCGTATCAGCTTTGGCTCCCGAGGACCCAAGATTTCAACAGTGAGTTGCTGAGGGATCAACATCGGAACTCTCTCTAAGGCAAAGCTCACAACTAGAGGCCCATATCCAAAGGTCTTCAGTTGTTCGTTCTTTGCCCTAGTCAGTTGGCCCTTCATATTGGCCGACACAGCATCACACCAGTTGAAAATGGTGCCTTGGAAACAGTCAATCGCCATCCGCATTTGGGACCCGGTGGCAATATGTAAAGTGGCTGCATCGCAAATTCTGGTAACCGTGAAAGCTATAACCTTGAGTTCACGCAGAGAGATGTGTTTGATTTCTACGCCTTTCGCATGGTGTGAATTGGGTATGCACCAATCTGCCTTGAGACTAGCAAGGGTTTGGCCACCCGGCCTAGTACCGGCTAGATTGAGTTGCTCGCCCCTATTTGGCAAGCCAATGAGAAAGTATATGTCAGAGGGCTCTATCTCGAGCTGGTGTCCTCCGATGTAAAAGAATTGATCATGAATGTTCCATCTCTCAACCAGCCACTCCAAGAATCTCACCTGAGCCCTCATGCCAGGTATGGCCCAGTATTTATATAGTCCGCATGCTTTTAGGGCATCAATGGAAGGTTGATGATTAATTTCGGCTAAATAAACGTCCTCGTGTTCTCTTTCTCTCCAATCCAACATGGTGAGTGCCCTACACACCAAGAAATGAAGATTAGAATTGATTTGGGAAAATTCAAATGGTTGTTTGTGGAGTTTGGGGTTTCAAATTCCGCCTTTCACGGGGGACGCACCCCGCGTTTAGGACACAGAGCGTCGGGACGCATCTGGCCTGAAGGTGGGCTGCGTCCCCCGACCTTTTTCCTGTATGGGAAAAAATCGGGGGACGCAGGTCACCCTTAGGGCACCTGCGTACCCCGCAGAGCGATTTTTGAAACCAAAAACCCCCCAAAAGCCAAAACTAAAACCTAAAACAAAATTTTAATCTGATGAAATTGAAGAGGAGGATGTTGTGAAATACCTGGAGGAGACGGCGTTCGATTCTGACGGTCGGATTCTCCGCAACGACCACGGGAAGTTTCTTGCCAAAAGCCCTTTTTTCAACCTCAACAGTAAAATGGTAAAATGACATGGTAAGAAGTCTTTTTATAGGTTTTTTGGATGAATGAATGCTAGGTTTGTTCATTTTTCACCATGGAAAGATATTTTTCAATGCATTTTTGCCTATCTTAAACAGGTATGAGTAATGTGTCGTTTTTGTGCAGGACAAAGGGATTAGAGGGAAAATTGTCATTTTTCACGAACCAAAATATCAGAGTCATCTTTTAAGCCCTTTTCTGACTCCTAAAATATGAAAAGATTGCCGAGCGTTTCTTTTACACTCGTTAAAACGGAATTAAAAGACGGTCCCCTTATAGCTCTTTTCTGAAAGTAAAATCAGGAAAAGATTGTCGGGTTTTTGTCGTTTCAAACTCGATACGGAAATAAAACGACGTGTCCTTGATCGCTTTTTACTTTTCAGGTCAGTGGCACTAATTATGAAAGTTTCCTTGGTCGCAAGATCAAGCGGTTCCCCCAGGTATTATTTTATACTTTTTCGGGCTTGAGGGACACAAATCTACGAAAAAGTTCAACTTGGAGTCTTCTTAAGTTTTTCAGACTCTCTAAAATTGAAAAACGCCGAATTTCTCCTATACTGGACTCGTTAAAATTCCACAGTAAAGGACCTGTTCAATTACAAACAGGAACGAACCACTCCTTCCTAGGGTTCGAATCAAAACTAGGTTGGACTCATCTGAAGGATGAGCTTATAATCAAGCATATGTTATCCTCCTCAAGCTTGTTAAAAATAAAGAGGTACTTGCCAGAAATGGTGGGGCAAAAGAGAGAAGAATGAGCCTATTTGTTACCTTTTGTCTCAGAAGAAACTTTATTACCATTCTTGGACACGACACTTTTCATTCACCTGGGTTGGGAAATCCTTTACCTCACAGTTGATCAAACCACTTTGAAAGTCTTCAGCCGGGTTCCGGGGATTAACTTTGAGTTATTCATCACCAAGCCATCTGTCGTGTCGTTATGTGTTCAAGAGGTCTGCAAGCAAAACTTTCATCTGCAAAATACTTGTCATCCATTTGACCATCCCTGAGTCAGTCCTTACAGCAACATTTCTTCAACTTGAACAATGATTTCGTGTTGTGAGCTTGCCTGCAACGGGTCACTTTCTATCGACATCAGCACATTATCTAGAGAGATGACTTAGAAATCGTCAGTACCTTGAAGTCTGCATGCATCAATGGCAGGTTTCTCGCCTTTGACGTCAGTTTACATCATGGACTTTCGATCGAAGGACTCCGTGAAAAGTTCGACATCAACTCATTCATTCACATCTCATGGATTGTACTGGGTACTTTGAGAACCATTGACATTACTGGTGGACTCTCTCACACTTGTTAACAGTTTACATCATCGACTGGTAATCAAGTGGTTTCTACCATGTTCGACATCAACTCATTTATTCGCATGGCTAGAATCGTACCAATTCGGGAAGTAGAAATGAAGACCCTGGATCTAGTTTCCACCATCCAGGCTGCGAGGAGTTTTGTATTCATTATCTAAGTAGACTAATCATAAACAGATGGCTGCGCCCATACTGTGTCTACAAAATTCTATGATTATGATGTACTGCAAGATCATTCCTGTATCAGAGTAGTTAGTCTGTTAGTTAAAGTTTTGATCTGAGTATGGGAATGCCTACCTCAGTGATGATATAATCTTATACATGTATTTTGTGTTGAAAATTGCAGGTGCTGACCAGGCTCTCCACGAGATAATCCTTGAAATGATAAAGCGCTTCACCCTTCCTAGATAAATACAAAACCCTAATCTATTACAGGCTTCGCACTTTAGGGGGCAATCTGTTACACTAAAAAATGTCACCATGGCTATTTACAGTTAGTATGGCTCTATCAACAGTCATGCTATCCTCTTAGGCAAGTTTTATGCCTCTGCTCTCCATGTCAAACTCCAAAAAGAGAGAAAGTCTTTATAAATGTATTTATCTCTGGGTATGCAGGTTCTCTCAACCTTACCTGCGGGTACGCACCCAATGTTCACAAAAGCTGCGTACTTGTACGCTCTGTATGTAAAGGGGCAGGTGCGTTCCCTTGTAAAGGTCAAAATGCGCAAGTTTCATCTTTAAAAAGTTACTTGTGGTCATTTCTAGAGCATTCTAGAAGGTTGTTCGACGTGTATTGAGCGCCTCCAGATGGTTCATGTACCCCTATCAAAGAGGAACTTATCCCATCAATAAGGGAGCTATCCCATCCAAAGAGGGGATTATCCCATTGATGGTGGACCTGAATAACTTCCTCTAGATCACTATAAATACAGGCATTGGGCCAGAAGGAGGGGAGGTTGGAAGCTAAACATTTCTAAGGGTAGATGCTGCAGGAATTAGGACTCCCATTTAGAAGCTTGTGAGGAGAGATTGCCATCTTTGCTTGTTCTATTTGGAAGTGGGTGAGCTTTGTCAAAGTAAAGGAGAACTCTTGATGGACCCTGGGAGGGACTTGCACAACACCAAGGCTCAGGTTGTAATTGTTCCTTTTGTTTCCTGTTAATGCAAATGAGTCCATTCTTCTCAATAACTTGTTATTTATGAGTTGTTTCATGTACTCCTTGGTCTATGTGTTAAATATGTTTTATTCTATGAGATTATCAAGTGCTATTTAATCGTTTGGTTGTTAGTGAATGCAGGTTTCAAAGTGAAGGAGGAGCTCATCCGGATCAGCGGAGCTGGACTGCTACAACAGCGTTGGACTACAGGTAGGATCTAAACACTTGATTTCTTATATAGTAAATGCATGTTTAGAGAAGGATTTCTCTTGTTTGTCTTGTTTGTCACTAGAGAGTCTTAGGCTCCTAGGGAGGTTGGTTGTGTCCGCACTATCGACTCTTTCCGCCTGACAAATTCCATCAAAGGCCTTAAGGATGGTTGGGGATTGGTTCAACGAAGGAGAACCAAGCGATCTCCAACATTGAATCGACATAATACACGTAGAAGCTCCCTCATCAATCACAGTCCGATGAATAGGCCTGTTTTTTACTATCACTGGAATTTGGAAAGCCATTTGATGGGGTAGACGTGGTGTACTATTTTCTAGATCGAAGATTATCAGGTTCGGGTCCTGAACATCAACAGCTCCGATAGCCTACAAAAGTAATTTTCGTTGTGCTGGACATGATTACAGCACTTCTAAAGCCGACATTGCTGAGGGTGAAACAACTAAGTCCTCAACAATGTTGTAATTCTGGGCCGCTCTCGCATGTGGATTGAAAGCAGACCTTCGAAGTACACCCTTGGCGGGCGGTTTTATTACTAGATCCGGGTTAGGTTTCTCGATCTGTAGTGGATCGGAACCAGGAGCTGAGGTTGATGGAATAGAATGAGAAGATTTTGCTTCCTTACCATCAACAGGAGCCTTACTACCATAATCTTGCGATCGAGTCGCAATTCTCACATGAGACATCATCAAAATGGGTTCTTCACTGGCAGTCGAGGAAGAACCTATCATCTTACTTTCCTGCTTTGGAAATGGATCTTTTAACACAGCAAGAGTGGGAGAACCTTTGACTATTTTCACAACCTCGGCCCGATGAGGGCAATCTCTCGTAAAATGATCCTCTTCACAAATAAGACAAGGATATCGAGGTTTGCGCTTTTCGTCATTGGTTTCCGACTTTTCTGTTTTCTCCTTCGGAGCCTTGTCTGCTTTAGCCTTCTTCTTTCCTTTCTTCTTTCCACCGTTTTTTGATTTGGCCGTAGATGACTCTACAACGTGAATATCGGCGGAAAGTTCAGGAGAAGACTCTCCTGTCGGGGAATCAGGCAAAGTGATTATAGGAGTAGTCGAAGCCTTGGAAGACTTCGTCTTGCTCTTTGTATTCACGATACCAATCATACCATCAGCGGCATGAGATCCCGAAGGAGCAGCAGCGATTTAATTCGACTTTGGAAGATCTGGAATCTTCTCGTGTAACGTACCCGACTGAGTATAAACTAAGTCAAGGTATTGTGCCTGAGCAATGACTTGCTCCTCAGTAACTACTCCGGCCTTAGCTACATCTTCAGTAATATTCGGTAATAATGATTTAACAAACCATTCATCTAAGATTTGGTCCGGGATAAAAACTTTCACTAGCCGTCTTCGACGTCTCCACTCATGAATGTGATCAGAAATATACGTGGACGTTGATTGTTTTAGTGAAGTTAATAATTTCGTGTCGTTATCGTATCTGACCGGCAACTGAAAGTGAGTTAAGAACAAGGTAGCTAACTGGCTAAAATTGTAAAAAGAGGCCCGTGGTAACTCAATGTACCACTTGGCCGCGAGACCAATGAGTGTACGCTGGAAAAGACGTAAGCGGATCGAATCATCCGAGATAGAATTTGAAGCACACCAGAGGTGGTAAGTCATCACATGATTGGACGGATCCTCTCCTGACTTACCTTCGAACTTGGGTATATCACTGGGCAACTTATTTGGCATTGGCGGCCAGAACGGAAGATATTGAATTGGATCGTTCATTAGGCGCGTCAAGTCAGGTAAATCCAAAGTTGCGATAAACGGTAACTGCCAGTCAGGATCTCTAAAACTCTGGATCACAAGACCAGTCCCAGGAGGAGGATATCCAGGATAACTAGGTACAGGAGTCGCATTAGGGATATTATATCCTCCTGGAAAACCAGGATTAACCGGACCGTACTGGGGTTGTTGAGGTTGTTGATAAGTGTACCCAGGATACGGTTGATACTGGTAAACCGGCTGTTGGACAGCTTGCCCAGGTTGATACTATCCCTGGTACGGTTGATGAACAAATTGAGGTTGAGTAGTAACAACCGTACTTATACCAGGCTGACCTGTAGGCATCTGGACCGTGGTTTGAATCGTAGATCCAGACAACGGTAAAGATGTCTGAGGAGTGGTTGCAGAGATAGTAGAAACCGGAGTTGTCGATACTCCAGAAGTAAGTGTGGCAGATGTAGCGGTAGTTGCAGCAGCCGTTTGAGATGGAGTACTAGGTGCAATTGGCAGCTGAGTAACTACCGAAGTTACAGAAGTTTGAATATTTGACTGGACAGGTTGCGGTTGCTGGGATGGACCAGAAACTACGGGTTGTCCAGCTTGAGGTACCAACTGTAGACTTGGCTGCAACACCTGTTGACCCTGTGATGGATCCCACACTAACATTCTGGGGTACTGACCCGTAACAGGTTGAGGATACTGAGATCCATAACCGGATTGAGGATAGGATTGATAATTGTAAGGTGTAGTTCCCATACCTTGAACATATGACTGACCTTGAGGTGGTTGATAACCTTGACCCGAGTATTGACCTTGAGTTTGATAACCTTGAGGTAAATACGGATACTCGGGTTGACCTTGACCTTGAGGTTGATACCCTTGAGGTTGATACCCTTGGGGTTGATACCCTTGAGGTTGCCATCCTTGAGGTTGCCATCCTTGAGGTTGATATTGATACTGAGGTTGACCCTGGGGTACATATTGAGGCTGGGGTTGACCTTGAGGCATGTACTGCACCATAGGTACATACTGACCTTGAGGTTGCCCCCCAGACACGATTTGTGTACCTTGAGGTTTTCCCCCAAGCGTTAACTGAGGCTGCCCCCCAGGCGGTAATTGGCCACCTTGAGGTTGGGAAACGGGAACTGAACCTGACATCATGTAAATGTCTCCTACACCCAATGGTATATTACCATTGTTTCCAGCTAATAACCCATGATCAATGGGTTGAGGAGATGCCCCCGCAAAGGTACCAGAAAGTGATTGATACCCGGTGGGAACAGAAGGACCGCCGTGTAAGAAAGATTTAGGAGCTTGGGTAAACAGGGACGACTGACCAGACATATTTACAGGAGTATAAATACCTCCAGGTGGAAAGGGAGTGCGAGGTGTAGAAAAACCTACCCCTGAGTTGTCTAAATAATTGGTTAACGAAAGGTACCAAGTAGTACTTCTAGGAGGACTGTAAAAGATAGATTCACACTCCCTGAGATCAATAGTAAGTTGATCTTCAAGGTTAGAGACGCCTATTTCTTCCTCTGGAGCAAGTTCTTCGATAGCAATCAGACCAGTAGGAAGATTTTCGGTGATAACTCGTTCTACTCTTGGTGAATCTGGAACACTAGAAGTCGGAGTAACAGGTTCAGATATTTCAGGTTCTTCGCCTGTATCACTAGCAGACGAAAAACTACCAACAATCTCAGAAACTGTAACAGCTTCGGGATTATAACCTGTCTCTAGGCCTTGGTAATCTGAATGGACTACCAAGGAAGATTCTCCTTCTTCAGGTGAACCTACTCTACTGCCACTAGGAGGAGTTACAAGGACCTTTAAACCTTCTAGATTACTGGGGTCGTCTCGAGGAGGTTCACCCCTAAGTCTACGGGATCTTCTCAACAATTCGGCCACAGAAACAACTTCAGGAGACTGGCCCCGAAGTCTACGAAACTGTCTCGGTAATTCCGCCACAGTTAAAAACTTTTAACTACTACACACGAAAATAAAGTAAAAACTCAAATCAAACCACCTAGAGTCTCTAAAGAACCAAACAAATTTGAATCACACGCCTAAAGAATCTAGGGCGTCAAACCAAGCACAAACAGTAACCTTCCAGACCGAAAACGCTAGTTGGTGATGAAACCCAACATCGCCGGATTCAGTACAGAAGTGGCGGGTGGAACAGTTACCCCGGCAACCTGCTTAATGATTAGACCGGCACAAGTTCCTCCACTTTAACCGTCTCGAGTGAAGTGAACCCCCCGGAAAATCCAAGTGAGTCTAGCCGACGTCTGCTCCAGGTACAGTGGGATCTTCCCTCCACCGTCACCTCGGTAGAATCCTAAAGATAATGGTCACTAAGGTTACCAACCGCAACAAATGCACCTGGGGGAACAGTCTACACTCCGACAGCACGCAAGGGCAGAGTATCAAGCTCAATCCCCTTGTCGGTTCCTTGACAATAATCCAAGGTTTACCGACAAGTGACCCCTGGCTCCTCGACAATGGTTAATCTGAGGTTTACCGGTTGTAATATGTGCGTGTCTGGCGTCGTTCCCAATGAGGGGGGATTGATCCCTTCACTGGTTCGGACACGAGCTCGTGCTTCTCCTTTAAGAGGAGCTTTCCCAGAGTACAAATGAGACAATTGGATTTATTCTATCACAAGATAAGCTACTTGTTTGGTTTTGTTGTCTTGGAGAGTTAATTACTCACCTACTCCAAGACACTAGCCTGATCTAAATTGGTGTTTTAGAGCCCTAGTAAATAAAAGTTACTACGTTGATTTTACTTTAAGCGTTAATTTTATGGTTTTTCTTAAAGACAAAAGGTAGCGGAAGTGAAACCAATGGTGTGTAGACTCGACTCAAACCACTACAAAGATGCACCTAAGATGATTTACGCTACTTTCCTTTTTCAATGAAATTCCTAACTAAGAGAGTTGAGAGATGCAAATTTTATAGAAAACAACTTTCTTAGTAAAGACAATCAAAGAAACAATTCTCTTTATCTTTCCAAGCATACAAACATGACCACTCCTTACGTGCACGAAAAACTCTTTTTCTTTCAAAACTCTTCAAAGCTACTTGAAACAAAACTTTGCAAAGGAGATGTTTTTGTATTTTCTCTTATTTAATAAAGCATATAAATCTATTTTAACGAAAATCAATCTCAAAAGCTATAAAATCTATGAAAACTTGACTCACAAGCAAATCAAAAAGAAATTTACTCTAAGCAAACCTAACGAGGCAAAAGCCTACAAAGATGATTCTAGGTTGTTTTACTTGACCACAATCAAGTCAAGGACCATCTAATGCAGAATCAAAAGACCAGTCAAAACAAAACTCAAATCTTTTTGTTCTTTTTGTAAAATGGAATTCAATACTCAATCAACAAGCACTTCGAAATTTGCCAAAGATACAACTCAAAGGTAAGTTGCTCTCACAGGTAGACTTTATGACAGGTCTGACTTCTAAGAAGGCTGACAAAACCAGAGAGATCTAAGGCTTGACAACTTCTACCGCCAAAGTCACTACAAGACCTACTCAAAAATCAAACCCTAGGGCTTAAACTTCTATGAAATCCACTAAAACACTCAATGCTATCGAAACAAGTTCAGGTGAAGATCTTTGGCAAGAGACTAATGGATCTGGGCAGTAAAAACTAAGAAAAAGCAAAATCTAAGAGAAAAAATGAAAAAAATGTAATTTTCTTAAATTTTAGCAGGGGACGCAGGCAACCAGTTAAGCCAAGTGCGGGCCCGCTCTGTGCACACAACGACAGTGCGTGCAGGGACACACTGTGCAATACTCAGAGGGTGCGTCCTACTGGAAAATTCAAGAAAAACTAAATTGAATCTAACCCTAAGCTAACCCACCCAAAAACAAAGTCACAGAGCCAAAAACCAGAAAATAAATGACTTTTCTCAGAGCAAAGTTGCATACAAAGGAAAAGACTTTCACATCAATGGAGTCCCCAGTGGAGTCGCCAATTTGTCAGGCGGAAAGAGTCGATAGTGCGGACACAACCAACATCCCTAGGAGCCTAAGACTCTCTAGTGACAAACAAGAGCAATCCTTCTCTAAACATGCATTTACTATATAAGAAATCAAGTGTTTAGATCCTACCTGTAGTCCAACGTTGTTGTAGCAGTCCAGCTCCGCTGATCCGGATGAGCTCCTCCTTCACTTTGAAACCTGCATTCACTAACAATCAAATGATTAAATAGCACTTGATAATCTCATAGAATAAAACATATTTAACACATAGACCAAGGAGTACATGAAACAACTCATAAATAACAAGTTATTGAGAAGAATGGACTCATTTGCATTAATAGGGAACAAAAGGAACAATTACAACCTGAGCCTTGGTGTTGTGCAAGTCCCTCCCAGGGTCCATCAAGAGTTCTCCTTTACTTTGACAAAGCTCACCCACTTCCCAATAGAACAAGCAAAGATGGCAATCTCTCCTCACAAGCTTCTAAATGGGAGTCCTAATTCCTGCAACATCTACCCTTAGAAATGTTTAGCTTTCAACCTCCCCTCCTTCTGGCCCAATGCCTGTATTTATAGTGATCTAGAGGAAGTTATTCAGGTCCACCATCAATGGGATAATCCCCTCTTTGGATGGGATAGCTCCCTTATTGATTGGATAAGTTCCTCTTTGATAGGGGTACATGAACCATCTAGAGGCGCTCAATACACGTCGAACAACCTTCTAGAATGCTCTAGAAATGACCACAATTAATTTTTTAAAGATGAAACTTGCGCATTTTGACCTTTACAGGGGGACACACCTTCCCCTTTACATACAGAGCGTACAAGTACGCAGCTTTTGTGAACATTGGGTGCGTACCCGCAGGTAAGGTTGAGAGAACCTGCGTACCCAGAGATAAATACATTTATAAAGACTTTCTCTCTTTTTGGAGTTTGACATGGAGAGCAGGCATAAGACTTGCCTAAGAGGATAGCATGACTGTTGATAGAGCCATACTAACTGTAAATAGCCATGGTGACATTGTTTAGTGTAACACCCTGCAGTTTCAACATCCCCACTCAATATTTCAAACAACCTGTAGCCACAGACTCCATTGCCCAATGAACTAATACTATCTGAAGATTTCCACCCTAGGTACTGAAAGACATCATTCAACCAAAACCTTGAACAAAAACTGAAACTCACAACTAGCCTAAAATCTTTCACAAAACAGAGCTAAAACTTAAAGAGAGAGCCCTCTCTGATTATAGGCTTGCTAGAACCTATAATCCAAAGCTTGGTTAGTGGTTACCCCGGCCGTATTCCCTTGGGAGTCAAAGGGAACAACCTGGGTGATAACAGCATCAAGATAACTTTTGGAGGTGGATGGATTTTGTGCTTGAGGTGCTTCTTCAGTATATCCAAGACCTGTCTTGATTAGTGGAGAACGCTGCACTTTGATAATCTCATCTAAAGTTTCAAATCCTTTAGCAATTCTAAGATTAAGAGATTTTTTTTTCTCAATATCTTTTCTAAGGCCCACAATTTCACATTCTAGCTTTTCATTGTGTTTTTCCCTTTCAGCAAGTTGGAATGTCAGAGTATCTATGATCATACTCTTTTCTTCTAAACAGATTTTAAGTTTAGAAATTTCTTCATAGAGATTATTTTCATCTATAGCATCCAAGAAATCATCATCTTCAAAAGCCATCAAAAGTCTATAATCATTACATTGTTCATCTTCATCACTATTTGAAAATCCATCACCGTCTTCATGTGTATAATAGCTCTTTTTACTTACATTCTATTTTGTGTTCCATCTAACTGGTTCCTTACCTTTATCAAACTTATCTTTATGAGGACACTTGGCTGCATAGTGACCGACTCTTCCACAAGCAAAGCATTTGAAAGGTAGCTTACCTCTGAATCTTCCAGAACCCCATTGAAGGTTCTTGATAAAGTTTGATTCTTCCTCTCCTTCTGACATATGTCCTGACTCATTGTAATCTCCTTTTCCTGAAGCTTTGAATGCAGCTTCTCTCCTGTTTGATGGTCCCCCTTTTCTCATTTCAAAAGCAGTTAAGATTTCGTGCAGTTGTGACATGGTAATGCTCTGTAGATTCTCCTTTTCTTCTATGGCAGAAACTTTTGATTCAAACTTAGAAGACAAAGATCTTAGAACCTTTTCAACCAAGGTAACTTCTTTTATTTCTTCACCCAAGTTTTTCATACGATTAACAATCTCATCTATACATAAGAAATCATTAGCCACACTTTCATCGTTGCGCATTCTAAGATTTTCATATTGAATTCTGAGAGTTTGTAGCTTTGCACGTTTTACCTGATCGTCTCCTTCATAGCTCAGAACAATCTTGTCCCATATTTATTTTGCAGCTTTGAGCTGCATAACCTTGACGAATTCTGATTGAGATAAAATTGCCAATGGAGTATTGACAGCCTTTGAATTTGTTTCATACTGCTTCTTACTAGCCGTATCTGTAGGAGTTGCTGATGGAAATGTGTATCCTGTTTCCATGATATCCCAAACTTTTGTACCAAGAGATTGAAGATAGGCTGTGATTCTTACCTTTCAATAGACGAAGTTGCTTCCATCAAAGATTGGTGGCCTGATAGATGCCTCCTTTTCATAGTTGCTCATGATGATAGATCTTCCTTCAAGTGATCAAGCTTCTTTTGAAAGATTTGCTCCGATACTAATTGTTGGAAATAATACTGAGAGGGGGGGGTGAATCAGTATTATCAGGTCAATTATTTTTTCATTTCACAATCAGATTTGTATACACTACTTCAACTATGGGAAACTGCGTATATACGCTATTGTGTCTAAAGCAACTAGCGTATATTAGAAACTTAAGATTCATTAAATTTTGATCTTTAATCAGTGCATTAACTTCATTAATCATAAGAACAATAAACAGGAGCAGTAAAATAGAACAGATCATCGCACACATGGACACAAGATATAAGGTGGAAATCCAATGTGGGTGAAAACCACCTGCTGTAATTCGTCTCTATCTTCTTTTAATGAGAAACTTCTTTTTACAATATCTTTGTACTGGTGCAGTCTTATACTAGTACACAGGCTTCTACCTGTAGAAGGCTACAACCTTCTCTCGTTCTCTAGCTTCTCCTGGAAGGGAGCTACAACCCCCTTAGCTCTTGTACTAGCTGATGTATTAGTATGTAGGTGCTAACCTACAGAAGGCTACAACCTTCTCTTTCTTCCAGGGACCACATTTCATAAATTTTCAGACTAGATCCATCAATAACATTAATCAAACAACAAATATATCTGCATCAACCAATCTCCTTTCCTTCAATCAAAACTAAATCAAACAATTACTTCTCTGAATGCTGTAATCAGAATACATTAACAGTAACTAGAAACCAATCCTGAACCCAGAACACTGCAACAATAAACAGAAGCAGCTAAAACATATTTCATGAGATGTATGTTGCTTCAATATGTAGAAACATGCGTGCATACGCTGCTGTATTAAGGCCAACCAGCGTATATGTTGTTTTGACTTACTGATCTAGTGTGTATATGCGCCTCTGATGTGCCGAACCTGCGTACAGATCTATAAAAGATAATTTACCCTTTTCACTTATTCAAACATTAGTTATACCCACATTCTCAGATTTATAGATCAAATCATGCGCCAAATATAACAGATTAAAGTCACACAAAGATACTACTATTCAATCCTTAAGATCTTGACCCATCAATAGAACTTATCCATCTTTTAGTGCTCAGGTTCCTCCTTGGTTCAAATCCAGAAATGCACCATAACCCAATTCTATATCTTGCTCTTCATAAGATATTCAATGCTTGAGTGAATGCCCTTGCCAAATGATCTCCTTCCCTTTTTATAGTCTTAGGCCTTACTCAATACCATGGTCCAAAACCATAAAGAATCAATACCATGGACCTAATACCTGGGTTCAACACTTCAGACAAGATACCATGGTCTAAAACCATAGGTCCAAATACCAAGGACTCAATACCACGGACCAAAAATATGTTTTCCCACATGTACGCACTTTTCCTTGCATGAAAGTGCGTGCATATGTATATGCACCTTTTGAACGTCTATCCCACGTGTATACACAACTTGGTTAAGAGGAACCTGCGTATATATCTTTTTCCTTCATTTTGAGAGCCTGAATGTTGATCTATCATCTAAGTGAGTTGCCATCAAGGACAACCCCTGTGTCATAGCGCCAAACCTGTGTCATAATGCCAACACCACCAAAGTGAAGAAAAAATGTTAGGGTAGGTAAAAGGGTAAGTAAAGAAAGGTTGCAGAAATACAAGTCATTTGGAGCATAAGCACTACTATCATACTTAACTATGTGTTTCAGTTTGCAGGAGCTGTTATCAATGAAAAAAGCATGCTCATAAGCTGATTTGCCTAACTCCCCCTTCATTTCATTTCACCCCCACTATATACTCACTAATTTCCCTTTTACCCCTTCATGGCTAATGAAAACCCCTTCCCCCTCATTTTTACTCCTACCCCTTAGTTTCACACATTTCCCTAGTCAATTACTCCTAAAATCCATTCCCCTAAGTGTGAAACCCCTTTCCCCCCCTTTTAAAATCATGTTTTCACTTCAATAATTACCCAAAACCCCTCTAAACCCTTTATCCTAACTCTAAAAACCCCCCACCTCACTAACTCCGCCACTTAACCATTTTCTCGACTAAACTCGAGTTTAACCCGCCACCCTAGTGAGGTAAACTAACCCCGCTACCCCCAAAACTCCATAGTTTAATTAATCTGTGATTAAGCATGGGTTAATTACTCTAAACAGTGATTAAAACCCATGGGTCCTGCTAAACTCTACCCCATCACCCGACCGGGCAACTTTCCAATGCAACGACCGTCTGATCATCCACCCCCAGATCTAACGGTCATCACCCATATCACGCTCACGCAATGTCCGACCTTTAACGGCCCGACAACACACGATATGGGCAGTTTTCCTCAGGGTCCATTTGCCTACATGTCGGCCTCTGGCATAAATCGCATTCCCCCGACAAAATACTGCCTAACCTCCATAAGCGGTGCGATGGCCTCCAAACCCACCTCCCCGCCAAAGTGAAAACCAACACTATTCATAAAACATTTTTCCCCGCCATTTTTCCAACCGTTCGCGGTTAAAAGCTTTCCGACCTCCATTTTCACCCTTTTCGCTCAAGTCACACTGTTTAACCTTTGAAGCACCTGTGCCTTCCGAACTCTTGTGACCAGCTATCAACTACCAAAGCCTTCTGACGCCACCACTGCACACCATCCTAGCTGTCGAAGCCCTTTGCAAACCCCAATTGAAAACCAGTTCCAGCCCCGACTGAAAATTCTAGGTATTTGAACAAGAACCAAGAATTACCCTCTCTTTAAAGAAAGAACATTAAGTTCTTAAAAAAACTGAAAGAATTTGATTAATTTCAATTTAATTGAGAGTCTCCCATTCCTAAAGTACTAGAACCCCAACCTGCAAACTTCTCATACCCTACCCCGGTTATTCAATTACTAAAATTTCATTCCCAAAGCCATATAAAGCCCAATTTTCCACAATTTATTACAAAGATAGCTGCCCCAACCTATCTTGATATCAGACCAATGAAAACCCCTCATTTAGACATTGACCATTTGGCCATGGAAGACAGGTATTTTCAAATCAAAGACACGGTTACCCAAGACAACCTTTTGAGAATCCATTACTGGGCCAAGGATAGGTTCCTAAACCATGCTGATGACATAAACCTTTGGGAATCAAGTTTGCCTAAGTATACATTCCCAGAAGTCCATCCATTCCTAGACATTGTACATTCCTACCATGCATGTTACATCCCTAGCCAAAGGGCTATAATTACCCCAAACCAAGACTTCTTGTTTTCAATTACTGTTTATTCTATTAACCAGATGCTTCAAATCTAACCCAACCACAATTTGACTCCTTTTTCCATTGCAAGCCTGTTGGACCTGTACACCACATTGGACCCAGCTAAGATCAAACAAATATTTCAGAATTTCATCATTGAGGAGTGCCATACTCCTAAAGACATTCCATCCTATATTTTTGCTATTTTTCAGAGACTGACAGGAGAATAATCACCATGATCTCAAGCATCCTAGGATTCACATAAGATGAGTTTTTGGATGAGATAATCATGGCCTTCTTGTCCATTTTCACTCTAGGCTAGCTTCCTGCCATAATGTATGATTATGCATGTTCATTATAGACAAAATACATGAACAGCTCACTAGATTCCCCATTGAAAGAGCCTTCAAATACTCTTCAGTAATGTTTCATATGTCCCTATATTACCAAATAGACAAGTTCCCAGTGAAGATTCAGAAAACAGATACCAGGGGAAAGGAAAGATCAGTCATCTACTAGACACCCTTGGTCTAGAGGTATAACACAACATTCAAATACAAAGACTTCATAGATTGTTTTTTTCACCCTGTCATAAACATGTTGACTTCTAGCACTCAACCTAGAATCAGTACTGAGATCAAGAGAGTACTGCAACATGCAAAGAATAACCGAGTAGGAGACTAGTACCTCTACCAGAATCATACTGAAATTAGGATCTATGGCTGTGAGTTACCCCCTAAAAATTGCCTAAGTATCTCCCAATCATAATATTTGCCCTGGAATACTTCAGGCAAATGATAGGTGAGGATGAGGTCAACTTCCTAGCTGCTAGGAAGAAAACACAATTTAAGATGAAAAACCAAATGAGCCCTTTCATCTGAAACAATAGAGAGGATGGGCCTAAAGCTGATAAGATACTCCAGCAATTCAAATTCAAGAATACTTTCATCTGGAATTATAACCCTAATGGGGTCATAAACAAGCTCAAACAAAAGGTCAAGCTGGGATCTTACATCCACTACCCAAGACCTGACATACAATAGTATGTTAATCAGTTAGAATGGGTAGAGAACACATTGATATACATTGATAGCAAAATGGTGGATGTGGAGAACACCATGATTGACTTGGAGAAACAATTTGACCAAAGCTCTTTCTTGCAGGTCCCAGAGTTGGAAGAGCCAATGAATATCCCTCCCATCATTCAGACTCCTGCCAATGAGGAAAAGAATCCCAAAAGAAATAGGGAGGAAGCATCAAGCTCTGCCATGGAGATCATTGATCAGTAGTTCCAACTAAACAAAAGGCCCAAATTGACTCCAGTGTCTGAACAGGAGGAAAACATTGCATCAGTAGAAATGATTGATACTGATGCAATGGGGCAAAGGAGTAGACAAACAACTGAGACTGCTGCATCAGCAAAAACACAACAACTCTCTTCTTCAAACACCTAGATTAGATAGAAACAGAAGAGTGTGGAGGTGTCTTCCTTTGTTAGGCCAGTTGACAAGGAAGCAGATATCAAGGAAAGATTCAAGGAGATTAAAATGAGAAATGAAAAGCTCAAGGAAGACACTTATGCCAAGTACTTGAATATGACACCACCAAATCAAAATAGATTGATGTCAGCTTTTGACATCAAAGAAGGAAATATGCAGGTGTCCTTCCTATAGCCTATTATACAGCAGCCTAAAACCATAGCAGACTACAAGATGACCAACTTTGAGGTCTTAGCAGGATGTGCATCCCATAGATCAAATAGAATTTCACAAGCAGGCCAGAGAGATGATCTACTCCACCCTCACAGCGAAAGCAATGGCAACATTCAAGCTTAAAGACTCATTAGACAATGTGACAACCCAATACAAACTGGAAAAAGCATCTTCCAGCGCCAAAGGCACAAGGATAAAATCCTTAGAAGACCTAATCATTGAGCTCGGCCATGACCCAAAGGACATCAAGGTTGCTGAACGGTTAATTAAGAAGAAAAATGAAGACATGACAACCCTTAAGAAACAGCCCAAGCTACCTCAGTCACAACACCCTAAAACAAAAGAAGTCCTAGAAATCCAAAAAAATCATGAAGAGATGATGGACATGGTGTTGCGACTCATTGACCAGTTGAAAGAAATGGAAAAGGAACTAGATAGCTTGATCTAGCTCAAAGAAGCTAGTCTAGACAGTGCTCCTCCAACTGTCATTCCTATAGTGACCACAGCTGTGCCTTCCACATTGGTAGCAACATTAGCTCCCACTGGTCCAATGGCCACTGCATTTCCAGCAACAACAACAACTACATCAGCAACGACATCAACAACAACAGGTACCATAGGTGATGAAGCAAACAGGTTGGTCAAGGCAATGGAAGAAATGTCCATTCAAACCAATGAAATGAACAAGTTAAAAGAGAAATTTACCATCCTGGAGATAGATTGCAGGATAACCCAGATCATGCATAAGGAAGAACAACAGAAGGCTACCAGAACGAATGAGAGAGTGAAAAGCCTGGAGAAAGATTCAACACTGAGTGAGCCTTTGGGAAAGGCCAAACAATTATTATGGGCCAATATCATTGACTCTGTCAATGATATTTGGCGATCTATTCTAGTCATTTTTTAGCAGATAGACTTAATAAAACAGGCTACAGAAGCCATCCAAAAGGTCAAAGAAGAGCTTGGAGAAATGCCAGAGGAAGCAATAAGAATTATTCAATTCCTCAACTCCAAGAACAAATATAAGCTACAAGAACTTGACATACCTAACATGACAAGTACCATTTTGGAAGTCAAGAGGGTCCTAACCAAGAGAAATTTAATGTTAAATTTAGAAGATAAGTGTCAAACCATGCAACTAGCCGTTGATAGGTTTATGACCAAGTTTGAGCTTTTAAGAGAAAAGGGACTACCTAGTCCCTTGGTCATAAATGATAAATTGATGACATAGGAGGACTACAACAAGAAAATCAGAGAAGCAGCCAGAGAATAGGCAAATACCTCATCAATGAGTGGTATACCAACTAGCATAGTATTATACTAGACTTTTGAAAATCTATTTTACCTCCAGCATGAGGTGAAACATTTATTTATTAATAAGCCTACCTTTTCCAAATATAAAGAGACTGATGAGATATACAGGAAAATGCTCAACATCTAGTTACTAGATGAAGAAACGTGGCAAAAACTTTATGATTTACTGTAGTAAAATCACAATAAAAATATAAGTGTATAGTAAAAAGTAAATGAGCATGGTAAAAGGATGAAGGCAGGTCAGCACAGTCAAAGTGTATCAGGTGAAAGAGTATCATATGAAAGATGAAAGTCAAACAGAATATCCAGCGTGAAAGCCAAATAGCCTACCAGCATAAAGGGCTAAAAATCAAAGCATAACAGCCAACAAAACCAAAATAACAGGGACAACATGAAACAGTTCAATAGTTGTCTCTATCTTCTTGCAAGAAGATATTTTCCTTTTCCTAGATTAATTCTCAAATTAGTTTGAGATATTTTGTAATAAACGTTTTGTATAAATACTTCAAAATTTGAAGTATTGGGGTGGATTATTTTACATTTGTAGAGTTATTGTGATCTTGAGCCTAAGGGTGATTGTACTATTTTCAAGTCAACGGACTGGAGCAAGTAATAAAAGCATTTTTCTACAGGGTTCATGAGATGAGCCATTTGCAGTGAAGTACTTTCTTTGTGTGGTTGTGTTACCTTTATCTTGTGTTTTCATAATCTTAAATGTGTTCTAAAATCTAAATGAATTAATATGAAATATCATGCAGAATTTGTTTAATTACACTCTGTTTTGCACAATAATTTATTTACATGTTTTCTTCTGATACCCGGATTTGAGACCCTTAATTTCTCTCCCATCCCGGTTGACTTCTTTCATCTCTTCCAAAGTCCAACCTAGGGAACCCTTAATTTCTCCCTGGATCCGATTTGAAGCCATTCATCATTTAGCCTCTGAGATCTGCAGTAACTTATCTATCTTGCCCTGTAGACACTGTTTTTAGAACTGAATCCAGTCTTGTTTGTTAGGCATCCGACTCCATAGCCCAATGGTATAAGCTAATCCTCTGTCCATCTAAGTAAAGTGGTCCCACCACCAAATTTTCAAAACAAAACCCAAGTGCAAGCAATAACTAGCCTAAAATCATTTTAACTAAAACAAAGTTAAATCTTAAAGAGAGAGCCCTCTTTGAGCATCAAGAAGGCTAGGTCCTGATCTCCAAAAGTGGTTTGTGGTTACCTTTGGTTTTTCTTTCTTCTTACTTCAAAAGAATTATCAGAGCGATAACAAAGGTGTTAACATGACTAAAATAAATTTCTATATTTAATACAATGAACCCAAGAAGGGTTTGATACATCATGACATTGATTTTTGACATAAGACGCAAACCATGGATCACAAAATGGGTGCTTTTGACCTATAGACCATTGACCCAAGAATGAAACCCATGCTTTAATAAGTCAATAAAAATTTCCTTTATAAATAGATTTTCTCTTTCATAACTCAAACACAATTATGAATACTGACACTAGATACATTCTTCAACACTCCCTCTTAACTAGGGAGGTATTCATAATTACATATATATAGAGGTCTACACATATGAACTTTAATACAAATTTCTTTCTTTAATACAATGAACCCAAGAAGGGTCTGATACATCATGACATTGAGTTTTGACATAAGACACAAACCATAGATCACACAATGGGTGATTTTGAACTATAGACCATTGACCCAAGCATGAAACCCATGCTTTAATAAGTCAATAAAAAATTCCTTTATAAATAGATTTTCTTTTTCATAACTCAAATACAATTATGAAGACTGACACTAGTTACATTCTTCAACACTCCCTCTTAACAAGGGAGGTATTCATAATTACATATATATAGAAGATCTCAAAATGATATATTCTATGAATAATTACAACACATGCGGTGCTACAAATGAGATAATTAACCAAGTTATCTAATTTGGTTGGTGTTAGTGTCAGCCTTTCCAGCCTTCCTCCAGTGATCAAATATGCTCTTACAAAGTGATTTTGAAGTGTCAAGGTCAAATTTTGTCATTTCAAAGAGTTTTCAAGCAAAATTTGGTCACTAGGCATTAGGTCTAGGGTTTGCTTTCACTCCTTCTAAAGTTGTCCAAATGTCAGTCTATGTCACCATTCAGCTGAGTCTATCATCATTCATAGGGTTTTCATTATCATGTCAGTGTCTAAAGAGTCATTTTACACCTTGTTCATGCTTCAGTTGCGCCTAGGTAAGGTCATTTTCCTCTCCTAGGGTTTTGAGGGAAATTTCTCTTGGATGGTCAAATCACTGGAAAAACTTGTTTCCTGATGTTCATACACCTTTCCCTATCCTTAAAGTACCTTATCAAACACTTCCCATCCCTTAGATCCGCCAAATTCCTCATTTTTGCACAAACCCTAGTTTCTAGCTACAACCTGGCAATTTTCTAGGTTTGGCCTGTGTTTTGCCCTTTTCGACCCCTTCCCCTAACTCAATCTCTGAGATTCCACTTTCCCCTGCTTCCTAACATCCCTCCCCACTCCCAAAAATTTCCCCAAGAATTTAGAAGCCCCCTATCCCCTTCATTTCGCTCCATTTCGACAAAATCTCTTGTTTCACACATCGGGACAAGTTGCACTCAAATGATGTTTCAGAGCTATGAAAGATGAATTTTGGAACACTGAGAGAGGTTTTTTTCCATAACATGCCAAAGAAGAAAAACCTCCTTCACTTTTTGCACAGGTGTCATGGTTTTAGAGAAATGCCAAAATTACAATCGCCAGATCCAAGGAGTTTGGCCAAGACACAAAAAAGGAGAAAGAGGCCAAATCCCCTCCGTATCTTGGTTGAGGCTTCACTCAAAGATCATGGCACTCAATAGCCTAGCCACAGCTCAAATCCCAAAAAATTTTGAGAATTTTGGGTAATTTTGGCATTTTTTGGAAATTTACAGGTTTTGGCTCCTCAACGGGTCTCACCCCCGGTGAGACCCTTTGTCATGGAAACTCTTTTTTGCAAAAACTCAGCATTTCTAGATTTTTCATGCAAAATTACATATGTCCATGGATGGACTTGAGTTTTTATGAGGTTTTGTGCCTCCAGAAGGTCAAAATACATGCAAAATTTGACTTTCTGCCCCTTTTTTGAGTTGCAGAAGCAGTCTTGGGAGAATTGAGTTTTGACTAGTAAAATGAACTCCAAATTAAAAAATTCTAGTTGGGTTGGAAATTAGACTCGCATACCTTTCCAACGAGCTATCCTGCACCCAATTCTGACACCGGGAAGTGCCCCAAACAGAGCTCCAAAGTGCGCGACCCGTTGAGGAAATTTTGCCAAATTTGACCAGTTCAGCCCAGAAATTGCAGATTTGACCCTTGTCGACTTTCTGAGGTTAATGATGATCTTCATGGATGTAATTGTGACACTTTTTGGATACTTTTACTCTTGTTTAACATTTCTAGAAGATTCATTCATGTAATGGGTAAATATTAAATGAATGAATTGGTTTCCTAGCTTATAGAGGCAAGTTGTTTTGACTGCCTAGATTTTAGTGCTCAGTTTAGAATTAGTTGAAACAGCTCCTAGAAGGATGAGCTCGACCCCTAGAGGCAAGGGAAGAGGTTGTCTTGCCTATATTATGTATTTTCTTAATCATTTTCAAGGGTTGGAAGGTTGGACTCTTGAGGGAGAAGCTATCATTGTATATTTCATTTGTATCTCTGCAATTTTTGGCTAAGGAAGACCAGGGTTTTACAGTCATCTTTGGGATTCTTGTGGACTCATGTGTTGATGGTGTGTTTATCAATGTTCTTGTAAGCTTTTTTATGTGATTCATTTCCTTTCTTTACTTCTGCACATTAAACAAATGAAGTGTTAAAGTAAGAATTCATGCTTGCCATGCTCTGCTTTTAAATTTGTTTAATTTCTATGTTTTCTACTGTTTAAGGAGAATTCAAAGTATTATTTGCTCTCCTTAGCTCCTCACCGGTCTTTTCCATCCACTCACCTCAATCAAAGGCATCAATACGGTCTCCTACCTCGCCCCAAAGAACCCCCTGTAGAAACTGTGTCAAATCCCCGCACCCAAAATTGCAATTCCTCAATTTGCCACCAAAAACCCAAAAAACCCCAAATCAACCTTTTTAATCAGTTTACTAGCCTAATATCAGTGTTACCTTTTTGTTCATCTCATCCCATTGAAGATCTGCCGAGATTGATCGGAGAGAGCCTTCTCCTGCCCCGTAGGGATAGCTACGAGGCTAAATGGTTTGATGTTGCCTTGAGGTTTGCCTTTCTCAGCCTGAGGTGAAATTTCAAGCGCTAACATACTGGCGACCATACTGGGGAGAACAAACTAATCGTTTGCTCATTGATGTGTTTGTTTCATAAGTTTTAGACGGAGCCTGAAGTTATGCCAGGTAGCCTTCGAAATGCTTTTGATTTGCATAAGCGGAAGTAGATAAACACTGCTTGAGTCAATCTCCGTGAGCTTGTGAATACAACACTTCGATTGCATTTTACCCCAGCACATGTATCAAGTTCAGATCTGATTGTTGATGGTGGACAATGATCAGACACTAACAAGGCTGAAATCATTCACTTGCGACTCCTTTCACTGAAGAATCCAGCGATCAGTACTTCATGGTGACTTCACTGCAGAGAGATCAGTAGCTTTGAGATTTTCAAGATGGATCGGATTGCAAGAAGATACGCTCCCTTGAGTCGAGATCACATCCCCGGTTTTCCAAATAAAATTCTGAAGGTAGATTGGTCAAAGAATTTGCCTACATTTAATGATGATGGTAAGAAGGATGCTGCTTTACATCTAGTTAGATTTCACATGCATATTCGCAAGTTGAAGGTGGATTTTCCTGAAGATTGCTTGATGAAGATATTCTTGGCCACTCTGGAAGGTAAAGCCCAATCATGGTATGAAAGTTTGCCGCCTGCTTGTATTTACTGTTTAAAGGATTTTCATGCTATGTTCATTGAAAGATATAAGGACTCTTATCCATCATTGAATTTAGTTCAAGACTGTTGCAAGCATGCCTATAGTTTTATTGAAAGCCTTGAGAAGTTTTATGAAGATGATAATTTCATGGATGAAGAGATCATGGAAGCCCTGTATGAAAAGCCGTTTCAGCAGCACATAGAAATCTTAGAGGATACTTGTCAAGATCAGCAGGTTGAAGATGGCCATATGGCTGTAATTGATGAAAGAGAAGAGCTTGTTTCAGATCTGCCCACAGAAGAAGACAGCGTGCAGGGTAGCCAAGATTCAATTTTAGAATGTAATGCAGTCAACTCAGCTATTTCAGATCATGGTGACCAAGAATACCTTGTGTTGAATCCTATAAAGAAGAACTCGACTGTTGAGATTAGCTGGCATGAAGAAAACGAAGTTACAAATCTAAGTGCTCCCACCTCACCGGAACTAGATCTTCATGAGGAGGTAATTCAGCCAGCTCATGAACAGCAAGATGAGATCTTTGTTCAAGTAAGTGAAAACTCTTCTTTCAATCATAATTTGGATAGTTTGATTGCCATGTCATATGAAGATGATCAACAATGTTTCCAAGTTTCAGAAGATCAGGACTGTCATTCAGATTTTTCATGTTTTGAAATGTTATTTCAAGAAGACAAGACTTGTTTGAGCAAAGGGAAACAGAAATTCTTATCTCCTTTGTCTGAAGAGGAGATAGATCAGCTTTTGAAAGGTCATGCTACAACCCAAGCTAAAGCAAATCGGCAGTGTGCACATGGTCACGAAAGTGTTGGTGAAACTTCTTCCTCTTTTGAAAATGATGACAGTCTTGTAATTAGTTTTATAGATCAGAAAACAGATAATATTTTCTTTCATGAAGATGATAAGGCTGTCATGTTTGATGATCTTGAAGATTGTTTTCTGTTTAATAATGACCTAGACCATGAAATTGAGGAATATAAGCTTGAGAGAGACAGTATGTCAAAATTTCTCATGGTCAAGGAATTTACAGCCAACAGTCATATGGCAGAAGCTTATACCTCTCTATGCCTTCTTATCAATCAGCAACCCACTGTTTTTTCAGATCAGAATGAAGGGAGTACTTATATTTTTGCAGCCGGATCTCCAAACAAGGTAGTGCTTCAGGATTATCAAGATCCCTTTGGCATTCTTCTGCAAGCATTAGAAAAGATAAATGTTGCCTGGTTCATTATCATAAGCTTTGGTTTCAGTGGTTATTTTGAGTTGCCTACAGGTTCATCGTTTAGCCTGCTCGAGATAAGCGAGAGCAGAAATTTGGTATGTAGCCATCTGCTGGATTGGTTACATTGGAAAGCTCATTATACATGATTGTACATATTTCATTAGTATGCAGGTGGTTTTCATCATGATTCCAAGTCTTGATGGATTGCTGCCGTTTTTCCAAAATCTTTGTAAAGTTTTGTTTTAAGTCGGTCATGAGTCATTTGTGTTTGGTCTGTTGAGTGAGTTTTTTCAAGTTATTTTAGTTTGCCATCGAGTCGGTTTGAGTCAAGCTTCAGTTAAGTTTCAGTCAGTTTTCAATCAAGTTTTCATTCAATAAATGAGTCAAAGTCTTGTGTCGTTTTCCGAAATAATGACTCCATTGCCCAATGATTGAAAGGCACTGGTCTGCTCTCCCAGAGGTATAAGGTTCTTGGCACCTCCAAGGAGCTACCATCCCCATTGGAGCCAATGTTAGTGTCAGTCTTTCCAGCCTTCCTCCAGTGATCAAATATGCTCTTACAAAGTGATTTTGAAGTGTCAAGGTCAAATTTTGTCATTTCAAAGAGTTTTCAAGCAACATTTGGTCACTAGGCATTAGGTCTAGGGTTTGCTTTCACTCCTTCTAAAGTTGTCCAAATGTCAGTCTATGTCACCATTCAACTGATTCTATCATCATTCATAGGATTTTTATTATCATGTCAGTGTCTAAAGAGTCATTTTACACCTTGTTCATGCTTCAGTTGCGCCTAGGTAAGGTCATTTTCCTCTCCTAGGGTTTTGAGGGCAATTTCTCTTGGATGGTCAAATCACCGGCAAAACTTGTTTCCTGATGTTCATACACCTTTCCCTATCCTTAAAGTACCTTATCAAACACTTCCCATCCATTAGATCCGCCAAATTCCTCATTTTTGCACAAACCCTAGTTTCTAGCTACAACCTGGCAATTTTCTAGGTTTGGCCTGTGTTTTGCCCTTTTCGACCCCTTCCCCTCACTCAATCTCTGAGATTCCACTTTCCCCTGCTTCCTAACATCCCTCCCCACTCCCAAAAATTTCCCCAAGAATTTAGAAGCCCCCTATCCCCTTCATTTCGCTCCATTTCGACAAAATCTCTTGTTTCACACATCGGGACAAGTTGCACTCAAATGATGTTTCAGAGCTATGAAAGATGAATTTTGGAAAAATGAGAGAGGTTTTTGTCCATAACATTCCAAAGAAGAAAGACCTCCTTCACTTTTTGCACAAGTGTCATGGTTTTAGAAAAATGACAAAATTACAATCGCCAGATCCAAGGAGTTTGGCCAAGACACAAAAAAGGAGAAAGAGGCCAAATCCCCTCCGTATCTTGGCTGAGGCTTCACTCAAAGATCATGGCACTCAATAGCCTAGCCACAGCTCAAATCCCAAAAAATTTTGAGAATTTTGGGTAATTTTGGCATTTTTTGGAAATTTACAGGTTTTGGCTCCTCAACGGGTCTCACCCCCGGTGAGACCCTTTGTCATGGAAACTCCTTTTTGCAAAAACTCAGCATTTCTAGATTTTTCATGCAAAATTACATATTCCCATGGATGGACTTGATTTTTTATGAGGTTTTGGGCCTCCAGAAGGTCAAAATACATGCAAAATTTGACTTTTTGCCCCTTTTTTGAGTTGCAGAAGCAGTCTTGGGAGAATTGAGTTTTGACTGGGCAAATGAACTCCAAATTCAAAAATTCTAGCTGGGTTGGAAATTAGACTCGCATACCTTTCCAACGAGCTATCTTGCACCCAATTCTGACACCGGGAAGTGCCCCAAACAGAGATCCAAAGTGCGCGACCCGTTGAGAAAATGGGCGCGACCCATTGAGGAAATTTGCCAGATTTGACCAGTTCAGCCCAGAAATTGCAGATTTGACCCTTGTCGACTTTCTGAGGTTAATGATGATATTCATGGATGTAATTGTGACACTTTTTGGATACTTTTACTCTTGTTTAACATTTCTAGAAGATTCATTCATGTAATGGGTAAATATTAAATGAATGAATTGGTTTCCTAGCTTATAGAGGCAAGTCGTTTTGACTGCCTAGATTTTAGTGCTCAGTTTAGAATTAGTTGAAACAGCTCCTAGAAGGATGAGCTCGACCCCTAGAGGCAATGGAAGAGGTTGGCTTGCCTATATTATGTATTTTCTTAATCATTTTCAAGGGTTGGAAGGTTGGACTCTTGAGGGAGAAGCTATCATTGTATATTTCATTTGTATCTCTGCAATTTTTGACTAAGGAAGACCAGGGTTTTGCAGTCATCTTTGGGATTCTTGTGGACTCATGTGTTGATGGTGTGTTTCTCAATGTTCTTGTAAGCTTTTTTATGTGATTCATTTCCTTTCTTTACTTCTGCACATTAAACAAATGAAGTGTTAAAGTAAGAATTCATGCTTGTCATGCTTTGCTTTTAAATTTGTTTAATTTCTATGTTTTCTACTGTTTAAGGAGAATTCAAAGTATTATTTGCTCTCCTTATCTCCTCACCGGTCTTTTCCATCCACTCACCTCAATCAAAGGCATCAATACGGTCTCGTACCTCGCCCCAAAGAACCCCCTGCAGAAACTGTGTCAAATCCCCGCACCCAAAATTGCAATTCCTCAATTTGCCACCAAAAACCCAAAAAACCCCAAATCAACCTTTTTAATCAGTTTACTAGCCTAATATCAGTGTTACCTTGTTGGTCATCTCATCCCATTGAAGATCTGCCAATATTGACCAGAGAGAGCCTTCTCCTGCCCCGTAGGGCTAGCTACGAGGCTAAATGGTTTGATGTTGCCTTGAGGTTTGCCTTTCTCAGCCCGAGGTGAAATTTCAAGCGCTAAAAGTTGGGACTAAGGTGTGTTCTAAGTTTCAGCCACTCTAGGTATCATCAGACTTCCATTGTAACACCAACATAGGGATCTAGGTGTGTATCCAAGTTCAAAGCTCTAAGAGCAATGCCAACCTCCCTACTTTGATATTTAGACATCATCATAGGTTGGCCAAATGTTCTCACAAGCATTTTGTCACCCCAAGATGCTTCATCTCTCCTTATCAACTAAACCAGATATGTCCACCAATACAAGCATGCTTCAAACATTCAACCTTCTTTTGGAGAGATCCTACACAATCACAATTCCAATCAATAATAAACTATATATATAGCACAAACCTTTGAGGTTTTTATTTATTTTGATGTTTCTTAAATCATCATCATAATATCAAGATAAATCTTGTTGGAAACTTTCTTTTTCAGTTTTCTAGTAGCACCAAACTCAACCTCAACACTTTTCAACATAACCAAGTTTTTGTTTTCATCAATCATGAACAACATGTTTGTAGTGCTTTAGCTATTCTATGATCTCAAAAATTCTCATGGATTTTTTGTCAAGTCATTCGCTTCTCTTAAGGCTCCCTCTTAACTACGGAGATAACTAGGGGACAATTTCATCAACTATCTTATTCTTCACACAATCTCTTCCTTTTGCACGAAAAATTTATCAAAGAATTTTAGACCTTCCAAAACTTCATCATTCCTTCACATGGAAACAAGGTCATCTATCGAACTTTCATGTAGACTTTAATTTTATCAAGGTTCTCATAACTCCCTCTTTCCATCATGCTCAACATCATCGTCAAAATAACATTAAATGAATGGTAAGCATATTCATCATCTTGAAGACTATGTACCTGCATATCTTAAGCAACAAGTACAACCAAACACAAATATGTATGTACAAGGGAATGAAGTCAAAATTATATTATTACAATGGAAGCATCAAATATATTTAGACCAAGTTAGGTTCATATTTAACAATGGTTACATATTTTCAAAAACTTGCCATGGTTTTTGTCATAAACCCTATATTCCATCATCGAGACTTAAAACTTTGATGTCAACAACTAAAAAAAGTTAGCAAGTTAATCATAGCATTTTACATTTTCAATATCATGCCCTAGAACTTTATTTCAAATTCTACTAGGGTTTTGTCACAAACCCTAGATTTAATTGATTAACAGTCAAGTTAACATAATAGAACTTCATATCTAGGGATTCATTCTTATATCAATATCTTACTAGGGTTTTTATTGTAATCCCTAAATACATATATCAAACTTCAACAAATTAACTAGACTAGGGTTTCAATTATGTAGAAGCTTATACACGTAGGGTTTCATTCCTAGGGTTTTGCTAATACAAGGGTTTTTCCGTAAACCCTAATTCACCAAACTCTAAAGATCAAGGATTTCATTATATGTTCTCAATATACAATCCCTAAAGGACTAGGGTTTTACTATAACACAATCAAAACCCTAAACATCAAGATAGTAGGATTTAAGCATGATCTATTCATTAATATCAAACCCTAAATTGGCTAGGGTTTCATTATCAACATACCCTAAGCATCAAGAGGCTAGGGTTTTACAGTGAACCCTAAAGGTTAGGGTCTCACCAAAAAATGATCAAACAAGAGATAGTATGATAAGGGTAGATTCAATCTAATGATTAATCACCTTAACAAGAATCCTTACGATTCAAAAACCTAGACATGAGAGAGTTAGTAATGTGTAGTAAATTCCAAAAATAATTGTACCCTTTTGTGTGAGGAAGACTAGCAATAGATCATGTGAACTTTGAACATACCTTGAGTTTCTTCTTTACAAATCTTGTAGGGTTTCCTTGAAGTGCTCCTTCTGAATTTAACCATAATCTTTATACCTGTAATATGTATTGACAAATACAACCAAGAAAAATATGTGATACCAAAAGCATGATGTAAATTTTGTCAATCTAGGGTTTCTAATAAGAGATTAGGGTTAGGGTTTCTATATGATTATGTGTCACCTAGGGTTTACAATCTTAGATATCAATACCAATATTAATAAATTTTGATTATGAAGACAAAAAAATCTAGAATCATATAAGTAGCTAACCCTAAAATATCTCATGTTATATTCTTAACAAACGAATATAATATACATACCTTGTGATTACGTATCTTTCTCCTCCAATATCATAGATGGTGCTACAAGGTTTGCTACAAGATGCCATGCTCTTCTAACTAAAATATTTATGTTGATGTGTTTTCAAATAGGGATACCTTTTGATACCAAAACTCTAACAAATGACTATAATGAGGGAGCTTATTACATATCCTCAATAAGATTTTTTGATGGAGATACCATTAATAGAAGATCTCAAATACACCCTTTTGTTGTAGTTTTCTTTTCTTTCCTTAGAACTTTAATATTAGTTATGAAACATAGATAATATGTTGTTGCTCCTTTTATCACTAACTGTTATAGGACAATCAAAGAGATTTTTCTATCTAGGAGATTTTTCATTCTCAAGGCCTAAAGATGCTTCTTCAATCACTGTTACAAATTTTTCTAGATGTTAGCACCTTTTTCAAAAGCTGACCTTCAAAGGATAACCACTGTTGATTTTCTTGAGATGACCCTTTTAATAGGTCTTTCTGAAAATAATGTTGTATATAGGTGTCTAGAATTTGAATTGTGCTTAGGATAACTATTCTTTTCAATTCCCAAGGTCGTCCTCAATGTTCTGGCTTGAAATTTGTATATATATATATATATATATATATATATATATATATATATATATATATATATATATATATATATATATATATATAGATAAACCATGGGGATAATACAACTTTGTGGATTTTATACCACTATTACGGGCTTGCATTTATCCTTCAAGGTTGTGGATAGCTTGTAGATGCATGACAATCCTTCCAAAATGCTTATGTTCGGGTCTTCTTGGCTCCTTATTCAAGTGATCTGAAATATATTTATGCACAAAACCTTTATAAATCTCAACTTATTTTTGCAAATTTCAACAAATATCTTGGAGACTTAGACTTCAAAAGAATCCACCAAAATAATATACTCAAAAATTTTTATTTTCTAAGGTAACGTAGAGATTTCGATTTCATTTAATAGTGATTTCAGGCCTTGAGGAATACACCCAGGATTTCTATATTTACATCAATGGATTCAAACTCCAATAGGATATTAGACTAGCCTTTCAATGTTCCAAAACAAGGCTTATGAACCTCTCAAACCCTCAGTGTTTTCTCCTCGTACATGTGGCCTTAACACGGTGAGAAGGGCTTCTAGATGTGCCCAAAAGTTTGGTTTGATGCCTCTAGGATATTAGTCTTAGGTATTTTAGGTTCTCCTTGATTCCTTCAAGCTTTTTTTGACCTTCTTCCTTCCCTTACACAAATGAACCAAGCTTTAATTCCATGTTGAGAAATCTAGGGAAGCATAGTTAGGGATTCTTATTAAATTAATTTCTCTTTCACTTGAAAATTTCTCATGATTTATTTCTTATTTATTCTTCATTGGTATTATATGTTTATCATCAAGACAGTTGCCAAAAATTCAAATACAACAAGAGAAAACAAGATATAGGCACTCAGCCAGAGCAAAACCCCTAAGGATGGTAAAACCCATTCAAACTCTTCCTTATTAGAATCAAAATCAAATTAACACCATCCTAGACCCTTGACCTAAACCTCTTTCCATCCAGCAAGTGAACCTTTTAGTTTGAGTAGTCTTCTTCCAAAACAGTTCTTCAAGAACAAGGGTTTCTATCCTTTATTTCATCTTTTATTTTCAACTCCTGCAATCATATAAACTTTCACCCTAGAATACCTTTATTCCTCTTCATATGTTTTTATTCCTTATTACTTATACAAACTTCTTTCTTCAATAGAATTTCAGATTTAATGGTGCCATCTTCATGGTTGAATGCTTCATTATATCTAGTCTTCATAAGGTGGGTGTGTCCCCTCATGAGGTCGACTAGATAGTTGCTTGAGGACAACTTCTTGTGTTTGAGGTCGACTTGATGGTGGAGGGGTTAACATGACTAAAATACTTTTCTTTCTTTAATACAATTAACCCAAGGGTCTTATACATCATGACATTGATTTTTGACATGAGACACAAACCCTAGAGCAAACAATGGGTTCTTTTGACCTATATACCATTGACCCAAGCATGAAAATAATAAGTCAATAAAAATTTCCTTTATAAATAGATCTTATTTTTCATGAGTCAAATACAATTATGAATACCGACACTAGTTACATTCTTCAACAAGATGGAGAGGTGACCCTTTTGCAATGACTAGGAACATTTAATCTTATGCCAACTATGGTACATCCTTTACAACTCAACTTGCCATATTTTGACCATGACTTTGGGGCTTCTAACTTTGATGAGGCATATCTCCTCAACAATGAGGATTTAAGTGGTGTGCCACCCATCAATGTAAATGACATGATGAGTTCTACACAATGGTGATGGTCTTATGAGTAAAAACACTGAGCTTCCTAATCATTAATCTAAAAAATGCATCGATTCCTTTGGTTTTTTATTGATTTAACATCATTGACAACCAAATCTCAACAATATCACCCTTTGGCATTGATGGAAACACATACCCCCCCTACGATTGTTGCTCCCCTATCTCCATGCTACTGATGTCCCTCTCCTAATTTCTCTCCCCTTTAACATCATTGGGAAAGGATGATTCCCCTAGATGAAATAATTTTATTTGTCTTCTTGCAACCTGTCTATCTCCCCTGTCTTCTTCTATGTCTTCTTATCCATTGGTACTTCCAATTGATGCAATTCAGTGATGTATATTAAAAGTGTTCATCTGAAGACTTGATTTCTTTTCTTCACTGCTTCCAAAAAGAATGCGTTCTCACGACCGATTCTGACATCAATGACAACATAATTCAACCATCTCCCCTTGACAACTTCTTTGTCATACTTGCCTAACAGTTTCCACCTGTTAATAAGCATTACTAAAATTTTACCCTTGATGATAATGACAATGAGTCTTGCTAAATATTGTTATCAAGCCACTAGGAATCTGCCTTTCCAAATCAAATCACCCATGGAAAGATCTTCGAATTTGTACCACTACCACATAGAATCCCCCTCTTCATTAACATTCACAGGATTGGGAGTCTTCAAGCTAGATTTATTAGAACAGTATATAAACCTACTCTACTGCAGGACTATTTTGAACCTTGACATCTTCCTTTGTACTTTTAGATTCATCATGACCTTGCAACTTCACAAATCTCGGGAGCATGACTATTGGAATTTCTATGTTCACCTGTTCTTCTTGCTTTTGTTTTCCTCTCCAAACCTTGATGTAAATGATATTAGAGTTATCCTTCATGGAATATTCCATCATGTATTTTCAATCATGAGCTATGTGTCCATAGTTATGGAATTTGAAGCATTCTATATGGTACCTCAATGACGGAGCAACTAGCATATACTTTCTGCTGACGAAGACATTTGGATATCTATCTTGGTTTCTGAAAACTTGCTTCTAGGGTTTTGATAATGATATTGATAGCCATACCTAACATAATCTTTGCAGTCCCTAGACTTATGTTCAAAGTTATTACCTGAAAAATAATAACCATTAAACATACTAGGGTATTTGGATGAAATGGCTTTCCTTGATGTTGTTGATCTTTTGAAGATATTCCTCCATGGAGGAGGATAATCCTTTGTTATTCCTTGTCCTTGATAACCTTAGCAACATTTTCGATCTTCTTATGTAATTCGCCTAGCCTTTGAAATAATTTTTTTAAGGCTTCTCTTCAAGCTTGCTTTGTGGGGGCTTGGAAGTTGTTCCTTCATTGCATAGAAATTTACCTACTTCTTTTTCCTTCATCTTCAATCAAGTAATTTCTAGATTCTTCTCATTGATGACATGATTATTCCTTTCAACATATTTCAATTTATCCTTCTACCATTCCTTGAGATTTTTTATTTCATTCAGAGATGCATCAAGTTCCCTTTGCTTTTGACTAACTTCTACCTTGTACTTCTAAACAAATTCCTCTAATTGGCTTGTCAATTTTTTCTCTTTATTTTCTACTTCCTGCACTTGAAGTCTTAGGAGAGAAACTTCTTCTTTGAGTATACAATTTTCCTTCATTGTTTTTCTAAGATCACTTAAGGCACTAATAAACTCTCTTTCTATGTCCATTATTGCTTCTTCTTCTTCTCTTCATCTACTTTATTTGAATCACAATCATCATACTCATCTTGAACTGCATGCTTCTTTAAGTAGATATTTTGAAGCCTCTCCCAAAGACGTTTGGCTAATGGGCATTGAGTTATATTGGATTCTTCTGAATTTGGCAAGGCACTTAAAATGACATTCATGGCTTTTGGATTGTACTATTGAAAATAGCAACAATAAATGTTAAAAATAGCATCAAGAAAAAAATCCTAATTTAATTTGTTGAATTAAATTGTAATTCCACATCTCATGACAACTTGTAATAGTTAAATAAGTTAATTTGACTTAGTTTGCTCAGTTAATTCAAGTTGAGGGTCTAACTAGAGTCATGTAGAGTGTCTCGTACAATTAGGAGCACTTGTTGAGTTTATTTTGAGTTGTAATTATTTAATTCAGCCTAATTGAGTTGAAGTCAGTTAAACTAGTTCCAACTGATGGAGTAATTAGTGGGAGGTCTAATAGTGGGGTGTAACCTGCAGTAATTGGGTGTAACCTGTAGTTGAGTGTGGTGTTGTCTGATGTACAGTGGGGTGCAACCTATAGTAGTTGGGCACTGCCTGCAGTGATCAACTAGTAAATTAAAGATTCACTCATAATTAACTCATGCATGTTAGATCAGAGAAAGCCCAGTTGAGATTGAAGTTTAGGTACAATGTACTATTAGTTGTAAAATTATCTAAATTAAACTTATGGTTCATGCAATCAAATAAAAGCCTATGAGGATTTCACAATTCATAATTGAGGAATTTCCCCATTAAATAGGGGCTAATTTCTTGAGTAACAACACAAGGAAGTAGGAGATTGGAAGGCTAGTAATTTGGCTAAGTATTGGCCAAAGGCAGTCAATCAAACAAAGGATAGAAATACTTGTGTAGGTTGAGCATAGCATATTGTATTCATCCAAGGCTTGCCTAGGAAGCAGTGAGACATATAGAGATAATGCAAAGGTTTCTCGGGCTTGAGTAAAGCATTGTAGCTTCTCATATTTTCTGATTAATGCAATATACAAATAGCAGGGGTTTTTAGATGTGGCTTTCTCCAGAAAATCATTGTGTTATGTGTGATTGAATTATTTCTCTTATATGGTTCATGATTTCATCGATCGTTTAATTGTTTCCGTTGATGAGTAGAGTAGATTCAAGTTAATTGTTTTATCATATTACAATATGCAGTTTGAATCTACGAGGAATTTCTACATGGTATCAAAGCTAGATTTGTAGAAATTTCTACATGGTATCAGAGCTGAAATCACAATAGAAGAGAAGAATTTGAAGTTTTCCTTGCAGATACGGGCAATGCGAATTTCCCAGTTGCAGTATGCAGGTGAAATTCCATCCAGGAGATTCCCAACGCAAAGCTTTGCAGTCCAGTTTCCAGTGTAGGAGGACAGTGCAACTTGTCAGGAGGGAGCAGAGAGGTTTCCCATAAGGAGATCGAGACTCAAAGGGAATCTAGTATCAGAGGGAGAATCCCTATGGAAGTTAGTACTTTGGGATCTGGGGATATCAAAATCATTATTGCAGTGGTTACAACAACGGTGCGGAAGTAGCAACAGAGGAGTAGCAATAACAATATGAGTAGATCAGACTTATCTCATGCATGCATATCATTGAGGAGAAAGGAAAAGGTTAGAGACTTTATATTTTAGAGGGAGCATGAATTACCTCTCAACATGCAGCCTCAGAAGCAACCTCAACAAGTCGTGGAGCAGCCACAATTGGAGAAGTAGAGAGGAGACCGAGTGGAGCCATCCACCCATGCAGAGACCTCCAATAGGGGGAATTTTTTATCCAAGTGGGTAGAGGGAGAAAATGCAGCCATACATCTAGGCGTGAGGTGGGGCGATATGAAACCACAGTCCCAAGGGTGCAAAAAATTGGGCAAGGTCCATTGAGGTTTTTTTTCCTCATGGATCATTACCTTGTTATAGGAGCCCACAATATTCAGTAGCAAGAGGATTAGTGTCAGTCAAATACCATGGAGTGCACAACAGTTTTGATAACAGAGAAAGAGGCTTAGTAGCAGAGTCAATAACAGCACAGTTTTCCCAGTAGACAGTTGTAGACACAGTTGATTCAGTTTATTTTGTTTGGATGCTTTTTGGTTTCATATGTTGCAATAGCAACAACAACAGTGACAAGAGTTTCATGCAGAACATTCCAAAGGTACTGGATTGGGATATATGTGAATCCCTTTCTTGTTGAGAGGTAGCATTGAAAATAGCAACAAGAAATGTTAAAAATAGCATCAAGAAAAAAGCCTAATTTAATTTGTCCTTGAATTAAATTGTAATTCTACATCTCATAACAAATTGTAATAGTTAAATAAGTTAATTTGACTTAGTTGGATCAGTTAATTCGAGTTGAGGGTCATAACTAGAGTCATGTAGAGTTTCCCCTACAATTAGGAGCACTAGTTGATTTTATTTTGAGTTATAATTATTTAATTCAATCTAACTAAGTTAAAGTCAATTAAACTAGTTCCAACTGATGGAGGAATTAAAGTGGGGTGTAACTTGCAGTTGAGTGTGGTGTTGTATGATGCACAATGTGGTGTTTCTTGTCGAACAATGGGGTGAAACCTGCAGTAGTGGGGTGCAACCTGCAGTAGTGGGGTGGGGTGTGATCTGCATTAGTGAGGTGTTGCCTACAGTGATCAATCAGTAAACTAAAGTTTCACTCATAATTAACTCATGCATGTCAAATCAGAGAAAGACCCAATTGAGATTGGAGTTTAGGGACAATGTACTATTAGTTGTAAAATCATCTAAATTAAATGGATGGTGCATGAAATCAGAGAAATGCCTACGATGATTACACAATTCATAATTGAGGAATTTCCCCATTAAATAAGGGCCAATTCTTTGAGGAACAATGCAAGGAAGTAGGAGCTTGGAAGGCTAGGAATTTAGCTAAGTATTGGCCAAAGGAAGTCAATCAAGCAGAGGATAAAAATTACTTGTGCAGGTTGAGCTCATGGTTGAGCAACACATATTGTATTCATCCAAGGCTTGCCCAGGAAGTATTAAGACAGATAGAGCTAATGCATAGGTTGCTCGGGCTTGAGAAAAATATTGTAATCTTCTCATATCTTATGATTAATGCAACATACAGATAGCAGGGGTTTTTAGTTGTGGCTTTCCCCAGAAAATCATTATGTTATGTGTGATTTAATTCTTTCTCTTATATGTTTCTTGATTTGATCGATCGTTTGATTGTTTCCGCTAACGAGGAGAGTAGATTCAAGTCAATTATTTTAGCATATTACAATTTGCAGTTTGAATCTACAAGGAATTTCTACATGTACCTTCTTGATTCATTGGTAGATGTATTTCCAAAAACAACATAATGTCATACATCATATCCAGAGCTCCCAAATAGGCACCCATTCTACCTTTCCAAAGTTCAAAGCATGAATCATGGAACAGAGGAATTGGACCAACCTATTTCTCTTCTTCAACAATAATAGATTTTGAAACTAATACAATACCAAATATTTCCTTTGATTGTTTGGATGTGTGCTTCCTTGACTTTCCCATCTCTAATCACATGAGATCTTTCTTCTAACTGTTAGGTTGCAACTGAAGGAACCCACTCTGATACCAATTGTTGGAAATATTGAGAATCGAGTGAATCAATATTTCACTTCAATTAGTTAATTTTAAAATTCTAGAGCATTAAATATCATTAGCATCATATTAAAACATAAATATCTTGATTTTGGTAGCATCAGATGTACTCTAGCTCTAATATTTGGTGGAGGGGCTAGAACACATGATATATCCAGAACCCAGAAATTGTTTGGAGAAATTCCACCCAAATGAGGAGTTATTAAAATAATTAATATTTTTAATGGGTTCCTAAGTCTAAACCTAGGAAAATAAAAATATTAATGTGTATTAATAAAAATATGGGTGAGAAGGTTCTAAGTCACGAGGATCAAGCTTGTTTTAATATTAGCCATTGATTAGAGATTAGATCACGACCGTTGATTCATGAATAGGAAAAGTATAAGAAGAGGTTTGAGGGTTAGTTGGAGATACACCAAGAGATCAAATAGTTTGATTTTTCTGGGGAGTGGTTTGTTGAGAAAGTCGAGCTAAGTGATTTGAGTTGCAAAGAGAGAGGGGTAGTTCGGTAGAGGGACTTAAGTCCAAAGCCAAGAATACATAGCAGAGAGGCGGAGAAGCAATAGGAGAGATAACACAACTCCAAAGAGGGTGATGCAGAAGCTAAAAAGGCTAACGCAGTCCCTTAGAGGCAGCACTGGGGTTTTCTGTGGGTCAGAGAGAGAAGTAGTTCAACATATCAACTTCTGAGCAAGGGAGACTCACTAGGAGGGTGATGCATCTCCTAGAGGAGGTGACAGTTTCAGCACGGATCTTGGAGCAGCCATCGTTGCCTAGCACTAGGAACAACAATTGTCATCTGTGTGGTTTTATCATCCAGTTGTTAGAAATGTCAATATATTTGTCTTTGGATAGAGGTACTTCTGCCAAGTTTATTCTCTGTTGGGTGAGCCAGATTTGGCACCTAGTTGTATTCATAAATCTGCTTAGTAATACAAACCCTCTATATGTTGCACCAGTTTTCCCGAATTGGTTTTTTCGAGGGGCGATTTCAAAAAATAATGGTGTCCCTTGTGTGATTGTCTCAGTTTATTTCAGTTCATGATTTTTATGTATGTGTAGGATGCAATAGTGTTTTCATCATTGTTTAAGTAATTAAATAACTTGTTGAATGTAAAGAACAAGTAGGAGATGATAAACCAGTGATTGCAGTAGGATTTCGTATGTATAGATTCAGAAATTTTCACCTGGTATCAGAGCATTGCAGATCATAGGAGACAGAAGACACCAACCGAGAAATCTAGAGAATTTGTTGCAGAGAAGCAACTTTCCCGAGTGAGAGCGTTGTTTCAGAGGCAGAGGATCAGTTGCAGGAGTGACGCAGAGCTAGAGGAGGTGACGTAGAGGCTCACGCAGTGCCTGCGTCAGTATTTCGAGCTTGCAAAGGGTGACACAGAGCTAGAGAGAAGCCCACGCAGTGACTGCATTAGCTCTTTGGGCCAGTTCAGAGCCTGAGAGGTTCGAATCATTCGGTTTTCAGGGCTAAGGAAGCATAGCAGATTCAATTTGAGGAGTTGGTGGGATGTTGGTTTTGTTGGTGCAGAACAATGTCTTTGGAGACAGAGCTGCGGTAGAGGGAGTCACTACCTTGACAGATTTCTAGCCAAAAAAAATCTAGATCTAGGTTGCAGTAGCAAAGGAGGGTTAGAGAGGAAGTGATTTGATAGTTGGCAGGAGGATTTTTTTGAAGGAAAGTAGGACTCAGAGGGATTCTAGAGGAGCTTGTTCCTTAGAGGGTTTCTTATGCCAAATAAATCCAGATCCAAGTCTTGCTAGATTGACAGCAGGAGAGGGAGAAGAGAACCAATCCTATTTTTTATCAGAGACGACAATGAATGGATTGAGGTATCAGGACAGATTGGATGGAGCATCCAATTTTGACATCTAGAATGCCAAGATCATGGCAATCCTCGACAAACATTGCATCAAGGACTATGACTTGAAGTTAGTTGTTGATCCGATCGACTCTAATCCATTGAAGAAGTATGAGGAGGCCCGAGCTAAGGAAAATTGCATGATCCTAGATAGGGTCTGTTAGCGCTTGAGATTTCACCCTAGGCTGAGGAAGGTAAACTTTCAAGGCAACATCAAACCATTACACCTCGTAGCTAGCCCTACGAGGAAGGAGAAGGCTCTCTCCGGTCAGACTCAAGGTTTTTTCTCAATGGGGTGATCTGACCAATTAGAATCAAAGATATTAGGCTAGTAAACTGATGAGGAAGATTGATTTAAAATTTTTGGGGTTTTTAATGACAGGGTTTTTCTGGGCTGCATGGGCAAAATCACAGCTTCAAACAGAGAAATATAATGAACAACACAGGTTGACGACTGAGGCAAGGTAGGCAAGGAATTTAGCATCAAATCTAGATTTTTAAATGGGATGGTAAGACTGGTGAGGAGCTAAGGAGGGAAAATAATACTTTGAATCCTCCTTAAACAGAAGAAAACATTGAACGTGAGCAAATTTATAGGAGGAGCATACAATACTATGAATTCCTACCTAAACACTTCATTTGCTCAATTAGATATGATCATGAGGTGAATGAAACATAACAGTTTACATATGAGACAAAGGGAAAACTTATGCTAAATTAACATACCACATGAATCTCAGAAGTTAGAGCTGTGAAATTTTCATTAAAAATCCCTGCAGAAAACTGTACATTGAAAGCTCTGTTCCAGCACTCAGCACTCAGATAAAACCTCCTCTTTTCTCTCCTTACTTTTTACAATATATTAAATATAACTCAGAAAAAACTAATCGATGAAAGATGGGGGGCGGTTTCACTTGAAATCTTAAAAATAGGAAAAAGTCTGCTTAAGGAACAGCGTTACAATTTGTTTGTTGATAACCAATGAATAGGCAAAACCTGTAGCTGAATCTTCTGATCGGCAACTGAAGACCAAAAATAGACCAACCAATTCGTTTTCTATGCTGGGATAGTTATATGTATTTCAATTTGGCTTTTGAATTTACGCTGCATTTGAATGAGAACTAAAACAACAGTAGCGTAATATTTCTCCAAAAGCTTTTCCCTACAGGTCAATAAAAATAATGAGTTGTTCAACCATAATTGCCAGAATAAAGAGAATCACCATTTTTCCTAAAACAGAACGTCGTTTCCCTTGAATTCCTCTGATGGCCGACACATGGAGCGCAAATCCAGTTGAAACATTAATTAAAATCTGGGGAAATAGGAGTCGAATCCTATTCTGTTGTTCTGGCACCGTTTGAATAGCGGTCGCCTGGATTCAATGTTCTGGGGTATGCTGTTGCTGGAAAATCTGTGATGAGTCCATCTACTTGGGCGAAGTTGACAAGGGAGTTAATTTCCAATGTTGGATCTGAGAGATAATCGAAGGCTAAAGTCGTAAATTCGTTTCTGAGATAAGAGACAAAGACTGATATATTTTGCAGGTGCAACCGCTTGACATTATCTATGTTCCCTGTAAGGTAACCACCAGGACTCTGGAAAACCGCCTCTACTTAATGTTACGGCGTCAGCAACTTCTTTGATCTCCTTGATAGTTTGAATTCAGAATTCTGATATTATCTCCCTCCACCTCGTAAACAAGTTTGAATTTTGTTTGTTGCTTTCAACTCCCTTAGCACAGCACTGTCATCGGACTTTGTCATTAGTCTATCGGCTATGTTGTGGTAGCCACTCTTATTTATAACTGAAATGGTGGGCTCTATGATAATCAATCTTCCGTGCTGCTGCTATGGCTCGCGCATACTGTATGTTGATGAGGAATGTTCTAAGTTTTCATGGGTCTCATCCATACTAGATGACAACAACCACTTCCCACAAATCAGTGACACGGTCCATGTGCCCAATAAATATGCGCACAAGTCGCATGGCAGTGACATCGAGTGAACGAAGAATCATATCATCTGCTGCAGTCGCTAGAATACCATTTCCTGGGTGATATACGGTCTTAATTAATGGGACCTCAATTTCCCATCGGAACTTTAGCTCACGCCCCTTGAAATCCCAAACCTTAATGTCTTCGTTATGGCCTCCACTTATTAAAAGGGCATTTGTAGCATCACATGCCAGACCAACCACTGCTCCATTGTGTGCACATTGTCGTTTTTTCCCCTATATCAATATATGTCCCTCGACTAATCCCCGATTGAAGATTAAACCGCTCAAACCATCCTCCTTCTGTTCCAAGCACTGCAAAATTGCCGCATGCACTGATACTGCAAGACTTCACTGGTGTTGGATCCTCCAATCATGGCTTCAAAATATGTTCACCAATTACAAAGTTCTGAAGACGCCATGTGTATGCACAAGGATCATCCAAATGGCAGGTGACAACATGGCACCAGTCTCTTTCACGAATCTCAGCTGCATCAAAAGCAATGACTGGAGGCAGTTTGAGTTTTTCATCCTTCACTTTTAATTTCTTTGTTCGTTTTCCAATATGACCCTAGGAAAGATCTTCATGCTCCTCTGATCTGCAATAGTGATTGCAGAGGCCAAACTCGTTTTGCTCTTCCTCTGTGCAGGGATCAACGAATCTAATATATTTCCAATATGTCTCATGACTCATCTCATCCTTGGGTACATCCAGGTCGGGACCATATTTCCTAGTCTCGTGCCTGGAACCATCATAGAGCTTGCTGGTGCAGTTTTCTGGGCATGGGACCAAATGAATGTGGCCCCTGCCTTGTTTTTTGCAATGCATATTGCACATTTCTGCCAATCTTGTTTCCCCCCATGCATACCTTCTGTCATCAAAATAAATCTCCTCTGTTTCTTAAATAAATTTAGCATTTTTCATATTACCATGCACTATGTTATGTAAACTAGGGTGATTGATCGAAAGTTGGAAAAAATAGCCACAAGAATGACATCTCGTCTTGGCAATCTGATTACAGGTCTGAATCATTTTCAACTTATCTTCGTACTTATGATCTCCTTAATGCCTGGACTCTCTTCTCTAATATCTATGAGAAAGGCTGCAGCGTTGAAGACTTGCTTTTAGAAATGGACCGGATCCTTCGGCCAACAGGATTTGTGATTATTAGAGACAAGCTTTCAATGATAAAATACATCACTAACTATTTGCCCGTCTTGAAGTGCAGGAATAGGATTTTGAAGTCAGTGCCATTTGAAGAACTGTAGAGCTCTAGAACATCATGACAAATTACATATTAATGATTTCTTCTTCAAAACAGGGTTTTGAAGAAGAATCAATCTCTGACATGAGACGGAGTCTAACATCGGCTCCATTTGGGATGGCAGCTGCAGCTTCCTGGAGGTGCCAAGAACCGCAGAACTTTGGGAGAGCAGACAGTGCCTCCATCCATTGGGCAATGGAGTCATCATCAACACAACTCTTGACTTATTTTCAAACTGAAACTGAACTCAAACAATCTTCAAGCAAACTAAAACAAGATGCTGCCCTTATGGCTGCTTATTTATTTACAATACCTACTCTAATCTGCTGTACAAACAATAGATCAAGTAATGCTAAAATGCCATATTAACCATTCAAGTAAACCTGAAAATGATGCCGCTTGAGAATGTTGCCACCAGGCCACAGATGCAATTGCTGGCAGCCCTTCATGCACGTACTGAGCCTGGTCATGTACAAGGCAGTCTGCTCCATCAATCAAAGTGAAAAATGTGTCCATGTATGTTGCCACTGGATCGCGGAAACCGGACTCTGTTGGCTGTCCCAACTCTGCAATGCAAATTTCCAGCTGCACATTGTCAATGTATACATCTATAGGCAAGTCTGTTATTGCTTGTTGTGGAGGAAGGATTTCCAAGAACCTTTTAGGGTCTTGGAAATCATATGACTGAATCTGCTCATCGAGACACTGAATCTCGTTTTCAACTCTTTCAACAACCAACTCACAAAATCTAGTTTTGCCTTCAAGATGAAGCTTCGGAGATTTCAAACATTGAAGGAAAATACTGAAAAATTCTTCATTAATTTCAATATCTACTAACCACTCTCTAACTCCGTTTAGAGCTTCACAAAGTGCAGGGTCTGCCACATACCCTACCATTGCATGAACATATCAACAGGCACTGGAATGTCTGGATCGAGTTGGAGTCGCCAGGTGAATGATTCAGCCTGCATATGTATCTGACTGCTGTCCACCATCAGCATCAGATCTGAAATTTGATTGCATGTACCGGGACAAAACAATCAACAAGTTGAATGTTCTCCCCAGTATGGTCGCCACTATGTTAGCGCTTGAGATTTCACCCTAGGCTGAGGAAGGTAAACCTTCAAGGCAACATCAAACCATTACACCTCGTAGCTAGCCCTACGAGGAAGGAGAAGGCTCTCTCCGGTCAGACTCAAGGTTTTTTCTCAATGGGGTGAGCTGACCAATTAGGATCAAAGATATTAGGCTAGTAAACTGATGAGGAGGGTTGATTTAAAGTTTTTGGGGTTTTTAATGACGGGGTTTTTCTGGGCTGCATGGGCAAAATCACAGCTTCAAACAGAGAAATATAATGAACAACACAGGTTGACGACTGAGGCAAGGTAGGCAAGGAATTTAGCATCAAATCTAGATTTTTAAATGGGATGGCAAGACTGGTGAGGAGCTAAGGAGGGCAAATAATACTTTGAATCCTCCTTAAACAGAAGAAAACATTGAACGTGAGCAAATTTATAGGAGGAGCATACAATACTATGAATTCCTACCTAAACACTTCATTTGCTCAATTAGATATGATCATGAGGTGAATGAAACATAAAAGTTTTCATATGAGACAAAGGGAAAACTTATGCTAAATTAACATACCACATGAATCTCAGAAGTTAGAGCTGTGAAATTTTCATTAAAAATCCCTGCAGAAAACTGTACATTGAAAGCTCTGTTCCAGCACTCAGCACTCAGAAAATCTCTCCACTCTTCCTCATTTTTTACAATATATTAAATATAACTCAGAAAAAACTAATCGATGAAAGATGGGGGGCGGTTTCACTTGAAATCTTAAAAATAGGAAAAAGTCTGCTTAAGGAACAGCGTTACAATTTGTTTGTTGATAACCAATGAATAGGCAAAACCTGTAGCTGAATCTTCTGATCGGCAACTGAAGACCCAAAATAGACCAACCAATTCGTTTTCTATGCTGGGATAGTTATATGTATTTCAATTTGGCTTTTGACTTTACGCTGCATTTGAATGAGAACTAAAACAACAGTAGCGTAATATTTCTCCAAAAACTTTTCCCTACAGGTCAATAAAAATAATGAGCTGTTCAACCATAATTGCCAGAATAAAGAGAATCACCATTTTTCCTAAAACAGAACGTCGTTTCCCTTGAATTCCTCTGATGGCCGACACATGGAGCGCAAATCCAGTTGAAACATTAATTAAAATCTGGGGAAATAGGAGTCGAATCCTATTCTGTTGTTCTGGCACCGTTTGAATAGCGGTCGCCTGGATTCAATGTTCTGGGGTATGCTGTTGCTGGAAAATCTGTGATGAGTCCATCTACTTGGGCGAAGTTGACAAGGGAGTTAATTTCCAATGTTGGATCTGAGAGATAATCGAAGGCTAAAGTCGTAAATTCGTTTCTGAGATAAGAGACAAAGACTGATATATTTTGCAGGTGCAACCGCTTGACATTATCTATGTTCCCTGTAAGGTAACCACCAGGACTCTGGAAAACCGCCTCTACTTAATGTTACGGCGTCAGCAACTTCTTTGATCTCCTTGATAGTTTGAATTCAGAATTCTGATATTATCTCCCTCCACCTCGTAAACAAGTTTGAATTTTGTTTGTTGCTTTCAACTCCCTTAGCATAGCACTGTCATCGGACTTTGTCATTAGTCTATCGGCTATGTTGTGGTAGCCACTCTTATTTATAACTGAAATGGTGGGCTCTATGATAATCAATCTTCCGTGCTGCTGCTATGGCTCGCACATATTGTATGTTGATGAGGAATGTTCTAAGTTTTCATGGGTCTCATCCATACTAGATGACAACAACCACTTCCCACAAATCAGTGACACGGTCCATGTGCCCAATAAATATGCGCACAAGTCGCATGGCAGTGACATCGAGTGAACGAAGAATCATATCATCTGCTGCAGTCGCTAGAATACCATTTCCTGGGTGATATACGGTCTTAATTAATGGGACCTCAATTTCCCATCGGAACTTTAGCTCACGCCCCTTGAAATCCCAAACCTTAATGTCTTCATTATGGCCTCCACTTATTAAAAGGGCATTTGTAGCATCACATGCCAGACCAACCACTGCTCCATTGTGTGCACATTGTCGTTTTTTCCCCTATATCAATATATGTCCCTCGACTAATCCCCGATTGAATATTAAACCGCTCAAACCATCCTCCTTCTGTTCCAAGCACTGCAAAATTGTCGCATGCACTGATACTGCAAGACTTCACTGGTGTTGGATCCTCTAATCATGGCTTCAAAATATGTTCACCAATTACAAAGTTCCGAAGATGCCATGTGTATGCACAAGGATCATCCAAATGGCAGGTGACAACATGGCACCAGTCTCTTTCACGAATCTCAGCTGCATCAAAAGCAATGACTGGAGGCAGTTTGAGTTTTTCATCCTTCACTTTTAATTTCTTTGTTCGTTTTCCAATATGACCCTAGGAAAGATCTTCATGCTCCTCTGATCTGCAATAGTGATTGCAGAGGCCAAACTCGTTTTGCTCTTCCTCTGTGCAGGGATCAACGAATCTAATATATTTCCAATATGTCTCATGACTCATCTCATCCTTGGGTACATCCAGGTCGGGACCATATTTCCTAGTCTCGTGCCTGGAACCATCATAGAGCTTGCTGGTGCAGTTTTCTGGGCATGGGACCAAATGAATGTGGCCCCTGCCTTGTTCTTTGCAATGCATATTGCACATTTCTGCCAATCCTGTTTCCCCCCATGCATACCTTCTGTCATCAATATCAATCTCCTCTGATTCTGAAATGAATTTAACATTTCTCATATTGCCATGCACTGTGTTATGCAAACCAGGGTGATCGATCGGAAGTCGGCAAAAATAGCCACAAGAATGACATCTCGTCTTGGCAATCTGATTACAGGTGTGAATCATTTTCAACTTATCTTCGTACTTATGATCTCCTTAATGCCTGGACTCTCTTCTCTGATATCTATGAGAAAGGCTGCAGCGTAGAAGACTTGCTTTTAGAAATGGACCGGATCCTTCGGCCAACAGGATTTGTGATTATTAGAGACAAGCTTTCAATGATAAAATACATCACTAACTATTTGCCCGTCTTGAAGTGCAGGAATAGGATTTTGAAGTCAGTGCCATTTGAAGAACTGTAGAGCTCTAGAACATCATGACAAATTACATATTAATGATTTCTTCTTCAAAACAGGGTTTTGAAGAAGAATCAATCTCTGACATGAGACGGAGTCTAACAGGGTCAAAGATCATGTAGTTATTGAGAAGAACATAACAAGGGATATGTGGGAGGTGTTGACCACCTTGTATTAGGGTTCTTCCATCCAACGGAATATGCTATTAGAAAATCAGTTGAGACAGTACCAGATGAAAAAGGGAGAAGATATTGATCCCTTCCTTCTCAAGTTGCAAGGAATTCACAACCAGTTAACTTCCATGGGGTCTACACCAAATCTTGAGTTCATGGTCAGGACTGCCCTGAATGCAGCCACCGAGGACTAGGAGACCTTTGTCCAAAGTATCTTAAGTAGAGTGACTCTCCCCAATTTGGAGGAGATGTGGGCAGCTCTTCGACAAGAAGATTTCAAGAGGATGACCAAGATAGGGAGTAGTGACAAGCGAACCCAAGTCAAGAGGGAGGAGGAGAAGGATGTAGCTCTCACATCATCGAGACAACAAGTGTAGCAAAAGAGGAAGAAGAAGGACATCACCAAGCTCAGATGCTTCAACTGTGGGGAACTGGGACATTATGCCACTCAGTGCCCTGGAAGAAGGGCAAGGGGGAAGCTTCTGAATCGAAGGCTAATCTAGCAAAAGCAGACAAGGAAGGTGAGGATGACGATTGTGCCATGAGTGCTCATGAACCTCTGGAAAATAGGTGGGGTGACATGGAGTTGTATTCGAGAGGACTACATGCGGGCAGGATCCTTGAGGTGCCCAAACTCTTGGATCACATACGGCTATGGGAGCCCTTAACGATAATAGCAAAATGACGGGTGTCGGTTGGAGTGAGGTGTGATAGAGGGGCGGTGGTAGAGCTAGAGTGCCAAAGTATGAGGCAGCACAGTGTATGTTGTAGTCGTGCGAGAGGCACAAAGCAGTTTGCAACAACACAGTGGTAGCAGAGGGTCAGAACAAATTAGTAGCAGAGGTAGCTTTAGGATCACAAGGCATCCATACTGGTGGGCTCCAGTATTGTAGCAATAATGCTACAACTCCTGGAGCTTCCTATCTCTAATTTTATCAACCCGGTAGTTCGTAACAAAATTGGAAGCGACGGTGCTATATGCACAAGTACTAGATCTTGTCGCAGCTGGCACTTGGTCAGCTGGCACAAGTCCGCTAGGGCTCAAGCCAACTTCTATATGTTCTCAGAAGAAGCTTTCTAAATGATGAACGAAGACTATCTGAAAGGAAATTAACCTACTTTGCAAGAATGAACTGAAAGCCAACAAAACATGGAAACCCTAGTAAACCCTAATCTGACTAGCTTAGTCCTTACGATGCAACGATGGGAATGTAACTCCTAAAAATGATGCCATTACTTCTAGTGATATGAGATGCATGAGATTAAACTACCTCCATTGAAAAGAACATTGTTTTTATATTTTTGCTTAAGTGGTTGGAGTTATTATGACTTGTTTCTTATTAGGTTTTGACTGTGCAGGGGTGGTTCGAAGGGAAAGAAAGCTTGGGAAAGGTCAGGAGGGCTAGGAGAGGTTCCAGGGGATCCAAAACATCATTCCACAGAAGTCCACAACGTTCAGGTGCTCGGCAACCGAGTTTGCAGGCTTCTACAGGATGTCTGCAGGGGATCCTACAGGAAGCTCGGGATTTCTACAGGAAGTCTGCTAACTTCTACAAGATGTTCTGTGGTTGGAGTTTTGGGTGATGGAGGAGTGGAGGAGTTGTATGGGTGGATAGGTAGGATGGAAAGGGAGCTTATGATGGCTCAGGGACAGAGATATGAGATGAGGAAAGAGTGGGTACAGTTGGTTGGTGGATAGAAGGGTGGAAGCAATGAAAAGTCCAAAAAGATGGAGCTACGTGAACAGTAGAAGTGTTGGAAGGAAAACGAGCTGAACAGAGGTTGGGTAGGTGACTTGGGCGCGTTGAGAAGAAGAAGATAACAGAGTGATGCAATGCAGTGTAAAGGAAACAAATCTGCACAAAACCGAGAATTCATCAACCTATCCTAACTGTGTTATTAAATCAATGAATAGCAATGTAAACTTCAGAGAAAAATCGTGCATGGAGTTGGAATGAAGAAGTACTGCTCAAGATCAGAATGCATGGATGGATCTACAATTGAAATGACTGTGTTGCAGCTTGAATGAAAGTATAAGACTGCGTTTTTTGGTGGTTGGTACGGTCTACACCCCCAATCTCTAAACAGAGATGGCAGTGAGAGAACTATCAACCTTTTCTTGGAGCTCTAATGAATGCTAATCCTCCTACTCTAATCTAAGCTATTGAAAGCACTTTAACCATAAACTAATCCTACTCAATCACATTAAAGAAATTAAATTAGCAGACTGTGTTTTTCAAATGCATGTCAAAGCAAAGAAATGAAGTGCTGAAAGGAAAGACAAATAACAATACAAGGAAAAGGAGGTCTATTGCTCTCAGGTTGGGCCCGAACCTGAGAGCTATAGCTCCCTTCAAAACTCAGAATTGAATCCAAAGCTGCCTGCCTTTATTGAATAATCATGAGTCTAACATCATGCCAAAACTGGCTTACAAAAAGCAAAAACCGAGTTGTAGCTCGTGCTTAGAAATTTCAACAGTAGTTCAAAAGTTCAAAAAGCTCCTATCAAAGGCTACAACCTTAATATTTATACATGATGAGGATCCAGCTGGCTTCCTCAATACGTGGAGCTTGGCTGTCCAACTGAAAGTTAAACTGCTGTTCCTGTAGAATCTTTTGGCTGCCTTTAAGCTCGGTGGGGAGAGCTGTTGGAGCTCGGAGTTAGGGTGGAAATCACGAGGAAGGTCATCAAGATTGTGGACAACCTCCCTAAAACCCGCAATGCCCCCTTGGTTGTCTCCTTGTCTCCATTTGCGTGGTCTTTGCTCCCTTTAATGCCAAAAAACCTGAAATCATCATGTATTAGCCACATAGATATAATGCCTGCCCTTCTTCCTACAAATAACACGAATATACCAAGAAATGAATGCATAAGTGATAAAAGATGAAGGGTTGAGCAAGGTAAGTAGGCAAAATGAGCCCAAATTGTTACCAAAAATTGGGGCTCATCATCACCCCCAGCTAAAATATTTGCTCATCCTTGAGCAATTTTGCCCCAGCTCCTTGTCCTTGGCCGAGAACTAGGCTCCGGGATACGCTCTTTCTTTCCTACTCTTGGTGGCTCTGTCTGTTCTGCCCTTGGTGGCGATGAGGGTTCCGCTCCTTCCCTCTTCTCAGTTTCCTTGACCTTGAGCCGGGTGTTAGCGCTTGAAATTTCACCTCAGGCTGAGAAAGGTAAACCTCAAGGCTACATCAAACCATTCAGCCTCGTAGCTAGCCCTACGGGGCAAGAGAAGGCTCTCTCCGATCAATCTCGATAGATCTTCAATGGGATGAGATGACCAACAGGGTAACACTGATATTAGGCTAGTAAACTAATTAAAAAGGTTGATTTGGGGTTTTTTGGGTTTTTGGTGGCAAATTGAGGAATTGCAATTTTGGGTGCGGGGATTGGACACAGTTTCTGCAGGGGGTTCCTTAGGGCGAGGTAGGAAACAATATTGATGCCTTAACTTGAGATGGATGATCAGGAATGAAATATGAGGAGCTAAAGAGAGCAAACAATGACTTTGAATTCCCTTTAGACAGTAGAAAACATTGAAATTAAACAAATTTAAAAGCAGAGCATGGCTAGCATGAATTCATACTTTAACACTTCATTTGTTTAATGTGCAGCAGTAAAGAAAGGAAATGAATCACATAACAAAGCTTACAAGAACATTGAGAAAACACACCATCAACACATGAGTCCACAAGAATCCCAAAGATGACTGCAAAACCCTGGTCTTCCTTAGCCAAAAATTGCAGAGATACAGTGAAAATATACAATGATAGCTTCTCCCTCAAGAGTCCAACCTTCCAACCCTTGAAAATGACTAAGAAAATACATAATATAGGCAAGCCAACCTCTTCCCTTGCCTCTAGGGGTCGAGCTCATCCTTCTAGGAGCTGTTTCAACCACTTCTAAACTAAGCACTACAAACTAGGCAGTCAAAACAACTTGCCTCTATAAGCTAGGAAACCAATTCATTCATTTAATATTTACCCTTTTCATGAATGAATGTTCTAGAAGTGTTAAAAAAGAGTAAAAGTGTCTTAGAGTTACAATAATTACATCAAATATAATCATCTTCAACCCCAAAAAGTCAAACCAAGTCAAACTGTGCTTTTCCGAGCTGTACAGTGAAATCTGGCAAAGTCTGCTCAACGGGTCGCGCCCCTTTGGAGCTCTGTTTGAGGCACTTGCAAGTGTCAGAATTGGGTGCAGGATAGCTCGTTGGAAAGGTCTGTGAGTCTACTTTCCAACCCAACTAGAATTTTTGGATTTGGAGGTCATTTTCCCTGTCAAAAATTAATTCTCCAAAGACTGGTTTCTGCAACTCAAAAAAGGGGCAGAAAGTCAAATTTTGCATGTATTTGGACCTTTTGGAGACCCAAAACTCCATAAAAACTCAAGTCCATCCATAGGCATATGTAACTTTGCATGAAAAATCTATAAATGCTGAGTTTTTGCAAAAAGGAGTTGCCATGACAAAGGGTCTCACCGGGGGTGAGACCCGTTGAGGAGCCAAAACCTGTAAATTTCCAAAAAATGCCAAAATTACCCAAAATTCTCAAAAAAAATTGGGATTTGAGCCGTGGCTAGGCTATTGAGTGCCATGATCTTTGAGTGAAGCCTCAGCCAAGATATGAAGGGGATCGGGCCTCTTTCTCCTTTTTTGTGCCTTGGCCAAACTCCTTGGATCCGGCGATTGTAATTTTGGCATTTCTCTAAAACCATGACACCTGTGAAAAAAGTGGAGTTTTTTCTTCTTTGGCATGTTATGGACAAAAACCTCTCTCATTTTTCCAAAATTCATCTTTTATTGCTCTGAAACATCATTTGAGTGCAACTTGTCCTGATGTGTGAAACAAGGGATTTTGTCGAAATGGAGCGAAATGAAGGGGATAGGGGGCTTCTAAATTCTTGGGGAAATTTTTGGGAGTGGGGAGGGATGTTAGGAAGTAGGGGAAAGTGGAATCTCAGAGATTGAGTGAGGGGAAGGGGTCGAAAATGGAAAAACACAAGCCAAACCTAGAAAATTGCCAGGTTGTAGCTAGAAACTAGGGTTTGTGCAAAAATGAGGAATTTGGCGGATCTAAGGGATGGGAAGTGTTTGATAAGGTACCTTAATGATAGGGAAAGGTGTATGAACATCAGGAAACAAGTTTTGCCGGTGATTTGACCATCCAAGAGAAATTGCCTTCAAAACCCTAGGAGAGGGAAATGACCTTGCCTAGGCACAACTGTTCATGAACAAGGTGTAAAATGACTCATTAGACACTGATATGATAATGAAAACCCTATGGATGATGATAGACTCAGCTGAATGATGACATGGACTGACATTTGGGCACCTTTGCAAGGAGTGAAAGCAAACCCTAGACCTAATGCCTAGTGACCAAATTTTGCTTGAAAACTCTTTGAAATGACAAAGTTTGACCTTGACACTCTGAGACCACTTTGTAAGAGCATATTTGATCACTGGAGGAAGGCTGGAAAGACTGACACTAACATTGGCTCCAATGGGGATGGTAGCTCCTTGGAGGTGCCAAGAACCTTAGACCTCTGGGAGAGCAGACCAGTGCCTTTCAATCATTGGGCAATGGAGTCATTATTTTGGCAAACGACACAAGACTTTGACTCATTTATTGAATGAAAACTTGACTGAAAACTGACTGAAACTTAACTAGAACTTGACTCAAACTGACTCGATGGCAAACTAAAATAACTTGAAAAACTCACTCAACAGACCAAACACAAATGACTCATGACTGACTTAACTAAAACAAGAACTTACAAAGCTTTTTGAAGGGCAGCAGTCTATCAAGATTTGAAATCATGATGACAACCACCTGTGTTGCTTACAAGACAATATACATCAAACTATATCAAAATGCCAATGCAACCAATCAAGCAGATGCCTTCTTGATTGATTCTTCTTATCAGATCTTCTGGTCAACAGTACAAACCTATAACTGAGCATCCGAAAACATAGCTAACCATGATCTCCTTCATCACTGAACACTGCAATAAACACTATCACTACTGGCTGCAACAAACTTACTAGAGGATCGTGAAAAACATGAAGATTTGCCACTGCCACCTCCTGCTGAAAGAACAAGGTGCCCTTTGCTTCAAATTTTGATCTGCCTTCATCATGTGCTTCAGTAAAAGTATGCTCATGGGCTTCAAAAAATTCAGAACAAGTAGGTGAGCAAATCTCCTCTTGAAATAACATTTCAACACATGAGACATATGAAGAATCTGAAAGGTAATCCTGTATGCTATGATCTTCTGTAGTCTGACAATATGGTAGGTCATCTTCATATGATATGACAGCCGGATTATCATTTATTACTGAGTTATTGAAAGGAGATTCATCACTTACTTGCACAAAGATCTCACCTTGCTGTTCATGAGCTGACTGAATGACCTCCTCATGAAGATCTAGTTCCGGTGAGGTGGGAGCACTTAGATTTGTAACTTCGTTTTCTTCATGCCAGCTGATCTCAACAGTCGAGTTCTTCTTTATAGGATTCAACACAAGGTATTCTTGGTCACCATGATCTGAATTTTGATCTGAAATAGCTGAGTTGACTGCATTACATTCTAAAATTGAATCTTGGCTACCTTGCACGCTGTCTTCTTCTGTGGGCAGATCTGAAACAAGCTCTTCTCTTTCATCAATTACAGTCATATGGCCATCTTCAACCTGCTGATCTTGACAAGTATCTTCTAAGATTTCTATGTGCTGCTGAAACGGCTTTTCATACAGGGCTTCCATGATCTCTTCATCCATGAAATTATCATCTTCATAAAACTTCTCAAGGCTTTCAATAAAACTATATGCATGCTTGCAACAGTCTTGAACTAAATTCAATGATGGATAAGAGTCCTTATATCTTTCAATGAACATAGCATGAAAATCCTTTAAACAATAAATACAAGCAGGCGGAAAACCTTCATACCATGATTGGGCTTTACCTTCCAAAGTGGCCAAGAATATCTTCATCAAGCAATCTTCAGGAAAATCGACCTTCAACTTGCGAATATGCATGTGAAATCTAACTAGATGTAAAGCATCATCCTTCTTACCATCATCATTAAATGTAGGCAAATTCCTTGACCAATCTACCTTTAGAATTTTATTCGGAAAACCTGGAATGTGATCTCGGCTCAAGGGAGCGTATCTTATTGCAATCCGATCCATCTTGAAAAGCTCAAAGCTACTGATCTCTCTGCAGTGAAGTCACCATGAAGCATTGATCTCTGGATTTTTCAGTGAAGGAGTCGCCAGTGAATGATTTCAGCCTTGCAAGTGTCTGATCATTGTCCACTATCAACAATCAGATCTGAACTTGATACATGTACTGGGGTGAAATGAAAATGAAGTGTTGTATTCACAAGCTCACGGAGATTGACTGAAACAGTGTTTATCTACTTCCGCTTATGCAAAGCAAAAGCGTTTCGAAGGCTACCTGACATAACTTCAGGCTCCGTCTAAGACTTATGAAACAAACACATCAATCCACAAACAAGTTTGTTCTCCCCAGTATGGTCGCCAGTATGTTAGCGCTTGAAATTTCACCTCAGGCTGAGAAAGGTAAACCTCAAGGCTACATCAAACCATTCAGCCTCGTAGCTAGCCTTACGGGGTAGGAGAAGGCTCTCTCCGGTCAATCTCGGTAGATCTTCAATGGGATGAGATGACCAACAAGGTAACACTGATATTAGGCTAGTAAACTGATTAAAAAGGTTGATTTGGGGTTTTTTGGGTTTTTGGTGGCAAATTGAGGAATTGCAATTTTGGGTGCGGGGATTGGACACAGTTTCTGCAGGGGGTTCCTTAGGGCGAGGTAGGAAACAGTATTGATGCCTTAACTTGAGATGGATGATCAGGAATGAAAGATGAGGAGCTAAAGAGAGCAAACAATGACTTTGAATTCCCTTTAGACAGTAGAAAACATTGAAATTAAACAAATTTAAAAGCAGCGCATGGCTAGCATGAATTCATACTTTAACACTTCATTTGTTTAATGTGCAGCAGTAAAGAAAGGAAATGAATCACATAACAAAGCTTACAAGAACATTGAGAAAACACACCATCAACACATGAGTCCACAAGAATCCCAAAGATGACTGCAAAACCCTGGTCTTCCTTAGCCAAAAATTGCAGAGATATAGTGAAAATATACAATGATAGCTTCTCCCTCAAGAGTCCAACCTTCCAACCCTTGAAAATGACTAAGAAAATACATAATATAGGCAAGCCAACCTCTTCCCTTGCCTCTAAGGGTCGAGCTCATCCTTCTAGGAGTTGTTTCAACCACTTCTAAACTAAGCACTACAAACTAGGCAGTCAAAACAACTTGCCTCTATAAGCTAGGAAACCAATTCATTCATTTAATATTTACCCTTTTCATGAATGAATGTTCTAGAAGTGTTAAACAAGAGTAAAAGTGCCTTAGAGTTACAATAATTACATCAAAGATAATCATCTTCAACCCCAAAAAGTCAAACCAAGTCAAACTGTGCTTTTCCGAGCTGTACAGTGAAATCTGGCAGCTGTACAGTGAAATCTGGCAAACTCTGCTCAACGGGTCGCACCCCCTTGCTCAACGGGTCGCGCCCCTTTGGAGCTCTGTTTGAGGCACTTGCATGTGTCAAAATTGGGTGCAGGATAGCTCGTTGGAAAGGTCTGTGAGTCTACCTTCCAACCCAACTGGAATTTTTGGATTTGGAGGTCATTTGCCTTATCAAAACTTAATTCTCCCAAGACTGGTTTCTGCAACTCAAAAAAGGGGCAGAAAGTCAAATTTTGCATGTATTTTGACCTTTTGGAGACCCAAAACTCCATAAAAACTCAAGTCCATCCATAGGCATATGTAACTTTGCATGAAAAATCTAGAAATGCTGAGTTTTTGCAAAAACGAGCTGCCATGACAAAGGGTCTCACCGGGGGTGAGACCCGTTGAGGAGCCAAAACCTGTAAATTTCCAAAAAATGCCAAAATTACCCAAAATTCTCAAAAAATTTTGGGATTTGACCTGTGGCTAGGCTATTGAGTGCCATGATCTTTGAGGGAAGCCTCAGCCAAGATATGGAGGGGATCGGGCCTCTTTCTCCTTTTTTGTGCCTTGGCCAAACTCCTTGGATCCGGCAATTGTAATTTTGGCATTTCTCTAAAACCATGACACCTGTGAAAAAAGTGAAGGAGGTTTTTCTTCTTTGGCATGTTATGGACAAAAACCTCTCTCGGTGTTCCAAAATTCATCTTTTATTGCTCTGAAACATCATTTGAGTGCAACTTGTCATGATGTGTGAAACAAGGGATTTTGTCGAAATGGAGCGAAATGAAGGGGATAGGGGGCTTCTAAATTCTTGGGAAAATTTTTGGGAGTGGGGAGGGATGTTAGGAAGTAGGGGAAAGTGGAATCTCAGAGATTGAGGGAGGGGAAGGGGTCGAAAAGGGCAAAACACAGGCCAAACCTAGAAAATTGCCAGGTTGTAGCTAGAAACTAGGGTTTGTGCAAAAATGAGGAATTTGGCGGATCTAAGGGATGGGAAGTGTTTGATAAGGTACCTTAAGGATAGGGAAAGGTGTATGAACATCAGGAAACAAGTTTTGCCGGTGATTTGACCATCCAAGAGAAATTGCCTTCAAAACCCTAGGAGAGGGAAATGACCTTGCCTAGGCACAACTGTTCATGAACAAGGTGTAAAATGACTCATTAGACACTGAGATGATAATGAAAACCCTATGAATGATGATAGACTCAGCTGAATGATGACATGGACTGACATTTGGGCACCTTTGCAAGGAGTGAAAGCAAACCCTAGACCTAATGCCTAGTGACCAAATTTTGCTTGAAAACTCTTTGAAATGACAAAATTTGACCTTGACACTCTGAGACCACTTTGTAAGAGCATATTTGATCACTGGAGGAAGGCTGGAAAGACTGACACTGACACCGGGCTTTTGAAGCCGATTGGTCTACCCTTCCTTTCCAAGTAGTTGTTTTTGGGCTCCCCCTCTCGTAGGTGATCGATATCTTCGAGGGGGACCTCTCACTGGGTGAAGTAGGGGCATCCCCTGTAGTGATTTGGCTGCTGGATGGGGGCTGTGGCTTGCCCGTCTTTATTCTCACACTTCTTCGAGCTTCAAAGTATAGAGGGGTCTCCCTCTTTCTCTTCTCTTTTGGCTTAGGTGGCGTGCTGAGGGCGGCCAGCACAGCTGCTGCCTCCCTTTCACGAATATCAGCTTTCTTCTCCTTGGGTTTTACTTTTTCAGGGCTTTCTGTAGAAGACCCTATTTTAGCCAATTTCGGGCTTCCTTTAGAAGACCCTTTTTCTGTTTCCAGGCTTCCTGTAGAAGACCCTTTTTATGTTTTCAGGCTTCCTATAGAAGCCTGTTTCTGCTTTCCTGTAGACACAGGTGTCACCACCTTGGCTTGCTTTGCTGCATGGGTTTTGCTTTTTGGTTTAGTTGCGGGTGCTGACGAGGTACTTGTGCTGATGTGGACCTTCTCAGCTTTGTCCGTTCTGCTCTGCAACCTTTTCTCTCTTGCTGACAAGATGGGTGTGTCACCTTTTTCCTCAACATCCTTTTTCTCGTGCTTCCTCCTTTGTTCTTTCTTCTGCACTGTGGTCGGGGTCTTCTGGCCTGTTTCTTTCTTTCCCGCGGCCACTGATTCTTTTTTCTCACTGCTGGAGGAACCACTTTCTTCAGTCAACATCGTTATGTCTCCATCTCTTGTCAAATTTCTGAATGCTTCCCATGAGAGGGGAACCTTATATGAATGAAGCGCATCCTCCACAAGAAGTTTGATCAATCCATGGTGGGCTACCTGATCTGGTATGCCTTCTTTTAACTTTGTGGCACACTCAATTAGAGACTGTAGCAGGAAATAAGGGATGCTCAGCTTATTTTCTATAGGAAGATCAATCTGGTGCCTTAATTCAGTGAGCAACCGAAAGTGATACCCGTACACAATGCTAAAACGGCCTTCATAGGTTATATACTTCATGATTTGCAGGCTAACTTCATTCCATGGTGGCAACAAACTGGTTCTACGCACCCCATTTTTGTCCTCCGAGAATTCCTCCTCAGGTGGAAAGAATTCTTTCTTTGCCTGCTGGCTCAACTTCCTTTCTTCCTTATCCCATGGCAAACCCATTGGAAGTTCAGTAATTCGACTGATATATTGCGGGGTGAGCTTGAGGCTTAGGCCCCTGAAGTTCACAGTGGCCAATGTTTTGGATTTCGGCCTCAAAGCTTGTAAAAATTCTTCTGCCACTTCGTCATCATAAACCTGCAACTTGTCACAAAAGGATATCCATTGCACCCGTGTGAAGAGCTCCACCACCTCCTGGTTTTCTCTTAACTTTGATGAATCGGTGGGTTCCCGTCTAATAAACCCACCCGGCATGATAAAATCTGTTGCTAGAGGTGGCGAATGCGGAAGAAATTTGGCCTACTGAGACAGAGCGTAGAATTACGCTTCTATCATGCACATAATCCACGAAACTTATCCCTGAGGACCTTAACATAGTTTAATTACACTGACATCCTGTAGAACGATAGTTTATGCATGGCAGACAACAATTGCAACCATTTCCTACGACCAGTCTGTAGACGACGATTCTGCCACCTTTAAAAACCAATTGCATGGAGAGTTCAGGGTTACCTTTTTATCTGCCACCTTTTTACGTGAGGAACCCGCCTTCCTGTAGAAACATCTTTCCTGTAGGAGCAGCGCGTGATTCCTAGGGAAGACTGCAGTTGGTCTGCGCTCTCGGTGTTGCTTCACAGACGTTCTGATAGCCAAAGGCTCGGAGTTTCGAACTGCAGAGGGATCCGAATGTTCACTCGAGTTTCAAACGGTGAATGATAAATGCATGCGGGCAATCTAGCCGATTAGATTTGAATCGGCGGAATCCGTGGCGCGGGGGTGAGCTGTCCCCGCCGGACCGTTGGATGACGTCGTTCCATCATTTGTCTGCGAGTTCACTTACTACCGCATCATCCCTCCAGCAGATCCGTCGTTGTTTCTTCTGCTAAATTCGTTTTTCCCGACGGTGATTGCTATCACGTGTGTGCTGCCCATTCCTTTTGTCACGGCTGCCACCCAAACATCCGACTGGACCATTAACCGGTCGACGTGGCCAGTCAACTGGCCATACAGCCGCTCAACCCATTCACTTCACACTTTGCAAACAATTCAAAGTAAAATTCATGCAATCTGACGGAAGAAAGGGTCGAGACACTTACCTGCGCGGCGGAAGAAAGGGACGATGATGAATGGATCTATCTGCTGCTGGTGAATTTGCATAGGCCCGGAGGTTCACGTTTATAGGCTGCCGACAATGGAGTTGATGCTTGGCTGCATGCGTCCGCGTTTTCATTGCATATGGCCAGCGCTGTGAATAGTATACACTCTAGCGGGCTTAACTGTTACAGGACTCCCGCGGGATGTCTTGTAACAGTTCTTCCTCCTTGGGTGCCTGCTGCACGACGAAGGATCTGGCCTCCCAATCACGCTCCCAGGGCTTCTGGATGACTGGGATGGATATGGTATGAGATCTCAGCGTTATTTATTTATTTATTTAAAAATTGCTTTTTCTTGATAATTCATCGATCTGCTTTGCTGGTGCAGGTAACTTCGTTGCATGTCGACAAGGATGGCAGGACGAGGTGACAACAATGTGCAAGGGAGATAACAATAGCTTGCATGCGACCAAACCGATCCTTAGTCGTTAGATCTCCTCATGAAATGGATTCTGGGCCGTCCTGAACTTCTACAGGAAGTTTCCTGTAGAAATACAGAGCTTCCTGTAGAAAGTTTGTGTTTCCTGTAGAAAGTCTGCACCTTCCTGTAGAAAATCTGCATCTTCTTGTAGAAGACTCAAGCCGTGATGAAATTGTGCACATACCGTGGAGAAAATGAGTATTCTTGGAGGAGGTGCTGGTGAGGTCTCCTGACAGCATGATAAGGATCCTTAGCTTTGAGTTGAGAGGCTTCCTCTCCTCCATAGTACACCTGCAACCTGCATGCAACTTTACATTATGAATTTGCTGACCTTGTTTTTTTCTTATTGTTTTTTTATTTTTTTCTCTTTTTTCTTTTTTTTTTGAAAGATAACAGGGGCTCCTCAATGAGGTTTTCACCCTTGCCATCTGCCTTAAGCGCCTCAGATAGGTTTTCACTCAAGGATCTTTTTTTCAAATCTCTTTTCTTTTTTTTCTTTTTTTGAAAGACAATAGGGGCGCCTCAATGAGGTTTTCACCCCTACCACCTGCCTTGGGCGCCTCAGAAAGGTTTTCACCCAAGGATCTTTATTATTATTATTATTATTATTATTATTTTTAGATCTTTCAGGGTATGCCCAAAGGAGAGGCAGAACCCTTCTCTATGACCAACACTGATTTCTCCATAGTTTTGATGAACTCTTGTCTTGAGAGAGGCTTCCTGTAGATCTTCAATCGATGCCCATTGACAAGCATGGGGATGGCTTCCTCATCAATGGTCCGAATAAGAACAGATCCATTGTGATGACATTTTTCCACTGCATATGGTCCTAGCCATCTGGTTCTCAGCTTCCCCTTGAAATCTTTGTATCTGGAGTCATACAATAAGGCCCAATCTCCCGGTTGAAATTGCTTGTCATGGAGATGTTGGTCATGCCACACCTTTCTTTGAAGTTGAACCACTTCCGAGTGAAGGAGGGCCTGCATCCGGTGCTCGTCCAGTCCATTCAGCTGCAATAACCTTTCTTGTTGTGCATGGCTGAGATCTAGATCTAGCTGAGCTGCCATCCTCAAAGTGTTGTACTCGAACTCAATGGACAGCGAAGCTTTCTTCCCATAGACCAGCTCATAAGGTGTGAAGCCGATGGTGGTCTTCCAGGTGGTGTTGTAAGCCCATGTAGCCTCAACCAGGCAATCTGCCCAGTCTTTTCTGCTGCTGCTCACCACCTTAGTCAAGATCCCTTCTAATGCTCTATTGGTGACTTCCACCTGCCCATTTGCTTGAGGGTGATAGGGGGTGGAATTCCTATGCTTGATCTTGTGATGAGCTAGTAGATCTTCAACTAGGTTGGATGTGAACTGGCTCCCTTGATCGGTGACTAGCTCTCTTGGGTAGCCAAACTTGTAGAAGATGTTTTCTCTTAAGAACTCGGCCACCTTTTCTTCTGTTGCTGCTTTGATTGCTTTAGTCTCTGCCCACTTTGTCAGGTAATGAGTACACACAATGATGTAAGACCTTTGCCTCGAAGGAGGGTTGATTGGACCCACAAAGTCCATACCCCACTTCTCAAATGGCTCAAGAGTCACTTGAGGTCGGAGAGGCATCTCATCCCTTTGAGTCGGTTTCCCCATTCTTTGGCATTGGTCACATTGGCTGATATATCTTCTGACATCTTGATGAAGTGTGGGCCAATAGTAGCCTGCCTGCAGGATTTTGAAGGCAGTCCTCTTTGCTGCAAAATGTCCTCCACAAGGCCCATCATGACAGGTGAGGAGGATATCAAAGACTTCCTCCTCCCTTACACAACGCCTTAAGATCTGATCAGGGCCAAGCTTGAACAGATTGCCCCCGATCCAAGTAAATGAGGCACTTTTTCTGATGATTCTGCTCTTCTCTCTTGAAGATAGGTGCAGAGGGAACTGTGTTGAAACAAGGTAGTTTGCTATATTAACAAACCATGGAGAGAGTGCTGAGATAGCAAACAGATGTTCATCGGGCATCTGGTCATCCATTGTCCCATCCTCATCTGCAGACAAATCCAATCTAGATAAAAAGTCAGCAACAACATTTTCTTCACCTGGTTTGTCAACAATGGTCAAATCAAACTGCTGCAACAAAAGTAACCATCTAATAATACGAGCATTCACATCTGGTTTATTCATTAAATATCTAATTGTAGCATGGTCATTATGTACAAATGTTTGATAGCCAGTGATATAATGTCGGAACTTGTTCAGTGCATGGACCACAGCCAAAAACTCTTTCTCAGTTACAGTGTAATTCAGCTCAGCTTTGGACAAGTTTTTACTAACAAAGTAAATGGCATATGGAAGTTTTTGTTCAACTTGTCCTAAAGCTGCACCTATGGCTTTGTTCGAGGCATCAGTGTGGATGTGGAAAGGTAGGGCCCAGTTTGGACCTCTCAAGATTGGGGCTGACACCAACTTGTCCTTCAATTCATTCAAATCCCTCTGACAATCGTCAGTCCATTTAAACTCCACATCTTTTGCCAACAGGCCAAACAATGGCGAGGCTAGCTTGCTGAAGTCTTTAATGAATCTCCTGTAATACCCTGCTAATCCTAAGAAACTCCGAACATCCCTTACCTTTTGAGGAGGTGGAACCTTCTTGATGAGAGCAATTTTGTTAGGATCCACCTGTAACCCTTGGCAAGAAATGGTATGGCCTAGCACGGTCCCTTCAGTCATCAGGAATTCACATTTTTCAGGACTAAGGGACAGGTTCATCTCACTGCATTTGGTTAGGACTTTTCCCAGATTGGACAATGCTTCCTGGAAGTTGGCCCCATAAGGAGTGAAGTCATCCATATAGATTTCCACTGCATCATGGACCAGCTCCGAGAAGATGCTCAAGACAGCTCTCTGGAAGGTAGCAGGAGCATTGCATAGCCCAAAGGGGAGAACTCGGTAGGCAAAGGTACCCCAAGGACAAGTGAAGGTGGTCTTATCTTGGTCTTCCGGGCTGATTTGAATCTGGTTGTACCCACTAAACCCATCCAGGAAAGAGAAGAACTTCTTTCCTGCCAGTCCATCCAACACTTGATCTATGAAAGGTAGAGGGAAATGGTTTTTCTTGGTAGCTTTGTTCAGTTCTCGATAGTCCACACAGATTCTCCACTTCCCATTTTTCTTGGGAACCAACACCAGAGGGGACACCCATTCACTATCTGAGATGGGGTAAATGAATCCGGCATCCAACAATTTTTGCAATTCTTCCTTGACAATGTCCTTAAGGGCTGGATTCATTCTCCTCGGAGGTTGCCTAACCGGTTTACAACCCTCTTTGATGTATATGTGATGGGTACAGACCGAGGGATGGACTCCTTTCATCTCCTTATAGCTCCAAGCAAAAGCATCTAGGTGACTGGCCAACAGGCTACACAGCTCCTTTTCCTGGGGAGGAGATAGGGAGGAGCTGATCTTTAACGTTCTCTCAGGGCTGAACTCCACATTCTTGACTCTAGGAGTGACAGGGTTGGTCATACAAAGATCCACGAAGGTGCTGGATTGGGCATCCTCCACCAATTTCTCTAAGGATAGTGCACTGGAAGGTGGATTCTGGATCAAGGTCTCAATCAAGTTATCCTCGGTTGTGGGGTCTCTTCTAGTGGTATCTAGGGTGCACAAAGGTGCTGAGTACACTTCATCCTCTTCTCCTTCCTCCAACAAAAGTGGTAAGTCATGCTCTAAGGAAGGTTGGGCAGGAGGGTATAGGACTAGCTGCTTGGACATAGGACCATTTTTGATGGTCATATTTCCTACACGACAACTTATGTAAGCATCTGCAGTGGCTAACCAAGGCCTTCCAAAAATAAGAGGATATCCAGTAAGCTTTGCCTTGGGTTGCAGAACCAAGAAATCTGCAGGGTATTCCCAAGAGTCGACAGAGACCAAGACATCCTCCACAATCCCTTCGAGAGTCACAGTGGAGCGATCTGCTAGTTGTAGTACTGTCGAGGTCTTCCTCAAGGAACCCTGAATATTGAGTTTGAGCATGGTATCCCTGGTCATCACATTAATGGCAGCCCCCAAATCAATCGAAGTGTGAGGTATGATGATGCCATTGATGTGGACATCTACTACAGGACTCCCAGGATCTACATACTTTGGGCAGATGACTTGTCCTAACATAAGGTCAGACAGTTGTCCTAATACATTGATGGTTGAAGCATCTCTCTTTCGCCTACCTGGGTGTTTAAAACACTTTTCCTTACCCAGTTTGTTGTATATTGGCACATCCTTGATGGCTTGGAGAAGTGGTATTTTCACACACAACTGCTTGAGCTCACCCAGGAGCTCATCCTCCTCTGGGTTGGGTTGTGTGGTGGCTGTTAGTCTCTCAGGAAAGGGTGGAATAGCCTTCAGTTCACTTTCCTGTTTATCTTCCTCATCCTCTGGGGGAGGAGGTTGGCGATCCGGAAGAGTCTTTCCAGATCGAAGATTGATCTCCTGGATCTCCACAGCATAAGTAGGGCATGATGTTTCCCCAGTGTATACCTGCTGAGCCTGTCTATTGTTGGGGTTCGGGTTCGGTTGAGCAGGTATTTGAGGTTGCCTTGGAGGAGCAGGAGGTAATGGTTGAGGTTGAACTGGTGGTGGAGGCAAAATGGCGGAGGAGTGTTGTACTGGGGCCTCCACCCCAACTGAGGTGCATTCCACTGAGGCTGTGGCTGGGCATGTGAGTGATAAGAATGAGTAGTGGGTTGAGTAGGGTACTGAGGTGGGTAAGACCATGGAGGAGGCATAGACCAGGAAGGATGAGCAGGGGGACCCCAGAAAGGCATAGGAGTCGATTGGTTGGGGCTGTAATAAGCTTGAGGTGCCCCTTGCATCCCCTGCTGGTAAGGTCTAGGTCCTTGTGGCCTCCTTTGGTTGAGGTAATAGAGAGGTTTAGTGGGAGCTTCCGTCCCTTGGTACATGGCTTTAAATCCAGGTAAGGTTGGACATTGGTTTGTGGGATGGTCCTCCTCACAAACAAAACACACTTCAACCGAATGCAATGGACATTCGTTCTTAGGGTGTCTCCTTGTACATCTAGGGCAGAAGATAGCCAAGGCTCTCTCAGCTTCTTCCTTCTTCTGCTGGATCCTAAATGTGTCCAGCTGCATGGAAATGGTCTGTCTCACCTCACTCTTAAGATCTTCCAATTGATTTGCAAACTCATGTTTGGAGAAAGGGACACCAGTTGAGAGGAGGTTTCCTCTACCTCGTTTCCGAGCTGCCCTGGAGTGGTTTCTAAACACAGTCTTGATGTCCTCATAAGGCAATTGGTAAATATCCCCCCCAGCTAACATGTGAAGGGTATCTAAGAGGTCTTCAGGGACTCCTCGGAGCAGGACCAACTTGAGGGATTCAGGGTCAAGTGTGCACCTGGCCCGCTTATAGCTAAGTTGGAACCTCTCCTCATAATCCTCTAAGGACTCATCATTTCCCATGGTCATCCGAAAGATTTCTCCCTTGGTTTCCTTGGACCCACAGTAGTCCCGGTACTTGGTATTGAAAGCTTGCTGCATTTGAGCCCAAGTAGTGATACTATTCCCACGTAAGCCCATGAACCAGCGTAATGTTGCATCCTTAAGAGTGGAAGGGAAGAGTTTCAGCTTCTGCTCATCTTCAGTATAGTCATAGGTTCTACAAAGGACAGCAAACTCAAACAGGAAGGTATCAGGATCTTCAGTAGTCAGTCCATGGAAGTGAGGTAAAGCAGAGGGGCTAATGTTATTCATTTTCATCTCTCCATTGGTCTCTCGGATGGGGAAGGCACCTTCTATTCTCTCATCTTCCCCTTTATTGTCAGCCATAGCTTCAGATGGGATGGTCTCTAATTCTTCTTATGCTATAGGATCTTTGTATATCTCAGGAGGTTCACCTATAGGTTCTTCTGGATCACTATCACCGAAGAAGAGAGAAGGGTGACTCAGTGATGTGGTGGGGGTGTTGGGTAAGAATTTGCCTGTTTTATCTCGATTCCTATGAGGCATGAAATGGAAAGACTTTTTTTTATTTCTTTTGTCTTTTTTCTTTGGTACCTGCAAAACTGAAACAAATTGATCTACAACTAACTATCTTACTGAAATAAAGATGTAGAATTAAATTGAAAGCAGGAAAGAACTAATCTACTTTGCTCAAATGAAATTGCAGGAATGGAAATGCTAGTCTACGCTTGCAGAATTGAAACACTAATCTACGCTTGCAGAAATGAAATGGCAGAATTGAAATGCTAATCTATGAAAGCAGGAAATGCTAATCTATGAAAGCAAGAAATGCTAATCTATGAAAGCAGGAAATGTCTATGCTACTTTTGCGGAATGGAAATTAAATAAACTACTTAGCAGAAGGCAAGAGTAAGAAAATAGAAAAAAAAGAAACAATTACTAATACTCTGACGCTTCCCCGACAACGGCGCCAAAAAGATGGTGGGCTCCAGTATTGTAGCAATAATGCTACAACTCCTGGAGCTTCCTATCTCTAATTTTATCAACCCGGTAGTTCGTAACAAACTTGGAAGCGATGGTGTTGTATGCACAAGTACTAGCTCTTATCACAGCTGTCACTTGGTCAGCTGGCACAAGTCCGCTAGGGCTCAAGCCAACTTCTATATGTTCTCAGAAGAAGCTTTCTAAATGATGAACGAAGACTATCTGAAAGGAAATTAACCTACTTTGCAAGAATGAACTGAAAGCCAACAAAACATGGAAACCCTAGTAAACCCTAATTTGACTAGCTTAGTCCTTACGATGCAACGATGGGAATGTAACTCCTAAAAATGATGCCATTACTTCTAGTGATATGAGATGCATGAGATTAAACTACCTCCATTGAAAAGAACACTTTTTTTATATTTTTGCTTAAGTGGTTGGAGTTATTATGACTTGTTTCTTATTAGGTTTTGACTGTGCAGGGGTGGTTCGAAGGGAAAGAAAGCTTGGGAAAGGTCAGGAGGGCTAGGAGAGGTTCTAGGGGATCCAAAACATCATTCCATAGAAGTCCACAACGTTCAGGTGCTCGGCAACCGAGTTTGCAGGCTTCTACAGGATGTCTGCAGGGGATCCTACAGGAAGCTCGGGATTTCTACAGGAAGTCTGCTAACTTCTACAGGATGTTCTGTGGTTGGAGTTTTGGGTGATGGAGGAGTGGAGGAGTTGTATGGGTGGATAGGTAGGATGGAAAGGGAGCTTATGATGGCTCAGGGACAGAGATATGAGATGAGGAAAGAGTGGGTACAGTTGGTTGGTGGATAGAAGGGTGGAAGCAATGAAAAGTCCAAAAAGATGGAGCTACGTGAACAGTAGAAGTGTTGGAAGGCAAACGAGCTGAACAGAGGTTGGGTAGGTGACTTGGGCGCGTTGAGAAGAAGAAGAAGATAACAGAGTGATGCAACGCAGTGTAAAGGAAACAAATCTGCACAAACCGAGAATTCATCAACCTATCCTAACTGTGTTATTAAATCAACGAACAACAATGTAAACTTCAGAGAAAAATCGTGCATGGAGTTGGAATGAAGAAGTACTGCTCAAGATCAGAATGCATGGATGGATCTACAATTGAAATGACTGTGTTGCAGCTTGAATGAAAGTATAAGACTGCGTTTTTTGGTGGTTGGTACGGTCTACACCCCCAATCTCTAAACAGAGATGGCAGTGAGGGCACTGTCAACCTTTTCTTGGAGCTCTAATGAATGCTAATCCTCCTACTCTAATCTAAGCTATTGAAAGCACTTTAACCATAAACTAATCCTACTCAATCACATTAAAGAAATTAAATCAGCAGACTGTGTTTTTCAAATGCATGTCAAAGCAAAGAAATGAAGTGCTGAAAGGAAAGACAAATAACAATACAAGGAAAAGGAGGTCTATTGCTCTCAGGTTGGGCCCTAACCTGAGAGCTATAGCTCCCTTAAAAACTCAGAATTGAATCCAAAGCTGCCTGCCTTTATTGAATAATCATGAGTCTAACATCATGCCAAAACTGGCTTACAAAAAGCAAAAACCGAGTTGTAGCTCGTGCTTAGAAATTGCAACAGTAGTTCAAAAGTTCAAAAAGCTCCTATCAAAGGCTACGGCCTTAATATTTATACATGATGAGGATCCAGCTGGCTTCCTCAATATGTGGAGCTTGGCTGTCCAACTGAAAGTTAAACTGTTGTTCCTGTAGAATCCGTTGGCTGCCTTTAAGCTCGGTGGGGAGAGCTGTTGGAGCTCGGAGTTAGGGTGGAAATCACGAGGAAGGTCATCAAGATTGTGGACAACCTCCCTAAAACCCGCAATGCCACCTTGGTTGTCTCCTTGTCTCCATTTGTGTGGTCTTTGCTCCCTTTAATGCCAAAAAACCTAAAATCATCATGTATTAGCCACATAGATATAATGCCTGCCCTTCTTCCTACAAATAACACGAATATACCAAGAAATGAATGCATAAGTGATAAAAGATGAAGGGTTGAGCAAGGTAAGTAGGCCAAATGAGCCCAAATTGTTACCAAAAATTGGGGCTCATCACATACTAACTAGGATGTCATTTTTTTGGTTAAGTATTAATTACTTACTTCTCAGTAACTGAGTTGCAGTGCAGCAGTTAACAATGGCAGTGCTATGGGCAGCATGATGTAGCATATTGAGAGGGAGAAGTAGTACAGATGCAGTAATGGTAGTGACAGAGCCATGGGTAGCAGTACAAGAAGCAGTGGTGTAGTGGATGAAGGGCATCAGGCCAAGCATCAGTAGCACAGAGGACCGATGTAGTGGATCAGTGTAGTACTTCTGTTGAGAAGTATTGCTAGAGCACATTCCTCGCTAAGAGGGAGTGTTGATTTTGGTAGCATTGGATGTGCTCTAGCTCTGAAATTTTGTGGAGGGGATAGAACAAATAAGATCTCCAGAACCCATAAATCATTTGGAGAAATTCCACCCATATGAGGAGTTATTAAAATAATTAATATTTTTAATGGGCTCCTAAGTTTAAACTTAGGAAAATAAAAATATTAACATGTATTAATAAACAAATGGGTGAGAAGGTTGTAAGTGACGAGGATCAAGCCTATTTTAATATTAGTCATTGATTAGAGATTAGATCATGGTTGTTGATTCATTAACAAGAAAAGTATAAGAGGAGGCTTGAGGGTCATTTGGAGATACACCAAGAGATCAAAGAGTTCGATTTTTCTAGGGCATGGTTTGCTGAGAAAGTCGAGCTAAGTGATCTGAGTTGCAGAGAGAGAGGGGCAGTTTGGTAGAGGATCTTCAGTCCAAGGCCAATAATACATAGAAGAGAGGCAGAGCAACAATAGGAGAGACATCACAACTCTATAGAGGGTGAAACATAAGCTAGAGGGGTTGACGCAGTCCCTTAGGGGTAGCACTGGGGTTTTATGAGGGGTAGAGAGAGCAACAATTTAGCATATCGACTTCTGAACAAGGGAGGCTCACTGTGAGGGTGATGTAGCTCCTAGAGGAGGTGACATAGTTCCAGCCCAAAACGTGGAGCAGCCATCACTACCCAGCACTGGGAACAACAATTGTCATCCGTGGGGTTTGATCATCCAGTTGCTGGAACTGCCAAAATATCTATCTGGATAGAAGTACTTCTGCCAGGTTTATTCTCTGTTGGGTGAGCCGGATTTGGAACCTAGTTGTATTCAAAAATCTTCTTAATAATACAAACCCTCTACATGCTACACCGGTTTTCCCAAATTGGATTTTTCCGAGGACGATTGTCCAAAAATAACAGTGTCCCTTGTTTGATTGTCTCAATTTATTTCAGTTCATGATTTGTATCTATGTGTAGGAAGCAATAGTGTTTTCATCGTTGTTTAAGTAATTAAATAACTTGTTGAATGTAAATAACAAGTAGGACATGATAAACCAATGATTGCAGTAGGATTTCTGATGTGTAGATTCAGAAATTTTCACAAAATCATCATCACATCACACGAACAATACACAAAAAACTTTAGGTGGAAACCCTTCCAAGAGAAAAACCATCGAATTATTTTAATACATGTCTCGAATATTACACCAATAGGAAGCACCAACTTCCAATTTTTACAGTACCAAGTGAAGGAGGCACCAACCCCCTAGTTTATAGGCTCCAACCTGAAGGAAGCTCCAACTCCCTCATTTAACAACAACAACTAGAAGGAGGCTCCAACCCTCTGGTTTATCAACTCCAATTGAAAGGATTCTCCAACACCCTAGATTTATCAACTCCAACTAAAAGGAAGCTCCAACACCTTGGTTTACCAACACCAACTTGCCCTAGCACCACCCTACCACCCTCAGAAGTATTTTTAGGCTCCAACCTGAGGGAGACTTCACTCTTCGCCTTGCACCAACCAACTGTTCTCAAGATAGAAGATGAAATAATAAGGTCGATTTGAAAACAATGCTTAACCACTACTATAAATAACACTATTGTAATGCCTGTGTTCTTCTCTTATCATTGTCACAATAATACTATAATTGCCACTGACGTCATTACTTCTTTTTGGTCATTATACTCTCATAACATCATTATAATATTGTTGTCCATGCTTACTTTCTTTACTGTCAATACTGTGAAAACATGTCACTATTAATTCTTGCCCACATGCACAATCCAATGTGCCACAAATTTGTTTTGTGCCTAGCGTTAATTTATCTCAATTTGAGCCTTAGGAAACACAAAATCTTAAGACACCAAGCCAATTACCTCTTTTCAATGCAATACCCAGTTTAGTGATTCTTCTCAACACATTCCATTGCCAAAAACCTAATGGCATCAACATCTATATGAAAACCCTAGCATTTATTACTCAGCAAACCCTAAAAGAATGTCAAGTTGTCACAACAGCCTACTCATAAGCCTTTACACCTTATAATAAAGAATCCAATCATCAAAGCACAACATCAAAACTTCTCATTTCTTTACTTTTGTTCACTACAAAGCCCTAATTCTGACATTTCTTCCATAATTTAATTTGGACTAAAAAAGAGTCTAGAAAACATCATAACCATACAATGAATTAAGCGTTCTACAAATTGTCCATTTCACAGTGTGCTTCTACAAATTCTCACTTTCCAACAATATTACGACAAATTGTACACTACAAGTTTGTTATTCATTCAGCAAAATGAAAAGCATGAGTGAAATTAAAAAAAAAACATTCTTACCAATCAATTATTGGGGCTCGACCCCACTATAATTAGATACCAACTTTGTTATACAATGTTTCTTCACATAGATCGTTTATATTGAAGATTAATTTGGCCTCAAGGGAAAAGTCGAGTTTCGATGGAAAATCATTGTCAGTTTCATAGATCTATTCGTCAAAAAGTTCCCATTTATGTCTTGCAGGGGAACCAGATCTAATCATGTTTATCTACAAGCAGCTACAAATATCTTTTATCAATTTTTCTCCTTTCACTCTTATGGCCTGCAAATCTCTGGGCAGGTTGGGTTTGGATAACATGCTTTGTATTTTTGGAGAAAATTCTGGAGTCACAAGGGGAGATGGAATAGTAACAGGATTGGATTCCATCTTTTTTGCTACAAAATTATCAACATTTAGAATTCTCTTCTGCCTAGCCTGATTTAAGAAACTTTTCCTCAAGGATTCCTCTATCTGATTAGAGGAAGGATAATACCACTCATAAAATGAAATCCATTGATTGTTGGATTTCATCCATTTTTTCCATTCCTTGTTTTTTTGAATGTTAAAACTTTTCTTTTCTTCTTTAGGTAGTAGTCTGAGTTCTTGAACATATCTGTTTTCATATTTATGTGTGAAAATGTACCAGTTAAGCATTTTCTTTTTCCATTGGTTGTTAAGATCATATGGACTAATTCCTTTATAGATTTTCAGAAAGGCAGAAATTTCATTATCTGAAGGAATTTCCACATGCCTTGGAATTTTATTTTTTGGATTTTTTTTGTATGATGGAATTTTTTATCCATCTGTGAAACCTAAACCCTGATGGTTGTTTTTCTATGTTAACTGAATAATTATTTCTTCATAGATGTTGAAGAATTTTGTCTTAGTATATTCTTCTTCAGATTTACTTTTATCTGGTATAAAAGTAATCATGTTTATTCTCCTTCTGTCATCTTCAACATTGCCATGTGGATTTGGTGGAGGTGAAGAAAATTGACAGAAAGTTTTAGAATAGTGTGGATGGTCACAGATAGTAGCTAGGGAATTACTGGAGGAAGCAATTTCACTTAGAACTAATTTTTTTACAGTATGGAGAAATGTAGGATCAACTGAAAATGTGGGACTAGTATTTACAGATGTAGAAATATTTATAGAGGGTCCACCACGCTCAGCTCGTGACTCTAGAAAGATAGTATGGACATTACCATCTCTGGTGGTAAATATTGTGGAGGAATTGATAGGAGAAGGTCGAGTTGGTTTTCTGATGGATTCCCATTTAGTAACCCATTCGGAAGGAGGTTTCAATTCAGACCGGGGAATCATCTAGGGTGCAATAAGATTCATGCCATAATCATGGGTGATTAAAGTGGTGAATTCAGATTGTGATGAGACAGATTTAACCATAGAAGGAGTAGTCTTTTTATAGAATTTGACTACTGAGGACCACCATATGGCTATGTTTTTACTATCATCCTCAAAATCCTCATAACCATGTGTTTGTAAGCCTAACATCAAAGCATTTATAGCATTTGGATCTGTCAAGGCTATGGAGAAATCAGGAAAGCATGACCATGAAGCTGGGCCATAGGCAAGGGTCCCTTGGCATCCACCAATAAGGGCTTTAGGAAGAGTTTTCCATCGTCGATAAAAAACATAGGAGAAAAAGGCAACATCCTGGCCTTTTCGGTGTAGAGGCTGGATACCTATTTGGACATGGACAAAATGGGCAAAATTATATCATGCTTTTCTGGAAGCATCAAAATCGGACTGATTTATGATATTCAGAGAATGGAGGATATTGTTATTTGAGGTTGTTTGCAAAACTTCTTCTTGTTCTTTTAGAATTTCTTCAAAGGATCTATCCCCAAATTCATGACGAGAACTAGATGCAGATAAAGAGTCCATGACAACGTGAAGAAATAAGTATAGTGGAAGACAATTAACTTATGCAACTTCAGAGTAATAGATATAAATCTTCAGAATGCTGTGTACCAGATTTATCAGTATTGCGATTGTAAGTAGAGCAGGTTTTGCGGCTCCTCCTGGAAAGAAGTTCTAATCTCCTAGTCTTCAAACGCCATAGGCACCATCTTCAGCTTTAACAGGCAATAGACATTATCGAGACTCGAGCAAACTCAGATGTTCCCAACAGTATGCTCAAACGAAATGCAACTTGGCTTTGATACCATTTTATTACTGATAGAAACTGATAATTACAAGAACACTCAGAGAGCACTCAAAGAGTCATATCTCCCCTAATAGAAACTACAAGATTTAGAATGAGAACATGATCCTTCCTGAGATTGACTGTTGTGGCATTTAATAGACAAATATCCTTGCATAGCAAGAGAAATCTGTAGGCACCCTGGCACACAAAGCAGACTTGGTCTAAAGATCGACACAGACACAAACACTCATCCTAAAAGATTCAGCCACTTTAGGTTCTTCCCTATGCTCTCACATAGAGACGTGGGCTTCTCAAATCTTTACTCTAGACTTGACCCAAAGCCTTCATTTGGGCATTCCTCCCAATTATATAGCCCATTCCTTGAGAAAAATCTTCCCCCGTGAAATCTATGATTTCAAAAGTAAGATTATCCGTGCAAGGAAATTATCCGAAAAAGAAGGATTTGATAGCCCCGTGTAAGGGTATCAAAATCCTTACAATTATTATATGACATCAAGAAAGTAAAATGTCAGGAATCATTGCTTTCAGGTAACATTGGAAGGACATTCGCGCAAAGATTCTCAGACATAACTAGTAATAAGTGTTGGTGTGTACAAAATGGAGATTCTTTTACGAAGAACCCATGGAAGAAACGTTTAACACCATTGTCAGTTAGAAAGACTTTACAGTACAAAAAATGACACTTGTGGGTGGGTATAGTAATTATGTCGGAAATGATCTATGAGACTTGTGGAAAAGAATTGGACCGTAACTTCTTTTTCAGATTCCCAAATCTGATCTTGATTTTCTGACGGTTGAAGGAAATTAATTTCTTCAAAAGGATTATTTTCTGGATCTGATATGATGAATGTCATTGTATTCCATTTTGGGCCCATCAGTACTTGAGGCAAGTTGTCTTGCACAAAATCTTTGGCTTACAAACCAGTGAGTATGACCACATCTCCTTATTGCATTTAGGAAAGTGATATCTTCTATTTCCATGACATATTAAGACTTTTATACAAGACTCAAGTATGGAGTGATCCAGGTACAGAAAAACCATCAATCTTCAACCGTGTGAACTAATAGGGCATGGTAAGGATAGCACTGAGACCATAGTTTTTCCACCAATCTATAAACCAATCTAGGAGAGGATCTTCTTGATTCATTATTTATGTTCGTTGGTCTTCATGGCTGAAATCAAATTGGAGATGATAGAAGAAATTGGATGAGATATTTTCTAAATTCATCATTTGGAAGAAAGCATACTTTTGGCTTTCCGGATCAAAATCAATCCTTCTAAGAGGATTGTTAAATTGTTTAATTGTGAGTCTGCAATTTCCAATTCTGTTATCATCTTCATAGTAGATTTCATAAGCGATATTCCCAATATGAGCCATAATCAAGTTCTTGAATGGCCAGATCATTTTCAACTTCTTGATCATCCCAAGTCTAGAGATTGGGAATTCCTTCTCTCCACCTTATCTCTTTTACTGGTTTCCATTGATCAAATAGCAGGGTACGACTGATATTGGGATACCTGACCCATCTATAAGGGGTTTCTATTTCAACACAATCTTCGACTCTTGTTATGAAATTGCAGGCTAGAGAATGAATATAATTCTTTTCTAAGAATTCCCTGGATAGCATATCAACAAAAGAATTCTTGTGACCAGGAATGAATTCAATTTCAAAATTATATTGACTGAGTGTCATCATCCATCTTACCATTGCAGCATCTTCAAAATCACATTTTGTATGGCGATTTTTAATGCCTGACAATCAGTTTTTACTAAAAATCTTGTATAGATAACAAAATCTTTGAATTTTTCAATTCCCAGACAGATTGCTCTGAGTTCTTTCTTGAGGCTTGCCCAGTTTGTTTGAGTTGTAGACCATAATCCAGAGGCATACTAGCTGATTTCTTGAGGTTCTTTCTTTTTCTTCGGATTTTCTTGGCAAATAACAGCTCCCCATCCAATATTACTAGCATATGTCATGATTACCTTTTTCCAGTTTTCTTGTATTGGACTTAGAGGCTAGATTCTGCGGATCCTTTCTTTGATTCTCTGGATAACTTTAGTGCATTCTTCATTCCATGGGATTGGTTCTTTTTGCAACCTCTGGTTCAAAAGTTTTCTTTCTTGGGCACAATGCTGAAGAAATTTAGATACATAATTTAGGCTTCCTAGAAACCTCTGCAGTTGTGTTTTATCTAAAATTTCATCAGGAAAATTATCAATAAAATCCAGACTCCTCTGGATTACTTGGTAGGAGCCAAACTATATATTGTATCCCAGAAAGTCTATCATTGTCTTAAATAATTTCATCTTTGATTCAGAAAGAACTATTCCTTTTTCTTTTATTCTCTGGAGGAACATCTTCAAATGCTTGATATGAGCAGGAATATCTTCTGAATGAATTAAAATATCATCAATATACTTTTTAAGAAAATCTTCCATACCTTCAAAGGTTTCATCCATGATGCGCTAAAAGGCAGAAGGGGCATTTATCAAACCAAAAGGCATTATGTTCCATTCAAAATGGCCTTCTGGTACTGAAAAAGCAGTCTTCCATTTGTTTGATTCTTTGATCCCTACCTGCCAAAATCCTGATTTTAAGTCAAATTTAGAAAATATCTTTGACTTAGAGATTTGTGCCAAGATGGTGGATGGTTTTGGAAGAGGATAGGCATCATAGTCAAGCAAATTATTCAGAGGCTTATAATTTACTACTAGCCTTGGTTTTCCTCTGGCTACTTCAGCATGCTTATTAACATAAAATGCAAAGCAAGCTATTGGACTCTTACTTTTCCTGATCAAACCTTTTTGTAAGAGTTCTCTGATCTCTTTCTTGCAGAGGGTTAACTGCTCCTGATTCATCGGAATGGCCTTTGATCTTCTGAGTTTTCCATTAAAATCCTTTTTCAAAGGTAGCTCGACTTCATGCTTATGTACATGCCAGAAGGCATTTGGATCTTCCGAGCAACATTCCAAAAACTTACTCCTTAGATCTATTATTTCTCTGTCAAATTTTCCTTGTTCAATGTTTTCATCTATCCTGAGGATTTATTTCTTCTTTTCCATCTTTGCCAACAAATTCTCTAACCTTTCAATCCATTTTATTCTATTGGGTGAACTTGAATTTATGAAAGGAAAAAACAATTCTTTACCTTCTAGTTCCAGAAAATAGCCGAATCTCTTTGTTTGTTGGTCAAACTTTGCTCCATGTTTCTGGAAATTTTGAAAGAAAGGTGTTCCCAAATACATTGCGCAATCCATACCTGTGACAATTGGACAAACAACTTTGATTCCAATGGATTCTGTAAGAAAGATATCCACTGAAACTTCTGAAGTGGTCTTGATATCTCCGCTGGCCGTTGTGACTTTTGGACAACTTGTAGGTCTTAAGAGATGAGATTCTACAACTGAATTATTTACAATATTAAGCCTGGAACCAGTATCCATGAGGACTTTCCAGTATTCAAATCTAGTACCAATTCTGACTTTGAGCTTAATGCAATACATCACATCTCCAGTAATTTGATTGCATCCTAGACCAGTCCGATCTGTTTCTTCATCAGAATCATGCTCATGAATTTCTACTCCTTTAAACGGTTTCTGATGATAAGTATAATTTTGTGTTTGGGCTGAGAAAACAGGTTGTTTTGAACTGGATCCTTGTTCATTTTTGGCTTCCATTCTTCTGAGTTGACAGTCCTGATGACTTTCAATACAAAGCCTTTGGTTCTCCTTTACTGTCTTTCTCAATTCCTTTATTGCTCTATGGATGCTAGGCAAGGTTTGTGGTAGATCTTCACCAAAATCTTCTTGCCTGAACTGTCTTGTCAAAGCTTCTACTGAGAAAAGAGATGCTGGTGGCACATATCCTCTGTTGGGATTATTTTGCTTTGCTAGTTTTGAACTTAACTAATTTACCAGCAATTCTTTATACATTTCTTTCAATTGGGGATCTGTGGCTGCCATCATTTGTGCGAACAAATTTCTTGTTTGTTCTTCTGTCTCAGGCTGTTTCATCATATTTAGAGAATGACACTGGCAGACATCTGGATCACTGCAATCACAATTATCTTTAAAACATTCTACATAGTGGGGATCATTACAATATTCATCCTTAGAATCAGAAGTGTTAGAGTCAGAATTAAATCTATTTACATAATCTGATTCTTCTTCACTAGTGATTTCTTCACAACTTTCAGGCAAATTCAAATAATTTACCTTTCCAGATTTATTTCTATAAAAGATTTTATTTTTACCTTTCTCTGATTTATCTTTTTTTCTGTCTTTTTGTAAGTCTGGACAATTTGGGGAAATATGTCCTTTTTGGTTACAATGGTAACACTTGACTTCCTTCTGTCTGGAGTATAGTTGTGTCTTTTTGTAATCCTTTGGTTTTTTCTGATGGATGATTCTTTTGCCAGAAAAATTCCTTCTAGAGTGCTTCTTTTTCTTGTAAGCACTTTGTTCTCTCCCACCTGAATTTTTAGGGGCGAAAATGTGCCATTGTTTGCATAGTTGTTGATAACCATGCGGCTTTCTTGGATTTGTGGCTGCTCGAGCAATTTTCATTTGTGAGTAGAGTTCAACAATTATTGCTTTAACTACTTTCCAAATAACTCCAAATTTGTAGTCACCAATCTTTCTAGGTAATTTAGTGACTATGGCTTGTGAAACCCATAATGGTAAAGAAGAGATGAATATTTCTTTCCATTTTGGTTCAAGAATGAGTTCAGGAGATAAAGTATGCAACCGGTGTAGGAACTCATTAAAATATTCATCAAAATGTTGCATATTATGGAGTTTCATAGCAACCAAAGTGATAGCAGTTAAATCATTGTTAATCTGTGGAAACCCAATGAAATTTACAGTGATGCCATAAAGTAAACAACCAATCATATTGTTTACAGGGAGTGATGTTGTCGGGTCCATGTATACACTTCCATCTGCATTCAAAACTTGTGAGTTTTCCCATGTTGTTAACAGAGCGGGATCTTTCAATGTTTCAGCTTTTAACCATGAGTCTAAAGATCCTTCAAACCCACCAATAATTCTTCTGGTAGAATTAATGGGTCCAATATCATCAGCCAAATAAGTTCTATAACAAACAAGCATAGAATGCATAACTGATAAAACTTCTTCCTTAGTGCAATTATCTATATTCCACGAATATGTGGAAGATGCAGACCAATATTTATGGTATTCAGATTTCAACAAGTATCTTCTGTCTGGGGTAGGGCTTCAGGTAGAGTTCCAGGTGGATCTGGATGTGGTTGCATGGACCATATGATCTTCAGGAATGTTAAACTAAGCTTTGTCTTGAGGAGAAAAATTTTGTACATACTCCTCAAGTTTTTCTAGGGAAGGTTCCTCATCATCTATCTCTATCTTATGCAACCCGGTATCTTCTTTGTCTTCCTCATCATACCACTGTTTTCTTCCTGTTTCTTCTTCTTTTACATTTTCCTCTTCTGCTTTCTTCATTTTGATCCATTCTGTCAGAGAGGAAGTGGTTGATGTACTAGAATGTGAGGATGTTATGGGATTTGATTTTAGATGTCCAAAATAACTTGGGGCAGCAAAAAGACTGTATGGATAAGAGGTTCCTGGTTTGGGAAACTCTATTTCTACAGGCTACTTTATAAGACTTGATACTGAACTAGAGATAGTGTAGGGCATCTGTGATGAAGGTTCACTAAACAAGGTAGTGGATTTGTAAGAGTCTGATGAAGGCTTCTTCTTCAATAATTCAACAGAATTGGAAACATTCAAAACTTGTTTCTTTATAACATCAAGACTAGAATTTACTCTAACAATTTCTTTCCCATGAACTATAGCTGCATCAACTATCTTCTTTTCTGTAGATATTCTGAGTTTATCCAAACTTTTAGCTATATGTTTATCATTTTCTGCTAAAGTCTTGACATTATCATTCAAACAAACCAAAGCATAATCCTACTTTTGCAATATTCTATTCATCAATTCTTTCAGAATGTTATTCATTTCTTCTATGGTTTTATGCCGGTTTCTCATATATTTTTCCAAAATGGAAAGAGCAAGATTAGTCTAGTTTGTAGCAAGGACAGAGTCTTTCACTAAGTCTTCTGTCTGGGTTGGGAAAAGTTTGAAGAATTTCCCATCATTTTTTCTGATGACAAAATTTTTCCAAGGTGGAAAATCATTGTCAGTTTGATAGATCTCCTTACTCATGCATATGCAATACAACTCAACTATAGATAATAATAGAGACTGACATTCAGGCTCAGTCAAATTCATATGGAAATTCACCCAACTCTTCGATCACAACTATCCTATTTCAAGCCTCCACTGAATTTGGTGACAGGTTCTTCCTTGGCTGGCCTTGGTCCTGTTGCCACATTTGTTAGACTATGCATCTAATGAGGGTTATGCACTGTAACTAATGAACCATGGCGCAGATTAACAGATCTTGCACATCATTTGCGTAACCAGATGACATTGTCTAATCCATAATTCATCAAACTTCCACAGAAACAGAACACTTCATGTCTTCGGCGAAATATACCAGATATATATCTTCTTCTACAACCTTTGGTTGTCGCCTCAACCTTTTATCACCACCAGACAATTGTTTTACGAATACAAATAATCTTTCGTGATTTTTTGTTTGTGCCTCCGATGTCACTAGTTGCTCGGATCAATCCTTATCGCAGACCAGGTAGAATACAATTTTTGCACAGACTATACACAATTGCCATGCGATTCAGTGCATAACATATTCAAACTCGAATCACTTAGTTACAGGCAGGCTGAAGGATACACAACTAATCCAGATTGGTAGGCTCTTTCAATTGGTGGTTTCAAGTGATTGATTCCACTCGTTCAAATCTCCCCCCTATGGAAGAGAAATTACGCCATCACCGTATAATGTCGCATCCTGAACATGAAATTCGATGCCCATGATTGAAAGATGAAAATAATTATCTATGGTGTAATAAATATTCAACTTAAACTTATCGGTAAATTAGAAATAAGCATCCAGTCACAACGTAAAATATCTGGTGCTTTAGATATTAAGGACTATCCTTGGCCTCAACATTTCAGAGCTAATTTTATGAGGAAAAAATGATGCTATTTGAGGCTCACGTGAATACTATAGGATAAATGGAGGTCAAAGAGGAGGGGTAGGCTTCCCCAGTTATCAAAATAATAATACTCCAATTGATGTAACCTTTTTTCAAAAATATAATCCTTTTTTAAGGTTGTCTTGGTCAACATGGAGAAACCTTTTTTTAAATTTTTTTTTAAGGTTGTCTTGGTCAACATGGAGAGGTGACTCTTCTACAACGACTAAGAGCATTTAACCTTATGTCAATTGTAGTGCATCTTTTACAACTCAACTTGGGGTATTTTGACCATGACTTTGGGGTTGTTGGAAATATTGAGAAGCATTGAATCAATATTTCACTGTTTCTTATAATATAGTATCAAAAGCATTAATCAATAGCATCAAGTCAAATTATATATATATCAGTGTTGCACATATCACAATAATATTAGAATTATCGCAATATTATCATTGAAAATTACTTTGCCAATATTATCGCTGGTATTTATCATGATAATTTCCAGAAATTATTGCGAGTCAATTGAAATTATCGCTCTATTATTCTGAAATTCGCTTTTAAGTGTTCAGGTCTGGTTGTTTTGGTCATTTTGATTTGTTGCTTGCTGAGATTGAGCTTTGGGAGGTATAACAACCTTGTGACCTGCTATAATCCCTGAACAAAGGGACTTCCATAGATTTTTTTTCCATTAGCAGAGTATTTGTGGAGTGGATATCTACTTCAATATACCATTTCCACATTTCCAGGTATGTAAAAAAAATTCTCTTTCATTTGCTTTATTTTTCAAGATCTAGTATAGGATATGCAATGTTCATTAGATATGCCTTTGTTTTCTCTCTTTGATTGGGGGATTTAATGCTTATGTAGCTAGGGTATTTTAATTGGAGTATTTTTCATGTTTTTACAATTTTGTGGGTTTGTATTCTATTTTAAAATTTGTAATTTTAAGTTCCTCTCATTTTTTTGTCCCATAGATTTACAAATTAAATCAGTGCTCTAGACTCTAGAGTCTACAAACTCTACACATTCCAAGAATCAAAATGCCAAAGCCATTAGTGATACAGGTGGATATTGGTGGCCACCTGCCTATTCCACTTAGACCCCCACCATTTTTTCTTTCATTTTCCCATTTTCCTTCTTGGTAGCACAATTTATTATTTTTGGCAGTTTTTCAGGCCCTGAACTTCTAGAGCCGTTTTGAGGCCCTAAACGACGTTTTCTTGGGAAAATTAGGACTGACATCGGTGACAGTCTAATGTTAGTCATTCAAAAGTTGTAGCCATCGAATGGATCTTTCTAACGAGGTATTGTGCACGTCAAACGGAGATCATATGTAAAAGTTACGACCCTAGGAAGTTGATGTACCAATTTACCCAAATGAGACCCATAGTTTAGCGCTTCATCTCCTAGGTTAGGTTTTTGGATGTTGAAGGTTTTCCATTGTTTCTCAATAATAAATAGGCCTTTGAGCCTTATTGTAACACATTTCAAAGGTATGTAGCCACCACATCTCTTCTCATAGATAAGCTACCATCACCTGAGCTAGTCTTATTTCCATTATGTTTGTAAGCATATTTTGGTATTTGATATTAATGAAACGAAGTGTTATTTCTACTGCATCTTTGTATTTATAATTGTATATGTAATTTGTTGCGTTCATGTTTAAATCTGGATCAGTGGTATCAGAGGGGTCTGCTCTTTCTCTGTTTTTCTTTGCATGTCCCCAACGAAGTCAGGATATAAGGAGTTAGGGCTCAATCTAGTTGAACTTTTGCAAGATCAGCCTCACAAAATCCAACGACTGCCCATGGCGGAAGAAAAGAAAGACGAGGGGGCAAGAGATGTTATCAAAATATTGCTCGAGGAGGCCCTCGAGAAATGAAGGAACGCGATGATGGATAACTTTTCCCAGATCCTTCAACAGTTTCCCACCGGTGGCACATTCACATCCAACGGCCACTCTAGAGGCTTCACTCCTTTTAAGGTACAAGTAAACTTTGACATTCTCATATTTGAGGGCCAAATAGATGCAGACACGATAGATAAATGATTAAATGTGCTAGAAGGATATTTTTATGTTCATGATTTTTCCAGCCGAGAAAAGATTACTTTTTCTCTTCTCAAAGCCCCCCCCCCCCCCACGTTAAGGACTGGTGGGAAACCTATTGTGAGTAGAAGGATGAAAGTATGACCTCACTGTTTTCAGTCGCAGCCACTTGAAATTCGTTTTGGGATGCCAGCAAGGAGCAGGACTACCCTATCGAGAGCTATGAGGATAAATACATAAATTGGACAATGTTACGGTAGGGAAGGTACCAAGATGTGCCAGAGTTTACCAATGTTTTTCATACCCTTCGCACGAAGTTGGGTATCAAGGATACTGAGAAACATTTGGTACTCAAGTACCGCTACTACCTACACAGGTACATCTAGGACGAGATGGAGTTTTTGGACATCTCCTCGCTCGGCATGGTGTATCAATACGCCGTCAAGATCGAGTAGAAATTTAAATAGAGAGAGCGAGACTTTGGATCTGCAAATTCGAAGCAAGGGAATGGTTCCCCCAAACTGTAGAACAAATGACAAAGCCAAGGCGGGGCGGCCCAGGGCAACTCGCCAAAGCCACAAGCAAAGAACAACACTGCGAAGCCGAAGAAGGACACGGGAAAGTGGTGTGAGTTCCATAAGAGCTCCCCTCACAACACAAGTGAGTGTCGGGCCAAGCATTCACTGGTGGCCGAGCTGAAGGCTTCGGAATCAGATGCATGTTCTGACTCTAAGTCAGAACCTAACAAGGGGAATGACAAAGGGAAGTATATTATCGGTGCGGAGCCCAACGCCATTGTTGCCACCAAGAAGATCTAGAAGGAGGAACCAGAATATCCATAGGAGGAGGAGTGCCTCTTCCACTCCCAGATGTGCGTAAATGGTTCCAAACTATAGTTCATTATCGACATCGGGAGCCAAAAGAACCTCATTTCAGCAGAGGTGGTGAAGTAGCTGGGCTTACCGACCACAACACACCCACAACCGTACACCATTGAGTGGCTTCACCAAGGATGGGATCTTCGCATGAGCCAACAATGTCTCCTTCCATACAGCATCAAGCCCTTCAGAGATGAGGTATTATGTGACATTTCTCCCCTTGATGTTTGTGATGTATTATTAGGCCAACTATACTTGTGGAAGCGAAATGTTGTGTATGAGTCAAGGCCTCGCGCTGTTATTGTTACTTTGGGAAATAAGTTGTACATGATACTGGAGGTAGCACCGCCTACCACCATCTCTTTGGTTACTGCAAAACAATGCAATAAACTCATTTCCAAAACCGGGAAATTTATTTTCCTTATGATACGCCCTTAGTGAAAGAAGAAGATAGTGGCCACGACCTCCAAACAGGGCCCCTCCACACGACAATAACAGATGGGCAAGGTCATGGAGGAGTACAAGTACATCTTCACCTCCCCCACAGGGGTACCTTTGCACTGTCAGGTCAAGCACTCCATCGATCTGACCCCAAGTGTGCCACTGCCCAATGGACCAATCTATCAACGCTCCGTTATGGAGAATGACGAAATCAAGAGGCAGATTCAGGAGTTGGTGCAGAAAGGTCACATACGTCCAAGTTCATCACCCTGTGGGAGCTCGATCGTGTTGGTACAAAAGAAGGATGGGACTTGGAGACTCTGTATTGACTATCAGACGCTGAACAAGATCACTGTCTAGAACAGGTACCCGATCCCACGAATTGATGACCTTCTAGACCAATTCAGAGGGGGGAATATTTCAGCAAGATTGACTTGAAGTCTGGATATCAGCAGGTACCAATCGAACCATCCAATGTGGGGAAGACTGCCTTCAAAGCCAAGGAGGGCCTTCTCTAGTTGATTGAAATTATCGCTCTACTATTCTAAAATTCACTTTTAAGTGTTCAGGTCTGGTTGTTTTGGTCATTTTGATTTTTTGCTTGCTGAGATTGAGCTCTGATAGGTATAACGACCTTGTGACCTACTATAATCCCTGAACAAAGGGACTTTCGTAGATTGTTTTTCCATTAGAAAAGTATTTGTGGAGTGGATATATACTTCAATATACCATTTCCACATTTCCAGGTATGTAAAAAAATTCTCTTTCATTTTCTTTATTTTTCAAGATCTAGTATAGGGTATGCAATGTTCATTAGATATGCCTTTGTTTTCTCTCTTTGATTGGGGGATTTAATGCTTATGTAGCTAGGGTATTTTAATTGGAGTATTTTTCATGTTTTTTCAATTTTGTGGGTTTGTATTCTATTTTAAAATTTGTAATTTTAAGTTCCTCTCATTTTTTTGTCCCATAGGTTTACAAATTGAATCAATGCTCTAGACTCTAGAGTCTACAAACTCTACACATTTCAAGAATCAAAATGCCAAAGCCATTAGTGATCCAGGTGGATATTGGTGGCCACCTACCTATTCCACTTAGACCCCCACCATTGTTTCTTTCATTTTCCCAGTTTCCTTCTTTGTAGCGCAATTTATTATTTTTGACAGTTTTTCAGGCCCTGAACTTTTAGAGCCGTTTTGAGGCCCTAAACGACGTTTTCTTGGGAAAATCGAGACTGACATCGGTGACAGTCTAATGTTGGTCATTCAAAACTTGTAGCCATCGGATGGATCTTTCTAACGAGGTATTGTGCGTGTCAAACAGAGATCATATGTCAAAGTTATGACCCCGGGAAGTTGATGTACCAATTTACCCAAATGAGACCCATAGTTTGGTGCTTCATATCCTAGGTTAGGTTTTTGGATGTTGAGGGTTTCCCATTGTTTCTCAATAATAAATAGGCCTTTGATCCTCATTGTAACACATTTCAAAGGCATGTAGCCGCCACATCTCTTCTCATAGATAAGCTACCATCACCCGAGCTAGTCTTATTTCCATTATGTTTGTAAGCATATTTTGGTATTTGATATTAATGAAATGAAGTGTTATTTCTATTTCATCTTTATATTTATAATTGTATATGTAATTTGTTGCTTTCATGTTTAAATCTGGATCAGTGGTATCAGAGGGTTCTGCTCTTTCTCTGTTTTTCTTTACATGTCCCCAACAAGGTTGGGATATAAGGAGTTAGGGCTCAATCTGGTTGAACTTTTGCAAGATCAGCCTCACAAAATCCAACGGCTGCCCATGGGGGAAGAAAATAAAGACAAGGGGCAAGAGATGCTATCAAAATATTGCTCGAGGAGGCCCTCGAAAAATGAAGGAACGCGATGATGGATAACTTTTCCCAGATCCTTCAATTGTTTCCCACTGGTGGCACATCCACATCCAACAGCCACTCTCGAGGCTCCACTCCTTTTAAGGTACTAGTAAACTTTGACATTCCCATATTTAAGGGCCAAATAGATGTAGACGCAGTAGATAAATGGTTAAATGTGCTAGAAGGATATTTTTATGTTCATGATTTTTCCAGTCGAGAAAAGATTACTTTTTCTCTTCTTAAAGCCTCCCCCCACATTAAGGACTGGTGAGAAACCTACTGTGAGTAGAAGGATGAAAGTATGACCTCATTGTTTTCAGTCGCACCTGCTTGGAATTCGTTTTGGGACGCCATCAAGGAGTAGGACTACCCTATCGAGAGCTATGAGGATAAATACATAAAGTGGACAATGTTTCGGTAGGGAAGGGACCAAGATGTGCCAGAGTTTACCAATGTTTTTCATACCCTTCACACGAAGTTGGGTATCAAGGATCCTGAGAAACAATTTGGTACTCAAGTACCACGGCTACCTACACAGGGACATCCAGGATGAGATGGAGTTTCTGGACATCTCCTCGCTCGGCATGGTGTACTAATATGCCATCAAGATCGAGCAGAAGTTTAAACAGAGAGACCGAGACTTTGGATCTGTGAATTTGAAGCAAGGGAAAGGTTCCCCCAAATTGTAGAACAAAGGACAAAGCCAAGGCGGGGCGGCCCGGGGAAACTTGCCAAAGCCACAAGCAAAGAACAACACTGTGAAGCCGAAGAAGGACACGGGAAAGTGGTGTGAGTTCCATAAGAGCTCCACTCACAACACAAGTGAGTGTCGGGCCAAGCAGTCACTGGTGGCCGAGCTGAAGGCTTCGGAATCAGATGCATGTTCTGACTCTAAGTCAGAACCCAACAAGGGGAATGACAAAGGGAAGCATATTATTGATGCGGAGCCCAACGCCATTGTTGCCACCAAGAAGATCCAGAAGGAGGAACCAGAATATCCATAGGAGGAGGAGCACCTTTTCCACTCCCATATGTGGGTAAAGGGTTACAAACTACAGTTCATTGTCAACAGCAGGAACCAAAAGAACCTCATTTTGGCAGAGGTTGTGAAGTAGCTGGGCTTACCGACCATAACACACCCACAACCGTACACCATTGAGTGGCTTCACCAAGGACGGGATCTTCGCATGAGCCAACAGTGTCGCCTTCCATACAGCATCAAGCCCTTCATAGATGAGGTATTATGTGACATTTCTCCCCTTGATGTTTGTGATGTATTATTAGGCCAACCATACTTGTGGAAGCGAAATGTTGTGTATGATTCAAGGCCTCGCGTTGTTATTGTTACTTTGGGAAATAAGTTGTACAGGATACTGGAGGTAGCACTGCCTACCGCCATCTCTTTGGTTACTGCAAAACAATGCAATAAGATCATTTCCAAAACTGGGAAATTTATTTTCCTTATGATATGCCCTCAAGGAAAGAAGAAGACGGTGGCCACGACCTCCAAGCAGGGCCCCTCCACATGACAATAACAAATGGACAAGGTCGTGGAGGAGTACAAGTACATCTTCACATTCCCAGCAGGGGTACCTCTACATTATCAGGTCAAGCACTCCATCGATCTAACCCCAACTGTGCCACTGCCCAATGGACCAATCTATCAGCGCTCCGTTATGGAGAATGATGAAATCAAGAGGCAGATTCAGGAGCTGCTGCAGAAAGGTCACATACGTCCGAGTTCATTGCCCTGTCGGAGCTCGATCGTGTTGGTACAAAAGAAGGATGGGACTTGGAGACTTTGTATTGACTATCGGATGCTGAACAAGATCATTGTCTAGAATAGGTACCCAATCCCATGAATTGATGACCTTCTAGACCAATTCAAGGGGGGAAATATTTCAACAAGATCAACTTGAAGTCTAGATATCAGCAGGTACCAATTGAACCCTCCAATGTGTGCAATACTGCCTTCAAAGCCAAGGAGGGCCTTCTCAAATGGTTGGTTATGCCTTTCGGGTTGACGAATGCTCCTGCAACCTTCATGAGGCTGATGGATGACATCTTACGGCCATTCACCAACTCATTTGTAGTGGTATACTTGGATGACATCGTGATCTTCAGCTAGATTTTGGAAGAGCACCTCCACCATATCCAATAGGTCCTCCAAACATTGGAGCAACACAAGTTGTGTGTCAATTTGGAGAAATCCATTTTTGACATGACCCAGGTTCAGTATCTAGGATACATTATTGATGAACAGGTGCATGTGGATCCAACCAAGATCCAAGTCATTCGGGATTGGCTAACCCCAACCACTCTGATAGAGCTCCGCAGCTTTCTGGGTCTTGCCAATTTCTACTGTAGCTTCGTATTCGGGTTCTCTCATATCACTTGGCCCTTGAGTCAAGTCACCAAGGGAGGAGAGAAAGAAAAATTCTTTTGGTTTGAATCTCAATGGAAGACATTCGCAAAGTTGAAACATTGCCTCTACTTTGCACTAGTGCTCACATTACCAGAATTGTAATAGCCATTTGAGATCGAGATAGATGCCTCTGACTATTCTATTGGGGAAGTCCTTACTCAACAGGGGCATCCATTGGCATATCACTGTGAGACACTTTCAGACACAATTCGGAAGTATTCCACTTATGACAAAGAGGTGTATTCCATTGTGTAGGTCTGTCAACAATGGAAGCATTACATTTTGGGGAAGGAAATGGTCATCCACATAGACCACCAACCCCTGCAGTTCATACAGACGCAAAGGAAGTTGCAGAATGATCGCCATCAGAAGTGGTCTACATTCTTGCAACAGTTCCATTTGAATATCAAGTATAATAATGGCAGCACCAAAAATGTTGTAGACTATCTCATCCAACAACTTACTCTATTCTGAGTAAAGGATCTTCTATATGGATTCTACTTGTCGAGATGTTTTTGTTGATATATGGCATGCCAATTAATTCTTCACGTTTTGAGAGATATTCGTGTTTAAAGTTAGTAACCCCAGTTAGTGGGCTAAAACCCCATGGGGTTGAGGCATGGCACTCATAATTGGTTGTGCACATTGAATATTCAATAATTAATAAAAAAATAAAAATAAAAAATTGCTCCTAAATCCCCTCAAATGTTCACTTGTTCAGGACCCTCTCAACTCAAGACATTCATATAAATAATCACCCTCATATCCTCCTCTAGTAGGGATTTTGTGGCATCAAACAGGTCATCATGGAATTTTCGCTATAACTTTTTTTTTCCTGTGAAGCTTCAGAAGCTAAAATTAAAACCCACCAAAATCTTGATGAACCCTGTGACCAAATTTCATATTTTGGTGCACTATATTTTAGGAGATATGATCTGAGGAAGTTAGGGTTGTGCAGGCTCCCGAGTTCCATGTCAAACAAGTGACGTTGAGAAAATCATCATAAATTTCTCTCTGAGCATTGGATTCAAATTCCATAAATAGTCACAGAAATAGGACGGATTGTAGTTTGTTGAGTAATGTTTTCAAGGTCGAAGGTTGAAATAGTGACACGTGGCACTTCGTACAAGTTCACTCTACTGAACTAGTCTATAATGAGGTCATCTAAGCATAACTCTTTCTTGAAGAATCCAACCTTGATCAGACCTATGGGGTTGGAAATAGGACTGAGAAGGCTACCAGAGGACTAACATTCAGACCCTGGAGATCCGAAATTACATAGATACAACAAATTCAATATCGAGTTCCTAGAAGGCAATAAAAAGCATGCATTCAAGGATCACTGCAGTAAGGACCACACATCAACAGTCAAGCGTAAGTCTCCTACAACGAGGTATGTATGATTGGTGTTTACGTTTGAAATATGAGTATCATCTCTGACATATTTTTTTGCAGGACAACGTAAGTATATATAGGGTCTTGGTTATATCTCTATGTCTCTATAGGTCACAGTTAGTTTTGATACCACAATTCGAATGTCCTATTCTTGATACTACACATTTGATGCTACATATTCTTGATGTTACACCAAATCTGCTAAATCTATATGATGTTGTAAGTTCATGTTACTTGTCTTGTCATAGTTGTTAGAATAGTCTCTATTGTTATACTTAGAACTTGGTCCATTACAAGTCTAGGGTTTGTCATCAGTTTTCATTATATATATCTTTAGGTCAGTTTTGGATATAGTCTTGCATAGAGTCCAGGCCTATATCAAGAGTGGGAGTCTTTCTCTACTGCTGCAACAAGTCAACAAAAAAAGTGACAAGCAGACTTCAGGTACACATTGTAATTTCAATTTGTATTTATTCATTATTATGCACTTACATGTGTATTGCAGGCAGAGGCAAGTTGAAGGTTATTTTGTTTTGTTTTGGGATTGATTTCGCCAAGAAAATTTTGCATGCAAGTAGAAGAATATTCAAGTACAACTTCAAGCAAGAAATCAAGAGCAAAAAGTATCAAATCCAAGGAAGCATTGTAGCGGGACATCCTTTGAATACATGATATCTATCCGTATATTGTGAAGAAGTTGTCAAGGCCAAGAGTGTTGGCATTATGACACAGGTTTGGCTCTATGACATAAGTGTTGTCCTTGATGGCAACTCACTCAAATGGCAGATCACAGTTCAGGCTCTCAGAATGAAAGAAAATGAGGTATATGCAGGTTCCTCTTAACAGAGTCGCGTATATACGTGGTATTACCGATCAAAAGGCGTGTATACGTATGCATGCACTTTCATGCAAAGAAAAGCGCGTACATGTGGGAAAAATTATGTTTGGTCCATGGTATTTAGTCCGTTATATTTGAACTTATGGTTTTGGACCTTGGTATTGCATCCAAAATGTTGAACCCGAGTATTGGGTCCCTATTATTGGTTCTGAATGGTTTTGGACCATGGTTTGAGTAAGGCCTAAGACTATAAAAAGGGAAGGAGATCATTTGGCAAGGGTATCGACTTATGTATTGAATATCTTAAGAGGAGCAAGATCTGGAATATTAGTGATTGGTTGGTGAGGTATAGCTGGATCTGAATCAAGGAGGAACCTGAGCATTACAAGATGGTTAAATTCTATTGATGGGTCGAGATCTTAAGGCTTGAATAGTAGTATCATTGTGTGATTTTGATCTATTATATTTGGCACATGATTAGATCTATAAATCTGATAATCTGGGTATAACTGATGTCTGATTAAGTAAAAGGGTAAATTATATTTTATAGATCTGTACGCAGGTTCAGCACAGCAGAGGCGCGTATACACGCAGGTTCAGCAAGTGAAGACAACGTATATGCTAGTTGGCTTTGATACAACTGCGTATGTACACAGGTTTCTACATAGTGAAGTAGCGGACGTCTCTTAAAATATGTTTTAGTTGCTCCTGTTTATTGCTGCGGTGTTCTGGGTTCAGAATTGGTGTCTGGTTACTGCTACTGTTTTCTGGTTACAGCATTCTGAGAAGTTATTGTTTGATTTGGTATTTGTACCAAGGAGATTGGTTGATGCAGATATACTTGATGTTTGATTAACATTCATGGATCCAGTCTGAAAATTTATGAAATGTGGTCCCTGGAAGAAAAGAGAAGGTTGTAGCCTTTTGTAGGTCAGCACCTACGTACTAGTACCTCAGCTAGTACAAGAGCTAATGGGGTTGTAGCTCCCTTCTAGGAGAAGCTGGAGAACGAGAGAAGGTTGTAGCCTTCTACAGGTTGAAGCCTGCGTACTGGTATAAGACCAGTACAAAATCATTGTAAAAAGAAGTTTCTAATTGAAAGAAGATAGAGACATATTGCAGCAGGTGGTTTTCACCCACATTGGGTTTCCACCTTATATCTTGTGTTCTTTTGTGTGACTGTCTGCTCTATTTTTCTATTCCTGGTTACTGTTATATGGTTTTGACACAAAGATTAATGATCAACATCTGAAGAATAAATTAAATTATAAGTCTGCAAGTTATACGTGAGTTTCATTAACCAGAGTTGCGTATACACGGTGTTTTCACTAACTAAAGTAGTGTATAAAAATATTTGTATGAATTGAAAAAGAATCTGACTTAATAATACTGATTCACCCCCCCCCCCTCTCAGTATTATTTTCAACAGTTGGTATCGGAGCAGGTCCTTCTGGAGAAGCTTGATCACTTGAAGGAAGATCTATCATCATGAGCAACTACGAAAAGGAAGCATCGATCAGGCCACCAATTTTTGATGGGAGCAACTTTGTCTATTGGTAGGTAAGAATCACAGCATATCTTCAATCTCTTGGTACAGAAGTTTGGGATATTTTGGAAATAGAATACACATTTCCATCAGCAACTCCTACAGATACGGCTGGTAAGAAGCAGTATGAAACAAATGCAAAGGCTATCAATACTCTATTAGGGAGTCTATCTCAATCAGAATTCGTCAAGGTTATGCAGCTCAAAACCGCAAAAGAAATATGGGACAAGATTGTTCTGAGCTATGAAGAAGATGATCAGGTAAAATGAGCAAAACTACAAACTCTCAAAATTCAATATGAAAATCTCATAATGCACAATGATGAAATCGTGGCTAACTATTTCCTACGTATAGATGAGATTGTTAATTGTATGAAAAACTTGGGTGAAGAAATAAAAGAAGTTGTTTTGGTTGAAAAGGTTCTAAGATCTTTGTCTCCTAAGTTTGATTCAAAAGTTTCTGCCATAGAAGAAAAGCAGAATCTACAGAGCATTACCATGTCATAGCTGCACGAAATCCTAACTTCTTACGAAATGAGAAAAGGGGGACCATCAGACAGGAGAGAAGCTACATTCAAAGCCTCAGGAAAAGGAGATTACAATGAGTCAGGACATATGTTAGAAGAAGAGGAAGAATCAAACTTTGTCAAGAACCTTCAACGGGGAATTGGAAGATTCAGAGGTAAGCTGCCTTTCAAATGCTTTGCTTGTGGAAGAGTCGGTCACTATGCTGCCAAGTGTCCTCATAAAGATAAACTTGACAAAGGTAAGGAACCAGTTAGATGGAACAGAAAACAGAATGTAAGTAAGAAGAGCTATTATACACATGAAGACAGTGATGGATATTCAAATAGTGATGAAGATGAACAATGTAATGATTATAGACTTTTGATGGCTTTTGAAGATGATGATTTCTTGGATGCTATAGATGAAGAAGGTCTTTATGAATACATTTCTAAACTCAAAATTTGTTTAGAAGAGAAGAATATGATTATAGACACTCTGACATTCCAACTTGCTGAAAGGGAAAAACACAATGAAAAGTTAGAATGTGAGATTGTGGGACTTAGAAAAGATATTGAGAAAACAAAAGCTCTTAATCTTAAATTTGCTAAAGGATTTGAAACTTTAGATGAGATTATCAAAGTGCAGCGTTCTCCTCTAATCAAGACAGGTCTTGGATATACTGAAGAAGCATCTCAAGCATAGAAGCCATCCACCTCCAAAAGTTATCTTGATGCAGCAAGGAGAAGTGAACAGGTTGACAATCGACAGCAAAAGCATAATGCAGATCACCAGGTAAATCAGGGACAATTTACCTCAAGAATGAACAAAGACTACCAGGTAAATCGGGGGCAATCTACTTCAAGGATGAACAAAAGCTACAACCAACCACAGGTAAATCATTCTCAATTTGCCTCAAGAATGGATAGAAACTACAATCATTTGGACAGTAGGTTTGATAATCGCAGGAATTTCTTCAATGGCCAATGTTTCTCTTGTCATAACTTTGGTCACAAAGTGGAGCAATGTGTTGCCTACAAGACAATCATGACTAGAGAAGCTCAAAAACAAAGGAGTATGACCGGGATCATGAAAAAGACCTACAATAACTTTTCTACTCTTGAAAATGAAATAGAATGTTCTATTTGTAACAACTTGGTCATGAAGATTCTAAATGCAGGAGTAGGTTTCAGCAAACAACTCAGAAGGAGCAAGCTTCATTAAGTCCCAAAACATGGAGAAAGAAAGAACCACTACTAAAAAGATGTGGGATAGCCTTATATGTGAAAGGACAGTACAATCAATGGTGCATCGACAGTGGATGCTCGAAACATATGACAGGTGATAAAGAAAAACTTCAGTCATATAGTGCCTTAGAAAAGGAAAGGAAGGTCTCATTTGGAAAAGACACCCCTGCACTCATAAAAGGTAAAGGTTCTGTTTTTTTGAAAGAAAAGGTCAAAGCTGGAAACATTATGTATGTTGATGGCCTAAAGCATAATCTATTGAGTGTCAGTCAAATATGTGATCAAGGAAATGAGGTAATATTTCGATTAAATAGATGCATTGTTCATGAGCTTGATATAGGGGAGACAGTAATCAAAGGCATAAGAACTCCCAATAATTTGTACATACTCAAGGGAGGACAAAAACAATGCTATTTAAGCAAGAATGATGAACACTGGCTATGGCACAGGAGGTTAGGGCATCTAAGCTTCTCTCAGATAAGGAAAGCATGCAAATATCAGGCGGTTCATGATCTCCTTGACATCAGAATTCCAGACAATACAATATGCAAATCATGTCAGTTTGGTAAGAAAACCAGAACTAATTTCCCTGAGAAGGAAGGATCAGCTAGCATGCCACTTGAACTTGTCCATACCGATGTATGTGGTCCATCTAGGAAAAGGTCACCTCGAGGAGAAGAATATTTTATATTGTTCATTGACGACTTTTCCAAGATGTGTTGGATAGGACTTATGAAGCATAAAGATAAAGCTTTCAAAAAGTTCACAGCATTCAAAGCCTTGGTTGAAAATGAATCAGATCACAGAAACAAATGCCTCAGGTGTGATCGAGGAGGGGACTTTACTTCGGATGAGTTTTTTTATTTTTGTGAAGAAAATGGAATAAGAAGGGAATTCTCGACTGCAAGGACTCCTCAGTAAAATGGAGTAGTGGAAAGGATGAACAGAACGGTTTAAAAAATGGCTCGTGTTATTCTTGATGAGTCTGGAACACCCGCAACCTTCTGGGGTGAAGCCGCATTTGCTGCAGTTATTATTCTCAACAAGACAAACGTCTGGGTAAACAACACTCGGACTCCTCATGAACTTTGGTATGGTAAGACTCCCATGGTAAAATACTTCAAAATTTTTGGAAGCAAATGCTACATCAAAAAGACTGATGAAAAACTTGGCAAGTTTGAACTTAGATCAGATGAAGGCATTCTCCTTGGTTACTCTCCCCACAGCAAAGCATATAAGTGTCACAATAAAAGACTTGGAAAAATTGTTGAAAGTATTGATGTAGTGGTTGATGAAGAAGGAAATACTCCTAGGCAAGTAATCTGAAGATTTCGAAGATGATGAGGATTATCCTTCAACATCAAATCAAATTGATTATGCAGAAGAAACCCATGAGGCACCAAAAGAACAGATAAGGATAGAAGAAAAGACTCCATCCAGGTACGTTCAGAAGAATCATCCAAAACTCAAATTTTGGGGTAGAAAGAGGCAGGTGTACAAACAAGAAGAACCATTTCAGAATCTTCAAGCTATCTAGCATTGATTTCCTCCACTGAACCACAAAATGTAAGAGAGGCATGCAAAGATGAATGCTAGGTCAAGGCCATAGAGGAAGAACTTGAGCAGATTGAAAAGAAAAACACTTGGGAGTTGGTTCCTAGACCAAAAGATAAGAATGTCATAGGAACAAAATGGATATTCAAAAACAAGCTGAATGAAAATGGAGATGTTATTAGAAACAAGGCTAGACTTGTTTGTAAAGGGCATGCTCAACAAGAAGGCATAGACTTTGAAGAAACTTTTGCACCAATTGCTAGACTTGAGGCCATAATAATGTTCCTTGCTCTTTCTAGCTTTCAGAGGTTCAAAGTATTTCAAATGGACATGAAATCTGCCTTTCTGAATGGATACTTGGATGAAGAAGTGTATATTGAGCAACCAGAAGGGTTTATCCTTGGAAATGATCCAAAACTTGTATGTAGACTCAAAAAGGCTCTTTATGGCCTTAAACAAGCTCCAAGGGCTTGGTATTATCATTTGGATAAGTATCTCCATCAACAAGGTTTTACAAAAGGATCAACATATAGCAATCTATATATAAAAATTGGCAATGATAAGTTGCTAATACTTGTTGTGTATGTTGATGATATCATCTTTGGTAGCAATGAAGAAGACATGAGTCAAAACTTTGCCTTGGTGATGCAAAAAGAATTTGAAATGTCCCTGCTTGGTAAGCTCACATATTTACTTGGTTTACAAGTCCAACAAAACAAAGACGGTATTTTTCTATCACAAACCAAGTATCTCAAGCAGATCTTGAAGAAATATGGGATGGAGGATTTGAAACCAGTATGTATAAGAAATAAAGCAAGGAAACATCCTAGCTTTTGCCAAATGGAACTCATGAGAGAATTGGCAAGGATAAGCCTCTCGTCATCTATATATTGGAGGCTTGAGCATTATGAAAGGCGTCGAAGGATTGTCAACTAGTTGTCGAATATTTGTATGAGATATAGTTACTTTATCACCAAGAGGTTAAGAAGAGAGAGAGAGAGAGAAAGGAGATGGAGGATTAAGGGAAGCTTGATTCACCATATGGTTGTAATCATTCTTTCTTATCTAATAATATAGACCTGTAGTTGTGTTTTCTACTCAATGATGCCAATGTCGTGATTATTTACCTATTGATTTAGTACCATTATTTTATGAGTAGCTTAGATGCATATCGTTTTCATATCTTTATGTATTGATGCTTTGATTGTCAGATTTTATATGTTGTAGTGTTACTCTCCATTTGTTTATGTGCATGTGTTGATCAAGGAGCTAGCAAAGGGGTCTCCCGATCTGTTACACTGGGTTCTCCAGCAAAACTACATCAAGATCTAAGGTAATCTCTTCCTTCCTGCTTTGAATATCATGCATTGCTACATATATGTATATGCTTCTTTGTGCTAGTTGCAGTTAATCTAAATGGTCTGTCTTAGATCCCAAGAAGATCCTTGAGGGTATTCCAGCCACAACCACTTGTGCATTAATCCTTATAGCAGAATTGGGATTGACATATCGCAATTGGAGATCGAAGGCATTGAACAATCTGAAGTCGAAGTCTTTCAGTGGTGTCACATAACAAAAACTCCGATATGGTATCTCCGATATGCAGGAGCGAAGTATGATGTGGCATGTGGGACCAATCTTGCGCCATGTTATAATATTTTTTAATATGGATCAGACTTTGGAATATCGGGGATTTCAAATGAATTCCTCCGATATCAAAGCTTCGATATATGGGAGTGGAGGAGTATTACATAGTATATGGGTCTTCCATCCAATAAACTACAACCACTTTTAAAATTATTTTTCCGCTTTACAAATTAAAGCAAAAGCCACTCATAACATAAAAGGTTTCAGCCACTAATAATAATAAAATTGTTATATCCACTTTTAAGTGACAAAAGCCAAAGCCACTTTATAATGAAAATCTTGGTCTCGGGGGCTAAAGATAATGAACATTTATACAATTGATTAGGCTAGGGTAGTGAAAATGTTCGATCATCGGCTAGGCAGCATTTTCAAACCAAATGTCCAAATGAGATCAAACGAGTTATGATAGGAAGATAAGAACAAAAAAAACTCATTTAGACAATCCAAACTCTCAAAATCAAATAGTAATATGACCAACCATTCAATCAAATGGTCCCCATAATGAGAATTAAGTGAATAATGGGGGGGTTGTGTTTTTACCACAACAGAAGCTTAAACAAGGGGGGAGATTTGTCTTAGTGTCCTCGATCAACCTTGCACTATGTAGATCAGAAACATATAAACGTGGTAATATCTGGTATCGGCTTAAACTACTCACTTAATAGGTCAATATCATTGCCTCATATATTAGTATTCCTCTGATTTCTTGTTCATGTAGGTCATTACATCAAAATATTATGTTATAATAAATACATGTCACGAAAGGATACCTTATTCATCCTCCCTCTCACAGAGGTAGCAACCGCACACCTAAGTTTTTCTCATATAGAAGCACTATCTCAACACAAGGAGATATCTAGGTCCCAACAATAGAAGGGATTCTCTACCAATCGGATCCCACTCTTGTTGTTGTAATGTATCATTTTCATATCAAAACCTGCTCAAACATCTTTTCAGAGAGCTTCATCAACCAAACTGCCTTGCAACTAACTATGCTAGCAACAATGTACTCAACCTCGGTCTTGCTTACAGCTACAAACTTCTATTTCCTGCTCATCAAAAGATTCATGGAAAATCCCAAGCTAAATCAGCACCCAGATCTGCTCTTTCTGTCAATAATTCTTTCCAGCCTAATCATCATTAGTGTATCTGTGAAGTCATACATCCTTGGAAGTATATCTTGGACCAATATTGATCATCCCATGCAAATATCTCAAAAATGTGCTTGGTAGAAAACCAATGTGTATGAAGTGGCTCAATCATGAATTAACTCAAGTAAAACGTATATCTAGATGGGTGTTACAATGAACATCAATGCCTCAACCAACTATCATTTACCAATTCAGCAATATCTCTGCATAACTTCTTGAAATTCAATTCCATCGGGGTGTCCAAGGATTTGTAATCCATCATTCCAAATAACTTCACGACGTCTTTTCCTTTTCCAAACTTCTAATCCCATAATGTAGTGCATCGCGCCAAGGTCTTCCATCTCAATCTCAGAAGCCAACTCCCTCTTACTTTGATCATCAAAGGCTCATTACCTACCAAGAATAGATCGTCAACATATAAAACCAAAATCAAAGGCATATCTTGGACCACTTTTGAAGTAGAGGTTTAAATCGGCACATCTTTCAAGCTTCACCAGGTAATTGTCAATGTGGATATGCCAAGCTCGATAAGCTTTCTTCAAAGCATACAATGCTTTTTATAAACATAATACTGACCAAACGAATATGCTCATCCTCAAACAAATTAACATTGTGAAATCAAATCAACAGTGACTATTTATCAAGTATTAAATGCCAAACCAAGACTAATATCAAAGCTATAAAAATTCTTTCCAATATCACAAACTCTTTGAGTGTCGGGAAGAGTTCACACCCAAATACCAAATTACAACCTTATCTATTTGTTTTTTTAGCAATTGTCATCGGCAATATATGTCATCCACATAATCATGATATGAATTATATACATCAAGGATAAGTAGTATAATGAAAATAACTGCATATTGAATCACAATTGTTTACACTTCAATCAATGTGCCAAATTCCAATGATGCCGATACATAATCAATTGTGTTTGCATCTCATTATTATTCCACATCAAGGCAAAACACCATTATCAAGAATAAAATTTGATCAAAACCTTAACTTATTATCAAAGCCAAAACATATTTATGAATTTTCAAGCAGCATGTTACAATTCTAATACTACTCATCTATATTAAGTCAAGTCAATAAGCCAAATCTTTTCAAACCCTTGCAGATGTTACCAAATATTGCCATATACTAGTTCCAATGATTACATACTGATGTGCATATTATAGTCCCCTATAAACACAAGTTTAGCTAATAAAATCACATTTTCTATAATAAGTCAAACATTATTTATTTCTCATTGTTCCTCAAACTTCCCTGCTCCTAGAACTCTATATCGTCTACTCCATGTCTATAGGTCAATCATACTCCTGGTGTGCTCCTGGTCTTGTACATAAGATTTTAGTTTTTTGTGTCCTACAGGCTCAATTTCACCCATATGCATTCTTTTGTGTGGTTGGGAGGCTTATAACTACACCCTTAAGCCTCTCTCCCAACAATTGGGATTTGGACTAGGAGGAACCTTCTCTGCTCAAGATCAAAACTTGTCAAGAGTTCTTCAACAACATCAGATGGTTATTCATCTCTATAATCCTTCCTTCAATAGTCAAGTGTCAACTATTCATTTTCTACAAATAATAATAGGTGTTGGGATCTTATGGAGAGTTTCACCTTCTGAATAGGAAGCCACTTTAGTCATCATCATTTAGGACATCAACTTGGCTATCATAATGTTGTCATGCATCAACAGAGTTATTAGATCAAGAAATCAAACTATGTTAGGTTCTAAAAATGTATATTCATCACAATCATAAAAAATCATCATTAATTGATCCAGTGTTACATATGAACATGTGATCAAATATTCATCAAATATTTTTGTCATATAATTAGGGCAGCTGACAAGTGTATCATCATACTTCAAGGATCATAATGACAACATCACTTCTTTAACATATTACTCAATCATCAAGTCAAGGCATCCAATTTTGTCACATTGTCAAATTCACTAAGATTATCAGAAACTAAACAAGATCAACAATAAGATCTTGAGTATCCATCTTATTGTTATACTTTCATCATCAAGGTTACCATGCTTATCACAAGTAGTATCAAGTCACAATATATCAAAAATAATGCATCTAGGAAATTCATCATGTCTAAAGTGTAAAATACTTGCCAAATATCAAGAGCACCAATATATCACATGTGTTAGAAATCAAACTTACTTTCATATGTATGCATGAGTCATTTATGAAGGTGATATTCCATCATACCTTAGGGCTTAGCTTGCCTTCCAATCTTGCAACTTAATCACAACACTGAAACAATATACTATACATACTTGAAGTATTCAGATACCTATGCAACTTGTAGTTCCTATTTTTCATTGGCAGTTGTAGCACTTGCATATTGTAATTTCTGGATGCTACTTTGAAAACTTCCAAAAAAAATCCCCGAGTACTTCTTTCCTTTTCTAGCACCAATTGTTTTCTTCTCGCACTAGCTCTCTTTTCTTGCTACACCTTAGATGATCCTCAAGAAGGATTTGCTTATCACATCTCATCCAGAGGTTAGGAGTATTCACATATTCAAATATTCATGCAATAAGTATGAGCAATAATCAACAAAAATAAGTCAAAACAAGAATAGTATCACAAAGAAATAAGATAAATATGAAAGGTACTTATCTTTCAACAAGAGATTATCAGCTCCCTCTTGAACCGGCCTTCAAGAGTAATTATTATCCATTATCCATATACAATGTTTCCTTCAATATATCCAATTGTCTTTATCAACAACCAGGCCTAATTGAGATTATCTCATCTAGGGTTATACTGAATCTATCACATGTGCTAGAACAAAAACTTTAAGTCTTTATAATACTCTATGGTTTCTTCCAAACCCTGACCTCAAGATAACCATCAAACCCTAATAACTAGATTTCCTAAGGTTTCCTTCAAACCCTAGCATTCTTTTAGGTATCCTCCATCTTCTCTTTCTCTCATCAATGGTGTCTTAATAGGGTTAATCTAAATGACTTTTCTCCAACCTAGCTCTGATACCATGTTAATTTTTCTTAGGGATATATTGTTTTTGCTTTAGATAATTACATTTCATTATTTACACATTGAATTCACCCCACAACCTCATAAAAATATTCAACAACATATGCAATGATATAGAAATAACAATATCATCATCAATGTAGCAAAACATAAAGGAAAAATAGAAGAAAATAATTCACACATAGAGACACCAAGATTGGTCAGAGACTAGGGAAAAATCCCACAAGGGGGGAAACCCTTTCAAATTCTTCTTCTTATTAGATTATCATTTAATGTTTCAACAAATAAAGATTACAATGATCCATATCTTAAACCACAAAACTATAGAGCAAAATCAACTAAATAACATCCAAGAGATGAACCCAACAATGCTAATAATAAAAATCCTGATTCAGAAGCCTGCAATCAACTATCATCAACTATCGAAAACTGCAGTCAACTATTAAAATCAAACCCTAGGTTCCAAGTACACGGAGAGAGAGAAGTGCATGTGGCCAAAACCCTCAAACCGCACTCATAGGCTTGAGTACCTATGATTGCAACCAAAAATATTCAGTGATTACCCTGCAGTTGTAAATAAAAACCCTAGATCATGCATGCGAGCTTCATACAATGCAATTTCAAACCTATATGAACCAATATTTCTGAACCACTTCAAATCTGTGCGAGCCAAACCAAAGAAAGAATAATTATTTATGATCTCCAAATGAGGGTCACTTGACTTGTATTTATAGCAAGGGTGTCCAATTTCCTTTTGGGTCGACGTGTCCTTTTTATACACATGGGGATTTCCATATTAAAATATATTTTTCCTTAACAAAATTAAATTCTTCCAAGGGCTAGTAAGGGTCTTCCTTGAATAGGAATATTATCCAAAGGAGAGGATTTGTCCCTGAGCTTCCAAAATTAGAACATTAATGAAGAAAGATGCATTTTTTTGGACTCCAGAAGCAACAAAGGCCTTTGAACATCTTAAACAAGCAATGTGTCGAGCTGCAGTCTTAGCGACACCAGAGTTCACAAAAACCTTTATTGTTGAATGTGATGCCTCAGGAAATGACAATGGTGTTGTTTTAATGCAAGAAGGAAGACATGCTTCTTTTGAAAGTCATCTAATAGAGGGAAAGTATTTACACAAACCTATTTATGAGAAGGAAATATTGGCAATATTGCATGCCTTGAAGCAATGGCACCCTTACCTAATGGGAAGACACTTCAAGGTAAAAAAAAATGATAATATTAAATACTTCTTGGAACAAAGATTCTATTAAGAATAGCACCAAAAATGGGTCACAAAAATGTTGGGTTATGACTTTGAAATCATCTACAAAAAAGGGAAGCAAAATGTTGTTGAAGATGCGCTCTCAAAAAGGGACGAGGATGTGGAATAGTGTCTCTGTGTCATTTCTATTGATACACTTGATTGGGTAAATGAAGCAAGGGATGAATGGAAGAATGACAAAGAGATGTGGACAATCATTCAGAAGTTGCAGCAAGATCCTAGTGCATTTGATACATTTATCTGGAAAAATTATTCATTATGGTACGAAGATCACCTATATCTATGTAAGAACTCCCAACTCAAACAAAAGGTTTTTTGGCACTACGCACCTCTCTTATGGGAGGGAACTCAGGATTTTTAAAAACTTACCATGGGGTCAAGAAGGAATTTTTTTTGGATGGCCTTAAATCTGAATTCAAAAGTTTATGACAAAATGTTTGGTTTGTTGACAAAATAAAGTTGAGACAATTAAGACACCGAGTCTTTTACAACTATTAGCCATTCCAAGGCAACGTTGGGAGGAGGTCTCAATGAATTTTATCACAGGTTTACCCAAGTCCAGAGGAAAGAATGTCATCAGGTTGTTGATAGATTTACAAAGTGTGAACACTTGTGAGCACTATCTCATCCTTTCAAAGCCAGTACAATCGTTGCTGCATTTGTGGATATAGTTCAAAAGCTACGTGGAAACCCAAAGATTATTGTAAGTGACAGAGATCCCATTTTCACTGGAATTTTTTGAAGAGAATTATTATCTTGTCTTGGTACTCAATTAGTTCATAGCTCATCTTATCATCCCCAATTTGTTGGGATAGTGAACAAATGTTCGGGAGGATATCTTCGTTGCTTTGTATCTTATAAAAAAACACAATGGGATAGGTGGTTGTTGAAATATGTAACTAGGTTCAGTCTTCATAATGACATGTGTAATCATGATTTTATGTAATTGATGTAAAGAAGAAAAATAAAATTATTTATGTTATGCTTGAGTCATGGGTTTCATGCTCAAGGAATTTTATTTTATAGATAAATCTCCCATTGTGAGCTATTAGGTTTAGTCATCAAGTCTATTGAGTCAGTGTCATGGATTGAAGACCCATTTGGGCATCTTACATATTGTAAAAGGAGAATTTATTTGTGTCACAAACCCTCCAAGACCTTGTCACAAGTACTATTTCAAGTCGGCCCTCAAAAGAAGATGGAGATCATTCTAGAAGAGCATGTCGGCCTACACACTTGCACAAGTTGGCTTATTTCATGGGCAAACTACTGTATATATAGAGGACTCGACCTCACTTGAAGGGAACTCGATCAAGCATCTAAAATAGGAGAAAAAGTGCGAGAAACACAAGAGAAGAAGCCTCCCATCAAGCGAAGAAAAGGAGGAGAAGAAGTCGAAGTAATTCTGATCTGTTTTGGGCAAATACCTTTCACACGTGTGAGGAAGACTAGTGTTCTCTGTTGCAGAAGAAGCTGAAGTTATCACTGCCATCTTAGGAGGTCGAATTAAGGAGGAAAGCAAGTCAAGAATACAAGCTGAATTGCAGAAGAAGGAGACTCCATCCAAGCGAAGGGAATCAAAGGACAAAATTAGTGTTGGTCCCTCACACATGTTGCAACTAGGGTTTCTGAAGAAGCCAAGAGTTGCAAGTTTGAACCAATAGGTTGAAATCTAAAGAGAAGTTGAGATCCTTGGTGGAACAATCAGTTTGACTAGAATTGACTCAAGGAAGAAGAATTGCTTCAAGGAAGCTTTGTGACTTGGTCTTGGAGAGGTTAGTAGGTCAAGGGTCTTCGTCTTGGAACTCATCAATTGAAGATTCTATAAGAAGAATAATTCATTTAGGTTTTCCTCTCAAGCTTGGAGAGGTTTTGGCCCTGGCTGATTGCCTACATCTTATGTCCTTTGTCTTATTGTTCCTTATTGTTTTGTAGTTTTTTATGAAGAAAACATAATAACAATCAAGTACAAGAAGAACCTAATTAAGAAAAGTAAAAATTCCTCACAAGTGGTTATCATTATAAGAGAAATCATCTAATATCTCTGCCCTATATTTCTAAACATGGTATCAGAGCTACGATGATAAATCAATGAAGGGCGTCTCAAAAAGGAACCTCAATCACTCATGGACCAAAGTTCTAGAAATGCATCAAAGCATCTAGAATATCATCTCATTCTCAAGACATTTTGAAGACCCTAGATCGATCAAAGAAGAATTCTACACTAAAAGCATTCTTGGGATCCTTGCTCAAGTCATAATCAAGGAAAGAGACCACAAGGACCCTACCTCTACTCACTTTGAAGAGAGCTACGAATCAAAGTAATTTGAAGTCTACACATCCAAGAGAAGTAAGATCAAGGACGTTGTCATCAAAGGATCCAAAGTGATCTCCCTCTCTTTGGAGTCAAGGATCACTCTTGAATAAAAGCATCTTCATCAAGAAGAAGTTTTCAATTTTTCTATATCATTATCAAATTCAAGAAGGCAGCAGGTTGAAGGAGAATATTCTCAAGTAAGTATATTTATGTCTACATCTAAGTCTGTCAAAATGTATTTTTGCAAGGAAAACAACAAGTTAGTTGGGGCTTCAAATTTTATTGCATGGAAGAAAAGGAAAAATATAAACCTCATAGAAAATGAGGTCATGGAACATCTTAAGGGCTCAATCAATAAACCTACAAAGGAAGATGCTCAAACACTTGCATGGTATATGAAAGGGGAAGTAAGGGCTCATATGATTCTCATAGAATACATCAAGGATCCCCTCATTCCATATATATCTAAACTTGAAACTTCAAAAGAAATATATGACAAATTGGTAGAGTTGTTTTCTGTAAGCACTACAGGAGAAGTTATCTCATTAAGGCAAGAACTCTACAAGCTAAGGATGTCAAAAGAAGAAGGAATGGCCTCATACTTTATGAGGATATCTTCAATAAGGGATCAACTCCAAGGTATGGGGGAGATAATTTCTAACAAGGAGATGACTACCATAGTACTAAATTCACTTCTATAGGAATGGGATAATTTTACATCAAGCATTTATGGGAAGAAGGAAGCTACTCCATTCAAAGATCTATGGTAAAAATGCAATTTTAATAAACTAGGTTGAAGGAAAAACCTGATGTAGGATCAAATGAACAAACTCAAGCATATGCTGCTATGGCAAAGAGGAAAGGGAAGTTTGGAAAATTTGGTCCTCAAAAAAGGAATAAGAATATGGAAAAGGTTCAATGTTATAGATTTCAAGAATATGGGCACTACAAGAGATATTGTCCTAAGCTCAAGAAGGACAACAAAAAAAGAGGAAGGAAGAGACCCATATCATTGAAGAAGTGGAAGAAGTTGAAAAGAAGAAATCCAAGAAAGAGGAAGTAAAAGATTGCTACTATGATTGAGATAGTCTTCCTCACCTAGTTCTTTCCAAGTTTCTGTTCTCAAGTTTTATGTCGTAAAATATAGTTATCATGGTAGGAATCATTAAGATTGTGATAAGATAAATTATGGAATCATTAAGAGCATGATAAGATGCATTATTGCATCATAGAAGCATATAATTGAAATCAAAGAGCTCATGACATCATATTAGAAAAGAATATGACAGCTATCTATAGAAGGATGTAGCTCTTGGTAACCTCATTAAAAGCATAAGTAATACTTAAAGGGAAGAACAAATTCATCTAGGATAAAGCCCATCATGCATCATTCAAGAAAGAAATTATAAAGAAGAGGATGATCATGATCCTCTGCTGGAATCTTAATTAGAATATTCGTTGATTGGAAGAAGCAAGTGTTTCATCAAGAATTCCAAACTTATAGGGAATGCATGGAATGATGGTGTGATGAAAAAGTGAAGCAGGTCAAGGTGATTTAAGGAAGCTATTGAAGGAAGTCTAGATGAACTAAAGGAAGTCTAGATTTAATGGATGCTCTACCTCAAGAGCATGATCAAAATAAAGGATCTCCTCCTTGGAAGGATGCAAGAAGGCATGTTTCACACATTGACTATATCAAATCAACATAGTATTTCCTCATATGAAATATGAGGTGGTTGATGAAATTGGAGGAACTATGATTGGAAGTTCCCGGAAGGAAATGTGTGAAGAGAGAAAGGAAGAGATCATGAAAAATGCAACTATGGAAAAGACAACCAACATCCAAGGACTAAAATATTTGACTATGATATCTCCATGGGAAAGATACGAAGTCTGAAAGAGAAAGAAACCCTTGACAATATATATCTTTTTGGAGATGTGTTAATATGTATGCAAGATGTTGATGAAAACAAGGAGATGCCATGATGAAAGACCATACAAAGGTAATCTCGATTTAATGTTCATTTTCTATTTTTGAACAATATTTGGATGGGCTAATGCAGTGCTACCAAGGGAAGAGTTGTGGATGTCTTCTACAACTGATGCTCATGTAACAGGATGAAAATTCCTTAAGGAAACATTACATGAAGAAGGCAGCAAGGCATGAAGGAAGGCCAAATATGGACAAATGGATCACTTTCCGATGAAAAGAAGGATGACACGACTGACATGATGCATTAATGAAAGTGATAGATGGTTTGTGCACTACAAAGAAGTCCCAAAAGATGTAGGCTCCATAAAAATAAAAATAAAAATAAAAATAAATAAATAAATAAATAAATAAAAATTAAATAAAAAATAATAATAATAATAATAAAATTTAAAAAAAAAATTAAAAATTAAAAATTAAAAATTAAAAAAATAATAATAATAATAATAATAATAATAATAAAAATAAAAATAAATAAATAATAAATTAAAAATAAAATAAAATAAAATAAAAATAAAAATAAAAAAATTCCATGACATCAAAACAAGGAGTCCTACAAGCAGTTGTTTGTCCCTTGATCTCCACCTAAAGAGCCGCTCAAAGCAAGTCCCTCGTCAAGAGGGAGCTTGGTCAAGTCCTTGATTAATACGGAGCTTATGTACATTCCTCTTATAGGAATGGGTACATTCAATCATTGAATGGGTACATCATCCCTGATTGGCAGGGAGAGATAGACACATCATTCTTGTCTTCACTTGGGGAGAAAGAATGAAGGATTGGGTAGTATCTGGCATCCAATACTCTTTGAGGATGTGGTAGAGAATCCAAGATAAGGGTATTCGTAGAGGACTTGTTATCACATTTTTTAGTCTATAATTTTTTAAAGCGCTGACAACAAGAGTGTCAGCGTTATCATGTGTTTGAAAATAAAAAAAGGTAAATGCGTTGACAAAGGGAGTAGCAGCGCATTTCTATAAAAATGGTCAATTAAAAATTAGTTTTTTCCTGTACAGCATAGTAACTTTTGGCACAGTTTCCAAACAAATGAGAACGAATTTTTCAAAACCGAAAGAGAATTTTGTCTAAAACAAATCCATTAAAAAAAACCTCTCTCAGTTTTCTAAAATCAATCACGTTTTTTTTTTTTTGAAGGGATCATTAGACCCTATTTTTCAAGATTTCGTGAGGAAAAATCTCATGGACAGTTGTTGACTTGGATGCCACCTCATCACATTCGACTTATTGACCCTTATCTTCAGCCATGACTCTAGCAATAACATGATCTTTAGATGCATATAGGCTTGGAAAGTTTCATATGAATGTACCAAAGAGATTTATACTGCTATTGTTGGATTACTGTAATTAATTTTGAGCTACTAACATGTTTCAGTTATTGTATTATCTATATAAGCAAAGACTGTAGAAGAAGAAATGGTTGGAGTTTATTTGAAATATAGTTTCCCTTGTGTATTATTGAGCAGATCTTAATGAAAAACAGTCTTCATGAGCAGTTTACAGAAATTCTTATGTTATGATTCCCTGTTTATCTTTTCTTCGTTTTATATTTCCTCATGTTTGAAATACTGAGTGTTTGAAATTGGGATTCATATGTTTATGCTCCTTTTTCTTTATTCTCAAGCATTTAATAAATGTTGTTCACTTAACCATTGCACTAATTTCCTTCATTTTCTTCCAAATTCCTTAAAGTGTCAAAGGAATTATCACTACCCTGCTTTTGTGTTTTTCTCATTGAAACTGTAATTATATAAAGCTTGATTGGGTCAAACTCCATGCCCAATGGTAGTATTTTCACACAGTCCAACCAAATTCAATCATTCTTCGATAAATCTGGCCATAGGACTCAATTGAAAATCTTCTACTACAGTGACCTTGAGTAGTTGAGTTTAGGGAGAGATCCCTCTCCAGGTTGAAGGGCCATCTTTCAACCTCAAAGAGGTTCAAGGTTACCTTAGAGTTTTTCCCGCAGCCAGGGTTTTCTCTAAGAGATAAAATTTTGGCGTCATTGCTGGGGACGCGAAATTTCGTGTCAAATCATCCTTGGGAGAACGAAAAAGATCGGATTTTCAATCTGATGGTGAACAAAGGACAGACACAAAAAGGTTGTGCATCATTCGCCTAGTGACTCCATTCTCTACTGAATCTAGAGCTCAAAACTTTCATGGCGACACCACTAGCCGAAGACTCAGTTATCTAAAGAAATATTTGGTGGCTCCACTGTCTCGATATGGATCCATAATTTGCAAGGTATGATCCTATGCATCGTGCTCATATTCCTGGCTTTCCAAATCGTATTCCTTGCATAGATTGGAAAACATATCTGCCAAGATTTAAAGATGAATTAGTAAATGATGTTGCTCTACATTTGATTAAATTTCATATACATACACATAAGCTTGTGGTTGAATTGCATGAAGATTGTCTCATGAAGATGTTTATGGTAACCTCAGAAGAAAAAGCAAGATCTGTTGGCATTATGACTCTGGTTTGGTGCTATGGCACAAGTGTTGTCCTTGATGGCAACTCACTCAAGAGGCAAATCACTGTTCAGACTCTCAAAATAATAGAAAATGAGATACCCGAAGGTGCGCCTACCAAAAGTTGCGGACCCGCAGGTGTCCCGAACAAAAAGTGCGGACATACCCGCAGGTCCTCCGAACAAAAGGTGCGGACGTCAAAGTCACTCACTTTCATGCAGAGAAGCGAGCGCACGTGGGAATTTTTATGATTGATCCATGGTATTTAATCTGACGTATTTGATCCTATGGTTTTGGTCCGTGGTATAGCATCTAAAATATTGAACCCCGGTTTTTGGTCCCTTGTATTGGCTTTCTATGGTTTTGATCCATGGTTTGTGTAAGGGCTTGCCTATAAAAAGGAAAGGAGATCATTTGGCTAGACACTCATGTGTTGAATATCTTAAGAGGAACAAGATCTGAAATACTTGTAATCGGTTGATTAGATAAAATTAAACCTGAGCATGAGAAGGCTGATCAATTGAGGGGTCGTGATCTCTTTGGCGCATGATCAAATCTGTGGATCTGACAGTCTGGGGTACAATTGAGGACTGATAAAGTGTTTATATCTGGAGGTCCACAGTCCAGTAGATGGCGCAGGTGCGGAGGTCCGCAGTCCAGTAGACGGCGCAGGTGCGAAGGTCCGCAGTTCAGTAAACGGCGCAGTTGCGGAGGTGCGCAGTCCAGTAGACAACGCAGTTGTGGAGGTGCGCAGTCCAGTAGATGGCGTAGGTGCGGAGGTCCGCAGTCCAGTAGAGGGCGCAGGTGCGGAGGTGCGCAGTCCAGTACACAGAGCAGGTGCGGAGGTGCACAGTCCAATACACAGAGCAGGTGCGGAGCTGCGTAGGGTAGACACAGCAGAAGTGCGGATATTCGTAGGTTTCTATTGGTGAAGTTGCGGACTTTTCTTGAAATATTTGTTGGCTGCCTTTTGTCTATTGTTGCAGTATTCTGGGTTTAGATTACTAGTACTGCTTTTCTGGTTACTGCATTCTGAGAAGCTATTGGTTGATTCATTAGTTGATTGTAAAAGGCGATTGGTTGATTCACATGTACTTGATGATTATTTGACGTTCATGGATCTAGTCTGAAAATTTATGAAACATGGTCCCTGGAAGAAAATAAGTAGGTCAGCACCTACGTACTAGTAGCTGAGCTAGTACAAGAGCTAAGGGGGTTGTAGCTCCCTTCCAAGAGAGTCTGGAAAATGAGAGAGGGTTGTAGCTCTCTGCAGGTTGTAGCCTGCGTACTGGTAAAGGACTGCACCAGTACAGAATCATTGTAAAAAGAAGTTTCTAATTGAAAGAAGATAGAGACATATTGCAGTAGGTGGTTTTCACACACATTGGGTTTCCACCTTATATCTGGTGTTCTATGGTGTGACTATCTGTTTTTTCTTGTTCTTGTTCATTATTATATGGTACTGACATACAAATTAATGGTCAACATCTGAAGAATAAATTGAATTATAAATCTGGAAGGTATAGTGAAAAGAATTTAATAATACTGATTCACCCCCCCTCTCAGTATTATTTCCAACAATTGGTATCAGAGCAGGTCCTTCTGAAGAAGCTTGATCGCTTGAAGGAAGATCCATCATCATGAGCAACTACGAGAGAGAAGCATCGATCAGGCCACCAATTTTTGATGGGACCAACTTCGTCTATTGGAAGGTAAGAGTCACAACATATCTTCAATCTCTTGGTACAGAAGTCTGGGATATCATAGATACAGGGTACACTTTTCCATCCACAACTCCTACAGATTCGGCTGGTAAGAAGCAATATGAAACAAATGCAAAGGCTGTCAATACTCTATTGGGATGTCTATCTCAATCAGAATTTGTCAAAGTTATGCAGTATAAATCCGCAAAAGAAATATGGGACAAGATTGTTCTGAGCTATGAAGGATATGAACAGGTAAAACAGGCAAAAATTCAAACCCTCAGAATTCAGTATGAAAATCTCAGAATGCACAATGATGAAAGTGTGGCTAACGATTTCCTTCGTGTAGATGAGATTGTTAATTGTATGAAAAACTTGGGTGAAGAAATAAAAGAGGTTGTTGTGGTTGAAAAGGTTCTAAGATCTTTGTCCCCTAGGTTTGAATCTAAAGTTTCTGCAATAGAAGAAAAAGAGAATCTACGAAACCTTACCATGTCACAGCTGCACGAAATTCTAACTGCTTATGAAATGAGGAAAGGAGGACCATCAGACAGAAGAGAAGCTGCATTCAAGGCTTCAGGCAAAGGAGATTACTATGAGTCAGGACATCTATCAGAAGAAGACGAAGAATCAAATTTTGTCAAGAATCTTCAACGGGGTGCTGGAAGATTCAGAGGTAAGTTACCTTTCAAATGCTTTGCTTGTGGAAGAGTCAGTCACTATGCTGCAAAGTGTCCTCATAAAGATAAGCTTGATAAAGGTAAGGAACTTGTCAGATGGAACAAGAAACAGAATGTAAATAAGAAAAGCTATTACACTCATGAAGACAGTGATGGACTTTCAAATAGTGATGAACAAGGTAACAATTATAGACTTTTAATGGCCTTTGAAGATGGTGATTTCATGGATGCTATAGATGAAGAAGGTCTGTATGAAGAGATTTCTAAACTCAAAAATTTTTTAGAAGAGAAAAATATGATTATTGATACTTTGCAATTCCAACTGGCCGAAAAAGAAAAACTTCATGAAAAATTAGAATGTGAAATTGTTGGTCTTAGAAAAGAGATTGAGAAAACAAAAGCTCTTAATCTTAGATTTGCTAAAGGGTCTGAAACTCTAGATGAGATTATCAATGTGCAGTGTTCTCCACTAATCAAGACAGGTCTGGGATATAATGAAGAAGCATCTAAAGCGCAGCAACCATCCACCTCCAAAAGTTATCTTGATGCAGCAAGGAGGAGTGAGCAAAGGTCAAATAGAAATCAGGGACAATTTACCTCAAGAATGAACAAAGACTACCAGGTAAATCAAGGGCAACCCACCTTAAAGATGAATAGAAGCTACAACCAGCCACAGGTAAAATCTTCCCAATTTGCCTCAAGAATGGATGTCAGTAGAAACTACAATCGGTTAGTTGGTAGATTTTATAATCGCAGGAGTTTATTCAATGGCCAATGTTTTTCTTGTCATAACTTTGGTCACAAAGTAGCTCAATGTGTTTCCTATAAGACAATCATGACTACAGAAGCTCAAAAACAAAGAAGTATGACTGGAATCATGAAAAGAACCTACAATAACTTTTCTACCCTTGAGAATGAAATTAAATGTTCTATTTGTAACAACTTCGGTCATGAAGATTCTGAATGTAGGAGCAGGTTTCGGAAAACAAAGGAACAAACCTCAAATGCCAAAACATGGAGAATGAAATAACCACAACCAGAAAGATGTGGTATAGCCTTATATGTCGAAGGGCAAGAAAATCAATGGTACATCGACAGTGGATGTTCGAAACATATGACGGGTGATAAAGAAACAATTCAGTCATATAGTGCCTTAGAGAAGGAGAAGAAGGTCTCATTTGGAAATGATACCCCTGCGCTCATAAAAGGTAAAGGTTCTGTTCAGTTGAAAGAAAAGGTCAAAGCTGGAAATGTTATGTATGTTGATGGGTTAAAGCATAATTTATTGAGTGTCAGTCAGATGTGTGATCAAGGAACGGAGGTAATATTTCGATCAAATGGATGTAGTGTTCGTGATCTTGATACAGGAAAAACAGTGATCAAAGGCATAAGAACTCCAAATAATTTATACATATTCAAAGAAGGACAACATCAATGCTATCTAAGCAAGAAAGATGAACACTGGTTATGGCACAGAAGATTGGGGCATCTTAGCTTCTCACAGATAAGGAAAGCTTGTAAATACCAGGCAGTTCGTGGTCTTCCAAACATCAGAATTCCAGACAATACAATTTGCAAATCATGTCAGTTTGGTAAGCAAACCAGAACTAACTTCCCTGAGAAGGAAGGATCAGCTAGCAGGCCACTTGAACTTTTCCATACTGATGTATGTGGCCCATCTAGGAAAAGGTCACCTTGAGGAGAAGAATATTTCATATTATTCATTGACGACTTTTCCAGGATGTGTTGGATAGGACTTATGAAGCACAAAGACGAAGCCTTTGAAAAGTTCAAACCATTCAAAGCCTTGGTGGAGAGCAAATCAGATCACAGAATCAAATGCCTCAGGTCTGATAGAGGTGGGGAGTTTACCTCAAATGAATTTTTCAACTTTTGTGAAGAACATGGAATAAGAAGGGAATTCTCTACAGCTAGGACTCCTCAGCAAAATGGAGTAGTGGAAAGGATGAACAGAACGGTTCAACAAATGGCTCGTGCTATGCTTGATGAGTCTGGAACTCCCGCAACCTTCTGGGGTGAAGCCGCATTTGCTGCAGTTGTTATTCTCAACAAGACAAATATCTGGGTGAACAGCACTCAAACTCCTCATGAGCTCTGGTATGGTGAGACTCCTTCGGTAAAACATTTCAAAATTTTTGGAAGCAAATGCTATATTAAAAATAATGATGAAAATCTTGGCAAGTTTGAACCTAGAGCAGATGAAGGAATTCGCCTTGGTTATTCTCCTCACAGCAAATCATACAAATGTTACAATAAGAGGCTTGGAAGAATTGTCTACAACATTGATGTAGTGGTGGATGAAAAAGAACACACTCCTAGGCAGGTAAGGTCTGAAGATTTCGAAGATGATGAGGACTATCCATCAACATCAAATCAGATTCATGATGAAGAAGAAACCCATGAGGCACCAGAGGAACAGATAAGGATAGAAGAAAAGACTCCATCCAGGTATGTTCAAAAGAATCATCCAGAATCTCAAATTTTGGGGCAAAAGGAGGCAGACATACAAACAAGAAGAACAATTGCAGAAGCTTCAAGCTATTTGGCATTACTCTCCTCCACTGAACCACAAAATGTAAGAGAGGCATGCAAAGATGAATGTTGGTTCAAGGCAATGGATGAAGAACTTGAGTAAATCGAAAATAACAACACTTGGGAGTTGGTTCCTAGACCAAAAGATAAGAATGCCATATGGACAAAATGGATCTTTAAAAACAAGTTGAATGAAAATGGGGAAGTAATTAGAAACAAGGGTAGACTTGTTTGTAAAGGGTATGCTCAACTTGAAGGAGTAGACTTTGAAGAAACTTTTGCTCCTGTTGCTAGACTTGAGGCCATCAGAATGTTCCTTGCTCTCTCTAGCTTTCAGAAGTTCAAAGTATTTGAAATGGATGTGAAATTAGCCTTTCTGAATGGAGACTTAGAAGAAGAAGTGTATATTGAGCAACCAGATGGTTTCATTCTTAAGAATGATCCAAATCTTGTATGTAGACTAAAAAAGGCTCTCTATGGTCTTAAATAGGCTCCAAGAGCTTGGTACTATCGCTTGGAAAAATACATTCATCAACAAGGTTTTTTAAAAGGATCAGCAGATAGCAATCTTTATATAAAAATTGAAAATGACAAATTGCTAATACTTGTTGTGTATGTAGATGATATTATCTTTGGCAGCAATGAAGAAGCTATGAGTCAAAACTTTTCCTTAGTAATGCAGAAAGAATTCGAAATGTCATTGCTTGGAGAGCTGACATATTTTCTTGGTCTACAAATCCAACAAAATGAAGGCGGTATCTTTTTATCTCAGGCCAAGTACCTCAAGCAGATCTTGAAGAAATATGGCATGGAAGATTCAAAACCAGTATGTACCCCTATGGTTACAGGATGCAGCCTCAATGCAAATGATGAATCAGCAGTAGTGCATCAACCAACCTATAGATCCATGATTGGAAGTCTGCTTTATTTGACAGGTACTCGACCAGACATCATGCAGTTGGACTAGTTGGAAGATTTCAGGCAAATACAAAGGAAACTCATCTCCAGGCAATTAAGAGAATCTTCAAGTACCTTCAAGGAACTCAAAACTATGGCTTATGGTATCCTAGAGATACAGATCTCACACTTCATGCTTATAAAAATGTAGATTGGGCCGGAAGTGTGGATGACAGAAAAAGCACTAGTGGCAGTGCATTCTTCATGGGTTCCAGATTAGTATCTTGGTTCAGCAAGAAACAGAGTTCAATATCATTATCTACAGTTGAAGCAGAGTATGTGGCTGCTGCATCTTATTGCACACAACTTCTTTGGATGATGCAAACTTTGCACGATTTTCAAGTCACTTGTACTCCACCTATCTCCATCTTATGTGATAATACAAGTGCTATCAGAATTTTAAAGAACCCAGTCAAGCATTCAAAGACCAAGCATATACCTATCAAATATCATTTTCTTCGGGAACAAGTTCTCGAACAAAAGGTCAAGTTGGAGTATGTTCCCTCGAAGGAACAAGTTGCTGATATACTCACCAAACCGCTGCCCAGGGAGACCTTTGAATACCTCAGGCAAAAGCTGGGGGTAGTTGATGCATCATCTTGCTATTGAATCTTGTCTGTTTCAGAGATTGTTGGTTATGGGGTATACACGTACATTCGATGGTTTATGGATTGGTCAAAGACCAAATGGCACAGGTTCAGGGGGAGCATATATTCTCCTAATAATGCATTGTTGGCATTATTGTAGAAGATCTTGGAGGAGCAAGTACAGAAGGAGAACATGGATGCTGATCTGAATATTGCTGCTAATGTTTTGTCTCTATATCTTATATTTCTTTTGTCAAGGTCATGTAACGGCCTATGTCTGGGATGAATGATATAATGTACTTGGTTGGGTGGATGATCCCCACTTGGTTGGGTGATGAATGTATGTATAGAGGCTTTTGGTCATTTATGGTGTATGGTGGATTATGGTTCTTTTGCAGATCTGGCCTACAGTCAGGGGGAGCACGATCAGCACAGCAGAGCAGAGTTTTCAGCATGTTCTCAGGGGGAGCATAACCCTTTGCCCTTGATGACAAAGGGGGAGAATGACGTTGAGGATCTTGGGGTTGCCATCAAGTCCAAAGGGGGAGATTGTTGGCATTATGACTCTGGTTTGGTGCTATGGCACAGGTGTTGTCCTTGATGGCAACTCACTCAAGAGGCAAATCACTATTCAGGCTCTCAAAATAATAGAAAATGAGATACCCGCAGGTGCGCCTACCAAAAGCTGCGGACCCGCAGGTGCCCCGAACAAAAAGTGCGGACATACCCGCAGGTCCTCCGAACAAAAGGTGCGGATGTCAAATTCACTCACTTTCATGCAGAGAAGCACGCGCACGTGGGAATTTTTATGATTGATCCATGGTATTTAGTCCGACGTGTTTGATCCTATGGTTTTGGTCCGTGGTATAGCATCTAAAATATTGAACCCCGGTTTTGGGTCCCTTGTATTGGCTTTCTATGGTTTTGATCCATGGTTTGTGTAAGGGCTTGCCTATAAAAAGGAAAGGAGATCATTTGGCTAGGCACTCATGTGTTGAATATCTTAAGAGGAACAAGATCTGAAATACTTGTAATCGGTTGATGAGATAAAATTAAACCTGAGCATGAGAAGGCTGATCAATTGAGGGGTCGTGATCTCTTTGGCGCATGATCAGATATGTGGATCTAACAGTCTGGGGTACAATTGAGGACTGATAAAGTGTTTATATCTGGAGGTCCGCATTCCAGTAGACGGCGCAGGTGCGAAGGTCCGTAGTCCAGTAGACGGCGCAGGTGTGGAGGTCTGCAGTTCAGTAAACGGCGCAGTTGCGGAGGTGCGCAGTCCAGTAGACGGCGCAGTTGCGGAGGTGCGCAGTCCAATAGACGGCGCAGTTGCGGAGGTGCGCAGTCCAGTAGACAGCGTAGGTGCGGAGGTCTACAGTCCAGTAGAGGACGCAGGTGCGGAGGTGTGTAGTCTAGTACATAGAGAAGGTGCGGAGCTGCGCAGGCTAGACACAGCAGAAGTGTGGATATTTGCAGGTTTCTATTGGTGAAGTTGCGGACTTTTCTTGAAATATTTGTTGGTTGCCTTTTGTCTATTGCTGCAGTATTCTGGGTTTAGATTACTGGTACTGCTTTTCTGGTTACTGCATTCTGAGAAGCTATTGGTTGATTCATTAGTTGATTGTAAAAGGAGATTGGTTGATTCACATGTACTTGATGATTATTTGATGTTCATGGATCCAGTCTGAAAATTTATGAAACATGGTCCCTGGAAGAAAAGAAGTAGGTCAGCACCTACGTACTAGTAGCTGAGCTAGTACAAGAGCTAAGCGGGTTGTAGCTCCCTTCCAAGAGAGTCTGGAAAATGAGAGAGGGTTGTAGCTCTCTGCAAGTTGCAGCTTGCGTACTGGTAAAGGACTGCACCAGTACAGAATCATTGTAAAAAGAAGTTTCTAATTGAAAGAAGATAGAGACATATTGCAGCAGGTGGTTTTCACCCACATTGGGTTTCCACCTTATATCTGGTGTTCTTTGGTGTGACTATCTATTTTTCTTGGTCTTGTTCATTATTATATGGTACTGACATACAAATTAATGGTCAACATTTGAAGAATAAATTGAATTATAAATCTGGAAGGTATAGTGAAAATAATTTAATAATATTGATTCACCCCCCCCCCCTCTCAGTATTATTTCCAACAAGATCTTGGTATGAAAGTTTACCATCTACTAGCATTTACTCCCTTGAATATTTCTATCTAGCATTTTGTGTAAACTATAAAGAAAGATACCCTTCTATAGTGTTGGTTAAAAACTTTTATGGAAATCTTGAAAACCTTTTTTCAACCATGGGAATTGATATTGATGATGAGGATCTAATGGAGGATTAAATAAAAGAATCCCTTTATGAATTTCCTTCTTTTCATGAAGAAATTATGGAAGATAGTTGACATGTTAATTGGGACACTTTTCAGCAAATAATATTTTCTCCCTTAGCTTAAAATAAAATCGAGCAGGATCTTAATGAGGATAATCATTTTCCATTCGAAGATTAGTAGCAGTTGAGCTAGTGTTTGTGTGATCAAAGGGAAACCTTACGCAGTGGAATCATATATGATCAAGATTACCCAGAATTGCAAGACATTAGACAGGAGAAGCAGAATGTGTTTGATCTGTAAGATGACGCAAAATCTATTTTTAAAGGGTCTTCTCTTGAAACCATAAGTTCAAAAAGTTTTTATAATCAGGATTGTTGTTATTTTGAATTGCATAGGGAAGATATTTTAGTCATTGTTGAGATTACATTGCAAGAACACAAAATGTTTTTTCCTAAAGAGTATGATAAAACAAAGGAACAATTTGTTGCCATATTTTTTTAGAATTATGTTGAAAATGAAGGTGTAAAACAAGAACAACCAACATTTATTAATGAAGAAAATAGTTGTTTATTTGTTGATCATCAAGTAAGGGTAGTCATTTATGTCTTTGAAGATTCTTTTGCCAAGTTGTTGCACTCATGAGAGAAGGTGATTTTTTTGTTATTCACCGGCGTAGGAATTGAACGTAAGTTGGATTTCGAGTTGCCATCTTATGGCCATCTCATTTCATGGTTGCAATAGAACTTTCATATCACTTGAATGAGCAAGGAGGTCAGCGGTTTAGTGTAGGAAGCAGTTGAATAAGCTAAATAGTTTCAACATTTCTTTTCAGCATGTTTCAGATTTAAATCTTAGCAGTATGCAATTGTTTTCCACTATTATTTTTTGGTTTTCAGCTGCGCATTTTCAGTTTGCAGTTTTAATATGGACTTCAGTGTGGTACATTTTATAGGTTGCAGGGTTACTAGTTGGGAATTGCCCAATGGATCAGGCTTCTGGTCTATGGGGTTCTTGCTACCATCCATGATCGAAGACATCCCCATGAAGCCAGTTGTTATCACATTTTTTAGTCTATAACTTTTTAAAGCACTAACAACGAGAGCAACAACTTATTTCTGTAAAAATTCTTAGTTAAAACTCAGTTTTTTCCTATACAACACAGTAATTTCGTGCACACTTTCCAAACAAATGAGAACGAATTTTTCAAAATCAAAAGACGTTTTTCTCCAAAACAGAGCCATTAAAAAAAACCTCTCTCGATTTTATAAAATCTATTATGGTTTTGGACTTTCGAAGGGATCACTATACCCTAGTTTTCAGGATTTCGTGAGGAAAAATCTCATGGACAGTTGTTGACTTGGATGCCACCTCATCACATTCAACTTACTGATCATTATCTTTAGCCATGACTCTAGCAATAACATGATCTTTATATGCATATAGGCTTGGAAATTTTCATATGCATGTACCAAAGAGATTTATATTGTTATTGTTAGATTACTCTAATTAATTTTGAGCTACTAACATGTTTCAGTTATTGTATTATCTATATAGGAAAAGATTGTAGAAGAAGAAAGGGTTGGAGTGTATTTGAAATATAGTTTCTATTGTGTATTATTGAACAGATCTTAATGAAAAACAGTCTTCATGAGCAATTTACAAAAATTCTTGTGTTATGATTCCCTGTTTGTCTTTTCTTCATTTTATATTTCCTCATGTCTGAAATACTGAGTGTTTTAAATTGGGATTCATATGTTTATGCTCCTTTTTCTTTATTCTCGGGCATTTAATAAATGTTTTTCACTTAACCGTTGCACTAATTTCCTTCATTTTCTTCCAAATTCCTTAAATTGCCAAAGGAATTATCACTATTGTGCTTTTGTGTTGTTCTCATTGAAACTGCAATTATATAAAGCCTAATTGGGTCAAACTCCATGCCCAATGGTAGTATTTTCACACACTCCAACCAAATTCAATCATTCTTCAATAAATCTGGCCATAGGACTCAATTGCAAAACTTCTATTACAGTGACCTTGAGTAGTTGAGTTTAGGGAGAGATCCCTCTCCAGGTTGAAGGGACAACTTTCAACCTCAAAGAGATTTGAGGTTACCTTAGATTTTTTCCCGCAGCGAGGCTTTTCTCTAAGATATAACAGGACTGGTACTCTTTGAGGACTGGGAATCCAAGATAAGAATAGTCCCAGTGGAACATACTCTTAGAGAACCCAGGAGGGGTATGTTCTGAGAGAGACATTGATGAGGGTGTCTATAAATCATTGGTCTCGCTAGCATTGTACCCTGATCTTGTGGAGAGATAGATTTGTAAATCAAGGCCTTTCTCTATGACAACGTTGGATGATATGATGCTAAACAAATGGGTTACCAATCCGACTCTTCTTATGAGAATTCTTCAGATTGAGAATGTCCAAGTACCTTGTATGGATTATGAATACCTCCCTAGTTAAGAGGGAGTGTTGAAATATGTAACTAGGTTCGGTCTTCATAATGACATGTGTAATCATGATTTTATGTAATTGATGTAAAGAAGAAAAATAAAACTATTTATATTATGCTTGAGTCATGGGTTTCATGCTCAATGAATTTTATTTTATAGATAAAGCTCCCATTATGAGTTATTAGGTTTAATCATCAAGTCATAAAGTCTATTGAGTCAATGTCATGGATTGAAGACCCATTTGGTCATCTTACATATTGTAAAAGGAGAATTTATTTATGTCACAAACCCTCCAAGACCTTGTCACAAGTACTATTTCAAGTCAACTTTCAAAAGAAGATGGAGGTCATTCTAGAAGAGCATTTCGACCTACACACTTGCACAAGTCAACGTATTTCATGGACATACTATTGTATATATAGAGGACTAGGCCTCACTTAAAGGGAAACTCGTTCAAGAATCTGAAATAAGATAAAAAGTGCGAGAAACACAAGAGAAGAAGCCTCCTATCAAGCGAAGAAAAGGATGAGGAGAAGTCGAAGTAATTCTGATATGTTTTTGGCAAATACCTTTCACACGTCTGAGGAATCCTAGTGTTCTCTATTGCAGAAGAAGTCAAAGATATCACTGCCAACTTAAGAGGCCAAATTAAGGAGGAAAGAAAGTCAAGAATACGAGCCGAATTGCAGACAAAGGAGACTCCATTTAAGCGAAGGGAATCAAAGGAAAAAGATAGTGTTGGTCCCTCACACATGCTACAACTAGGGTTTTTGAAGAAACCAAGAGTTGCAGGTATGAACCAATAGGCAAAAATATGAAGAGAAGTAGAGATCCTTGGTGGAAAAATCAGTTTGACTAATGTTGACTCAAGGAAGAAGAATTGCTTCAAGGAAGCCTTGTGACTTGGTCTTGGAGATGTTAATAGGCCAAGGGTCTTGGTCTTAGAACTCATCACTTGAAAATTCTATAAGAAGAAGAATTTGTTTGGGTTTTCCTCTCAAGCATGGAGAGGTTTTGGCCTTGGTTGTTTGCCTACATCTTGTGTCCTTTGTCTTATTTTTCTTTATGGTTTGGTAGTTGTTTGATGAAGAAAACATAATAATAATCAAGTACAAGATGAACCTAATTAAGAAAAGTAAAAAGTTCTCATAAGCAGTTATCATTATAAGAGAAATCATCTAATATCTATGCCCTAGATTTCTCAATAGTTGTGACCTCTAGTAGAATGTTGATATAACACTTCCTTCCAAATTGTAGCAAAAATGACCCCATTTATGGCACTTTATGGATATCATACACCATCCATCACGTTGTCTTCAAGAGAAAATTCAAAGGTTAAAGCAGTGGAACATCACATCAAGCATCAAGAGAATGTTCTCCAACTAAGATAACCTGATTCTCGTGTAGAATCAAATGAAACAATAGGTAGATCAAGATCACAGTGAAAGAAGTTTTGATGTGGCACATTGGGTATTTTTACTGCTACAACCATACAAAAAATTTCCCTCAATCAAGCTAAGAAAGATAATAAATTATCACCCAAGTACTATGGCCCTTATAAGGTGTTTCAAAAGATTGATAATATGGCACAAATTGGACATGCCTGCATCTTCGCAAGTACACTCAGTTTTCCATGTTTCATGCTTAAAGAAGGTTATAGTTGGCAAACTCCCAGTTCAAACTATATTGCCAGAACTTAGTGAGGAAGGAAAAATCATATTAGAGCAAGAAGAAATCACGGAAATAAGAATTTGATAGCTACATAATCGATCAATTTCAGAGTATCTAATTAAGTGGAAGAACTTACTTGTTGAAGATTCCACATGGGAGGATGAGTATTTCATACAAAAGCATCTAGAAGTACTCAAGCATTGAGGACAACACCATTTTGAAGATGAGGGGCATGTTAGATCCCTATAATACTAGTGTAGCCCCCATATTGTTATTGTTGTGCCCCATAGAAGCCCATTATTGTTATCGTTGAGCCCTTACATTATTATTGTTATGTAGACCTTAATTATATTTTGACCCTTTATACTCAAGGAGAGGGGCATGTTAGGTCCCTATAATACTAGTGTAGCCCCCATATTGTTATTGTTGTGCCCCATAGAAGCCCACTATTGTTATCATTGAGCCCTTACATTATTATTTTTATGTAGGCCTTAATTATATTTTGACCCTTTAGACTCATATATATATCACAAAGGCCTTTTAATTTGAATCATCCAAGAATTGTTCATTTATGTGATGTAAAGGGAGGTTGCCCACTCGGAGTGGCTTATTATTTAGTTGTTGATCTATCTTTTCCTATGTTTCTATGCTATTTGATCTTGATACATAACACAAACATAAATTAAAACCTAGACATATAAAGCAGCAAACTAATCAGTATTCTAAGGTTTTTGGCCATAAAGCATTGTAGAGTCTCAGCTACGTTAAAATTAAAAATTTAAGAAAATAAAATACTAATATTTCTTATGCAATGAATTAAATAAATTATGCCCCCTCCTATTTAAAAGTGAAATACTCTAGGTACTTGAATTAATTATTGAGATAGGTGGAAGCAATTTTTAAATATTAATTATTTTCCTACAACGTTTAATTGTTGTTTATGTATTTTAGAGATAGAACCTTAATCAATCATATAAAATATATGGTTAAGTTGTAATGAATAAGATTTCTTTTAAACAACAATTACACATAAGCAATATTGTAATCAAGAAAAACTCTATATAAAAATGTAAACAAATTATGTACAAGACATAGCATTAAATTAAGAGAAAATAAAAATATCATAAACTAAACAAACTCAATGGAAGAAGAAGTCGTAGCCCCAAGGGTTAGCTCAATTGGTTGATTTTTGTCATATAAGCACCTCCCTAATGGCAAGTCGTAGGGTCAATTCTCCTCAACGCTTTGGCAATTAGGCTAGTCAAATAAGCCAACGAGATTTAAAGTGATCCCTTTGGATGGATTTGCCTAGGATTGTTTTCGTAGATGTACCGACCACTAAAATGTAAAAGTTATTTACAAGAAACATTGATGTGATGTATGACTAGCAAAGGAACTTTTTTTATTATGCTTCAACATCTAAGTACATCTCTAGAGGATGGTATATGAATGTGGAAAATGAAGCCCAAATTCCAAAAGAAACATTGATGTGATGTATGACTAGAAAAGGAACTTTTTTTATTATGCTTCAACATCTAAGTACATTTCTAGAGGATGGTATATGAATGTGTTGTATGTGAAGAAGGTGGTGATGCATAGTCAAGTTTAAATTAATCAACAGGGAATAAGAAGACCATATCCTGCAAAATTGTCACATAAATACCAAACTAATGATAATAACAGTGGAAATAATGGAAAATAAAGGATCTATATATTTTCCCATTGTTAACTAATAGAACTCTATATTCATTCTACGGAGCACTTTGAGAAGCAACCTGCAAACCAACAATGATGTCATACAAGTAGAGATCAATAGACGAAGATAGAACTAGAAAATGCAGAAAGATAAAACTGGAAAATAAAAAAGGAAAAAACCTCATTGATTAGTCATTCCCTCATTGACAAATTGGGCAGCATTTGGTTATGAAAACTTGGGAATCCTTTCTTCAAAGTGGAGCCTTGTTTTTATAAGAGTGCTCCAAGTTAATGAGTGGCTCTGATATTCTCGAGAGATTGGCTCAACGTATGGATGAATTTGGGTAGTTGTACCAATTAACGTCTTTGGCAATTTTTTGGAATTTTCTTTATTTTACATTGCAGTCATGATGCATTATTTATTATTATAAAATTTTATTTTACATAATACTTTGTGAACTCCAGAGATAAAATTTTATAGCATTGTCATCACAGTTGGAGATTTAACATAGGATTATTTGTTGATTCCATCAAACTGCCCTTTGATTTTTTTGTATTTGCTGCCTTAGTATTATTTTTAGTACCTTTCGATATTTTTAGTACCTTTCCATTTCTTGAGTAACTTTAAGAAATCATCAGTTAATTCATTGTTAACCTCATTTTTTTCTGGATGATACAGACATATTCGTGGTTAAATCCATATTGGCTTCCAACATAGTAAAATTATGCTCTATGCACCGAATGGAATGAACACTAGTGAATGTTTTGCGACCACAAGCCCTGATCATGGAGAATGGCAAAGATCGGTATCATTAACTCCATCCCTTGTGTAAGATTAAGTTTTTCAAGCATCATGGGTTTTTTAATTCTTCTTATCAAATCGACTATTAGTGGATACACCAAAGACACTCTTACAATAATGTTTGCCCACTGCATTTAGGTCTAAAATATTTTGCCCAACACACTAATCGTAATTTTTCCACTTTGTTCTGTAACAATGATTGCCAAACCATAGATCATGGTGGCCTGCAACAACGTGTTTAGATGCAATGAATGCCATAGTTGTACACATGGAAGCCAGCCACATCATATAAACTAATGATATAAACAAATCAAATGCATTAGAAATAAAAAATAATTCGAACTATGCATTATGGGCTATTGTGGCCTCCCCATTAACAATATAGTCATAGCCATTAGATACGAGTTCATATCAATGTACTTGAAGTTGAAGTTGTTGTCCGTGCCTCGGGCCATCATTTAAAAGATATTATATTATTCTCATTGCTTTCTTATTTCATCAACACTAGCTTGTAATGTTTCAAACTTAAATAAACAAAGCAAAAACAATTTACACCATATAAATTTTAAACAATCAGCAAATGCTCATAAAACTCCAGAAGTAATGACTAGTTGAGCCATTCTATTAATCAATGGAGCAAGTACAATAGTATGGAGGAATGAACCTAGGCTTGCCTCAATGGCAAACGTGATAGAACCCAAGTGATAATACAATGATCTCAAATGCTGGAAATCACTTCTCCTCTAATGCTCTGCGCTGCCCAGAAAACTACACTGCTAGTTGGAAAGGAACTTCAAGAAACTCCACTTTTGTTGCTCGGAAAATGCTACAAATTCAGCCCCAAGCTCCTAGACCAAAACCCACAAAAACCTATAAATGGTTTGGCCCAATTTTGACCTCCCAAAATCAACCTCCAAAGGCACTCTGCAGTGCCTAATAATTCTACACTGTCTACTGCAAATATACGGCTGAAAGCCCCACTTCCGGTGCTTAGAAAATTATGAAACTTTATATATGGGATCTTTGTCAAAAACCCAGAAAAAATATGAAATGTTTTGGCCAGATTTTGACCTCCCAAATTCGACCTCTTCTATGGACCACGCCCTCCAAACAACTCCAGAAATACGATCTGCAAGGAATAACGACAAAGTCATCCTCCAAGCTCTGAAAGGGAAGCAAAAACCACTCCAAATATCTCGTCTAACCTCCACGGCAAAGCTCAACCTCAAGGACTGATACTCTACCCACCAAATGAGCTCTCACACACTACCTCTATGCTAGCCCAGTTAGTGCGAAAGTCACACTGTCAAGCCAGAAGCTCAATCAGCTCCCAAACTCTCCTAGATGCTGACAATCCTCCCTAGCCTCCTCTTCAGAAAATCTAACATCAAATATCCACTGCTAAGCACCACCAATGAACTTGGCCTCCTCTCCACTACATCCCCCGTAATACACACAACCTGGAAGGGAATGCTATAGCTGGGAATCTCAATGTGATCCTCCTCCTAAAGAAATGAATAAAACCTTCCTAGGGAGGCACTCGAAGTCCCCCGAAGAATGGGTGAGCTCTTCGCCTGAAGAACTCGTGTTAAACAGCCAATGACTCGGCTAAGCAACTCGAGAAATCAAAGAGAAATCAATATACTCCAATAAGATCAATGAAATGAGGAGAGCTACCTTCCTTATATAGATTTCGTGGAGCACTTTGCCCTCCAATTTTACCTCCATCGTGGGCCCTCACTTAACCACCTACATGCAAAATTTAACCACCTTCATGCAAACTGAACTAGGGAGTGCGTATTTCCCTAGTGTGGGTGGCCTCCATGTGTAATTTAACCACAACAAAATAACTTCTCCTAAGTCTAATCTCCTAATAAAAATCAAATATGCCCCATTATCTCCAAAATTGGCCCCAAAATGCAATAATTAGTTTTGTTCCAAATTAATTTAGGAAGGGACATTACAATCCTCCCCTCCAAAATGTTGCTTGTCCCCAAGTAACTCCAGTGTTGGATGTTCATGTATGTGCCCACCCTCCCAAGTAGCATCCTCGTCGACAAGCTCCTCCAATGCACCAAAAAATGATTGTCCTCAAGTAATGCCTGAATGAGCATCCTCTCTAACTGTTTCTCCCCACTGTCACTACAACATGTGCCAGGGTCCCAGATGTGCCACAGAATTGTCCCTAACCTCAACGTTGTCTTGATATGAAAGAATCCTTTAATACCATGATCCCATGCCATCCTACCCCACATGAAGCTCCCCTCGCTCCACTCCCTATCATGCCCGGTGCAAGTACCAGAATTCCCCTGCTCCATTAGTGACTCACTAAAGCCCAATGGAAGATCTGTATGATCTACCCGTGCAGTAGTTGACGCATCGCTAAAGGATATTGAGTTGTGAAGAGTTGTGATGCCCTAGTTACCTGCTAGTCCCTGAGTGGTGCCACCATGCTGACGTTGCACTACTCTGGCTATGTCATACTCCCCATCATGCACAGATAATATCCTCCTGTCCTGGAACTTGATGGTGGAATACTGAAAGAGGTGAGACACATCCTACATGGGCATCTCCATGTCGCCAAGGCCTACCCATCCAAATCTAACTCCAAACTTATGCAACAATAGAGAATGTCTGCCTCCCCATAAGATGAAACCCTTTGTGAACCCCCATGTGTCATCCCAAGAGCGAACTATATCACTCTCTGCCATGACTCTGCTCATCACGAGTGATCTATTGATCAACTGAATCCCTGCATCCCATAGCCAAACTTGTTGCGGCATAGCCCTGACAACCGATGGAATCCCTCTGGCCCTCATCTCTAGTCCCTGCATGCCACGCATATATAGGCTCCATACATCATGAACTAATCTGAGGCATGCTAAATTGTCTTGTGCCTACCACTGTGTAGTACTGACAACCACTAAAAACCACATGTACCAAATAGCTACCACCTGAATGTAACTAATAGATGGGTATCTGATACGCGCAATCGAATCATTGTACGCGGATCCATCCTGCTCTTGCTAACCATCGCCACTGGTTCAATTACCTGCCCCCTGGAGAATGTGTCGATACAATGTCGGGAACCCAAATACATACTGGAAATCTGTCTCAACCATACATGGTATCCTTTGCTCATGCATGATCTAGACATGCCCTGTGGAAAGAGTGACACATTTCTCCCCTATGACCAGCTCCCCAGGCATAGGATCAGTGATGAATGTTATGCCATCCCTATCGGTGATCACCTCATCCCTTGACCTGTGGTTGTCAACTCGCGCAATTGACTCGATGCCTCCACTGAGAAGTCTCCCCTCTATCACACCAAGTGTCATCCAAATATCTTCGGTGAACTCACTGTCCCCTGTTGTTCGTGCCTAGAGTGTCAAAGGACAACAACCAAATCGCCCATTCCTATAAATGATGTAGAAGAGGGTCAGGTGTGTGAGTCCCAGTGGATACCATCAAGTATCATTCGTCTGTGTCCCCCTCGATCCTGGGTGCACTACACCCAAAGGTATGCCCGGTATCTCTGTCCATGGGTGTCCCTCAAGGCAACACTCCAAGACCTCAGTGTGCAGCACCATACGCCTCTGCATACCACCGATCATCCCAGTACTCCTAGACATGCCACTATACAGCGTGACCTACCCCTGTACATTGTTGGATACCCTCGACTACAGTTATGCCATCTTGTACCATCCTGCTTCCTGCCTTTTTCGCTCCACCTGTCACTCCCCGCATGTACTCAATGTGATGTGAGGCACTCCCACTCCACAACGTAGTCCAACACACTACAACATGCCACCATGCACCTCCATGCCCACCTGTAGACCACTACTCAAATCTATATGCTCTCGCACACTGGATGTGATGGCCTAGAGCTATGTCTCTACGTGTCAGGCCACACCCAATCAGTATCATCACCTCCACCATTACATCATTATCCCCGTCGATGAATGGATATTCCCTCCAAATCCTCCCTAAGGGATCCGAGAAGTGACTCTCCATATGTGTCAGCAGTGATGCCACCACTACTCCACTCCTCTGTGTCTTTTGTGCCCCACATAAAATCAAAGAGTCCCCAGCTCCATACAAGGCATCGTGTAGTGGTCTATCAATGCCACCTCCTCCTAAAAACTCCTGCCAGAGTATGCTAATCACCCAGTGATCCCGTGTACAAATTTCGTACCAAGAAAACCAAAAGAGTTTGTCCATAAACTGGTCAGCCACTAGTGCTGACTAAGACTCCCCTAGAGAATGTGCACGCTCAACTACTAGGTTAGTTGTACCATCCCAGTTGTAGTCAACTGGCATACCTGGGAAATGATAGGTAGTCCCACCAGGAACCCAATGCTAATTTGCGCTGTCAGTATCCCCAGTGCTTGGAAGCTCCTACTGAGCTACACCCAGGTCCACCAACATCTCCATAGCCCACTCCACAAGGTACCAACTCAGAATCTCTCCCCATCCAACCCCAAGAGAGGGATCAAATGCATGAACTCTATTTTGGAGAATTTGGTATCTATGGATAAATACTAATTCCCTAGATAAGTAGCCATATCTAGAACAACAGTTTAAAGCACTTTAGCCTTTTCCTATAAGAAATAGATAAGACAAAGAAGATGAGAAGACCTACTTGTAGTTATGCTTTCCTCTTGTCTCCTTTGTATCAATCCTGTCACTCCTTCCCGTACTTAACACACTTGAGAAGTACCTGTAAACACAAACAGAAGACAAAGAACCGATCAAAGCAAAAGATCTATTGAATACAAGTGAATGGAATCAGATACATTTCACACATATAAGCATCATATAACAATACAAACATATGGGAAAAAGGTTCAAATACTTTATTAAATAGAAGAAGGAATTACAACCAGCAAGTCTGATTCAAATTCATTCCTCTAGCTTGGATCCCATCCACATCACATCAAAAGCATGACAAACATGTAGCATTACAATACTTGCTTCAAACCCAATTCTCATAACAACGTTATCTCCTTACAATTCAACATAGTCCAGCCTCTGATCACTTAGATGAGTGGTCAATTTATAGGGAGATGAAGGAGGTTATGTCATAAATGGTGGTATTGAATGGCCTTCCATACTTAGAATTATTTCCATGGAGGAAGGGATGAGAGGATAGGATGCATCTTAATTCATTCCTGATCCATTTTCGAGCTCATATGAGTTGATAAGTGAGGGAACCTTCTAGATGACTCCAAAAGATAAGAATATTCCCCAAACCCCATATGAATTTTGCTCAATCTCGCTTAGCGCAAGTGAATGAAGGCGTAAGTGCTCTGCAAAGCACCCTGGCATGGACTTAACTACTCTACAGCGCACCCTTACATGGGCTTACCCGCACTCGTCCCTCCAAAGGCCATTTCAGGATGTCTTCAAGTCATGAAACTGTTTGGGAAGGAGGCATTCAAAACAATGACTTGTTTAGGGCATGTAGCAACTAGAATTAGGGTTTGATGAGCCCTAAAACACTGATCTAGATGATGGGAGTGATGTTCCCAAATGGATCTGTAACAGCTGCCCCCTAAAGCATGAAGTCGAAAAACGAAAATGTCGAATGAAATTATTTATGATGTGATGAGGAGGTTTCGAAGTGGAAGGTGACCTGCATCAATTACAATACATATATCATGATATTTTATTTTTACATGAATTGTTGAGGGAAGGCATACCCATGCTCAGCATATAAACTTTCATTACATGTACATAGACAGTCGTCTACAGATATAGACCCATTATGAAAATGACCATCAATGTAAAGCCATTGTACATATGATTTAGTACTCCTGAAATCGCAGCCTGGATGGATGAAACTAGATCTGGGGTCTTCTATCTTGTTCAATCATTTGCTCAAGTACGAGTCTAACCATGTGAATATGTGATCTGAAGTCGAACATGGGAAGACACCGTCTGATTACCAGCCAATGATGTAAGTTGTTAACAGACGCGAGAGAAATCACTGATAATGATAATGATCCTCAAGGTACTGCAGTACATTCTGCATGGTGTGAATGGATGATTTGATTTCAAACACCATACAAAGTCTTTCGGTCGAAGGCCATTGATGTCAACCTATCACCGGAAGTGAGAAACCTGCCATTGATGTATGCAAGCCTCAAGGTACTGGAAGGGTGTTTCTAAGTCAACTTCCTGGATAATTAGCTGATGTCGACAAGAAGCGACTCGTCACAGGAGGGCCTTGATGTATCCCACATCAATGACATCAAACGAGTGTAGTGATTTTGGAGATGGAATTTGATTGATGACACAAGATTTAGGAATGGCAGTCATGAAAATGAAGGTTTATGGTATTGCAAAGGATGAATTTTGACTGATGACTTCCCTTAAACATGTCAGCAACACTAAAATGAATTGGTAGCATTGACCCAAAACAAAGTGATGGATGGTATGATAGACCAATGGTATGATAACCCAACCCAAATAGTCATGGTGATGGAGTGAAAGTGTCATGTTCAAGAGCGACCACTACCATAAAGTGGTTTTCCCCTTTTCCCATTTTCCCCAGTCATTGTTGACCAGTACCTCTTTACTTTTTATCAAGCCTGAGGAGGATAACATATGCTTGCTGTATAATTCCACCCTTCGGGTGAATCCATCGCTATTTGATGTTTTAACGAGTCTAGCGAAGGTGAAACTCAGTCTTGTCTAGATGGACAAGTTTGTCGTTATTTTATGTTTTAATGAGCTTAACAACAAAGATAACTCGGTCCTTTTCATGTTTAGAGAGTTTGAAAAGGGACAAAAAGAAAACTCCACAAGTTCTTTTTCGTAGATTTGTCTCTCAAGCCCGAAAAAGCGTAAAACAATACGAGAGAGAACCTATTGACCATGTTCGGTCAACGTATTCCTTTTTCGTAAATAATCTATCTCAGCCCGAACAAGGGTTAATATTATACTGAGTAGATGTCATTTCCAATCCGTTAACGAGCTGAAAAAGACAAGCGCTCGGCAACCTTTTCATGTTTAGAGAGTCTAAAAAGAGCTTAAAGAGGACTCCAAGGGGGTTCCTTTTTCGTTTTTAACAAAGCTCAAAAAAGAGATAAAAGTATGCTTTGTGGTCAAAGGTACAATTTACAATTGAGCACGTCAAATTCTATAAGTCAGCTGTAAAACTTGCTCAAAACAACACCAAATGGATTAAAAATACCTATTTCATAGGAAAAAATAGGCAAATACTAATGTTTACTCGATTAATGAACATGAAATAAACATAAAACAAGTCTTTACCAAGACATTTTCACCATTTGGAACTTACCATTCAGTTTTGTGCTCTGGGCTATTTTTTTACCTCGAACTTCATCAGCTGATTGCGAGAGATTCTGTGGACCATTTCTCATGTCGTCTAGACCAGGTAGGAGATCTACCGCTCCTCTTTCTTTTCAGGTCATTCTTTTTTCATTTCATGCAATTTTTAGGGTTTTTTGGGGCCTCTAGGATTTCATTTTCTCGCCCTAGGATCAGTGCAGGCTTTCACATCGAAAACTATGCTAAAGAGCACCTAGATAGAAGGTTGCCTGCTCTGCAGTGCATTGTCTCTGTGCCTCGGCTGTGTTGGGTGAGTTTCCCCAATTTGTTTTAGCTGTTTGCTCCAAGATTTGACTTGTTTTTTGCATGGAAATTATCCTAATTTAGCTTATGATTGGATATCAAGATTTCATCCGATCAGAATGTCGATTACATGATGAGAAAGAGAGCATGAAGAACAAGACATGGTTGCCCTAAATAATCCGGGTACAGTTGAGGCCCTCAAAAACTGTGGGTTACTCAAATACTTCAAATTGTCTGTAATGAGGCAACAAATAGAACTATTGTAGTTCCTTGTTCATGCATGGGATCCGACAGATCAGACATTTCACATAAGGGACAATATGGTCCCTATTACAATTGATGATATTTACTTTCCTATCGTACTTTCGAGGCGAGGTGCCCCCATCTCACTTTCTGGATTTTCCCGTGGAGGTGAATTAGTGAGAGATTACATTCGATAGTTTTGTCGGCCAAGTACACAACTTAGCAAGGATGGGAAAATAAACATCAGGGATGTAGGTGATTTGCCTTTGAGAATGATCCTCTTCACAATCACAAAGTTGGCTAGCAGTGTGACACTACATCTAGTGAATAGATAATATATGCAATATGCCCTTGAGTGTCTAGAGCCAAAAATATTCAACTGGTGCGAGGCCATGCTTTCTTCACTGAAAGAACAACTGACCAAGGTAAAAAGTGGTAAGACGAAGAATTTCTACTATGGTTCAATCTTAATCGCTTTTACCTTAGAGAGAATCCCCTTGATGCAACCACAACATGTATCCCTGGGTGTGGCTGGTCCTAGAGATCCATGTATGCAAAGGTTGGTCGAATTGATGGCTCGACCTGCGGGTCAGTCAACAATCATTTTTTCCATTGCATTCTTCAGTTGGCTCGATCAACAACATCTCATCATCGAGGAGCATCCATACTCAGGGATGGATTTTCGTGGAGATCCAGATTTGATTCTACCAGTTGGAGCACAATGGGGTGCTATAGGTAAATTGTTTGACCAAAGTGTTTTTTTATTTTTCAAGTTTCTACATGTTTTTTTTTTGCTTTTAATGTTTCCAAGACTAAAATAAAATCATTTTCATGCATGCAAATGTGGGTACTGTTTGACCTGTGGGACACCAACAGGGTGCAGGTGGGCCAGCACGGAGAAACATTGGGAGAGCAGTTCTCCAGGACTTGGATTTGGCCGAGACCTTGGCAGAGTTGCAGGATCACATAGAGGGATTAACCCTTGGTATTCCGGATGTCCGGATCGAGGAGTTACCTATGAGGCTGCAGCGCCACACTATTGGTGTTCCTAGCCGCTAGATGAGGCTTTTACACATGATAGCACAGGTTGTGACCTGTTATCATGAGCACCACTAGATCTACTTAGGATGTTTTGCATGCATTTTGAGTTTTTTGGGTCAGATGACCAAACGTGTCTTGGACACAAATTTTGTAAAAACTTTTAAAACACCTATCTATTTTACTTTCAGAGTTTTCTATGGTTATGTGCAATCCTATTCAACTGATGATGTGAATTGAAAATATTACTTTTACATGTGTCGCAAATGTCTATTTAACACATAATTCACTAGAGAATCAGTTAATGTGTTAAAGTTTATGGAAATATGTTGATATTGAATGTATTCAAAATGCCTTTCCAAAATACGAACTCTAAGGAACATGCAAAGAATTATTGGGTTTCAGACGATATACACACTTGAAAGTTGTAGTACGATGAGTTGTGAGTCCAGCCTAACGATGATTCGGAAAATGCCAAGTGAAATGGCATCAGAGAGAAGTTCTATCAACGCGCTATACTCAACGATGTCTTTTGTTGATCGACCAATACAAATCCTTTGAAAACTCACTAACTCACCACTTGGAGCAAAAATGTCCCATGATGCAGAAGATAGGTTCTGCGTACTACGAATAGCACAATCGGCGTAACCAACAAATGGCTCCAAAGATTCTGACATCTGCAACAAATGCAAAGCGGATTACTAACCAAATAAAAAACTCTAAAAGACACACATTGACGCACACACATGCAATGAAAGCATATATACAGTGAGTTTTACTACACTCAATCAAGCATAGTAACATTTGAGGTACAACCCGTTTCGGGGCTGCGACAATGGAATCCCATCATAATCTACTAAATCGTAGACACCTTTTGCCAAAACACGCTTGAAAATATAACGACCCATCCACATTGGTTCAAATTTCCCTGCTCCAATTTTATCAACTTCTTGATCGTAAAGCAAGACCAGGTCTCCTTCTGAGAAGATACGAGGCTTGACATTTCTATCATATTGCGCCTTGATTCGCTTCTTATGCACTTCATTAGACAATGCGGCATCATGACAGGTTTCATCTAGATGGATTAATTCCAGGAAACGTGCTTCTTCTTCAAAACTATCAGGTAACAGGTCAATCGCGAGTTTGAGAGATGAAATTTTGCATTGTATCGGTAAGACTACTTCTAAACCATACACCAACTGAAAGGGTGTGAATCCAATTGCATTTCTCACCAAGGTACAATATGCCCACAAGGCATAGTACATGATTAAATGCCAATTTCATTTATGAACCCTTATCATTCTTTGAAATATCCGCTTCAGGACTTTTTTGATAGCCTCAACTTGTCCATTCGCTTGCGGGTAATAAGGGGTAGAACTATCATGTAATAGTCCTAACTTAGCATTCAACTCAGCCATCATGTGATTACGAAAATGTGACACATGATCTGTAACTATGGCTTGTGGTACACTAAATCGGGCAACCACATGGTTAAAAAAGAAAAGAGTAGTCATTTCACCACTATTGTTTAATGTTGGCATCACCTCAGACCATTTGGTAAAATAGTCAACGACGACTATAATATCCCCCCCCCCCCCCCCCCCCCCCCGGTTGAGATTGGATTACATGTCATGAAGTCAATGCCCCATTTAGTGAATGGTCCAACAGCAACGACTGGATGCAATGGTGCAGGTGGTAATCTAGTTTTTAGGTCATAAATATGGCATGCTTGACAGCTTTTGACGGCAGTAATATAATCTTTGAATATAGTTGGCCAGAAGTAAGCTACATGGAGAATTCTTTGTGCGGTAGTGTATCCAAATAAGTGTCCAACACAAGCACCTGAATGGAAATCATTCAATGCTTTCTCAACGTCCTCATGTGTGAGGCACCTCCGTAAAATCGTATCAATACCACGACGGTAAAGAGTGTCGCCAATGATCAAACAATCTTTGGCTTGGTATCATATACGTCATTTTTGCGAGCGAGAGGTATCAGGCCAGAAAGTTTGGGTCTGGAGATAGATCGGTATATCTTCATACCACAGGTCAGATGATGATATTAGAAACAGAGGCTCATCCAAAATCAATGGTTCAGATGTGTTAGTGTCGGTCTTGAAAGCCCTCCATCAGTGATCAAATATGCTCTTACAAAGTGGTCTCAGAGTGTCAAGGTCAAATTTTGTCATTTCAGTGAGTCTTCAAGCAAAATTTGGTCACTAGGCATTAGGCCTAGGGTTTCCCCAAATGTCAGTCTATGTCATCATTCAGCTGAGTGTATCATCATTCAGAGGGTTGTCATTATCATGTCAGTATCTAATGGGTCATTTTACATCTTGTTCATGCTTCAGTTGTGCCTAGGCAAGCTCATTTCCCTCTCCTAGGGTTTTGAAGCCAATTTCTCTTGGGCGGCTAAATAATCGGCAAAAATCATATCCTGATGTTCATACACCTTCCCCTATCCTTAAAGTACCTTATCAAACACTTCCCATCCCTTAGATCCGCCAAATTCCTCATTTTTGCGCAAACCCTAGTTTCTAGCTACAACCTGGCGATTTTCTAGGTTTGGCCTGTGTTTTGTCCTTTTCGACCCCTTCCCCTCACTCAATCTCTAAGATTCCACTTTCCCCTGCTTCCTAACATCCCTCCCCACTCCCAAAAATTTCCCCAAGAATTTAGAAGCCCTCTATCCCCTTCATTTCGCTCCATTTCGACAAAATTCCTTGCTTCACACATCGGGACAAGTTGCACTCAAAAGCTGTTTCTGAGCAATCAAAGATGAATTTTGCAAAAATGAGAGATTTTTTTGTCCACAACATGCCAAGGAATAAAAACCTCTTTCACTTTTTACACAGGTGTCATGGTTTGAGAGAAATGTCAAAAATACCGGCGAGAACGAAGGTGCTCCAAGGACGGTTGGCCAAAGCACAAAAACGAAGGAAAACGCCCGATCCACTCCAAATTTTGGCCAAAGCCTCTTTTACTAAGCATGGTACTTGATTGGGGACTCCCAGCCCAAATTTCAAGAAATTTGGAGAAAATTTTGTCATTTGTGAATTTTTTGTGCAATTTACAGGTTTTGGCCATTGGAGTGGTCTCACCCCGCGCGCGACCACTCGGGAGGACTGCTCAGAATCACAAAAAGTTGACATTTTTGGAAAGGGCATGCAAAAACTAGAATTACCTATACTTGGGGTAAACTTGATTTTGAGATTTGGGCCTCCAAAAGCTCAAAATACATCAAAATTTTGACTTTCTGCCCACTTTTTGAGTTGCAGAAAGTGACCTTGGGATAATTGACTTTTGAGGGGTCAAATCAACTCCAAATCCAGAAATTCCATTTGGGATGGAAATTAGACACACAGAGCTTTCCAATGAGCCATCTTGCACTTGATTTGGACAACTGGAACCCACTCAAAAAGTGCTGCAAAGGGGCGCGACCACTCGAGCTAAAATTGCCAGTTTTGACTTTTCAAGCCTGCAAACTCTGTTTTTTACCTTGGTTGATCATTTGTACTTGTAAATGATGGATGTATGGATAATTTTCATGGCACATTGATAGATTTAATCTCTCTTAACCCTTCTAGAAGCTTCCTTGATGTAAATAGTGAATATTTAATGCATGGATGAGTTAGCTAAGTTTTAGAGGCAAGTTGTTTGACTACCTATTATCTAGTGCTTAGTTTAGAATCAATTCAAACTGCTCCTAGGAAGCTGAGCTCGACCCCTAGAGGTGGGGAAAGGAGTTAGATGGTCTATATTATGCCTTCTCTTGCTCATTTTCATGGTTGGACTCTTGTGGGAGAAGCATTATTGTATATTGTACATCTATTACTGCAATTTAAGGAAAAGGAAGGCCAGGGTTTTGCAGACATCATTGTGGATTCTTGTGGATTGTTGTGTTGATGGTGTGTTCTCTACATGTTATTGTAAGTGTGTTTATGTGTTCCATCTCTTTCTTTGCTGCTAATTGAACAGATGAAGTGATAAAGTTTGAATTCATGCATGCCATGCTCAGCTTTTAATTTTGTTCAATATATATGTTTTCCACTGTCTAAAGAGGATTCAAAGTTGTTGTTTGCCCTCTTTAGCTCCTCCTCTATCATTCTTGATCATCCATATCAGATTAAGGAATCAGCACTCACTCCTACCTTGCCCCAAAGATCCCCCTGCAAAAACTGAGCCCAATCCCCGCACCCTGAATTGCACTCCCTCCAATTGCCACCAAAAACCCCAAAAAACTTTAAATCAACCCTCCTTATCAGTTTACTAGCCTAATATCAGTGTTCCTAATTGGGTCAGCTCATCCTATTGAAAGATCTACCGAGTTTGACCGGAGAGAGCCTTCTCATACCCCGTAGGGCTAGCTACGAGGTGAAATGGTTTGATGTTGCCTTGAAGGTTTACCTTCCTCAGCCTAGGGTGAAATCTCAAGCGCTAACATAGTGGCGACCATACTGGGGAGAACAAACTTGTTTGTGGGTTGATGTGTTTGTTTCATAAGTCTTAGACGGAGACTGAAGTTATGCCAGGTAGCCTTCGAAAACGCTCTTGTTTTACATCAGCGTTAGTAGATAAACGCTGCTTCAGTCAATCTCCGTGAGCTTGTGAATACAACACTTCATTTGCATTTCACCCCAGTACATGTATCAAGTTCAGATCTGATTGTTGATGGTGAACAACGATCAGACACTTGAAAGGCTAAAAATCATTCACTGGCGACTCCTTCACTGAAAAATCCAGAGATCAATGATTCATGGTGACTTCACTGCAGGAAGATCAGTAGATGTGATATTTTCAAGATGGATCGGATCGCAAGAAGATATGCTCCCTTGAGCCGAGATCACATCCCCGGTTTTCCAAATAAAATTCCAAAGGTAGATTGGTCAAGGAATTTGCCTACATTTAATGATGATGGTAAGAAGGATGCTGCTTTACATCTAGTTAGATTTCATATGCATATTCGCAAGTTGAAGGTGGATTTTCCTGAAGATTGCTTGATGAAGATATTCTTGGCCACTCTGGAAGGTACAGCTCAATCATGGTATGAAAGTTTGCCACCTGCTTGTATTTATTGTTTAAAGGATTTTCATGCCTTGTTCATTGAAAGATATCAAGCATCTTATCCATCATTAAATTTGGTTCATGATTGTTGCAAGCATGCTTGTATTTTTATTGAAATCCTTGAGAAGTATTATGAAGATGATAATTTTATGGATGTTGAGATCATGGAGGCTCTATATGAAAATCCGTTTCAACAGCACACAGAAATCTTAGAGGATACTTGTCAAGATCAGCAAGCTGAAGATTTCCATATGGTTGAAAATGAGGAAAGAGAAAATGTTGTTTCAGATTTGCCCATAGAAGAAGACAGCAGCATGCAACCCATCAAAGAGAGCACTACTGTTGAGATCATAGACAAAGTTGTGGATTCAGATGTTCATGAACAGCAAGGTGAGATCTTTGTGCAAGTAAGTGATGAATCTCCTTTCAATAAATCAGTAATAAATGATAGTTTGAATGCCTTGTCATATGAAGATAATTATTGTTTAAGCAAAAGAAACCAAAAGGCATTGTCTCCTTTGTCTGAAGAGGAGATAGATCAGCTTTTGAAAGGTCAAGCTACAGCAGATTTGCAATGCACACATAGTCAGGAAAGTGTTGGGGAAACTTTTTCCTCTTTTGAAAAAGATGACTTTCTTGTAGATCAGCAAATAGATAATGTTTTCCTTCACAAAGATGATACTCCGGCTATCATATCATTTGAAGATCACCTATCATATTATCTGACTACCGAAGATCATAGCATACATGATTACTTTTCAGATTCTTCATATGTTTCATGTGCTGAAATGTTTTTCCAAGAAGAGATCTGCTCATCCACTTGTTCAGAATTTTTTGAAGCCCATGAGCATACTTTTACCGAAGCACATGATGAAGGTAGATCAGAATTTGAAACAAAGGACACCTTGATCTTTCAGCAGGAGGTGGCAGTGGTAAATCTTCATGTTTTTCAAGATCCAATGGCAGTCCTCTTGCAGTCAACAATGAAGGTGATTATTGCAGTATTCAGTGATGAAGGAGAATATGGTCAGCTATATTTTTGGATGCCCAGTGATAGGTTTGTATTGTTGACCAGGAGATCTAATCAGGAAAATCAATCAAGAAGGCATCTGCTTGATTGGTTGCATTGGCATTTTGATATAGTTTGATGTATATTGTCTTGTAAGAAACACAGGTGGTTGTCATCATGATTTCAAATCTTGATGGACTGCTGCCCTTCAAAAAGCTTTGTAAAGTTTTGTTTTAAGTCAGTCATGAGTCATTTGTGTTTGGTCTGTTGAGTGAGTTTTTTCAAGTTATTTCAGTTTGCCATCGAGTCGGTTTGAGTCAAGCTTCAGTTAAGTTTCAGTCAGTTTTCAGTCAAGTTTTCATTCAATAAATGTGTCAAAAGTTTTGTGTCAAAGGTGTAAATAATGACTCCATCGCCCAATGGTTGCAAGCACTGGTCTACTCTCCCAGATGTCTAAGGTTCTTGGCACCTCCAAGGAGCTACCATCTCCATTGGAGCCAATGTTAGTGTCGGTCTTGAAAGCCCTCCATCAGTGATCAAATATGCTCTTACAAAGTGGTCTCAGAGTGTCAAGGTCAAATTTTGTCATTTCAGTGAGTCTTCAAGCAAAATTTGGTCACTAGGCATTAGGCCTAGGGTTTGCCCAAATGTCAGTCTATGTCATCATTCAGCTGAGTGTATCATCATTCAGAGGGTTGTCATTATCATGTCAGTATCTAATGGGTCATTTTACATCTTGTTCATGCTTCAGTTGTGCCTAGGCAAGCTCATTTCCCTCTCCTAGGGTTTTGAAGCCAATTTCTCTTGGGCGGCTAAATAATCGGCAAAACTCATATCCTGATGTTCATACACCTTCCCCTATCCTTAAAGTACCTTATCAAACACTTCCCATCCCTTAGATCCGCCAAATTCCTCATTTTTGCGCAAACCCTAGTTTCTAGCTACAACCTGGCGATTTTCTAGGTTTGGCCTGTGTTTTGTCCTTTTCGACCCCTTCCCCTCACTCAATCTCTGAGATTCCACTTTCCCCTGCTTCCTAACATCCCTCCCCACTCCCAAAAATTTCCCCAAGAATTTAGAAGCCCTCTATCCCCTTCATTTCGCTCCATTTCGACAAAATTCCTTGCTTCACACATCGGGACAAGTTGCACTCAAAAGCTGTTTCTGAGCAATAAAAGATGAATTTTACAAAAATGAGAGAGGTTTTTGTCCACAACATGCCAAGGAAGAAAAACCTCTTTCACTTTTTACACAGGTGTCATGGTTTGAGAGAAATGTCAAAAATACCGGCGAGAACGAAGGTGCTCCAAGGACGGTTGGCCAAAGCACAAAAATGAAGGAAAACGCCCGATCCACTCCAAATTTTGGCCAAAGCCTCTTTGACTGAGCATGGTACTTGATTGGGGAATCCCAGCCCAAATTTCAAGAAATTTGGAGAAAATTTTGTCATTTGTGAATTTTTTGTGCAATTTACAGGTTTTGGCCATTGGAGTGGTCTCACCCCGCGCGCGACCACTCGGGAGGACTGCTCAGAATCACAAAAAGTTGACATTTTTGGAAAGGGCATGCAAAAAATAGAATTACCTATACTTGGGGTCAACTTGATTTTGAGATTTGGGCCTCCAAAAGCTCAAAATACATCAAAATTTTGACTTTCTGCCCACTTTTTGAGTTGCAGAAAGGGACCTTGGGATAATTGACTTTTGAGGGGTCAAATCAACTCCAAATCCAGAAATTCCACTTGGGATGGAAAGTAGACACACAGAGCTTTCCAATGAGCCATCTTTCACTTTATTTGGACAACTGGAACCCACTCAAAAAGTGCTGCAAAGGGGCGCGACCACTCGAGCTAAAATTGCCAGTTTTGACTTTTCAAGCCTGCAAACTCTGTTTTTTACCTTGGTTGATCATTTTTACTTGTAAATGATGGATGTATGGATAATTTTCATGGCACATTGATAGATTTAATCTCTCTTAACCCTTCTAGAAGCTTCCTTGATGTAAATAGTGAATATTTAATGCATGGATGAGTTAGCTAAGTTTTAGAGGCAAGTTGTTTGACTACCTATTATCTAGTGCTTAGTTTAGAATCAGTTCAAACTGCTCCTAGGAAGCTGAGCTCGACCCCTAGAGGTGGGGAAAGGAGTTATATGGTCTATATTATGCCTTCTCTTGCTCATTTTCATGGTTGGACTCTTGTGGGAGAAGCATTATTGTATATTGTACATCTATTACTGCAATTTAAGGAAAAGGAAGGCCAGGGTTTTGCAGACATCATTGTGGATTCTTGTGGATTGTTGTGTTGATGGTGTGTTCTCTACATGTTATTGTAAGTGTGTTTATGTGTTCCATCTCTTTCTTTGCTGCTAATTGAACAGATGAAGTGATAAAGTTTGAATTCATGCATGCCATGCTCAGCTTTTAATTTTGTTCAATATCTATGTTTTCCACTGTCTAAAGAGGATTCAAAGTTGTTGTTTGCCCTCTTTAGCTCCTCCTCTATCATTCCTGATCATCCATCTCAGATTAAGGCATCAGCACTCACTCCTACCTTGCCCCAAAGATCCCCCTGCAAAAACTGAGCCCAATCCCCGCACCCTGAATTGCACTCCCTCCAATTGCCACCAAAAACCCCAAAAAACTTTAAATCAACCCTCCTTATCAGTTTACTAGCCTAATATCAGTGTTCCTAATTGGGTCAGCTCATCCTATTGAAAGATCTACCGAGTTTGACCGGAGAGAGCCTTCTCATACCCCGTAGGGCTAGCTACGAGGTGAAATGGTTTGATGTTGCCTTGAAGGTTTACCTTCCTCAGCCTAGGGTGAAATCTCAAGCGCTAACAAGATGTTGAATCAATGGAGGTCGAGGGAAGGTCGCAAAGTAGCTTGGTGAAAATGGGAGATTTCTTTGATTTGGACTTGATGAATTCCAGATCAAACTCCTACAAAATGACTATCCATTTTGATTATTTTCCCCCCAGCAATTAACGTGACAGAATGTATGTCATAGGGTTGCAATCCGAAATGATGGTGGTCTTCTGGAGCAGGATGTAGTGGCGAAATCTCTGAACATCTTGCACTGCTGCCAAAGCTCGTTTCTTGACGTAAGAGTACTTACTTTATGTATCATTGAGATTGTGTCTCAAATAATAAATCGAATGTTCAATCCCATTTTCTTCTTGGACTAAAACCATGCCAATGGTTGTATCTGTAGCGGTGAGATACAGGTAATAGTCGTTTTGATAATTCGGAGAATACATTAATGACGCTCTAATCAAGGTATCTTTAAGAGCATCAAAGGAAGCTTGTGCAACCTGATCCCAATGGAAGGGTATCCCCTTTTTCAAAAGACGTATAAAACCTTTAGCCATCTCAATGTAATTGGGAATGAACCTCCTCAGAAAGTTAGCCTTCCCTTGGAGTCTCTGTAACTGTAAAAGATTTGAAGGTGGAGGCAAATCAAGAATCGCCTGAACCTTTAATGGATTGAGTCGAATTCCATCTTTAGAAACTACAAATCCAAGAAAATGACTAGAACCAACACAAAACACACATTTATGTGGATTGAGACGTATCTTGTAGTGTCGGCACCGTAAAAATATTGCTCTAACATGTTGCGGGTGATCAGTCCGCTTTTGTGAATGAGCAAGTAAATTTTAAGGGTAAGGTTAAACAATGTGCTTGATGTCATGGAAGGCATAGTTCATTGCCCTCTGAAATGTGGCCCCTCCATTCTTCAAACCAAATGGGAGTTTTCTATACGCAAATGTGCCCCATGGACAAATAAAAGTTATTTTAGATTGGTCATGTGGGCGGATATTGATTTGATTGTAGCCTGGAAAACCATCCATAAATGAGAATATTTCGCATCCAGCACATTCATCAATAATCTGGTCAATAAAAGGAGTACGATAATTGTCCTTTGGACATGCCTGATTTACATCCCTATAGTCGACGCACACTCGAATTATCCCTTGTTTCTTCATGATAGGAACAATGTTGGAAACCCAGTCAGTAAGAGGTACAGGGTAATTGAAGCCAGCACGTAAAAGCTTTTCAACTTCTACTTTAATGGAAACGGCTTTCTTTGGATGAACAAGCCAAAGCTGCTGTCGTACTGGTTTGACATCACGATACATTTTGATTTCATTTTCAACTATACTAGAGTCAATGCTTGGCATCTCCTCGTATGAGCATGCAAATATATCTTGAAATTCACAAAAGAGAGTACGATAATTATCAAGTTCCGATGGAGAACAAGATTTTCCGACATGAATGTTTTCTACAACATTAGGCTTGGTCAAAATATTAATAGCAATTGTTTCTTCAATATTTGACAGGTTTCGCTCAGAATCTATTGTGTCTATAAAAAATAGAATTCGAAAGGAAATCAACAACTGAAGGGTGGTTAAGTTCATTTGAATAATTTTTTATGTCATCTAGAAGATGGGAACGATGATGATAATCTTCCCAAGGTTATTCTCCTATCATCATTGATTGGACGATCCCTTCATAGAATGTATACGCGAAAAAGGATCCGAAGAAGTATCGTATTCTAATGAATGATCTACCCATACAGTTGGTGAAAGTGGATTTGGGTTTGCCGCAAAATCCAAAAATATTGATTGCTATGCAAGCTCAATGGGGCTTAGCGGCATAACTTCAATATAACTATCATCTTCAGAATTGTTGGTAATCCTCCTTAAATCAAATGAGCTGGAGGAAATCATGTTGCAAGTCTCAACTCTTGCCACTTCTGCCAAATCAGATGGTGACGGTAGCATAAAAGTACCCGTTAGGGAAGGATATTTAAAGAGACCTACACCAACACTCTGAAGTGATAGCAGGGGTCCATGTACCAACCGAATGCTTCCTGTAGCCTGAGAACTAGATGCAAAGAAGGCAATTTGACCGATGACTATGATTCCACCCTTATGAGGGAATGCAATAGTACGAAAGTACGTGGAAACCACAGTAGCCATGGCATATACCCATGGCCTTCCCAGTAAGATGTTATAGTCGAGGGGTCTGTCAACTACCTTAACTTCAACATTAATTGTTTTTCCCCCTATTTCAATTTGCAGGTTACTCAAAATACCACAAGGCATATACGTTCGTCCGTTGAAAGCTTTTAACGTAGTTGGTGATCGTGACAACGGCGATGAACCAAGTGTTTTCCAACAGCTCATTGACATAATGCAAGTAGATGTCCCCTCATCAATAATAGTTCGATGAACATTCCTATTGAGAGCCTTTACTTGAATTAGGAAAGCTAATTGCGCTGGCAACTGTGGTGTATATCCTGCATGGTTAAAAACCACAAGATTGGAATCTATAGGGTCTATTCCACCAATTGCTGAAAGTAAAGCCTGCTTCTGGTAGGGACAATTTTGTAACACCTCAAGCGTTGACATAGCAAAAGGTAATTGAGTAAGATCTTCTACTATGTTATAATTCTGAGTAGCTCAAGCTCAAGGGTTAAATGTCAATTTATCAACAACTCCCTTTGGTGGTTTTATTTTCAATTCTGGTGCAATAGGTGGTGGAATATTTTCAGATGAAGTCGAAGTCAAAGGATTAGGTTGATCAGTGGCCTAATTATTCGACAATGATGGTGGATTTCCATAATCTTTATTTCTCATTGACACCAAAACTTCGTTTTTAGGCATTGAGACGGATAGCATAAGTACTTGGGATGTGGAAGCATGGTCTGTCGCAACCAAATGTGTCTCCGAGTTTGGAAACAGATCAGTCAACGCTACAGATGTGTTAGAAATCTTTAGAAGCATAGAGACTTCTGAGCGATGTGGACAATCTCTTGTAAAATTCTCATCATTATAGATTAGACATGGATAAAGAGGTTTCCTTTCTGAAGTAGAGGAATCAGAGGATTTCTCTTGAGGAGGATTTTTCTTGTTTTTCCCCTTCTTCTTGCCTCCTGGTTGCTTTGGATTCTTGCCTTTGTCAGATGACACGGCATTGACTTCGAAAGCAAGAGCATTTTCTGATGCATTAGAAGTTTGAATCGTAATGGAAAGAGTTTGACCAGATGGTCTACCTGTCGTTTTCATGCTCGAAGAACCAATCACACCATCGTCAAAATGAGAGTCCTTACTCGATTGTGGAGGAGGAGAAATAGTGAAAGATGGTCGGGGTGCATTGGGAATCTTGTCATAGAGCATGTCGGATTGTGTATAACTCAAATCCAAATATTGGGCACGAGCAATTACTTGCTCTTTTGTGACAACTCCACCTTTCACCACATCCTCGGTGATTGATGGAAACAAGGATTTTATGAAACACTCAGCCAAAAGATGATGAGGAACATAGGTCTTAACCATTCGATGATGACACGCCACTCATGAATATGATCTGATATATGAGTAGCAGTAGTCTGTTTAAAGTTGGCTATGAGTTTCGTTCGAGTCTCGTATCTGATAGGTATCTGGAAGTGGGTCAGAAATGTGGTGGCTAAAGTCGTAAAGTTGTCGAAAGAAGCTCGTGGTAACTCAATGTACCACTTCACAGTCGGACCAGTAAGCGTTCTTTGGAAAAGACAAAGTCTAACCAAGTCATCATTTAAGGAGTTTGATGAACACCACAAATGAAAGGTCATGACATGATTTGATGGGCCTTCTTCGAGATTTCCATTGAATTTCAGAATGTCAGAAGGTAACTTATGCGAAATTACCGGACATCAAGGTGCATATAAGATTGGATCATTAGTGAGCCGATTTCAATCTGGTAATTCTAGAGTTGCTACAAACGGCAACCGTCAATTCAAGTCAGGTTGAGCATACACAGGATATGAACATGAGAGTCCTTACTCGATTGTGGAGGAGGAGGAATAGTGAAAGATGGTCGGGGTGCATTGGGAATCTTGTCATAGAGCGTGCCGGATTGTGTATAAATCAAATCCAAATATTGGGCACGAGCAATTACTTGCTCTTTTGTGACAACTCCACCTTTCACCACATCCTCGGTGATTGATGGCAACAAGGATTTTATGAAACACTCAGCCAAAAGATGATGAGGAACATAGGTCTTAAACATTCGATGACGACACGCCACTCATGAATATGATCTGATATATGAGTAGCAGTAGTCTGTTTAAAGTTGGTTATGAGTTTCGTTCCAGTCTCGTATCTGATAGGTAACTGGAAGTGGGTCAGAAATGTGGTGGCTAAAGTCGTAAAGTTGTCGAAAGAAGCTTGTGGTAACTCAATGTACCACTTCGCAGCCGGACCAGTAAGCGTTCTTTGGAAAAGACGAAGTCTAACCAAGTCATCATTTAAGGAGTTTGATGAACACCACAAATGAAAGGTCATGACATGATTTGATGGGTCTTCTTTGAGATTTCCATTGAATTTCAGAATGTCAGAAGGTAACTTATGCGAAATTACCGGCCACCAAGGTGCATATAAGATTGGATCATTAGTGAGCCGATTTAAATCTGGTAATTCTAGAGTTGCTACAAACGGCAACTGTCAATTCAAGTCAGGTTGAGCATACACAGGATATGATGGAATTGCCTAAGAAATAGGTCTTTTCATACCAACATAGGGCATCTGCATTTGGTAACCTTGATAAGGTGGTTGTTGAACAAATCTAGCATAAGGTGGTTGTTGATAACCAGGTTGAATTTGCGGTTGTCCATAACCAGCAAAGCCTTGTTGACCAGGACCTTGGTAAGCTTGATATTGTCCAAACCCAGGTTGAGCCTATTGGGCAGGTCCAAATTGGGGTTGGAATTGCTGGAATTGAGGTTGTTGAAATTGGGGTTGCCACGGTTGTTGAATCAACTGTTGTTGATTTAACGGTTGTTGTTGCCCAACAATGAAAGGTTGGCCAGGTTGTGAATAAACTATACCAATGTAATCCTAAGTCACTCTAGATAAAGGTATACTATCCTGAGGTTGTTGGACCCCAGACACAAGCAGTTGTTGTATAACAGCTTGAGAAACTTGAACTTCTTGACCCGAAACTTGTGGTTGTGAGGTAGAAGGACTAATTTGTACAAGTTGAGATACAACTGTTTGAACTTGTGAATGACGTACATTGGTAACAACAGGGGTAGTAGGAATAGCTGACACAGTTTGCCTTGGTTGTGTTGGATACATAAGCCTTGGTTGAACTGGCATTGTTGGTTGCCATTAAGAAACACGAATTCTAGGCTCACCTGAATATTGCAGGATACTACCATATGATGGTCCTCCAGGATATGGAGGATAAGGTGAATAAGCATATTGCTCTCCATATGGCGGCAATCCAGTATGTAATGGATACATAGGTTGTTGTTGACTAGATTGCCCAGTTTGATATTCATATGCAAGATCAAACTATTGAGCTCCCGTTAAAGAAGAACCAAGTAAAATTATGGTTGAGGACATGGGTGATGACCATGGTGTAGAAGCAACCCCTGATTGGGTTCCAGATAAAGATTGGTAACCATCCGGGATGGACGATTCACCATATAGGTGCGATTCAGGTGTAGGAGAAAACATCGAAGAGGTTGCGACAAAAGATTCTGCCGCAACTACATCAGATGATACAGTCAGGGATGTTGACGATTGTTCATCCATAGTTAACTAACCCAAAAGCTTTCCTAAAGAATCGAGGGGTACTTGAAAAGAAGCAGGATCAAAAGGAGCAGTAAAATTATGAGTATAAGGATAAAGATTAAGCCCTGTTCCAAAATTGAATGGGGTTCTAGGTGTGGTATCTTCTTCCAATTCTTCCTCGACAACAATTAAACCAAGTGGAAGAACTTCACCGTCTAGTCCATAATAGACTTCTGGTGTTGATAAAGTGGAAGTTTCAGTAGTTACTAATGTCTGAGGGTTAACTGGTTGATCGTCTTCTGGTAAAGTAACAACTTCTGAATGTTCAAATTCGAAGTCCAGATGTTCCGGTAAAAGAACAATAGTTTCAGAGAGAGGTTCCTGAACAACTTCAGGTTCAGAAGTAACCTTGGTTTGAACTGTGATAGGTTCTAGATTAACTTATGGCTGAACTAATTCAAGTTCAAAAGTAATTTCTTATTTAGAAACTTCAAGTTGAGGATCAACTTGTTGTTGAACAACTTTGGTTACTGTTTCACTAGGATCAGTGATAATGTCCTCAGGTAATTGTGAAACGTTTTCTTCAGAAGTAGATGTACTAGAAATAGTTAGAGTAACTAGAGTCTCAATACTTACCAAAATGGATGACTCAGGTAATTTAGGTGAAGAACTAGGAGTTATTGATGTACTTGACTCAGTTAAGTGAGACCTCTTTGATTGAATAGGTGTAGCTTCAGGCGGCAAAGGTGGTTTACTCGTTGTTCTCCGTAAACGACGGGGTAAGGGTTGATGTTCCTCCACGATTGTTGATTAATTTTATTATCAAAAAAGAAATAAACAAAAAGGGGCAAGCTAGGCAGAAGGTTTACCAAGCAACTGTGAACTGCATAATACCTCCTTGCGAACCAAGAAGTACGGGTAGGAAATCTCCTCGAATGTTGTGTTCGATGTATCACAGTGTACAAGGTGGTCGACTCTGTTACCTAAGGATGAATAGAAACCTAGTGTTGTCCTCCCATATATACCCGATGGTACATGGAGGACCAATCCGTATAAGCGTTTTCTAATGCAAAACCGAACAGTGAGAGCATTCCCATATACTTTACGTATTGTAACACCGCCCTATATACCCGAAGGTACATGGACAAGCTATGATATACTCACATACGTGGAATGACGTATCACACTCAGGATGTATTGCAGACAAGTTAACGACAATTACTTTGTTTTACGACGCCGAAACACATCTCTAGCCTAGAACCACTAAATGTTTTCCATTAATGACAATGCTCCATTAGGTAAATTGATGTTAATTTTAAGTTGATCTTGCTTAGGAATTTGCCTTTCAATTTCACCACGTGATGTATTCTGAAATTCCTAGGAATGCAACTATTACGATAAGAATTCTTTCCATTCAATTTAACAATGAAAATCCAAGCTACTAGGGATAGAGCAATCATATTTCTTTCAATCAAAGAGCAAAGAGAACAATCTAATGCAATTTCCCTGAACTATTCCTATGAGCACACACAAACTTTTTCAATGCATGTATTTCTTTTCAATTTCCTTAATGTGAATGTGAACAAAAAGGAAACTAATGCACATACAATCAATCAATCTTTAACAAGAACGAAGACTTTACGACAGTTCTGTTTCGAAGGAAAAGAAGACTTTTACGACACTTTCTTTCGAACAAAGATTAATCAATTATAATCTAACTTTGAATATGGATCGATAATGACAAAGAAAACATTTAAGAAACATTAATCAACCAAGTCAAAGTAGGGCTAGCAAAGGAGATAGAAACTTGTTCTCTGAGTCATGACATTCATTGATCAACCAGCAAGAAAACAAATAGAGAAAAGTTGGCAAAGCTCATTCCAAAGGTGGGAAACTGACCCTAGGAGGATCAGCGTAGCCCTGAATAGGAGACAGTGCGCTTCAGAGCACTATCCCTACGCCACGGGTGCTTGGCAGCGCACTGTGTCCCTCACAAGCCTGCGCTGGTGACAGTGAGCCATTTCAAAAGGCAATTTGACACAGTTTTGACCAAAATTTCAATGCAAAAGAGTTGAAATACAATCAATGAACACAAGTAGGGTGCACAAGAGTGTCCTAGGAGGTGGATAAGCTACTAGGAAAGATGATCTTCCCCAGCGGAGTCGCCAATTTGTTTTGGAGAATTTGGTATCTACAAATAACTACTAATTCCCTAGATAAGGAGCCATATCTAGAACAACAATTTAAAACACTTTAGTCTTTTCCTATAAGCAATATATAAGACAAAGAAGAAGAGAAGACCTACTTGTAGTTCCGCTTTCCTCTTGTCTCCTTTGTATCGATCTTGTTGCTCCTTCTCGTACTTAACACGCTTGAGAAGTATCTGTAAACACAAATAGAAGACAAAGAACCAATCAAAGCAAAAGATCTATTGAACAGAAGTGAATGGAAGTGAATGGAATTAGATACATTTCACACATATAAGCATCATATAACAATACAAACATATGGGAAAAAGGTTCAAATACTTTATTGAATAAAAGAAGGAATTACAACCATCGTGTCTGATTCAAAGTCATTCCTCCAACTTGGATACCATCCACATCACATCAAAAGCATGACAAACTTGTAGCATTACAATACTTGCTTCAAAGCTAATTCTCATAGCAACATTATCTCCTTACAATTGAACATAGGTTCCCCTTATCACTTAGATGAGTGGTCAATTTATAGGGAGATGAAGGAGGTTATGTCATAAATGGTGGTATTGAATGGCCTTCCATACTTAGAATTAGTTCCACAGAGGAAGGGATGAGAGGATAGGATGAATCTTAACTCATTCCTCATCCATTTTCAAGCTCATAGGAGTTGATAAGTGAGGGAGCCTTCTAGATGACTCAAAAAGATAAGAATATTCCCCAAACCCTATGTGAATTTTTCTTAATCTCGCCCAACGCAGGTGAATGAAGGCCTAAGTGCTCTGCAAAGCACCCTGGCATGGACTTAACTGCTCTGCAGTGCACCCTTACATGGGCCTACCTGTGTTGATCCCTCTAGAGGTCATTTGAGGATGTCTTCAAGTCATGAAACTATCTAGGAAGGAGGCATTCAAAACGGTGACTTGTTTAGGGCATGTAGCAACTGGAATTAGGGTTTGATGAGCCCTAAAACACTGATCTGGATGATGGGAGTGATGTGCCCAAATGGATTTGTAACAAACTCCTACACATAGAACAACCCTAGCATGCGAGTCTTGCACCCTATGCAACTCAGGTTGTCTCATCTCGTTATCCTGGTCAATACATGAAATCTGACTAGGTATCTTTGTCTCTCTCTGTCCAATGGGCCAAGGTAACCTAACAGTGTTGCCAACCTTGTCTATGTATGCCCAAACATTGCTGATCTCACGCCCCAATGTGCACTCTAGTTGCACCAGTAGGGAATCCAACCGCTTCCCAACATGAGTCAATTTGGTTGTGGACTCGGCAAAGCCACTCTCATGCCCTCCAGCACCTCATTCTATTGTGTAATAGCCTCACACACTAATGCGACCTTCCTTTTTAAAGCTATAAGGTCGGCCTGAAACTGGTGGAACTATTGTGTGCATCTATCGCCTGTAAACTCAATCACATCTCCAAGTACCTCAGCAATTGTTTCCCTCTCATCCATGGGTGGCTCCTCCTTAATAGATGGATCTATGCATGTAGTCTTTATCTTCTCCACTAAGGTTTCAACTGGGGCTATCAAAAAGGTCTCCAATAAAGGTGACTCATGTGCCACAGTGGGTATATTGATGCTCTCCTCACCATCTTGTGGGCTCTCAGCATCATGCTCAACCTCCTCCTCAGGCTCCTGGTATCTAAAGCTGGGTCTCCACCAGCAAAAGTGCCCCCTGGTCTCACCATGTAACTGTATTTGTCCTGCCTTCTGCTTTTCAAAAGATCTAGTACCCTGATCTAGTTGACTTTCCCCACATGATGTAGATGGTTTCACCCCTACGGCCTACTCACCTCTAACGTCTTTTTTGTAAGGGTGAGGATGGGTTTAATCTATCACCCTCCTCAACTAGGCCAACCACTCATCGTCCCAATGAATTCTACCCCAGAATTTTTGCATATTAGATTTCCCTTAAGCCATGGGTTTGTCTCTGGTTTCAGCCGTCACTATGCACTCATACCCAAAACTTCCATGATCTTCTGGCTAGTTTCCCACAGCTAGGCCAAGATCATGCTCTGATACCACTGTAATGTTCCAAACTTAAATAAACAGTGATATGCAAAGCAAAAACGATTTACAGCACATAAATTTTAAACAATCAGCAAATGCTCATAAAACTCCAGAAGTAATAACCAGCTGAGCCATTTTATTAATAAATGGATCAAGTACAATGGTATGGAGGAATCAACATGGGCTTGCCACAATGTAAAGCGTGAAAGAACCCAAGCGATAATACAATAATCTCAAATGCTGGAAATGACTGCTCCTCTAATGCTTTGCGCTACCTAGAAAACTACACTGCTGGTTGGAAAGGAAATTCAAGAAACTCCACTTATGCTACTCGAAAAATGCTACAAATTCAGCCCCAATCTCCTTAACCAAAACCTAGAAATGGTTTGGCCCAACTTTAACCTCCCAAAATCAACCCCCAACGGCATTGTGCAATCCCCGACAATTCTACATTGTCTGCTGCAAAGATACGGTTTAAAACCCCACTTCCAATGCTCAAAAAATTTTGAAACTTTATATCTGGGATCCTTGTCAAAAACGCAAAAATGGTTTGGCCAAATTTTTACCTCCCAATTTCGACCTCTTCTATGGCCCACGCCCTTCAAACAACTCCAGAAATACGGCCTGCAAGGAATGACAACAAAGTCCTCCTCCAATCTCTGAAAGGGAAGCAAAAACCACTCCAAATATCTCCTCTAACCTCCATGGCAAAGCTCAGCCTCAAGAACTGATACTCTACCTACCAAATGAGCTCCCACACACTTCCTCTATGCTAGCCTAGGTAGTGCGAAAGTCACACTATCAAGCTAGAAGCCCAATCAACTCCCAAACTCTCCTAGATGTTGACAATCCTCCATAGCCTCCTCTCCGGAAAATTTCACGTCAAATATCCACTGCTAAGCACCACCAATGAACTCAGCCTCCTCTCCACTGCATCCCCCAGTAAAATACGCACAACCTAGAAGAGAATTCTACTATTGGGAATCACAATGGGATCCTCCTCCTGAAGGAAAGAAAACCTTCCTAGGGTGGCACTCGAATTCCCCCAAAGAAAGGGTGAGCTCTTCTCCTGAAGAACTCGTGCTAAACAGCCAATGACTTGGCTAAGCAACTCGAGCAACCAAAGAGAAATCGATATACTCCAATAAGATCAATGAAATGAGGAGATCTACCTTCCTTATATAGATTTCGTGGAGCACTTTTCCCTCCAACTTTACCTCCATCGTGGGCCCTCACTTAACCACCTACATGCAAAACTTAACCACCTTAAAAATCGAATAGGCCCCACTATCTCCAAAATTGGCCCCAAAATGCAATAATTAGTCTTGTTCCAAATTAATTTAGGAAGGGACATTACATAGCTCATCAAGGCATTGAATATATCAATGTTGGGTTAATGAATAGTGCAATGATAGTTCATCCATCATCGATGGTGTTTCGAATCATTCTCATAATAGTAGCAATAGCCCTTGCACCCAATCTATATATTGGATTTCCCATGACAATTATTAAAGGATTGGATACTCGTTCGATTTTTATTGTCAATCTCTTTCTTTGCTCTATGGGCAAATTGTTAGATAGTTAATCCTTGGGATTAACCTTGGGTTAGTTTGGGTAGTTATTGGAGTCCAAGAACTCTCGGGAACTAATTCAACTATTTCCTATATGTATTTATATGTACAACATGTACATAATTCTTTGAGATCAATTAATATACATTTGATTTGGTTTCCAGTCTCATGTGTTCTACAGTGGTATCAGAGCGGGTGAGATGCTCTATTGAATGAGAGCATGGTTAATTTTCTCTATCAAATAGAATGAATCTGAGACTTCAGAGGTTAATTTGAACGTTATCAGAGCCCTGGTTGAGTTGTTTCTAAACTCCATGTATTTGAAGTCTATGGCGTAAAGGAGACATGGAGCATGAAGGTTGTGAGGATAGTTGAATGCAACATAAGGTTAGCCCAGTGGGACACCCAAACTATTGGCTCTTTGGAAGTTTTATATCTTTCAGTCATAATAAAATACGATTGGAGAAATTCGGTGACATAATTTTATTTTTAACATATCCTTGGAAGTTAGAATACATGTTGGAGTTTTGAGTTCTTGTTGTTCTCAACAAAAATTTCCAATACTGAGTTGAATACCAATAATTGTTAGATTGTTTGCTAAAATTATAAGTTCCATGCACCCAAGGGCAGCTTGTTATTTTAATTTTGGGAGGTTTTATTTGCATTTACACAAACAAGAGTTTACTTACTGTGAAATTTCTGAAAGATAGTAATTGCATTTACTACAGTAAACAAGATTTTAATCACAGTAAAATGTCTGAAGGATAGTATTTACATTTACGACAGTAAACAGGAGTTTAATCACTGTAAGTAAAGTTTTTGAAGGATAATATTTACATTTACTGAAAACTGAAGTTTCTACTGAAAGATTTTTGAACGATACAAAGTTTTTACTAAAGGATACTTAAAATGAAAGATATATATTTTTTGGTGGTTTGAATGAAAATTTTAATTGAAGAGTGGTCAATTTTCTCGTTGTCCTGGATTTAAAAATAAAAATAAAAAATTGTCAGTTTATATATTGGGTGGGCGTAGCTTGCAGTCAAGTGTGAAGGGGACTGTGAGAATTTTGCAGCGAAATCTCAAACCAATGATCTCAGACTAATGAGTAACTGAATATGCGAAGCCGGCGGCAGAGAGAGGTATAACGTAGAAGAAGTCGGTAAGCATGGAATAAATGGCATTCACATTAAATTGTGATGAAATTTGAAAATTATTTAAATAATAATTTCTAATGTGAACACTAATCTTTTATAAAGTTGTGAAAGTTTTCTTTAAATTGAGAAAGGAATAAAAAATACCCAGGAGTAAGGAGTAACTCTCAGGATGTCGCCATAATGTTCACATGTAAAATTCACTATCACAAAGATTAAAGTCAACCAACAAACTTTACATAAAAGGAGGCAAAACAGATCTGACACGAATCAAGCCACCCCAAGTTGCCAGGCCCAGGTTTCAAATCTTTGTAAAGACGCCAAAAGGAAACACAATCGTGATCTAGACTGATGACAGAGATAGGGTTTTAGATTTGAAGAATAATATCGCTAATCAGATAGGCTACCCGCCTGAGAAACAACACCTGCTAAATGAGGGCAGATCGTTGCAGGAATGCAAAACCATGCAAGAATACAACATCAAGTCAGGCTCTACAATCATTCTCAATATGCGATTACGAGGAGGAGCCGAAAGTGCTGGACCTAGCTCACAAAGCAAAGGGTCTTTTAAGGAAGCAGTGAAGGGCAAAGGGGAAAACCCCACAACTGTCACTGAACCTTCGGGGCAGTACATTGTAGATCAAATGCCGGAGAGCCCATCTATCTCCATTGAAATACCAGAGGTAATTAATATATATTCAGATCTACAAAAAAATGCAGTTATTTGTAGATTTAATGGCTTTTGGCCTAGAACTGATGCTTTGTATTAATGAATCCACTCGGTTTGGACAAAGAACTGCCAAATCTACCTATACCCCAAGGGTTTTTTTATAGTATGTTTTCACACAGAAGAAGAAAAGGAAGCAGTCCTCAACCAAGGGCCATGGTTCTGGGGCAGTGCTGGACTTTTTATTACTCCTTGGTTTCCTGATTTTGATGCCAACACCATGGTGGTATCAAGGATGCCAGTATGGGTTAGGATGCATAATCTTCCGTTACATTTTTGGCATTCAAAGGCACTAATAGCAATTGGAAATACCTTGGGGAGAATGGTAAAGATAGACGCGGAGAGACATATAAAAGGAATATTTACTTTTGCCAGAATATGTGTCGAGGTAGATCTCAGCCGAGGACTACCTGAAAGCATCATCCTGAATTTCAATAATACACAGTGGAAACAACCTTTGGACTATGAAAATACAGCTTTCAGATGCCGGGGATGTCAACAAACAGGTCATCTGTATAATGCATGTCCAAGCCTCAACAAGAGCAAGCAACAACAAAGGAAGCCGAAAGGATGGCAGAACATAGATGTTGCATATAAGAAGGCAACTACAGCAAAGAAAGAAGAACAAAAGACAGCAAAGGATAAAGCTCAGGAAAATAAGGATAAGGAGAATAATGAGGAAAAGGAACAAGAGCTCCAGCTGGAAATAAGTGGTAATAAACGTAGTCACAGTCCAGAAGGATCGGATTCAGATAAGGAGCAACCAATGAGTACAATGGAAAACCAGCTAGCCATTATTGACTCCACTCCCAACATGGATGGTTGGCGAAAAGTGGAGAAGAAGAAGGGCAGGAAGACATAGGTCAGCTGGGTTTCTTTTTTGGGCTGCACTCCGAATAATAGGAGCAGCTCTTTCTTTTTTTGCTTTTAGGCAGGGTTGTTTGCTGTGGGCTGTATGATCTACTTTCACACAGCGAAATTGAATGCTTAAAGCATATAGTATGTAACTTTTTATATTAATAAAAAGTTCGATTTTTTCTCTGGAAAAAAAAATAAATGGAGGCAAGATAAAAGGTTTTTTTTTATGTGAAAAAAATAAAATAAAATAGAAGTGGTAGGGCTTGCTCCTTCCTTCTCTTATTTTCATTAAATGGATTAATTTTGATTGGTGGCAAGTGGAGAAAAGGAGCTTCTCGGGAATGACATCAAGTTTTGATTTTGTTTTTGTTGAAGTTTAAATAACAGAGTTTATGGATATAAAATCAAGGGAAAATGACATTGTGGTTAGTGAAGATTACATAGTTATTTGGCCTACTGAAGGTGTCAAGTTCAAATCTTTATAGAGACAATTTTGAAAGATATTTTTTTAAAAGCTAATTTTGGGAGATATTTTTGGAGGTAGAGTTTATGGATATAAAATCAAGAAGGGAAAATGACATTGTGGTTGGTGAAGTTTATATAGTTATTTGGTCTATTGAAGGTCTCAAGTTCAAATTTTTATAGAGACAATTTTGAAAGATATTTTTTTTAAAGCTAATTTTGGGAGATATTTTTGGAGGTTGTGAACATGATTTCGGTTTCCATCGGTTGGTGACCCTGAGCATGTCACTATTTGATAAATTTGCAACTCATGCATATTGGATATAACTCACAACAAACTTGAGTTTTCATGGTATTCATTGTATGGAGAAAAGATAAAAGTTCCTAATTGTGTAGTTGCAACTATATAATCTCTTTATTTTTGAATCTTCTTTGTAAACGGGTGCATTTTCGGTTGAACCCGACACCGGTTAATTCATCGTAAATTTGTTTATATTGGGTGCATTTTTGGTGGTAGCCGACACCCCTTTTTTCAAAGTTGATTGTTGGAGAAAATGGCAAAGTCGATGATTTGTTGCAGTTATTATGCAGTTTAATGTCATCCATAATTCATAACAGTGTCCAAGTCAGCAAGGACACGCTTTCTCACATCCACTCCTGTTTGCAAAATGTGAAAAGCAAAATTGAATTTTTGGAGCTAGAATCCTAATTTCAGCGAGAAGAACTGCAAAAGAAGAATTTTGAACATGTTCTTGTTCAGAATAATAGTTTGTTTGAGCCCGATCATCAGTCAGAAAATAATCAGAGTAATGTAGTGGTTTCAAAAGGAAATGCAACTGAAAGTTCTTATGAGAAGCTTGATATTCCCAAAACTTTCATAAGGCCATGGGAAGAGATTAGACACAATAAACATAGAACTAGTTTGGGTTACAAAGAGGATATTCTGGATTTATCTTTTCACATACCAGATTTTGCTAGACCGACAGAATTTTGAAGCAATGGATTTATGGACGATGTTGTTTCAGAACAAGTTGATAGATGCCAATAGTGTAACAGTGTTGGACATATGAAAGATCATTGTTTGGATCTTCACCCATGTGAGCATTGTGGAAAGCAAAATCATCATACAAATAGATGTTCCAGAAAGAAGTCTTGCAAGAGAGAATCTAAATTTTGGATGGATTGCTTCTTGGGATTGGACCAAAATAGCCAAGAAGATTTACAGGGCATATCGAAGAATATTTTCCAGAGTGATGACCAGCCTTGCAATGATGAAGAGTACTTCTCAACTTGTATTCGACAAGGGGGAATAGTTGATGGTCTGCTACAAGTTCGAGTTCAAGATGTCAAGCAAGCCTGAGTCAAAGTTGAGTTGATCGAGTTGATTGAGCACTTCCATGTTTGGAATTGTTCAAGGAACTGTTGTGATAGTTCCAGAGTTTGTGGTCACCTTAAAACCACATTTTTGGTTGTTCTGAGAACTACTATGAAGGTTCTAGAGTTGGTGTTGGTTGAGACCTTGATTTATCCCATATTGGTTTGTGGTCATCCTTAAAAACCATTTTCTGAGAGAAATTTAGTTCTTGGCTGAGATGAATTTTTGCATTTTGAGCTCTCGTTCTTGGACTTTGGTATATCCCTTCGGATTAGGGGGGATTGTTAGATAGCTAATCCTTGGGATTAACCTTGGGTCAGTTTGGGTAGTTATTGGAGTCCAAGAAATCCCGGGAACTAATTCAACTATTTCCTTATGTATTTATTTGTATAACATGTACATAATTCTTTGAGATCAATTAATATACATTTGATTTGGTTTCTAGTCTCGTGTGTTCTACACAGGCCACTTACTCCAGAGGAAACTGACCATACTATTACTTAGATTATTCAACTCCTCAAAGCGGATCTCAATATCTTGCAAGATAATGCCAACCCCTTGGAGTCTTTGAAGGAAGTGTTCATTATCTTGATTTGTTTCTCTGAAAAGTCTTTGAACTAGTTGCCTTCGGGTTTTAAGAGGAATATTCATGATGTCGGTCTACTTCAAGTGACTCTGAATGTGAAGAGATTCAGTTGTTGTAATGACAACTTCATTGAGAATAGAATTTTCGACACATGCGTATGTGGGGAGCCTCTCTATTGTTGCCCATGTCATAGTAAAAATCACAAGGTGGAATCGAGCATTGCTTTCTCTCGTATTTTAGCATTGGAGGTACTTTCACAACATAAACCTTTGGGGTAATGCACTCAAGCAAGTTGTCCTCCTTGATTTCAGAGTATAAAAATTGTTTTTCATCATGAAATGAAGCTTCTGTTTTAATGGCAGTGTCCTTTGTTCTATAAAACCATTGAGTCATAAAATATTGTTTTCGTTCAGTTGTCTTAAGAAATCAAGAGTTCTCCCATTGCAATAAGTTTTTCCATCTCCACCTTCGACAGAAGCATGGTCACCTAAATTATACACCTCTCCATACACTTGTGCTTGCAAATGACGATCTTTGACATTCAAAACCACTTTCTCTTCATTGTCGTCGAAACTTTTGTTGTGCTTGTGTTGTCCATTTTTCTTTATCCAATAATTTTAACGTCATATATATATATATATCTATATATATATATATATATATATATATATATATATATATATGTATGTATGTATGTATATGTATGATACATGTCATTTTGAGAAAAAGGACACGGATCAAATGTAACATAGTGTTTGGGCCATTATTATAAACATACATAGATATGTTGGGTTTCATAAGAATGATCATCAAAGACCTAAAAGCTTGAGTTAAAGGGAACACCCTTTTTTAATGATTTTTTGATAGATATCATGAACTTTAAAAACATTGTGATCAGAGACCAAGTTCCCCTTCCTTACAATGGTAAAAGGAATATGTTGCCATTTTGATTAACCATGTAGAATCAGCAGGATGTATTATGGCACGTTTATGCAAATGGAGCTAGAAGATATTATCTGTGAAAACATTATGAGGTCTAGGGGTAGATTGCAAATTTGAGGCACAAACCTAGGATGTGGTGACGTGACAAATGTTAGTCAAGCTTGAATGGTTAAACATTGATGAAAGTGTCATCAACATCTACAAACTAATTGGTTTTGTCAACTCCAAGGATGCACAAGAGAAGATTGCAAGAAACTAAGGAGGTGTAAGGCCATGAATGTGGGAAAAATAAGGAAGATGGTAGATTAGGAAACATCATGAACGAGAACAAAAAGTCACCAATGCAACAGAATATGAGTCTTCAGGGGACTTCACAAGGAAAACAAGTTCTCTCAAAATGAAAGATATAAGGGGTAGGTAGAAAAATCCACCACTGTGACAGGCATTGCTTTTGATCGAGAGATTCTACATGAGTGGATCGAAGTCAATTCCAATGAACTCTACAGGCATGAACAAGAGAGGCATTTTAAAGTTTGTTGTCTTCCTTGTTCTCGTAAAAAAATATAGTATGTTAGTGATAAGTAATGCACAAATATATCCTCCTTTTAGCAGTGACTCATACAAACTTGAATGGGTTGACCTTTATTCATAACAATAAGGAATGAAGGTGAAGGGAAAGAAATTTGATCAATGTTTAGAGGCGTCGGGAAAAAACAAGTTAAAGCAAATAAAATCAGAGAAGAAGGCTTTTGAATCCAGTCATATACTAAGGCTATATGTATCTCTTTAATATATGTTTTCGGGAATAAGGCTATATGTATCTCTCCGGTAATAGAATAAGGCTAAGGCTGTATCCTCAGATACTAAGGCTTTATCCGGTCATATACTAAGACTTTCTGTCTCTCCGGGAATAATATTTTAAGTCAGGAATCGTCGAGGAGACACGTATTAAGGCAGAACACCCAATTCTCGCCGATGCTCATTACTCTGAAATCCCAATATTTATACGTTCGAGAAGAAAAACAAATGAATATACCTAACTCTCTATCCTTGGTGAAGGATATCATGTTGACTCAAAACTATAAGAATATTAGGCAACAATCAAAGCATAGACAGTTTGAGTGATGATAACTACAAGCATAGACAAACAAAGAAGAACATATGATGAAAGTGAGGCTTAAACCAGAAGAAATAAGCTCAAAATTGTGAATCAAAAGTGTTAAGCATAACATAAAAGGAAGACAAAACTTAAAATGATCTTGAAATAAAATGAAAACAAAGTTGAAAGTAAAAAAATGTGATTTTTTTTATGTATTATAATTTTTAGAAAGTTTATTTATGTACAAGGATAAGGCTTCAAGACTTTGTTGTGATTATATGGGATGAAACTGAGCGTAGAGGAAAAATTCATGAGTCTTGCATGCTGGATTAATGGCTTATTGGATAGAACTCAGGCAAAGATGACCGCCATGACAACTAACAAGTGTGTGTTACAATCAAAGTGGCTTGATGAGAAGCCAAAAGTATTGTTAGTCATGTCGCATGGCATGCCAACCAACAAGTGTAGGCTTGTGTCCCATACCAGAAACGTAAAAGGATGCAGACAAATCATAGTCATGGTTTACATCTAAATCCACATCTAAGCCATGTCAAGCATTCTTCGTATCACGAACAAAAGAAGACCCGCAAAACCAAAACACTTTATATTCGACACACTTGATTGATGAAACTTCTCTAAAGTCAAAAGTAAAGTTTACATTCTCAAGTTTATCAAATAATGTTTCATCATCCATATAAAGAAAACATTTCTCACAATTAATACCTAACCCTTCACAAGTAAGGGCCTCTTCCTAAAATTCATCAAAGAATAACTCATCATTCACATCAATGAAGCATTCCCCACTATCATGATTCAACCATTCGTCACTACAATCATCATACATGACATCAAACACAGGGTAGAGGAGATCGGAATCAATCTGGGAATGATCATCATGGCATGAAAATGTGTGATAGGTGATGGGAAAATTGCAATCCTAAGGTGGAATTTGATCACCTTCAAATGAAAAATCATTCAGGTAAGGGAAAAAAAAATGATTATCACATGTGATGATGTGATCATGACCATCATTGCATGGGGACTCTTGATCACAAATGGCATAGGAAGGTGAAGAGAGTCAATGGAGGAGTCAAGTAAGAATTGAATCAAATTCCCATTCTCAAGACAATACATTTGATCCTGTAAATCCTGAATGGTAAGCATTAAAGAAGATGGATCAAGATGCACGCCGTTAAGATTAGGAGAGAAGTTGGTTCTACATATATGTTCTTCATAATCCATGAAGGTGATCAAGGCCTTTAATGCCCCTCTCCTCTAGCTTCTTGTTGTGGTCCTAGCCTTAGAACAATCGAATAGACTATATCATTGGAGCATAGCAAGAACATACATAAATACACACAAGAACAAGAGATTATTGGGAAGGAATTCCATTCCAAGTTTGTATTAGCCTTAGTGTATACTTATACATGAGATATGTGATTAGAGAGGTTGTACCCACTCTCAACCACCTATTTACTTTACTTCACACAGTTAGTAGAGCTTCGCCCATTTCTTGAGAAATTATAAGAAATCTTCGGCTAATTGATTGCTAACCTCTTTTTCCAGGTGATTATGCTTCAAGCACTTACAAGAAAATTCATGGTTAAAACCACCTTGGCTTCCAAAATAGTAAAATTATGCTCTATGCACAAGACCAATGTCGAATAGAATGAATGCTAGTGAATGTTTTTTAACCTGCACAACTCATCAGAAAACCTTCGAGGATTAAATTCGTTCACATTGCCTCCCACAGGGCTTAATCATGGAGAATGGCCAAGATTGCTATAATTAACTCCATCCCTTGTGGAATATTAAGCTTTCCAAGTGTCAAGGGTTTGTTAATTATTCTTATCAAATCAACTATTAGTGGACGCATCAGAAACTCTCTTACAATCATGTTTGTCGACTGTGTGTCTGTCTAAAACATTTTTCCCAACACACTAATCATAATTTTGCCACTATATTAATGTAACCTTGATTGCTAACCATAATTCATGGTGGTTTGTAACAACATGTGTAGATGTATGTGGGGAGCCTCTCTAGTATTTCACGTGTCATAGTAAAAATCACAAGGTGGAATCGATTGTTGCTTTCTACCAAATTTTAGCATTGGAAGTACTTGCACAATATAAATATTTGAGGTAATGCACTTGAGCAAGTTGTCATCCTTGATTTCATAGTATAAAACATGTTTTTTCATCATGAAATGAAGCTTTTGTTTTAATGGCAATGTCCTCTTCTCTATAAAACCGTTAAATAATAAAATATTGCTTTATGGTAGTTGTCTCAAGAAATTCAAGATTCCTCCCAATGTAATCTGCTTTTCCATCTTCACCTTTGATAGAAGCACGATCACCTAAATTATACACCTCTCCATCCACTTGCACTCGAAAATAACGAGCTTTCACATTCAAAACCACTTGCTCTTCATTATCATCGACACTTCTGTTGGACTTGTTCTATCCATTTTTATTCATACAAAACTTTAGATGTCATGCATTATAAATATATATATATATATATATATATATATATGTGTATGTATGTATGTATGTATATAAAAAGATATATCCCACATGAATTGTGGGTAGATCTAGTACACTTTACATATATAACAATCGTTGCTCTATTCTTTCTATGGTGATGGCATTCTTTGATAGTCGTGATCCTCAACTTGAACGCAAACGTATTAGGCATTTTCATAACTAGTTATGAACCTTTGGGCACAAAAGGCACAATTATTTTAATATACATATCAGATTATAATTGGGTTTCATTTGGGCACAAAAGGCACAATTCTTTTAAGATACATATTAGATTATAATTAGGTTTCATAAGAATGATCACCAAAGTTATAATTGGGTTTCATTTGGGCACAAAAGGCACAATTCTTTTAAGATACATATCAGATTATAATTGGGTTTCATAAGAATGATCACCAAAGACTTGAAAGCTTAGGGTATTAAAGGGAACACCCTTTTTATGATTTTTTGATAGATAGTATGAACTTTCAAAACATTGTGAATAGAGACCAAGCCCCTCTTCCTTACAATGGTAAAAGGAAAAGGGTGTCATTTTCACAAATCATAATGATTTGTAAGACATATTGTGGCACATTTAAACAAATGGAGATATGATATATTATGTGCGAAAACATTATGAGATATTTTCAAAACATTGTGAATAGATACCAATCCCCTCTTCCTTACAATGGTAAAAGGAAAAGGGTGCCATTTTCAGAAATCATAATGATTTGTAGGACATATTGTGGCACGTTTATACAAATGGAGATAGGATATATTATGTGTGAAAACATTATGAGGTGCCAACATTAGATTGCAAAATTGAGGTACAAACCTAGGATGTGGTGAGGTAAGAGATGTTAGTCGATCTTGAACGGTTAAATATTGATGAAAGTGTCATCAACACCTGTTATCTTTGTGGCTCGCTATGAAATGGTACTTCTAATTCTCCTCCACAGTCTCGTAGTTTGCAATGATGTGACCTCCTATATACGTGAGCCACCATGTCATTACCAAGTGGGAATCTCATGCCAAGTGTCACCACAATCGACAACCATGCATCTTATAAGAGACACATAAGCTAACCTCCAAGTCACCCACTCCTATAGTCTCTCGTTGAAGTCATGGTGACGATAGGGTCATGTCATCTGGTCACGTGGCATTCACAAAAGGTGTCACTTCAACTTAGGTCTTGGGTCCCATCGGGGTCCCATACCTCCGTGCAAGTACTGATTTATCATTTGTAGACAAAGAGGGATCTCTGTCATGCACTCTATTAACAATGCCAACACTCCCAACAGGGAAGAACCCTTTGTCATACCTCTATGGCACGACGATAACATCTATGATAGGTGGTGGGAAGTTTCCCATTTCATGCCCTGTAGATGCAATGCATTAAAGCATATTTAAGGTTCTACCTTTGAAATTTAATCAAGGCTTGTTCGGCTCAAAGACGAGACAACTCTATGCGAGTGAACACTCAAAGTCTTAAGGACTTCAACGGCTTTACATGGCCATTCCTGACACTTGTAATGAAAACTTTAGTATTGGACTGCGACCAACATACATAGCAAAGAGCCACATGGTCCTTAGCAGTAATTGAGCAACAAAGCACGTCAACTTTAAGGCATCAAGACTTCTTCTCCATTGCAGTATAAAACCCATGGGTTTTCCACACACCATGATAACTCAACATGATTTATTAAACATGCATTTACAACATCATACACAAGCCTCCCACAATCTTTACACAACATTTAATTAAGACATTCAAACATAACATATTATGTAAAATCACACATTGCCATAGATAACTTATCATATCAATAATCAAGCATAAACATGTAAATAACTTGTCATTCGGGGGCATATCAATAGCACAAGGATCTGCAAATCCCTTGCAACCATGATAATCATGGGAACCATTACAATACAACATGCAGGAATAAACATCCTCATTAATTGTATCGATACACCCATTATCAATTAATGACATTTAACCTCATTCCACTACATCAAAATGTACAAGATATAAGTAAGAAAATTATCTTAGTAGTTGGATGAGTGACAACTAAGACAAAGACTTCCACTCTCCACCCAACCTTAGGCCAATTACATTGCGGTCTTTCTTGTAGTTGACCACCCACGAGCCAAATATAGAGTCTGAGGAGTAAGTACTCAGGGGAATTTAATCGATGCCAATTAATCTGATCACACATAATTCCAAAGACCATCTGACCTCCACCCACGTTTTTCGAGATTATACCCTCTAGTGTCTCCACCTGTTCACCCAAGAATATAGAGAGTACTAATATCCATCTACTAATCTCATTGATATCAGAAACGCAGTCTTCCGTCTGCCTACCAAGAATCCAAAGTTCATTGTGTTCCACCTACTCCACCTTGCAAGACTCTAGAATGCACATTGTCTCCACCTGCATCTTCTCTTCGAACACACTCTTTCATGTCTATTATGCAGGGATTTGGAGGACACAATGGATCCACCCACTTAACCTAGTGGGGATCCAAACTACGCTATGTCTCCACCTCTATTCTTGTTTCAGTCACACTCCCCAATGTGCTAATACTCTAATGTCAATGCTTGTTCCAGTGTTCTCCTCCTATTCCACAAGTTCACATGCAAATCCATATATGCCTAACCCAGTGTAACAACCCCAGGTTAAATTTCCATGCAAATAAACAATGTATGGACACTTAACAAACAAACAAACAAAAAACCTCAAACCAAGGTCATGGGACACGTATTCCAAGCTAAATGAGGGGAAAGGCTTTACATTGGGATCCACTTGGGGTTAATTATTTATCGCCTATGGAAATTGGCATTGGTAAGAGGCAAAAGGCAATAAATGGCAATTAATTATTACAAGCTAGCAAGGACATGAGACAAAAATGTAAAAAGAATAAAGGAAAATGAAAGAAATTCCACTTCAGCAGGTGGGGAAGAGGAAGAGACAAGAAAGGATAAAAATAGTAAAAGAATATGCATGCAAAGGAAAATGAAGAAAAAAGGAAAAGAAAAGAAAAGGAAATAGCATTCTTTTTGGGAAAACAAAGGAAAAAAAAAAAGAGAGAGACCATTAAAGCACTTAGAGCACAAGGAAGACAATCAACGCACAAGCAAGGAAAGCAAGGAGTGCAAGAGGAATTCGTGTGGAAACCAAGAAGAAGATTTGAACAGCAGCTAGCAAGGGTAGAAAAGAACAGAGAAAAGAGCAACAAGCAGAAGGATTTTTGTAGGTAATAATGTGCATGTTTGATTATCTTGCTGGGATTTGAATGCATGGTTCATGCATTGGTTTGCTAGTCATTTTTGTTGTCATTGGCATGGATATTTGCCTGGATTGACAATCATGTATAACCTTGCCTTATGCCATTTCTTGGATAACTATGACATAATGGGTTCCCTATTTTGGTTGAGATTTGGATGCTAATAGGTTTTGGATCTTGGTTGAGGTGGTCTTAGGAAAATCCCAAGGGTGGATGGTGGAGATGGTTTTCTCCAGGAAGCCCTTCATAGGTGGGTGGATATAGGAAAATTCCTCTAGGTATGGTGAAGAAATTTTGAGGCATCCTAGCTTGTATTGGTTTTGGTGATTTTTGGACTTGTATTATGTGAAATCATTGTAGCTTGAGGGTGGTATTTGTTTCCTCATGATTCCTTGTTTCGTTATGTTTTGTTTTATCCCATGTAATACCAAATTCGGGCTTGGAATATGGCACGATGGTGATTGGGTTGGAAGAAATATTTAGTTTAGCCCCATATTTGGTTGGGTGGTACATGGAAGTCCTTGAATTTGTTGGCACTATGCATATGTTATTATGTGTTATTCTTTAATGAGATCAATGAGCACAAGTTTTGGTTTAATGTGGTTGTTATGTCACTAGTTTGTCATGGTTTCATTCTGGTTAAATGCTTGTTACATGCATAGAATATTTCTTATTATATTAAATGCTCATGTTATTAATCTTGCTCATGATTGATAATCTCTTGGATGTTTTATATGGATGTATGAGCTAATGTGTGTTTTATGCAGCTAGTATGAGAGGGCAGTAAGCCTCCTTGATGAATCTCTGATGAAACTAATGAAAACAATGAACAAACTATGCATCCAAACCTACAGGCACTTGGTCACAATATGTTTGTAAAAATGAATGACTTGTACCGGGAAAGCTTGAGCAAGAACAAAGCTTAGAAACAAATCATGAAGACACAGAGACCTTGTTGACAGAGCTATGGAAATTTCTAAGCAAGTGGCTTGTAGGCTAGCCCTAAAATTTTGGAATAGGGTCTATGTCCGCACTCTCAAAACTAGAAAATCTCGACTCTGGTGGAACTGAGGATGGGTTATCTATGTGGCTAGAGGCCTCTAGCCTCACTAGCAGGCCTACGTGCATGCGACTGGGAAGTAAAACTAGGTTGAGCTAAGGGAAATGATCACCAAGAGAAGTTGAATTGACAGCAGTCTAATCATGTGTCTCTGCGCAGTTGTAGTAAGTGCCAGACAAGTGGACCCCATTTCCATAACTAAATCTTGGAAGTTGGGTTATGCATAATAACTCTCACCTCATGTTTAACTTTGCAAGTTTGAAAAGTGACTAAATGTGGGGTGAGGTGTTACAGAGTGGTATCAAAGAAGGTTCAAAGCACTAGACCTTGCGGTAAATGCAAATTGTTATGCACATAGATCTGCATGTGTATATATGTTTATCGTGCATGCATGTTAGCTATTTTATTTGTTAGTGTTGCTTGTGTTGTTACAGTTTTGTGATATTATCTTATTTCATGTATCACTGATATGCTCTTGATATTATTATGTATCGTGCCAATCTGGATTGACCTATGCAGATGCAATAGCCTCACCATAAGTAAATTGAGGTAACACTTTTGATTATGAATTTTATTTTATCTATCTAGTAGTGGTATGTTGCATGAAAATAGAAGGCCAAGAGAATAAGAGCATAATGGTTGAGTACAGTTCATACAACTCGTTGCACAGGCTAAAAGAGAAATCAGTTGAGCAACAAGGAGAGAGAGACTCTCCTGATCTGGCAGAGACATTAAGAAGTTTGAGGGCAGAGATCGGAAGTCGTAAAGTTGATAATGAGTGGTTGATTGAAGCCCGGGAAAGGCTTTCAAAAGCTCAAGAAAAGCAAGCTTAGGATAATGCGGTCATACTTCAAAACCTTTTAGATTTACGTAAACATGGACAATTGGGGACCAGTCATGGAGAAAGATAAGAAGAAAAACTAATGGGGTAGATGGAAGCCAGTCTTAGAAAAGGTATAGGATGGACCATGATGATACAGTAAAGACTGGCCATAGAGTGGTGAACCGTTGAGTACACCTGAGCAAAGGGATAGTACGCATGGATTTTATTTTAGCTCTACTTCTAGGAGACAACATTGCCATCACCACTAACAACAACATAGGATGAGTGGGAAGGACTATTTGTTAGAGGAATCCGATAAACCAAGCCTCCTACTTTTGATGGTGAGATGACCAAATCAGAAGATGCAGAAGCATGACTACTTGGAATGATAAAAATTCTCAAACTTCATGATTACTCATAGAATATGAAATCCAATATAGCTACTTTCAGTCTCAAAGGAAAAGCAGATATTTGGTGGGAATATTTCAAGCATGTCAAGGGCATCAAGGAAGAAAAGTTGACTTGGGAAGAATTTGAAAGACTCTTTAGAAAGAAGTACATGTATGAGAGGTATTATGATGGAAAGGCCAAGGAATTCTATGAGCTTAGGATGGGTTCCATGACAGATGAATATACAACAAGATTTCTAGAGCTACTGAGATATGTGCCATATCTCAAGGATGAGAAAGTAAATATCCAAAGGTTCATCAGTGGATTGCCATTATCATTAAAAAAATGGATTGATTTTGATGAGCCTTGAACATTGGAGGAAGCCATCAGAAATTTTAAGCATTGCTATAAGCAAACAAAGTGCAATACTGAGTTCAAGTGTGATTGGAAGGGTAGCAAGAAGACTAAAGGAAAATGGCCCATGAAGTGAGGAAGATCTCAAGATGCATGTGAGAAGGAAAATATGGCTCCTCATAAGAAGTCCAATGCAGCTGAGAAAGGACATGGGTCTCAGCCTATGGAGCAACAAAATAAAGGCAGTGACAGAGAACCATTGAAGTGTTGGACTTGTGGTGGAGATCATCACAAGAGGGATTTCCATCATATAAAGCCGCGAGACCTCAGATTTACAATGCTCAGGAGGCACAAACATATGGGAATGTAGTTCAGATAATTCCCATATTTATGAAACAATTGATAATAGGCAGACATACCACCAGGCATCCATCATCGGGATGGAAGGTAAGCTTTGTGATCAATTTGTTTCTATTTTTATTTATTTAAGATCACATTATAGTTATATTAGACCTCAACTAGTGGATCAATTTCGTTTGGACAAGGAAGTGCATGCAAGATCTTGGTTGGTGCAGTTAGATACAGGGACCAAGAGAAGACTTCACCATTGGGTATAGTCTTCTGCATTTGAAATTAATGGCATGCCCACATCAGCAAACCTGAATTTGCTCCCTTTGGGTGCATATAGAATGCTTTTGGGCATGGATTGGTTGTTTATTTACAATACCAAGGTAGATTTATATGAGAAGGCCATTGACTGCCTGGGTGATGATGGATAAAAGAGAGTATTACATGGAAAGAAGAAGCCTACATCAGTGAGAATGGTTACAACCATGCAAGCTAAGCATAGTCATAGGAAAGGTTGTTTATTGTTTGCAGTTCATGTCTCTAGTGACGAAGGGTTGGATGATGAGGATGGTGAATTCCTGAGGAGGTATTCTATCTTACAGCAGTTTTAGTATGTGTTTCTTGCAGAGATACTAGAGTTGCCTCCTGATATGGAGGTGGACTTCTCTATTCAGTTGATGCTTGGAGAAACACCAGCATCTAAGGCACCATATAGGATGAGCACTCCCGAGTTGGTGGAATTGCAGTTGCAGCTTAGAGAGATGCTTGATAATGGATAAATAAGGCCAAGTGTATCTCCTTAGGGATAACAAGTGTTGTTTGTAAAGAAAAAGGATGATACTCTCATATTGTGCATTGATTACAAGTAGCTAAACAAGGTGACCATCAAGAACAGGTATCCATTGCCTTAGATTGACGATTTGTTTGATCAATTGAAGGGAGATGCAATGTTTTCAAAGATTGATTTGAGATTAAGATATCATCAAGTGTGCATCAAAGAAGAATACATCTATAAGACTGCATTTTGTATAAGATATGGAACTATGAGTTTGTGGTGGTTCCTCTTGGTATTACCAATGCTACAATCACCTTCATGTGTAGTGTATGATGAACAATGTGTTGCACCCTTAACTGGATAAGTTTGTGATAGGCTTTGTTGATGATATATTGGTTTATTCAAAGAAAGAGGAAGAGTGTGTAAATCATCTGGCAACGATATTGACATTGTTGACAGAGCGTAAGTTGTATGCCAAGCACAACAAGTGTAAATTATTTCATACTCAAATTTATTACTTGGTACATATTGTTTACGAGGGGATAGCAGTGGATCCAGAAAATATGAAGGATATCATGGAGTGGCAAACTCCAAAGAACGTGAATAAGGTAAGACCATTCATGGGACTAACAATTTATTGCAAAATATTCATCAGGAACTTCTCCAAGATTGGATATCCTATTACATATTTGCAGAGAAAAGGAAACAAGTATGACTGGACTACTGAGTGTGCAACCAACTTTGATTAATTGAATTATTTGCTTACCAATGCTCTAGTTTTGAGGATTGCAGATCCTAATAAAGACTTTGTGGTTTGTACATATGCCTACAAGGAGGGACTTGGTGGACTCCTTATGTACGAAGGGTGGGTGGTTTGCAATGAATCATAGAATTTGAATGAACATGAACATAATTATGTGACTCACGATCTTGGGTTGGCAACTATCATTTATGCATTGAGTATGTGAAGACATTATCTTCTTGGCAGGAAGTTCATTTTGATGAGTGATCATAGTGGATTGAGGTATTTGTTTGACCAACCCAATTTGAATTCAAGGCAAGCTAAATGGTTGGCCACTCTGAGTGAGTTTGACTTTGAAATCAAGTACATCAAAGGCAAAGAGAACCAGGATGTGGATGCACTCAGTAGGAGAGTACAAGTGAATAATATTTCAGTTATGAGCTCTTATGGGATAGATTTGAAAGAGCGGAGTTTGCATGCAAGGCAGCATGACGAGAGGCATTGGCAGCTGAAGCAGAGATTGCACCAAGGTGATTGTGATAAGGATGAGCAGAATCACCTCGCAGTAGATGACTTAGTTAGATTCAGGAGAGGGATCTATGTGCCTAATAGTAGTGAATTGAAGAAGCTTATTTTGAGAGAGTTTTATGTCAAGCCATATTCAGACCATCCAGGATACCATAATACTTTGAAAACTATTAAGAAGTTATACTATTGGCCTAATTTGAAGAAAGAGGTGGTAAATTTTGTTGCTAAGTGCTTGGACTTTCAACGGGTGAAATCTGAATGTAAGCATCTAGCTGGTTTGTTGTTTCATATTTCGATTCTAGAATCAGAATGGGAGGTCATTTCCGTGGATTTCATTACAAGATTACCGAGGACATCAAGGTAGCATGACTCCATCATGGTTGTGGTTAATTCAACTAGTGAAGTGACTCAAATCTTCATTAAGGAAATAGTGAGGTTACATGGACTTCCCAAGAGGATTTTCTCATATAGAGATGCCAAGTTCACTTCCAAGTTTTGGAAGGAATTGTTTGCAGGCTTCGGGACATAGTTAGCCTTTAGTATAACTTATCATCCATAGACAGGTGGGCAGACAAGGAGAATCAACAAGATCCTTAAGGATTTGTTGAGGATGTATGTCATGCATCAGCAAAGGCAGTGGGAGGAGTATCTTCCACTGGTGGAGTTTCCTTATAATAATGGGTATTAGAAATCCTTGAAGATGAGTCCATTTGAGGCTATCTATGAGAGGAGTTGTAATACTCCTATTAGTTGGAGTGATTCAGTGAGGAGGGTGTTGATTGAATATGATATGTTGAGAGAGATGGATCAAGAGATGAATATTATCAAAAATAACGTGAAGGTAGCACAAGAAAGTCAAAAGCGTTATGTGGATCAACATAGATTATTCAAGGAGTTTCATGTTAAAGAGCATGTGTACTTGCGTATCAATCCCAAGAAGAGCTCCTTGAAGATTGGGTCATGTGCCAAGTTGACACCTCAGTATTATTGATGCTTTGAAATCCTTGAGAGGATTGGACCAGTGGCATATAGGCTTGCTTTTCCTCTATAAGTGAAAATCCATGATGTTTTTCATGTTTCTCTCCTTAAAAGATATGTGAAGATGTTGATGATGTGATTGATTGGTTTGTATTGCATGTGGAACCACAAGGAGAGTTCCAGCCAGAGCCTCAATTCATTTTACAATGGAAGAAGCTCATGCTCCGGAACCAAGCAATAGAGAAAGTTAAAGTACAATGGAAGCACTTTGGGCCCGAAGAAGCTACATGGGAAATGACTAATCAAATGCGGGAATTATCCTTTTTTATTTGTTGGTTGAAGAAAATGTGCACATATATATATATATATATATATATATATATATATATATATATATATATATATATATATATATATATATATATATATATATATATATATATATATATATATATATATATATATATATATATATATTAAAATTAGAAACGCAGGAACGCGAAACGCAGAGCTTCTATTATATGCAAATCTCCATGAAACAAAAGATGTCTTGGACAAAGGCTCTTGCTTCCATATATAGGAAACAAAGAGGTCTCCCAATCATCATTTTCCCTACTACGAATCTTTCCTAAAGATTTCAATAGTAATATGATATGAGATAAAGTGGAGATTCTTGACAAGGGGAACCCACGAAAGCTTGTACAATAATGTAGAACTTTTACGGAAAGTAAAATGATGGGATACAAAGTGGAGATTCCTGACAAGGGGAACCCACGAAAGCTTGTATAATAATGTAGACCTTTCACAGAAAGTAAAGTGATGGGATACAAAGTGGAGATTCCTGACAAGGGGAACCCACGAAAGCCTAAACTTATTTATTAAAGCTTTGTACTAAAAGTTATATACAGAGGATCTCCAATAGTTACCATTCTCCTTTAGGACTTCGGTCTGTGTCATAATCACTGATGTCAGGACTAGAATCATATTCTTTGACAAACCTGTCTAAATCCAATCCTGGTAGATTTTGTAACCATGGAGGTTCGCTACCAAAGCTGGCAGAAAAAGCAGAGAATCCCATGTATGGATCTAAAGAACCTGGAGGGATGCCCACTTCTCCAAAGTAATTTAGTTGCATTCTAAAAGAACCATCTTCAAGCTCTATTAGATCTACACCTTTGTACAGCAAATCAAACTCAAATATGTCATATCTTTCAGCCCCATCCTTCATGTCTTGATGGAGAATTGACAGAGCTATAAACTGAGTTAACCTTCCCTAGTCTTCTTTTCTTGGAGAAAATGAGGCCATTAGTAGATTCATCCAGTTGCTCCAAATACAGAATGGGGACACAACATCTTCACAATACATAATTATGGAAACTCTTTCATAAATTCGGGTTGTCTGAAGAATACAGTAATAATCTGACCAATTCAATGCTGGGTCAAAAATGTATACAATTCTCCTGTATGGATGCATAACTGACCCAAAATAAATATGAACATTATTTACATTGGCAAGAGGAAGGTTGTAACCCATCTTGGCATCAATAGAGCAAAACCATTTCTCTATAATAACCTTTTGAATTTTAGTGGGAAATCTTTTAGATTTAACCAAAAGGCAATCTATGCAAAATGAATAATGACATTGGGAACATAATTCAACACAAGATTTTTTAGAGGAGGATGAGCTTTCTCCAATTTCAAACTTCTTGATTGCCATTTCTCCTGGTTTATCTGATCCTTCTCTTGTCATAAGATCAGCAAGATAATTTTCTTTGCCTGCTTTATAAATTATATCAAAATCATATCCATCTAGCCAAAGAGCCCATCTCATGATTCTGGAGTTACCTTGTTCTAGAAGTCTTTTGTTTTGGAGCATTCCTTTCATATGCCTGAGGTCAGTCTTGACTGTAAAATGAGTGCTCTTAAGGAACAATCTGAATCTTTTAATTCCTTTCTTTACAGCAAGAATTTCTTTGTGTGAAGAAGGGTAATTTAATTCTGGACTAGAAAATGTACCTGAAGTATAAGCACAAACTTCTTCTCTTTTCCCATGTTTCTGTAAAAGGATTGCCCCCCAACAACAATCTGATGCATCTGTTTCTAGTATAAAAGGAAGATCTTCTTGAGGAAGAGTGAGAGGTGGTAGTTGCTCAATCTTTTGCTTGATATTTTTGACTGCTTGAGTCATTTGATCAGACCAAATGCTTCCTTTCTTTAAACGTTGTTGTAGAACTTTTGTATCTTTTTCTTGTTCAGGATAGAACTATCTTATATAATTCAAGCATCCCAAAAACCTTTGTATAGTTCTGATATCTAGGAGAATATCAGGAAAGTTAGCTAATGAACGTAGAACATGAGGCTGTAATTCTACTTTCCCTTGAGATATAAACAATCCCAAATACTCAATGCGAGTTTTAGCAATAATGAATTTGTCAGATGAATTAGAGAGGGCAAGTCCATGTTGATGGACTATTTGATAAAAACTCTCTAAATGACTTTTATGTTCTGCAATATCTCTGTTGTACACAAGAAGGTCATCAATATATACAATAATAAAAGGAAAATCTTTAAAGATATCCTCCATTCTTTTTTGAAACTCTGATGGAGAATTTTTGAAACCAAAAGGCATGATAGTCCATTGATATTGTCCTCCTGGTACTACAAAGGTTGTTTTGTATCTATCCTCTGGAATAATCCCAATTTTCCAAAATCCACTTTTCAAATTAAATTTGGTAAAAACATTTGCTTTAGCAATCTTAGATAAGAGTAACTCTTTATTGGGGGGAGAATAGCTAATTGGCATTAATGCTTCATTTAAAACCTTGTCATTTATAACCAGTCTATTTTATCCTCGTTTCTGCTTAGAGTGTTTGTTGACATAAAATGTAGGACATGCCCATGAACTCTTACAAGGTTCAATAAGCTTTCTAAGCAGTAGGTCTTGGATCTCTTTATTACACAATTCTTGTTCTGAGGGGCTCATATGATTTGCAGATGCTTTCTGAGCCATAATTGTGCCTTCTTTTTTGAATGGAAGAGAGACAAAATATTTTTCTCTGGACCAAAATGCATCAGGGTGGTCAGAAGTACAATTTTCTTTGATTTTCTGACTAATATCTGCAAGGACAATAGCACCATGAGTATCAACATGCTTAACAATTTTCTGAATTTTACTTAGATAAGCTAGAGTAGTCTCTTGATTAAGAGCTTCATCTGGCTTAATCTTTAGTGTATATCTATTCTTGGCTGGAACTGGAATTTTACTTCCCTACACATTAAAAATGATCAGATTTTTTTCAATTGTAATGGGCATGAACTTTTTCATAAAATCTTGTCCTAGCAATATGTCTGCCCCTGTGTCATAATTAAACATAGTCACAAAAACTTTTGTTGCTCCCAACAGTAGAGGAAAATCTAGAGCAATGTATGGAATCTAGATAAGCTGTTAATTGACTTCCCTGAACTGGATTTGAGTAGGCTTCCAATAGTAAGCATGGATTGCTTTGTATTTACAACAGCTACTCATAGCACCTGTATCAATCTGTGCATCCAAAGTATATTCTTTATATCTAGGGACTTTTTTATTTATAGGGATTATCGTCCTGTCATCAATCCCAATAATATCTTGGATATTCTCATTGTTGTCTTGATTTTTTGTAGTCAAAGTTGTTTGATGTTGGGTTGTGTTATATTCTTTCCACGACTAACCTATGTAGTGAACCGGGGGGTTAGAAGGGGGGCGGAGCCCCCCCTTCGTTGCACCGATTGCGCAGCGGGGGGGTCACAGGGGGGGCGGCAGCCCCCCTGTCCGGGGAGTTTGAGGGGGGTGTGTAGCCCCCCTCTACGGGGTTCGGAGCAACGCCCCGAGGAATTTTTTTTGGACCCTATATTAGGTTTGGCGAACCTATCTATGGTTTTTTTTCAGTCCATGGTCTTGGACGCGATGGTTTTCGGTCCATGGTATTGGATGCTTCGACATGTATAAATATGTATTGTAACATTGAAAGGAATATAATGAAAAATCAAGCTGGTAGTCTCGGTTTTGGGATCCAAGGGAAAATCTCTGTGTATATGTGTTTTATGTGTTATGCTCTCTCATTGTTTATTTTCTGTGTTTTAGAATTCGTATGCAGGTAATTTTTGTACAGGGTTAAAACCTACATTTGGTATCAGAGCCATTTTGGCTTCAAGGGGACACCTTTGTTGTTGAGGGGTTTCGCTCGGGCCTGTGGTAGACCCTGTTCAGTGGGAGATCTGCGAGATCGATTCTGGTGGTGAAAGAAGTATGCGAGCAGCGGAAAGATAGAGATCGAGAAGTTCAATGGTCAGAGTTTTGAGTTGTGGAAACTCAAGATGGAGGATCTGTTGGTGGATAAAGATCAGTGGATCGCGGTAGATCCAGGTACTAAACCAACGGGAGTGATCGATGAAGAATGGAAGAAGTTAGATCGGAAGGCAAAGAGCACAATACGATTGTGTGTCTCAGATTCATTATTGCTGAATGTATCAGGGGAAGCTACGGCGAAGGCTTTGTGGGACAAGTTAGGGACTTTGTACCAATCTAAGTCTCTGGTGAATAAACTGTTCCTGCGGAAAAAGTTGTATAACCTGAGGATGAAAGATGGAGACTCGGTGACAGAGCATCTAAACGGATTTAATATTGTGGTAAGTCAGTTAGCGTCTGTTGATATTAAAATTTCAGATGAAGATAAGTGCATCAGTTTGTTGTGTTCTCTACCAGATTCGTGGGATAGTCTGGTTATTGCAATAGGTAGCAATGCAACTACTTTGCAGTTTGATGAAATAGTCTCAGCCTTGCTGACAGAGGAGATGAGACGGAAAAATATGGAGAGCCAAAATGGTGATGCCTTGTCTGTACGAGGACGGTCCCAGAATAGAAACAAAAATAAGTCATCGAGTGGGAGATCTAAATCTAGAGGGAGATCTAAATCTCTAGGAAAACCTATAAAGGTGGTGTGCTGGAAATGCGGAAAGGAAGGGCACTTCAAAAGGGACTGTAAATCTAAAGCTCTTGATAAAGGAAAGGGATCTGATGATGCTCCTTCTGTAGAGGCGAAAACCACCTCAGATGAAGGTGGGGATGTGTACTTGGCTTCTTCAAGTACACATGTAGATCATGAGGCATGGTTGATTGACTCAGGTGCATCCTTTCACTTCACTCCCCATAGAGAGTGGTTCTGCGAGTATGATAAATACGATGGTGATGATGCTTTCTTAGGAGATGATATGAAGGCTAGAATCATTGGTCGCGGAAAAGTAAAGTTGAAGTTGCAAGGTGGAAGGGTTAGAACACTTCCGGGTGTTCAGCATATTCCTGCATTGACCAGAAATCTGATTTCTGTAAGCAAGTTGGATGATGCAGGTGTAAAAACAGTGTTCGAGAAGGATACCTGCAAGATGGTTCGGGGAGCACTGGTATTGATGCGGGGAGTTTGGACTGGAACTCTGTACAAGCTGCAAGGTAGCACTGTTGTTGATGGGTGCAACAGTTCTGTGGTTCCTGAAAGTGGAGCTGAAAATCTAGTGGTCTCTAGAGAGAAGACCATGCTATGGCATCAAAGGCTTGGACATATTGGAGAGAAGGGCCTTCGAATACTTTATGGTAAAGGTATGGTAGAAGGTATAAGTAATAGCTCTCTGGATTTTGATTTCTGTGAAAATTGTGTATATGGGAAGCAGAATCGGGTGAGTTTCCCCTCTGGTGCTAAGAGGGCGAAACAGATATTAGAGCTTGTGCACAGTGATGTGTTTGGACCTTTGAAGGTTCCATCACTGGGTAAGTCTGTGTACTATGTATCATTTATAGATGACTTCTCAAGGAATACATGGATATATTTCCTTAAGAAGAAATCTGAAATCTTTGACAGGTTTAAAGAATTTAAGGCTCTGGTGGAAAATCAGACAGAGAAGAAGATAAAGGTACTGAGGACAGATAATGGTGGAGAGTTTTGCAGCAAGGAATTTGAAGAATTCTGTAAGAAGTGTGGTATATCATGGCAGAAGACTACTCCATACACACCTCAGCAAAATGGAGTCACAGAAAGAATGAATAAGACATTGATGGAAAGGGAAAGAAGCATGCTCAGTGGTGCCGGGTTAGGACAGGAATTCTGGGCAGAGGCGGTGGATACTGCATGTTACTTGCTCAACAGGCCACCTTCATCAGCGTTAGAGGATAAGACTCCACAAGAAGTATGGACTGGTAAGAAACCCTCTCTTTCACATTTGAGGGTATTTGGATGTGATGTATATGTACATGTTCCAAAGGAGAAACGAACCAAGTTGGATAGTAAATCTGAAAAGTGCATCTTTATTGGATATAAGGATGGTTTAAAAGGTTATAAACTTTGGAACCCAGTCACACGAAAGGTTGTGTACAACCAAGATGTGGTGTTCAGAGAGGTAAAAGATGTTATTAAACATGAAGTCCAACCAAAGGAACCTGAGAAGATAGAGTTTGAGATAAAGGAGGAAGAATCAGACTCTGCAGTAGAGGAGGAATCAGAAGATGAAGAGCCACAAACTCTGGCTGTGAGAAGATCAGTTCGAGAAAGAAGGCGGCCAGAAAGGTATAGTCCTTTTGCTTTCTGTTCAAATTTTGCTTTGTCTATTACTGATGATGATCCCAAAACTGTGAAGGAAGCAGTAGATTCAGAGGATGGAAAACTCTGGAAAGAGGCCATGGTTGATGAAATGGCATCTTTGCACAAAAATGAGGCTTGGGATCTGGTGGAGTTGCCGGCTGGAAGGAAACCCATTGGCAGCAAATGGGTGTTCAAAAAGAAGACAAATGCAGAAGGGAAGGTGGAGAAATACAAAGCTCGGTTGGTAGCAAAAGGTTGTTCCCAGGTGCCGAGAATTGATTTTGGTGATATTTTTTCTCCTATTGCCAAGGTAACTTCTATTAGGTTAATTTTATATGTTGCTGCTTCTTTTGATTTTGAGGTAGAACAGATGGATGTGAAGACAGCATTTCTTCATGGGGATTTGGAAGAGGAAATCTACATGAAGCAACCTGAAGGCTTTGCAGTGAAGGGTAAGAAAGAACTGGTATGCAAGTTAAAGAAGTCTTTGTATGGGTTAAAACAGTCACCAAGGATGTGGTATCAGAAATTTGATACATTTATACGGGGACTTCGGTTCACCAGAAGCAAAGCGTATCACTGTGTGTATTTTAAATTAATTGGTGACCGTGTTATTTATCTGGTCTTGTATGTGGATGATATGTTGTTGGTTGGAAATGACAAAGAAATTATCCAGGATTTGAAGACCCAATTGTCCTCCAAATTCGACATGAAAGATCTTGGTGTTGTTAACTATATTTTGGGCATGGAAATTAAAAGAGATCGGGCAAAGAGGAAGCTTTGGTTAAACCAAAGGAAGTATGTCGAGACAATATTGCAGAGGTTTAATATGCAGGGTAGTAAACCGGTGAAGGTTCCTATTCCTGTAGGTGTGAGGTTATCTGTTGAACAGTGTCCCAAGACACAAGAAGAGGAAGAGGACATATCCCGTGTTCCATATGTGAGTGTAATCGGTAGCCTGATGTATGCAATGGTCTATACTAGACCAGACATTGCACATGCAGTGGGAGTTATTGAGCAGGTATATGTCAAAACCAGGGAAGGAGCACTGGACAGCAGTGAAGCGGGTTTTCAAGTATTTGCGTGGCACTAGTGATTATGGTTTGTGCTACCAAGGAAGACCAGGATTGGACAGAGTGTTGGATATTCGTGGCTTTGTTGATGCAGACTGGGCCGGAGATCTGGATCAGAGAAGATCTACAATTGGGCATGTGTTTAACCTATTTGGAGGTGCAGTCAGTTGGATGAGTAAGAAACAATCTGTAGTGACACTATCAACTACAGAGGCAGAATACATGGCAGCCACTCATGCAAGCAAGGAAGCAGTTTGGTTGCAGAGATTGTGTTCAAGTATGGGGTTAGTACAAGGAGCTATAAGGATAGACTGTGACAGCCAAAGTGCAATTTTCTTGGAAAAGAACCCTGCTTATCATTCAAAGACAAAGCACATTGATGTTCAGTATCACTTTGTGAGGGATATGATAGAAGACAAAAGGGTGTTGTTGGTAAAGGTGGACACTTTGAAGAATACTGCAGATGCATTGACAAAATCTGTGAGCTCTGAGAAGTTCTCTTGGTGTAGAGAAACAATGGGAATTTCAGGGCTGGAAAAATGACTAAGCTCTCCTGTGGCCCCCTGTGGAAAGAAAACAACAAGTGGGAGATTGTTGGGTTGTGTTATATTCTTTCCACGACTAACCTACGTAGTGAACCAGGGGGTTAGAGGGGGGGCGGAGCCCCCCCTTCATTGTGCCGATTGCGCAACAGGGGGGTCACAGAGGGGGCGGTAGCCCCCCCTGTCCGGGGAGTTTGAGGGGGGCGGGTAGCCCCCCTCTACGGGGTTCGGGGTAGCACCCCGAGAAAAAAAATTTGGACCCTATATTAGGTTGGGTGAACCTGCCTATGGTTTTTTTTCGATCCATGGTCTTGGACGCGATGGTTTTCGGTCCATGGTATTGGATGCTTCGGCATGTATAAATATGTATTGTAACATTGAAAGGAATATAATGAAAAATCAAGCTAGATCCAGGGGAAAATCTCTGTGTATATGTGTTTTATGTGTTATCTCGCATTGTTTATTTTCTGTGTTTTAGAATTCGTATGCAGGTAATTTCTGTACAAGGTTAAAACCTACATTTGAGAATCTGCAAAAGAGAGAGAAACAAACTTGGAGTTTAAATTCTCTAATTATTGCATTTGAATTCTGATTTTTTGTGCAAGATTTCTCATTTGTGCCCTATCTTTTCTTAAACTTTTTTCAACCTGGTGAATCTTGTCCAATATTTGCTCTGTGGTATTGGTGGACAAAGGAGGCTCCCAATCCTAGAAATCTTCTATTTTAATAGAAGTTTGAGGGAGATCATTTTTCAACTGATCTATTTTCTCTTGTATCCTTCTTCTGGGTATGAGTAAACTGGGATGTAGAGATGCTTTTTCTCTTTCTAATTCTTCCACCTATTGTTTAAGAGTAGAGAATGAGAACATTAAGCAATCAAAAATATATGTACAATCACTCTGATTATCATCTAAACAGAGTTGTCTGAAATCTTCATCCAGATCTGAGGAACTATCTGTCTGAGTAACAGAAAAGCATTCAAAATCAGAATCAAACTGAGAAACAAGATCCCATTCTGTTGGATCATGTGCAGTTTTAAATATAGAAGAAATTTTCTTTTGAACCTTTTTCTTTTCTTTATTGGGACAATTGTTTGCCCAATGACCAAGCTTACCACAGATAAAACATTTTGTTTGCTTGGTTGGTTTATTCCTCCTTCTAAATATGAATCTAGATCTTTGCTTTGGAGATGAGTATCTTTTCTTTGATCTAGAGGAATATTGCTTGGTTTTGCATTGACATTTATCAATTTGGTTTCTTTGAGAACCCTTCTTGGAGGTGTTCTTATAACATCCAAAATGATATGTCTCTGAAAAGGAATCACAAATAGCAGGACTGAAATGTAACTGTTTTTTGACATTTTTCTTGGTCTTATATGATGCACATTCATTCTTCAATATTGTGAGGATATGCTGATGCAATGCTGCTAATGATAATGTATCAATAGAAATATGCTTGGTTGTAAGTGACTGATGAACTAATTCTGGAATCTTACCCAGCATAGATGCTATGTAATGCCTAAGATATGCAGTGTTATGATGATCAAGAATCTTATAATATAGATTTTGCATGGTGCAGTAATACTTTGATAGGAGATCTAAACTGCACAATCTTTGACTCATAAACATTTGGGAAAAGTGCTCATTATTAGAAGATATGACTCCCAAAAATTCATGGGAGAGAGCCATAAGTATTGCTTGGAGTGGATCATCACTTTCTATAATTTCATCTTATTCATCCTTTTTAACAGTTTCCCACCACAATCTTGCATTTCCAATTAAATTCCATGTGAGGAGAATTACTATATCTTTCCATGAAGCTTTTGTTTCACCTTTCTTTTGTGAGGTCCAAGAATTTATCTGCTGCAAAAGAATAAGGGTTTGATCCCTTGTTAGGCAATCAAAATTTATAAAGAAAGTATTCCCCTGCTTATCAGACTTGAGTGTAGAGGATGGATCATAGCTGAATTTTGTACAAGCAAGATTTTGTGTCCATGTGTTAAAGTGATTGTTCTTTGATTGTGATCCAATGTCAAATCCTGTTGTTCTTGCATTTTTGTTTGAAAAAATAAATTTTTCATTCCTTTTGTTCTTTGGGGGATTTGATGAACCTTCATCTCCTGACTGACTTGCCATCTTGATTTCTACAATACATAAATTTTCAATTTTTTGTTTTAGTAGATCTAGTTTTTCTCGGGCTAAGCTAGTGCCTTGAACTAAAGCAGATAGTTCTCTATCATTTCTATCCATCATTTTAAGTGAGAGTTGTTGTGAATTTCCAATAGCCTTGGCCAATGTGAATTTTGAGCCTTCTTCTTCTATCTCAGAGTAATTGGGAGGACTGTCAGACTTAACTATAGATGCTTCAAAGCTAGTTACAACTCTACTTATTACTCCTAGCTGATCATTGATTATTCTAAGCTAGTTTTCATATATGTCCTGAGAAGCATGCATTGTATCAATACTCTGGTGAATTTTCCTGACATGTTCTTTGACTTCAACCACTTCCCTGGCTAAGTCACCTATGTTATGGCTAAGTCATATATATATATATATATATATCAACAATTTTGTCCTGTCATAAGAGTTATAGAACACCAAGGACGATGTTTCCCCAAGGGGGAGGGGCCTGTAACAAACCTAGTAATAGGACACATATTCCAAGTTGAATGAGGGAAGAAACATGACATTGGGTTCCACTTGTGGTTAATTATTTATTGGCTATGGAAATTGGCATTGGAAAGAGGCAAAAGGCAATAAATGGCAATTAATTATTACAGGCCAGCAAGGACATGAGACAAAAATGTAAAAAAAAAAAATAAAGGAAAATGAAAGAAATTTGATATGAATAAAATATATACAAACAATATAAATAATAATAATAAATTAATTAATAATTAGTAGTGAAGAGGCATGTTCCAAGGACATGACCATTCAATGACAGGGCACTTGCCTAGGTAGATAAGCAGGCCCTCATTCTAACAATCATCATCTCATATCATTCTCATTCACACATTTTAATATGTATTCTTGTATCTTCAGTGGAGATATTCATATATATAAAAGAAAGAGCACCTGCCTAGGTATATAAGTGGGCCCTCATTTGTAACAATTGTAATCTCATATCATTTTCATTCATACATTTTAATATATATTCTTTTATCTTCAATGGAGATCTTCATATCACAAGTCTTCTGGAGTATTTAACTTTTGAGTATATGAACCATGTTCATTAGAAAATTCCACTTCAGCAGGCGGGGAAGAGGAAGAGACCAAAAAAATATAAAAATATAAAAAGAATATGCATGCAAAGGAAAAAGATTAAAAAATGGAGAGAACGTTCTAACATTCTTTTTGGGAAAAGAAAGGAAAAAAGAGAGTGATAACACTAGAGCACTTGGAGCACAAGGAATACAAGCAACACACAAGCAAGAGACAAGCAAGGAGTGCAAGATGAATTTGTGTGGTAACCAAGAAGAAGTTTTGAATAGTAGCTAGCAAGGGCAGAAAAGAACATGTAATAATGTGCATGTTTATGTTATGAAACCAGCTCACAAAAAGATAGATCAATGCCTTAGAATTCAACCTCTTCGAGGGGGCAACCTCCTTTACATTACACAAATGAATGATTCTTTGATGATTCAAATGACAAAACCTCCTTTCTATATATAGGAGTCTAAGGAGTCACAATATAACCCAATCGACCTAACAATAATAATATAAAGGCACAAAAATAACAATAGAGGGATTCTATGGGGCACAGTAATAACAATATGGGGACAATAGGGGCACAACAATATTAATAAGGGATACAACTACAATAGTAATGGGGTAATCACTAGTATTATAGGGACCTAACATGCCCCTCTCCTTCAAAAAAGTGTTGTACTCAACGCTTGAGTAGTTTTGGATGTTTCTGTAAAAAATTATCATCCTCCCATGTGGAATCTTCAGCAAATAAGTTCTTCCACTTGATGAGATACTCAGAAATTGATCGATTTCGTAGCTGTCGAGTTCTTGTTTCTGTGACTGCTTCCGGTTCCAATATAATTTTTCCTTCCTCGTCAAGTTCTGGGAATATTGTTTGAACTGGGAGCTTGTTACCTATAACCTTCTTTAAACATGAAACATGGAAAATTGGTGCACTCGAGAAGCTACAAGAAGCTCCAATTTGTATGCCATAGTACCAATCTTTTGCAACACCTTGTACGGACAATAATACTTTGGTGATAATTTATTATCCTTCTTAGCTTGCTTGAGTGACATTTGTTTATATGGTTGTAGCTATAGAAATACCCAATCACCTACATCAAAACTTCTTTTGCTACAATGTTGATCTGCCTGTTGTTTCATTCTATTATGCACCAACACAAGGTTATCCTTTAAGAGTTGGAGGACTTTTTGTTGATGCTCAATGTGATGTTCCACTGCTTGAACCTTAGAATTTTCTCTTAAATATGATGTGATGGATGGTGGATGATATCCATAAAGTGCCATAAATGGGGTCATTTTTGTTGTTGTATGAAAGGAAGTGTTATACCACCATTCCGCCAAAGGCAACCATTTGACCCATTGTGTCTATTTATCAGATACAAAGCAATGAAGATATCCTTCCAAACATTTGTTTACCATCTCAGTTATCCCATTAGATTGAGGATGAGATGAGTTATGAGCTAACTGAGTACCGAGACAAGAAAATAATCTTGTCCAAAAATTTCTAGTGAAAATAGGATCTCTGTCACTTACAATAATCTTTGGGTTTCCATGTAGCTTTTGAATTGTTTCCATAAATGCAGTAGAAAGTGTACTGGCTTTAAATGGATGTGATAATGCACAAAAGTGTGCATACTTGGTAATTCTGTCAACTACCACCATGATGACACACTTTCCCTCAGACTTGGGTAAACCCTTGATAAAATCCATTGAAACCTCCTCCCAACATTGGCTTGGAATGGATAAAGGTTGTAATATACCCGGGGTCTTAATTGTTTCAACTTTATTTTGTTGGCAAACTAAACATTCTGCCACAAACTTTTGAATATCCAATTTAAGGCCATCCCAAAAAAATTCCTTCTTAACCATGTGGTAAGTTTTTAAAAATCCTGAGTGCCCTCCCAAGGGAGAAGTGTGCAATTCCATTAGAATATTTTGTTTGAGTTGGGAATTCTTACAGAGGTATAAGTGATCTTTGTACCATAATGAATCATTTTTCCAACTAAATGTATCAGATGTACTAGAATCTTGTTGTAACTTTCGAATAAGTGTCCACACTTCTTCATCATTCTTCCATTCCTCCCTTGCTTCGTTTATCCAATCTAGTTGGATAATAGAAATGGCGCACAACAATTCTTCCACATCCTCATCCTTTCTTGAGAGTGCATCTACCACCACATTTTGCTTCCCTTTCTTGTAGATGATTTCAAAGTCATAACCCAACATCTTTGTGATCCACTTTTGTTGCTCTTCAAAGGATAATATTTGTTCTAAAAAGTATTTAAGGCTATCATGATCCGTTTTTACCTTGAAGTGTCTTCCCATTAGGTAAGGTCGCCATTTCTTAAGTGCATATAGTATTGCCAACATTTCCTTCTCATAAATAGCTTTGTGTAAAAACTTTCCCTTGATTGGACGACTTTCAAAAGCAATGGATCTTTCATCTTGCATTAAAACAACACCAATTCCATTTCCTGAAGCATCACATTCAACAAAAAAAGTTTTTGTAAAGTCAGGTGTAGCTAATACTGGTGCTTGGCACATTGCCTCTTTAAGATGTTCGAAAGCCTATGTTGCTTCTAGAGTCCATGAAAATGCATCTTTCTTCAATAATGTTGTTAGAGGTGTTGTTATTCTCCCATAATTCTTAACAAACTTGCGATAATACCATGTCAACCCGAGAAATCCTCGCAGATGCTTTATGGATGTGGGGATTTTCCATTCCTTAATGCCTTTAATTTTGCTAGGGTCTACCTTAACTCCTTCATGAGATACAATATGACCGAGATATTCCACCTCTTGTACTCCAAAGAAACATTTGGATCTTTTTGCATATAATTGTTTCTCCTCCAATAGTTGTAGCACCCTGTCAACATGTTCAACATGATCCTTCCAAGACTTGTTGTAGATTAGTATATCATCAAAAAATACTAACACAAATTTTCTAAGGAAGGGTTTGAAAATGGAATTCATCAAACCTTGAAATGTAGAAGGTGCATTGGTAAGGCCAAAAGGCATGACAAAAAATTCATAATGACCCTCATGAGCTCTAAATGTTGTTTTCGGAATGTCTTCAGTCTTCATTCTGATTTGATGATATCCTGAACGAAGATCCAACTTGGTGAAGTAAATTGATCCATGCAATTCATCCATAATTCATCAATGATAGGAATGGGAAACTTAACTTTAATAGTGAGCTTGTTGAGCTCCCTATAATCTGGACACATGCACCATGATCCATCCTTCTTGTGCACCAATACTACTGGAGTAGAGAAAGAAATTTGATTAGGTTGAATTATACCGGCCTTTAGTATTTCTGCAACCATACGTTCAATTTCACTCTTTTGGGCACAGGGATATCTATACGGCCTGATGTTTGGAGGAACACTTCCTGGAATTAGATGAATAGCATGATCATGATCACGAATAGGTGGGAGACCTTTAGGAGTCTCAAATACCTTGGAATAATTGTCCAAGACTTTCTGGAGATAGGAGAAATAGATGATTTCGATGTGGAAACATCTAGCGAACATAATTGTGCAATTACACCTCTTTGTTCCTTTTTAGAAGCTTTGTCATACCGTTAGAGCTTATTATCTTTCCCGGTTTCCCTGCAATACCCCTTAATTCTGGAAACTTCTGCAGAAAATTTCATGAAAAGTTCTTGAAAATTAAAAGCTATTGTACTCAAGGATTGTAGCCATTGGACTCCTAGTACAACATCAACACCTCCCATTGGAATGGAAAGCATTGGGCTAGTCAATACATATTCTCCCATGGATAGCTTGATATTATGGCACTATCCAGAGCAATTTATTGTTCCTCCATTTACAACCATTACTTGACACTCTGGTGTTGGATATAGGAAGAAATTCAATTCTTTTGTTATCTTACAATGAATAAAATTGTGGGTACTTCCTGAATCAATCAACACTATTACCTTTTTCTTCATGATTTGTCCTTCTATCTTGATGGTTTGAGGAGTGGTAATTCCAGCCAATGCATTACAAGATATAGTCGGATTCATTTCTTCTTTATCTAGGCTTTATTCCTAGATTATATCCTCTTCTTTTGACATTTCTTGCTCCTTTTCTTCTTCCTCTTCACAATCTATGTAGAATAATTTCTTCTCAGCACACTTATGACCTTTAATGTATTTTCTATCACAACTGTAACAAAGCCCTTTTGCTCTTTTTTCTTCCAATTGTTGTGGTGTCAACCTTATAGGTTATGGAAGACTAGGGGCAACAACACTTCCATCTTTATAGTTGTGAGTGGTATGCTTCCCAGTTGCCATAATTTTGATTTCCATTTTTCTTGCTAACCTGAATGCCTTCTCTAATGAATCAGGTTCCCAAAGGCGAACATCATGTTGGATATTATCCTTTAAATTCCCTATGAACACATCATTCCTATGCTCCTCTGGAATATTTTTTACCCTTATGTTCAATTTTTGGAACTCCTCAATCTGCTCCATTATTGAACCCTTTTGTTTGAGACTTGTCATTTGGCTAAAAAAAGTGTTGCTTTTTGTATCCTCATAATGTGTTGTCAATCCTTACATAAAAATTGCCCAAGTGATAATTTGTTTACGAGAGCAAAGCCATTAATACCATACAAACTCATTTGGTTCCAAATATAAAGTTGCAATACGTACCTTTTGTGTGTTTTGCACATTATTGAGATCGAAAAATTGCTCCATCTGTAATATTCATGTTGCAGGATCCTTGCCATCAAACTTCCCCATATCGATTTTTGGAATATGGTGGGCCTTCGATCCAACATTAGACTCTATGAAATCATGATTAACATTTCTTTTGTTCGCATCATGAGTTTCCTTTACTACCCTTTCACCATTAGTAAGTATTTCTTGTAGAAACTTTGTCAAATTTGTCTTCAAATCTGTCATGCATGTCTTCAAATTTGTCTTCAAATCTATCTTCAAATCATCCATCTTAGCTTCCACGTCATTCATCTTAGCTTCTACATCTTTCTTTAAACCATCCATCTTAGATTCTGTTACTTTTTGTGCGAGTGACATTTGTTGCACTTGGTCTCGTAATTTTGATATATCATGTTGCATTTCTTCCTCTTCTTCATAAGTCATGCTAGAGCTTTCAGGTTGCTTACTAGGTGTTTGCATTTTCTTTCCTCGAGGCATCAATTACTGATAATAATTCTCAACTATGCCATTTGAATTCCTTCAAAATAATTTTTTAAACCAAGCTTAAGCAAAAATTAAAAAAAAATCTACACACCTTTTTTCTCTTTGTAGGAGCTCGATATTGCCTGTGATGTATCTCTGTAATTTCGGATCATCCAGTTCTAAAATTGCGACCTGCTATAGCCCTCTATGTCCCCTTTCCAATGCCACTAGTCTGATCCAAATTGGATTCTCTAAGGAAGAGTTATGCCAAATCTCCCACAGTAACCTGATTATAGACTAGTTCAGTAAAGCGAACTTGTACGACGTGCCACGTGTTCCTGTTTCGACCTTTGGCTCTAAAAAATATATACAAGAAACTATAGTCCGTCCTCTTTCTGTACCTTCTTACGAAATTTCAATCTGATGCTCAGAGAGAAAGTTATGATGATTTTCCCCAGGTCACCTATTTGGAATGTAATTTAGGAGTCTGCAAAAATACCAAATTCCTCAGATCATATCTCCGCAAATATAGCGCAAAAAGCTTCGAAATTCGGACCCGAGGTTTAGTGCGATTTCGTCTCAAATGGGTTTTTTTTTGCTTTTGAAACGTCAAAAAAAAAAGTTATAACGAAAATGCCACGATGACCTATTTGGAGCAGCGAAACCCTAGAATCCAAAGCTCTGATACCAAATGTTATGAAACCAACTCACAAAAAGATAGAAAAGATAGATCAACACCTTAGAATTCAGCCTCTTCGAGGGGGAAACCTCCTTTACATTACACAAATGAATGATTCTTTGATGATTCAAATGAAAAAACCTCCTTTCTATATATAGGAGTCTAAGGAGTCACAATATAACCCAACCGACCTAACAATAATAATATAAGGCACAAAAATAACAATAGAGGGATTCTATGGGCCACAGTAATAACAATATGGGGACAACAGAGGCACAACAATATTAATAAGGGATACAACTACAATAGTAATGGGGTAATCACTAGTATTATAGGGACCTAACAGTTTAATTATCTTGTTAGGATTTGAATGCATGGTTCATGCATCAGTTTGTTGGTCATTTTTTTTGTCATTGGCATGGAGATTTGCATGGATTGACAGTCATGTGCAACCTTGCCTTATGCCATTTCTTGGATAGACATGAAGTAATGAGTTCCATGTTTTGGTTGAGCTTTGGATGCCAATAGATTTTGGATCCTGGTTGAGGTGGTCTCAGGAAAATCCCAAGGGTTGAGGGTGGAGATGGTTTTATCCATGAAGCTCTTAGTGGGTTGTGACAAGAAAATTCCTCTCAATATGGTGAATAAATTTTGAGGCATCCTAGCTTGTATTGGTTTTGGTGATTTCTAGACCTAGTATTAGGTGAAATCATTGTGGCTTGAGGGTGGAGGTGGTTTCCTCTAGATTCCCTATTTGGTTATGTTTTGGTTTATCCCATGTAATCCCAAATTTAGGCTTGGAATATGGCATAGGGGTGATTGGGCTGGAAGAAAGATTTGGTTCAGCCTAATCTATGGTCAGGTGGTACGTGGAAGTCCCTGACTTGGTTGGCACTATGCATATGTTATTATGTGTTATTCTTTAATGAGATCAATGAGCATAAGTTTTGGTTTAATGTGTTGATTATGTGATTGGTTTTTCATGGTTTCATTATGGTTAAATGTTTGTTACATGCATAAAATATTTCTTATTATATGAAATAATCTTGTTATTAATCGTGCTCATGATTGACATTCTCTCGGTTGTTTTATATGGATATATGAGCTAATGTGTGTTTAATGTAGCTAGTATGAGAAGGAAATAAGCTTCCTTGGTGAAACTAATGAAAACAATGAACAAAATATGCATCAAAACCTACAGGAACTTGGTCACAATATGTTTGTAAAATGGATGACTTGTATCGCGCAAGCTTGAGCAAGAACATAGCTTAGAAATAGAGCATGAAGACATAGAGACCCTTATTAATAGAGTTCTAGAAAATTCTAGGCAACTGACTTGTAAGCTAGCCCTAAAATTATGGAACATGGTTTGTAGCCGCACTCTCAGAGCTGGGAAATCTTGGCTCTGACCACACTAAAGATGGATTATCTATGTGGCTAAAGGCATGTGGCCACACTGGCAGGCCTACATGCGTGCGACTGGGAAGTAAATCTAGGTTGAGATCATGGAAATGATTGTTGGAGAGGCAAATCCCCTCTACGGATAGAGGCGATCCCTACTAGCCCAGGGTGGGTCTAGCAACAATCAGTCAATGCTACTATGCAAGTTCCTAATTGCAATTAAAAGGTAGGCAAAGAACACCTACTTGGATTCCAGCGTTGTTGTTTGATGAAGAGATGCCACCTTCGCTCCTTCGCTCTGGCTGGTCACGATCCTCCGTGATCTCCGCGAATAGATACCTGCACATACGAAGAGGAAACAAACACAAGCGTGAAATCTAATAAAAGCAACCATACATCAGTCAGAAAGGATGTAATTCACATTAACCATTGCATAGACAAATGATAATGGAACAATAATAGTAGTCATCTATTATTAATCAAGCAGAGAAGAGTACAACCAAATGTTCTGACGTCGGTATCCTTCTCAGGAGGGGCCAGTCAGCAAGTCTCTTAAGCATTCACCTTTGGAAATGATTCTCCCAAGACAAGAAACTCTCTCTCTCACACAAGCAACACAACACAACCTTCCCTAAGCAATCAAACACTTCCACACTTATCACACCAACTACCTATAGTAGCAGCAATCTGAGCACTATAAGCTCCACACAATCCAAGCTATTCCAAACTAGCTGCTCATGGTAATGGTAGAGGTTTATATAGGAGAAGGAGTCTCCTTGAATAGTGGAAGGATGAGCTTATCTCCAAGGGAAGTAGTTGCAAAGGGTCGAACAGACATGCCATAGAAGGGAGGCGATACTCACAAGGCCAACAACCAAGTTTGGAATTATCTGGAAGGCTTGCTGTTGGAACAAATTCGTCCAAACTGGATCAGTGCGGGTGCATAACTGGTCTGGCGCGCTGACGTCGCAAAGACATAATGGAAAGGGCCATGTCAGCGCGAGTAAATACAAACAGAGGCTGCGCTGATCATGAAATTCGATCAGCACGGGAAAGTCGTGTGCTTCCGCGCTGGCAGCGCACGTGTCCCGTTATGAAGCGCCAGTCATCGCGGATATTTTAGAAACAGACGCGCTGATGAGGAAAACTTTAGGAAAGTGGGTTTTTGGCCAGTTCAGAAGGCATGAACTTGATTATTGTGAACTCCTGACACAGTAGGGTGACTGACAGGGAGACAGTGACAAATTACTGTGTAACATATGCCCCCTAAAGCATGAAGACCGAGAGAGTGGGAGGGGTGAAATGCTTTACAAAACTCGTCGAACTGGAACACCACCAAGAAGGACCGAATATCTCTGATAATCAAGTACATGCAGTCTAGGCATGGGCGCAGCCATCTGAAAGACATGCAAAAAATTATGTGGAATGGACGCAGCCACCCAGCTAAAGAGACCAGAATAATGATAAGGTATGGTCGCAGCCATCCATGAAGACTCAGGTATGGGCGCAGCCATCCATCAATGGGTCATGTAATGATCATCCACAAAATCGCAACCTGGACCATAACAGACAGAGATCCAGGGTCTTGCGCTCCGTCCCGACCCGAACAAAGTACAAGTCCAAGCATGTGAATGCATGAGCTGAAGTCGACAGGAAGTGACCTTGATCGAAGGTGGGCCATAATGTTTCCCACATCATCGACACGAGACAGAGGTAAAATGATTTGTGTGAGATAGCAGATGAGGTTGTATTATTGTAGAGGTCAACTTCTCTTGAACATAACGACGGCACGACAGTGGATTTGGCAGTATTTGACATCAAATGAGCAGAGGGTATGATGACGACGGCAATGAGCAAATGAGAGGTCAAATAGGATAACCCACACCCACGGAGGTCAATTGTGAAACCAAATGAGAAATTCCCACCCGACACGAATGCAGACCAGTGCCATGTTCAAGAGCGACATACTGCCGACACGACAATTTCAGTTCCATTTTCCCCACCATTTCTGGCAGGTACCCCGGTTATTTTTGGATGACAAGCTTGACGGGGATAGCATGTGCTTGAAGAGTGTCATTTCGACGATGCCCGATGTCATCAAGTGTTTAACGAGCCTGACAAAGGAAAAACTCGGCGTCTTTTCTTGTTTAGAGAGTCTGAAAAGACAGCGGAAAAGAAAACTCCAAGGGGGTCCTTTTTCGTAAAGTTGTGTCTCTCGAGCCCGAAAAATTATAAAACAATGCTCGAAAGAACCGCCCGACCATTACGATCGAGGAGTAATTTTCATAAATAGTGCCTTCGACCCGAAAAAGTAAAAAAGCGGTCGAAAACACGTCGTTTTAGAGCCAAAAACGAGTGCGAAACGACGAACACCCGACAATCTCTTTAAGTTACACGGTCGCAAAAAGAGCTTAAAACGACCGCCTCTCATTCCCTTTAACGAGCCGAAAGGAAGCTCGGTAATCTTTTCTTGATTTATGTCGGAAAAGAGCTCAAAGACGACATTTTTGGGACCAAGTATACGAAAGACTGCTTACGACCACGCCGGGTACCTAAACCTGCACAAGAACACCACCCGCATAAATCTGTTCGACATATGTAAAAAACATATATAACATGCATAAATGCATAATTACGTGACATTAGGGCTAAATCCATGGTAAAAATACAACCAAAACCCACATTGATAAGAAATTATAGCAAATTATGAGTTTTTTACCATAAATAGGGGGGTAAAAGTCATTTTTACCATTGTTACCATTTTGGATCGTGAAGAACGTTGAGGAGCTGCAAAGTTGACGGAGCGATTTCCAGCCCGTGCGGACACCATTCATCCGGCAGCTTCTTCCAGGTAGGTTCTCCTCTCTTTGCCTTGCATTTTGATTCCTTTTGGTAGCAATTTAACGGTGGAATTTGGCCATTTGGCCAAATTCTTTGAGCGTTGGTGCGCTCTCGGTCAGCGCGGATTTCCCGCTCGGGACCGCGCTGATCGATTTAAAATTACACGTACCACCTTTTGGGTCAGCGCGGAAAACACGTGTGCTTCCGCGCTGACCCAATGAAAAAACACAGAGGCGCCATTTTCAGCGCGACTGTTTTAAAAACAGTCGCGCTGGCGCGGAAAAATTTGATTTTTAATAAAATGAACGTACAAATTTCCACAAACAGCATTCTAATGTTTCTTCATGGCTTTGCAGGGAAAAATGGCTTTCGTGTGGCAAGAGAGAGCCCATGATGACGAGGATATAGCCGCATATGCACTTGCCGAATGCCGAAATGCAATGCGGGCATGCGGATTCTTAAAATTCTTCCTGACTCCGCGCTTGAGGGCGCAACCTGACTTGTTGGAGTTCCTGATCAGAGCTTGGAACCCCGTAGATGGGAAATTCAGAATCCGTGGCGAGGATATCGAGTTTGACTCCACGGACATTTAATTTTTGACTGGATTGTCACGCCGGGGTCAGATGCCCATTCTGGAGGGGCAGTGACCCAGCGGTGAGACATTGGACCAGCTGATGGCTCGAGTATGCCCAGGAGCCGCGAAAACACGGAGTGGGAAGGTTGGTATCCCGACAGTGCGAGACATGCCTCTTCGCACTATACTCTTCCTAGTGACACGAGCAGCGGGTTCTTTGGCCAATCATGAGGCCTCGAAGAACCAACTACTCCTAGCCTTGGAGTGCCTACAGCCCACCATTTTCAACTGGGCGATAGCTGTGACTAATAGCATGAAGAGGCAACTAAACAACTGTCGTCGCGGAGAGACGAAGCAGTTTGCGTACGGGTCGCTTCTTCTTTCGCTCATGTTGGAGCGGGTGCCAGCTTTACAGTTACAGACCATGGCCATGGATCCACCTAGAGGTCCGCGGGAGACGAGGGCCAGCCGATGGGCCCGTGTCATGCCACGTGGAGGTGGAGGCCGCCCAGTATCTTGGGGAGTGTATTTCAGAGAGTGGCTGGACCGCCAGGTTGTCATTGTGGAGGACTGGCCATATGTTGGCATGGACTTCCGCAACGATCCTGACATGCCACTGCCCGCAGGAGAGCATTGGGACGACGGAGGTACGATACTTGATCTCTTTTCAATATTTTTTAATATTTTTGATTTTTCATGTACATGTCTTAATAAATGTCACTGTATGCAGATGTGGGACCTGTGAGACCCATTGGCCTAGCCCCAACGGCACGGAGAGAGGGGCAAGGAGCTGGAGCCCTGGCCTTGGTTCCTCCAGGAGTGGATACGTCGGAGACTGTGGCTCGCAACCTTGAGGGTTTGCTGGAGGGAGTGTCGGATTACCAGGGGGTCGAGGAGGTCCCTATAGAGCATCAGATCCACACAGTGGGGGTGGCACCCAGGATGCACCGCCTTTTGAGGCGGGTGGCACGAGCAGTTGTATGCTACAGAGAGCATAACCCAGCACAGTAGTCGCCTAGGTTTACTTCCACTGATGTTTTGAGAGACATATGTCTCGGATGTATTGAGGACAGTGATTCCATTTTTGACATATACACTTATTTTTGAGCGCCTTAGTGCGCCACATGATATATATATATATATATATATATATATATATACATATATACATACCGATTTTTGGATGGATCTTGTTTCATATGATGAGGTTTTGTTTATGTTATGAAAATGTTCGATACAATTGTGATCTATGCATCTATCACACAACACACGACCCATATATTTTAACGTTTTAAATGCAAGCTTAAAAGCACACACGGCACGCATGCAAACTATGCTTGGGAAACATTTTATTTACATATGCTTTACTCTATTATGCTTTCTATGTTTTCTTGTATGATATTTATCTATTTCGCAAATGTTTGTCTAACACATGATTTGCTAATGCATTAGTCAACGTGTTTAATCGTCTCGGAATATGTTGATATGTGATATAATCAAAATTCCTTTCTAACAATCTGACACGTAGATACAACCTTAGGATACGTTGGTCTCTGACGGAATATCGCCCGTTGAGTTGATGAACGACAAGCTGGGAGTCCAGGTTTACCATCATTGCACGAATGCCGAGATCAACTGCTTCGGCTAGTAGCTCAATTACGGCACTGTATTCGGCACCATTATTAGTGGTACGACCGAGGCAGACTCCTTGAAGATCTAGCAACTCTCCGTGAGGATCATAGATTACCCACGCCGCAGAGGACAGATTGCAAGTACTATGGCAGGTGCCATCAGCGAAACCAACATAAGGTGCACTAGACATCTGCATAAGAAGGAGAAAACACAATAAGAGGCAAACACGCCTTCACACCAAAGCAAAACATGAAATCATGCACACAAAACACACGAAACACGCGTATGTACAAACTGAGTGCACGTAGTCATGCATAATATTTCTTCAAATAAAGCCTGTTGTGGGGCTTGTCAAGAGGATTTCCTTCGTAATCAATCAACTCATATGCGCCCTTTTGTAAAACTCTCTTCACGATATAGGGACCTAGCCACATGGATTCGAGTTTTCCTGCCCCCAGCTTATCTTTAGCTTGATCATAGAGCAGTACTAGATCTCCCTCAATGAAGGAACGAGGATGAATGTTCTGGTCAAAGTGAGCTTTGACTCTCTTCTTTTGCGCTTCGATAGCCAGAGAAGCTAAATGACGAGTCTCGTCCAACCGCTCTAGGTAAAGAAGCTGTTCCTCCACCGGAGTGGTGTTGGGAAGCAACTCGACAGCTAATTTCAACGAAGGAATCTCACACTCGACGGGAAGGGTGGCCTCCAGTCCGTAAACCAACTGAAACAGAGTGAAACCGGTGGCGTCCTTCACAAAAGTCTGGTAGGCCCACAAGGTTGGGAACAGCATCAGATGCCAATTAGACTTGTGTGTATTGACGGTGCGTTGAAGCATAGTGATCAAAACTTTGTTCACGGCCTCGACTTGACCGTTGGATTGTGGATAGTACGGTGTCGAACTATCTTGACGCAAGCCTAGTTGGGTCGTTAGTTCCGTCATCATGTTATTACGGAAATGCTTTCCGTGATCCGTGACGATAGCCTGAGGGACTCCGAAACGAGTAATGACATGATTAAATAAAAACTGCACCGCTGTGTAACCGTCTTCATTCAATGTAGGCATTGCTTCGGCCCACTTGGTGAAATAATCCACGGCAACGATGATATACCGATGCCCCTCGGCCGAACGAGGGTTACAGGACGTATAATCGATGCCCCATTTGGCAAATGGACTTATGGTGACAACAGGGTGCAGTGGTGCAGGAGGAGTATGCATTTTCCGGTGGTATACTTGGCATTCATGGCATGCGCGAACGGCAAGAATGCAATCTTTGAAAATAGAAGGCCAGAAGTAACCAGCACGGAGAATTTTCTGGGCGGTAGCATATCCGGACATGTGACCGCCACAAGCACCAGAGTGGCAGTCATTCAACACCCGCTCAGCCTCCTCGAGAGTCAAACATCGGCGGAGAACGGAATCAACGCCGAGGCGGTACAGGGTATCGCCCAAAATGCGATAGGGTTGAGATTGGTGACGAATTCGTCGTCGAGCATCTTTCGATACATTGGGATGGAAGGAAGACATCTGCAAATATACGATAATGTCCCCGTACCACGGGTCGAGGGTGCTGATGAGAAACAAAGTTTCATCCGGGATATGCCCCTCCGGACGAGATGGTGCAGAGTGAGATGGTAAGGAACAGAGCAGTTCAGCAAAGACCAGAGATTTCTTAGACTTGGCCGCAATGAATTCCAAGTCGAACTCTTGCCCCCCAGAAGTTGACGCGACAAAATGTAGGTCATGGGGTTGCAGTCAGAGATCACGGTCGTTGTGCGCAACAGGATATAATGCCGGAATCGTTGGACGGCGCAGACAGCTGCCAATGCCAACTTCTCGACATATGCGTAGCGAGTTTCCGTATCCAGAAGGTTGCGACTAAGATAATAGATAACGTGCTCGGTGCCGGCATCATCATCTTGCACTAGAACCATGTCAATGGTGGTGTCAGCGGCAGCTAGATAGAGAGTGTAATCACGGTGGTAGTTCGGAGGTCTTAAGAGCGGAGCTGAGACAAGAAGGTATTTAAGGCGCTCGAAAGATTCCTAGGTGATAGCATCCCAACGAAAGGGTGTGTCTCGCTTTAATAACCGTGTGAAACCCTTAGCCACCTCGGCATAATTCGGAATTAATCGTCTGAGAAAATTAGCTTTACCCTGCAAGCTCTGCAATTGCTGCAAAGAGGCAGGGGGAGGAAGATTCAAAATGGCCTCGACTTTGAGGGGATCCAGACGGATGCCTTCCCGGGAGACGATGAACCCGAGTAGTCGGCCAGATTCTACGCAGAAGACACACTTATGCGGATTGAGTCGAATACGGTAGTGTCGACAGCGGAGAAAAATTTCGCATAAATGAGATGGATGGTCCTGACGCTTAGCTGAATGAGCTGGGAGGTCATCCAGGTAAGGCTGTACGATGTGTCGAATATCATGAAAAGCATATGACATCCCACGCTGGAAAGTGGCACCGGCATTTTTGAGACCGAAAGGAAGCTTCTTATAGGCGAAGGTGCCCCAAGGACAAATGAAAGTTGTCTTATGCTGGTCTGCGGGGGCTATGTTGATCTGGTTATAACCAGAGAAGCCGTCCATAAACGAATAAATCTCACTTCCTGTGCAGTCATCAATAAGCTGATCAATGAAAGGTGTAGGAAATTTATCTTTTGGACAGGCACGATTGATATCGCGATAGTCAACACAGACCCGGATAGTGCCCTGTTTTTTATTCACAGGGACTATATTGGATACCCACTCCGTGAGGGGAATGGCATAGATGAAACCAGCTCGAAGAAGCTTTTCGACTTCGGCCTTGATGGCTGCAGCCTTTCGAGGGTGCACTGGGCGTAAGCGCTGACGAACAGGCTTAGCATCTGGATAAGTAGGTATTTCGTGCACTACAATACTAGGGTCAATGCCGGGCATTTCCTCGTAAGACCATGCGAAGACATCGCGGAATTCACGAAATAAGGCAGTATAGAGTTGAACTTCCTCAGGAGTGCATGTGACTCCAATGAAAATATTCTCGACAATCCCTGGTTTGACAGAGATGTCGATAGGTTGGGTTTGCGTGATGTTACCCATGTTGCCCTCCGAAGACACTTGATATAGCTGAACAGGTGTTTGGAGGGGCGGAGATGGGACACATGAAGCAAACCGCTCGAGACATGTGACCATTTCCGAATGTGGAGGGAGAAACGAAGAACGATGGTGGTGATCTAACCAAGGGAGCTCTTCGAGAGACATAGTCTCTATGATGGCCTCATCGGAGGGAAATGTTTCCTTCAGGGGATCCGAAGTGGCCTCATCTCCCAGCCAAGGGAAATGATCATATGAATCGGGAACACTGCTTAGAAAAGCAGGTTCAGGAGGGGGAGCCGATGCAGCGACAATCTCGATGTAGTTGAGCTCGGCAGGACTCAACGGCATCATATCACCCCAAGAGTCTTCCTGATTCAAGGGGGGAAGAACCAATGGATCAGAACGTACTGAAATCATGTTAACAGGGGCGAGATTCGGAGGTGGGAGGGGAAAGACTCCCATTAAGGAGGGATCTTTGAACAGTCCGGCACCCACACTCACTAATGACTTGGAGGTATGCTCCACGAACGGCACATTACCTTCAGAAGAAGAAGCAAAAAAGGACAGCTGGTCCACCGTGACGATTCTCCCTTGATGAGGGAAGCGAACGACACGGAACAAGGAGGAAGCCACGGCTTGCATGGCGTATGTCCAGCTTCGTCCAAGGAGGAGGTTGTAAGTGAGATTAGCGTCGACAACTTCAACCTCTACCTCTACGGTTTTCCCTTCTAAAGAGATAGGCAATCGTGGGAGGATACCATATGGACGAGATTCTCTTCCATCGAAAGCTTCCAAGGTCGTAGGAGACTGGCTCAGAGCAGGAGAACCAATAGCCTTCTAGCAAGCAACAGACATGATGCAGGTTGAGGCACCCTCATCAATGACTGTACGATGAATCGTTTTGCCATTGATGAGAACCTGTATAAAGAAAGCTACTTGGTGAGGCAGTCTCTGTGTAAAACCCTCGAGGTCAAAAGAAATTAGATCCGAATCTACCGGGTCGATGCCACCAATGGGTGATAGCAAGGACTTCCTCTGGGAGGGGCAGCTCTGGAGGACTTCTAACGCGGACATAGCAGACGGAACCTGAGCTAAGTCCTCGACAATGCTATAGTGCTGGGCAGCACGAGCATTGGGGTTATAAGATGACTTCCTGAGTACACCTTTGGGAGGGGGTTGGGGGATCGTCTCAGTGCTGGGCCGTTCGATGTGAAGGGGACCAGAACTGGACGGAGGAGCGCTGGAGGGAACCTCCGGCTCTTTCCCGGCTTGAGATGGATAATCTTTCGCTCGAGTTGAAACATGGATGGGAATCGTTCCAGCCATGAACACTTGAGAACCGAACGAGGAAGAGGATTGAGACGGATCTGCCACCATTTGGGTCTGCTGGGAAGGGAAAGGCTCTTTTAGCACAACAGGAGGCCCCGGAGCACCTTTCAAAAGTCGACTAACTTCGGACCGCCTTGGGAAATCCTTGGTATAGTGATCCTCATCGCAGATGAGACAAGGATACTTAGGTTTTCGCTTAGCTCCTTCCTCGGAGGGAGGCTTAGGGGGATCCTGCTTGGGCTGTCCAGATTTATCTTTAGCTTTCCCTTTCTTTTTCCCTTTTGAGGATTTGTCCGCCGTGGTGGACTGAACGGCGTTTACCTCGGAGGTACTCCCAGAAATTGATTGGCCCTGAGAAGCATTTTCGTTAGAGGCGTTCTGTTTCTGCTTCCCAGGGTTCGCGGCCGATTTCTTTGATGACGAATTCACAGAACCAATGACTCCATCAACAGAAGGCTTTGGTGGAGCCTTGGGCTGTCCAGGCCTCGGGGCATCTGGCAAATACTCATACAAAGTACCCGACTGAGAGTACACTAAGTCGAGGTACTGAGCTCGCGCGATTGCTTGCTCTTCAGTTACACACGCTCCCATTGCGATGTCTTTTGCAATCTTAGGGACAAAGGAAGTCGTGAACCAATCGGTCAGGAGTTGATCAGGAATCCAAAATTTGATCAAGCGACGACGCCTTCTCCATTCATGTATATGATCAGAGATGTGCGTAGCCGTATCCTGTTTGAGAGACGTGAGGAGATGTGTCCCAGTCTCGTACCGAATAGGTAACTGAAAATGAGTCAAGAAGGCCATAGCCAACGAGTTGAAATCTTGAAACATGCCGCGATTCAGCTCGATGTACCACTTAGCGGCTGAACCAGTGAGAGTTCTCTGAAAGAGGCGGAGCCAGATAGAATCATCAAGCCATGAGTTCGATGAACACCAAAGGTGATAAGTCATTACATGGGCCTGAGGGTCTTCACCAGCTTTGCCATCAAACTTTGGACAATCACCTGGTATTTTGGTTGGAACCGGTGGCCAATACGGATTATGCAAAATAGGATCATTTGTTAACTTGGACACATCAGGCAGTTCCAACGTCGCTAAGAACGGTAACTGAGAGTTAAAGGACATTTGTGGCTGCGGATTCGAGGCAACATTAGGGTTCCAACCAGGTGGTGGTTGCCCCCATGGGTTCTGTCCAGATGGACCCGGCCCGAAAGGGCCTGGTGCATAGGGACCTTGCCCATAGGAGTTCTTTCCATACGGATTCTGGCCATATGCGGACAGTTGTCCCTGTGTCTGCCCCCCAGCTCCCCATGTATTAGCAACTTGCCCTACAGGTGCGGCATACTGATAATTTTGGTAAGGAGTGACCTGTGGCTGTTGATAATTTTGATAAGGAGCAAACTGAGTTTGCCCCTGGGGTTGCTGGTAGCCATATGACTATTGGGCCCCATACTAAGCCTAATAGGGAGGCTGCATCTGGTAAGAAGGTTGAGGCTATGGCCCACCTTGCATTTGATAACCCATTTGAGTTTGAGGCCTAGATTAATGTCCTTGAACCGGCTGGGCTTGGATCATCTGGCCTGAAGGTTGACTTGGTTGGATTTGGGATGGACCTGGCTGGCCAGCAGGATGAACTTGCTGGGTGCCAGGTTGTCCGTGGACCACCAAGGGTTGTCCTTGCGGAACAGATGATTGAGCCGGCTGAATAGCTGGTTGACCCTGAGGTTGGCCAGCTTGTCCAGATGGATGATTAGGGCGGACAGCGGGTTGACCTTGCTGCATAGAAGGTTGGCCCGTCTGCCCCCCAGGGTGCACAGACTGAGTAGTGGGTTGGCCTTGCTGTATAGCAGGCTGCCCCCCTTGGTGCATAGGTTGAGCAGTGGGTTGGCCTTGCTGTATAGCAGGCTGCCCCCCTTTCCCAGAAGGATGCATGGATTGAGCAATGGGTTGACCCTGCTGAACGTCGGGTTGCCCACCCTACCTAGAAAGATGACCAAACTGGGCAATAGGTTGGCCCTGCTGTAAGTAGGGTTGCCCCCCTGCCCAAGAGGATATCCCTGCTGAACAGATGGGTACCCCTGCTGGAAACCGGGTTGGCCTTGTTGAATGTAAGGCTGCCCTGGTTGTCCAGTTGGGTAACCTTGCTGGGTACCAGGTTGCCCTGGATATCCAGAAGGTTGAATCTGATGTGAAAACGATGGACCCCCAACGGCCATGGGTTGTCCCTGCGGGCCCCCAGATTGTCCTCGGTAAGGCGGGCCATAAAGTGGTTGCCCTTGAGGGGTTTGCACATAAGGCAGCTGGCCTTGATTTGGCGGTCCTTGGGGCTGTCCGGGAGGATTCCGGCGCCCGCGAAAAGTATGAGTAACGGGATCATACGTAACGTCTAACGGTGCCGAGTTTTCAACGAAAGGTTGACGCGGCAGGGATGAAACGTTCTCTAGGTACTGACCGTTAGCATCATAATAAAAGAGTGGACCTTGGTAATTTGGGTCCACAATGGGCTGCCCATGGGCATCATACGGCCCTGCTCCTGGGACGCCACCAGAAGAGGGTTGAGGATTCTGCGTAGGATCAACGACTCCAGATGAAATTCTTGGCTGGCCCTGACTGTGAGAAGGACCAGCACCAACGTTCACAGACGAAGACGCTGATACGGCACTAACGACCGGAGTCGAGTGCGCTACACAAACGGTCGGATTGGTAGGAACTGAGGTAACATGCGTGTTAAAACCTGAGGTAACAGGCGTATTAAGAGGTCGCGAAATAAACGGCCCCGTGGTGGCAATAAGACTAGGATCCCATATAGTCGTAGAAGTAGTTCTAGCCGCTATCCTATCCTTCACTGACTGATATCGTGGAGGGAGTGGAGAGGTAGCTGGGATCGGAGTTTCAATATCTGTCACCACGGGTGTTTCACCTGTGCTGGGAGATGTCTCATCCATAGAGGAAGTGGACATCGGAGACGACATACCGGAAGGAGTCCGAGGGGTATAGTCGCTGTTAGGCTCCCAGATAGGATTCCAATCTTCTATGTAATCTTCGTCACCCGGGGCACGTACGTTGATAGGCTGGATACTCGGAACAACGGGAAGAGTATCGCTTACAACTGGTACCTCTGGAGCAACGGAAGATGGAGAAACTTGATCACTCGGACCGGGAGTTGACGGGTCAGCCAGGATGACAAGACCCCTTAGAAAACCTAAAGAGAACTAACGATAAAGACCCTACTCAAGCTAACGCACACAAGATCTAACCAAGTGATGTTATCGTGGCCGAATAAATTTTAAGACACAAGAACCAAATTTGACCTTTTCATGTTTCAAAAGTCAAGAAAAGGACGAAAAGATGACTCCAGTCTCCTTCGAATGTTTAATGAGCACGAAGTGACAAGACGCTCACAGGCACCTTTTCATTTAGGGAGTCCGAAAAGGATCAAAAGTGACTGCTCTAGAGACTCTAGGTAAAGGGTTTACCAAGCGACCCGTAAAACTGCTTATACACCTTAGCAATCGTATGAGAGCCAAGGACTTTCCGTACTGCAGTCAATCTTCCTGAATGTTGTGTTCGGTGCGTTACGGTTCACAAGGCGGCAGACTCGGCTTCCTATGGATAAAGGATAAAAGCCTAGTGGGGTCTCCCTATATACGCGACGGTACGTGGGAGCACAATCCGTGTTAGACCACTATCGAGTCACAGAAGGAGGAATCACCCAACCGTAATGTGAAACAATAGTGACTATGTTTAAAGACGCCGGAACACGTCTCTAACCTAGACCTCTAGATGTTTGCGCTTAGTTCCAATGCGTTTTTAGATTCATTCGGTTTATTTTATGGTTGATCTTGAAATTAAGTTTCGATTTCAGGCCCTATCGTATGGTCTCTCACAATTTCCTAGATGCAAGCTATATGCCAAAGAACATCATTTTGTTCGATGAATTCTAACTATGAGAAGGTTAAGAGCTTTCCATCAAACAAAACGAAAACAATCAATCAAACAACCTAATGCAGCTAATGACAAAGAAATGAGACTTTTCTTTTGATAATGCAAATCAACAAAAATGCTCTTTCTTTCGATTAACTATTGAATGCAAAAGATTTTAGTTCGATTCTCTTTTCAATGACATAATGCACTTACAATGAATTTTGAGAGACAAGAACACTGAGCAAAAGAAAACAAAAATCACTCAATGGAACACACAACAAGCGTGAAAAGAGCTGGTTGAACCCAAGCAATTGTAATCTATGTCTGGGTGGCGAAGAGTAGCCGAAACAACCGAAGGGCTGGTTCGAGGACAATTACCTAAACAACCAAGCAAAGAAAGCGAAAAGGAAGGTTTACGCAGTAGCAAAGGCAAGCAGCAACGAACTTTTGCGAACAAGTGAACAAGCGAACAAAACAAAGTTGGTCCAGTGAAAACTGGATGATGGCACTAGGTCACGGGGCGCAAAAATGAGATTCGTTCGACAAGGCTTTGCAAGCAAGTGTGCAACAGTTCAAACAATGAATATCAAGTCACAAACCAAGTGGAAAGAGCTGGAGATGGCCAAACCAACAGGTTCAGGAGGTAAAACTGAGACAATTTCAATTTTACAGGATCAGCGCGGGTAGCCTTCAGCAACTGTGCGCTGAAACTAGGTCACGCGTAGCAACTTGGCACTGTCAGCGTGGAAGGACACGGATTAAGCGCGCTGGTTCGATTTCAGAACCGTCGCGACTGTTTTACGTACAAGCGCGATGACAACAGGTTTGAAGAAATAGCTATGCGCTGTCAGCGCAACTGTTTTGATATAACCCGCGCTGAGTTTAAAAAAGAGGCAAAAACAAGCCAAGAATTCCCAAACCAAGGCCAGAACTCTTTAAACAATTCATACACCTCCTAGATTGACCCAGGAAGCCTAAAAACAGAGAACTAATCCCCAAACTCGAAAAGAGAGAACAATCAAATTCAAATACAAGAATGGACACAAGAGACAAAAGGCCGAATTCCCCAGCGGAGTCGCCAAATTGTTGGAGAGGCAAATCCCCTCTACGGATAGAGGTGATCCCTACTAGCCCAGGGTGGGTCTAGCAACAATCAGTCAATGCTACTATGCAAGTTCCTAATTGCAATTAAAAGGTAGGCAAAGAACACCTACTTGGATTCCAGCGCTGTTGTTTGATGAAGATATGCCACCTTCGCTCCTTCGCTCTGGCTGGTCACGATCCTCCGCGATCTCCGCGAATAGATACCTGCACACACGAAGAGGAAACAAACACAAGCGTGAAATCTAATAAAAGCAACCATACATCAGTCAGAAAGGATGTAATTCACATTAACCATTGCATAGACAAATGAGAATGGAACAATAATAGTAGTCATCTATTATTAATCAAGCAGAGAAGAGTACAACCAAATGTTCTGACGTCGGTATCCTTCTCAGGAGGGGCCAGTCAGCAAGTCTCTTAAGCATTCACCTTTGGAAATGATTCTCCCAAGACAAGAAACTCTCTCTCTCTCACAAGCAACACAACACAACCTTCCCTAAGCAATCAAACACTTCCACACTTATCACACCAACTACCTATAGTAGCAGCAATCTGAGCACTATAAGCTCCACACAATCCAAGCTATTCCAAACTAGCTGCTCATGGTAATGGTAGAGGTTTATATAGGAGAAGGAGTCTCCTTGAATAGTGGAAGGATGAGCTTATCTCCAAGGGAAGTAGTTGCAAAGGGTCGAACAGACATGCCATAGAAGGGAGGCGATACTCACAAGGCCAACAACCAAGTCTGGAATTATCTGGAAGGCTGGCTGTTGGAACAAATTCGCCCAAACTGGGTCAGCGCGGGTGCATAACTGGTCTGGCGCGCTGACGTCGCAAAGACATAATGGAAAGGGCCATGTCAGCACGGGTAAATACAAACAGAGGCTGCGCTGATCATGAAATTCGATCAGCGCGGGAAAGTCGTGTGCTTCCGCGCTGGCAGCGCACGCGGCCCGTTATGAAGCACCAGTCATCGCGTATATTTTAGAAACAGACGCGCTGATGAGGAAAACTTTAGGAAAGTGGGTTTTTGGCCAGTTCAGAAGGCATGAACTTGATTATTGTGAACTCCTGACACAGTAGGGTGACTGACAGGGAGACAGTGACAAATTACTGTGTAACAATGATCACTGGGAGAAGTTGAACGGATAGCAATGTGATCATATCTCTTTAGGTGGTCGCAATAAGTGCTAGAAAAGTGGACCCCATTTCCATAACTGAATCTTGGAAGTTGGGTCATGCATAGTAACTCTCAACTTATGTTTACCTTGATAAGTTTGAAAAGTGGGTAAATGTGGTTTGGGGTGTTACACCCGGCATATAACAGCCACAACATCTACCCATTTCTATGAACTTTTATGATGTCGACCATGCTTCTTTTTCAACTGTGTATTTCACTCTTCACATATCATAGTGATGTCTCTTGTGCTCTCCCTTTGATGATCTCTCCTCTTATATTCCCATTGGTTATTTTTCTCCCATTTATTCCATCATGGGCCTTACATGTTGACCACACAACATAACACACGAGGAAAGACATAGGGGGCATGGACTTGTCCTCTATTCACAAAGCCCATACTCCACCTACTTGCCTGCCATGCAGGCCATTAAAACCCAAATAGAAAGTTGATGGCCATCAAATGAACATCCTGACTTAACTAATTCCCTAGCAATTCCTGCTCAAAACTTTAAATCCATGTCCACTCCTCACAATAAGTCATTGTGTTTACATTTCCACAAAAATTACATGAATGACAATTCATAATGATAATTACAAGAGGAATAGAAAAAAGGGTTGTCACAATAGGTCACTAATCATGAATTTTTCCAAGGACTCATTTGGAATACAATCCCTTCCCTTCAATTCTCTATTCTTTCATGTTGAAGAATTCTCACTACCTTCCTTCCTCTGTTCATTTTTCATTTCTACTTCTTCAAGTTGCTCTGTCTTGTTTGACATAAAATTTGTCTAATTTGGTTTGCATGTTTCCCTTAACTTCACCTTTATTGACTGCATTTGTCAAAATTTTAAAGGGTTTAATTGGATTCCTCTCTTTTTCTTCTAGAACCACCTTCTACTTTGCCTAGGGCATTATTTTCATACATGTCTACCAACATGGTAGTATGTATATTTGAATAATATTTTCCAATAATCCATAGGTTGGGTAAATGATTGCTTACCTTAAACAATCTCCATTTCCTTTGGTTAGCCCTCTCATAGGTCTAATTCCACCATTACCAATGAATATGCCTAGACCACCCCCTAGATATTTTGAAGCATTTTTGTTCATAATTCCATAAGAAAGCCTGGTAGATTCACCCACACTCACCATGTAAACATAGTTTCCTTTCAAGGATTAAACCTTCACCTCCACCTCTTTAAATCAACAAGGAAGGGCTTCAATACCACCTTTTAGCTAAAATTTCCTCTGAATCAACTCCAAGACAATACTCAAGCAAGCCACCCATGTAAATTCCAACATGTATCCTAATTGATCTGAAAATGAGATCTTAGACTAATATTAAGGTATTACATACTCATGTGCAGGATTTGCCTATATTATTTAGTGCAACAGATCGAAAAGATTGCGTATAATATAAACAATGAGCAGTTAGAGAAACATAACAGACACACACACGTAACACAACAAATAACTAAGGAGGTCACCCAAAACTCTTGGGCTATGTCTCCTGGTCCAACTTTCAATGGTGACCTCTCTATTATGTCTTCCAAGAGCAGAATTTTTACAAATGTGAGCTCAAACTGAGTCTCAACACAACAGGAGCAAACAAAAAGGTTTTCCTTGAATCCCTCAAGTCTTTCTGAGTACACGGACTCTCCCTCTCACTCTCTGTGTATGTTTTCTCTCTGTCTTAGCACTGCCTGCTCGTATCTCTCTCATTCAGTGGCTTTTAAGCCAATCAACGCTTGTTTGTTTGTTTTCCCTTTCGACTCTCTGGCTCCCGGCCTCTGTCCATTCAAATCCCCTCATAGCATTAAATAATCATTATGAAACGCCTTCAAGTACAGTGGCCACTTGTTTTTAAACGGAAATGACCTTTGGCGCGGTTGAAATCCCCGGGAACACGTTTCCTTGTTTACACAGAAAAATACACTAAAAACACGCAAAAACTCTTTCTATCGGACTTCAAAAATCATCGAATCCGCCTTATAATCCTTTCACATCCGCATTTGGTTGCTATTCGCAAGTCCACCATTGATCTGTGTGATCGTTGATCCAACGGTCGATATTCATTTTGGGTGGCTTATGCGCACGGAGATTACCCACCCGAAAAGGCGGTTTTCTCTCTCTGGTGCCAAGCCATGTGTCGGCTAGTGTATGGGCTCGGACGAAGCCCGTCCAATACCACTTACCACCTGAGGCCTACCTGAAATCCCGCTCATTACAGAACTCAAATATGTGTAGCTGCATGTATAAACCTTTCGGGTCTGTTTTATCACTCTGGGCGCATTTCCTTTGTATTTCGCTTATTTAACGAAAATGTGAATTTACATAGAAAAATCATTTTTCCCATAACTCAAAATATATATATTTGCACCCACAAAACCCGTCGGGTTCGACTATCGCACGTCGCATATGTATCGGCCCCACTCCTTTATATTGTCACGATGCGATTTTGCGATGTGATATATCGCAATCGCATATCGCATAGTCCTCGGGCCCCCGATAAGTCCTTATGTGTGTGTATTAGTGATGCGATAGCGCAGGTAAATCTGGGTCGTTGATATACGCGCTTGATCAATGGCTCTCGTTTAATCGTGATTTCCCATAAGGCCACCTTCGATGGACTCCGCTTGCCACCTCCGATTGCGATATGCCGATTAGATCTGGACCATTGATTGGCCAGATCCAACGACTCCTGTGTGATGTTGCTTAAGCCTCCACTTAACTCTATTTTCGCCATTTCTTCATGTTTTCCCTTGCGATAGTGTTTTCCGCAATTCTTGAAGGTTTATCCTTTGCGATAGTTTTTAAGTATTGAAAGACTTAGAGGGTTTTAGGATCCATTTTGGATCATGCCTTCCCACTAAAAAAGCTTTTGGACCACCAAAAGTTGGTTTTTAAGCATCGATCAAGTGAGGATACAACTTCCTCACTTGTCTAATCTCTATCCATCGTGCACTACTTGGTTTTGAACCTTTGATTCCGATTCTCAGGTACTCAACATCCCCTTTGTGCGTAGTTCTAACCTTCATGTCCATAATTATATCTTCCTGCAACTCATTGAGATATTCAGGCAATAGATCATCAATAGAAGGCAACTGACTTTGCTCTTCGGGATCTTCAACCAATGAAGGTTCATACAGTCTCAAATTCTATGCATTAACGACTAAATAGATATGCATATAAGCTGGCAAATCAAGGCGAAAATCGTTTTCACCAATTTTCTTAAGTATCTTGAAAGGCCCATACCTTATTGGTTTCAGCTTCTTACCTTCACCTTGCATTTTGTCTTTGCTGATGTACAGCCAGAATTGATCACCAACTTGGAAGTTATGCTCAATTCGATGCTTGTCATGCCTTGCCTTGTACTTGGCCTGGCTTCTTTCCAGTTGTTCCTGCACTGCCTGGTGAATTTCTTATATATGTTCAATGAACTTGGTTGCTTTGTCCACATCATTGTGTCCATCAACTGCTATGTATTTACCAAAGACAAAATCCAAGGGAGACTTTGGTATAAAACCAAAACAAGTCTCAAAAGGAGATCTCTGAGTAGAAGAGTACTTGGAACGGTTGTAAGCATGTTGCACATAACACAAATGTTCATCCCATAGCTTGGGATGCTTGCTGCAATAGCCTCTGAGCAACTGGATCACTGTCCTATTGACCACCTCTGTTTGACCATCTGTTTGTGGCTGAAATGTTGTGCTCTTCTTCAATCTGGTGTCCATCAACTCCCATAGACTTGACCAAGACTTTCCAAAAAATCGGGAATCTCGATCAGATACAATAGAAGTGGGTAACCCAAAATGAACCCATACATGTTGAAAGAACAACTACGCTATTTGTTCAGTTGTAACCTGCTTGTTACAAGGTATCAAAATACACATTTTGTTGAACCTATCCATAATAACATATAAATAATCATGACCTTTTCTAGATTTTGGCAATCCCCCAACAAAGTCCATTGAAACACTTTCCCAAGGGCGAGAAGTAACTAGAAGTGGGTTGTACAAGCCTAATTTTCTATTATTAGGTTTGCTTTTAGCACACATAGTACACCCTTTAATATATCTAGAAATTGTTTCATGCATTCTTGGCCAATAACAGAACCTTTGTAGCTGTGCAACTATTTTACTTACACCAAAATGACCTGATATAAGAGAAGCATGTGCTTCTCGGATTATGCTAACTCTTTCAGTTTGTGGAATGCATAACTTTCTCAAATGATACAAGAGTTGGTCCTTAACATAATAATCCAATTCTTCTACTTGTTTGCCATGACTTAAAGTTGCATATACATCTTTAAAATCTACATCTTGAGCATATTGTTCAATGTAGCTTTCATGCATTACTGAGTTATGCTTAAGTATAGTAGATGCATTTATGATTGGTCTGGATAGCATATCTGCAACCTTATTGTGTATGCCCTTCTTATATCTGATGACAAGATGAAATTGTTGTAGAAAACCCATCCACCTATAGTGTCTTGATTGCTGCAATTTAGTTTGTGAGTGCAAATATTGAAGTGGTTGATGATCTGTATGTATGATTGTTTCTTTGCCCATTAGGTAATGTTTCCAATTTTTCACACTCTGTACTAATGCATACAATTCTTTATCATATGTGGGATAATTAACTACTGCATAAGTAAATGTCTCAGAATGATAGCATATGGGTTTACCGTGTTGCATCAACACTGCTCCCATGGCATGGTCACTGGCATCTGTTTCAATCTCAAATCGTCATTGAAGATATAGTAGTGCTAGTACTGGTGTTGTACTAATTTTTTCCTTTAAGGTGTCGAAGGCTTTCTGTTGTTTGCCTCCCAACTGAAACACCTTGTTCAATCCTATTAAAGTAAGTAAGGGAGTTGCAATCAAGGAAAAGTTAGCAATAAACTTTCTCCAATATTGTGCTGCTCCTAAGAAACTCCTAACTTCTGTAGTAGATTTGTGTTTAGGCGAGTTCACAATGACTTCAACCTTAGAGGGATCTATCTTCAATTCACCACTCCCTACAATATGACCCAAATAATTTAAATATGTTTTGCCAAATTCACATTTTGATAACTTCACATAGATATTTTCTCTTTTCAAAACATCTAAAGTCTACTCTACATGCTTCAAATGTTCTTCCCATCATTTACTGAAAACAAAAATGTCATCTAAATATACAATTAAAAAATCATCAATAAAAGGTCTAAGTACATCATTCATAACTCTCATGAAAGTGGCAGGAGCATTATTTAAGCCAAAAGGCATAACCAGCCATTCATACAACCCTTGCTTTGTCTTGAAAGCAGCCTTCCATGCATCTTGTTCTGCAACTCTGACCTGATGATAGCCACTACGCAAGTCCGACTTGGAAAAGTAAACTACTTCTTTCAACTGATCTAATAGATCATCAATGCGAGGAAGAGGATAAAGATTCTTGATCGTTATTTTATTCAGTGCTCTATAATCAATGCACATCCTCCACGAACCATCTTTCTTTCTCACCAGTACGATTGGAGATCCACATGGTGATGTGCTTGGTCTTATGAACCCTTTATCGAGCAGCTCATGTACCTGCTTCTTGATCTCTGCATTCTCTAAAGCAAATGACCTGTACATTCTAATGTTAGGTAATGGAGCATCTTGCTGCAAATTAATATTGTGTACTATTTCCCTTTTGGGTGGAAGACGTTTAGGTTCTTGAAATAGGATATCATATTCTGAAACAACTTTAACTAAATCAGCTTTTTGTTTAGCATCACAACCTTCAAATACATGGGTTTTATCAGGGTTCTTTTCCTTTACAGCCATTAGTAAAAATTGCTTACATGAATTTACAATTCTTTTCATCTACCCTGAGTTAATGAGAGAATAGTTATTTTTGAGTTTATGAGCTCTTACAATATATTCTATTCCAATACAAGTAAGGACTTCCTAAAACAATACCACATATATCTGAGGGAACTATACCTAACTCAACCTCATCTACAAATGTTGACCCAATAACAAACCTAAGTTTACATTGTCTAGTCACTTGTAGCTTTACTTTATCACATACCCAACCTAATGGATATGGCTTCTTGTGAGGTGTTGTTAGTAAACCCAACTTCTTTACAATTGTTTTAGAAATCAAGTTTACTTGTGATCCACTATCAAATAAAGTATCAATCTTTTGGTGCTTGGAAATAACTCTAATATGAAAAAGCTCATGTCTTTCCCTTTCATTATCTTCATTATCAATAGATTGTGCAGAATTGCTTGTAGATGCTTCAGAATTTTTACCTTTTATACCTGTGGCTGTGGCTGTTGTTTCATCACCTGAGTCTAACCCCAAGTCTTTCTGAATAGCAGCAACAGTCTTCTTCTTCTTACCACCGAACTTCTTAGGTTTCAGCTTCAGATGCAAAGACCAGCAGTGTTCATCATCGTGTCCATCCTTCTTGCAGTGAGTGCATGAAGGTTTGTCCTTCTGTACAACATTTTTCTTCCTCTCCTTCCATTTCAGCTTCTTATTTTCCTTGTTCTTGCTTGCAGAGGGTTTTGATGATCCCCCAATCTCTGGGTTCACATTCTTGCCTCTAGCTTCTAGATGTGTAGCCTGAACTGATACATCATCTAGGCTAGTGGGATTAAACATGAGAATGGTGTGCTTCAAATAGCTACGCAGACCACCTATATACTTCAACAAAGTTTCAAGTGAGTCTATAGATATGCCTAGAGTTAAAGCTCTTTTTCTAAATTCCTAGGTATAACTTTGTATACTTTGGCCCTTTAATTGGCGAAGAGTTTGCCAACTCATCATTGTTTGCTGCATATAAGCTGGAGGATAGAATTGTCTTTTGATGGCAGAAACAAATTCATTCCAGGTAGAAAGAATTTTACCATGTCTCTTCAGATCAGCTTGTGTCTTGCCTTCCCACCACATTAGTGCAATTCCTCCAAGACGAAGGCTAGCCAGCTGAATCTTTCTCCTTTCTGAATCAATGTTCTGCACCCTGCAATATACATCAATCTGTCTAATCCAGTTATCTAGTTTTTCTACATTTAGTTGTCCATCATAAATTGGCAAATCAAATTTCACATCTAATTTAATCAAATATCTTTTCTTCTTTTTCTTTTCAGGGCTAGGAGATGAGGATGATGGAGGTGATGGTGGAGGAGATGAGGGAGGAGGCTTTTCCCCTTTCCCTTTGCCCTTTAAGGGTACATTTAGAGAAGGTTCCTATGCACCTTTGTCTCGTTTGGGTGTTGAAGTGCTTTCACCTCGACCCTTCTTAAATTCTCGATACATCTCTTCCACCCTGGCTCGCATGGCCATAAAACTGTCCATTAACTGAGATTATGATTCCAATGGGACTTCTCCGGCCATTCTCCTCTGAGAATAGACTCTTCCAATCTCTGGATTAGCCTCAACAAGTTCTCCTTCTCCTAGTTTGAGCTTTGACCTAGTTAGCATTCAAAAATCTAGCACAAGCTTGTCTAACCTTAGCAAACCTAAAGCTCTAATACCACTTGATTTGAAAATGAGATCTTAGACTAATATTAAGGTATTACAAACTCATGTGTAGGATTTGCCTATATTACTTAGTGCAACGGATTGAAAAGATTGTGAATAATATAGACAATGAACAGTTAAAGAAACATAACAGACACACACACATAACACAACAAATAATCAAGGAGTTCACCCAAAACTCTTGGGCTACGTCTCCTGGTCTAGCTTTCAGTGGTGACCTCTCTATTATGTCTTCAAAGAGCATAATTTTTACAAATGTGAGCTCGAATTGAGTCTGAACACAACAGGAGCAAACAACAGGGTTTTGCTTGAATCCCTCAAGTCTTTCTGAGTACACAGACTTCCCCTCTCTCTCTTTGTCTCTGTTTTCTCTTTGTGTCAGCACTTCCTGCTCCTGTCTCTGTCATTCAGTGGCTTTTAAGCCAATCGGTGCTTATCTGTTCGTTTTCCCTTTCAGCTCTATGGCTCCCTGCCTCTGTCCGTTCAAATCCCCTCTGAGCGTTAAAAAATCATTGTGAAAAGCCTTCAGGTATGGTGGCCACTTTTTTTTAAACAGAAGGGACATTTGGCGTGGTTGAAATCCTCAGGAACACGTTTCCCTGTTTACACAGAGAAATACACTAAAAACATGCAAAAACTCTTTCTATCGGACTTCAAAAGCATCGAATCCACCCTATAATCCTTTCGGATCCGACTTTGGTCGCTATTCGCACGTCCACCGTTGATTTGTGTGATCATTGATCCAACAGTCGATATTCATTTCGGGTGGCTTATGCACACAGATATTACCCACCCGAAAAGGCGGTTTTCTCTCTCCGGCGCAAAGCCACATGTCGGCCAGTTTATGGGCTCAGGCGGAGCCTGTCGAATACCACTTACCACCTTAGACCTGCCCAAAATCCCGCTCATTATGGAACTCAAAATATATGTAGTTGCATGTATAAACCTTTCGAGTTTGTTTTATCACTCCGAGCGCATTTCCTTTGTATTTCGTTTATTTAAAAAAAATGTGAATTTACATAGAAAACCCTTCTTCTTTTTTCCGGAACTCAAAATATATATATTTGCACCCATAAAACCCGTTGGGTCCGGCTATTGCACATTGCATATGTATTGGCCCCGCTCCTTTGTATTGTCGCGATGTGATTTTGCGATGTGATATATCACAATCGCATATCGCATAGTCCTCGGGCCCCTGGTAAGTCCTTCTGTGTGTGTATTAGTGATGCGATAGCGCGGGTAAATCTGGGCCATTGATCTGCGCGCTTGATCAATGGCTCTCGTTTAATCGCGATTTCCCATAAGGCCACCTCCAATGGACTCCGCTTACCACCTCCGATTGCGATATTCCGATTAGATCTGGACTGTTGATCAGACAGATTCGACGGCTCCTGTGCGATGTTGCTTAAGCCTCCACTTAACTCTGTTTTTACCATTTCTTCATGTTTTTCCCTTGCGATAGTGTTTTCCGCCATTCTTGAAGGTTTATCTTTTACAATAGTTTTTAACTATTGAAAGACTTAGAGGGTTTTAGGATCCATTTTCCATCACTAATAACCCATACCATACCTTTTGAAACTAGTTTACTCATGAACCACTTTGTTGGAGATTTTTCATTAAAGAGGCAATTTCTTCCATGTTCATATCCTTGCCCAAGACCAACATTACCTTTTATTTTCGAGCTTTGATATGATTCTAATTTCATTTACTCCCAAAAATATGTAAATTTTTTAGCTTCTCCCTCTAAATATCTCCCTCACATCCACCTAACAATTCCCATAACAATTCTTTTGGCCAAATCGTGTTGCTTGAATAATGGCTAACATGCTTCAAATATTTTAAAAAACAACATTTAACTCCTAATAGATTTGGAAGCTTTTACCCTTTCCTTGATCTAAAAATCAATCGTACTCTAACACTTTGCAAGAATTGATAAATTTGGGTTTTCAAACGATCACATAAATCATAACTTATTCAAAAGTGAATAGTTAAGTTTTAAATGAAATTAAAGATTAAAAAAAATCATATGCAATCCAACATTGTAAAATGGAAGAAGAGAACAACCATGTGATAACGGAGTTAACCCCTCCTAGGCTACGTCTTTGAGCTCTGCTCCAATGGCTAGGCTGCTTTATGTATCTCAATAACAAAAAGAGTACATTACAAATATTTGACTCATAGAGTAAACCTCCTTTTTGAGTGGCATTATTTCTCCTTCAAAGAAATGTTATCCTTTAGATAACTCTCACTCTAGAGTTGACTCCATTTTACAAAGAAATGATAGAGCTAAAAGAAAAGGACTCTCTCACTGAATGTGGCAATAGGTTCTCGTACTCATTTTGAGATCAAAAATTAAGCACAAATTCCACAAATATACTGAGAATAGACTGAAAACTAACTACTCTAATGAAGAAACAAATGTTGCAGATGCATCCGAGAGGCTTGGAAATCCCTGTCTAGGCTTTTTCCATGCTAAAAAAGGTCTCCATATGGCCTCAAAACAACCTTTGTATGAAATACAAAAAAACTTGAATTTACAAATTTTCCATCATAAAATGCAAAAATAATTAAAAAAAAAATAATGTTACCGTTGTGTTTAGAACACCCAAAAACCCTTGTGTAGGCTCTTATTAGGCTCAAAAAGACTGAAAAATGACCAAGTTAGGCCTCCTGGAACATTTCTCTGTTATTTGTCCTACGAAATGACAATACTAGCTAACTAAGAAACGAATTCTTTCTTTTGGCAGACCGTTTGGTGAAAAATTGGTGCAAGAATGATGGAAATTCCGTAAGAAAAAGTGCATTTTTTTGCCTCCTTAATCGCGCCAATAACCCCTTAGCGTCGATTTTCCAACCCTGGTTCACGTCGTGTGGCACCATGTGGCCAAGGGTCGGGCCTCATGCCCACCCCTCCATATCCAACGCCCCCACTATCGATCACATGGGTTTATCATAGGACTCAGGCCCAGGCCTAACTTCCCATCCCCTCTGCTTCCTCCATGCCTGTGGTCGTGTGGCTTAAATGTGACCTGGGGGCAGGGTAACTACCTGCCCCCTCCGCCTCTACGCTAGGTCATGTGGTAATACATGGGGTCGGGGGCTGGGATAACCACTAGCCCCCTCCACACATGCCTCTACTGTGGTCATGTGCGCTGTAATATGCTCGGGGTTGGGGCCATTTTCCCCATGCCACTCCCCTAAATGCACCAACCATTCAATACAAATTGATCAAGTGCTCATGTCCTAGGTGTTGTAAAAATTCTCAAAATTAAAAGTGCTCAGAACTGGTTCAAAGTTGAACGACTGCAAAGTTCTCGTCCTCCCGATTCCGGCGCCGCAAACGGTTCGGAAAACGGTCGCCGTATGAGGAAGATATGGCCAAAAGAATATTTTGCCCAAAACATTAGAAAATTTGATTTTTTTTTAAATTAAAAAAAGAATATTCCGTAGAATATTCCTTAGAATATTCCCTTTTCAACAGCCAATAAAAAGCTGCCACGTGGCCCCAGATGACATCAGCAGAATATGGCGGTGTATGTAAAATGGATTTGTGGTCGAATGGGGTTTTGAACCCCCAACCTCATGTTTATTAATTAAACGTGCTACCGTTAGCCTATGGCCCTATACGTTGTTTGATGGGCGGAATAAACATATTATAACCTTTGAATGTGTTTCAGCGGGAAAACAAAGGGGGCCAGCCCCTAAGGGCCAGCCCCCATACCCATATGACCGTGACAACAGAACCAGGAGCTAAGCATTAACCGTCAGCCCAAACGGTCAGCACGAAATCCGAGGCTAATATTTAATTTAACAGCAGTTAGTTAGCGGCGGATTTGGGCGGAGCGCCAAATTTGGCGGGCTTAACTGGCCTCCACTACAGTTAACTGGGGTTTTGTTAGGCCAAACTGGCAGTCAGGAGTAAATGGCCATAACTTCGGCCCAGAAAGTCGGTTTTGGACGAATTTTTTTTTGTTTTTGGGTAATTCCGACCTTCTGAAGCCATTGGTGTAGGTTTTACAGCCATCAGAGGTCATTTGCATACGTTTTGGAGCCGTGAAAGTTCTAGGAGCCACTAGGGGCCAGTATTGGGAAGACTGTACAGGGTTGCAGGTATCCATTGGACGTGATCCAATAGTCAATCCTGAAGGATTCAAGTGTTCTGAATCCATTTCTACCATCTATTTATCCTGTAGATGCTTCTATTCAGCTGCATTTTCAATTTGAGCATTTAATAAAAACAAGGACAAGCCCGGTTGGGAGCTTTGGACCCAGCAGACGTAGCCCTGAAGGGGGTGAACTGCTTTATCAACTTCTTTTGCATATGTGGTTGATTTATTTTGCAGAAAAAATTCATTTTTATGTGTTAAACAGTAAAAGGAAATAATTCTGCTATGCTTAGATGGGTCATAAACAGCTGAAAAGTTCATGTGTTTCCTTTCTGCAAGACATGGAAGTCTTTTAAACATGTTTAATTCTGAATTGAATACCTTGCAAACAAATTTCAAGTAGTTTCAAATTCAGATCAAGTTGGTATCAGAGCTCAGGGTTTTTGTGCAAATATCTTCTAATTGTCTTGCAAGTATTGATGCTTACCAGGTTGAAACTTAAAAGAGGGGAAGGACAGTTGACTAGAGAACGAGAGAACCCTCAGTCAAGGAGAGCCAGAGAGCCATCACCTCCACCTTCAATTTCACCCTCAAGAGTCTCAGCAGAAGCTTCAAGGATGTCTGAACATGAAGGAGAAATTCCTATAGAGACAGATCCAAGAGAAGAAGAAAGAGTCTTCAGAAAGGCTTTCTTAGATCTCACTGAAATGGTGAGGATATTGTACCAAGAAAGAAATGAGAAATTGGTTGGAGAAGGGTCCAAACATCCACATGAAGGAGAGGGCTCTTCAGGAGGTAAGAAGAATGATGATCATTCCAAGAAAGGACATGGAGGAAATGGTGATCCACCACCCCCATCTTCACCTTCTTCCTCTTCATCCTCGTCTTCTTCTGTCCATAAGCATAGATCCTCTGGAAAAAGTCCGTTTTTGAAGCTTGATGTAAAATTCGAATTACCTATGTTTAATGGTGAAGTTAATGCAGAAAAGCTTGACAACTGGATTAGGAAGTTGGAAGTTTACTTGAGGATCCAAAATATGCATGATGATGCCACAAAGATTTAGTTGGCTTCTTTGAGAATGGATGGAGCAGCCTTGGTCTGGTGGGAGGCCAAGACTAAAGAAGAGATCAAGAAATTTGGTAAGGTTACCTTAACATGGCCTAAATTTCTGTTAGCCATTAAAAAACAGTTTTATCCTCTTGCTCACATGCAGAAAGCCATTATGAATTGGCAAAATTTCAGACAACTTAAGGGTCAGAGTGTCCAAGACTACACCTAAGAATTCAGGAGAAGAGCTCTCTTGTTAGGGGTAGATTTACAGACCCAAGACACCTTGCTGAAATACATTGGTGGCTTGCATAGCTACCTTAGACACACCATCTTGATGTTTAACCCTACTAGCCTGGACGAGGTTTGTGTCCAAGCTACCCATTTAAAGGCAAGGAGAAAAAACACATTTGAAGAGGGTAGAAACAAGCCCCCCAAGGGGAAAAGCAAAGAGAAAACCTCCAAGGGAAAAGGAAAAAAGAATGCATCTGTCAAACAGGAGAGTGAGAAAGTGATCTGTAAACACTGTTCTAAACCAGGCCATGACGAGAAAAACTGTTGGAAATTATATCCTGAAAAAAGACCTCAATTTAACAAATCCAAAGGGAAACATAAAACTGCTGCTACTACATCTACACCACAAGATTTAGGGGAAGATTCAGGTGATGAAACCAAAATTACAGCCATGGGTTTGAAAAACTTGAAGGGAAAAGAAATTGAAACTCAAGCCAGCACTAGTACCTCAAACTGCCATGTACAAGCTCCTAAGGAGGAAGAAAGAATTGAACTGTTTCATGTGAGGGTGATTTCAAAACATACTAAAATTGACACACTTTTTGATAGTGGGTCACAAGCAAACCTTATATCAGAGGACTTGGTCAAGCAGCTTAAACTTGAGACCGTTCCACATCCGAAGCCATATCCACTTGGATGGATTTGCAAGGATGCAAATTTACAAGTTTCAAGAAAGTGCACATTGCGCTTTGCAATTACTGCACATTTTATTGACACAGTTGAACTTGATGTGGTACCTTTTGATATAGCAGGAATTGTTTTGGGAAGTCCTTACTTGTTTGACAGGAAAGCTATCTTTCATCGCCATGAAAACAAATATAATTTGTTCACAGATGGCAAGGAGTTCATTGTTAGAGCTCATCGCAAGAAGACAAATATAGCGATGGTGAATGCAGGACAGGTAAAAAGGCTGGTCAATTCAAGTAAGAATTTTGTTCTTCTTATGATTAAGCCCAAGGTTGATGTGAATCATGAGTCATTTGACAATTGTGATCCAAAACTTAAATCAGATCTGTATGATGTAGTTGATGCATATCATGAGATGTTTCAGGAGCCAACAGGTTTGCCTCCTAAGAGGGAGATTCAGCATGAAATCCATTTGCATCCAGATTGTCCTCTTCCAAACATAGGCATGTACCGCATGTCTATTATGGAGAATGCTGAAATAAAGAAGAAAATCAAGGACTTGTTGGACAAGGGTTTCATAAGGCCAAGTACTTCGCCATGTGGGTCACCGATTGTATTGATTCCAAAGAAAGATGGCACTTGGCGTATGTGTGTTGATTTCAGGGCCTTGAACAAGATAACGGTAAAGAATCGTTACCCACTCCCAAGGATAGATGATTTGCTAGACCAGCTGAAAGAAGCTCGATATTTCACTAAGCTAGACTTGCGCAGTGGATATCATCAAGTAAGAATTGAAGAAAGTGACATTTGGAAGACAGCCTTTAAAACCAAACAAGGACTCTTTGAGCGGCTTGTGATGCCATTTGGTTTGTGCAATGCACCTGCAACTTTCATGCGGGTAATGGATGATGTCTTGCGTCCTTTTCTTGATGATTTCGTTATTGTCTACTTAGATGACATCTTAATTTTCAGCAAGTCTAGAGAAGATCATGTCATGCATGTTAGAAAAGTACTTAATGTTTTGAAGAAGAATCAGTTATTTCTTAAAATGTCAAAGTGTGAATTTGGAAAGACTTCTTTGGTTTATTTAGGACACATAGTAGGAGGAGGTGCTTTGAGAATTGATCCTGCTAAGATTGAGCCTATTGTGAAGTGGCCTACTCCCAAATCCATAACAGAGGTAAGAAGTTTTTTGGGTGTAGCTCAATATTGGAGGAAGTTTATCTCTAACTTCTCTTCTATAACAGCTCCTATGCATGCAGTGACAAGTGTGAAGCATGCTTTCCAATGGGGAGGCAAGCAGCAAAAAGCTTTCGAATCTTTGAAAGAGAAGATTAGTTCAGCTCCAGTCCTTGCATTACCGGATTTGAGACAGCCATTTGAGATACAAAATGATGCTAGTGATTATGCTATGGGTGCAGTTCTTCTACAGCATGGTAATCCTATTTCTTTTCATTCTGAAACTTTTAATGGTGCTGTTGTAAATTATCCTACATATGATAAGGAGTTGTATGCGTTGGTACAAAGCGTCAAAAAGTGGAAACACTATTTGATGGGCAAAGAAATTGTTATACATACCGACCATCAGCCCTTACAGTACTTGCAATCACAAAGCAAGTTACAACAGTCACGACACTTCAGATGGATGGGCTTCTTGCAACAGTTCCATTTGGTAATAAGGTACAAGAAAGGTACTTTGAATAAGGTTGTTGATATGCTTTCAAGGCCTATTATTGGTGCTGTTACTTTACTTAAGAATGCTTCCATTGTACATGATAGTTACATAGAACAATATGCATCTGATGATGACTTTAAAGATGTGTATGCTAACTTGAGTAAAGGGAATCATGTAGAGGAAAATGATTATCACATGCATAACAATTTGCTGTTTCATTTGGGCAAGTTGTGTATACCACAGGGGGAGAGGATAAATGTCATAAGAGAAGCTCATTCTTCTCTTATTGTTGGCCATTTTGGTGTGAGCAAAACAATTGCACATCTACAGAGGTATTGCTATTGGCCTCGCATGGGAGATTCTGTTTCAAGGTTCATAAGAGGTTGTTCATTATGTGCTACAAGCAAGCCTAGCAATAGGAAGCTTGGTTTGTATACTCCTTTGCCGGTACCTTCTAGACCATGGGAGAGCATCTCTATGGATTTTGTAGGAGGTTTGCCAAAATCTAGAAAGCAGCATGATTATTTATATGTAGTAGTTGATCGTTTCAACAAAATGTGTATACTTATGCCTTGTAAGAAAACTATAACTGCTGAACAAACTGCTGAATTATTCTTTCATCATGTATGGATTCACTTTGGTTTGCCTACTTCCATTATTAGTGACAGGGATTCCAGATTTGTGGGGAATTTTTTGTCCAACCTATGGGAGATGATGGACACAAAGTTGAAGAAAAGCACTGCTTTCCATCCGCAAACAGATGGACAAACAGAAGTTGTGAACATAACCATTGTGCACCTCTTGAGAGGTTATTGCAGCAAGCATCCCAAGCTTTGGGATGAACATTTGCACTACATACAACATGCTTACAACCGTGCCAAGCACTCTTCCACAAACACCTCACCGTTTGAAGCTTGTTTTGGTTACTTGCCAAAATCACCTCTTGATTTCATACTTGAGAAAGATGTTGCCATTGAGGGACATAGTGATATTGACAAAGCTCGTTCATTCATTGAAAGAATTCAGCAAATACATCAGCAAATTCAAGAACAGCTTGAGAAGAGTCAAGGCAAGTACAAGGAAAGACACGACAAGCATAGAGTCGATCACAAGTTTCAAGAAGGGGATGAGGTATGGCTGTACATTAGTAAGGAAAGGATGCAAGGAGAAGGTAAAAATTTGAAGCCTATTCGTTATGGTCCATTCAAAATCCTCAAGAAGGTTGGAAATAATGCTTTTCAATTAGATTTGCCTTCCTACATGCAAATGCATTCTGTTGTCAATGTGGAGAACTTACGTTTGTATGAACCTCCTTTGATTGCTGATCATGAAAGTGTTGTTCAGCTGCCATCTATAGAATATTTCTCGCCATAATTCTTAGATGAGCTGAAAGAAGATACAATCCTTGACAGAAGGACACGCACTTCAAGGAGGGGCAGTGTAGATTATGTTCGGGTTGGTTTCAAAGGCAGCAAACCGAACAAGGCAAAGTGGATGGAGGTGGACAGAGTGAGGGAGCTGTACCCTCACCTCTTTAACAAGTAGTTGAAGGCTTTTGGGGTCCAAAAGCTTCCCAATGGGGAGGCGTGATCAGGTGCTCATGTCCTAGGTGTTGTAAAAATGCTCAAAATTCAAAGTGCTCAGAACTGGTTCAAAACTGAACGACTGCAAAGTGCTCATCCTCCTGATTCCAGCGCCGCAAACGGTTCGGAAAACGGTCGCCGTATGAGGAAGATATGGCCAAAAGAATATTTTGCCCAAAACATTAGAAATTTTGATTTTTTTTTTTAAATTAAAAAAAGAATATTCCGTAGAATATTCCATAGAATATTCCTTGGAATATTCCAGGGAATATTCCCTTTTCAACAGCCAGTAAGAAGCTGCCACGTGGCAGGCTCGGAGGCTGCCACGTGGCCCCAGATGACATCAGCAGAATATATGGCGGTGTATGTAAAATGGGTTTTTGGTCGAATGGGGTTTTGAACCCCCAACCTCATGTTTATTAATTGAACGTGCTACCGTTAGCCCATGGCCCTGTACGTTGTTTGATGGGCGGAATAAACATATTATAACCTTTGAATTTGTTTCAGCGGGAAAACAAAGGGGGCCAGCCCCCATACCCATATGACCGTGACAACAGAACCAGGAGCTAAGCATTAACCGCCAGCCCAAACGGTCAGCACGGAATCCAAGGCTAATATTTAATTTAACAGCAGTTAGTTAGCGGCGGATTTGGGCGGAGCGCCAAATTTGGCGGTCCCGCCATATTTGGCGGGCTTAACTGGCCTCCACTACAGTTAACTGGGGTTTTGTTAGGCCAAACTGGCAGTCAGGAGTAAATGGCCATAACTTTGGCCCAAAAAGTCGGTTTTGGACGATTTTTTTTTTTTGTTTTTTGGTAATTTCGACCTTTTGAAGCCATTGGTGTAGGTTTTGCAGCCATCAGAGGTCATTTGCATACGTTTTGGAGCCGTGAAAGTTCTAGGAGCCACTAGGGGCCAGTATTGGGAAGACTGTACAGGGTTGCAGGTATCCATTGGAGGTGATCCAATAGTCAATCCTGAAGGATTCAAGTGTTTTGAATCCATTTCTACCATCTATTTCTCCTGTAGATGCTTATATTCAACTGTATTTTCAATTTGAGCATTTAATAAAAACAAGGACAAGCCCGGTTGGGAGCTTTGGACCCAGCAGACGTAGCCCTGGAGGGGGTGAACTGCTTTATCAACTTCTTTTGCATATGTGGTTGATTTATTTTGCAGAAAAAATTCGTTTTTATGTGTTAAACAGTAAAAGGAAATAATTCTGCTATGCTTAGATGGGTCATAAACAGCTGAAAAGTTCATGTGTTTCCTTTCTGCAAGACATGGAAGTCTTTTAAACATGTTTAATTCTGAATTGAATACCTTGCAAACAAATTTCAAGTAGTTTCAAATTCATATCACAAATGGAACGGTAACCATTATGGTTAAGAACCAAACCGCTTGCTATAATGGTAATGCGTGGTAGTTAGATCCAAAAGGTCATGGGGTCGATCTCCACTGGGTCAGTTGGAAGACCAAATAAATTTGGGCACAATTTACAAGGGCCACGTGGCGCCCTCCCATTAAGCCATATGGCACCTCTTCATTGGCCCACATTAAAACACAACCAACCAATCACAAGTTGGCACCTCATCCTGTATGGCCATGACATGTGATAGAACGTGATTGAACCATACTACACACTGTACCTACTAAGTCAATTGTTGATGTCAGCGTATGGCCTGCCCAGTCAACCCTGCAAGTTGACTTTTCAGTTGTGTTCTAAAAACTTCTGAATGTAATAACTTTCACATATGGTGTCAGATTGAGATGATTCAAGCGTTGTTGGAATCAAAGCAACAAAAACTATGATTTGGCACAAGGTTTGGGTGATTCTAAGCACTTTTATTTTTTAGCATATTTTGATCCCCTAGATCATACCTCCCATTAGGAACTTTTGGACCACCAAAAGTATGTTTTTACTCAACAAATAAGTGAGGGTATAGCTCCTTCACTTTCCCGATACCAATCCACCTTGCTTTACTTGGATTGGTGCCTTTGCCCCACACGAAGATACTCCACATTACCTCTACGTGAAGTTCTGATTCTGTTGTCAAAAATTAAGTTTTCCTGCAACTCATCTAAATATGCCTGAGAAAAATCTTGAATAGATGGAATCTAAACAGTCTCTCCATGACCATCAATCATTGAAGGCTCATACATTCTTCACCTAGCAGTCCTTCCTTGCTGATACACAATCAAATTTTATTTCCCACTTGGAAATCATGATCAACTTGATGCTTTTCATGCCTTACTTTGTACTTAGCTTTGCTTTTCTCAAGCTGCTCTTGTACTCCTTGATGCACTAGCTTCATTTGTTCAATGAAATGCTTGGCTTTGTCCATGTCATTATGTCCATCTACTGCAATATATTTACCAAAGATAAAATATGAAAGAGACTTTGTTAAATGATCCAATTAATCTCAAAATGGAAATACTTGCCTAAATGGGTACTTAGGACGATTGTAGCATGCTAGATGTAATGAAAATGGTCATCCCAAAGTTTAGGATGCTTGCCACTTACGACATGTAATAAATTCGACGCTCAAATTCTCATACAAATTGACTCAACAACAAGTCAGAATAACATAAAATGCCAAAGAAAACATTGTTGCATATAATTGATTTATTCACAACATCACTTTTACAAAATGCCAAGCTATGGGGATATGCAACATTTGGAATACAAAAGAAATGAAGTATTTAACTAGACAAATAGTCCAACCATTTCTTACCGAACTAGGCTAAGGAGTTGCCTTTATGCATTTTGCTTTCTTCTAGAGTTATTTCGGGAATGGTTATTGTGTGCCTTGCACATTCTTCTACATTCTCGTTCTGTGGTGATTTCATAACTTGTTTGTCCTTCTTTGGATAAAGATGTGGATGCAACTTCTATTGAAAATGGCAACAAGAAAATCTTGAACTCATTTTCCCTTGAATTAAATTAGGAGAGAATTGTTATTCCACATCACAAGACAACGAGAATGAGTTAAATAAGTTAATGTCACTTAGTTGGCTTAGTTAATTCGAGTTAAGGGCCTAACTTGAGTCATGTAGAGTGGTTCCTAAATTTTAGGAGCCTAGGTTGAGTTTAATTTGAGTTGTAATAGTTTAATCCAGTTAAACTGAGTTAAAGTCAATTAAACTAGTTCCAATTGTTGGAGGAACTAGTAAGAGGTCTAAAAGTGGGGTGCAACTTCAATGTTCAACCAGTTAACTGATAAATCAACCATAATTAACTCATGCATGCATCAAATTCGAGTTACCATGTTGATGTTGGAGTTCAAGGGAAGTCTACTATCAATTGTATAATTTTCCGCGTTGTGTAGGTGGTGCATGTAGTCAAAGAAGGGCCTATAGGGATTGCACAATTCAGGATGGGGACTTCCCTAATTAATAGGGGACTAATTCCTTGAGAAACAACCTAAGGAAATAGGAGCTTGGCAGGAAACAAAATTTGCTAAGTATTGGCCAGAGTCAGCTTATGAGGTAGTGAGATAGAATATACTTGTGCAAAGATTGTTTAGGCTTGAACAAGCATTGTATTTCTTCGCTATTTTCTGACTAATGCGATACATATAGGAAGGGGTTTTGAGCAGTTTCTTTCCCCTTAGATAAAAATCTTAGCATATGTGATTGAATCTTGTCTCATGTTTATTTTTTGATTTCTCGATCGATTAATTGTTTTCGCTGATGAGTAGAGTAGATTCAAGTCATTTGTTTTAGCATATTACATAACCAGTTTGAATCTACAAGGAATTTATACATGGTATCAGAACAAGGATCACAATAGAACAGAAGAGAATTTGAATTTTGTGCAAGAGGTTCGAATTACAAGATAAGTGTTGCAAGTTTTCTCCAGGATTGAGAAGATGACTTCCACTGGACTCAGGCTCGAGTATGCTCTAGAAGGAACCACAAATTTTGTGGCATGGAAGATTGTATGGAAGTGGTATTAGATGATAATGAGCTACAAGATTACATCAAGATAGATGTAGTTAAACCCCCAACAGTTGATGCCCAGGATCTTGCTCAGTGGAAGAAGTATGTAGCTAAAGCGAGGAGGTTCATATTGGAGGGAGTTCAAGATCATATTGTCTTGAATCTCCATGGGAAAGAAACTCCATTCGTGATGTGAAAACATTGATCGAATTGTTTGAGAACAACAATGACCATAGGAATTTGGCGTTGAAGAACAAGCTTCGTAGCATCAAAATGCAAAAGGTTGAATCAATTTCGCAGTACCTAACCAAATTCACACAATGTCATGATGAACTTGGTGGAGTCGGTATCACTGTTCCAGAAGAAGATATGGTAGCTCTAGCTCTGTTGGGTCTCCCCGAGAGCTAGCACGGTTATGAGGATTTCGTAAATGGTAGAGACAAACTAGCAATATGGGAGTGGTTATGGTTTGATCTCATGCAGGAAGAGATCAGGCAGAGCAACAAAGATGGAACTTCATCCAAGGTTGAGGATGAGGAGAATTATGCCTTGGCTAGAAAGAAAAAGAAAGGGAAAGGGAAGAAATCCAAATCCAAAGGATATTTTGGTCAAGAGGGCAAGAAGAAAGACTTGTCAAAGATTAAATATTTTCACTGTCATGAGTTGGGACATTACGCCATGAAGTGTCCGCACAAGAAGCCCTCAGGAGGAGCAGAAGGTGAAGCTCTAGATTCACAATTCGAGTTGGATTTCACACTCATTACATGCATGGTGACATCGGTGATGGGCAGTGTGTGGTATCTGGATAATTGAGCCTAATTCCATATGAAAAGCAATAAATAATTTTTCAGTGACTTGGAGGATAAGGACCTCCAAATGCACATCGAGATGGGAGATGATGGAAGGTATAGCGCAATCGGTATCAATACAGTTACTTTTCAGAGGGAGTATGCTACTCATACACATTAATAGATGTCATGTATGTTTTGGGTCTAAAGAAGAATTTAGTTTCAGTTGCTATGTTGGAAGATTGTGGCTACAATGTGATATTTAGCAATGGAAAGGCCTTCCTTAGACATATCGCCACGGTACAAGTGAAGCAAATCAGGGTTTGGGTGAAGAACCTCTACAAATTGGATGTAAAAGATTGTGTTGCTTTGAGCACGAAAGAATAGAAGGTGAAGAACCAATACATCAGTGAATTATGGCATACGATACTTGGCCATTTGCACCATGGAGCTTTGAAGATCATGTAACAGATTTCTATAGGACTTCCCAAGTGTGCACTAGAGAAGCAAGATACATGCAAAGGGTGTACACTGGGAAAGTACACCAAAGCAACCTTTCATGATAAGGATAATAGAGCGCAAGTAGTCCTTGAAAGAGTTCACTCATATGTGTGTGCACCTTTCTTGACAACCTCCACGACCAAGCATGGGTATTACATTATATTTGTAGATGATTTCTCACGTAAGTGCTAGATTTTCTTGATGTAGAAGAAATAACATACATTCTCCAAGTATTGTGAATAAACCACTTGTTGAGAAAGACACTTGCAGGAAAGTGAACGCTCTCAAGAATGATAATGATGGTGAATATGTGTTGAATGAGTTCAAGAACTTATGTGCAAAAGAAGGCATTCGATGGGATCTAATAGAACCACATAACCCACTGCAGAATGGGATGGATGAGAGAAAGAACATAAGTATCGTGGGAGTTGCACAGACGATGTTGCATGATCGGGACCTACTGTTGGTACTATTTTATTGCCATTCTTTTCTTCTAAAAATCCATCATTCATCTATCATTTTCTCCCATAAACCCCTCATAGTCCATTGAAATTGATCAATTAAGCATTATAATTGTTATTTTACATTAAATTTAATTTGTGGATTTTTATGTTAAAAATTAGAAATTTTCAACAAAATTACGGGATGTCATGACTTCCTGTAATTGGTTTATGTTGTGACACGTGGCATGGCAGGAAAATCAAAACCGAGGATAGGGACGTGATCACAGATGTACATACATGGTGAAAGATCTATTTAGCATCACATCTGGAGCTCCTGGATACATGGTCAATGCTGGTCAAACCTAGCCTTTTTGGTCATAAAAGCAGCAAAAAGTCAGAGTTACCTAAACTGATTTCGTTTTGTTTTGGAAATCACTTAAGATTAGAAAAAAACAAAAATCGTCTTTTTGATTGTAAAAGCAGAAACATCTGCATGATAATGTATGTACATTCGATTGCAAATAGGACTGTGTGATAAGAGACATAGAGCAGACTTAAGACTGCGTATCATATTGTATTGTATTGTTACCAGAACTCTGTTCTTGCATGTAATTGATTTCCAGACTTTAATCATAGGCAGTGTTTTATCATTCTAGTGTTTTATGTGTTAACGGTTTCAACATCTGAAGTTTTCTAAGTGTACCATCAATGCGTGGACGGGCCCTACGTGGGGACTGGTATACTTTCATTTCATTTTCATAGCATTTAGACTTCAGATCTGAATAGTGTTTGATGCCATTTCTTTTCTTGTGAATTAATTAATTCGATTAGAAGTTCTTGCGAAGTGTTATTGTATGATTCATGGTGATAGCTTGAAACTTCAATTGCTAAATTATTGAACAAGATCTTGTAAAAGATTTAATTGAGCACTGAATTTCGAAGTATCTCTGTGGACTCTGTTTTCATGCATTTGAGTCTTAGTATGCTTAAAAGAGTTTTTGGTTTTCATGAATGCTTAGTGTGTTAGCTGGAAAGAGTTTTTGTGAATGATATCCTTGTAAGAGGATTGAAAACTCAGACTAGTAACACTTTGTTTTCTTAGAACAGTTGATTAAATTAGGTGATATAAGTGTTTGAATTGTGAAAGGAAACATATTCCAATCTCTTGTAAAAGAGTGTTGTAGCCTGTCACAGTAGACACTTATCTAGGTAGATGAGATCCTTTTAGGTCTATAGATTGTAGACACGTGCCTCTAAGTTTACCTACCTTGGTTGACATTAAATTTAGTCTAATCTAGACCCCTGGATTGGTCACTACATTTTGGCGCCGTTGCCGGGGAGGCGCAGCTAGAGGATTTCTAAAAACAAAATATAAAAATAAAATAAAATAAACAAAAACATAGATTTAATTTTAATTCATCATTTTAGAAGTCATGTTTACTTATGTCTAGATCTAGAGATGATAAAGGTAGATTCATAAAAACCCCCCATCCAAAAACTAATTCACCACTAGGAGAAGACCCTTTAGGAAAAGTTGAACACACAACACCAGCTAGGAAAGTTACCATACAAACATTAGAGGATAAACAAAAATCAGGGCAAAGACTCACACTCATTGAGCGACAAATTCTATTGGCACACGAATCACAGAAGAAACATCTCCCTGAATCCTCTATAAAAAGAGAACGTAGCACAATAACTCAACAATCTCTCCTTGAACTTCTCTTTGAAACAAGTGACACCGAACAAGAAATTAAATCAACAGAGGAACCTATCAAAATGGCTGAGGAAGGAGATGGATCAGCAAGAGGACCACAAAATCAAGGTCGAAGAGAGGAGGAAAAGTCAACCTCTAAATTTCCTATTCAAGAACCAGAAGAAGATGAGGAAATAAAAATGAAAAACATACCTCCATCTGTGCTACCAAACTTTTATGGCATGGCTTCAGAAGACCCAGATTCATTCTTGTTTGAGTTTGACATAGTATGTCGAACATATGGTTACACAGATGATGCCCATAGGCTTAGACTCTTCCCAGCAACATTAAAAGCATCAGCATTAAGATGGTTCATGGGACTTGGTGAACATGCAATAACTGATTAGGATGGCATGAGAAGAATATTCTAAAAGAAATACCAACCTTATTGCAGATCGAAAGATTCTAAATATGATATCTTTAGGATGAATCAACAAGAGGATGAAAATTTAGAGGAGTATTTGGAACGATTTGTTTACAATTTGCAAAAATCAAAACATAGGACCATCTCTCTTGATCTGATTCGAGCAATATTTTTGAAGGGCATTCGAGAAGAGTACTTAGATGATCTTAATTTGATGGGCAAAGGTGATATTTCCACTTTACCTTTCGAAGAAATTGCATATTTATGTGAAAAGTATTCAAGGAGCAAAGTTAGATATGGAAAAAGAGCTCTATCATCTAAAGCCACAAAATCTGCTTCAGCAAGTGTCACAAGGGCTGAAATAGGAAACCTGTTAGAAGAATTCAAAACAGATCTATTAAGTACCTTAGGAACTCAAATTGACACTCTGAAAGCCAAGAAAAGACAAGAAGAGAAAGATCAAATAATGGTTGTCTTTTGTCCAAAATGCCGGAAGAAACATCCCTTGAAAGACTGCCCATTAGAAAACATTCAAGTTTGTGCCTTTTGTACTAAAAATCATGATATATTTCATTGCTCTAAAGTCAAGATTTTGCAGAATTGTAATGTGGAAGCAGCTAATACCGATATGGAGAATGTGTATTTCATAGGCGCCAAGAGACCGTGGCAACCTAGACCTCCACCTCCAGGTATGTTTCCAAACCAAAATTTGCAATTTCTTGCACAAGATCAGATGTATGCTCAGAATTCTTGGAATGTTCCCATGCCATGGCAACACCAAAATTACCCATAACAACAATGGAGACCATTTCAGCAGTACTCTCAACAATATCAACCATATCCTCAACCATACCAACGGTATTCTCAGCCATATCAATAGTATCATCAGCCACATTCACAATATCCTCAAACATATCAGCAATATCCTCAACAGCAAGTTGTTTATGAACCCAAAACACTCAACAAGCATTGCCTGCTCCTCCACCAATAAATCCACCCCACTTACAACTCCCATCTAACCAACAACCTCCTAGACCTACTCAGATTCCTGCTCAGCCTGTACCAAATCCAAATAACAGAGCAGAGAGACCATCCTACAATGGAGATGAGGGACCATCATATCCCACATTACCTTTACAAAATATCAATCTAAGGTCTGGTAAGGTACTTCAAAAAGAACCTCCAATAGTTGAAAAACAAGAAGAAAATGAAAATGAAACTCCAACTCAAAAGAAACAAAATGATGACATCAAAAATAAACAAATGCAACCGTTGCATCCACCACCTTTTCCAGAACGATTGGTCCAAACAAAACTTCACATGTCTATACCATAGTTTGATGTTTTAGATGAGATAAAGAATGTCTATTTAAAAATTCCACTATTGCAAGCCATAAAAGACATTCCCATATATACTAAAGCAATCAAAGAACTGTGCCTCAAGAAACCTACTAGGAAAAGAATTGATCCACAAACTATTCATGTTATTGGGCATTTAGCTGGCCTTATGATAAACACCATTTCAATGGAAAAGCATGTTGATCTTGGTATTCCCAGAGTCACTACAATCATTAACAACATACATATTCCAAACACCTTAATTGACCTTGGGGCTGCAATAAATGTGATGACTCTTGAAACAATGAAAACAATGTAGATCACAAACTTGCAGCACACAACAATTGTTCTAGAACTAACTGATAGGTCTAAAGTGATTCCTGAAGGGATTTTGGAGGACATAATTGTCTCACTGGACTCCTGGGAGTATCCAGTGGACTTTTTAGTTCTTTAGCCAAAATCTAATTTAGGAGGACACCCTATCATCCTTGATAGACCATGGTTATTAACTGTTGAAGCATTCATAGGATGTAGATCGGGTAATATGATTATTTCACGAGGAACTGAAAGAAAACAACTTACTCTTTACCCATCAACACAATCACCAGCGGTAGCACACAATTTATGGCTTGACGATAAATACAATGACAAGGAAGGGGTTCAATCTGTTTTCAGCATCAATCAAATCTATGATTTTCAAGAACATAATAATGATGATTTGGTAGAATTGTTCCTTTCTCAACCTGATATTTCCGAAGAATTAAGAAATGAACAATACCATGCTGCAGATGAACTTTTGGCACATAATTTTCAGGAAACATGCACCATTCAATCTTTGCAAACAACATTTTAGAACATTTTTCCCATTCAATCTATCACAAACACACAGAGCAAGACCATAGAGATTAGTCCAGGAAAAACTTTGAATATTAGCACTCACCTAGACTCATCTTAGGAGGAAAAATTGATCCAATTATTGAGAAAATACCAGAAAGCATTTGCTTGGGACTATACCGATATGCACGGAATTCACCCTGAAACATGCACTCACCATATTTACACTGATAGTAATATCAAACCAGTGAGGCAACCGCAGAGAAGAATGAATCCTATGCTTCAGGATATTGTTAGAGATGAATTACAAAAACTATTGAAAGTCAATTTTATTTATCCTATCTCTGACAGTCAGTGGGTATCCCCATTGGTAGTAGTGCCCAAGAAAAATGGCAAGTGGAGAATTTGTGTTGATTACAGACAGTTGAACAAAGCAACCCTCAAAGATTATTTCCCACTACCATTTATTGACCAAGTGCTAGACACACTAGCTGGGAAATCATCATTCTCTTTTCTTGATGGTTATAATTAGATCAGGATAGCCTTAGAGGACCAGGACAAAACCACTTTTACTTGTCCCTAGGGCACTTATGCCTATAATGTTTTACCATTTGGACTTTGCAATGCTCCAGCTACATTTCAGAGAGCTGTATTAGCTATTTTTGTTGATTTAGTTCATGACTGTGTTGAAGTTTACATGGATGATTTTTCAGTGTATGGTAATTCATTTGAGCATGCATTAGAGAATCTTGAAAAAGTTTTGAAGAGATGTATTGAAGCTAATCTGTCCTTGAGCAATGAAAAGTGTTTTATGATGTTAAATGAAGGGATAGTATTAGGACACTATATTTCTTCTCAAGGCATTAAAGTTGATCCATCAAAAATCTAGATCATTGTCAATTTGCCAATTCCGAAGACTCAAAAAGAGGTAAGAAGTTTTCTTGGGTATGCAAGCTATTACAGAAGGTTTATTGAACATTTTAGTAAAATAGCTTCACCTCTGTTTAAGCTTCTAGCAAAAGATACACCTTTCAACTAGAATGAGAATTGTCAGCAAGCTTTTGAAACACTCAAAGAAAAGTTATCAACCACACCAGTCTTAAAAGGACCTAATTGGACCCTACCATTTCACATCTTTATAGATGCATCTGATACTGCAGTAGGTGCCTCACTAGGCCAAAAAGAAGAGTCTTTCAATTATGCCATCTATTTCATTAGAAAAAATCTAACACCTGCAGAATTAAACTACACAGTCACTGAAAAAGAAAGGCTTGCCATCATACATGTTGTGAATAAATTCCGACATTATATCACTGGTTATGAGGTTTTTGTACATACTAATCACTCTGCCATTAAGTATTTAATGAATAAACCAATCATTAATGGCAAAGTTACCAGATGGCTGTTATTATTACAGGAATTTAATATTACAGTGTTAGATAGACCAGGTAAGGAGAATCAGGTGGCAGATTTTCTTTCTAAACTGCAAAATTCAAGTGAGGTTGTTCCAGTTGAAGATTCTTTTCCAGATGAAAATTTATTTGCAATTTCAATAGTGAATCCTTGGTATGCTGACTTAGCCAATTATTTATCCACAGGAAGAACACCTCTATATTTTACTCCAAAGGAAAAGAAGAGGTTGATCAAACAAAGTGCTAGATACTCATGGGTTAATGGCAATTTATTTTACACCGGTTATGATATGATTATTAGACGATGTGTAAGAAATGATGAAATAATTGATATTTTAAAATATTTCCATGATGAACCATGTGGTGGGCATTTTGCAACGAAAAGAACAGCATTCAAGATTCTCAATCTTGGATACTATTGGCCATCTATTTTTAGGGATTCCAAGGAGTATGTGAAAAGTTGTGATAGCTATCAAAGAATGGGCAGACCAACAGCTACAGATGAAATGCCACTTCAGCCTCAAATACATTTAGAGCCATTTGAAAACTGGGCTCTAGATTTTATAGGACCCATCAATCCAACTTCGAAAGGTAAAAAGTACATCCTAGTATGTACTGATTACGTGACAAAATGGGCTGAAGCAAAAGCACTAGTCCGGGCAACTGAACAAACAGTGGTAAACTTCCTTTTTGAGGAAATTTTTGTAAGGTATGGAGTACCAAGGGAGATAGTGACGGATCAAGGTACTCAGTTTACCTCAAATCTGGTCAAAGACATCACAGAAAAATATAAAATCAAGCACAGGAAAAGTACACCTTACCATCCACAGGGCAATAGCCAGGTGGAATCTACCAATAAAACATTGGAAGGAATTATCACTAAGACAGTAGCAATGAATAGAAAGAATTGGGAAGAGAAGCTCAAAGATGCACTCTGGGTTTACAGAATCACGTGGAAAAACACTACAGTATTTACACCATATCAGTTGGTGTATGGAAAAGAGGTAATGCTTCCTATTGAATTTCAAATACATATTTATAAGATGGCTGCAGATTTAGGAATTGATCTCAATGAAGCACAAAAAGAGAGAATTATGCAATTGAACCACTTAGATGAAATGAGGCAGCAAGCAGAGGAGAGAAAGCATTAATAGGAAACTTCTCTTTTAGAATTTCAGAGGATACCATAGCACAAACATTGGGAATCAGTCCAGAAGGGGAAAAGTATTTCAAGACCAAACAATTTAAGGAAAAATCATGGACTCAGTTTATGTCTAGGTCAAGGGTTTCCTCTGTCAATTGGAAAAAGGGTGTTCCCAGAAGTTGGCTAATTCACCCTTGGGACGAAATGGTATACATTATTCAGAAATTTGTTACATGTGAAGGGTGTTATAGTATAGTATACCTATATCACATCAAACTTCTGTTGCACTTAAAAGGTCAATGCACCATCAGTTTACCCTACTTCCTCTTACAGAGTTTGACTAAAATGGCGAAGACCATTCAGAAACGAAAGGGTAATGAAGATAAGAGTTTATGTCATTTTGGGTTGATCAAAATTCTAATTGAATTTGAGTTGCAGAGGAGGGGAAAAACATGGAAAGAATTTTTAATTGCCAATCAAATTAAAGAAGATGAACAGGAACAACAACAAGAACGCACCGAGTTTATGCTTGATATTGATGAGGAAATCCCTGAGCGTAAGTCAAGCAATGTTCCTCAACCCAGCAGTGGTGTAAAAACAAGAAAGATGAGGCAAAAAACTGCCAAGAAAATTGAACAAGGCAAAATCTTCACTACTTATACGAGAAGACCAAGGAGAATGCAAAAGAACCAAACACAAGATGATCAACTAGAGTCAAATGCAAATGCACCAATGGACATTGAAAGCAGTGCTCATTTACAGCCAGAACAGGAAGCAGAAATGGAAATCGAGAGTAGCAAGGGAGAAAGGAAAGAGCCAGTACCTACAAATAAGAAACAAAGAAGGTTAGAGAAACAAATTGAAGAGCTAAAAGAGGAATTGATGGAAGCAAACATGTTGGAGAAGGTCCTAAAGAAGGAAAATGAAATGTTGAGAGCTCAGAGCAAGAAGATTCAGCAAAAAAAATGAGAAGCTGAAGAAGCAAATCAAAGAACTTAAGGTTGATCAAACTGAAACGTGCAAATGGGCGACAAAATGGTACACTTAGAAAAAAGCTCTCAAAGAAAAATATAAGAAACTGAAACATGAGTTCCAAGTTCAGAAGAATGCCCAAGTTCAGAGGAGTATAGATGTCTTGCTACAAGTGGCAAAGGCACAAGCAGGAAAAGAATATAAAGGGAGCACATCAGGATTAGCATGAGGACATGTTAAATCATTGAAATTGGGGGAGATGTTGGTACTATTTTATTGCCATTCTTTTCTTCTAAAAATCCATCATTCATCTACCATTTTCTCCCATAAACCCCTCATAGTCCATTGAAATTGATCAATTAAGCATTATAATTGTTATTTTACATTAAATTTAATTTGTGGATTTTTATGTTAAAAATTAGAAATTTTCAACAAAATTACGAGATGACATGACTTCCTGTAATTTGTTTATGTTGTGACACGTGGCATGGCAGGAAAATCAAAACCGAGGATAGGGACGTGATCACAGATGTACATACATGGTGAAAGATCTACTTAGCATCGCATATGGAGCTCATGGATACATGGTCAATGCTGGTCAAACCCAACCTTTTTGGTCATAAAAGCAACAAAAATCCAGAGTTACCTAAACTGATTTCGTTTTGTTTTGGAAATCAATTAAGATTAGAAAAAAAAAACAAAAAACAAAAATCGTCTTTTTGACTGTAAAAGCAGAAACATCTGCGTGATAATGTATGTACATTCGATTGCAAATAGGACCGCGTGATAAGAGACATAGAGCAGACTTAAGACTGTGTATCATATTGTATTGTATTGTTACCAGAACTCTGTTCTTGCATGTAATTGATTTCCAGACTTTAATCACAGGCAACGTTTTATCATTCTAGTGTTTTATGTGTTAACGGTTTCAACATCTGAAGTTTTCTAAGTGTACCATCAACGCGTGGACGGGCCCTACATGGGAACTGGTATACTTTCATTTCATTTTCATAGCATTTAGACTTTAGATCCGAATAGTGTTTGATGCCATTTCTTTGCTTGTGAATTAATTAATTCAATTAGAAGTTCTTGCGAAGTGTTATTGTATGATTCATGGTGATAGCTTGAAACTTCAATTGCTAAATTATTGAACAAGATCTTGTAAAAGATTTAATTGAGCACTGAATTTCGAAGTATCTCTGTGGACTCTGTTTTCATGCATTTGAGTCTTAGTATGCTTAAAAGAGTTTTTGGTTTTCATGAATGCTTAGTGTGTTAGCTGGAAAGAGTTTCTGTGAATTATATCCTTATAAGAGGATTGAAAACTCAGACTAGTAACACTTTGTTTTCTTAGAACATTTGATTAAATTAGGTGATATAAGTGTTTGAATTGTGAAAGGAAACATATTCCAATCTCTTGTAAAAGAGTGTTGTAGCCTGTCACAGTAGACACTTATCTAGGTAGATGAGATCCTTTTAGGTCTATAGATTGTAGACACGTACCTCTAAGTTTACCTACCTTGGTTGACATTAAATTTAGTCTACTCTAGACCCCTGGATTGGTCACTACACCTACCATTGCACTTATGGGTTGAAGCATGAAACACAGTAGTATATGTGCAGAACAAGAGTCCTCATTGGATTCTCAAGATGAGTACACTAGAAGAAGAATTTTCAGGAAATAAATATATATGTCACATTTCAGGACTTTGGTTCATAAGCTTATTGTCATGTTTCCAAGAATGCAAGGAAAAATCTAGATCTGATAATTGAGTTGGGCATATTTGGGGGGTACACTGATACACCACACAACTATCGAGTGTACCTGCCATCTCACAGGATGACAGTTGTTCGTAGAGATGTGAAGTTCGATGAAGAAAAGGCCATGAGATGTTCCCTTGACAAGGAGCTTCAGTTGCATGCAGATGAGGATATTTTGGCTCGAAAGGAAGAATCTTAGGATGTTGTGGAGCAGCCACAAGTAGAGGAGCAGAGAGTGGAAGCACTGAGACATCCAAATATAGAAGGAAACACACCAAGGAAGCTAAAATATTATTTCATGATGCTAGAGAAAATGTGGGAGCACCCGCATCACAACACAGGCATAAGAGGTCACCAGATCGGTACACTAGGTACATGGCTCTTATGAATGAGCTAGTTGAGACAGAACCATCCTCATTCGAGGAAGCAATGCAAAAGCCAATATGGTTTGATGCCCTGGTAGAGGAATATGATTCCATAGTTAGAAATAATGTTTTCGAATTTGTCCCAAGACTAGAGAATAAGTCAGTGGTAGGCTCGAGGTGGATCTACAAGGTGAATCAAGTAGCATATGGAAGGATTGAGAAACACAAGCTCATATTTGTGGCCAAGGGGTTCTCTCAGGTGGAGGGAACTGATTATGATGAGACCTTTTCTCTAATAGAAAGGTACTCTTTTATCATATCAATTCTAGCACTTGCAGTGTAGATGGGATAGAAGATCCATCAGATGGATGTGAAGACAACATTCCTTAATGGAGTGATTGAGGAGGAGGTGTACATTGAGCAACCAAAAGGATTTGAGACCTTCGACAAAGAGTCACATGTGTGTAAACTCAAGCGAGCATTGTATGGATTGAAACAAGCACCCCGTGCTTGGTACACCAAGATCGACAATTATTTCACCAGGTTGGGATTCACCAAAAGTGAAGCAGATGCAAACCTTTACCATATTGTTGTTGAAGGTAAATTATTGATTATAGTATTATATGTCGATGATTTAATTTTAACTGGTGATGATAAGTTGATCAAGTCTTGCAAAGAGGATCTTGCAAGAGAATTTGAGATGAAGGACAAGTGTCTCATGTATTATTTCCTCGGTTTGGAAGTATGGAAAGGAGATGGGAAACTGTTTGTCTCTCAGGTGTTAGCGCTTGAAATTTCACCTCGGGCTGAGAAAGGTAAACCTCAAGGCAACATCAAACCACTTAGCCTCGTACCTAGCTCTACGGGGCAGGAGAGGGCTCTCTCCGGTCTATCTCGATAAATATCTTCAATGGGCGAGATAACCAATAGGGTGACACTGATTTTAGGCTAGTAAACTGATCAAAGGGTTGATTTGGGATTTTTAGGGTTTTTGGTGGCAAATTGAGGAGTTGGCAATTTTGGGTGCGGGGATTGGACACAATTTCTGCAGGGGGTTCTTTGGGGCGAGGTAGGAGACAGTATTGATGCCTTTGATTGAAGTGGATGATTAAGAATGACAGATGAGGAGTTAAGGAGAGCAAACAATAACTTTGAATTCTCCTTAAACAGTAGAAAACATTGAAATTAAACAAACTTAAAAGCAAAGCATGACAGTCATGAGTTCTACTCTAACACTTCATTTGCTTAATGTGCAGAAGGAAAAGAAAGGAAATGATTCACATAACACACTTACAAGTACAAATAGAAACACACCATCAATACATGTGACCATAAGAATCCCAAAAAGGACTGCAAAACCCTAGTCTTCCTTTGCCAAAAATTGCAGAGATACAGTGAATAATACAATCAGAGCTTCTCCCTCAAGAGTCCAACCTTCCAACCTCTGAAAATGACTAAGAAAATACATAATATAGGCAAGCTAACACCTTTCTTTGACTCTAGGGGTCGAGCTCATCCTTCTAGGAGCTGTTTCAACCAATTCTAAACTGAGCACTAAAATCTAGGCAGTCAAAACAACTTGCCTCTATAAGCTAGGAAACCAATTCATTCATTTAATTTTCACCTATCTCATGAATGAATCTTCTAGAAGAGATAAATAAGTGTAAAAGTGTCATAAAATTACATTATTTACATCAAGGAGGATGAAAATCCATTCCAAAAAATCAAACACAGTCAAAACTGCGTTTTGTTGAGCTGTACACTGAAATTTTAAGCAATTTGCCTGAGGGGTCGCGCGCCATTTCCTGACGGGTCGCACGCCTTTGAGGGCACTTTTGGGGCACTTCCAGGTGTCCAAATGAGGGAAGAGTAGGCTTGTTGGAAATTTCTGTGAGTCTACTTTCCAACCCAACTGGAATTTCTGAATTTGGTGGTCATTTACCCCTCCAAAATTGCAATCTCCCAAGACTGCTTTCTGTGTGTCAAAAATGTGGTAGAAAGTCATTTTTTGCTTGTTTTTTGACTTTCTGGAGGCCCAAAACTTCATAAAATCTCTTGGAAATGGGTGAGCATGTGTAAATTTTCATGAAAAATCTAGAAATGCTGAGTTTTCCCGGAACGGAGTAGCCAAATGAAAGGGTCGCGCGGGGGGTGAGACCCGTTGAGAGCAAAAACTTGTGTATGGCACAAAAAATTCACAATTGACAAAATTTTCTCCAAATTTCTTGAAATTTGGGCTGGGAGTCCCTAATCAAGTACCATGCTCATTCAAAGAGGCTTTGGCCAAAATTTGGAGTGGATCGGGCCTTTTCCGTCGTTTTAGTGCCTTGGCCAACCTCCTTGGATCCGACGATTGTAATTTTGACATTTCTCTACAACCATGACACCTGTGCAAAAAGTGAAGGAGGTTTTTCTTCTTTGGCATGTTGTGGACAAAAACCTCTCTCAGTTTTCCAAAATTCATTTTTGATTGCTCTAAAACGACTTTTGAGTGAGACTGATCCTGATGTGTGAAGCAAGGAATTTCGTGGAAATGAAGCGAAATGAAGGGGATAGGGGGCTTCTAAATTCTTGGGGAAATTTTTTGGAGTGGGGAGGGATGTTAGGAAGCAGGGGAAAGTGGAATCGCAGAGATCAAGTGAGGAGAAGGGGTCCAAAAGGGCAAAACACAGGCCCAACCTAGAAAATTGCCAGGTTGTAGCTAGAAACTAGGGTTTGTGCAAAAATGAGGAATTTGGGGGATCTCAGTGATGGAAAGTGTTTAATAAGGTACATGAAGGATAGGGGAAGGTGTATGAACATCTGGATACAAGTTTTGCTAATGATTTAACCATCCAAGAGAAATTAGCTTTCAAAACCCTAGGAGAGGGAAATGACCTTGCCTAGGCGCAACTGAAGCATGAAAAAGATGTAAAATGACTCATTAGACATTGACATGATAATGACAACCCTATGAATGATGATAGACTCAGCTGAATAGTGACATAGATTGGCATTTGGGCAACTTTGAAAAGAGTGAGAGCAAACCCTAGACCTAATGCCTAGTGACCAAATTTTGCTTGAAGACTCACTGAAATGACAAAATTTGACCTTGACACTGCAAAATCACTTTGTAAGAGCATGTTTGATCACTGGAGGAAGGCTGGAAATACTGACACTAACATTGGCTCCAATGGGGATGGTCGCTCCTTGGAGATACCAAGAACCTTAGACCTCTGGGAGAGCATACCAGTGCTTTATAATCATTGGGCGATGGAGTCATTATTTGACAAACAATACAAGACTTTGACTCATTTATTGACTGAAACTTGATTCAAACCGACTCAATTATGAAACCTACATGACTGAAAACTGACTCATAAATGACTCATGACTGGCTTAACTAAAACAAGAACTTACAAAGCTTATTGAAGGGCAGCAGTCCATCAAGATTTGAAATCATGATGACAACCACATGTGTTTCTTACAAGACAATATACCTTCAAACTATATCATAATGCCAATGTAACCAATCAAGCAGATGCCTTCTTGACTGATTCTCCCAATCAGATCTCATGATCAACAATAGATACTGGTAACTGGGCATCCAAAAACATAGCTAACCATGTTCTCCTTCATCACTGAACACAACAATAATCACTTTCACTGCTGACTGCAACAGGGCTGCCATTGGATCTTGAAAAACATGAAGTTTTTCCACTACCACCTCCTGCTGAAAGAACAAGGTGTCTTTTGCTTCAAATTTTGATCTGCCTTTATCATGTACTTCAGTAAAAGTATGCTCTTGGGCTTCAAAAAACTCTGAACAGGTAGATGAGCGGATCTCTTGAACGAAGATCTTGTCTTGTTTTTCACAGAGGCAAGGAACTACCTCCTCATGAAGATCTAGTACTGGTGAGATGAGAGCATTTAGGTCTGCTACTCCATTTTCTTCATTTGAGGCAGCCGCGACAATACAACTCTCTTTTATGAGATCCGGAACAACATGTTTTGCCTCATCACAATTTATCTCCCGATCTGATTTATCATCATCACTTTCTGAGATTGGAACATTACTTTCCTGCGTTACCTGCATGTTGTCTTCTTCTATGGACAGATCTGAAACAACATTTGCTCTTTCCTCATTTTCAACCATAACCATATGGAAATCTTCAGCCTGCTGATCTTGACAAGTATCATCTAAGATTTCTGTGTACTGCTGAAACGGATTCTCATACAGAGCCTCCATAATCTCAACGTCCATAAAATTATCATCTTCATAATATTTCTCAAGGCTTTCAATAAAACTATAAGCATGCTTGCAACAGTCATGAACCAAATTTAATGATGGATAAGATGCTTGATATCTTTCAATGAACAAGGCATGAAAATCCTTTAAACAGTAAATACAAGCAGGCGGCAAACTTTCATACCATGATTGGGCTTTACCTTCCAGAGTGGCCAAGAATATCTTCATCAAGCAATCTTCAGGAAAATCCACCTTCAACTTGCGAATATGCATATGAAATCTAACTAGATGTAAAGCAGCATCCTTCTTACCATCATCATTAAATATAGGCAAATTCCTTGACCAATCTACCTTTGGAATTTTATTCGGAAAACCTGGAATGTGATCTCGGCTCAAGGGAGCATATCTTCTTGTAATCCGATCCATCTTGAAAAGCTCAAAGCTACTGATCTCTCTGCAGTGAAGTCACCATGAAGCATTGATCTCTGGAGTTTTCAGTGAAGGAGTCGCCAGTGAATGATTTCAGCCTTGTCAGTGTCTGATCGTTGTCCACTATCAACAATCAGATCTGAACTTGATACATGTACTGGGGCAAAATGCAAATGAAGTGTTGTATTCACAAGCTCACGGAGATTGACTGAAGCAGCGTTTATCTACTTCCGCTTATGCAAAGCAAAAGCATTTCGAAGGCTACCTAGCATAACTTCAGGCTCCGTCTAAGACTTATGAAACAAACACATCAATCCACAGACAAGTTTGTTCTCCCCAGTATGGTCGCCAATATGTTAGCGCTTGAAATTTCACCTCGGGCTGAGAAAGGTAAACCTCAAGGCAACATCAAACCACTTAGCCTCGTAGCTAGCCCTACGGGGCAGGAGAGGGATCTCTCCGGTCTATCTCGATAAATATCTTCAATGGGCGAGATAACCAATAGGGTGACACTGATTTTAGGCTAGTAAACTGATCAAAGGGTTGATTTGGGATTTTTAGGGTTTTTGGTGGCAAATTGAGGAGTTGGCAATTTTGGGTGCGGGGATTGGACACAGTTTCTGCAGGGGGTTCTTTGGGGCGAGGTAGGAGACAGTATTGATGCCTTTGATTGAAGTGGATGATTAAGAATGACAGATGAGGAGTTAAGGAGAGCAAACAATAACTTTGAATTCTCCTTAAACAGTAGAAAACATTGAAATTAAACAAACTTAAAAGCAGAGCATGACAGTCATGAGTTCTACTTTAACACTTCATTTGCTTAATGTGCAGAAGGAAAAGAAAGGAAATGATTCACATAACACACTTACAAGTACAAAGAGTAACACACCATCAATACATGTGACCACAAGAATCCCAAAAAGGACTGCAAAACCCTGGTCTTCCTTTGCCAAAAATTGCAGAGATACAATGAATAATACAATCAGAGCTTCTCCCTCAAGAGTCCAACCTTCCAACCTCTGAAAATGACTAAGAAAATACATAATATAGGCAAGCTAACACATTTCCTTGCCTCTAGGGGTCGAGCTCATCCTTCTAGGAGCTGTTTCAACCAATTCTAAATTGAGCACTAAAATCTAGGCAGTCAAAACAACTTGCCTCTATAAGCTAGGAAACCAATTCATTCATTTAATTTTCACCTATCTCATGAATGAATCTTCTAGAAGAGATAAATAAGTGTAAAAGTGTCATAAAATTACATTATTTACATCAAGGAGGATGACAATCCATTCCAAAAAATCAAACACAGTCAAAACTGCGTTTTGCTGAGCTGTACACTGAAATTTTGAGAAATTTGCCTGATGGGTCGCGCGCCATTTCCTGACGGGTCGCGGCCTTTGAGGGCACTTCCAGGTGTCCAAATGAGGCAAGAGTAGGCTTGTTGGAAAGTTATGTGAGTCTACTTTCCAACCCAACTGGAATTTCTGAATTTGGTGGTCATTTACCCCTCCAAAATTGCAATCTCCCAAGACTGCTTTCTGTGTGTCAAAAATGTGGCAGAAAGTCATTTTTTGCTTGTTTTTTGACTTTCTGGAGGCCCAAAACTTCATAAAATCTCTTGGCAATGGGTGATCATGTGTAACTTTTCATGAAAAATCCAGAAATGCTGAGTTTTCCTGGAACGGAGTAGCCAAATGAAAGGGTCGCGCGGGGGGTGAGACCCGTTGAGAGCAAAAACCTGTGTATGGCACAAAAAATTCACAATTGACAAAATTTTCTCCAAATTTCTTGAAATTTGGGCTGGGAGTCCCTAATCAAGTACCATGCTCAGTCAAAGAGGCTTTGGCCAAAATTTGGAGTGGATCGGGCCTTTTCCGTCGTTTTAGTGCCTTGGCCAACCTCCTTGGATCCGACGATTGTAATTTTGACATTTCTCTAAAACCATGACACCTGTGCAAAAAGTGAAGGAGGTTTTTCTTCTTTGGCATGTTGTGGACAAAAACCTCTCTCAGTTTTCCAAAATTCATTTTTTATTGCTCTGAAACGGCTTTTGAGTGAGACTGATCCCGATGTGTGAAGCAAGGAATTTCGTGGAAATGAAGCGAAATGAAGGGGATAGGGGGCTTCTAAATTCTTGGGGAAATTTTTGGGAGTGGGGAGGGATGTTAGGAAGTAGGGGAAAGTGGAATCACAGAGATCAAGTGAGGAGAAGGGGTCCAAAAGGGAAAAACACAGGCCCAACCTAGAAAATTGCCAGGTTGTAGCTAGAAACTAGGGTTTGTGCAAAAATGAGGAATTTGGGGGATCTCAGTGATGGAAAGTGTTTAATAAGGTACATGAAGGATAGGGGAAGGTGTATGAACATCTGGATACAAGTTTTTCTAATGATTTAACCGTCCAAGAGAAATTAGCTTTCAAAACCCTAGGAGAGGGAAATGACCTTGCCTAGGTGCAACTGAAGCATGAACAAGATGTAAAATGACTCCTTAGACATTGACATGATAATGACAACCCTATGAATGATGATAGACTCAGCTGAATAGTGACATAGATTGGCATTTGGGCAACTTTGAAAAGAGTGAGAGCAAACCCTAGACCTAATGCCTAGTGACCAAATTTTGCTTGAAGACTCACTGAAATGACAAAATTTGACCTTGACACTTCAAAATCACTTTGTAAGAGCATGTTTGATCACTGGAGGAAGGCTGGAAAGACTGAAACTAACATCAGGGAAAGTATGCCAACAAGATACTGAAGAAGTTTTGGATGGAGAGTAGCAAACCCATGGACACTCCTCTAGGAGGCAGTTGGAAGAAAGAGGATGCCACTTCAGGTGAGGAGATGGAGGCCACTATTTACAAGCAACTTGTGGGTTCACTTATGTATTTGGTGAACACACAACCAGACATGTGTTATGTAGTTAACCAACTTAGTCAAGCAATGGTTAATCCAACCAAATTGTATTGGAAGGCATTGAAACATGTGTTGAGATACCTCGTAGGCACTACCTAGCATGGTCTTTGGTACACACGAACAAAGGGAGTGAAGCTTCCAGGTCTCACAGATGTAGATTGGGCAAGTAGTCCATCAAATCAGAAGAGCACTTTAGGAGGAGTCATCAATATTGGTTCAAAAACAATTTCTTGGTATAGTAGGAAGCAGAGATTAGTTACACTCATTTCAACAGAAGCAGAGTACATGGCTGCTAGTCAAGCAGCTTGTGAAGCTATCTGGATGAGGAAGATTCTTGTTGGGTTATTTGGTAAAATGATGGATCCCACCATGATTTAATGTGTCAATCAGAGTTGTATCAAACTCTATGAAAATCCATATTTTCATGATCGATCCAAGCATATCTACATCCAGTATCACCATCTACAAGATTGCGTGCAAAGGCGGATCATGTTGTTGGAGTACATTCCCACATAGGAACAAGATGCATATATTTTAACAAAGCCATTGTCAGAAGGAAAATTCGAGTTCCATAGAGACATGATTGGGGTATCTAATAATCCCTTTCTTGTTGAGAAGGAGTGTTGAAAATGGCAACAAGAAAATCTTGATTTAATTTTCCCTTGAATTAAATTAGGAGAAAATTGTAATTCCACATCATAAGACAACAAGAATGAGTTAACTAAGTTAATTTCACTTAGTTGGCTCAGTTAATTCGAGTTAAGGGCCTAACTTGAGTCATGTAGAGTGGTTCCTAAATTTTAGGATACTAGGTTGAGTTTAATTTGAGTTGTAATAGTTTAGTTTAGTTAAAGTGAGTTAAATTAGTTCCAACTTTTGGAGGAACTAGTAGGAGGTCTAGCAGTGGGGTGCAACTTCAATGTTCAACTAGTTAACTGATTAATCATCCATAATTAACTCGTGCATGCATGAAATTCGAGTTACCCAGTTGAGATTGGAGTTCAAGGGCAGTGTACTATCAATTGTATAATTTTCCGAGTTGTACAAGTGGTGCATGCAGTTAGAGAAGGGCCTATAGGGATTGCACAATTCAGGATGGAGATTTCCATAATTAATAGGGGGCTAATTCCTTGAGAAAAAGCATAAGGAAATAGGACCTTGGCAGGCAAAAAAAATTTCTAAGTATTGGCCACAGTAAACTTGTGAGGCAATGAGATAAATTATACTTGTGTAGAGATTGTTCAAGCTTGAACAAGCATTGTATTTCTTCTCTATTTTCTAACTAATGCAATGTAGATAGGAAGGGGTTTTGAGCAATTTTTTTACCCTTAGATAAATCTCTAAGCATATGTGATCGAATATTGTCTCATGTTTATATTGTGATTTCTCAATCGATTAATTGTTTCCGTTGATGAGTAGAGTACATTCAAGTCTTTTTTTTTAGCATATTACATAAGTAGTTTGAATCTACAAGGAATTTCTACAACGTCCAACATTTCTCAATCCAATGCCCACCTATATTGCAATGAGTACAAAAGTTTTTGTGATTATTTCTTCGAAAAAATGTCTTTGAACTTGAAAGAGGAATTTCCTTCCTAGTCTCACTTCCAATTGACATATTCATTTCCTTGACTAATGCTTTCCTTTTTTAGCACTTAGTTACACATTGGTTAGGTGCATGACAAAAAGTGCAAGTATACACATTCTACAACATTTTATTCAAATGATCATGTTGTTTATAGTCATAGAAATTCTTCGAATAATTAGGATGTTTATACCTTTTATAATTTTCCTTGGGATTATGAGTTTGGCGAGGCGAACTTGACTTAGTTCTTCCTTCGAAGCGCTCATCTCTCTTTGGAGATTTTTTTCCCTAATTGTCATCATCGCTTGTAGGAGTTCTTTCTTCATGAATTTCACACTAGGAGAATTCCTTGACTTTGCAATTTTTGCGCATTCTCCAACTTTTCTTGAACAAATACCAATCCTTCATGTCGAGGTTGTCAACTCACCTTAATACGATTATTGATACCATGACTATGGATTCTAAGACCCTTACCATTGTACCCCATTTTGGTCAACAATTGCACACCAATACCCTTGGTATGTTTCTCAAATGATGCAAAAGAAGCATTATCATTATTAAGAGAATGGATTGAACATGAAGTATCTTTTTACCTCCTTTTCTTCTTACAACTCTTGGTCCTCTTCCTAAATCTTAGCCATCTCCTCTATCTTCTCTTTGGAAGATGAAGTGATAGTGAGGGTTAAGCAAAACCGCTCATGTGATTTAACATATCCGCAGTGTTCTTCAATTGGCAAAGGGTACAAACATCAGTCATCCCATGACCACAAACTTGTTGAGTCTTGGGGGAAGCTTTGGTAGTTGAACATTCCCCAGTTTTCTCTTCAATGACATTTTGCAACACCATGTGCAACTTCTTCTTCTCTTCCTTTACTGCATCAAAAAATCTTCTTAGTTCCATGTTCTCCACTTATAGAGAATAATTCATTTCTTCCAGTTCTAGGAGACTTACATGTTGCAAATTTTCACCCATGCTTACAATCTAGTTAGAATCTACTCTGATAGTAGTGATCTGAAAATCTATCGTCCTTTGACACTTTGCAAGATTTGATAAATTTGGGTCTTCAAACGGTCACATAAATCATAACTTATTCAAAAGTGAATAGTTAAGTTTTAAATGAACTTAAATATGAAACAAAATCATTTGTAATCCAACATGGTAAAAATGAAGAGGAGAACAACCGTGTGATAACAGAGTTCACCCCTCCTTTGCTACCTCTCTGGGCCCTGCTCCAATGGCTAGGTTACTTTATTGATCTCAACAACAAAAAGAATACATTGCAAATCTTTGACTCATAGAGTAAACCTCCTTCTAGAGTGGCATTGTTTATCCTTCAAATAAATGTTCTCCTTTAGAGAACTCTCACTCACAAGTTGACTCCCTTTTAAAAAGAAACGAAAAGAAAAGGACTTTCTCATTGAATGTGGCAACAAGTCCTTGTACTCATTCTGAGATAAAAAAGCAAGCACAAATTCAATTGCTTGAAAATGAAGTATTGAAATGGTTTTTCTCCACAAACATACTGAGAATATACAGAAAACTATCTACTCTAATGAAGAAATAGATGTTACAGATGCATCTAGGAGGCTTGAAAACCCTTGTTTAGGCTCTTTCCATGCTAGAAAAGGTTTCCACATGGCCTCAAAATAGTCTCTGTCTACAACACAAAAGGACTTGGCTCTGCAAATTTTTCAACATACAATTCTCAAATCACAAAGGTAATGTTGTCATTGTGTTCAAAACACCCAAAAACCCCTGTGTAGGCTCTTTTTAGGCTCAAAAAGACTGAAAAATAACCAAGTTAGGCCTCCTGGAACATTTCTTTGTTATATGTCTTGCAAAATGACAAGACTGGCTAACTAAGAAACGGATTCCTTCTTTTGGTAGACCGCTGAGTGACAAATTGGTGCAAGAACAATGGAAATCCCGCCGAAAAAGGTGCATTTGGTTGCCTCCTTAATCGCGCCAATAACCCCTTAGCATTGATTTTCTAGCCCTGGTTCACGGGTCACGTAGCGCCATGTGGCCAAGGGCCCAGCCACGCGCCCGCCCCTCCAGATCTGACGCCCCCAATATTGGTCACATGGGTTCATCATAGGACCTGTGGCCAAGTTAACCACCCAGTCCCTCTGTTTCCATCATGCCTGTGGTTGTGTGGCTTAAAGTGGCCTAAATGTGACCGCGAACCGAGCTAATTGCCCGCCCACTCTACCTTTTGTGTCGAGTGATGTGGTAATACATGGGGGCGGGGGCTAGGCTAAATACCTATCCCCTCTGCCTACGGCTCCACTATGGCCACATGGGTTGCAGTATGCCTAGAGCTGGGGCCATGTGCCTTGCCCCCCTCCCCTAAATGCATTAACCATTCAATTTAAATGGAACTACTAACCATTATGGTTAAGAACCAAACTGCTTGGTGTAACGGTAATGCATGGTAGTTATATCCGATAGATTATGGGGTCAGACCCCGCCGGGTTGGTGTGCTGACCAAATAAAATTTTGCAAGATTGATGAGGACCACGTGCCGCCCTCCCATTAGGCCATGTGGCGCCTCCTCATTGCCCCACATTAAAACACAACCAACTAATCACAATTTGACATTTCATCCTATACGGCCATGCCATGTGGCAACATGTGATTGGACCGTACTACACACTGTACCTACCCAGTCAGCTGTCGATGTCAGTGTACGACCTGCCCAATCAACCCTGCAAGTTGACTTTTAGTTGTTTGCCAAAACTTCAAAATGCGATAACTTTCACATGCAATGTCAAATTAAGTACACATCAAAGAAGAGGATATTTACAAGACAACTTTCTGGACCAGGTACGGGCACTACGAGTTTGTTGTAGTTCCTCTCGGTTTGACTAATGCTCCAGCTAATTTCATGTGCTTGATGAATAGTGTGTTGTGTCCTTATATGGACAAGTTTTTTATTGTATTCATTAATGATATATTGGTATATTCTAAGAATGAGGAAGAGCATGTCGAACACTTTGCAACAGTATTGAGATTGATGAGAGAACATCAGTTGAATTCTAATCTTAGTAAGTGTAGTTTCTTTCAGACAAAGGTACACTAGTTGGGGCATGTGGTTTCCAAGGAAGGTATAGCAGTGGATCTAGAGAAGATAAGAGCTATTATGGAATGGGAAACTCCTAGAAATGTGGATGAGGTAAGATCATTCATGGGATTAGCAGGTTACTATTGGAGGTTTATCAGGAACTTCTCTCGGATTGAAAATCCTATCACATCATTACAAAGGAAATGTAAGAAGTTTGAATGGACTGAGGAATGTGCATGATTTTTGAACAATTGAATCATATGTTGACAAATGCTCTAGTGTTCAAAATTGTAGATACAGACAAGGAGTTTGTGGTGTGTACAGAGGCTTGCAAGAGAGGACTTGGTGGAGTCCTAATGCAGGAAGGACAGGTAGTGTGCTATGAGTCACGAAAACTAAATGAGCGCAAGAAAAATGATTCGACATGTGATCTTGAGTTGGCATCGATCATCCATCCATTGAATATGTGGAGACATTATCTTCTTAGCAGGAGGTTTGTACTGATGAGTAGTCACAGTTGGTTGAGATATTTGTTTGACTAGTCGAATCTGAATTCCAAACAAGCTAGATGGTTGACCATGATTAGTGAGTTCGACTTTGAGATTAGGTACATCAAGGGAAAAGAGAATAAGTTTGCAGATTCTCTTAGTAGGCGGATATATGTGAATCAAATAGCAGCTATGAGCTCCTATGGGACAAATATACATGATGGGATCTTGCAAGCAAGTCAGCAGGATGTCAGGTATATGGAGCTTAGGTACAAGTTGTAGCGGAGTACAAGTACAAGTATAGGCACATGTACAAGTACAAGTATAGGTACAGGTACAGTTATAGGTACAAGTGCACTGGATGTGGACTATTACCTCACAACAGATGGATTGGTTAGGTTTAGAGACATGATATATGTTCCAGACAACAATGAACTCAAGAAGGTGATCTTGAGGGAGTTTCATGTGAAACCATATTTAAGTCACCCAGACCATCAGAAGACATTGATGAGAGTGAAGAAGTTTTACTATTGGTTGAATTTGAAGAGAGATGTGGTAGAGTTCATGGCTAGGTGCTTGGATTGTTAGCAGGTGAAGGCAAAATGTAAGCATCCAGGTGGACTATTACAACTGATTCCGATTCCAGAGTGGAAATGGGAGGTCATTTCCATGGACTTTATCATAGGTTTGTCGAGGAAATATAGGCAACATGATTCCATCATGGTTGTGGTGGACAGGTTGACGAAGGTAGCACACTTCATTCTAGTGAAGTCTACATACTCATTGAACGATGTAGCACAGGTCTTCATCAGAGATGTGGTGAGATTGTATGGTGTTCCGCAGAAGATTGTGTCAGACAAGGATGCAAAGTTCACTTCCAAGTTTTGGAAGGAGTTGTTTGCAGGTTTGGGTACAAAATTTCCCTTCAGTACAACTTATCACCCGCAGACAAATGGACAGACAGAGAGGGTCAACAGGACATTGGAGGACATGTTGAGGATGTATGTGATGCATCAACAATGAAAGTGGTAAGAATATATTCCATTGGTTGAGTTCGCACACAACAATGGGTATCAAAAATCTTTGAGGATGAGTCTATTTGAGACACTTTACGAGCGGAGTTGTAATACTCTTATTAGTTGGAGTGATCCAATTGGCATGGTATTGATTGGATCAGACATGTTAGCAAAAATGAAACAGGAAATGTAGGTAACCAAGAAGAATCATAAAGAAGCACAAGATAGGTAGAAGAGCTATGTAGACTAGAACATGTTGTTTAAGGAGTTTTAGGTTGGGGAGTAGGTGTACTTGCGCATCAATCTTAAGAAGAGATCCTTGTAGTGGATCGTGTGCCAAGTTGGCACCCCAGTTTTGTGGACATTTCAGGATTCTTGAGAGGATTGGGCCAGTAGTCTATCGACGTGCATGTAGAGCCTTGAAATTACACCTCTCCTACACATTTTCACATACTTTTTTCCCTCACCAGTACTCTATAAGCTGTCAGAAATCATTGCATATTGATTCTAAAAGAGCATTTAAGTGGTTTTCTGACTATGTTTTTGTGTTTGCTATTTGAACTAGAAGCTGCTCATTAGCTGCGGAATCCAGTCACTTTCCACAGCTGATTCAACTTTCCACAGTTGTTTTTGTTAAACTCTAGGTTGTAGGTGTCATTAGGCAAAACAAGCCACATGGGCAAGTTAGAAATGACCTGGACATGGATCAAGTCCTATTGGTCCAGCTGGATTCATCAAGGGAAGCTATGGTCAATGATGGTCAAACGGTGGCCCAACGTAAGAGTCCTACGGCAGTCGGACTCTGTTTTCAACCACGTGAAGGATTCTGAAGGATGCGTGGTCGTTCCTAAATCTCTGGGGTCATGTTGCCACCAGTAGACTGACCTACGACGCGAATCCAATAGCCACAATTGATAGATTTAATATTCTTGGCAACCATTATGCTAAATCCATGGACGTTGTCTTTTACGTGTCTTCTGTTCACGTAGTTTTAGAGGAAAACAATTATGTAACCTTTGTTATAAATAACGTGTTTCTATACGCATAGAAGTTAGTCTTTGTTAATGTAATTTTGTTGTTCAAAGTTCATTGTGTCGTGACACTAGTCTTATTGTTGTAACTGTGTTTTGAAATATATGAGAAGACTCTGTTTCTACATGATTGCGTGAACGTAATTTTGGATTGATAGCCTATTGACCGAGGCTATGCAGAGGGCCCCTGTATGCTGAGGTTTCGTTTTCATTGTTGCTGTAAAGTTTCATGCATTGTTTCCTTATTTCCATTGCATATATTCCATAGTTATCCACCTGTGTATTTCAATTGTTATGGTACTAACATTTCACTTTTGTTCATGATTTTACAAGCTTTGTATGACGCTGATCAGTGTATGTATGTTTTAGGATAGAGTAGGCAGCCCGGGCATCTGCATATAATTTTCGCAATGACTAATGACATGGGATTAATTCTCTGCTGACTTTGCTTTTCTTAGTTTTTTTAATTCCAGTTCTGTTTTGTTGATTTCAGTCTTGTTCATTTGCTTTGTTAGTTAGTTTAGAAATCAACTTACTCATATCATTGACGATTACCTCCGAAAGCCATAGCTAGACTAACTGGCGAGGAATCAGATTATGAATGTTGTGATTTGATTTTAGTTTTACTTTTCTACAATTAGATATCAGATTGCTCATGTCATTGGAGATTATCTCCGAAAGCCATAGCTAGACTAACTGGCGAGGAATCGGATTATGAATGTTGTGACTTGATTTTAGTTTTACTTTTCTGCAATTAGATATCATGTTGTTCATGTCATTGACGATTATCTCCGAAAGCCATAGCTAGACTAACTGGCGAGAAATCAGATTATGAATGATGTAATTTGATTTTAGTTTTACTTTCTTTGCAATTTTTTATTTCTTTGAGTGTAGTAGCTTAAATCATTTTTATGTATTTAGATAGCAGCAAAGATAATAGTTTCATGATCAGTAGTTCATTATTTACTTGGTTTAAATAGTAGCACATTTTTCATTCTTGTTCAAGTATTATTGTCATCACTAGTATACTCTAAGATCTTCTGAAGTGTTAAGTGTTGGAAACCATTATAGAGGACATAATTGCCTAAAATCCATATCCATGCTTGCCTTCTAAAGACTCAGGAATAGGATTTCCATTCACATTAGAGAGATAAACGAAGATAGAAACCCCCAAAACAAAATAAAAATTTTAAAACGCCAAAAATATAAGAAAGAGGTTGTCTTGCACATATAGTGCGCCACACTTCATCAGTTATCACTCCCAGATTGATAATCAATGTAGCAATTTAGGATACACTAAATTGACCAAACATTTTGGCGCCATTGCTGGGGAAGTGTAACTAGGTAGCCAATCTCTTAAAAAAAAGCGGGGGGGAGGGTGGGAATTGATAACTTCTTGAAGTATGCTCTCCTCTTGCACCTAGTGTGACCTAGAGGATCAGAAAAGAGAGTTGTTAGTTAATAATTTCTTGATTATGCTCTATTCTTGGCCCTAGTGTGACCTGGAAGGTCAGAAAGAGAATTATTAGCCCAACTTGAAAAGAAAAAAATGACATGCATAGAGCAAGAGATTCTAGGGGAAGGTTTATAGCTAGGGCCAAAAGTTCGATTTTCATAACTCCAGCTACTTCAAGGCATAGACAAGATACACCTCCATCATCTCTGATTCACACTCCCAGCCTTAGGATTCCTCGAATTCAAGGGGCAGTAGCTGAATTATGAGACTCTCCCACACTATCCATCAAATCTGACATAGGAGAAGAACCTTTCTTCACTTCTACAGGGGAACATATTGTAATCAAAGAAGTAGAATCACCTGAAGAAGAACAGGGAGAAATTCTTCTTCGTTCGCCATTAATAGAAGAACCAGAGGACTTTGAGAACTCTGAGGAAACTATCATGATAGAGGAAGTAGTAAATGGATTTGGAGGAGGGGGTAGAGGTAGAGGTAGAGGAGGAGGAAACAATGGAGGAGGTAGAGGTAACAATGGGGGAAATAGGGATGGAGATAACTCATTTGGATTCCCTATAGCCAATGAGGAGACCCGTACAACAATGAAAAACATTTCACCATCTGTCCTCCCAAACTTTTATGGGTTGCGAAGTGAGGATCCTGAAACATTTCTATTTGAGTTTGAAGTCTTGTGCCGAACCTATGACTATATGGAAGACTCTCAAAAACTCAAACTGTTTCCTTCAACATTGAAGGGAGCTGCTTTGAAATGGTTCGTGGGATTAGTCTCCCAATCTATTAGGACTTGGAATGAAATGAAACAAACATTTTTGGATAGATACCTGGATTATTGCATGCCCACCAATCATAAGGACGAGGTATTCAAGATGATGCAAAAAGAAGATGAAAACTTGGAGGATTTACTTGAAAGATTTCAATACAACTTAAAGAGAGCAAAAATGAGTAATTTAGATGAGGAAGCCTTGAAAGACCTTCTATTAAAAGCCATTAGAGATGAATGGATAGATATTTTAAACATGATGGGGAAGGGAGATATTTCTCAACTTCCACTCCATGACATAGCAGAACTATGTGTCCATCTCTCAAGGGGAAAATCTAAAACGGGAAAAGGGCCTAGAGATCCTTCTCTTATTAGAGCAAACAAATCTACAACTGGATCAGTAAGTACGGCAGAGATTGGAAATATGCTTGATGAGTTCAAAGTTGATATTCTAGGGAGCCTTAGTGAACAACTAGACACCCTTAAAATACAAAACAAGCAGAAAGAGAAGCCGAATTCTTAGCCATCTTTTGTCCAAAATGTAGAAAGAAACATGCTTTAAGGGAATGTCCCTTGGATGAAAAAGATGTAGAGACATGTATGATTTTCTCAGAAAACCATGAGACCAAGGATTGTCCTTCAATTCCTGGGCTCAAAGCTGTCTTTCAGGAAGATCCAGATTCAGTAGAATCCATTTATTTTGTTTCAAGAAGATCATGGCAGGGGCAACAAAATCAAGGATTTAACAATCTTATGAACTTTCAGCTCCCACCAAGTTGGAATTCTTGGCAACAACCTTGGCCCCAATCTCAAAATCCATACCAATCATGGGCACAAGGGATGTAAAATCCTTGTGGGAGATTTGCTCAATTTTATCAATATCCTCCATCTTTTCAAAATCAACAAAATCCACAAATTCCAAATCAAAACCCACAACTTTCATTACCATTTCTGCAACAACAACCTTCTCAACAAAATCCAAATTCTCAACTCTTGCTTCCATTTCAACAAAAAACAAATCAACTACCAGCCCAGCCATTGCCAAATCCCAATAACAAAAATCCTCAGAATGCTTACATGGTAGAAGGACAACAATTTCCTACCTATATGATTGTTCCTCTCAACGATGTACAACTCAGGTCTGGTAGAGTTTTAGAAAAACCTTCTATAGATGTTCAAAAGCAAGATACCTCTGAGGAGGATTCTCTTAAAGCCAATAAAGGTTTTGAGGAAGCATCTCTTCAAAACCCAAACATTCAAAAAGAAAAAGAAAAAGAGTCAACCCCCACAACTCCTGTAGTTGAGCAACCTGCATCTTCATCCACACCTCCTTTCCCTGAAAGATTACAAATTGACAAAGGGGTGGAAAAACAAATCTTGTTGCCTAACTATGACTTTCTAGATGAATTAAAGAATGTCTATATCAAAATTCCCTTGCTACAAGCCATTAGAGAGATTCCTATTCTAGCAAAAACAATAAAGGAGTTGAGTCTCAAAAGACCAGGAAGAAAACCAAGAGATACAAGAAGAATCCACCTGGTAGGAAAAATTGCAGATATCATGATGGGAAAAATTACCATGAAGAAATATGTAGATCCTAGTAGTTCAATTGTCAAGACACATATAAATGGGATAGAAATTCCAAATACTTTGATTGACTTAGGGGCTGCTATCAATATTATGAGTAGACAGACTATGGAACAGCTTAAACTTCCTAATCTTCTCTTTACACCTACTTTACTGCAACTTGCAGATAGATCAATAATCAAACCAGACGATGTATTAGAAGATATTTCAGTCTCCTTAGATTCTTGGGAATATCCAGAAGATTTCATGATTTTGACTCCCAAGAGTAATTTAGGAGGGCATCCACTCATCTTAGGAAGACCTTAGCTAGCCACAGCTGATGCTTTCATTAGTTGTAGATCTGGGGATATGTACATTTCTGATGGTAGTTCGACAAAGAAATTCAATTTGTATCCTCCAGCAAAAGCAATTACAAAAGTAGGAGACAATGAATGGGTCGATGATGAGGACACTATACAACCTGTCTTTACCATTTCTGAAATTAGTGAAGATAGTCAAATTCTAAACACATTAGAAAATTTTGGAACATCTTCAGAATATGACCACACACAATTTCAGTTAGATTCTGACATTGAGTATTTATCATCAAGACAAATGTCTCTTTACTCTATGGAAGAGTTTGGTAGTTCTACCATTGAGATTTTTCCAGGTAAAACATTGAATATCAACAAAAATTTGGAAAAATCACAACAGGAAGAGCTAACCAAAATCTTGCAAAAACATTCTACTGCATTTGCATGGGAGTATACTGATATGAAAGGTATTGACCCTAAGACTTGCATCCATCATATCTATATCGAGGAAAACAGTAGACCAATCAGACAACCTCAGAGAAGGATGAATCCAAATCTTAGGGAGATAGTGAAAGAAGAGCTCCAAAAACTACTCAATGTAAACTTCATTTATCCAATTTCAGATAGCCGATGGGTTTCTCCTTTGGTTATAGTACCCAAAAATAATGGTAAATGGAGGGTATGCATTGACTACAGGGAATTGAACAAAGCAACTTGGAAGAATCACTTTCCTTTACCCTTTATCGATTAATTATTAGATACATTAGCAGGCAAAAAGTGCTTTTCATTTCTGGATGGTTTTAGTGGTTATAATCAAATTCAGGTAGCACTCGAGGATCAGAATAAGACCACATTTACTTGTCCATGGGGAACTTTTGCTTATCGAGTGCTTCCTTTTGGATTATGTAATGCACCCACGACATTCCAAAGAGCAGTACTAGGAATTTTTTCTGATCTAATCCATGATTGTGTAGAGGTTTATATGAATGATTTTACAGTTTATGGTAATTCGTTTGAAGAGGCATTAGAAAATTTGGAAAAAGTCCTTATAAGATGTAAAGAGACAAACCTTTCATTAAGCCATGAAAAATGCTTTATGATGTTTACTGAAGGTATTGTTTTGGGACATCATATTTCAGGGGATGGGATTAAAGTTGATAGATCAAAAGTTGAAGTCATCTCCAAGTTGCCTATTCCAAATTGTCAAAAAGATGTTAGAAGTTTTCTATGATTTACTCGATACTATAGAAGATTTATAGAAAACTTCACTAAAACAACATCTCCACTCTTTAAACTACTTACAAAAGACTGTGAATTCAAATGGGATCCTAATTGTCAATCAACATTTGAAACTTCGAAAACAACAATATCTAAAGCGTCTATCTTGAGAGGACCAAATTGGAAACTCCCTCTCCATATTTCTACAGATGCTTCAGATACAACTTTAGGAGCTGTGTTGGGTCAAAAAGATTTAGTTCCTTATGCCATTTACTATACCAGTAAAAATTTGACTCCCACTGAGTTGAACTATATTGTAACTGAAAGAGTTCTTAGCTGTTGTTCATGCAATCAATAAGTTTAGACATTATATAACAGGCTATGAAACTTTTATTCATACTGATCATTATGCAATTAGATATCTAATGAAAAAACCTGTTACTAATGGCAGAATTACAAGGTGGCTCCTACTTTTACAAGAATTCAATATTACTGTGTTAGATAGACCAGGGAAACAGAATATTGTAGTTGATTTCCTGTCTACGATCCAGAATACTAAAGAAGATTCTCTTGTAGAGGATAAGTTTCCTGATGAATATTTATTTGCAGTAACTACTAAGACCCCTTGGTATGCAGATATAGCTAACTATTTGGTTATAGGGAAACTACCTCCACATTTATTTCCTAGTGAAAGAAGAAATATTATTCAGGAGAGTTCAAAATATTCATGGATTTCTAACAAATTGTTTAAAACAGGGCCAGATCTTGTGATCAAAAAATGTGTTAGGGAAGATGAAATGCCTGATATCCTCAAAGCATGTCATGATGAACCATGCGGCGGACACTTTGCTGACAAAAGGACAGCCTATAAAATCCTCTCTTTAGGATATCATTGGCCATCCCTCTTCAAAGATGCAAAACAATATGTCAAAAGGTGTGACAGCTGCCAAAGAGTAGGGAAACCTACCCTTTCAAATGAAATGCCATTGCAGCCACAGGTACTCATCGAACCCTTTGAAAAATGGGCTTTAGATTTCATTGGACCTATTAACCCACCATCTAAACAAAGAAAATATATATTGGTATGTACCGATTATGTCACTACATGGGTAGAAGCCAAAGCATTATTTTCTGCTACTGAAAATTCAGTTGTTAGTTTTCTTTATGAGGATATTTTTACTTGCTTTGGTGTTCCAAGAGAAATTGTGACAGATCAGGGAAGTCAATTCACATCCAACCTAATGGAGAAGCTTATGGAAGAATACAAAATCAAGCACATAAAATCTACTCCTTACCATCCACAAGCGAATGGTCAAGTGGAGTCTACAAACAAAGTTATTAAAGGCATCATCACCAAAACTGTTCATCTACACAAAAGAGATTGGGCAGAAAGGCTTCCTGAAGCCTTGTGGGCCTACAAAACTACATGGAGAAATACAATAGGACATTCTCCCTATGAACTTGTTTATGGGAAAGAAGTCCTGCTCCCCATTGAGTTCCAAGTCAAAACTTTCAAGATGGCAGTTCAATTGGGAATCGATCTATCGGAAGCCCAAAAGCATAGAATGGAGCAGTTGAATGAGCTAGATGAGATCAGACAAGAGGCGATCCTAAGAACTGATCTAGTTCAATATCAAAGAGCTAAGTGGCATGACAAATACATAAAGGAGAAAAATTTTCAAGAAGGAGATTGGGCATTGCTATTTGATTCCAAGTTTAAAGATTTTAAAGGAAAATTTCAGACTCATTGGCTTGGGCCATATGAGATTGACAAAATCTTTAGCAATGGAGCGGTAAGAATCAAAACCATTGATGAACATCAAACTCCTCTTATTGTGAATGGCCACAGATTAAAGATCTATCATAAGCCACTCTCAAAAGAGGAATTTGTCAAAATCTTTCAAGATAGTTCTGCAATAAGGCTGGTGAAGAAGAATCCTTCTTCTCCACCAGCCTAACCTTTGTTCTTTTTTTGTTTCTAAAATATATATATATAAGCCTGAAAACCAATCATTGATTGGCAGTCTTATACAGAAAATACAGGGCGAAAATCAGGAACTCCTGACGCCCTATATTTTCCAAAAAAAAATCTCTCTCATTTCACAATTTAAGACACTCCACTTCATTTCATTCCACTCCACTTCATTCATTTCATTTCATTCCGCCACTAAAAGGTTTTTTTTTCATGACCATTTTCATTCATTCAGTCATCATTTATCCATCTCCATTCAGTCATATGATCATTGTGTCAGTTTGCGCAACCAAAGGCTAATTAAATAGCCATCACTCTGTTTTTCAAAACTGACAGTCATATGTTAGTTAAATGATCATGAAAATCAAATGCAGGTATGATCAAGCACATATTTTGAAGACATGAGGCACTTAAAAGCATCAACAAGGAGCAGCTGATCAAAGGTTAATGGACGAAAAGTGGCAAAAATTCCAAGGTATGAGTAAAATTTATTTCAAATAGCATTTAGAGCACATTTTATATAGTTATGAAACCACAGCTCCATTATATGCAATGATTGGCATTGATAGCGCATAACCGTTTCACGACCTATGATTCCTCCACGAACCTTGTATTTATTTTTCAAATGGCCTCATGATCAAGCCTCCATATTTAAATCATGTTTGGCTGTACTTTGACACTCCACTTGTAATTATGGGGACGTGGTTGATTTGATCACGGCTCTTCTCCGCCGCACAAATTCCGCAGCCATTTCTTGAGCATGTTTGCGTCTACTTCGTAGACATCCAGTTTAAAACTCTGTCGGGCTCACTTTACTCCCCTACTATTCTATTGAAGTCGCGTTTGCATTCCTACCCTGTTCACATAAGCCTCTGCTCCACTCCATAAACTCACTCCCGCTACCTGTTCTCTATTTTCCATTTACAGTCACTGGTTTTCTCCATAAATCTTGTCCATTTTCCGCTAACCCAACCGTCTCACCTCCGTTCATCCAATACCCACGCAGACGTGTTTAAGACAGGAGGAAAGAATGGGTCCTCTGTTGAGAGCAGAACCGGAAGGGCCCAAATTTATGGAAGGGTATCCACAAGTGAAAAGCATGCTAAGAAAGGCCCGGTGGTTACAATTTATTCAGAAATTCAGAGGCTACAACAAGGAAGTTACGAAGACTTTTGCGAGGTCCTTTGACGGTGTAGAAGCGGAGGTGGGAGACCTTAAATTCACAGTCACAGAGGCATCCATAGCAGCTGCAACCGAACTCCCACAGGAGGGAGAACGGTGGTTCAAAAATAAGAGCTTTGACGAGAGAGCATGGAGGGTTATCCTATGAAATCCAGGTATGGATGTAACCATCTTTAATAGAGGAATCCATGTCTCTGCTTTACAAGAAAAATGGGCTAGTTTACTATTAATAATCCATAAATTCATTACCTGTGAGGGACGATTCGGGTCAATGTACATGTACCACACCAGGTTGCTCATGAATTTTCTAGAAAACCAAACTCTTAATTTGCCCTATTTCTTGCTAAATAGCCTAAAGAAAATGTCCACCACCATCCAAAAGAATCTGGGGGACGTAGAACCCCACTTGTATCACCACGACCTTGTGAAAATCTTGATTGAAAGACAATTAAAGGAAAAGAAGGACACCTGGGAGCAATTTTTAGTTAGAAATTTCTTTAAAGATCCATAAGAGACCCCTGAAAGCAGCACATCAAGGAGAAGCAGAAGAAAGAAAACAAGTGATAGAATTCAGGACACTCCTACTAACATAGTGGAAGAAACTACTATAGAAGAAAAAATGTCTGAAAGTAGGAAGGAAAGAATTTGAGGGTAAGAAGCCAAGAAAATCAAAAGGGAAAAGAAGTATTGAGGCTGTCTATCAAACCTCAGAACCTTCCTCAGAAGAGGACCACCAAATACTGTCTGAAAGACTAGTTTACCTTCAGGAACAGTCAGCTGCAGCAAAGAAGAAAGGCAAAGAAAAATAGAGTTCTAGCCCACAAAATTTGAGGAGAAGTTCCATACTTAAAGGGAAGTTGAGAAACTTACAAATTAAAGGGCCCCACTTTATTGATTTAGGAGGGGAAACACCGGAACAACCTTCAGTAATTCCTCCTGGCCGTGGTCCCCACCATACTCCTATTTCTCAGCCAGATTTTGACATGAGTTCTTCTCGGCCAGATTTTGAAATTAGTCCTTCTCAACAAGATTTTGGGGTCAGCGCAAGAAATACCACACCTGAGATAGACCTGAACAAACAAGAAATGTATGATTATATAGAGTCCTTGGAGAAAATGGCCGCAGATCCAAGCACTTCATCTGCCCAGCCTAATACAACTCAAGAAGCTCAAATCCAATCACTAAAACAGGAATTTTTTGAGCTAGAGGTCTTAATTAGACACATCAAAAGAGAAAATGAAACATTGAAAGAACAGGGCAGATTAGATAAGATTATTCATGACAACACCATGTTGCATCTTGGGCTATGGCAAAAGAAAAATAGAAAATTAAAGAAAAAGAACAGAAGGTTGAACAGGGCTCTCATCAACATCAAGTTCAGGTGTCTAATGAGGAAGTCGAGGATGGTAGTGGTCCCAAGAAAGAAGAAAAGAAGGTTGGATGTATTGGCAGAGGTCTCAGAACACATGAGCTGAAAGGAGCGTGATCAGAGTTTTGGTTGCATGGGGACATGCAACATCTTCACAGTGGGGGTATGTAGAGCCTTGAAATTACACCTCTCCTACACATTTTCCCATACTTTTTTCCCTCACCAATACTCCATAAGTTGTCAGAAATAATTGCATATTGATTCTAAAAGAGCATTTAAGTGGTTTTCTGACTATGTTTTTGTGTTTGCTGTTTGAATTAGATTTTTCTCATTAGCTGCGGAATCCAGTCACTTTCTGCAGCTGATTCAACTTTCCGCAGTTGTTTTTGTTAACTCTAGGTTGCAGGTGTCATCCGGCAAAACAAGCCACATGGGAAAGTTAGAAATGACTTGGACATGGATCAGGTCCTATTGGTTCAGCCGGATTCATCAAGGGAAGTTGTGGTCAACGATGGTCAAATGGTGGCCCAACGTAAAAGTCCTACGGCAGCCGGACTCTGTTTTCAACCACGTGAAGGATTCTGAAGGATGCATGGCCATTCCTAGATCTCTGGGGTCATTTTGCCACCTGTAGACTGACCCACGACGTGAATCCAACAGCCACAGTTGATAGATTTAATATTCTCGGCAACCATTATGCTAAATCCATGGACGTTGTATTTTACGTGTCTTCGGTTCACGTAGTTTTACAAGAAAACAGTTATGTAACCTTTGTTATAAATAACGCGTTTCTATACGCATAGAAGTTAGTCTTTGTTAATGTAATTTTGTTGTTCAAAGTTCACTGTGCCACGACACTAGTCTTATTGTTGTAACTGTGTTTTGAAATATATGAGAAGACTCTGTTTCTACATGATTGCGTGAACGTAATTTTGGATTGATAGCCTGTTGACCGAGGCTGTGCAGAGGGCCCCTGTATGTTTTCATTGCTGCTGTAAAGTTTCATGCATTGTTTCCTTATTTCCATTGCATATATTCCATAGTTATCCACCTGTGTATTTCAATTGTTATGGTACTAACATTTCACTTATGTTCATGATTTTACAAGCTTTGTATGACACTGATCAGTGTATGTATGTTTCAGGATAGAGTAGGCAACCCGGGCATCTGCATATAATTTTCACAATGACTAATGACATGGGATTAATTCTTTGATGACTTTGCTTTTCTTAGTTTTTTTAATTCTAGTTCTGTTTTGTTGATTTTAGTCTTGTTCATTTGCTTTGTTAGTTAGTTTAGAAATCAACTTACTCATATCATTGACGATTACCTCCGAAAGCCATAGCTAGACTAACTGGCGAGGAATCGGATTATGAATGTTGTGATTTGATTTTAGTTTTACTTTTCTGCAATTAGATATCAGATTGCTCATGTCATTGACGATTATCTCCGAAAGCCATAGCTAGACTAACTGGCAAGGAATCAGATTATGAATGTTGTGATTTGATTTTAGTTTTACTTTTCTGCAATTAGATATCAGATTGCTCATGTCATTGATGATTATCTTCGAAAGCCATAGCTAGACTAACTGGTGAGAAATCAGATTATGAATGATGTAATTTGATTTTAGTTTTACTTTCTTTGCAATTTTTTATTTCTTTGAGTGCAGTAGCTTAAATCATTTTTTTGTATTTAGACAACAACAGAGATAATAGTTTCATGATCAGTAGTTCATTATTTACTTGTTTTAAATAGCAGCACATTTTTCATTCTTGTTCAAGTATTACTGTCATCACTAGTATACTCTAAGATCTTCTGAAGTGTCAAGTGCTGGAAAACATTATAGAGGACATAATTGCCTAAAATCCATATCCATGTTTGCCTTCTAAAGACTTAGGAATATGATTTCCATTCACATTAGAGAGATAAACGAAGATAAAAACCCCCATAACAAAATAAAAATTGAAAAACGACAAAAATATAAGAAAGAGGCTGTCTTGCACATATAGTGTGCCACACTTCATCAGTTTACGACTCCCGGATTGATAATTAAAGTAGCAATTTAGGACACACTAAATTGACCAAACAGTGCATTGCCTCTAATAGTGAAAGTCCATGATGTTTTCCATGTGTCATTGCTTAAGAAGTATGTTAAATATTTTGATCATGTGATTGACTGGCATGTATTGCAGGTGGATCTAGAAGGAGAATTCCAGTCGGAACCTTAGTGCATTTTGCAGAGAAAGACACTCATGCTCTTGAATCAAGCAATCGAGCAGGTTAAAGTGTAGTGGAAACACTTTGGGCCTGATGAAGCTACATGGGAGATGGTAGATCAGATGCAGCCTATGTATCCATCTATATTCGTTGGTTAAGCGAATGTTTTGGTATATGTCTTTGGTATATGTTTCAGTATATGTTTTGGTATATGTACATATGTATATGGATGTAAATACCACCATGAGCTGTGTTATAAAGCTCCAATAAGGGGTATGGGTGTCATGACAATATGGTTGTCATGTTGTTATGTTGTCATGTTGGTTTGCTTCTCAAAGGGTTACCATTGCAAATACTGAATTGAGCTAAGTTATAAAGCTCCATGGGAAGTATGTTTTGCTCACAATAGTCTTGTGGTTGTAGTTGTTGTTGAACACCGAGGACGATGTTCCCCTAGGGGGGAGGGCTCTATAACAGCTCTGGTAAAAAATCCATGTAAAAATTAATAAAGGTAAAATAAGACCTTGGTCATGGGACACATATTCTAGCTAAATGTTGGGCAAAAACATAGTGATGGGGATCACTTGTGATTAATAAGTGGCTAAGGAAACTGGCAAAGGTAATGGCTAAGGCTTTGGAAAGGCAAAGTGGCATTTATATTTGTGAAAATAATGGAAATTAGGAGAAAATGGAGGTGAAAGGTCACACCTTGCATGTGAGAAGGAAAATGAAGGAAAACAATGGAAATTAGAATAAAAGGGAGGTGAAAGGTCACAGGTTGCATGTGGGGAGGAAAATGAAGGAAAATAATGGAGACTGGGAAAAAAGGGAGGTGAAAGGTCACAGGTTGCATGTGAGGAGAAAAATGAAGGAAAATAATGGAAATTATGAGAAAAGGGGGGTGAAAGGTCACAGGTTGCATGTGAGGAGGAAAATGAAGGAAAATAATGGAAAATGAAGAAAATAGAGGCCTCATTAATAAAAAGGATTTTGAGTATCAGTTCACAGACTTTTGCCAGTTTTAGCTTGGAGATCTCTCTATTTTCTCTCTCTCTCGCACTCTTGGACACTTAGAGTTCTTAGAGCACTCTTGGAAAAGTGTGGCATACTTTGGATTTGGAGCAAGAAGGCAAATAAAAAGCAGAAAGCACATGAGGACATTAGGAACAACAACTACAATGAATTTTGCTTGTAGGTACCAAATTGCATTTATGATTTCCTTGCTAGTTTTGGCATTCATGACATATGCATGTGGTTATTTGGTTATGTTTTGTTATTGGCATGGAGGATTAGCAAGATTGATAGTGGTTTTGCCTAGCCTTTCCATTTCTTAGATAGCCAAGGTGTTGTGGGTTTTAATTTTGTTTTCTGGTTAGTTCTCATATTCCTTTAGTTGTGGGTTGAGTTATTACTTTCTGGAAGCCTTGGTTGGGCAAATGCTCTGGAAGCCCTGTAACAACTTGGGTTGAGTTACTAGTCCTGGAGCCTTGGTTGGACAAACTCTCTAGAGACCTTTGTGGGTTGAGTTATTAGTCCTGGAGCCTTGGTTGGACAAACGCTCTAGAGCTCGACAACAACAATGGGTTGAGTTACTAGTCCTGGAAGCCTTGGTTGGGACAAATGCTCTGGAGCCCTGGATATCTTATGTAGAGACTGATCTAGTGATGGTTAGTGATGTCCGATCGTGAGGTGGAACCACTGTTTGAGGGTTGAGGTGGGATTGGCCTCTGGAAGCCTTGGTTTGGTTTTGGATGGTTCATTTCATGAGATCCCACATTCATGCTTGGAATATGGCGCAAGGGTGATTGGTTGAAGTGAGTTTTGGCTCAGCCCAATCTATGGTCGGGTGGTACGTGGAAGTCCCATTCCTGGTTGGTAATTCCATATGATAATAAGAGTTATGTTCCCTGTTGTATTGATTATCATGTTCACGTTATAGTTGATTTTCCATGGTTTCTACTCTAATTATTTGTTGGTTATATGTTTGGTTATGCGAGGTACCCTATTTATGGCTCTTGCTCCTAAATTTATAAGTAAATTGAATGGATAATGAATGCATGGGATAATGAATTTCCGTTGCAGCTAATTAATGAGGGTTTGGAACCTTCTTGGTAACCCTCAAATGAAAAGTATCAGTGTGCGGTCAGATAAAACTATTAACTCATGATGGTGCGACCAAAGGGTCTGTTGTTCTAAATTACAAGTCACAAAATCATTGATTTTAGAGGTCGCAAGGTTGCGTGTTTGTGAGGTTGTGAAGTGGAAAGGTCACGAATTTGTGAGGTTGTGAAGTTGCAAGGTCAAAAGGTCTCACGCTTGGAGTCTTAGATAATTTAAACCTATAACCTTGAGAGAAGGTCAAGTTTGGAACTTGTCTGGTGAAAAAGTAGCAAGAGTAGAGAAAGTTAGACTCCACTTAAGGTCACCTAGGGGGTTGAGTCATATCATAGTAACTTTCGTCACATGTTTACCTCAGTGGGATGGTTACTTGGGTAAATGTGGGAGGAGGGTGTTACAAGGGTATTGTGCGATGTTGCTTCTCTTGAAGTATGTGATGTGATATTAGGCCAACCATACTTGTGGAATTGTCATGTTGTGTATGAATCCAGGCATCACACTATTATTATAATTTTGGGCAATAAGTTATACATGATACAAGAGGTAGCCCCGCTTATTGCCATCTCTTTGATCTTTGCTAAGAAATGCAGTAAGATCATCTCCTAGACCGATAAATTTGTTTTCTTTCTAATTTGCTCTCCAAGCAAGGGGGAGATAGTGGTCACAACCATGGCCCCTAGGAATGGTTCCCCCACGCATCAAAAGTAGGTGGATAAGGTCGTGGAAGAATACATGGACATATTCTCCTCACCCATAGGGGTACCTTTTCACTGTTAGGTCGATAATTTGATTGATATAACTCTCGATGCATCATTACCCAATGGACTGATATACCGCCACTCCATTCTAGAAAATGAAGAAATCAAGCAGCAGATCCAGGAGTTGCTGCAAAAAGGGCACAACCGACCTACTTCCTCACCTTGTGGGAGCCTGATTATACTTGTACAAAAGAAAGATGGAACCTAAAGACTCTGCATTGATTATCGGGCACTAAACAAAATCATTGTCCGGAATAGTATCCAATCCCACATGACCTTCTTGACCAACTCAACGGGGCCAAGTATTTCAGTAAGACTTATTTGAAGTCTAGTTATCACCAAGTGCTAATAGGGCCCACAAAAGTATGGAAGACCACACTCAAATCCAGGGAGGGCCTTTTCAAGTAGTTGGTTATGCCTTTCGGGTTGAAAAATGCCCCTGCAACTTTTATGAGGATGATGTATGACATCTTACGACCCTTCACCAAATCGCTTATCCTTTTATATCTAGATGACATTCTCATCTTCAACAAGAGTTGGGAAGAGCACCTACAACACATTCATAAGGTCCTTCAAACCCTACGACAACACAAACTATGTGCCAATTTGGAGAAATGCACATTTGGCATGAGCCAAGTCCAATATCTAGGCTACATCATTGATGAGCAAGGCATGCATGTGGATCTAGCTAAGATCCAAGTCATTCGGGATTGGTCAGCCCTAACCACTTTGATAAAGCTTCACATCTTTTGGGCCTTGCGAATTTTTATTGAAGGTTCATGTTGGGATTCTCTCATATCACTTGGCCTTTGAGTTAGGTTACTAAGGGCGAAGTGAAAGCAAAGTTTTTCAGGTCCAAATCCCAACAAAAGGCATTTGTTGCGCTAAAGCACCACATATGCTCTGCACCTATACTCACATTGCCAGACCTGCAACAACCATTTGAAATTGAGACAGACGCCTCTGACTATGATATTGGTGCAGTTCTCACCCAACAAGGGCATCTGATGGCCTATCACAAGGAGACACTTTCCGATATAATTAAAAAATGCCCCAGCTATGATAAAGAGATTTATTCCATCGTGCAGGCATGCCAACAATGGAAACGTTACATTATGGGGAAGGAGGCGGTCATCCACACAGATCACTGACCTCTTCAATTTATCCAAACACAAGGCAAGTTGCAAAATTATCAACATCATAAGTGGTCTACATATCTGCAACAATTCCACTTGAACATTAAACACAAGAAGGGAAACACCAATCATGTTGTAGATTGCCTTATTCAGCGCCGAGTTGCAGAACTGACTATTATTCTCAACTCTTTTGGCCACAAGACCTTCAGATGGCTGGAATTGTATGAAAATGATTAAGAGTTTGCCACCACATACTAGATGCTAGTGAATGACAAGTAAGTTTCAGATTTCCACTTCTGGGACACATTATTATGCTACCTGGGCCACCTCTATGTTCCTTCAAGCGAGTGTGCCGAGCTGATTTTGTAGGCCCACTTCAATCGGTTCGTAGGACATTTTGGTGTGGAGAAAATTGTGGTTGTACTAGAAAAGTATTTTTATTGGCAAAAACTCTAACAGGACATTGGAAAATATATGAGATCCTGCACTGCCTATGTCGACACCAAGCTAACCATAAAGAAGCAAGCCTTGTACACTCCTCTGCCTATTCCCAACCAGCCTTGGGAATCCATCTTCATGGAATATCTGTTAGGCGTCCCTTCTACTAAGCATGGTAATGACTATGTATTTGTGATCATGGACATATTTCCTAAGATGGCTATATGGGCGACTTGCAAGAAGACTATCACAATAGAGGACACTGTCAAACTCTTCTTTGAACAAGTATGGGTACATTGGAATCCCGTAGACCATTATATCAGATTGGGATAGTAGGTTCCTGAGCACATTCTGGTTGAGCCTCTGAACATTATTGGACAATAAGCTCACTAAGTCAACTGCATTCCATCCCGAGACTGGTGGCCAAATAGAGGTCATCAACAGGATAATAATGCACATACCGCACATGTACAACTCCAAGCATCCACGAACTTGGGATGAGAGACTTCCTTATGTGTAGCACAACTATAAAAAAAAACTCTCCATAGCTCGACTAACCACGGTCCTTTCCAAGTGGGTCTGGGTTTTCAACCATTGTGTCCAATTGATGTTGCCATGCCTCATGCGACTACATAAACATAATCTACACATGTACAGTCTAACGTTGATAAAGAAGCCCGGTTGATTGAACACATCCAACACATCTGCCAATAGGTGCATGACATCTTTGAGAAGTCCAATGCCAAGTACAAGCAATGACATGATCAACATCGGGTGCCACACAAGTTTCAAGTTGGCGATAAAGTTTGGTTGCATTTGCAGAAAGAACACCTTACCGGAGCTCATCGGAAGATCAAACCACTCTGATATGGGCCTTACACCATCACCAAGGTTGTGGGAGACAATGCTTTTGATTTCATCATCCCCCCATTCCTTGCTCTGCACCTAGTGTTCAATGTGGACCGCCTTCAACCATACTTTCCACCATTACTGGACACATTAGACATTGTAAAACAACTCACATCAACAGAGCTAAACCCAGAGTGCATGGAACATGCCACAATTGATCGGATCATGGACACGCATATCAAGAACAATCACCAACAAAAGATCCAATTGTATTGAGTTGTCAAAGCTGGCCAACTCTTGCACAAAGGTAAGTGGCTCACCAGGGACCAAGTTCAACATAAGTTTTCCCATCTTATGAAGGCACTGAATGCAATGAAGACCATTGCTTCCTTGGTGGGGGGGGGGGGGGGGTGGCACTGATCTAGGTGGATATTGGTGGCCACCCGCCTATTCCATTTGGATCCCCACCATTATTTCTTTCAATTTCCTTAATTGTAACACAATTTACTATTTTTGGGAGTTTTTCAGGTCCTAAACTTTTGGAGTTGTTTTAAGGCCCTAAATGACATTTTTTTGGGAAATGGGAAAATTTATAGCTTGCGATAGGGGTTTGTAGTCTTCAGATATATATTTATAATGAGATATTATATGCATGAAACGAAGATAATATGCCAAAGTTACAACCCCTGGAAGTTGATGTACCAATTTACCCCAATGGGGCCCACAAACTTTTAACACTTCATCTCATAGGGTTAGGTTTTTGGATGTTTAGGGCTTTCCATTGTGATTCAATAATAATTAGATCTTCAAGCCTCATTGTAACACAATTTAGAAGGCATATAGCCACCACATCTCTTCTAAGAGATAAGCTACCATCGCCTGAGCTAGTTTATTTCCATTATGCATGTAAACAATTTTCAGTACTTTGTTATTAATGAATTGAAGTTATGTTTTCATTGTATCTCTGTGTTTTTGTTTATATTTGTATTTCATTTTGTTCCTTCATAAATATAGATAAGACTTGAGTTTTTTGAAGTCCCCGAACTGAGCTTCACTATCTAGGTGAGCATGTCAGACTTTCCCCTGTATATGTGAGATCCAGATTCCTAGCTTAGCAAGGAGCTTAATTGCAGCAGAGAGACTTGACAATCATATTGACTAGATTTGTGTTGCACTGATTTCAAGGGCGAGTTGGAAACACGAGGCAAGCTTCAAGAAATAGAGAGCGAATGATATGGCTCACTATTGTGCGGTGTAACTTCGTATCTCCGCACAATGCTAAGAATTAATTAAGCCACACACTAAGTAACATTGAATCAAATAACTATATTATAATTATTAGCTAATATTATAATTGGTTATATGTGCATAGGTGCGAAGTAACTCCATACCTCCATACAATGAAAGCCTCCGCACAATGTTAATTAAACTACACGCTGGGTAGCGTTGAATTAAATAACTATATTATAATCATTCACTAATATTATAAGCAGTTATATATGCTTTCATTGTGCGGAGGTGCGAAGTAACTCCGTACCTTTGCACAATACTAAAAATTAATCAAACTTCTCGGTAACATTGAATTAAATAACTATATTATAATCAATAGATATTTTTATAATTAATTAGCTATATGTTATTATTATGATATATGGTATATGTTAATATTATTAGGTGTCCATGAATTACGAGGCCAAATAACATGTCTCATATAACCATCATTCAAGCTTGCTTCATATAATGTGTTTCAACTTCCTACGCAAAAAGAGCATGTTAATGTGCAAAGTTTTCACTGTGCGGAGGAAGCTTCCTCCCACAGTGAAAGCTCCATCGTACAATGGAAATCACAACAATGGCTCAGAAACAAGTGTCATTCTTTGCACTTACGCATTATATAGAAAAGTCTTTTTTAGTTAATTAAGAGCTACTCGAGAGATAGATGTGTGGCCATAGTCAACTGTCCTACCATCTTTGAATGTGGCAAGGCGCACCCATAGCTGGTCGACAAATACGGTACCAAGGAGTTAGTGAACCCGATCACACAGGTAGAGGCATATGTAAAGTGAAATGCTTGAGTGGACTTACATATGCTTCCTTTGGTGTGTGAAACTCCACTTTGTGGTCCCACGGCTCGCCTCAAAGGCGATAATTCCATAAGAAAGAAAACCTGGTCTAAATAAGTCTCACAGGCTTACCATAGAAGTGCATTGCCCTCTTACTATCTAGAAATACACACATGGCATGATCAAACATGGTAGTTGCGACCTCCTCTACTTGTAGTACCCCACAGGGAGCATATTTGTACAAACGAATGCTCACCACCATGGGTTGAAAGCGAGAGTCTAAAAGGTCCACTGGAAAAGGAAACAATAGTAAGCTATTGCCTATCACACGACCGATAACATTTTATGTGCTCATTTATTTGTTCTAATGTAAGTTTTGGATTTTTGTGCCTTGTTTTCATTATCATCTGTAATATAGGTATTGGATTTCTATGCATTATATTATTTTCTTATTTGATCAATGATACTTTCACATTTGATCAAATGTCAAAAGATCACATAAGCATTTATTATTTTTCCTGACCTTATAATTAAGGAGACAAACATAGTGATACTTGTTCAATTTGAAGAGCCCACAAAATATCATGAAGTGTATTTATGTTTAACACTAGTTATAAATTCATGAGGTGTAGAACTGTAAAGTTATCCAACTGGAAGGGCAAAAAATACACTCTTACAAATGCGGAAAGCATTTTTAATTCAAGTATATTGAGTGCAGAGGTAATACCCACACTTCTACACTCATTTTTGGGCACCTCTAACTGCGCAAAATAGAGTGAAAGTTCATTGTTCGGAATGTAGAGGTCCCTCCGTACTTCACATAGTGAATTGTATATTTGTTCAACCCATGTATCAACGTTTTGTGCCCCCTTATAAAGGACCTGCAACATTGGTCAATGTAGTAGCAATGTCAAACATAACAGTGTCAGTGCCAAAGTCAGAGCACTCATTTTTTTTTGTCAGGTACTAAGAAAATGAAAAATAAAACGTCCTTTACCAAGGGAATTATGTACCGTCATAACTCGCTCAACCAATTGAAAATTAGAAATAAGATTTCCAGGAAATTATCTATATCTATATCTATATCTATATTTATGGAAAATAGAAATATTCAACATTTTTCATGAAACTTTGGTTAAAATTGCAAAAACACAACAAAAAAATGCAAAGTCAGTGCACTTTGATCGCGAGGCAAATGTTATAGTCCCTACTCCACACCTCCACACAATACTAAAAATTAATCAAACAACTGGGTAGTGTTGATTTAAATAGATATATTATAATCATTAGATAATTTTATAATTAATTAGCTATATGTTATTATTATGATATATGGTATATGTTTTTTTTTTTTTCTGAATAAAGACTAATTCTATTAAAAAAAGAAAAGTATAGTACAATCAAGCTTGCAAGCAAGCGAAGCAGAAAAGCAAGGGAGCCACAGGGGATAGGCTACCACCTCGCGCTAAGAGACAATCCAAGAAAGGACTCAGTAGACAAAGGAGAACAAAAAGAAAGAACTCAACTCAGAGAATTACCCCGAGGAATCATTTCCAGCCACACGACATTTTTTGCCTTTTTTCTTGTTTACTTTGACCCACCCAGTGGAGTTTGGCTGAGCCAAGACAATCTGTAGACTATTCTGCACTGGCGGCTGAATTTCCTTATCAGAATCTGAGGAAGAAGAACAATGAGTACGTTTCTGAGAAAACTGAGGGTCAGAGGAGACTGCTGGAGCTCCCGAGGGAGTATCTATCGGAATCACATCATTCTGCACATCTGCTACCGTAGCCTCATCCTTCTGCAAAACAGCTTCAGTTTCCTCCTCATCCGAACTAGAGAAATCTAGACTGCCCATTGAGCGGGGAGGCTCACAAGGATTCCAGCGCTTGGCTTTGGGTTTGCGATTTAGATTCTTCTTTTTTTGGAGGAACTGAGGACATGTATTCTGGAGGTGCCCCGTTTGATGGCAATGGCGGCATCTGAAGGCTGTGTTCTCGTAATCCAAGGTTTGAGTCCAGTGGAAGTCTCCAATCTTGAGATTAATCTGATCCGGAAGTCCTTTACTGATATCTATTTCTGCACAAAGTCTGCCGTAGGTGAAAAGACCATTTTCCTTTCTTGAGCTGTCTACAGCCAGGTACCGTCCTAAAGTCTCTCCAATGGCAATGAAAACAGATACATGCCATAGATGAGCTGGAAGATTCGGGAGCCTGACCCAAATCGGAAGCTTGGTGATGACTGCTGTAGAAGGGTCAAATTCTGGAAACCAGGGAGTGAGAAAGAGCCCAGCCGCACCCCAGAACCAAGGGCCTCCCATTAAGGCCTTCTGGTAATCTTCACTTGAGTCAAAAACCACAATGAAGAACCCTTTTGAACATAAGTAAATCTTGCTTTTTTTGGTCCAAGTGGAGTGGATCCATTGGTATAGATCTGCTGTGCGAGGCCAAAGCCCATTAAATCTGCAGATGAGTGCTGATTCTTCAAAAATCTGTAAACGATTTTCAATTTCGGCGTGAGAGAAATTGATGGAAGGAATTTCCTCTGATTTGTCTACCACAAAAGGCTTTGGAGCCGCGTTTGGGTGGGCTGCTTTCGAAGCGGACTGTGGTTGCGCAGCGTCTTTGCTAGCTGCATCTTTGTAAGAGAAAGAAGGGGCAGAGGAGGTCTGCCCAAAGGAACCACCTCTTAAGCGAAAAGAAGCCTCGATAGAGGCGTCCTTATGAATGCTGTAAAAAGAGAGAGGAAGGGGGCTCATTAGTTGCTTACCCTCATATAACAATCTGAGGAAGGAGGAGGGGATCCCCATCCGGCTTTCCAGTTTTTGCAGAAGATCCTGGACTAGATCTGTTGTTCGAACCCAATGCATCCTTGTCTTGCCCAGTAGTTTGACTTGGATTTGAAATTCCTGAGATTCTTCCAACAGATCTGGCTGAATCAATAGAGGAACCTCTGCAAGCAAATCTGGCGAAAATGAGGAGCAGAATCGCTGCTTGCTTCCGGCCAGAAGTGCCCTGTCCATACAACAATTCTGCGCATGTCCTGTAAACATGGCAGTGCATGAGACCACATTTCTCTCAGGCATTGCCCAGAACAGTCCCAGTGCGTCGTCCTCTCTCCCATTCTTCACAGAACCAGAAAGCGACTCATTCCAATCAATAGCATCTCGTTCAGGACTTTTCTCAAACACTTTGTATGCAACCTTCATTTGCCCCCATTTGGCAACGAATCTCCAAATGAGCATATTCAAGATGCCCAGGCACCCCTCGGAAGTCACCAGATTCCCATCTTCCCTCGCCCTGAGCCGTAAATCTACATCAACGCGCTGACTGAATCCTGTCGCGCAGCTCGAATGGGCAGGCAGGTTTTCAGAAAAGTTAACACAGGCTTTCCCTTTCATTGTCTTCCCGGCTCTCTCGCTGTCCATATCATTTTCCTGAGCACATATCTCTTTAGCACGAGAAAGGATTGCTTGAGAAACCTGCTTCTGTTGAACCAAAATCGTTTCAATTAATCCAGGAGTTGTTATCCCCATTGGTGCAGCGGTGTTGAAGGCTACCACTGGTTGAGCGTGAAATATCACAAGAGAAACAACGCTTCCATAAAGATGCCGGTTGTTTAAAGCCCATTGCTGAGCATAATGACTGAGTTCACTGTCGTCCACGGCCACCATTATTTTCTTCACTTCCGCCATCAGAGCCCTCAAAGTCGAGCATCTTCCTATGGTATATGTTAATGTTATTGTGTGTCCAGGAATTAAGAGGCCAAACAACGTGTCTCATATAACCATCATTCAAGCTTGCTTCATATAACGTGTCTAAGCTTCCTCCACATAAAGACGATGTTGATGTGCAGAGTTTTCACTGTGCGGAGGAAGCTTCCTCCACACAGTGAAAAACTTTGCCGCACTATGGAAATCACAACAGTGGCTTAGAAACAAGTGCCATTCAGTTAATTAAGAATTGTTGGAGAGATAGATGTGTGGCCATAGTCAATTATCCTACCATATTTGAATGTGGTGAGGCGTGCCCATAGCTGGTTGACAAATATGGTACCAAGGAGGAGTTAGTGAGCCCGATCACACATGCATAGGCATATGTAAATCAAAATGCTTGAGTGGACTTACATATGCTTCCTCTGGTGTGTGAAACTCCACTTTGTAGACCCATGACTTGCCTCCAAGACGATGCTTCCATAATAAAGAAAAAAACTCTTCTAAATAAGTCTCACAAGCTTACCAGAGAAGTGCATTGCCCTCCTACTATCTAGAAATACGCACATGGCACAATCAAACACGGTAGCTATGACCCGCTACACCTGTAGTACCCCAAGGAGCATATTCGTACCAACAAACACTCACCACCATTGGTTGAAAGCGGGTGTCTAAAAGGCCCGTTGGAAAAGGAAACGATTGCAAGCTATTGTCTATCACACGATCGATAACATTTTTTGTGCTCATTTATTTGCTGTAATGTAAGTTTTGGATTTTTGTGCCTTGTTTTCATTATCATTTGTAATATAGGCATTGGATTTCTATGCATTATCTTATTTGCATATGTGATCAATGATATTTTCATATTTGATCAACTGTCAAAAGATCACATAGGCATTTCAGATTTTATCCTCACCTTATAATTAAGGAGATCAACATAATGATACTTGTTAAATTTGAAGAGCCCACAAAATAGAAATCATGGAATGTATTTATGTTTAATAGTAGTGATAAATTAATGAGGCATAGATCCGTAAAGTTATCCAACTGGAAGGGCAAAAAATACACTCTTACAAAATTGAAAAGCATGTTCAATTCAAGGATATGGAGTGCAAAGGCAACACCCACACTTCACACTCAATTCCGGGCAACTCTAACTGTGCAGAATGCAGAGAAAGTTCATTGTGCGGAATGCAGAGGTCCCTCCGCACTCTGCACAATGAATTGGAGATTCATTTAGCCCATGTATCAATGTTTTGCACCCTCTTCCCCCACCCATGTAAAGGACTTGCAACATTGGGCAACACAGTAGTAGTGTCAGGGATAATCGTGTCAGGCATAACAACGTCAGTGTCAGAGTCAGAACACCCACTAATGGAATGATCACTCAGAAAATTGGGTTTTTTTGGCCATAATTTTTAAATTATCCGTGAGTTATTGACAAAAACGAAAAATAAAATGCCTTCCACCAGAGTTCGCTGAGGCAATTGAAAATTAGAAATAATATTTTTAGGAAATTGGAAAATTATTTTTGAATTTATAGAAAATAGAAATATTGAGCATTTTCATGAAACTTTGGTTAAAATTGCAAAAACACGGCAAAAAAATGTAAAATCAATGCACTTTGACTGCGAGACGAATGCTATAGTCCCTCGCGAATCAAGGAAAATAATGAGGCCGTATTAAGATTATTAAATTTAACATTTTCATGTATTTGGAAAAATCCTATTATTTGTACTATTCAAATATCATTAAAGTATGAATGAACCTAATTGCAAATCAATTCCAAACACCAAAATTCTAAAAACATTAAATCATAATTTTTTTTAATCATTTGTAAATAAAACCCTTAACCCCTTACCTTTCACCTTTGTGTAAAATGACGGTGTGAAACCTCCTTCCCTTTGAAACATCTACCAAAAGTTTAATGTGTCACGATACTCCAATTAGATTGGAAACTTATATATGCAACTGGGTTGAATATAATGAAGCTGAATTGCGGCACAACGTTCTGCAGCAGGTTAGAAACTGCAGAGTTTGTTGCGAAAAATTTCGGATTCTACCTAAAGCGGCATTGCAGCTTCGAAGGACCAAAACAGCCTATTGATCGCTAAATTTGCTGCATAATTGCGCATATCTCGGTGTTTTTCGATTCAGAAGCCGTCAAATTTATCACTTTGTGCTGATTCGAGATTTTTTTTATCAATTAAGTGGAGCTATAAATCAATTTGAGGGCAGAAAATGGTGGGAGCTGCAGAGGAGGCCGAGTTGAGTAGGTTGGAGTCGCAGGTCGATAATGGCGGAGGGAATGTATGGGAATATCTGTGTCTCGTGAAGAAGCTTAAAGTCAGGTGTTCTGAGAAGGTCTTACGGCACGGAATGGCTCTTCTGAATGATGCCAAGGGTAGATCCAAGCTAGGCGGAGAAGGTTTGTAGGGTTTTCCGTTTATTCTATTATTTATTTATTTTTTGTTAAACTTCAGGTATGACCGTGTGTTTATATTGCCAGTCGTTTCGATTCGTTTTAATTGTTCGATGGGGTTTCCGAGGAATAGATCTGGTGAGGGTTTAGTCGAATACAGTGTCGTGAAGTGGAATTTGATGGACTAGGGTTCGAGCCACTAGATGATGTCAGGACGAAAATTGTGGCCGCGTAGTCGAAGGAGGCTACGTTTTAGCCCGCTAAACAACGGAAATTTCCGCAGACAAAATCTGGCCAATTTTTTTGAAAATCCGGTTTATAGCTTTCCACTTTAAGAATTTTGGGTGCCCAGAAGTTTTGAGTGCATTTTCACCATTAAAAAAATTCAAACGCTCTGCGCCAAATGTGACAGTGTGTTTTGGTTTTCATTTAGTATTTTACAAAGATCTGAATTTTACTTGCCTTTGGATATTTATGTCAACTGGCCTAATCAGCCACCGTCATTCACTGTAACTTACCAAGATCGAGTATAGGATAAACCATAAAAAAACTGTCACACCACCAATCCATGGATGGTGGAAACTTCAGAATTCTATCACAACATTTTGCGACAGCAAATGCAAAACTACGAGCTGGAACATAGAATTGGATTCTGATTGATGGAAAACTTCGAAATTCCACCCAGGACAGTGCACTGCAAAGGTTATTGCGTCAGTTCTTTTTGTTTCTTGAACTTCTTACAGACATAAATGCGTAAATTTGTATATAGGTATGTTCACACACTGTTCACTCTCATCGCCTATGGGAGAGAGGAGATTTGGAGAAATTCCCTAAGTCACCAGGACGTTTATCAACGAAATAGCTGGTTCATAGGCAGCTAGCGTGGATGTCCAGACTCTGCTGTGAACATGGATACCTATAAGCACAGAGTTACATTCAATCCCCGAGCTGTGCCAACTCTAAGTTGAATTCAGAAGACTTCGACTGTGAGAAATGAGAAGGAAATAGGACGGGGGCTATTTGTCCTTCCCCCATCACAGGTTATCATGGGTCTGCTTATTGGGGACAAGGTTTGGTATGGGACTGTGTCTTTGATGATAAGTTTGGATCTGGATACTGTGCAAAATGACCTGTTGACCAGTTGCATGGTTGCTTTTTTATCAAGGTCAGAGGTGGACATTTCGACACCTCTCTGCATGGAAAACGTATAATTTAAGATCGTAGCTTTTCGGCTCTTATGACCTTGTTAGGTTTCCCTGCAATATACCATTGGACTTGGTGGATGACTTGGTTAAGATTTCTACCAGATTAGTGGCAAATTTGTGACCATTGTAAGGAAAAACCTGGAGCGAAATGACTTGGCTAATTGCAATTTTTTTCTGGAGAGTCTGGACCCGCAGTGGCATTTTCAGGTGGTTTTGGAGGAAACTAGGGGGCTGCTTCCCTCCCAAAACAGCCCCCCTTGGCTATAAAATTAACTCTCCTTCTCCTAAACCCTAAACCTAAACAAAAAAGTAAAAAACCTAACTCAACAGCCCACCTTGGCTATAAAATTAACTCTCCCTCTCCTAATCCCTAAACCTAAACAAAAGTTAAAAACCTAACTCAACCCTAGCAATGCTGACACACGAAGGTAATATTAAATTCTTAAAGTAAAAGTGAATGTTGCCATCTATTGTTTCAGGATGTTTAAAAGTGGTTCCAACCTTATTGAATGCCATATGGAGAAAGTAGAATTTAACATCCCACTCGAAATTTAGTAGGGTTAATAGCTTTTAGGATTTTAGGATTCAACATTTTCATTGAATTCTATCATGTATGAGGGTATGGGATTGGCATTTTATCAAGAGCATGAAGTCCTTTATGTACCTTTATGTTGATGATATTGATGATACCTTTATGTACCTTGATGTTGATGATGTTGATGATATCATTCAAACCAAAGTAATTGGTTAGGAATGTTAAGCTTTTTCTACCATATTATAAAGTTGAGATGAACCATTCACTCAAATCAAAATCATTGGTTAGGCATGTTAAGATTTTTCAATTTCTTCCATATTATAAGGTTGAGGAATCTGAGTTTTAAGACTTTGAGCTAGATGATGTTTTATGTAGCTCTTGTTGATGATCCCATTTCTAGTAATGGTGAATTAGTGATGAGTTCGATATTTTGATTGTGATTTATAGTAGGCCAATGGCCTAGTAGCTTGTAGTGTTGTTTTTGGACTCTAGATGCTGTTTAGAGCCTCATTGATTATGTATTTTGTTGATGATATGTATTGTGCTTGGTGGCATTTTGATATACGCAACTTTACATAGTACTTAGATGAGAACTTTGCATGTTTTGTCTCTAATGATTTGGAATCATGATTTGAAATCTTAAAAGTATTTTTCTTAATTAAAAGTTAATTATTTTATGTATTTTTTAAATGACCGGTTTATTGAATCTTGTGCGGTCCGGTTTGATCCGGTTTCGGTTCGAAACCCAGTTTGATAGGTGGATTGGTTCAAAATCTGGTTATGGTTTTTAAAACTATGATTTCCAGTCACTTGTAGATGATTATTTGGATTGTCACTTTAGCCTAATTTTTTTCTTTCTTCATTTTGCAGTATGGACTTTGTATGAGCAAGTATCCATTGCGGCTATGGACTGTGGGCATTTGGAAATTGCAAAGGTGGATTATCTTTCTTTACTCAATCACTTTGATTTTCTGCTTGGATTTTACTTCTAGTTTGTTTGTAATCACTTGCATGTTTGACTTTTCAAAGGTTGGTAATTTGATCTTTGAATCCATCTATTAGTATTCTTGATCTTTGTATAAGAATCACTTATGTATTGCTTTTATGTTTTAACAAGAGGTCCTTCCACTTAAATTGCTTTATGTACAAATAACTAGATCAGTTAGGAAGGCTCTGTATTGTATAAAAATTGTTAGGAGATGCTAGGTTTATTATTATGTACATAATATGGTTTTGTTGATTTTTATTTATTTGTTTGTTTGTTTTTATTTGTTGGTAAAATTGATATGTAAACTTTAGAACTATCAAGATTGACACCACACAAAGCTTCAAATGTTTCCCTTCATATGCCAAGTTTTTGTAGTCTTAATTTAATTGTAGATGAGTTGCTTTTATTCTTGTATTGCATGGTTTTGTTTTAATCATATTATCATAGGATGCTTTTCACAATGTTATAACTTCTAGCTTTTGGGTTGGGAAGTTGTTATAAATGATATCACGTTTTGATTTATTTTTATCCCAGTTGTTCAAATATGTAACAAGGTTTTGTCTTCATAATGACATATGTAATCATGATTTTATGTATTTGATGTAATAAGAAAAATAAATTTATTACTATTCTTGAGGCATGGGTTTCATGCTCAAGGGAAATATATTCTTAGGTCAAGTAGCCATTGAGTGCTTCTAGGGCTTGTCATTGAGTCTATAAGTCAAATGTGTCATTATCATGTATGAAAGACCCTTTTGGGCATATTACATATTGAAAAGAAAAAATTACTTGAGTTAAAATATAGTCAAAAGACCCTCCAAGACCTTGTCATCAAGTCAGCCTAAAGGAAGCAATTCGTACCCCTTAAAAGCCTAGAAATAAGAAGGAACTCGACCTCATTAGGACATTCATTCAAGCAAGTTCGATCCTCTCAAAATAGAAGTTGGAAAAGGATGAAAAGGGAGAAGAACTAGATCGAAGTTTTTGGGCCTCTCTCCCTCTCGTGTTAAGGTTTCCACATTTGCTGGGCAGGTCGAAGTTGTAGAAGAATTTGCTAGGCAGGTCGAAGTTGCAGATGAGTTTGCTGGGTAGGTTGAAGTTGTATAAGAGTTTGCTAGGCATGTCGAAGTTTCAGAAGAATCTGCTGGGTAAATCGAAATTGTAGAAGTTGCTGGAAGCAAGGTTTGACTTGGTCTTGGAGGGTCTTGGTCAAAGGTCTTGGAATTCATCAATTGAAGTTCTATAAGAAGAGAATAATTCTTGTGAGTTTTCCTCTCAGTTGGAGAGGTTTTGGCCCTAGCTGATCGCCTACATCTTGTGTCCTATTGTCTCATTGATTTTATTGTTTTGTAGCTGTTTGATGATAAAAAACACTGATAATAATCAAATGTAAGAAGAAGCTCATCAAGTTAAGTAAAAATACATCACAAGTAGTGATCAATGTAAGAGAAATCACCCAATCTAGTTGCCCCTAGATTTCTCAACATGGTATGAAAGCTAAGGTGACAAGACAAGGAAAGACATCTTAAAGAAGGACACTTAAGGGCTGAAGCACTAGAAAGCATCTAAGAAGCATCAAGAAGTTTGATCAAGAGAGAAAAAGAAGCCTAATGCCTAACGAAGAAAAAAGGAGAAGCGAAGCATCTTAGATATGTTTTTGGGCTATATTCCTCCACACGTGCGAATATTAGGGCATCATCTTGCAACAAAAAAATATGAAGTATAAGCTACTCCAAGAGAGCTGAAGTTTTGGGGCAAAAAAGGACTCCCTTGCAAGCTGAATTAATAAGAAGAAGATTCCATCTCAATGAAGGAGAAAGGAGACAAATCCATCCATTTTCTAGTCACACGTATGAACTAGGGTTTTTGCTGAAGAAGCTGAAATTGCAGTTTTGTAATAGCAAGCCGAAAATCTAAAAAAGGGCCGAAATATGAAGTTGTAAGTTTGACAAGCGTAACTAGAAGGAACTAAGAAGACCTCAAAACCTTAGCTCATCCAAAGAAGAACTACACATTGAAGCATCTAAAAGCTCTACATTCTGGAGAAGCATGAAGAAGCGTAATCATCATCATCAAGGTGATCTCCCTCTTGTTGAACGAGCACTTTTGAAGGAAGACATCTTCATCAAGAAGACAGCTTCTATCATCATCAAAATCAAGAAGGCATCAAGTTGAAGAAATTAACATCAAGGAGCATCTTCACTCGAGTATCTTTATAATCTATATTTGAATATATCAATATGACTTCATTTTGCAAGGAGAGCAACAAATTGGACGGGTCATTAAACTTTCTTGCATGGAAGAAGAGGATAGATTTGATTCTCATTGAAAATGAAGTCGTTGAGCAGGTTAAAGGTTCTGTCACAAAACCTCCAAAGGAAGAAGATCAAGCTTTAGCTGAATACATGAAAAGGGAAATAAGGCTTAAAGAATCCTTATGTAGCAAAGTTGGAAAGTCAAAAGACATCTATGACAAACTGGTGGAATTATTCTCTGTAGGTACTGCAGGAGAAATGATATCATTGAGAACCGATCTCTACAAGATGATGATATCAAAGGAAGAAGGAATAACCTCATACTTCATGAGGGTGTCAGAAATATGAGACCAACTGCAAGAGTTGGGGGAAATCATGAGAAATGACCACTGTGGTTCTAAATACACTACCTGATGGATGGGAGAACTTCATATCAAGCATTTTTGGAAAGAAGCAAGCCACCTCATTCTGTGAACTCTGGGAATTGTAGTAAACCAAGAAAAAAGCAATGTGGGACCAGGTGAATAAGTTCAAGCATTTGTTGCCATGTCTAAAAGGAAAGGGAAGGTTTGAAAAAATCTGGTCCTCAAGAAGAAGGATATGTTGAAGATCCAATGCTATGGCTATCCAAAATATGGGCATCACAAGAGAGATTGTCGAGAATTAAAGAAGGACAACAAGAGGATAGAAAGAAATAAAACTCATATCGCCAAAGAAGTGGAAGAACCTGATGAGAAGAAATCAAAGGGATAGATCTTCACTGTCGGGGTTCCTCCAATGCGTAACAAAGAGAAGCAGGAGGTGAAAAGACCTCTACCATGGCAATCAAAATGAGAAGCATTATGACTAAATGCATCTTAGTAGAAGATGGCATCATAGTAGAAGCATACCATTAAAACAAGTGCACATTAGAAAATCTTGAAAATATAGCTGATGTAGAAGGCTACATGATTGTAGCAATCATCATAGAAAGGAAGTAGCTCTTGGTAACGTCATTAAAAGCATAATCTACATGATTGTAGCAATCATCATAGAAAGGAAGTAGCTCTTGGTAACCTCATTAAAAGCATAAGTAGTACTTATGGGAAAAGAAAAGTCATCTAGCATAGAAAGAACTCATCATGTATCATCATCATTAGGAAGGAGCATTTGCAGGATGAGGATAATCAAGATCCTCTGTTGGAATCTTCATTGGAAGGTTCACCTCTCTTGAAAGAAGCAAGTGTCTTGTTGAGAATTCCGTCTTGTATAGGATTCATGGGATGATGGTACAATGATAAAGGAGTGCAATAGGTCAAGATGGTTGAAGTACTTTCAATCAAGGAAGAAGGAATTCTAGATGACCAAAAAGAAGAAATGAGGTATGTATGCATGTATTTGATAAGATTGAGTCATGTCATCATATAGTTGCAAATAACATGGATGAATGCTCTACCTCATGAGCATGATCAAAGAAAAGGGATCTCTTTTGTTGGAAAGATGCATGAAGGCATGGTTCACATTTTGACAAGATGAAATCAACATAATATGTCCTCATATGGAATATAAGGTGGTTAACAAAGGCAAAGGAACTATGATGAATGTTCTTGAGTAGCAATATGTGAAGAAAGAAAGAAGAGATCGTGAAAGCTGCAACTATGGTCACTAGGAATCAACATCTAATGAATCTGATGTGAAATATCCATGGGAAAGGCATGAAGACATTGATAAAGTCTAAAAAGGAAGAAGACCCTTAACATTGAAAGTCTTGGAGATGTGTTTATGAATATGCAGGATGTTGATGTCTCTAACCATAGATGTCATGATGAAAGGCCATCACAAAAGGTACTTTTGATTTGCTATTTATCTTTGGTTTTTGAATAACATTTGGATGGGTTAATGCAGGGATACTAGAAAAAGAGTTGTGGATGTCACCTACAACTAACACTCGTGGTGGGATGTAAGGCCCTAAAGGAAACATGATGTGGAAGAGGTAGCTGTATAAAGGAAAGCCAAATGTGCACTAGAAAATCACTTTTTGATAAGGGGAAGGATGACATGATTGACTTGAGGAAAGTGATGGATGGCCGATGTCCTACAATGTGAAGGCTCCATAATAATGAAGATAAAGGAGGAGCTCAACAAGCAGCTAAAGGTCCCATGATCTTCACCAAAGAAAAGATAGTTGCTGCTGGAAATAGGGCCCTAGTTAAGAGGGAACCTAAAAGCAAGCTTATGGTTAAGGAAGAACTTGGAAGCAAGTCCCTAGTTAAGAGGGAGCTTGGACAAGTCCCTGCTTGTGAGGGAGCTTGGGTTCATTCCTTTTTACAGGAATGGGTATATCCTCCCTAGTTGAGAAGGAGAGACATGCACATCATTCTTGTCTTCGCTTAGGAAGAAAGAATGGAGGATTGGATAAGCATTTGGCATCTGATACTCTTAGAGGATGTGGTAGGGCATCCAAGATAAGAGTAGTCGTATAGGACTGTTATTCTTTGAGGACGGAGAATCCAAGATAAGAATAGTCCTGGAAGGACATACCTTGTGAACACCCGGGTGGGGTATGCTTTGACTAACAATATACTCATTATGATTAGGGGGCATTGTGCTATGATCTTGTGGAGAGATAGAGCTGTTAGTCAAGGCCTTGCTATGTGACAATGTTGGATGATATGATGCTAAACAAATGGGTTACCAATCTGACTCTTCTTATGAGAATTCTTTAGATTGAAAATGTCCAAGTACCTTGTATGGATTATGAATATCTCCCTAGTTAAGTGGGAGTGTTGAAATATGTAACTAGGTTCGGTCTTCATAATGACATATGTAATCATGATTTTATCTATTTGATGTAATAAGAAAATTTTATTATTATTCTTGAGGCACGGGTTTCATGCTCAAGGGAAACTTATTTTTTGGTCAAGCACCCATTGAGTGCTTCTAGGGCTTGTCATTGAGTCTACAAGTCAAATGAGTCATTGTCATGTATGAAAGACCCTTTTGGGCATGTTACATATTGAAAAGAAAAATTTATTTGAGTCAAAATAGAGTCAAAAGACCCTCCAAGACCTTGTTATCAAGTCGGCCTAAAGGAAGCAATTTGTACCCCTCAAAAGCTTATAAATAAGAAGGAACTCGACCTCATTAGGACATTCATTCAAGCAAGTTTGATCTTGTCAAGATAGAAGCTAGAAAAGGATGAAAGAGGAGAACTAGATTGAAGTTTTTGGGACTTTTTCTCTCTCTCTTGTGTTAGGGTTTCTACATTTGCTGGGCAGGTTGAAGTTGCAGAAGAATTTGCTGGACAGTTCAAAGTTGCAGAAGAGTTTGCTGGGCAGGTTGAAGTTGCAGAAGAATTTGCTGGACAGTTCAAAGTTGCAGAAGAGTTTGTTGGGCAGGTTGAAGTTCCAGAAGAATCTGTTGGGTAAATCGAAATTGCAAAAGTTGCTTGAAGCAAGGTTTGACTTGGTCTTGGAGAGTCTTGGTCAAAGTTCATAGGTCTTGGAATTCGTCAATTGAAGTTTTATAAGAAGATGATGTAAGGAGATTTTGGGGTATAGCCAATTTCCCCTTTCTTTACAATTTTCGATCCTGAGGCCTGTGGGTTATGGCCCACAAACCTATCAGAAGCATTTAAACATTGCTTTTGCCTTAAAACCATGGACCAGACATTTATCGGGATACACAGGATACACGGGAACTACACGGAAAACGTCGCTTGAACCCTTGGGCCAGACTTCAAAATCTATAAGCCCACATTTATAAATATCGTCGGGTTCGCGCTCATACTTCGCTTTTTGGCTGCACTTACTCCTTCGAACTCTGATCTTCGATCTCCGATTATTGGCTATCGCTATATTGGAGTTTCGGCATATCGCATAATCGCATAGCGCTTCACTTTCTCCAATCGCCGATCATATTCTTCGGCGTATCAATCATTGGTGGATTGGCCCATTGGCAATTGACGTATTGTAACGTCGACGCACCTCTTAACTCTGCCACTGTCATTTGACTTTGCCGACATGCGAACGCCGATCAAATCTTGACCGTCGATCTGGACTCGATCTGACGGTTGACGTTTGATCGCGTGATCGCTACCGCTATGTATCAAGGCTGATTCCGATATCGTTCCAATGGTTTTCGGCGATGCGATAAAGTGCGATCGCTCATCGCGATTGGATTTGGACCGTTGATCTTCCAGATCCAACGGATCCTGTGAATTATCATTTAATCCCTCTTGACCTGATCTCCTCGCCTCGATGGATTTCTGTGTTTAAACACAATTCTGCCACCAAGTCCGTCTACACAGAGAACACTCATATAATATATAACAATATTTCGTTAATCAATGGATCGCCATCGATCCTTATAGTGATCGATGGTCGATCAAACTTGCAACACTGGAACCTTCAAGCCATCATCACATATATATACACAAATAACTCAAAAGGGCAGTATTATATAAAATACGCGGAATCCACCCAACGCACATCTATTCATTATATGATTACATCCTAAGGCATTTCAGCCTTAGTCATAGTTCTCCTCTCGACTACATTGTGAATACTCTATGCTTACACAGTTTTCTATCTATTCCTTTATCTCTCTCTCTCTATTGAACACGCAGGTTCATCATATATATATAAAACACATTGGATCGGATCATTGAAAGGATCCGATCAAATCCTCTCCATGAATCACTCAACTGTCCCTAATTCTCTCTACATGCATACATATGTGGCATATTACATTTAATAAAGTCTTCCAGAGACTTTATCCATTCCATCATTTACTCTGTTTTAAACAGATTTATCCCCTGTTCAGCTCTGATGGTCCACGTCCTCTCGTTCTCCGCTTTGGATTCCTCTTTTAATTAAGGGGGGGTCAGATGCTCCTGCATCAGACTCTCGAGGCACAAAAATTTATGATCTCCTGGTCATATGCTTCTCCTTATCCATAGCAATTCTACCCACTTCTCAGTGGAACTGCCTTCATGATCTTCTGTGAGTTGCAACCAACCTCTGCAGTAACAGTCTTCCTCTGCTACACGATACCTCACCAAGCTTTCTCCTCTGAGTTTAGTCTTTTGGCATCCTTATGGTTCTCTCTTCTTTGGAACTACTTGAGCGCTCCTTGCTCTAGGTTGTTGCAAGTCTTCTCACCTTCCGCTATTGTTCTCTGCACGACAGTAGGACCACAAACTCTCCAGCTTTAAACAACTGTACCTCGTTCTCCTTCTGCTTGCACTCTTCTTCCTTCTCACAGGAAATCCTTTCCCTACTCTGATACCAAATGATGAAAGGAAACTTTGGGGTGTAGCCAATTTCTCCTTTCATTACAATTTTCGATCTTGAGGCTTGTGGGTTATGGCCCACAAACCTATCGGAAGCGTTTAAACATTGCTTTTGCCTTAAAACCATGGACCACACATTTATTAGGATACACCGGATACACAGGAAATACACGGAAAACCCTGCTTGAACCCTTGGGCCAGACTTCAAAATCTATAAGCCTGCATCTATAAATATCGTCGGGTCCATGCTCATCCTTCGCTTTTTGGTTGTGCTTACTCCTCCAATCTCCGATTATCGGCTATTAGTAGATCGGAGTTTTGGCATATCGCATAGCGCTTCACTTTCTCTGATCGTCGATTGGCTTCATCGGCGTATTGGTCATCGGTGGATTGGCCCATCGACAATCGACGCATTGTAATGTCGGCGCACCTCTTAACTCTGCCGTTGTCATTTGACTTTGCTGACATGCGATCACCGATCAAATCTTGATCGTTGATCTGGACTCGATCTGATGGTTGACGTTTGATTGCGTGATCACTACTGCTATGTATCAAGGCCGATTCCGATATCGTTCCAGTGGTTTCTGCCGATGCGGTAAAGTGCGATCGCTCATTGCGATTGGACCTGGACCGTTGATCTTCCAGATCCAACTGATCCTGTACATTATCATTTAATCCCTCTTAACTTGATCTCACTTGCCTTCGATGGATTTCTGCATTAAAACACAGTTCTGCCACCAAGTCTGTCTACACACAGAACACTCATATATAACAATATTTCGTTAATCAATGGATCGCCATCAATCCTTATAGTGATCGATGGTCAATCAAACCTGCAACACTGGAACCTTCAAGCCATCATCACATATATATACATAGATAACTCAAAAGGGCATTATTATATAACACACACGGAATCCACACAACATGCATCTATTCATTATACACAGTATGATTACATCCTAAGGCATTTCAGCCTTAGTCACAGTTCTCCTCTTGACTACATTGTGAATACTCTGTGCTTACACAGTTTTTTGTCTATTCCTTTATATCTCTCTCTCTCTATTGAACACGCAGGTTCATCATATATATATAAAACACATTGGATCGGATCACTGAAAGGATCTGATCAAATACTCGATTTCTCCAGGTAGCAGTGCTGGAGACCATGCCCCTCCTGAGCCTTGGGTGCTGCCGATCCACGCTTTGCCCTTCTGCCATGGGTGCCGCCGCCCCTGTGAGTCTGACCATGACCGTGTGACCCTTCACCTTTGTTCACCCCCACCTCTGTCGTTTTGCCACCATGATGGGGCATCACAGTGACCAGAGCTTGGTCTGTCACCCCTTCAGAAGCAAGGGCAGCAGGGGAGGAAGAGCAGCCCCTTCGCGTCGGTGGTTTCATAGCTTCCCACAGTGGAGGCATGCCTTGAACAAGCACTAAACACTAGACTTCCCACTCGAAAGAACACTACCCGCAGACAGAAGACCCGAGCAACACCACCCAGAATAACACGAATTCACCAAGATGGCTCCTTCTACCCACGAAGGACCACCCCCACCAGATAATCCTGACACCTCCACCTTCTAGAATACCACCAATGATGGAGCGCCACCCAGGGATAGGGGAGCTGTTTCCATCCTGATACAAGCGCAAAATTAGCCACCACCTACCAAATTCGACAGCCATAAACCATTGGCGAACCCACCAGGCCCCGTCGCACCAAAAATCACTATTAGAGTAGGGGCACTTGGGTTTCCTCCTCCGGCTGCGAGGTTTCCTTACTGATGAGCTCCACCATAGTGTAAAAACAACGCAGAACAGGTAACCTCTAGACCGCGAGGAGTTTTTCTTCTGCACCCAGTCTTTCCTTCTGCCACCAATAACCAAGATTCCTTGCCGCAAGGACCAAATGAGCCCACTACCTTGGTATATTTCCACAACGAGCAACCACTCTCCATTTCCAACGAACATCGACCTCTGGTGCCTCCTTCCCGACAACCACCACAACTCCCAACACCATATCCGAATGCAGAGACGAATGCCTAGTGCATTCATCGCGCGTTGCCTTAACACTCCACCACACCCACACACAGATGCTGAATAATTGCTCACACGAACGACTGACATTAAGACAGTGCCTCTCTCGGTGCATGTGAAGTTGTGAAGGGACCGAGAGGCTCGTCCCTCCCATCATATCCACTTGTTTTCACACATGGGAGGCGATCTCCATGTGTTGCCTTGATCTCACCCCCATCGGGGATGTGCTTCCAACACTTTTAAAAACCAAAGCTGGGCTTGATACAAATTATCTTTGTTTAGCTTAGAAGCTTTTTAACATCTCCAAAAAAATTGAAAACTGCTAACAGTCCTTAAGTAGAGCTCAATGTTAGTTTTACAAAATTACATCACTGACCATTCACAAAGTACTAGAAGTACTGTCCCAACCTTGGCTTAAGAGAGATCCAAACAGTGTGATGTCCACTCTATTGTTGAAGAAAGTGTAACTAGGTTCGGTCTTCATAAATATGAAATGCACTTTTGATTCTTGTATTTTGTAAAAGAAAGAAAAATGATTATTATTATTATTGAGCTTGGGTTTCTTGCCCAAGAAATTCGTTTTATAGGTCAAGCACTAATTGAAAGTGCATCTAGGTTTGTCCTAGGTCAAGAAATCAAATAGGGACATTATCATAATATGAAGACCTCATCGGGCATATTGTAAATTGTAAAAAGAATTACTTTTGTATTTTACTGAGCCTTCCAAGATCAAGTCGGTCTACCAGCCTGTCAAGTTGGCCTAGAAGCTGGAATTCGTACCCCTGGAAGCCCTATATATAGAAGACAATTCAACCTCATTTGGACACATTCATTCCTCTCTCTCTCTCATGCGAAGGAAGAAGCAGAAAAGGGCAAGCGAAGAAGGTAGAAGAAGTGTTTTGGGTTCCTCTCTCTCTCTCTTTCTTTCCACACGTGCGAAGAAGAGGACTAAAATTCTGCAGCTTTTTGCTAGGGTTTCTGTTGCTGGGCTAGGGTTTCATTGTGGAGGTTTGATTTGGTGAAAAAGAGTTGAAGGAAGGGCCAACAAAGTCCCCTTATAGATCGAGAAGACAAATTAGGTCAAGCGAGGCAGCCAGAGGCAAATAAGAAGCATTTCTAGTCCACATGTGCAAAGTAGCTGTTGCTACTGGGGTGCTGAAGTTGCAGATATGCAGTTAGGGCTGAAAAGCTGTGGCTAGAGGTCGAAGTAGTGTTGCCGGAAGAGATTCTGTTGGGTTTGAAAAGCAGTGAAGCAAGCATATTCTTGAAAAGCTGATCTTGGTCTTGGAAGGGCTTTTGTGTTGGTCAAGGGTCTTGGTATTCGTTAAGAAAGAATCTATAAGAAGAGATTGAAGGGTTTTCCTCTGAAGAAGAGATGTTTTGCCCTAGCTTGGAGCCTACATATTGTGTACTTGTATCTTGTTGATCTTGTTGTTTTGGTAGCTGTTTGATGATTGAAGAACACATTATAATAATAATAAGAAGAAGATAATCCTAATAAGTAAAAAGACATCACAAGCAATAATCATAGCTAGAAGAATCATTAATGTCATCTTGCCTTAGATTCTTTAACAACTATGACTCGAAAAAGAAACTTATCATCGTTACAAAGTAAACAAAAATATAAGCGAAGACAATAAATCATAAGAGAATCATAGAGGAAACAAGAATTCCCTCTCTGATTTCATACACAGACTGAAACCCTTCAATTATCTAAAGCCCCTCTTTTGATAACTTGTCCACTTCCTCTTTCAATTCTCTGTAAATGCCCCTTGCATGCTATAAAACCTTTCATTTCCAATTAGCTTGTAGAGGTTCATCTTGGCTTGATTCACAAGCTCTATCTTTCCCTCAGATAGATCTTCGCCTTGGTTCACCATAATCTTTGCATCATGTGCTCATACACTATATGCATGCTATGGAATGAAGGTGTACAATGAAAATTGTTGTTTATTGATTTCAATGAAGACTTACATGTACTCTCTAAAGTATGTTGGAATTTGGGTAGCTTGGAAGGTATTTCCGAGAGAAGGAAACCCACCAAGAGAGAGTTGGTTGGGCAAGTTACCCAAGTGTTTGGGGTTTTAACCCAGAGTTGTGGGTTTGGACCTAAATTCAATTAATTGTTTATTCTAATTTATGGTTAAATGGTTGAGTGGGCAAAACCCTAAAAGACCAAGGGTTTTCCAAATAACCTAAATGAGAACCATAAATAGGAGGCCAAAGGAAAGGCCTAGACACAAGTTTGAGAAGGTCTTTCACTTGTGGAGAGAGGAAGGCTAAAGGTCCTAGTCGCAAATTTGCCTTAGAGGTGCTCATTTTAACTAGGGCATTGCTTAGAACAATTTCCTTGTTTTCACAACTTCAAATCATCATTAACATATGTAATTACTTCTTTAAACAATTATAAGAAAATCATTCATAAGCATAAAAGAGTAGTAGAAAATCACAGTAGAAACATTAAGAAACCATGAGATAAAAGACAGAGAAATTAGGCCTGAGGCCCAAGGCAAAACCCATAAGGGGAAAACCGAGAAAATTCTTCCTTATGTGTGTGAGAGAGAGATGTTAGAAAATCAGAAAGGTAGAAAGATTTTCTTATGTTGACAATTACTTGAGATATTCTTGTATTCTTATTAAGTTTCTTTAAGTCCTTTTGTTATATTTTTCTCATCAAGCAATCATCAAATAAAAAACATGAAGATCAATGGCACCAGATATAGGCACTCAACCAGGGCAAAAACCCCTATGTAGGGGAAAACCCAGTCAAACTCTTCCACTAGTAGATTTAAATGAAATTGAGACAATCCAAGACCTTAGACCAGACCGAAAGACCTTCCTCTCTCCACCAAGTCAGTTTTCCAAAATGATTAACAAACTTCAGTAGTCACTTCTAGTCAAACAATGTCAACCCAACTACAATTCAAAATTTTGGCCCTCAAGCGACCAAAACTTCGACCCGCCTGCAGCAATCCAAAAACTCGCATGTATCGCAGAAGGGAGAGAATTTCAACATCTTCTTGCTTGACAAGTGTCTCCTTCTTCTTCGCCTGGTTTTTTTTCTTCTCCTTTAGGTATTTCGCTCTTCTTTTCTTCTCTAGCAACTGCAGATCCAACTTTTGTGTGTATCCTTCAAATGAGTCGAGTAGCTTCTTATTTATAGTATATATAACTCCCTTTTGAGGCCGTCTTGCCCTTCTTTGAGGCCAACTTAGTGGAGGAGACCTATTTGACCTAATTTACATCAAAATAATTCTTCTTTCTTGATATAAAAGCCCAAGAAGGGTCTATTAGATGATGACATGGACAAGGACTTTTAATATAAACCCTAGAAGCCTACAATGGAGGCTTTGACCTAAAAATAAAATAATAAAGCATGAAACCCATGCTAATAAATAAATTTCTTTTTCTTTCTTTCGTCAAACACATTTCATCATGACTCAAATACAATTATGAACACTGACACTAGTTACATTCTTCAACACTCCCTCTTAACTAGGTAGGTATTCGTAATTACATAGGTACATGGATGAATTCAAAATGATATGTTTCTACGAAGAGTCACAACACATGTAGTGCTACAGATTAGATACTTGACCAAGGTATTTAATTATTTGGGACTAAGGTGTGTTCCAAGCTTTAGTCACTATAGGTACCATCAAACTTCAGCTCTAACACCAACCCAGGGATTTAGGTATCATATTCGAGGTCGGAGCTCCACAAGACCAACGATACCCTCCCTACCTCGGGATCTAGAGATCATCATAGACCGGCCAGATTTCGTCCCAAGCGTCTTGTCGCCCCAAGATTCTTCATCTCTCCCTATAAACTAAATCAGATATATCCAACTGTTTAAGCATGCTTCCAAGATGTTCAACCTTCTTATGGAGAGATCTACTTATATCATTACAACCCCAATTAGTAACAAACTTTTAAATATATATAAGTTAGCACAAACCTTCGGGGACTTCAAATATTTTGATGTTGTTTAGGTCATCATCATCAAACATATCTCGTCGAAAGTTTCCTTCTTCAATATTACCAGCAACACCAAACTCAGCCTCAACACTTTCTTCCAAAACATCCAATTCTTGTTTTCAACTTCATGAATATAACTCACGATTAACCATCTGTAGTGCTTTAGCTGTTCTTCGATTTCATTCTTTCTTCAATGTCTTTTACTGTAGCTATCACAATATGTCCTCCACCTTAACTGGGAGAAATACCTTTTCTTTATCCACGCTTTTTCTTTATAACAAAAACCTCCTTTTTCAAGCCACACATGCTCTTTTATTTGTATTATCATGTCAATGAAGAAACTTCAGCCTTTCAAGGCTTTATTCCTCTAGGAACGTCAATCTTTCTATGGCAACAAGATTATCGATTCATCTTTAATCTCATCATTATTCTTACAACTCCCTCTTTCCATCATGCTCATCATTATTATCTTCAATTATGAGGTAGGTGAACATCTTCAACATCTTGAAGATCATGTACCTGCAAAACTTAAAAAAGTACAACCAAGTACAAATATACAAGAGCACGAAGTAAATTTTATTAAAATATGGTTATCATGTCATTACAATGGAAGCATCAAAACAATCAAGCTTGGGATATCCAAAACCTAAACCTAGTTAGGTTCACAATCAATAAGAGTTACATCTAGACTTCAACAATTTTGCTAGGGTTTTGTCACAAACACTAGATTCCATCACCAAGACCTAAAGCCTTACATATCAACAATTAAATCCAGTTCGCAATCCAATCATAGCATTTTCAATATTATGCCCTAGAATTTCATGTTAAACTCTACTAGGGTTTTGTCACAAACCCTAGATTTCATCAACAAAGCTATATCATGGATATCAATAATACTATTATTTTCTTATATCAATCTCTTACTAAAGGTTTTATTGTAAACCCTAGATACATATATCAAATTCCAAAATTAGATATACAATAATTTTGACCAGAGTAGGGTTATGCGGAAGCACATACACCTAGGGTTTCGTAATACTTTAACTATTACAAGGGTTTTGTTCAAAAACGCTAGTTTATCAAACCCTAAAAATCTAGGGTTTTATTATATAACCTAGACATTAGTAACAAGCCCTAAAAGGTTAGGGTTCTATAACATCAACAAATCCTAATTATTAATAGAGAAGGATTTAATCATATGTTCTAGACTTTTTATTAACAAACCCTACGTAGACTAGGGTTTTATTGTGATAGACGACATACCCTAAGCATCAAAAGGCTAGGGTTTTATAGTGAACCCTAAGGGTTAGGGTTTCACCAAAATGAACAAATGTCATGAGATAGTATGACAAGGGTAGTTTTAATCTAGTGAGTAATCACCCTAACAAGAATCTTTATGAGTCAAAACCTTAGACACAAGAGAGTTAGTGATACAAAGCAAATTCAAAATGAAGAATAATCATACCTTTTTGTAAGAAGAAGATCTACAACAAATTTTGTAGTTTGAGACATACCTTGAGTTGTTCTTTAACAAACCTTGTGGATATTATCTTCTTTGAAGGGCTTTCTTTGCAACAACGCTTCTTTCACGATTCAAGTCTTTCTTAGAAGTTTCCTCAGTGCTTGTGTATTCTTGTGAGCTTTCCTACCAAAGAAAGGATTATGAGTATGTAATACAAACATATCTCGATGTGTGGAGGAAATCAAACATGAAAGAGGAAACAAAGAATACTACTTATCGTATGGTAAAATAGTGAAGGCTCCCTCTTAATCTAATCTTTCTGAGGGATACCTACAATTTATCAACAACAATTCAAGAATTTCTAACAAGACATATTAGATCTATGAACTCTAGAAATCAAAATATGAAAGAAAACTTTACAAAACCTAAAACAATAGTCTATGATATAAGTAGGAGGATATGTAAGAAACTTAATAACATCTTTGACTTCAGACTCTTCGGTCTTGTTCTTCTTAGGTGGAACTTCATCTGCAATTGTGGCATGTTCTCTCTCTCTTCTTACTTTTAGGATTTCAGGACATTGATTCTTGTAGTGCCCCATCTTATGACAATGAAAGCATTCTATTTTGGATAGGCTAGTCTTCTTGTTCGGTCCTTTAAACTTCTTGTTTCCTCCCTTTTTCTTATAGTGAGCATAATATGCATTGGATGCGATGTTCTCTTCATATTCCTTCTTATTGTTTGCTTATGAGATGCGAGCTTCTTCTTGACTGGATGCATTCCACATTTCTTCAAAAGATGGTATTTCTTTCCAACTACTAATACCTGATGTAAAGGCACTCCATGATTTTGGTAGACCTAGTAGTGCAACAATCACAAGCTCTTTATTTGGTATAACTTCATCAATGGCTTGGAGCTCATCTCTTATTCGGGAGATCCTTACAAAATAAGAAGACATAGTGTCATCTTTTGTCATCTTTATTGTTCTTAGTTCATTCTTGAGACTAGCTATTTGTCCAATGTTCTTGATGGTGAATAGTTTGGAGAGAGCTTCATACATCCCTTTTGCAGTATCTATATTGGATATGTAGGGAATTAAGTTATCCTTCACTCCATCTACAATTAGATTCATGGCCAAGATGTCTGTTTCCTTGTACTTTTCCTTTCTTGCATCATCTGAGGGTTCCTTGACTTTTCCTAGTACAAAATCCAATACTTTGTGTTTTGCAAGGATGAGATCTATCCTCTTCTTCCATGCTTTATAGTTGGTGGCTCCTTATAGTTTATTTTTGTCTTCATTGAACTTGCCATAAATTTTCTAGTTGTGGATTCTTCTCTTTAATAACCCTTCTTCTTATGATCTTATCTTAAAACCTTTCCTTGATCCTTTCTTCTTTCAATAGATCTTCAAGCCGCCTTTTTCTTTCTCTACCTTCACCTTGTCTCTGATACCATGTTAGAAAATAAAAGAGGCAAAAATATTTTCTTATGATGACAATTACTTGAGTTTTCTTGTATTCTTATTAAGTTTATTTATGTTCTTTTATCTTTTTTCTCATCAAGCAATCATCAAATGAAAAACATGAAGATAAATGACACCAGATATAGGCACTCAGCTACGGCTAAAACCCCTATGTAGGGGAAAGCCCAATCAAACTCTTCCACTAGTAAGATTTAAATTAAATTGAGACAATCCAAGAGCTTAGACCAAACCAAAAGACCTTCCTCTCTCCGCCAAGTCAACTTTCCAAACTAATTAACCAAGCTTCAGTGGTCACTTCTAGCCAAACAACTTCAACCCAGCTACAATTTCAGAATTTCATCCCTCCAACAACTAGAACTTCGACCCTATTGTAGATCTGCAACTTTGGCCCTTCTGCAACAACCCATAAACTCGCACGTGTGGCAGTAGAGAGAGAATTTCACATTCTTCTTGCTTGACAAGTGCCTTCTTCTTCTTCGCTAGGGTTTTCTCCTTCTCCTTTAGGTATTTCACTCTTCTTTTCTTCTCTAGCAACTGCTGATCGAACTTTTGTGTGTATCATTCAAATGAGTCAAGTAGTTGCTTATTTATAGTGGTTGTATCTCCCTTTTGGGCTGACTTGTGCTTCTTTGAGGCTGACTTGGTGGAGGAGGCCTATTTGACTAATTTACATCAAAATAAATTTTCTTTCTTGATATACAAAGCCCAAGAAGGGTCTATTACATGATGACATGGACAAGGACTCTTGACATAAACCCTAGAAGCCTACACTAGAGGCTTTGATCTAAAAGTAAAATAATAAAGCATGAAACCCATGCTAATAAATAATTTTCTTTTTCTTTCTTCTGACAAATACAATTATGAATACCGACACTAGTTACATTCTTCAACAAGAGAGAGAGTTCAAGATACATTAGTACATAAAAAATAATGATGGCAAGATAATAGCCAAACCAGTAACCAAGATCATGATCAAGTGCCATGACAAACACCAAGCTCCTGAAATTTTAGCCCTCCCTAAAATGTTGGCCTCCTCCTGAAATTTCAATCCTCGCTGCAATTTCGCTGGGTTAGAGTTGCACAAGACAAATTTGATGTGTCCAAATGCGGAGTAAACGTCTCTTATTTATAGACTTGAGGGAGTCGAATGGTTGCCTTTTGGGGAACCGACCTAAAATAATATGAAGCCGACTTTAAAATATTTTGGAGGCAAATTATAAATTCAAATTTTCAAATTCTTCACATGATGAAAATACCGATCATGGTTACTATATTTCCAACACTTCCTCTTAGCCATGGAGGTACTTTCCATTCTCTCTCTCAAGATCAATCTTCCCGACCAATAATGGGTCTCACGGCCCATAGCCTAAGGAAGAGATCACAAATACAAATCTCTCTCTCTGTTAGGATCATAGGTCTCATAGCCCACAACTTAAGGGAGAGATCATCAATCTCATCATAAGGGAAGATACATAACATTCAACTCATCTCAATGCATCTCCCCGACCACAAGGTCTCATAGTGCACAACCTAAGGGAGGAATCGTCAAGTCAATGCATCTCCTGGACCACAAGGTCTCACAACACATAGCCTACAGGAGGAATCATCAATGCATCTCTCGGACCACAAGGTATCACAACACAACCTACAGGAGGAATCATCATATCAATGCATCTCCAAGACCACAAGGTTTCACAACACACATCCTATGGTAGGAATCACAAGTCAGTGCATCTCTCAGACCACAAGGTCTCACAACACACAACCTACGGGAGGAATCACGATGCTATGTAATCAATGCTCCCTCTCAAAGGGATTCTCAACCATTCCAGTTTCTTCAATAGCAAGTGTAGCCATGGTGGTTCTTAGTACTGTATCAAACATTTCAACAAACAACAATATCCAACTTGTTCATTCAGCTTTATCCGAAGCTTCTCACAAAAGCAAATATCAATAACCATAGTCAAATCTTGAAGACAATAAGTGACTTTTCACAGAAGCAAATATCAACAACTTGCTCATCAGCATAAGAAGAAGATCAAATAGATCAACAACCAACTTTACAAATCAACACCATTTCCAGCTTCAATTGTGCTATATATAGCGAGGTCATCCATGTCATTCAGACCAATAAAACTCTTTAGAATACGTCCAGTCCAGATAGATTCAGTAATTCCATTCATTAGGTGAGCCAATCAGAGAATTAATCAGGTCAACAACAAATTCTCACAGCTTCTTCGTCATGGAGATGCGCAGTCCATCATGCCAAATTGCAACAAATATATCACCGGGCTCATGCCTTTTCGAAAACATCTCCCTCTTACATAGAAGTCCATGCCATCAATACATAACACAAAATTCACGGGCTCAATTTTAACATATTCAGATTAGCATCGCTCTTCGAAACTTCTAGCTGCCTTCATCATGGAAGTCTCATAAATTAGAAACATGCTTCAGTTAGGTTGATCTTGTCTGCTCCTTCTGAGTCCAATCACGATTATTCTCATCACATTGTTCTTCCATTCTTTTCCAACGATTGCCAAACCTTTGTACTCTTCATTATAAACCTGCAATCCTTGTTAGGAGTCCATTGGAAGAACAAATACAAGAGACTCATAATGAAACAAATATAACCAAGAAAGATATACAAAGACAATAGACATGTTGTTGCCCGAATTATACACCCAACGTGATAATGCTCATGGCGGGCACTGTCACTTTGATCCTTGCACTCTCTGTTTAAGCTATCTCCTAAAAGCAGGCCAGGGGGGGGTAGTCCCTATAGATGAAATGCTGAAAAACTCGTTGGAAACCAACAAGTTCAAGAGATAGCACTGAATATCCTAGCAACTTGAAGTAGAATTATGTGATGAGCAATATTATTAAGCACAATCAATTAGATTTTTAAGATTCAAATAATAGACTAGTGCCTTGAAATTAGGAAGTGCTTGCACAATAGAGATTAAGATATCAAGTTACCAGATGAATAGTTGCTGCAAGATGTAAAATCTATCCTAAATGAAGTGGAAAACCTAATCTAATGTGAGATGTAGAATCTTGGTTAATTTTAGTTAAATGCCTAGTCTCGATGAGTCTTCCCTCTCAATTGTTTCAAAGGTAGTCACAAACACAAGTTGTAGAGAGAAGTCCACGGGAAAGAGGCTAATGCCTCATTAATGATACCTCCCTTGGAGTTCTAACCACCCGAGTGCCTCCATTCCTACAGGAGATTGCCCACAAGAGAACTGCAAGGTCGCCTGCGTTAACTGCGAATTTGGGTCTGGACTTCCCAAATTGGGTGAAGAAGGTGGTCCTATCTCTCTTACAACCAAGCTTATGCTTGGAGGTAAATTTTAGAGATTCACTTCTAACTTAGAATGAATACACAATTAATGATAGATTGCTTCAATGAGATTACCAATATATTATCTCCTCCAATATCACAATGCTTAAACCACTTGTGACCAAGATATCCTAAATTCCGCTTATCAATTCAAAATCATAAGATAACAATAGTAACAAATGAAGCACTTAAGAGAATACTTGAAGATTATCTCAGATGAAACAAGATTAGCAATATCAATAATCCAAGGTGCTCGTTAGAGTCTTATTAAAGTCCTCTTATGCTTATGTTTCTTAGCAATTAGGAACAAGAGGAACTTTGATGCTTCTTAAAATAGAAACACACACCAATAAAACAATGAGATTGCTAACAACAATATGCAATGTATGAAGGGACTAACAAATGCAACTAGACAACATTTGAGATGCTACGCAGTAATGCAAAAATGCAAGGACACAAAAGAGAGATGCGAGAGTTAGGATGCAAAACAAATTGGCTGTCCTGAAGACCAAAGAGAGATTAATGCAATCATTCAACCAATGCACCGGATTCAAATGACACTTATGCTAATCAGATCAGTCCCAAAAATCTCTTGCAAAAAAAATAATAACAATGATGAATAAGCCTTTAGGTTCTTAGGCTTATTAGAGAATGTTTTTAGGCCTATTCAAGGTGATTATTATGAGAGTATGCCACTGTTGTGATTAGTTTCAGACTTGGTTATTAATGCACAGTCAAGAAAAGAGGAAAGGCTAGAGAGACCAAACCCTTAAGGCCTTGCGACCTTCCTTTGATGGCAAATCTAGTTGGTTGAGGCACCAAAATAGTGAGATTTTGACTTTGAAAGTGCAATGTAGGCTCTCTAACACCTGCAACCACAAGATATCAGTCTGAAAACCAAGGGAGAATGCCCTCAAAACCAATGTTGTGAAAAGCGCGAGCGGGATTAAATCGGCGTGGGGAACGAATCGGAAAAATCGGGAAAAAAGCGGAAAAAAGCGGGAAAAAATCGTTTGGTACAAAAATATTCATTTTTTTCCATTTTTTTTTTCAATTTTTTTAATATCTAAAGCATCTACAACATAAAATAAATACATTGACACATAAATATGATAAAAAACTAATATATAAGATGTTTAATATCATTTCTAGCGCTAAAATCACACATAACATTGAATCATGTCCTGACTCCTGAGTCCCAACTCAGCCTCAAAATATCAACAAAAAATATGATAATGTATCTCATCATGTCATAATGTCATATACAATAAAATGAAAGTCTAATCCTATTGATTTCCTCTGCCCCTCTTGCGAGAAAATGCCACAGCTTTCCCTTTCCCTCTAGATGTAGATGCTGGTGCCTGTGCTGGTGGAAATGGCAGTGGAGTCTGATGTGCTCTAGAAGCTGAAGAACTAGAAGTAGGAGCTACAGGAGGTAGACCACGTCCTCTACTGGTGGGAGTGGTAGCCGGGTAGGCGGTGTCACCTCCTTCTTCTATTCCTCCTCCTCCTCCTCCTCCTGCTCCTCCTGCTCCTCCTCTTGCTCCTCCACTACATCCTGCACTAACCAATCATCAGTAGAATCCATGAGAGGCCTCTCGGCCTCAACCCTCCATGCAGCAGTGGTGTCAATCCCATCCAATGAGATAGCATCCACATCAGGTGTCCTCTCAAGTTGCCTCACCCACAATCGAAGATTGTAGTAGACGTAGACCATGTCGTTAAGCCGCTGGGACTCCAACCTGTACAAAGATCATGAAATAATAATTAATAATTAATATTATAAAAAAAAATTGTTTAATGAATTCAAAAATTTAGTTGGAAATTTGCAATATTTTAGATGTTTAAGTGTTAACCTGTTGCGCTTCTTGTTGTGTATTTTTTCAAATACACTCCAGTTGCGCTCACATCCTGAGGAGCTGCATGTTTGGCTGAGGATGCGAATGACAAGCTTTTACAAATGGGTACCCTGCCACCATACATTTTCCACCATGCATCTACAACAAAATTACAAATAAAATTTTAAATAAACATAAGAAAAAAATGGAATTTGAACTTTGAAGAGACAATGAAATTTGAAACAAAGTTACAAACTAAAAAATACTCGGCATTTTAATCGTCCTATCAGTGAATGCCATCTCGAAGCCAAATGTGCCACCTGCCATCTTATATGTCTCAATTTGTTTAGAGATCTCTATACGTTGTTTTGGAGATCGCACCATCTTCTGGACACAGGATAAGAATCCATCCATGATCTCAGCATCAAAATCAAACCCACATGCATAAGAAAATGCAGGGTTCAGGGAAAGCCCAGCAGCATGAATGGGACGATGGAGTGTGTTGTTCCATCGCTCATCAATCACTCCCCATAGAAGGAGTTGTTTCTAAAACCCATCATCTCCCTTATCATCATAGTAGGCCCGAATGGCTTCTTTGGCCCTGTCCATGGCTTCATACAAAGAGCCCATTGCGGTCTTCTCATCATCAACCAACTGAAGAACCTTTACCAAAGGTTCAGTAACGGCGCACACCTCCTGCACTGCCGCCCAGAAGTCTTCCTGGTATGAAACTAGTCTGCATACGGCCTCTCCTTCTGGTTTGCGGCTCATTGACAAAGCACGCCACTCCTCTGAAAGAAACATTCTCTTCACATCCCACATAGAATTCAAGAGGGATTGAAGAGATATGAAACTCGTGGCAAACCTTGTAATGGCGGGGCGCACCATCTCTTTGTTGTTGGTGAATATTCTCATCAAGCTAAGCACAGATGTATGATTATATATAAATTTTGTGATGCTTTTTGATGAGTCAACAATATCTTTGACAAAGGGAATTTTCCCTATGTCCTCTAACATCAAATCAATACAATGGGCAGCACAAGGTGTCCAAAATAAAGTAGGATGCCTGTCCATAAGCATTCTACCAGCAACAACATAATTTGCAGCATTGTCCGTTATGACTTGGACAACATGTTGTTCACTCACCTCCAAAATAAACACATCCAGCAAATCACATAAAGTTCTTGCATCTTTGATTTGATGAGATGCATCAACAGATTTGATAAACATAGTCCCCTTGGGACAACTAACCAAGAAGTTTATAAGGGTTCTCCCCTTTTGGTCAGTCCAACCATCTGACATAACAGTGCATTCTGTTTGTGCCCATGATGCCTTAAAATCCTCCAATCTTTGGGTGCAGTCACGCTTTTCATTTTGAAGAATCCGGCCTCTGAAATCATGATAAGCAGGGATTTTGTACCCCGGGCCAACACTGGCAATAACATCAACAGTAGGTTGGAAAAATGGATTATTCCTTACAATGCTGAAAGGAATATCACTCCAGAGGAGAAATTTTGCCATCAACCTGTCAGCTTGTTCTTTATCAATTCTTTTTAGCATTGAACCAATAGATGGTTGTGAACCAGGTGTGGTTCGAGGAACAAAAAATGATGATGCAGCTACCGGATTGACTGATGCTGCAGTAGAACCAGTGCCACTTGGCCCACTTCCTTCAGCTGACCTTTTTAGTTGCCTTTTGAGTTCTTCTTTGGCCTCTCTAGTGTGCTCTAATTCTTCTAATGCTCTCATGGCTCTTTGGATAAGTTCAGGATTTGTATTTGTACAGGGCTCCACATCATGTCCAGGGATTTGTGCAAGGTGAAACTTCAACCTGTACACCCCCCCATATATGTCCTTTCCATACAACTTTCAATTCAAGTTTTGTCTATCATTCGGAGCTTTAGGTTCACCATATTCCCAGAAAGGATCCAATTTCGTTGGCATGTTTGTTTTTGAACTTTGAATTTGCAAACCTATGGGAAAATAAGGATTAAGAAATAGGAATTTAGGATTACAATTATCATTTACAAAATTACAAGTTACAAATTTCCAGAATCCAAAGTTCCAAACCCAAGTTACCCAACCAAATGGCAAATGCCAAAAACAATGAAAAAACATAAACAATGTCTAAAAAAATGAAAACAAAAAAAAATTGGTTCCCATAGTCATACCAAGTTACCCATCCCAAATCAATGAAAAAATGCAAAAAATTCTTTAAAAACAATGAAAACAAAAGAAAAATGGTGCCCATATGAAGTTTCCCAACCAAAAACAATGAAAAACAGAGAAAAACAATGTTTTTAAACAAGGAAAACAAAAAAAAATAATCCACATATCGTTTCTATGGAGAAATTGGTGGTCTCCTCATGAATTTGTCTTCTAAGCACTTAGATTTGGTCACAAACCCTCTTCAGCTTCTCTCCAACACCTCCTCCTCCTTCCACGTGCGCCCACTGTCCAAATGACAAACAAAAAACCCAAAAACGCATTATAAATCGCGCTGCCCGGCAACCCCGCGATTTTTATCGAAAAAAGCGCGATTTTTTCGGAAAAAATCGGCAAAAAAAATTTAGGCGATTTTTTCGTATAAAAATCGCGATTAAATCGGCGCAGGGAAAAAAGCGTGATTTTTTCATCATTCGCGATTTAATCGCGCTTTTCACAACACTGCTCAAAACCCCACAGTTAGGGCTAGAATGACCTCCTAGGTTTGCAGCTACGACAAATGAGCAAGAGTAGCAAGTGCAAGCCCCAAAAATGTGACTTTTAGCCTTGGAACAAGTGGACCTCCTTGAAATCCATGCAACACAAACTTGTTAGCTTGAAAACCAAAATATAATGATAGATCAGAGCTTCGAATGTACGAGGCCAAGATTATAAGGCTAATGTGATGGATACAATGGTTTTCTAAGCCCACAAACTTGTTCCAAATTTGATCTCAAGCCTTCAAAACAAATTTGTTAGCCCTCAAACAAAAAATGACAAATTACCAATGATGAATCACTACAAAACCCTTGCCAAATTTGTGATTGGGCCTACAAACATGGTTAGAATCAAAACAACTTAGATCCAATAATAAGATCAAGCCTCCAAACCTTGCCACCCTCTTGGAAAGGCTAGAAAACCTTGCGGCTATGCCTTGTAGCCTTCCAATTTCTTGCGACCCTCTTGGAAAGGCTAGAAAACTTTGTGGCTAGGCTTTGTAGCCTTCCAATTCCTTGCGACTACCCTTGATGAAGCAAATGAATGAATTTGAGCCGCAAAAGTTCATCCAAACCACAAAAATTTCAGAAAGTAAACACATGAGAAAGCCCCAATTTTTTCAGCAAATAAGCCCTATAGGGCAAGCATCTCCTTCTAGAAGGCAGGGCATTGAGATTTTGGCACCTAGATCTTGTAGATCTAGGTGTGTAGACCCTAGATCCGCGCTCATTGGTTGAACACACTCCTCCAAAAGGCAGGACGACCCTTATTTGATTGAAAACTAGCCCAAACCCTAGCGGTCTAGGCTAGGTGAAGGATAAAATTTTGAGACTTCAAAACTTGCCTCTAGATCCTTGAGTCTTTGACACCTTGCATCTAGATCCTTGAGTCTTTGACACCTGCAAGTAGATCAAATAAAGCCAATTCCAAAATCTACGAGAAATTTAAAATAAAAACCCTAAAGAAAACCCCAAATAATTATAAAGATAGAAAATAATTACAAGGGTTAGTAGAAAAATGTTTACAAATTAAGTTACTATTTATTTACACTATCCACAATTAAATTCAAGCTCTATTTATATATATATATATATATATATATATATATATATTTTATCCCAAGTAGAAATGTGAAAATAACTGATAGAAATAATTTATATTTAATGTACTAGCCAAAACCCTGCACCACAAATCGTTAGATAAGACTAGAGTCCAAAAGATAGACTATTAGTTCCAAATCACTTGAAGATCTCTACACACTTAAAAGATAGACTATTAGTTCCAAAGGGGTTTGATTCACACAAGAAAACTAGAGATCTAGAGATGCCTGCTAGATTTGCCAGGTTCAATGTGTTTACTTTGGCCCGATACCTAAAGCAAAATACCTTTGCTAATAGATAATCCAACCACTGGTTATGGAACAATGATCTTTAATAATGAACACAATTAGAGCATTAAAATCATTCAACACATACCATGAATCATCAAGAGAGAGACACCTTGAATTGAAACCCCAAAGAATTTTTATTATCGAGGAAAAATATTCCAGCAGAGCTCGATTTAGTACATCAGATCATCATCAGTCAAGTTATAGTGAGGAGCTAGAAAGCTTCCTTATATATAAAATGAGAGGTATCAACCCCTCCAAGTGGAAAATAATAGCTAGTAGCTCGATCCATGGTTTGATCCTTGTGAAAAAAATTTGAACCCTGAATTAGCTGGCACAAATCTCCAAAAGAATTTGATTTTCCTTGGTCACTGTGCTGGAGGGATCAAACTTTGACTTTTGGGCCACTAGAGAATCTTCAAAAATAGAATTATCGTTATGTGTGCAAAATAATAAACTGCTTGGTTCAAAATATTCGATTTGCTGGGAAAACTATCTTCTCTGGCCCAACAAATTTCTGGATTGGTCCATCCTGCCTTGGAATTGAGGCTTTTATTTTTGACTTGAATTATTCCCTTTTGAAAATAGTCTCAATACTTTTTTGGATAATTTTCCCACTTGGAGGGTAATTAATTTTTCCCTTCATTTTATTTTTTGACAATTTCTGGCTAATTTATTTTTAATTTTGCCAGAAAATAAAATTATAGACTCAAGAGGGGATTACAAATATTTTTCTACCCTCTAAGTGTATCTAAAAAATGTTTTGGTAATGGTGTTCTAATTATGAGGGGCCATTCACCAAAAATATTTTTTACACACACTTTTACATCTAGATATTACAATGATCAACCCTTAGAAGGGGAATTTACACATAGACACAAACTCTTAAGACTCAATCAAATTGCGACAAAAGATATATGATCTCGTATGATAAAATACATTGACTCGATAACACTAGGACTCACCTAAGACCTTATCAAGGAGTTCCACCCTAGCTTTGGGGTATATCTAGGTGAAAAACTCTGCCAATTATTTGTGTTTAGAAACACAAGTAATTGGGGAGGTTACAAAACTCCCTAGAGTGAAACCCTTTGAGAAGAATCATAGGCTTACATAGGTGTTGTTACATGGCTTAATAGTCATACTAGAATCATTTTTACAATACAAAAACATAATTTGGGATGATAATGACTGAAGTTTTTTTGACCACACTTCTGTACTCTGCCTTTTGGAACTATTGACATGTACATGGTCAACAAAACTCATAATGAAACAAATATAACCAGACAAGATATACAAAGACAAGAGACTCATAATGAAACAATAATAGAAACAATCAAGAATGACTTATCTCTAGAGAGTGTGTTAGCTCCTCTTGATCTTAGTCTTCTCAGGTCCAGTTAATCTTGTTCAATTCATCAAGGAGTTAATCTCGTCCATATCAAGAAATCCACATCATCATCAACAAGTCCACATGATTATGGAGTTCATATCATCATTAACAAGTCTACATTATCATCGCCAAGGAGTCCATATTATCATGGACAAGGAGTCCACATCATCAAGGAGTCCATATCATTATTAAGAAGTTTAGGTTCTACATTATCATCAAGAAATCCACATCATCAAGAAATTTATAGTATCTGTATCATTAAGGAGATAAGGTTTCTTCATTCAAGCGATCATAATTTGGACCATAAGCCTTAGATTTTTTTCTTCAAACCCTACCTAGGGATTACAAACCATAAACAATCCAATGTCAATAGTGATTAAACAATAAAAGAAATACAAGATACTTATCTCTTGGGATCATGACAGCTCCCTCTTGATCTTTAGTCTTCTTGAATCCAACTTGCCAATTAGCTTCAACATTAAGATGCCAAATCTAAGGTTCCTTTATTTAGGCGAAAGCAATCAATCCACAGGCCCTGGACTCTCATTTCCAACCCTTTTGTTGGTCTTGAAAGGGTTTTGACTCCAAACCCTAATGCCTAGGTTTTTCAAACCCTAACACTTATCTTCGTAAATCAGACCTTAGGGATATGTTCAACGTTCATCCATACACTTTCATCATTTGCAAATCTAGGGCTTTCCTTACTGGAATCAAGATATTTCAAGAATCAAGTTAGACATCTCAACATTTCAAACCCTAGATTTTCGAAAGGCCATAGAATCCTCAAATTTCTCAAAGTTTGACTAGGGTCTTACAAACCCTAGAAATTTGACCCTCATAATATCTTTAGACATGAGACTTTTGCACAAATTTTGGATTTTCAATATATGAGACAGATTAGTCAGGATGACTATAGCTTATTTGAGGGACTCCATATCCTTTGAATAGAGGCTTCTTGATCATCATCTCATGCTTGATTTCTTCATATAAATATGCAGGTTTTGACTTCAAGGAGCATTTGGAACTCATTTCGATCCTTTTGAGATGACTTCAGACTTGTGTCATAGTTCAAAGGGTCTTCCTTTTGAAATTAGGAGTCATGAATCTTTCAGAACATGGCATTTGAATTGTATATCCTTGCAACAGTATGTGCTGGATCAATTTATTATTTATAGATTCCAGTACAGAGCTCTTGGGCAAGATGATGGGTATATAGCCATGATTTTGGGCAAAGATCTATTCCTTAATATATACTAGTTCCATACCACAAATCTCAATATGGTTTGACCCTAAGTTGCATGAAACACCGAAACATTTTGGAGTTTCTGAAACGGGTACATTTAGAAACGTCACCTACAAAAAAAGTAAACGTCGGCCGAAATGTTGTTTGAAATGCCATATATGTTTATATATAAAAAAGAAACTTGTAAATAAGTGAATAACACATTATCTTGCAAGAAAAAAGTGAATAAGACCCATAGATGACAATTTAGAAGGAAAACCAAGTCTATATTAACTGTCATAGATGATTACATAATGGCCGAGTTTCGATCAAGTTTTGGCCAAGTTTCGGAGTTTCGGGTACGGGTACGTCCCGAACGTCGGGTTCCTAGAAGTTTCGTGCAACATAGACCTTATCTATGACAATGTTGGAGATCGTAGAAGATCTTATATTCAGTCCTCAAAGAAGTGACACATAATTACTTTGTAAATTCAAATGAAATTCCATACCTTAGGTTTGAAGGCTTTGGATTTGGAAAATATAGGAGTTAGCTAGATTGATGCCTTGAATTCAACTGAGATCAAGCCTCCATGCTTCAGATCATAAGTATAGCTATCATTACCCTTTAAAAATAATAAGTTTCTTTATTCAGATCAAGGCTCCTTCCACTTCATAGAGACAATGAGCTTGAAGAGAGATAAGAATAAACTTAGTAGTATAGCCACTCTTCATGGCTTGATTGTTCCATAGGTCAACACAGTAATCGAAGAGACACATTTGACAGATTATATTCATGAAATCCTGCATGGCCTTCGAACATATATATCTTACAGGAGGCACACTTTTGAATAAGGGTCGGCCTTTGATATGAGGATGAGATCTTCATCTATGTATAGGACCTTAGAATAATCATATTATAGCACAGTGAACTTGAATGATTGATTTAGGGACTCAAATTCATCCCATGCCACAGTCTTTATTCTTCAAATACATTTCTTGAAATCAAAAGAGACTCGAACCTACCCTTTATTAACAGAGGTATTAAAAAATGGATGACACAGATTCTACAGGCTTCTAGCTTTCCTCCATATACATGAGTATAATTCAGACCACTAAGATGGGAGATGCCATGAAATGCATGATTATTCAAAAATCAAACTCAGATTTCTTCATTTTGAAAGCGATTCTTGATTATTACTGTGCTAATTCTTTTGATATTTTGCATTGTGGGAAATTGGTTTGGATGCATGGATTACATAGAGAACGAAAGATTGTATAAGGGTTGTTGCAGGTATCCTTCATTCTACACATAGAAGTTCACATAAACCATCCACAAAGATTGAATGCATTGATACAAGAGTCAAATTTGTATTGCATTCTTAGTCCAAAAAAAAATAAAGGCCTTAAACACTGACTCTCAGATCCACAAGGAAGTAGAGGATCTTAAACTAAAAAATTAAACCAAAAAATCAGACTAGGGTTAGGCTTAGATCTTGGATCATTACCACAGACCTTGTATCATATCCAAATAACTTCAGATCATAGCCACAGGATTCAGATTGTACCTCAGATCTATGGATCAATGCAACAGACCTCAAATCAATGATTCAGGGCTCCTTGTATTAATATCTTATAGCATCAGTGCAACGAACTATGTTCAAGCCACATGACCTCATTGTAGTCACCAATGAATTCGGGCATATGCTTCTGGTTTTGATCAACTTACAAATCTTCAGGTCAAGCCCTCAGATCATCATGCAACTCTGACTTGACCTTGATCATATGCCCACTTCTTAAATAGTTATACTTCAGTATATTTCAGATTACTTGCACAAAGATCCAAGGCATAATAAGGCTACAAAGATAATCTATGAGAAAACTTGATCCGTCTCATATGTGCAATTATCTTGCACAGGACAAGGTACAGAGGGCTTGACCCTACTTGTCCTACAAGCTCTTTTATGAACAGTCTATAAAGGAGATTTCACCATAAACTCAGACTCAGAAGGAGAGAAATTCATACCTTGTTGAGTTCAAACATACCTTAGGGATAAATTTTGGACCTCTATTGAACTGGACAGACCTCAGATAATGTTATTTTTCATAGACCTTCGCTTGCCTTCAAAGACTGCTCTTTAGTTCCCCCTAGCTTTGATACCATGTTGATTTTAACTAGGGCATTGCTTTGAACAATTTGCTTGTTTTCACAACTTCAAATCATCATTAGCATTATGTAATTACTTCTTTAAACGGTTATAAGAAAATCATTCATAAGCATAAAAGAGCAGTAGAAAATCACAGTAGAAACATTAAGAAACTATGAAACAAAAGACACAGAAATTAGGCCCAAGGCCAGGGCAAAACCCACAAGGGGAAAACCCAGAAAGTTATTCCTTATGTGTGTGAGAGAGAGAGAGAGTTCAAGATACATTAGTGCATCAAAAATAATGATGGCAAGATAATAGCCAAACCAGTAACCAAGATCATGATCAAGTGCCATGACAAAAACCAAGCTCCTGAAATTTTGGCCCTCCTTGAATTTTCGGCCTCCTGAAATTTCGGCCCTCCCTGCAATTTCGCTGGATCAGAGTTGCACAAGACAAAATTGATGTGTCCAAATGAGGAACAAATGTCTCTTATTTATAGACTTGAGGAGGGGGTCGAATGGGTGCCTCTTGGGGGCCCAGTCGACCTAAAATAATATGAAGCCAACAATAAAATATTTTGGAGGCAAATTATAAGTTCAAATTTTCAAATTCTTCACATGATGAAAATACCGACCGTGGCTACAACAAGAGGAGTTGCAGTAGCAAGGAGGCCGAGTTTCTCCATGATCTGGTTAGCAAAAGGAGCCGCTGCCAAAAGGGAGGAGGAGGTTGAGTAAGAGGATCTAGCCGCAGTGCTGGAAGGTCAAATCTACAAGAAGAAAGGCATATCTAAGTACTGGAAAGTCAGATCTGCAAGAAGAAAGTCAAATTTGAGAGCTGGAAGGTCAAATCTGCAACAAGAAAGTCAGATCTGAGTGTTGGAGGTTCTGATATGCAAGAAGAAAGTCGGATCTGTGATCTTAAGAAGAAAATTTAGCAGATTGAGAAGCTGTAGTGTGGTTGCAGAAGGACTGGTTGCCAAGGACGACAACAATCCAAGGACTATGAGCTGAAGGCACTAGCTGAGGTATGCATATGATTTTTTGGGCAGATTGTAGATCTGATGGAATAGATCTCAAGCCCTAAGTTTTGTATACTGTGTACTAGTTGTATCAGAGATCTAACGGAACATGATCCCTGGTACGAGAGCCCTAATGATGCTTTTATTAATGGACTAATAAGGGTTGAGATTTGATTTCACTGCTGTTATGTTTCCGCTGTGCAAAGTGCTTTTAGTTGAGTACCTTCAATGTGTTTATGATCTAGTATAGACATATACCAGGCCTGAGATATAAAGAATAAAAAAAAGTCAACAAAGTATTGGAAAATGCAAGATAAATTGTACCTCTAACATGCATAGAGAGACTCTAACTGAGATTTCCTGAGCTACACTAGTTTTAAAATTGTAATTCTCTCTCAATATCTCTTCCTTTTTTAAGCCCTCTAGAAAATTTCCAATTTTTTTATTAAACCTTACTGCAACAGGAGAAAAGAATATTATTTGTAATGATTAGATTTATCAATGCAAGTCTTGATAAAATAAATACTTATATTTTTGTATTATTATACAATTCATAAAGTATGCAATTAGAACTCACTTATGAAGGACCATCTTGATTTTTCCTTCTCCTTCCACGAGTGTTACTCCTTTTTCCTCTTGCATTTGACATCATCTTAGGATCCTCTTATGCTAGAAGCCACACACATATATTTGACATCATCTTAGATCCTTTTGTGCTAGAAGCCATACATACATACTTACATACATACACACACACACACACATATATATTTTTTTTCTATGGTAAATATCTTTATATTCCATATGAGGAATATACATGTTTCAATCCTAGAGGGATTTCTTAGACATCAAGGCTCGAATCCATTACAAGAAATACTTATTATGAGCTTAACATGTTACATGTAGGAATTGAACCTAGGTATGGAGAATATCAACATTTCTCCAAACCACCCAAGCTAAACCCAATCCACACACACACACACAAAGCAATGATACACTAGCAAGGTAAATATACCAAATTCATGGAATAAAATAGATGCATATTATATACTAAAATATAGTGTCTCAAGACACCTGAAACAATTAATGAAATTGTTAAATAAAATACTAAACACATTGCCAACAAGTCATCTTTAAGTAGCATGATAATTACTTCTATGAGCATGGCGTATTTTTTTGGGTTTGGATCCATCCTAGTAGCCTGTTATGAATAATATATATATAAAAGTAATAAAAATAATATAAATAATAATAAGACAAACAACGATTAATTAACTAATAATTAGTAGGAAGAGGCATGTCTATACAGACATGACCGTTCGTGAAAGGGTACTTACCTGGCTATATATACAAGACCCTCAGTCTCAATTGTAACATCATTCTCATTCATACCTTTTAATATATATTCTTGTATGCTAAATGGAGATCTACATATTCCAAGTCTTCTGGAGTGTTTAACCTGCTAGAACGAACTTTGTTCGCTTCATAGCCCCCTACTTCGAGACATATATATTCCATTTTGCTGCTTTTCGCTTGCCACATCGTGCTTTGCACTTCATAGGGAGTCTGAGTGAGACCCTTTCCTTGACCTTTATGCAGACATCTCCCACTCCTCCTCCTTCAGAGACATCATCCTCCTAGGAGATTTTAACGCGTGCACTAGAGGCCTGCAGGTACCTATCCATGACCAAGTAGATGATGCACTTTGCCTCTAGGAGTTGGCACCAACATCAGTGGGTCTTCATAATAGCTTGCAGGATAGACATTGACCCCTCACATGTTATGGGAGATACCTCTTACAGCTAGGGGAATCTTAGGGACTAAGGATTCTGAATGAGTTCCCTTGTTTCCTTGATTCGGGTGAATTTACCTACTTTTCTCATAGCGATGGAACTAGTGTAGTTGACTATGTCCTGGCCAACCGGGACATCCTCCCCTAGATCGAGTACTTCTCAGTCTCTCGCCTCACTTTGGCTAACCATGCTCTACTTGCCTTCTCCCTCTCTACATCCCCTTCTCCTCTCCTCGTCCTCTCCCACCCCTTTACCCACTCATACCAGCTTCCTTTTTGATAGAGATTATGCTCCCCCTATCTCTGACTTTAGAGCCTTAGACACAACCACAACTAAATACGACACACTCTCCACGACCCTCATGGAAGCAACCCTTGAGTCCTACCCCCATTCCACTTGCAAGTCTTGCCCTAAAACTACCCCATTACCTGTCCCATGAATTGTTGGTTTGATTATGAGTGCAAATCTTTCCATAAACTTCTATGCCTTATGCTTACACATGACCCATCTTCCTCCCTTAGCCTTCTTAAATCTTACTGTAGACTAATTCGTCGCAAAATGCGAACATTCCTCTCGCAACGAAGACGAGAACTTTGTGATGTTCTTCACTACTCCCTGAAATCTTTTTGGCGGGCCCTCTTTCCTAGAAATCATGCCATCTCTCCTGACCTTGACCCCCATACCATGCTCTACGACACCACCTCCCTTTATGACATACTTGGACAACCCCACACCTATATCCCCTCCCCTCCCACCTTATACCACCTCTTCTTTGAATTGACTATCAGGAGGGCAACCAGAGCCTTGAGTACCAACATAGCAACTAATGAGGAAGGGTTTCAGGCCGAATTCCTCAAGCAAGATATCTAGTCGCTTGAATCATATATTGCAAATCTTTTTAACCATGTGGTTTGTTTAGTCTTCCCCCCTCTCGGACAAGACACATCATCCATCCTATCCACAAATCTGGGAGCAATGATGATCTAAATAACTACAAAACTATCATTGTAGACCACACATTCTCCAAGCTTTAGGCCACATTTCTACACCAATGGCTTTCTGAGGAATTGGAGAATGGACCTTCCAAACTAGAGGACAAGTAGGCTTTCACCCAGACGACCAGACGATTGATCACATCTTCACCCAACCGTCATTAAGGAGGCCTGCCATTGCTCTTCGCGGGTTTACAGTTGCTTTGTTGATTTTCGCAAAGCTTTTGACATGGTTCCGAGGGAGGCACTATTCTAGAGACTCTGTGACATTGGCATATTATATATCTTCTTAAATGCTATCATGAGACTCTATGAGTTAGTGTTGGGGCATCTCAAGATGACCCATGGTCTTTCAAACTTCATTTAGAGTACCATTGGGGTGAAGCAAGGGTGTCCCCTCTCTTTGACTCTCTTTGGGATTTATATTGATGAGCTCGAGTATTTCTTTCATGAGCACATACAGGAGGGTGAAAATTGCCCACTGCACTGTGTTTTGAATCTTGATCTCCTTGCTCCTCTTCGCTGATGACTTGGTCTTGCGGGTCTCTACTCCCAAGGGATTACAGAGATAGATTTGGCCAGTTTCTGTGACCTTCAACCAGTTGAAGGTCAACCTAGGTAAAACCAATGTTCTGATTTTTAATGACTCTGTGACATTGGGATACTATCATGTGACTCTATGAATTAGTGTTGGGGCATCTCAAGATGACCCATGGTCTTTCAAACTTCATTTAGAGTACCGTTGGGGTGAAGCAAGGGTGTCCCCTCTCTTTGACTCTCTTTGGGATTTATATTGATGAGCTCGAGTATTTCTTTCATGAGCACATACAGGAGGGTGACAATTGCCTACTGCATTGTGTTTTGATCTCCTTGCTCCTCTTTGCTGATGACTTGGTCTTGTGGGTCTCTACTCCCAAGGGATTACAGAGATAGATTGACACGTTGGCTAGTTTCTGTGACATTCGACTAGTTGAAAGTCAACCTAGGTAAATCAATGTTGTGATTTTCAATGCCTCAGAGAACTCAATTGCAGACCTACACTTCTACTACTACGGGGCAGAGATTGAGATCACCACTTCTTACACTTACTTGGTGGTACAATTCACAAGGCCTAAATTTGGTATGCAACAAACACTCCAAATGCGACTTAGTAAAGGCTACAAACCTCTAGTACTCATCGAAGGATAGTGCTTCCAAGCACAATTCTAGGACATCTCATCCACACTTCACCTCATGGAGGCCATTATCAGACTGACAATCCTCTATGGTTTTGACATTTGGGGACCCAATTTACTATAGTTAGATTAGATCACAGTGAAGAGAGTTTAGCCCCTACTTCTCCAGCGTATCATCGTTGCAAACACACAGTTCTGCAACCCATTATTTATGTGGAGTTTGGGGTCCACCAATTTTGCCATGAGGTCCTTTTTTGCTTGGTCTCTTTCCTCCTTAGAGTCAAGGCTTACAGAGACTCTGGTGACCAGGAGAGAGAGATACCCATATCTTGCACTTTGCTCTTCAAAGGCCATTGCTTTGGAAACCCCCCCATGTTGTGCTCGTGGATGGTTCACAAAGGCATCTCGAGTCCCAACTCCTTCAGATGATGACCATCTCCCTAGAGCGCCTTCTTCCATTTAGTTTTTCCCTTGACGAACCAACACACCTCTTACTGACTCAACAAAAATTGAATTAGACCATTAGAGAGGAAATCTATAGATTAACATTCATGCCACTTGAACATCTGAGCCTTAGCCCAAAGATGGCCTTCTACCTAGAGCATCTTTTGGAGCTATAGGATGGCCTCATCATCTGCCCCCATTATATTTGTAGATAGTGGATTCACTTACTTAGGATCCCATTGTCTATATAGAGAGTTTGGAGGATCCCTCTCTACCTTCTTTTGGTATCCTAAACATAGATGCTCTTCATTGGGGAGATATTTAGACACAAATAGGAGATCTTAAATACTCCGCCTCACTCAAGGATGATTTGAATGATCACATCATACTTTCAGGTCGACTCGACTAATCGAAGCAACAAGCAACAAGTTGAGTTCTAGGGTATTCCATATAGTAGAGTAGTGAGACCTTAGGTCTCCCCTTTGGGCGGCCAATTGATACCCTTGAGACCATTGCGGAGGTGCTGAACAATACATTAGTTCACTCACACCCAAAGTGTCAGAGCGTTTGGTACCTAGATGGTTCCCATACAAGCTTGCACTCCTTGATGGGTTCCTTTCTAGCCTCAGTGGAGCAGCTAGAGACTTATATATAGCTTCTTTACTTTGGCCTTAGATGCTAGGAGTATCTCTCGCTCCTACATCCCCTCTAGGATCATGCATCTAGACCCCTTGTCGGATCTAGGGGACTCCGATAGCGAGCCAATGCCACTGTTTCCTCCCTCGCTGTCGGTTATCAGACTGGCATTCTTGACATCATTGACCTCTAGCCCTAGACTTATTCACTTAGCCTTCTACCTGATTTGATTATATACATGTTTATTAGGGTATCCTATTATTGTATCTTTTTTTAATTCATTTCATTTTATCATAGATTTAGCTTTGGCATTTTCTAGGAGTTGTGTTTGCACTCCCACATTGTACTCATACAAGTTGTATCCTTCAGTGCCATTGACTGATTTATGGTCATTTGTTTGACATTAATAAAATTGTCTTATCTTATCTTATCTCTATAAGGTGCATTTCATGGATGGCATCCCTAGTAAACCCATTTGTGTAGACTAATGCGTCTAAACCAACAAGATTCAAATCATGCACCCGTTAGCTTAATACTAGTGAAATATCAAACAAAATTGGAAACAACTGGTTGAACTGAACCGTTAGGCTTATGATGTTATAATTCATACATGCATATAATATGTATATTATTATTTTTAGAAGGAAAAAATCACATTTTATAGTCAAAAAAGAATATAAAACACATTCTTCAGGTGCCAAAGCACATATTACATAATATTTTGTGGTGGCCAAAATAACAGATGCTATCAGAAAATTATCATCAAAATCATAAGCAGAAGTCCTCCTTCTATTAGCAAAACATAAATAGTTAGTGCTCAATTTATTTATTTTTATTTTGTGTTCCTTCTTAATTTGTTCTATTGTAATTTTTCTTTTAATTTTCTTGTTTTGGTTCTTGTTAAATTTTTTGTTGTTATAATTATATTCTTCTTCTTGTTTTTTTCTTTTTTGATTGTTTATATAAAACACTAGTTGGCAAATATAGAATATGTCTATCACTATCCATAATGACATTAGATCCAGCACTAAATAGACGAGATCAAAGATTCTGCCTGGTCACATAAGCTATGTCACAAGGTTTGTCGAACTTCAACCTCAAGGTTCGAATTTTGGCGAACCACGAATTTTTGAGGTTCGGCGAACCTCATAGCCGTTGACCAAGTCCATAGATCAAAACTCATGACTTCATGTCACAACTCAAGCTTGTAATCTATCCTTGCAGTTTCCCTGTCCATGATAGCACTTTTTATGTTTATTGATGTTGATTTCTTACTAGTATATCCTATATTTCATTTTAAAGTTACTATATATATATATATATATATATATAGAAAATGTATATAGAGGAACCTAATGGCGAACCTCATCCGAATCTCATCAAAAAATTTGAACTCGAACCAAACCTAATCATTGCTGAATCCAAACTCGAACCCAAACAATGTGACTTAGCTCATAAGAGATCCCATTAATAATTTCAAGCAATAAATATCCTAGGTCCTGTTGCAAAACATGCTTGGACAGAATGTCAACTTCGGTATTTAATTCTGATAAAGTGGTTTTAATTATTCTCATATAGGTGTCTTATCATTATGAGAGATCTGAGACAAAAAATCGAAGGTTCTTCATGGCATAAAGTGAATTTCAGATCTGTTTTATAAAGTGACAGGACAAATAGGTTTAGAGCATGCACTCACTTTATGATAAAACAACTGTCGTAAAGTGAGTGCATGCTTTTAAACCTATTTGTCTTCTCATTATCAATTGGATAGGAAGCTGTTGATATCTTAAAACAATTTTTTAGAAGTTGAATGGGACCAGTTAGTAACTTTAGATTTTAAGAGACTCTGGAATGTATGTACTTGATAAGGAAGGCGATAAGCATCTTTCCTAGTCTTGATTCATAGATTGCCTTAACAAATGCAAGTGAAACTTGACAAGGAGCAACTATTTCCAACAATATATGATTAACCCTTATCACTACTAAATCATAAATGTAAATATTTTGCAGCGTTAGAGGTAGGTAACTGGTCAGAATATTACGTACAATGTCTTTAGTGTAAATTCAAATTAAGATTGTGTAGTTGAAGAAAAAGGAATCTTCATCATGTGAATAATTAAGGGAAATAATTCTGCAAGCTATGCAACTTTACATCTGGAAAGACGTCCTGGAACTAGGATAATTAAATACCTCTAGACCATCTCATGAATTTTGAATAGAGAAACATAGGAATCATTTGATATAATCTTTTTCCTTTAAAGTTTACTGGTAATTTGGACAGGGACATTTGGATTTATTTTTGAAATAGATGGGAATCTGTAGAACTTAAATGTTTTTGACAAACCATATTTGTTGATTTCTGCTTCTATTTTCTATGCCAGGAATACATTCAAATTCTTTTGAAGAAGTTTCCAGACAGTACCAGAGTAGGTGAGTAACTTTTGAAATCTGTATAAATTGATATCTTGTAACTAAATTAGATACAACAATGTTTATACGTGGCCCATTGCTGAACTTGTTCTTCTCATATATATATATATATATATACATTTTATCTTTTGGGGGAAGGATAAAATTGCTACTCATGAAGTGAAAACAACTGAGTATGAGGGGCAAACTTCACATGCATATTTTATATATTATAAAAAAGTTATGAGTCACGATATTAACAGATTGTGGATATCAGGTAGGCTGGAAGGAATGTGGTTTGAGGCTAAAGGATCCTGGACACGAGCAGACAAAGTTTACTCAGGCCTATTGGAAGAGCATCCATTAGACCAAGTAAGTTTCCTAACATCACTAATGCTGATTTACATTATTGTATTTGTATTTTCCTACTATTCCCTAGGTCTTATTGTTACATGTATGGTGGTGGTGAGAGCTTTAACCTTAAGCAGTGAATTCTGGAAAGCACTCGACAGTTCAGATGGAAGTTGCCACATTCACATATAATACTTTTAAACCAAATATAAGAAAGAAGAAAATTGGGTCCATAACATAGAGGAAGGAAAAAGGAAACTATAATAACCATAATATATAGATCTGAACTAGCATCGATCCATCTTAAGCCTGGCTGTTCTAAGCATGGATAGTTTTATATCTTGATATTTTTTATCCTTCTTGGCGCTTATTAGATCTGCGGTTAAGATGGACCTATGATAGTTGTCTCAGGATGCAATTGAGGTTTTTGAAACACCTTTGGGTGCCAGAAAACATTTTGAGAATGTCTCCAAATGGCAGGAAATGTTTTTGGAAAATGTTTCCTGATATTTAGTTCCCTTCCTATGATTTCAAAAGGAGTGTGTTCCACATTTCTTGTCCTTTCTAGATTATTGTTGTTCTTGTTCATACTCATTTGTTGCTTTTTGTTTCTTGTTTTTGAGTCTCGGACACATAGATGACAAGTATATTTGATAATAAATTCACAACTAAAATAAATGTTGTGAATGTGTGTTTCTTATTTGTAGAAGTGACTCTAATTACTAGGATATTTGTGCCAATGAATACAGATAGTGAGCATAAAGAAAATTTTGCAAAAGATAATGTGTAATCTGAGAGGGGAGTATTTATCACTGTAAATGTGACTTGTGGCTTGGTGATACTGGTTAGGATTCTGGAGAGAGAGAGAGAGAGAATACAACTAAATTTGACTTAGATGCATCAACACCTTGTAAAGAACTCTGTGACAGAAGAGAGGAATAAAGGAAATATAGTAATGTCCAAGAGTAACCAAACACAATCAATGGGCTGACAAGGTAAATCTTGTGAAAGGACATCAAAGCAGATTTTTATGAGAGATTAGATGAAACATCCCTTGAATACAACTATTTTTACATGTGGGTGCCATGAAAAATAACCTTTAAATTTTAAAATTCAACGCATATTAGATTGTAGACTTTATTCACGCACAAAAATTTCATGTTTTGTTAGATAGGAATGAGTTACATGTCATTTATCACGACAAAAGTAGGGAAGCTGTAGAATCTATGCATATATAAGAATTCTACCTTTTGATATTTAGAAACGAGTTACAAGTTATTTATCACAACAAAAGTAGGGAAGTTGACTGTGGTGTGTGTTACTGCTCAAACTAGCAGGGGTCCTAGGAGGGCATCCTAAGGGGACAACTACTAGGTCAAGGGCAATGATGTAGCAATAGCCCATGTTACCTCAGCTACAGCTCCCTGCTTTTTACAGACTTTCACTGATGGGAGGAGACCCAATAGTAAAGGGAATCACTAGAAGGATGAATCAATGAAGGGAAAATGAGTGATTCCTAAGGCCTATTCGCAAGAGAGACCCAATTGCATGGTTTGCTTGCTTGAGAAGCAAGGTGTAAGGCTCTCCAAGAAGGGCCAAGGGAGTTTCAAGGGCTAGGGTTTGCAAATGAGACTTATCGAGGAACCTAGTCCTAGAAATCCTTGTGAAAACTTGGTTTCCAAATGGTCTTTGTAAAATTATCTTCCAAAAGTTGTGGGACCAAGTGGACCCAAAGTTAGGTCAAGTGTGTGGAGTTGATCAATCAGGGGTGTGCTTGACCTAATTGAGGGGGAGAAGGGGATCAAAGGAGAAACTTTCAATGATTTTAATTCAATGATCCCTACGAGGTAACTAGCCAATGGGAAACCAAGGGCAAGAATTGATCTTTGAGCTAGGGCTTGGAATATATAGAGATCCCATTGTCAAAATTGCTTCAAATTTGGAGGGCTCCTAGGAGACACAACAACACAGTAGAGGGCAAGAGATTGAATTCTTTTGATGGGTGAATTGTGAGAAAAATGATGCCCTAGGTCACCTATTGAGGCTAGGCCTAGAAAGAAAGAGATAAGGTGAGAAGGATGTGCTTTAGAGGGATCACCGGTGGAAGATCAATGCCTAATCCTTTGGGAGAAATGGAGTAAAGGAGATTCCAATGCTTGGGATGATTTCATTTAGTCAAGGAGGCCTATAGAACGATTTCGCATGGCAATTAGGGCTTGGGGCAAACAATTCGATATGCAATATATGATGACTTATCAAGATAAAATTTCGACAAAATATCTCTAGCAATATTCACATATTCATACATGGCCCATGACATGATGCAATGCTATAAAAAGACAAATTTCCACAATTTCTCATAAGAAAAGCAATAAATTTCAGCCTAGTATAAGCGAAAATCCCCAACAACATGCATGTGACATAACAGAATGACAAAATATCATTGAAAGAGTACTTACATGTAAGAAAAAGTAATATCCAATCATCATTATATGCCAATAGTGGAGCTGTTAAATTTTGATTAACGTGTTCTTTGCTTAGGACAGTCACTTCAATGATCTACATCAGCCCATGAATTAGTCCATCTTATTTCCAAAATACATCATCTCATTGACAATAACTGAAGAAAGAACATAAGCAATAAATGAGGAAGACAAGCCAAGACAATAGACCACAAGGATATGGCGCAAGCCAGGGAAAAACCCCAAAATGGGGAAAACCCTTGATCAAATCTTCTTATCAAATGATCAGCAGAGAGAGAGAGTACAAGAATTCATAGTCAAAATTGACTTGTTGGTGTAGAGATCCAATAGTACAACACTTAGATAAATAGATGGCTCAAAATGCAAAGCTGATGACAAACTGTTGTAGAAGCTTGATCAAGTTAGGGTTACATTCTGTCCACCACAATCTCACATAACAGGATCAAAACACCTCCTTTTCAATCTCAGTGAAAACACCTGTCACTCTTTTCTGCCCATCACGTCCTTTCTCAATACTGTTATAGGCCTTCACAATGACCCTACAACAATCTGATTGCTACAGCAAGGAAGATCGATCTTCTAACCAAAGAAAATACCCCTAATCACTGTGCTGCTCCTTGGAGTGACTGCAGCAAGGGTATGTGAGCCTACCTAGCGTTCTCGGCTCACTCAAACAGTCCCTCCACTTGACTGTTACCTGCAATAAGGACTGCAGCCTCCTTTTATTGACAACGGCTCAGAAAGGGAGGCCCTAACCGAGGCCTTTCATCCATCAAACAATATGCCAACTGCTACAGGTTCAACTCCTACCTGCGGCCTTAGGATAGAGGCAAAATCCCACACAAATATGTATAGAAGATATTTTTAACATGCCTCTAGATTGCCCAGCTGGTGCGGCTTCATCTCCACAGTAAACTCAGATGATTTGCTCTCAAGATGATGCCCTATCTCAAGCTCAGACCCATGGAAATACACCAGTCCTTCTGCGGCCTTCAGTCTTGTGGAAGATAAGCCACAACTCATCTCAAAACAACCCAGAACTATACCCATAACCTCGGCCTGTGCATCTGATCGTTTCAGCCCCAAACAGTCTTCAAGAGGTGCTCCAACAACCCTCTTCTGCCTTCGCTGAGTTTGCCTCTAATCTGCGGCCAAAACAAAGATTAACCCCTCCAAGTGCGAGCTCCAAAATACTCAAGAAAATATGTGTAATGAGGTTGGAATCCTCCTCTATTTATATAAATCGTGGTGGGTGAAGAGACACGTCGCTCGGGCTTCATGAGCCTACATAAGTTTGTTGGTCAACCTTGACAATTTGTCCATAATGAAAATAAATTCATAATTCCATTTGTACATGCAAGAATGGGATGATCTTTAGATCAATCCTACACCTCTCGGAGAGAGGAGTCCAAGAAAAATATGCGCTGCCTCATATGACTTGTCCAATTTGAAGTTTGGCCCTAGTTGCTGAATTTAACAGGAGCTCCAAGACAAAAATGAAGAGATAGAAACATCAAAATTCATCCATTCATCCAATTTTGTCCTCCAAAGAGAATAGCGAAAATCCCACAAGAGGGAATGATCCAATCCAAGTCATGATGATCAAAAGGATTCATCACACTTGTATCTATACACTTCGTAATGAATTTGATTTAGCTAATTATGCCTAATTTAGCACCTCAAATAAAATAATGTGCATAATAACAAAACTTTTGGTGACAAACCCACCGAATAGATCAATAATGTAAAGATAAGTCTCTCAAGAGGGTCGAATGATCAACAAGTGAGTTGTTGGGCTTTTAAGGAGGCCCGATGAAGTCCAAGGGGTGTCATAATGAAGAAATGGACTCCAAACATAGTGGACGAGGGTTGGCAACTTGGCCCCTTATTATCCAATCAAGAACCCGTTGTGCTCCCAAGTGGGTGTGGGGGCATAGGGACATCCTCATGGGTCTCCAATTGGATCAAATATGCCTATAGACCATCTGTAAGGGTTGGAGTGACGACATAAGCCCTCTCTCTATAGTGGGAGGCATCTTGGAACACCTGCCAATTGTATGGTACAAATTTGGCACTGGGTGGGCATGGTGGACCAAGTGCATTATCTTCATCCAAAAGGTGGAGCACGAGCAATCAGTGAACGCTGCTGGGAATCCATGAAGTAATATTTTCTATGGTGGAGGCCCATGGCTCTCAACACTCACCTTACAAGTGCCAATGTGGTCCTCTGGAGGGATATGACCACGTCTAGGGAGACCAAGCCCCAAATGAAGACCCACCTGCAATGCTGCATAAGATCCAATGTGTCCCCTTACCCTCCAATACAAAAATCATTAGAATAATCAAGTAATAATGCTTACAAATCATGGGATCAATGGGGCACTTCAAGGTGGCATGCCCTTCCATAGTGGGCTTTGGCATGTACAAGTGTCTCCAAGATCAATAGGGGGTTAACCAAGGACCCTATTAGGTGGTTTCAACCTCTAAAGGGGGTGGCATGTCCATAGTACATCCTTTAAAAGGTAGGTGGCAAGTGATATAATAGTGGAATGGAGTGGGGGATTAGGGGAATCATCTAGACCACATGTCAAGATGAATGGGTAACCATCATAAGGGAAGCCCACACCTGGGTATATGAGTGTAGGATGGAGCAAATCCTGGTACATGAGTTACCTCGACCTTTGTTTTTCCACCCTTCTTCATATGCCTTTTACCTTTGATTGATTTTTCTTCATAACTGCTTGGGGCTCCATTGGATGGAGAGCATGTTGTGTAATATGCAGCAATGGATACCTCCCCGAGGTGGGGCAGTTCATCACCCACTAGGGGTTGGGAAAATCATGGGTTCCTTAATGATGGAAAGGGGTTTATCTAGGGCCCGTAGGAACTAGAGTGATGGCCATAGATGTCTCGGCCATCTTTTGCATTTTGTGGTACGTTTCCTATTGTGAGTGGCCAAATTATGCTGTTTATTTTCTTTTTAGCTGCATCGACCTCTGGGGCATCGTTCCAGGCCCCACCCAAGGTGTGGACACGGGGAGGGGGAGGCTGACCCTATGTGGACCTAGTGGACATATGTGGATCCGGAAGGGAACAAAGATGAATGGGTATCAAATGAGTGGAAAGGGAGTAACGTAGGTGGTGTCGTGAAATGGGGCCACGCAACCAAAATCAAAATTTCCCATGTAGTGCCAACCCTAGAGCTAATGGCCAGTAGATGAGATCCCACGGGACTAGGATATGATGGTAACCACGAAATCGGGCAATGGATACAAGAATACAAACCGAACCCACTCTTTCTGCTGAATCCCCTCACCAATTCAAGCCCAAAAGTGCCCATGATAAGTAAGGAAAACTACGCAACTATATCAATGAAAAGCCATACCTTTGGGTTCGGGAGGCCCACCTTCAAACATACATTCATAACAGATGGGCGAAGAACCACATGGTTAGCTCAGGTGGTAGAGAAAATGGCACATCGAGCTATTTGGGGGCTGCAAGGGGCTGCCAGCTGAGGACCATGCAGGAGAAATTTTTTCTCCCATATACATTACCCACAGGTGGTGGGTAACAATGTGCATGAGCATGGAAGCAATAATGTATGCTTTGTAAAGAATCCCACTTGTTAAGGTCTTAAGGCAGTCAATGAGTCACATATGGAGATAAGTATACATAAAGAATGTTCAAATAAACAGAATGCAGAAACAGACACAAGCACCCAACAAAGGGATTGGGAAAAAAGAATGCCTTTCTCAAAACTATGACTATCATTATATTATGCATGATTTTTGGAAAAGTAACTAGGTTCGGTCTTCATAATTATCATTGTACTTATGCATGTAAAAGCAAAAAGAAGAAAAATAAATTATGATTATTATGTTTATTTCTAGTCAAGGCATGTTCTTCATGTTTTTAGGATTTATTGAGTCAGTGAATTGTAATAGAGTCAAAGTCCTATTTGGATTTCTTGTAAAGAAAAAAGGAAAAGAATTAAAAAAAATGTAATTTGGGTCAATTCACCTTAAGAAGTCAAGTCGGCTCTCTAGGATGACTTAATCGGGTTATATTCAACAATTCTTAAGTTGATTTGTGGAGTCACCAGATGAGTAAATTAATCTATCGTACAGTTATGAAGTAACACACTGTATAGAAGATAACATTGCTTGGTGTTTGTTTGAGACAGAATTATTTTGTAGAGGCTGTGTAACTACAGAGACTCCTATAGTCCATAGGTTGGTGATTAACTTGCTTATAACTAATTTGCTTGGAGGCAATGAGTTGAGTGATTTGTTGACCCAACCAAGGTGGGGTAAATGATGATGTGGAATATTGCTCCATGCTTGACGGACTCCTCCCTGTTTAAGTATGGAAGCTAGGGAGAGCAGAAAAGTGTTGAGCTGAATGTTTGTCAAGTGTGTGAGAAAGTCCCCTGAGTTGTCTGAAGAGGTGCTAATGGAGCCAAGGGTTGTGAGGCCAACCCCAAATGAATGCAAGGATCACGGGTTATGTTCAACAATTCTTAAGTTCATTTGGGGAGTCACCAGATGAGTAAATCAATCTATCGTACAGTTATGAAGTAACACACTGTATAGAAGATAACATTGCTTGGTGTTTGTTTGAGACAGAATTATTTTGTAGAGGCTGTGTAACTACAGAGACCCCTATAATCCATAGGTTGGTGATTAACTTGCTTTATAACTAATTTGCTTGGAGGCAATGATTTGAGTGATTTGTTGACCCAACCAAGGTGGGGTAAATGATGATGTGGAATATTGCTCGATGCTTGAAGGACTCCTCCCTGTTCAAGTATGGAAGCTAGGGAGAGCAGAAAAGTGTTGAGCTGAATGTTTGTCAAGTGTGTGAGAAAGTCCCCTGAGTTGTCTGAAGAGGTGCTAATGGAGCCAAGGATTGTGAGGCCAACCCCAAATGAAAGCAAGGATCATGGGTTATATTCAACAATTCTTAAGTTCATTTGTGGAGTCACCAGATGAGTAAATTAATCTATCGTACAGTTATGAAGTAACACACTGTATAGAAGATAACATTGCATGGTGTTTGTTTGAGACAGCATTATTTTGTAGAGGCTGTGTAACTACAGAGACTCCTATATTCCATAGGTTGGTGATTAACTTGGTTTATAACTAATTTGCTTGGAGGCAATGAGTTGAGTGATTTGTTGACCCAACCAAGGTGGGGTAAATGATGATGTGGAATATTGCTCCATGCTTGAAGGACTCCTCCCTGTTTAAGTATGGAAGCTAGGGAGAGCAGAAAAGTGTTGAGCTGAATGTTTGTCAAGTGTGTGAGAAAGTCCCCTGAGTTGTCTGAAGAGGTGCTAATGGAGCCAAGGATTGTGAGGCCAACCCCAAATGAATGCAAGGATCATGAGTGAGGTTTATTATGGGCAAAAGAATTTGTGAAGGCAGTATGGAGATTGTTTCAAAAGAGTCACAACATGTCCACAACACTGATGAAGCGCTGTGAAGTGGGCCTGTAATGGTCTGGAGTGTTGCAAGGATCCATGTAACTTGGAATATTCCAACAACAACAAAACTTCAGAGACTGTCAACACTAGAATGGGTTGCAGTTGATGTTCTTGTATAGTTGTTGTGGTTGTGTTTGTTCACAAGATTTCTCCTAGTTGCCTTTAGTGGAACATTGTTACAATGCTTGTGATTTTGCAGAGAAGTGTGATTGACTGAAACGGAAGTTGCAAGGATATGATTTTGAGAATTAACGGTTGCAGTAGGTGTAGCAATTATGGGCTCAATTGTTAGAGAAGCGGGCCCTAAAGGAAGAGTATTAAATTTTTGCTTGTAAGTTGTGATATGTGGAAAATGTCTAAGAGCTAGTATAACTTTTTGCCGTTGAGGTTATTATTAGAAGTGTTACACTAAGAATTGCTGGTGTTGTTCTATGAATTGCTAGAACATGCTTTACATCTATTGCATTATCTGCAAGTTCAAATGAAGTCATTGGTGATGCTGACATTGCAAGTATTTGACTTGTTTTGTGATGACACTCACATTATTTTGTTGGAACATGTGTTGGAAATACTTAGAGGGGGATGAATCCGTATTTTCTTTAATTTTAACACAATTGGTTAGATTCCTTTAGACATTCAAAGCATCAAAACAAACAAGAGACATGATCACATCATATAGAATCAGGGTTGCGGGGGAGCGCCCTCCCCCGAATCCGCTCCCTAATTTTTTTTTACTCCCTATTTTTGTTTTTGCATTTTTGTTGTTGTTGTTGTTGTTGCAAACACATTCCAAACACACTTTTTTTCAAAGAAACAATAAGTTTTGAGTGGGGAAGCTTAATGATCAAGCCTATGGCCCTAGTATTAGTGACATTCTCCTTTATCTTTCATTTTCTTCCATCCTTTTACTTAAATTTTTAACATTACCATAAAATGACTCGGGATGTTTGAGAGTGGTTCCGACCTCATTGGATTTCATATGGAGAAAGTAGAATTTTAGATCTTACTCAAAATCCAACAAACTTGTCAGTTTTTCAGGATTTCAGGATTGGGGGGATTGCAGTATTCGGTAAATTCGTTAGAATTGATTTTCTCTTCCCACAAATATGACTAATAAATTGAATTTTTTAACCTGTTCTCTTGACATGTGCCATTAATCTAGCCAACATAATATTGCCACATCATCTGTTTAGGGATTTTGACCACAAGATGGGTGCATCATCTTTGACTGGGCATATCTCTCAAACTGTGAGGGCCCATGAAGCGCTGCACATATCAACAAAAATGGCATGACGAGGAGAATCCAATGATGATGGTCTCCAAAGCGAAGTCATTGATCTACTTCTTCAAAATCTCCAACAATTGCTGGGTACGATCATCTTCCAAGAAATCCTAACCCTAGAGCTAGGGTTTCATCAATGTTTCATCTCATCGATGCATGCCACTGATGACATCAATGATGATATCCTGCTCCTGCTTTGACATCAGTGACAACGTACTCAACAACATGGAAATTGTTCCTTTGTCGTGGGGAACTGTAAAGTATCAAATTAGTAATTCTTCAAAAATCTTGTGACAAAACAAATAATCTTGGACAAAAAACTTGAAATATGGAAAAAACAATTAAGTTCACCTCTTTCTTTCTTCCTGCAAGATAAAGAATAATGCTTTTTGTTGAAAAATTTGCAATAGCATCTTTATAAACAATCTGTTGCTACCTCAATCACTTTGAAGGTGCCAATGCAGTCTGTGATAATGTCATGGGGGAGTGCTAGAGGCTGAGGCTGTGAAGAAGAATCTAGTAATGGAAGTCTGCATGTGAGATGATGGCTCTTCAGCTGCTCCTAAATTGCAAGGTGTGATTTGAATTGCGTTTGCCTTTGACATGACTGAGTGAAGGCCTTGGTGGGCAAGATAGCTGAAGCCTGGGATTTTCGCTATGTGGGATTTTCGCTCCTGTCGAATGTGTTACTAAGATTGTGGAAATCGTACAACAATGAGATTGCAATATGCTGGTGAGGGCGGTGGAGGAGATACGTAAAAAAACAACAGAGGGCAAGTTGTGGGGTGATACTGCTGTAGAAGAGGTTGAGAGGAATGTGGAAAGTAGCCTTCAAAGCATGGTGCTTTTGTAGAATGAGATTGGCCTTTGCTGAGTAAAGGCAGAGATGCAAACAAAGTGATTGATTTGGGTGTGGTTGTGTTGAGAGAAATGTTATGAAGGGTTTGGTGTGGCATTAGAAGACAGTAGGCCAAATGGGCAAAGAAAAGGTGATGTATGCAGTGGATACGAGACCCTGTGAGCATATGGAATAAATATTGAAACAGAGTGTTCTGGCAATGTACAATTAGTTTTGAGGATGTTGACACCACTGTGGGAGAGACTGCCCTGTAAAAGTAAAAGAAAAATAGTAATAATGAAATTATCATGAACAAAAGTAAAGTAAAAACCATATTTATATTAAAAAATCTCAGTCCACTGAGAGGCTCATTCATTGTCCCTGACCACTATAAACTCTGCCACAATCTTGATAGCCCGACTCCACATTAGTTCCAGTGATTGTAGCAAGCATGGATGGACATCAGAGGGTTAATTTTCCCGAGTATGGAAATGGTGCTTTTCTGTGTTGCACCCAAGCTATCGAAATGTGGTCGTTCTGTAATGCACCCAAATGTATGGATATGTAATAAATCTTTAATGCATCCAAGACAAAATTGACATATGGACATTAAAGAATTGAAGTCATTGGTTGGAACATGTGGCGGTTGGATACAATTGGGAAGTTGTCCATAAATGGATGGGAAAGCCATAAAGTTTCAACTCTTTTCAGGCTGGCAAGATGTCTACTGTCAAGAAACCCTGGGTAAGGCATGTATGGGGATGCCAGATCTCTTAGACATGCATTGCTTCATGCACAATCAAGAATAGAAGGTCATTTTACTGGATATATGCACATGGCTGAATTTGAATTTATTTTTGGGTAAACCTTTAATCTGCTGAAGTGTTTATCACTTTCTGTAAAGTAAAAAGGTATCTATACTTGATTCTGAATTAATTTTTGCGCACTTGAATTAGCTGTAAATTACTGCTGCATTTGGGCCATGGTATTATATTGGTGGTTCTGTCAGTTTGCTAGTTAAAGGTGTTTACTGTGGCTGATCTTGAAAATTTACATCAATGTTATCAGAACTGAAAAACCTTGTGGACCGGGAACTAGTCGGAGCCAGAAAAAAACTGGTTTACCAAAAACACAAAATATTCATATTTTAAAGAAAAAACAGATATATTCATGTGCATCCATATGAGTCCAAACCATTTATACACAAATATACAGAAGTTCTCATGTATCTAGCAAGTAATAGTGCATATAACCAAAATAGCCCTTAGTGCAAAACATCGCTGAATCAAAAAAGTTACCAACATCAAGAAGCAGGCTCTAAAAGACCTTTATAGTCCAAAATAACATGATAGATCATAGTATGATACTACAGTCTACAATACTACAGGCTACAAGCCTACAACTACAACAAATCAATGATTAATCATCATCAGAATCATCATCGTGGTCCTCCTCCTCATCCTAGCCTTGACGCTGCTATTGGTGCTTCTGATATATCTGCCTCTACATCCTGTGGAGGTGGGTCGAAGTCCAACCAAGAACGGTCTTTATTGTCAATCGCTGGTGTTTGACTCTCCACAACCCATTCTGATGTTGGATCAAAGTCAGCCAAGACAATGTTGCTTGATTCATGGATTTTATTCAGCAATTGGTTGCGCTTCAACATAAGGTTGTACTGAACAAAAACCATGTCATTCAACCGCATTTTCTCCAAACGGTTCCTCTTCTTAGTGTGTATATGTTCGAATGAACTCCAATTCTGCTTTTTTTACACCCTGAAGCACTACATGTGTGGCTCAATATTCGAATTGCAAATTTTTGCAATTGAGGGCATTCACCACCAAATTGTTGCCACCAATAAGCTGCAAAAAAGGTGGAAGGAAAAAAAAGTATTAGCAAATGAATTTGAAAGGTGAAACTTGGACTCAATTGCAAATTCAAATGAGTAATATAAGAATTTGCAAATTTTGACAGTTCTTACCTAAGGGACTCTTTGCTCTAATTTTACAACCATAGAAATTCCAAAGGTACCAATACTCTCACTGAAATTCAAGAGCTTGTTATGAATCTAATCTTGAGTCTTAGAATCTGGGACCATGCACTCAATGCATTTATACAATCCCCCTAATACCTCCCCCTAGTAGCCAGTTGCATGTAAAGGTCTATGGAGTTGTTTGTTCCATCTTTCATCAATGATTCTCCATAGAGGAATGTACTTTTGTCTTTTATCTCCATATGTTGCGTTTATTTGTTCTTTGGTCCGATCCATGGCCTCATAAGCAAAACCCATGGTAGGTTTGTCACTATCCACCATCTGCAAAACTCTGACAAGATGTTAAAATTGGCAACTAGGGCCAAATTCCACCATGGGACAACTTATTTGATGGAGATGATGATTACATTGGATTCCTTTTTTCGAGAGGTCCAAGATTGATATAAATATCATCTCATTCGGACAAGTAGAAGTGTGGTTTTAAATTTATGATTGTTCAGGTCGACCTTAGCTAAATTTAGGCTCAATAAGCCCAATGGATGTGTCTCTTCATCCACAACGAAGTGTAGAAATAGAAGTGACCTCACACTTGATTCGGAGATCCATCACTCGCACATTCTTCTCTCTCTTCATCAGATTGGATCGTGTAGCTTGCCGTAGCCTCTCTCTCTCACATGTGCGGCTAGGAGGACAGGATTTATGGGAAAAAATCATAGGCCAAATTTCAGACAGTTTGACTAGCTTTGATCGAGGAGATTTTGACCAGTTTTGACTGTGGTTTTTGGGGCAAAATTTTTATTTCCTTTGGCCGTATTGACTGGCACATAAATCAAAGTTTTTTGTGTTGTTTGACCCGCGTTGACGCAACCCTGTTTGATCGCAGAGTTGACCGAAGTTTTTTGTGACTGTTTTGGGTTGCCTGGTCAAAAAGAAGTGGAAATAAGTCATTATGTCACATTCAATGAAGATTCCGCCCTTGGAAAAGTCAGAGATATTCATATCCCTAGGAAGGATAATGATGATGTTAATTTTTGGTATGTTCTATGCTTATGCTTAAGAGCAATTTACTTCAATTTTCTTATTAGTCCAATATCAATATCCAAATTAGTAATCACATCAGCATGATAGTAAAATGCAGCTAGAACATAAACATAAACAGTAGAAGACAAGCTAAGGCAAGAGGACACAAGATGTGGCACCAACTAGGGACAAACCCCAATTTGGGAAACCCTTGATCAATTCTTCTTATATTCTTCAATAGTTCAACAGAGAGAGAGAGAGAGATAGTACAAATATATAAATATGATATTTTATGACAACAGTAGTAAAGCCTAGATCAGAAATGTCAATGCTGATCAAACAGGATGGAAATCTTTCTCTAAGTGACTTGGTCAAGTCCAGTCAACTTCAGTCTCCAACAGTTAGCTCAATCAGCCCAAATACTGTTTAGTTCTGATTTGATTATGCTTGATTGCTGTTCTGGTTAGGGCACTTGCAGCAACCCTAAACTTCTTTGACAGTCTCCAAACAGTGGTAAGAGAGATGCAACATACCCTTGAGTAACTCTTCTTTGATATGGCACACCCTTAATTGCCCTACGCAACCCTTGCTATGGTGCTATGGCCTGCGGCCAAGCACATAGCAACCCTTGTAGCAAACATCCCCAAAATAGTGTCCAAACACCATCAACACAACAATATAAGCCTACAAGAACTCGACTTAACGGTCAGCTCCTTCTAGCAACCAATCCGTGTATGTATCTAACCCTACGCTGATCTAGTATAAGTCTTGAGGAAAAACTTCTTCAACGCACTGCTTCTCCTTATGACTGCGGATTCCCAGCCTTGCTAACAGTCGTTAACTCATGCTTTAGAACTCCCTTATTTGTCACGCCGTCACCTACAACACACATAGATTTTCACGCTGTCCATCTAGGCTTCTTCACGCTTATGTTAAGGCTCCTTTCTTGTTGCGGATTAGGGCCTCCCTTTTGTTGCGTATAGGGCTCCTCTTGATTGCGGCTAGGGCTCCTCTTGATTGCAGCTAGGACCTTAGATCTTTCTTTCCACCACGTCTTCCTTGTGAGAAGACAAACCCAAACAAGTGGAGAAAGAGATCATGAGATGACGTGCTCCTCAAATGAATTGAGGTCTCCTCTATTTAAATGCAACGTTGAGGATGAGTTGGGGGGGGGGGGTAAAAGTGCTTGTTTTGCTTGCTAGCCGACCTTGACAAATTGTCAATAATACAAATAAATTCATATCTCTATAAATACATGTCGGAATCGGATGATCTTTAGATCAATCCTACACCTCTTGGAGAGGGGAATCCAAGAAAAATATCGACTATCATAAATAAGGTGACCCATATGGAGTTTGGCCCTAGTTGCTGATTTTAACACTCCCTCTCAACTAGGGAGAACTCCATCTGCTAATCCATCTGCCATATGGTACTATCTCTGTCAGCAATGCACTGCTCTGCTCTGCTTAACCATGAAGAAGAAGAAGTGATCGTGAATGTATCATACCATTATCTACTGACCCAAAGTCAGTCCTAGATAAAAGAGAGTGTCTCATACCACTCTTATTGCACGAAGTCAGTTCCAATGAAGAGAGTGTGTCATACCACTCTTACTGACCCGAAGTCAGTTCCAATTGATCCCAAATCAATATCATCCTAGCATAGGGAGTACGATAGTCCACGATGCGTCCATTGGTAGTACTATGGTCCCTATCCTCATTTCCCTACTCATTGGCCAGATGAGAGGTACTTCCCATGAGTCCCGGACTGCATGGGTAGGATGTTTCAACAGGAGAAGGATGAACCACTCATCCTGCCTACATGTTGCCATGGGGTATCATAGGGGAAGGCTAAACCACTCACCCAATACACAACACATCACTAGGGGAACGCTGGACCACTCACCCTATGATTGTGTCTCAGCAGGAGAAGGATGAACCACTCATCCTGCCTACATAGCAAACCACTAGGCGAAGGCTGAACCACTCACCTATGGTTTCTCATCGCTCCAAGAAGTACCACAAGCCTCCCGGAGCTCCCAGAGCTCAATATCCATATCATACAAGACCCTCAGGAGAGGGTCTCTCCACGACTCGTAGTCGTTATCGGAAAGTCAAGAATTTGACCTTTCCCAGGGGCTTCGTTATAATATCGGCAACCTGCTCATCAATTCCAATGTGATGGAGCCTTATTGCTCCTCGTCGTACCATATCTCGGATAAAGTGGTACCTGATGTCTATGTGCTTGGAGCGATCATAGACAGAGGATCACGGTGGTATCTAGCACGTGTCCAAACAACCTACTAAAGAGCTTCCTCAACTAGACAGCTTCACAAGAGGCCATACTCATAGCTATGTATTCGGCCTTAGCGGTGCTCAAAGCAACCGACTTCTGCTTCCTTCTCATCCAGGATATCGAAGCAAAACCCAAAGAGAAACGACACCCAGAAGTGCTCTTGCGATCCACCACACTGCGAGCCCAGTCAACATCATAATAACCATGCTACCTCACATCTCCAACAGTGTATCTCAGTCCATGAGTGATTGTGCCCCGAAGAAATCTCAGAAGATTTTGTGTATGATGAGGCTCAACCATATATTGGCTTAATGTGTAAACTGCAAAACATATATCCAGATGAGAGTTCACCAAGAACATCAGTGCTCCTATGAGTTGACGATACTTAGACGCATTTCCCAATTTGGGTCCGATAGCACTACCACATAACTTCTTGAAGTTAAGCTCCATCGGGGTAGTCACAGGCTTGCAGTCTACCATCCCAAATCTTTCCAATATCTTTACAACATATTTTCCTTGAGATAAGAAAATTTCTCCTGGCTTTTGCCAGACCTCCAACCCTAGGAAGTAGTGCATCATTCCTAGGTTCTTCATCTCATATTCGGAAGCCAACTCCGTCTTACATTTGTGAGTGAGAGGGTCTGCACCTATCAGAAAGAGGTCGTCCACATAACATACCAGTACGAGAGGTTTATCATCCACAACCTTAAAGTAAAGGTTTGGATCGACTTCACTTCTAGTGAATCTTAGCTTCATCAGATAGCTATCAATCCTTTCATACCAAGCCCGGGTGCTTGCTTCAACCCATAGAGAGCTTTCTTTAACCTGCATATATGAGATTCCCGGTCATGAACCTCAAATCCCTCTGGTTGTTCCACATAGACTTTGAGGTGACGGAACCAGGTGAATACTGCATCCTTCCAAGAGTTTACGGGCATCATACTAGATATATCGGAGTGGATCAATTGCAATAAATCTGTAGTCTTGGTATTGTTTGAGGGGAATGGTTCCCTTGTAAGTTTTCCCTCGTATTTTGAACCTGTCACCATCTTTCTCACATTGTGAAGGGCCTTATAATGAAGATGGGCAAACCTTTGGTGCCATAGTTTAGATTGTAGAGATGTGTCACAAGACATAGCTCCCAATGGACTTCCTCCAACTTGATACAAATTGTCAGCCTGGAACCCAAGAGTAAAAGCATCTTTAAAATTCTTTTTCCAAACACGTAGCTTTCCATCGATGAATGCCACCTTGTATCCTGTCTTCCATTGCCGAAATGGACACCAGGTTCTTCTTGAGATCAGGTACATAAAGAACTTCTTGTAAATGAATCGTGTTACCCTGATTCAATTGAAGGGTAACATTCCCTACACCCTTCACGAGATAGGTGGCACCGTTTCCAAGAATAATCTCCAAGTTTGTATCCTTCTCTATTAGATTAGAGAGAGCTTCCTTATATCTAGTGAAGTGCCTTGAAGCACCACTATCAATAAGCCAATTCACCAAAGTATCCGGAGGAGAGGTAGTGGAGAGGGCCAATATAAGATAATACTCCTGATTATTGTTAACAACACTTGATTCTTCATACTTGGAGTTCCTTGCTTTCTTGGAGGGTCGACCATTTCCTTGATGTCCCACATTCCTTTTTCCTTTGCCATTGTACCTTCGATCGTTGTTGTTGAAGTTGCCCCTGGAATGATTGTGATCATCATGATGTGATGTGTCCCTTTTATTTGGACACTCCCTTGCATAGTGGCCAATCTTGTTGCAAACAAAGCACCTGCCTTCCTTCCACCCTTAGATCTGGGCTTTCCATTGAAATGACCTTTAGACCTTGCATTATTTTTCCTTTTGGCATGAGCGGAGAAAGCAGTGCGGTTGCCTCTATTAGAAGGCATCTCTTGCTCCACCATTCTTGTTTCTTCTTGAATACATCTAGCCATGAATTCCTCAAACCTTGGAATTGAAGCATTATTGAGAATAGTGGTTCTAAATATATACCACTCAGGTGGGAGCCCTTCAAGAGTAGTGATAGTAAGTTTCTTGTCAGAAATGATTTCTCCAATTGCAAGAAGATCATTCTTGATCTCGGTGATTCTTAAGAAGTAGGATTGAATATCCTCGTCCTTGCCCTTCTTAATATCCTTCAACTTATTCTTGAGAAATAAAATTTGATTTGCATCACTAACCTTGAACATGCTGACTAGCCTGTCTTAGATTTCGTTGGAGTTGTTTAGATCGGAGATGTAAGCCACCAGACGCTTGTCAATGGAATCTTTGATAATCTTCTTTGCCTTGACTTCAGCCTTGTTGTACTTGTTCTTCGTAGTCGCCAGTGCATTTGAAGGAGGCTCAGGGATTTTACCCTTCACATAGTCCAATACTTCTTGTTCTTCCAATGTTAGATCAAGAGACATCGTCCATCCGTGATAGTCATACTTTTCACGGAGCTTGTCTTCATCCGGAGAGTGGGATGAGGAACCCATTGAGCCTTTTGTTCTTGTTTAACTGTCTTCGGTGATTTCTCTTTCACTCTTGCTTGGGCTTTCTCTTCACCTCAGCTCCGATGCCATGTTAATTTTTGGTATGTTCTATGCTCAAGAGCAATTTACTTCAATTTTCTTATTAGCCCAATATCAATATCTAGATTAACAATCACATCAGCATGATAGTAAAATGCAGAAAGAACATAAACATAAACAGTGGAAGACAAGCCAAGACAAGAGGACACAAGATGTGGCACTAGCCAGGGACAAACCCTTGATCAATTCTTATATTCTTCAATAGTTCATCAGAGAGAGAGAGATAGTACAAATATACAAATCTGATATTTTATGACAGTAGTAGTAAAGCCTAGATGGATATCTTTCCCTAAGTGACTTGGTCAAGCCCAAACTTCGGCCTCCAACAGTGAGCTCAATCAACCCAAACACTGCTCATAGTTTTGATTTGATTCTGCTTGATTGTTGTTCTGGTTAGGGCACTTGCAGCAACCCTAAACTTCCTTGTCAGTCTCCAAACAATCGTAAGAGAGCTGCAACATACCCTTGAGTAACTCTTCTTTGTTGTCGCACACCCTTGACTTCCCTACGCAGCCCTTGCTATGGTGCTATGGCCTGCAGCCTAGCACATAGCAACCCCTGTAGCAAACATCCCCAAAATAGTGTCCAAACACCATCAATGCATCAGTATAAGCCTACAAGAACTCGACTTAACAGTCTGTTGTCGCGCGGATTGACACGACAACGCTCAGACCGGGGGCCGTCACTCTGATCCCCGATCCCTCCGTTTAAGCCTGTCTCCCGCAGCTAAGGGGGGTAGTCCCTGTGAGATGATGAGACCAACTGTCGACCAGTTGGTTGGGAGACACGAGACACGATATGGAAAACACCAGATAGATTTGATTAACTTAGCAGACCAGTGCCTTAGGAGATTGTGGTTAAAACGATTACTTGTTAGATGATATAGAAACATGCACTGTGAACAACAATCATTTGTCATCAGCTAAATCACAATGCTCTTAAAATGACCAAAACGATATCCAATAACTGAAAATTTTGAAAGATGAATGCTTTAAACCACCACGAGTCATGAACCATTAACCAGATATCATATTTCGTATCTCGACTTGAAAATGTAGATCTCAGCATGAAAGATATAACGTGAAAACCACTGAATCTGGCAAAATAACTTTCCACGAAATTTTTATATTTTTTCGAATTTTTAAAAGAAAAAAAATTTAAACCTAAATTAAAATCTAAATAAAACCTAACTTTAACTATACAAAAATAAACCTAAGTCTAATTTTTTTTATTTTTTATTATTGTTTCTTTTTTATTTTAGAACCAAACAAAAAAATAAATAAAATAAAAAATCTAATTAAAATATAATATTTACAAAATCAAACCAATCCTAAACATAAACGCATTTTTTATTTGATTTTTTTTTTTTTAAGAAAATAAAATGAAACTATTTAAAAAAGGATTAAAATCTAAGTACGTTAAATCTAAACAAAACCTAACATAAAATCTATAAAATGAAACTATACAAAACCTTTTGAATAAATTAAAACCTAATTAAAATCTACGCTGGCCTTTTCGTGCAAAACGAATTACACAACTACGCATACCCAAATCGAAACCGAAAAAACATAACCCTGCTATCGAAACTTGCATTTCATATATGATCGTGACCTTAATAAAACGCAGAAATGAACGCGTGAGAAATCAAATTGCGGCGGAATGGAAGTCGAATTACCTATTTGCGTTGTTACCTGAGGCGCGTGACAGGGTTCGAAGGCGAGAACAAGGGTATCATAAACGACTGAAACATAATGCTGAGGACTGAGCCACGTTTTGAATCGGTTTTCTTACCTGTCGCCGGCGTGAAATGAAGCTCGATGCCCAGCTGAAATCGCTGTTAGTCAGTGTGAAGGGAGACTGGGCAGAAATCGATGGATTACCCTTGCAACCACGCGAGTTCAAGAGCAGAATGCTGTTCAATGGAGTACGCAGGTCTCGAAGGGATCATCCAGCACCCACGAGAAAACCGGCTGCTTATGCTGAGCCTTTCAGATAACTCTTTCAGATATACGCCTTGATTCTGACCCTTGGTTTATCTGGCAAATCGAAACGTGAATCATTTGACTTCTTTGTGCATTTGCAGGTGCGATCTGGACGTGATGGCTTTTGCTTACACCGCAGCCTCTGATACCAATGCGCATATGCAAAATTCGTGGGACTCTTCTTTGCAAAAAATGATTTACTGCCGTCACACAGAAACGATGGTTTTAACCAATGAAACACGCTGTCATTTACGCATCCACGATAGATCAAAATATGGCAGTCACGTTGAGACTCTTTCCCCACGATTTTTTAAAACCTTCTACGCCCAACGCTTACAGATCTGCAAGCCTGAGGACATTGAGTTGAAGGCCTGCAGCTAAAATCGTTTTTTTATTCCAGGCTTACGTTTCATGCATGGCACCCGCTTGCAGAAAGATGAAATTTTGAAGCAGATTTGCGCCAGAAGGTTGACACTTGCAGAGTATGCCCACCACGAAGGACTGAATTCAGTCCTCACTGTTTTATGCAGGCAGAAAATTGCAAAGCCTTGAAGCAAAAATTCTTCAAAATTTACCTAAAATCACAAAAAAAATTGAAACCCTAGAACAACTAATTAATGTACAGATTTAGCCCCTTAGCAGCCAGATTTAGCAGTAAGCACAAAAAATATTTTAAGAATAAAAATTTGAGGTTTTCACTGTGAAGAACTTCAGAAAAAATATCTCATGCAAATCAGATAAATAAACCGAATGATAGACCCAGGATCAAATCCAACTGGGCTCAACAAAAAATGCTTGCGGGAGTTGGCTGATTCAGCCGAGAACTTCCCCGAACACCCACAAAATTCCTTCAGAAAATGTTTTCTGCACAGCTCAAAACAACCGTCAACAAAGAGGGCAAAAATGCTGCTAGATCTCAAACAGTAATGGAGATACCTACCATTACTTCAGAAACCCTAACAACACTCAAACCCCAGCAAGTGAACAAGATACCTGTGCTCACAATACTCTACAAAAAGCTATTATTAATGGCTGAAAATAACATATGCAGAAAATGAAATGATCTCACAGCATTCCAAGAGAGTAACACCAGCAAGATAGGGACCCCAAAGTTAGCCAGAAACAGATTTACAAGAGAGCTTCTTCCGTTTCGACTCACAGATCTGATGAATCTGAAATGACCACCTAAGACCCTATATAAAGGAAATGATCCCAACGGCTAGTTCGAATGATCCATGTAGAAATGATCTCGACCGTTGATGAGGATCAAGACATCTCTTGATCTCATCCGTCGATTTATTCACTTAAAATTTTTTATTATTTTTTTATTTATTTCATTTTTTAAATTTTTAAATTTTTTAAATTTTTTATTATTTTTTATTTGTTTCATTTTTTATTTATTTTATTATTTTATTTCATTTTTTAAATGGATCATCGAACTAAGCCTTCGGAAACATCACCTAGGACCTAAGACTTAGGACTCACGAGGGGATTTAAAAACATTTTCAACCCTCAAGACACATTTCATGATGACTTTTTACAATTTACATCTCAAGGGGACAAACCCACTTAGTACAGACCCTCACAAAACACCCAGTTCTGCGATACAACTATAATCTAGCAGATCAACACACTAGGATTCTCCTAAAATTCCAATGACAAAATCCATCCCGGCTTTGGGGTCAGGTTTGAAGGAAAACTCTGCCGATCCATGGATCGGTGAGACGAAAAACCTCCGGGACGTAGATTACCACCAGAAAGTTAGGTCCACCTAGGCAATTCACATACACGACTCATATTTGCTAAGATTATTTACAATTAATACATGCAGACTGGGTTTACAATTAGATTGATCAAGCTGCTGATGACTGTAGGATGGCACGGACACGCTGATCAGGTGCTGCCCTTTTTGAAAAGAAAAGGGGGGTGTACTGCATGGGTAGTTGACCAGTAGTGGTCAACACAGTCAACTCCTTCTAGCACCGAATCCACATATGTATCTAACCACGTTGATTTGGTCTAAGTCTTGAGGGCAGACTTCTTCAACGCACTGCTTCTCCTTATGTCTGCGGATTCCCAACCTTGCTAACATTCCTTAACTCATGCTTTAGAACTGCCTTATTTTCCACGTTGTCACCTACAACACACATAGATTTTCACACTGTCCATCTAGGCTTCTTCACGCTTATGTTAAGGCTACTTTCTTGCTGCGGCTAGGGCCTCCTCTTGTTGCGAATTAGGGCCTTCCTTTTGCTATGGATTAGGGCTTTCTTTTTGCTGCGTATGGGGCTCCTCTTGATTGCAGCTAGGACTCCTCTTGACCATGGCTAGGACCTCAAATTTTTCTTTCCACCACGTCCTCCTTATGAGAAGACAAACCCAAACAAGTGGAGAGAGAGATCATGAGATGATGTGCTCCTCAAATGACTTGAGGTCTCCTCTATTTAAATGCAACGTTGAGGATGACCTGGGGGTTAAAAGGGCTTGTTTTGCTTACTGACCGACCTTGACAAATTGTCAATAATAAAAATAAATTCATATATCCATAAATACATGTCGGAATCGGATGATCTTTAGATCAGTCCTACAACTCTCGGAGAGAGGAATCCAAGAAAAATATCAGCTGCCATAAATAAGGTGACCGTATGCAGTTTGGCCCTAGTTGCCAATTTTAACAGATGATGGTGCAGGAAAGAAGGATGAATCTCTGACAGATGATTCAATGCCCGATGTTGAAGACCTGATGGATCCCATTGATCCATCTCCTGGTGAGCTCTCTACTTCAAGGAAAAGACCTTTGTGGCTCAAAGATACTCTCGAAGATGCTCAAAGACATGTTGCACCAAGGGGGGACATTTCGTGAAAACAAGAAGCCAAACAGGTACCAAGGGTACTTAGCTGCTATGAGTGCCATTGTTCAATTTGAGCCATGTACGCTCGAAGAAGCCGTGAAACACCAAGTATGGAAGGATGCGATGAATGAGGAATATGAATCGATCATGAAGAATTATGTCTGGGATGTGGTTCCTAGACCCAAGGACAAGTCAGTGGTCACTTTCAAATGGCTTTACAAAATCAAACATGGTGCTGATGGGAGTGCCGAAAAGTTCAAGGGCAGGTTCGTTGCTCAAGGCTCATCTCAAAAGGAAGGAGTGCACTATGATGAGATATTTGCACCGGTTGCCTGATATGCCACTATTTGATCCATCATTGCTCTTGCTGCCTCTCAAGGATGGAGCATACACCAAATGGATGTCAAAACTGCTTTCTTGCATGGCTCCCTTAAGGAAGAAGTCTATGTAGAGCAAGTCGAGGGGTTCACAGTCCAAGATCACAAGACACATGTATGTAGGTTTAAGAAAGCCCTTTATGGGTTGAAGCAAGCCCCTAGAGCTTGGTATGAGAGGATTGATAGCTATCCTATGAAGTTGGGTTTACAAGGAGTGAAGTTGACCTGAACCTACACTTCAAGGTTGAAAAGGACAGGTCTTTCATTTTGGTCCTTTTTGTCGATGATCTTTTTCTGATAGGTGTAGACCCTCTCATTTATCAATGCAAGAGGGAGTTGGCTTATGAATTTGAGATGAAGGACTTAGGTTTGATGCACTACTTCCTAGGCTTGGAGGTCTGGAAAAAGCTAGGTGAGATTTTCCTTTCTGAAGGAAAATACATTGTGAAGCTACTCGAGAGATGTGGGATGGTGGAATGCAAGTTTGTGCTGGATACTTCCGTGATCTTTTGTGACAACCAAAGTGGGATTCACCTTTAAGAGAATCTCGTGTTCCATGACTGCTCCAAGCACATTGATATCAGGTACCACTTTATTTGGGATATGGTACAATGAGGAGCAATAAGGCTCCAACATAGTAGGACGGATGAGCAGGTCACAAACATTCTCACGAAGCCCTTAGGGAAGGTCAAATGCTTAGCCTTCCGTGAGAGACTTGGAGTTGTGGAAAGACCCTCCTATGAGGGTCCCGCATGAGTTGGACATTGAGCTCTGGGAGCTCCTGGGGGCTTGGGGTACTTCTTGGAGCTATGAGCGACCATAGGGTGAGTGGTTCACCTTCCCCTACGATTGCAGACACATGTATGTAGGGTGAGTGGTTCACCTTCCCCTACTATTGCAAACACATGTATGTAGGGTGAGTGGTTCACCTTCACCTACGATTGACATATGCATAGGATGAGTGGTTCACCTTCTCTTATGGCATATGAGCAGGATGAGTGGTTCAACTGCTCCCGCTGATGCTGCAACATACATCCTATCCATGTAGTCTGGGACTCATGGGAAGTACCTCACATCTGGCCAATGAGTTGGGAAACGTGGATAGGGACCATAGCACTACCGATGCTTACTACCGTACTCCCTATGTCTAGGATGCATGGTGTTCAACAACTTGATCTAGGATCAACTGAGGATTGCCCTTTGTCAGTGGAGAGTGTAATGTCTTGTGACTCACTTTCGATCAATTCTTTTTCATTATTACTTCATGGTTCAACAGAGCAGAGTAGAGATGTCATCGATGGTACATTACGACAAGATGGCATGATGATGACAAATGGATTGAGAGGTGTAATTCTCCCTAGGTGAGAGGGAGTGTTAAAATGGCAACGAGGGCCAAATTCTACCTTGGGACAACTCATTTGATGGAGATGATGATTGCATTGGATTCCTCTTTTCGAGAGGTCCAAGATTGATATAAAGATCATCTCATTCGGACAAGCAGAAGTGTGATTTTGAATTTGTGACCACACGTGTGCAAATTGTTTAGGTCGACCTCTGCTAAATATAGGCTCAAGAAGCCCCTTGGATGTGTCTCTTCACCCACAACGAAGTGTATAAATAGAAGAGACTTCACACCTCATTTGGACATCCATCATTCACACATTCTTCTCTCTTCATTAGATTGGTTCATACAGCTTGGGGCAACCTCTCTCTCTCTCACACGTGCGGCTAGGAGGACATAATTTTTGGGCAGAACTCATAGGCCGAATTTCAGACAATTTGACTAGCGTTGACCGAGGAGATTTTGACTAGTTTTGACTGTGGCTTTTGGGCAGAATTTCGATTTCCTTTGGCCGCATTGACTGGCACAAAAATTGAAGTTTTTTGGGTTGTTTGACTTGTGTTGACTGAGTTTGACCAGAGTTTTTGTGATTGTTTTGGGTTGACTTTGACCATTGCTGGAGGCCGAGTTTGATTGCCTTTGACCGAGCTTCAAAAGAGGCATTTGACCGCTGTTTTAACTTTTGACCGACATTGACTTTCTGGTTAGGGCTGAAGTTGGATTGCAGTTGACTGTAGAATTTGACAGGGCTGATTTGACTTTATATTGGGCTAATCAATTTGACTTTTGTACTGTCTCTCTCTACTAAACTGTTGAATAATAATAAGAAGATTTGATCAAAAGGTTTTCCCCACAATGGGGTTTTTCCTTGGCATCCGCCAAATCTGGTGTTCTCTTGTCTTGGCTTGCCTTTTGCATTTTGTTTTTTGTTGTATCTGCATTTACTATCAATGTGGTTAATGGGTAATGTGATTGCTACTGGAAATAATTGGAAATTGTTATTGGGTTGCTAAAGGAACATTGAAGTAAATTGTGCTAAGCATAGAACATACCATAATTAAAGTTTTAATTATGCCATAATTAGATGTCCCTAAGTCTTGGTTGCTCAAGGAAATGGTTAGGCCTATAGTCATCTTTGGAGGACACATATAACTTGAAAAAAAAAAAAAAGCTTTGCCTTAAACTATAATTATTGTATTAAATATAAAAATAATTAATATATGAGTTAAACATGTATACATTTAAAAACACATGTAAGAAAAATCTTAATCATAGTTATTAATCCCCAATTTAACTTGTAAATAGGTTGTGTTATAATTACCCAATATGGAGGCAAGCGGTCTCTTTCTTTTTTGTTATTATTAGAAAAGATTCTGGCAGGTGGTAAGGTTGATAGCAGCAGTTAGGTTGACTGGTTGTGAAGATGACTAACTGGATTATAGACCAGGTTGAATAGTGACCCATGACTAGTGGGTAAATGAATTTATCTAAATTCAACACAAGAGACTCACTAAATAACACAATCTCTTATGCCTTTGACCAAAATCTTTTGTCAAATACTTTATCAATCATTTGTTTCCCTTTTGCCTTTTTGCTCCATTGACATGAAAACATTTTCCTCAAGTTCGATTTTTGTTGAACAAGGGATTGCAATGAAAGGAAGTTGGTTGCAAATCGTGTGATTGTTGATCGAACAAGCTCTTTACCCCCCCGTGTGCTTTCTCATAAGTTTCAAAACCCATGAGTGGTTGTGGATGTACCTGGTTATGGATTTTGTATCATCCACACACTTCTTCACGCACTCACTTTGGAACGAACAAAGTTCGTTCTTCAAGTTAAATACTCCAAAAGACTTGGAATACGCAGATCTCCATTTATGATACAAGAATATATATTAAAATGTATGAATGAGAATGATGATAGAATTTGACAGGGCTGATTTGACTTTATATTGGGCTAATCAATTTGACTTTTGTACTGTCTCTCTCTACTAAACTGTTGAATAATAATAAGAAGATTTGATCAAAAGGTTTTCCCGACAATGGGGTTTTCTCCTTGGCATCCGCCAAATCTGGTGTTCTCTTGTCTTGGCTTGCCTTTTGCATTTTGTTTTTTGTTGTATCTGCATTTACTATCAATGTGGTTAATGGGTAATGTGATTGCTACTGGAAATAATTGGAAATTGTTATTGGGTTGCTAAAAGAACATTGAAGTAAATTGTGCTAAGCATAGAACATACCATAATTAGATGTCCCTAAGTCTTGGTTGCTCAAGGAAATGGTTAGGCCTATAGTCATCTTTGGAGGACACATATAACTTGAAACAAAAAAAAAGCTTTGCCTTAAACTATAATTATTGTATTAAATATAAAAATAATTAATATATGAGTTAAACATGTATACATTTAAAAACACATGTAAGAAAAATCTTAATCATAGTTATTAATCCCCAATTTAACTTGTAAATAGGTTGTGTTATAATTACCCAATATGGAGGCAAGCGGTCTCTTTCTTTTTTGTTATTATTAGAAAAGATTCTGGCAGGTGGTAAGGTTGATAGCAGCAGTTAGGTTGACTAGTTGTGAAGATGACTAACTGGATTATAGACCAGGTTGAATAGTGACCCATGACCAGTGGGTAAATGAATTTATCTAAATTCAACACAAGAGACTCACTAAATAACACAATCTCTTATGCCTTTGACCAAAATCTTTTGTCAAATACTTTATCAATCATTTGTTTCCCTTTTGCCTTTTTGCTCCATTGACATGAAAACATCTTCCTCAAGTTCGATTTTTGTTGAACAAGGGATTGCAATGAAAGGAAGTTGGTTGCAAATCGTGTGATTGTTGATCGAACAAGCTCTTTACCCCCCCGTGTGCTTTCTCATAAGTTTCAAAACCCATGAGTGGTTGTGGATGTACCTGGTTATGGATTTTGTATCATCCACACACTTCTTCACGCACTCACTTTGGAACGAACAAAGTTCGTTCTTCAAGTTAAATACTCCAAAAGACTTGGAATACGCAGATCTCCATTTATGATACAAGAATATATATTAAAATGTATGAATGAGAATGATGATACAATTGAGAGTGAGAGTCCTGTATATATAGTCAGGTAAGTACCCTTTCACGAACGGTCATGTCTGTAGAGACATGCCTCATTGTTTAACTAATTATTATTTTAGTTACATATTATTGTGATTATCATTTATTATCTATATTTATTACTTTTACATAATTATATTCATAACACAATTTTGCCAATATCCTCAAGCATGAGGTCCAAACAGTGGGCTGCACATGGAGACCACCAAATGGTGGGGTGTTTTTCTTCCAACATCTTTTCTGCTGCGACATAATTAGAATCGTTATCTGTGATCACTTGTATAACATTTTCAACTCCTACTTCCATGACTACTTCATCCAAAAGACGAAATAGAAATTGTGCATCCTTCCCGTGATCAGATGCATCAATAGATTTGAGAAACACAGTACCTTTTGGACAAGCAATTAAGAAATTTAGTATGGTGCAAGATCTACCATCAGTTCATCCATCAGACATAATTGTGCATCTTGTTTGGTCCATGATTGCTTGAACTCTGTAAGGTACTCTGATTGTGTCTGTGTCTAACTAAAATGTCCCTTGTTTGATTTGAAATGGAACTTAGCTTTGGATGTGGCGAAGAGCATTTGTAACAGAGACAAAAATATACAAAACAAATTATTTCATTAATAAAGGAATCATTTAATACATTGGTATGGCTTTCTTTTATATGCCATGTAATAAGTTACTGTCAATTTTAGGTATGTTGTATGCTTAGAGCAATTTATTTCAATTTTCACAGTTAGCTCAAAATCTTTTCCAGATTGGCAATCACATCAACATTAAAGTAAACTGCAGATAGAACATAAACATAAATTGTAGAAGACAAGCCAAGACAAGAGTACATAAGATGTGGCGCTAGCCAGGGACAAATCCCATTGTGGGGAAACCCTTGATCAATTCTTCTTATATGTTCTTCAATAGTTTAGCAGAGAGAGAGAGAGAGAGAGAGATAGTACATTTACAACAGAAGTCAACATTTTGTCTTATCTAGATAAGAGCATAGATCATTTCTAAGAAGATGATACATGAGATCAGTTGAAGACATGCTGCTTCAACTGATTCTCCAAGGTGACTCCTTCACCTATCATTGTGCTGCATCTCGTCATCATGCTGCACCTCACCGTGCTGCACCATGCTGCACCCATCATCACAATGCTGGACCTCATGACCATGCTGTACACATCATACTGCTGCACCTTATGCTGCACTGCTATCCCATGTGCCATTGTTGCACCATGCTAGCCACTGCTGTCCTATGTGGCATACTGCTTGTTAGGATATTCCGACACATAGGATATAGTTAAGTTCAACTTGGTCTAGCATAGAGTTAGGTTAGAGTTAGGTAAAGTGTGTTTCTTTACCGTTGTACATTTTGTAACTTACAATCTGACGGTCACGATATGTAGTGATCCGACGGTTCACTCTCACCTCGGTATTACCGACACTTGATCCGTGGCTTGACACCCGATTGGTCCATGAGTTCTATTTAAAGCGCATGGAGGGTCATTGTTCGGGTAATCCGTGCATGAGAGAAGCTTATGTAAATTTTCATTTTTTGATTAATAAATTGTCTGTACCCACGTTGGGACAGGCCGTGGACTGTTTCCCTCCTTGCACTCTGAGGGTTTTAACCACGTCAAAAATACTGGTGTATTGATTTGAGATCTGGTTGTGAGCGGTGTCCTTTTGGTATTCTTTCTGAGGAACTTACCCTGTAAATTCCTACATGGTATCAGAGCTATTTGAGGGCCGCGTCCGTTGGTGATCCAAATCTGAAGCCGGTAGAACTGCATGCGGCTGTCGTTTCCTAGATCTGCTGTTTCTGACTGCTTTCGGGCCGAGAGGACTGCTCTGTTGCGTTCGGAGCATCTGTTTCAGTGAGGAACCCCTTTCGTTTCACGCGAAAAGGTTTCCGGTAGCCCTAGCTGCGTCATTTTTCAGATCGGGAGGTATACAGTGTTTTTTTGCAGTTTACTGTCATTTTCTCTCTGCTTATTTCGGTTTCGGTTTATTTAGCCTTTTTTTTTCCCGGATCTATACCTTTCATTTCTGCGTATGCTCTTTGCCCTGCGACTCTGTGCGATCTGGGCAAATCAGAAACAGAAAGAAAGGATTTTTCTCATGCGTATGCTCTTTTCCCTGCACCTTAGTGTGATCTTGGAAAATCAGAAACATTGAGAAAAATATTTAGTTTTTCGGTTAAAAGCTAACTTTGAGATTTTTTTTTAAATTCTAGTTTTTTGGCTAAAGCTAACTTTGAGCCGTAAGGTTCGTTTTTCTTTGCATATTCGTGTTGGGTTTTGTGTTTTGTGTTTTGTAGGGGAAAAGAGCCTTCCCAAGGCAAGCACGCAAATCGAGGCCCCCCCCCCGCCCCCTCTCTCTCTCTCTCTCTCAAATATTTTGTATAGATCAATTGGTTCAAAGACTTTTTAAGAGAGTAGAGGTCTTGGGTTCAAGTCTCCATTTTGTGGGGGCGGATTTTTTTCATTCTCGCACATTCGCGCACTTTGCCGGCAACGTCAACAATTTTTTTTCAAAAAGCCATAACTTCTTCATTTGGAAGCCTTTTTCAGAGCCGTTTTTTTTAAAACCGCCTATTTTTTCGAGATCTATCCATTGGACCACTTACTTTCAGCATCTTCAGCTTCAGTTTTTTTTCAAAAAATGGAAAGTCCATGCCAAGTCATTCTTGACAGCACTAACTACTTCCAATGGGTAGCCTACATGGGAGATTTACTTAGAAGTAAAGGTCTCTTCAGAATAGCCACAGACCAAGAGAAGAAACCCAAAGATGAAGACAAGGCCGAAAAATGGGAAAATAGACAAGATCAAGCACGTGGTTTGATAGGAATGTCTGTTTCTCCTGATCTTAGATTCCACATTGCAGAAATTGAAACTCCTCATGAAGCATTAGAAAAACTTGCTAAAGTTTTTGGGATTAAAAATGAAATTAGAGCCCATCAACTTGAGAATGAGTTGCTTACTTTGGATCCTAATAATTTTTCTTGCATTGAAGATTTCTTGTCCAAATTCAAGACCCTTAGATATCTCTTGGAAGGTGTTAAAGTTAAGAAAGAAGATGGTAACCTTATTTATTCCATCCTTACTAAGTTGGGACAAGCCTACTCTGTATTTGTTTCCACTTTCCATTCTACAAGGGAAGCTTTCATTTGTCAAGGCAAAGACTACAAACCCCCTTCCTTTGACTCCTTTTGTGATTCCTTAATAAGAGAACAAGAAAAACTCTTACACCTTGGTCTTCTTAATCTTGGAAACTCTTCCTCGAAAGCGTTAGCCGCCCAGCAGCAACCAAATTCAAAGAATCCTAAGAAGTCTTATCCTCAAAGGAATGGTCCTAAACCAACTCAGCCTCAAGATGAAAGATCATTTCAGCAAAATGACAAGACCAATAAAAACAAATGGAAGAGGACTGACAGACATTGTAACTTTTGTAATCGAGATGGCCACTTAGAATCTAAATGCTTTAAGAAGATGGAAGCCTTGGAAGCCGCAATGAAGAAACATAACATCCATGTGGAGCCTACTTCAACTTCAACTTTCGGAATGGCACTTTCTGCATGTCGTTGTCAATCATCTCAGTCTGGTTATGCTTTAAATGTATCTTCTTCTTCTTCTCATTCTCATGAGTGGCTCATTGATTCTGGAGCCTCTTATCACATGGCCAAAAACCAAGCCATGTTTTCTTCTTTAAAAGATTGTAACACCAAAAATATATATGTTGGTGATGATAGATCTCTTAGTGTTGTAGGGACTGGAACTGTTCATCTAGACAATGGTCAGTTTAATGATGTATTATGTGTTCCAACCTTATCCTCCAACCTTCTATCTGTCTATCAGATAACTCATTCAGGTGAAGGCAAAATTGTTGAATTTTCACCTCATGATGTTGTAATCAAGGATCTAAAAGATCCTAAACAGATTCTAGCTACTGGTCTTGCTGATGATTCCACAAGGTTGTATAAGTTTCACAACTTTGGGTCATCAAATCTTCCCTCAGCATTTGTTGCTCATAATGATGAAGTGAGCAAACTTTGGCATGAGCGATTTGGTCACTTAAACTATCGCTCCCTTCAGCATCTATGTAAAGAAAATATGGTGACAGGTCTTCCTATGATATCTTGCAGAGATGGTGTTTGTTCCGGATGTGTACTCGGAAAACATCATCGGGACAGTTTTGACAAACGTGCCTCTTGGCACGCCTCAGCCCCTTTACAGCTTGTGCACAGTGATTTATGTGGTCCTCTTCCTGTTGCTTCATTCTCTGGTTGCAAGTACTTCTTAACCTTCATTGATGATTTCTCCAGACGCACTTGGGTATACTTCTTAAAACTCAAGAGCGAAGTATTTAACACTTTTTTGGCCTTCAAAGCCTTTGTTGAAAAACAATCTGGACATCAAATTCTTAAGCTACGAACTGATAATGGTGGAGAATATGTTAAAAACACATTCATCAACTTTTGCACTGAAAATGGAATTCAAATGCAACATACTGTTCCATACACTCCACAACAAAATGGTGTAGCTGAAAGGAAAAATCGCACCTTAAAGGAAATGGCTAATTGTATGCTGCAATCTAAAGGACTCAGTCTTAGTTTTTGGGCCGAAGCAATTAATTGTGCAAATTATATAATCAATCGCACTCCTACTAAGGTTCTAGAGAATATCACTCGAGAAGAAGCTTGGAGTTCCATTAAACCAGATGTAAGTCACTTTCGTGTGTTTGGAAGTGAAGCATGGGCCCATATTCCAGATGAAAAGCATAAAGCTTTAGAACCTAAGAGTGAGAAATGCACTTTTGTTGGATATTCTGAAGATGTAAAAGGTTACAGACTTATTCCATTTAAGTCCAAAAATGTTATCATTAGAAGAGATGTAAAATTTGATGAAAATAAATCGGCCTGCGAGCCTAGTCCGGCGGATGTGCCACCTCTTCCTATCTCTTCTACTTTTGAAAACATTTCTTCTTCAGATGATGAAAGTGAGGATGACAATCCTCCCCCACCTTCTCAGGATCCTCAACTTCCAAGATGGGTCCGTGCTACTCGAGATGCAGCAGGTGATCTTGCCGGTGATCCTACAGATCAGCGACGTACACGTTCTCAGTTTGAAAGAGCCTCTTCTTTACTGGCTCAAGCTCCAGTAAATCATGATCCTGACACTTTTGCAGAAGCTTCAGGCCATCCACATTGGGAAGCAGCTATGAATGAAGAATATCAGTCATTGATGACAAATGATACATGGGATCTTGTTCCTCTACCAACGGGACGAAAACTTGTAAGATGTAAATGGGTTTACAGAACCAAGTATGGACCAGATGGCAAAATTGATAAACATAAAGCTCGTCTTGTTGCTAAGGGCTTTTCACAGGTTGAAGGAATTGACTACACTGAAACCTTCGCCCCTGTTGCCAAAATGAACTCTATCCGCCTTGTTCTTTCCCTTGCTGCCTCTTTAAAATGGGAAGTCCATCAAATGGATGTTAAATCTGCCTTCTTGCATGGGGACTTGCAGGAAGAAATCTATATGGAACAACCCATTGGCTTCATACAAACAGACTCAAGCCTTGTGTGTCGACTTAAGAAATCCCTTTATGGTCTCAAGCAGGCTCCTCGGGCTTGGTATGCCAAAATGGATAGCTTTCTTTTAGAATCTGGCTTTTCTAGGTGTCATTCTGACAATACTGTCTACACCAAGAAAGTGGGTGACTCTCTTATTGTTAGGATATTCCGACACATAGGATATAGTTAAGTTCAACTTGGTCTAGTATAGAGTTAGGTTAGAGTTAGGTAAAGTGTGTTTCTTTACCGTTGTACATTTTGTAACTTACAATCCGACGGTCACGATATGTAGTGATCCGACGGTTCACTCTCACCTCGGTATTACCGACACTTGATCCGTGGCTTGACACCCGATTGGTCCATGAGTTCTATTTAAAGCGCATGGAGGGTCATTGTTCGGGTAATCCGTGCATGAGAGAAGCTTATGTAAATTTTCATTCTTTGATTAATAAATTGTCTGTACCCACGTTGGGACAGGCCGTGGACTGTTTCCCTCCTTGCACTCTGAGGGTTTTAACCACGTCAAAAATACTGGTGTATTGATTTGAGATCTGGTTGTGAGCGGTGTCCTTTTGGTATTCTTCTGTGGAACTTACCCTGTAAATTCCTACATGGTATCAGAGCTATTTGAGGGCCGCGTCCGTTGGTGATCCAAATCTGAAGCCGGTAGAACTGCATGCGGCTGTCGTTTCCTAGATCTGCTGTTTCTGACTGCTTTCGGGCCGAGAGGACTGCTCTGTTGCATTCGGAGCATCTGTTTCAGTGAGGAACCCCTTTCGTTTCACGCGAAAAGGTTTCCGGTAGCCCTAGCTGCGTCATTTTTCAGATCGGGAGGTATACAGTGTTTTTTTTGCAGTTTACTGTCATTTTCTCTCTGCTTATTTCGGTTTCGGTTTATTTAGCCTTTTTTTTTCCCGGATCTATACCTTTCATTTCTGCGTATGCTCTTTGCCCTGCGACTCTGTGCGATCTGGGCAAATCAGAAACAGAAAGAAAGGATTTTTCTCATGCGTATGCTCTTTTCCCTGCACCTTAGTGTGATCTCGGAAAATCAGAAACATTGAGAAAAATATTTAGTTTTTCGGCTAAAAGCTAACTTTGAGATTTTTTTTAAAATTTCTAGTTTTTTGGCTAAAGCTAACTTCGAGCCGTAAGGTTCGTTTTTCTTTGGATATTCGTGTTGGGTTTTGTGTTTTGTGTTTTGTAGGGAAAAGAGTCTTCCCAAGGCAAGCACGCAAATCGAGGCCCCCCCCCCCCCCCCCCTCTCTCTCTCTCTCTCTCTCTCTCTCTCTCTCAAATCTTTTGTATAGATCAATTGGTTCAAAGACCTTTTAAGAGAGTAGAGGTCTTGGGTTCAAGTCTCCATTTTGTGGGGGCGGATTTTTTCATTCCCGCACATTCGCGCACTTTGCCGGCAACGTCAACAATTTTTTTTCAAAAAGCCATAACTTCTTCATCCGGAAGCCTTTTTCAGAGCCGTTTTTTTTAAAACCGCCTATTTTTTCGAGATCTATCCATTGGACCACTTACTTTCAGCATCTTCAGCTTCAGTTGTTTTTCAAAAATGGAAAGTCCATGCCAAGTCATTCTTGACAGCACTAACTACTTCCAATGGGTAGCCTACATGGGAGATTTACTTAGAAGTAAAGGTCTCTTCAGAATAGCCACAGACCAAGAGAAGAAACCCAAAGATGAAGACAAGGCCGAAAAATGGGAAAATCGACAAGATCAAGCACGTGGTTTGATAGGAATGTCTGTTTCTCCTGATCTTAGATTCCACATTGCAGAAATTGAAACTCCTCATGAAGCATTAGAAAAACTTGCTAAAGTTTTTGGGATTAAAAATGAAATTAGAGCCCATCAACTTGAAAATGAGCTGCTTACTTTGGATCCTAATAATTTTTCTTGCATTGAAGATTTCTTGTCCAAATTCAAGACCCTTAGATATCTCTTGGAAGGTGTTAAAGTTAAGAAAGATGATGGTAACCTTATTTATTCCATCCTTACTAAGTTGGGCCAGCCTACTCTGTATTTGTTTCCACTTTCCATTCTACCAGGGAAGCTTTCATTTGTCAAGGCAAAGACTACAAGCCCCCTTCCTTTGACTCCTTTTGTGATTCCTTAATAAGAGAACAAGAAAAACTCTTACACCTTGGTCTTCTTAATCTTGGAAACTCTTCCACAAAAGCGTTAGCCGCCCAGCAGCAACCAAATTCAAAGAATCCTAAGAAGTCTTATCCTCAAAGGAATGGTCCTAAACCAACTCAGCCTCAAGATGAAAGATCATTTCAGCAAAATGATAAGACCAATAAAAACAAATGGAAGAAGACTGATAGACATTGTAACTTTTGTAATCGAGATGGCCACTTAGAATCTAAATGCTTTAAGAAGATGGAAGCCTTGGAAGCCGCAATGAAGAAACATAACATCCATCTGGAGCCTACTTCAACTTCAACTTCCGGAACGGCATTTTCTGCATGTCATCGTCAATCATCTCAGTCTGGTTATGCATTAAATGTATCTTCTTCTTCTTCTCATTCTCATGAGTGGCTCATTGATTCTGGAGCCTCTTGTCACATGGCCAAAAACCAAGCCATGTTTTCTTCTTTAAATGATTGTAACACCAAAAATATATATGTTGGTGATGATAGATCTCTTAATGTTGTAGGGACTGGAACTGTTCATCTAGACAATGGTCAGTTCAATGATGTATTATGTGTTCCAAACTTATCCTGCAACCTTCTATCTGTCTATCAGATAACTCATTCAGGTGAAGGTAAAATTGTTGAATTTTCACCTCATGATGTTGTAATCAAGGATCTAAAAGATCCTAAACAGATTCTAGCTACTGGTCTTGCTGATGATTCCAAAAGGTTGTATAAGTTTCACAACTTTGGGTCATCCCATCTTCCCTCAGTATTTGTTGCTCATAATGATGAAGTGAGCAAACTTTGGCATGAGCGGTTTGGTCACTTAAACTATCGCTCCCTTCAGCATCTATGTAAAGAAAATATGGTGACAGGTCTTCCTATGGTATCTTGCAAAGATGGTGTTTGTTCCGGATGTGTACTCGGAAAACATCATCGGGACAGTTTTGACAAACGTGCCTCTTGGCACGCCTCAGCCCCTTTACAGCTTGTGCACAGTGATTTATGTGGTCCTCTTCCTGTTGCTTCATTCTCTGGCTGCAAGTACTTCTTAACTTTCATTGATGATTTCTCCAGACGCACTTGGGTATACTTCTTAAAACTCAAGAGCGAAGTATTTACCACCTTTTTGGCCTTCAAAGCATTTGTTGAAAAACAATCTGGACATCAAATTCTTAAGCTAAGAACTGATAATGGTGGAGAATATGTTAAAAATGCATTCATCAACTTTTGCACCGAAAATGGAATTCAAATGCAACATACTGTTCCATACACTCCACAACAAAATGGTGTAGCTGAAAGGAAAAATCGCACCTTAAAGGAAATGGCTAATTGTATGCTGCAATCTAAAGGACTCAGTCTTAGTTTTTGGGCCGAAGCAATTAATTGTGCAAATTATATAATCAATCGCACTCCTACTAAGGTTCTAGAGAATATCACTCCAGAAGAAGCTTGGAGTTCCATTAAACCAGATGTAAGTCACTTTCGTGTGTTTGGAAGTGAAGCATGGGCCCATATTCCAGATGAAAAGCATAAAGCTTTAGAACCTAAGAGTGAGAAATGTACTTTTGTTGGATATTCTGAAGATGTAAAAGGTTATAGACTTATTCCATTTAAGTCCAAAAATGTTATCATTAGAAGAGATGTAAAATTTGATGAAAATAAATCGGCCTGCGAGCCTAGTCCGGCGGATGTGCCACCTCTTCCTATCTCTTCTATCTTTGAAAACATTTCTTCTTCTGATGATGAAAGCGAGGATGATAATCCTTCCCCACCTTCTCAGGATCCTCAACTTCCAAGATGGGTCCGTGCTACTCGGGATGCAGCAGGTGATCTTGCCGGTGATCCTACAGATCAGCGACGTACACGTTCTCAGTTTGAAAGAGCCTCTTCTTTACTGGCTCAAGCTCCAGTAAATCATGATCCTGACACTTTTGCAGAAGCTTCAGGCCATCCACATTGGGAAGCAGCTATGAATGAAGAATATCATTCATTGATGACAAATGATACATGGGATCTTGTTCCTCTACCAAAGGGACGCAAACTTGTTAGATGCAAATGGGTTTACAGAACCAAGTATGGACCAGATGGGAAAGTTGATAAACATAAAGCTCGTCTAGTTGCTAAGGGCTTTTCACAGGTTGAAGGCATTGACTACACTGAAACCTTCTCTCCAGTTGCCAAAATGAACTCTATCCGCCTTGTTCTTTCCCTTGCTGCCTCTTTAAAATGGGAAGTCCATCAAATGGATGTTAAATCTGCCTTCTTGCATGGGGACTTGCAGGAAGAAATCTATATGGAACAACCCATTGGCTTCATACAAACAGACTCCAGCCTTGTTTGTCGACTTAAGAAATCCCTTTATGGCCTCAAGCAAGCTCCTCGGGCTTGGTATGCCAAAATGGATAGCTTTCTTTTAGAATCTGGCTTTTCTAGGTGTCATTCTGACAATACTGTCTACACCAAGAAAGTGGGCAACTCTCTTATCATCCTTGTTCTTTATGTTGATGATCTTATTCTTACTGGTAGTGATCCCAACCTTATAAACCATGTGAAGTCCAGCCTTAAAAAGAAATTTGAAATGACAGACTTAGGACACTTACACTATTTTCTCGGTCTTCAAGTCTTGCAATCCCAAGAGGGTATTTTCCTTTCCCAGTCCAAGTATGCTTGTGATATTCTTCGTCATTTTCACATGGAAGACTGTAAGCCAGCCCCTTCTCCCTTTCAGTCTGGAGTCAAACTTTCAGTCTCTTGTACTTCTCCTGAAGTTGATGCTACCTTATACCGTCAACTTGTCGGAAAACTCTTGTATTTAACCCATACTCGTCCTGATCTTTCCTTTGTTGTTGGCCTTGTTGCTCGTTTTATGCAAAACCCCCGTGAAAGTCATTGGAAAGCAGCTAAAAGAATACTTCGTTATGTTCGAGGTACAGTACAGTTTGGGATTCATTACAGTGCCAAAGCAGCTCCTCTGTTAGTTGGTTTCACTGATTCTGATTGGGCTGGTGACCTTGATGATCGGAAGTCTACTGCCGGTTATGTCTTCACTCTTGGTTCAGGACCTATTACATGGGCTTGTAAGAAACAGGCTGCCATTTCTCTTTCGTCAGCAGAAGCAGAGTATCGTGGTGCCGTGGAAGCTAGTAAGGAAGCCTTGTGGCTTCGTCAGATCCTATCAGAGTTTGGCTTTGAGCAGCAGCATCCAACCACACTTTGGTGTGATAATCAAAGTGCCATTCAGCTATGCAAAGATCCAGTCCAGCATCAGCGCAGCAAACACATTGAACTACACATGCACTTCATCAGAAAGCTCATTCATGACCATGTTCTTGAAGTGCAATATTGTCCAACAGATGATCAGGTTGCAGACATCTTCACAAAGGCTCTCACAGAGGCGAAGTTCACTAAACTTCGATATATGCTTGGAGTTCAGGAAGTTGTCACTAAGGGGGGATAGGCTCTAGTGCCTCCTTCCTTCTCCTATTGTGTCATATTTGTAAATCCTTCAATCCTATCCCAAGTTGTTCTTAAGGGGGGATGTTAGGATATTCCGACACATAGGATATAGTTAAGTTCAACTTGGTCTAGTATAGAGTTAGGTAAAGTGTGTTTCTTTACCGTTGTACATTTTGTAACTTACAATCCGACGGTCACGATATGTAGTGATCCGACGGTTCACTCTCACCTCGGTATTACCGACACTTGATCCGTGGCTTGACACCCGATTGGTCCATGAGTTCTATTTAAAGCGCATGGAGGGTCATTGTTCGGGTAATCCGTGCATGAGAGAAGCTTATGTAAATTTTCATTCTTTGATTAATAAATTGTCTGTACCCACGTTGGGACAGGCCGTGGACTGTTTCCCTCCTTGCACTCTGAGGGTTTTAACCACGTCAAAAATACTGGTGTATTGATTTGAGATCTGGTTGTGAGCGGTGTCCTTTTGGTATTCTTCTGTGGAACTTACCCTGTAAATTCCTACACTTATCATCCTTGTTCTTTATGTTGATGATCTTATCCTTACTGGTAGTGATCCCAACCTTATAAACCATGTGAAGTCTATCCTTAAAAAGAAATTTGAAATGACAGACTTAGGACACTTACACTATTTTCTCGGTCTTCAAGTCTTGCAATCCAAGGAGGGTATTTCCCTTTCCCAGTCCAAGTATGCTTGTGATATTCTTCGTCATTTTCACATGGAAGACTGTAAGCCAGCCCCTTCTCCCTTTCAGTCTGGAGTCAAACTTTCAGTCTCTTGTTCTTCTCCTGAAGTTGATGCTACCTTATACCGTCAACTTGTCGGAAAACTCTTGTATTTAACCCATACTCGTCCTGATCTTTCCTTTGCTGTTGGCCTTGTTGCTCGTTTTATGCAAAACCCCCGTGAAAGTCATTGGAAAGCAGCTAAAAGAATACTTCGTTATGTTCGAGGTACAGTACAGTTTGGGATTCATTACAGTGCCAAAGCAACTCCTCTGTTAGTTGGTTTCACTGATTCTGATTGGGCTGGTGACCTTGATGATCGGAAGTCTACTGCCGGTTATGTCTTCACTCTTGGTTCAGGACCTATTACATGGGCTTGTAAGAAACAGGCTGCCATTTCTCTTTCGTCAGCAGAAGCAGAGTATCGTGGTGCCGTGGAAGCTAGTAAGGAAGCCTTGTGGCTTCGTCAGATCCTATCAGAATTTGGCTTTGAGCAGCAGCATCCAACCACACTTTGGTGTGATAATCAAAGTGCCATTCAGCTATGCAAAGATCCAGTCCAGCATCAGCGCAGCAAACACATTGAACTACACATGCACTTCATCAGAAAGCTCATTCATGACCATGTTCTTGAAGTGCAATATTGTCCAATGGATGATCAGGTTGCAGACATCTTCACAAAGGCTCTCACAGAGGCGAAGTTCACTAAACTTCGATATATGCTTGGAGTTCAGGAAGTTGTCACTAAGGGGGGATAGGCTCTAGTGCCTCCTTCCTTCTCCTATTGTGTCATATTTGTAAATCCTTCAATCCTATCCCAAGTTGTTCTTAAGGGGGGATGTTAGGATATTCCGACACATAGGATATAGTTAAGTTCAACTTGGTCTAGCATAGAGTTAGGTTAGAGTTAGGTAAAGTGTGTTTCTTTACCGTTGTACATTTTGTAACTTACAATCTGACGGTCACGATATGTAGTGATCCGACGGTTCACTCTCACCTCGGTATTACCGACACTTGATCCGTGGCTTGACACCCGATTGGTCCATGAGTTCTATTTAAAGCGCATGGAGGGTCATTGTTCGGGTAATCCGTGCATGAGAGAAGCTTATGTAAATTTTCATTTTTTGATTAATAAATTGTCTGTACCCACGTTGGGACAGGCCGTGGACTGTTTCCCTCCTTGCACTCTGAGGGTTTTAACCACGTCAAAAATACTGGTGTATTGATTTGAGATCTGGTTGTGAGCGGTGTCCTTTTGGTATTCTTTCTGAGGAACTTACCCTGTAAATTCCTACACTGCTGTCCCACAATTAGTGACATAGCCATTCCATGTTAGCTTGCTGTCCCATCATAGTATGCTGCTGTCCCATCAATGTCATTGCTGTCCCATCATAGTATGCTGCTGTCTCAATTGCTATTGCAGCACCATGTCTTGCTGCTGTCCCAATTATTAGCATTGCTGTCCTGGGCATGTTTGAGTCCTCAAACTCTCATGCTATCCCTATTTTGAGGGTCACCTACAACCCACCTTTTCAGCTGTATTAAGCCTGCATCTAGGGCATTGTAGGTTAGCGTTAGAGCTCCCTTTAGATGGCATTAGGGCTGCCTTTAGACAATGTTTAGGCTGCCCTTTAGATTGCGTTTAGGGCTTCTCTTAGATTGCTTCTAGGGCTGCCTTTTGGACAGCGTTTAGGGTTGCTCTTATACTGCGTCTAGGGCTGCCTTTTGGACAATGTTAGGGCCTCTCTTAGACTACATCTAGGGCTGCCATTGGGACAGCGTTAGGGCCTCTCTTAGCTGTGATAAGATTCCTCCAAGACTGTGGCTAGGGCATGCTTCTTTGACAACGTTTTTGACTTCTTCTTTGACAACGTCTAGGGCTAGGGCATCTCCTTTAGGGCAGCTCCCTTAGTCTTCTTTCCTCCAACGTCTAGGGCTTCCACTCCTAGATTTCCCTTCCACTAAAACCCAAGACAAGTGGAGAGAAATCAAGATAGAAGTGTGTGTGAGAAATGACTCTCAAGTCATCTCCTTTTATACTAAAACGTTGAGCACTTGTGGGGTTTATTTGGTTGCTGGCCGACCTTGACAAATTGTCTTATAACACAAATAAATTCATATCTCCATGAATACTTATCGGAATCGGATGATCTTTAGATCAATCCTACACCTCTCGATGAGAGGGATCCAAGAAAAATATCAGCTGCCATAAATAAGATGACCCACATGGAGTTTGTCCCTAGTTGCCAATTTAACAGTTACTCATGTAACTACCTTAAACAATGTAGGTTGACATCGAGACATGACAATAATTTTTTACTAGGACTCCTAACACGATATCCTTTATATAGCATGACTTTATTACCTTTAACATTATATAGGAGCCTTACAGTCCAACAGTTTGGAGTTTTTAAGGGTCTTGTAGAAGTAGGTTTCATAGGCTGTCTAATTTTTTCTGCATTTGGACAATGTTAGGAACTGACTTATTAATATTCATAATTGTATAGATTTAGTTAAGCTTTTATTAGCATACTGGACTGATTCTCTGAGTTTACTGTACTTTCAGCAAATTCACAAAAGGAAGGTTGCTATAGCTAAAGCACAGGGAAATTTATCAGGAGCTGTGGATCTTCTTAATAAATACCTGGAGATGTAAGTAAAGCTAATACACTCTCTTGTAACAACTTAAAACTTAAAAAATTGCTTCTGTTACTTTTGTAAAATGGCATAGCTTTTCAATATTAGGTAGTTGGGAAAGTCTAAAATTGATGGATGACGGGGCTGTAATTGTAGATTCATGGCAGATTATGATGCATGGAGGGAACTTGCAGACTTGTACATTTCTCTTCAAATGTAAGTCCACATCTTTGACATCACTGTTTTACGTTGCCACATTCTAATCCTGACTGCTATGCATTTTTGCTTAAGATCTTTTCAAAATTATAAATTGAAAACACAAAAACTGCTGTATTTAACATTCATTACAAGATTGTGTTGTGAAGCAGGCCTGTTAGCCTTCTGGTAGAAGGCTTATGTTCCACTTCCACAAAATGTCATATCTATATTATAGTACCATGCCAGACTAACAATCAGGATAGCAATTAGTAGAACTTTCTTTAGATAATGCTAGGCCCTTGTTAATATTTTAATAAATCAAGCAACATGGTAAGGTTTACATCTTACAGAACTTGATGAGCTGATAGGGGGTTTCTATTTGCAGGTATAAGCAGGCAGCTTTTTGTTTTGAAGAGCTAATACTTGCTCAACCATCAAATCCATTCTTTCACTTATCATATGCTGAGGTACGTGTTTCACTGGTAATTTGTGATAGCATTTTCTGAAAGAAATTTAATTTTCTAATCCATGAAGAAGGAAATTGGAAATATTAAAGCTTAAGCACATTGCAAGGCAAAATGTTGTAGAAATTGTAGATGAATATATACAAGACCTGTTAAGCAAGCATATGTACTTTATTGATTGACAATCTTAAAAAGGCATCCAGTCTGCTTTAAGGTAGCCAATCTCCTTAAATAGCTACATAGTCACTGAAGATCTGAGTATGAGAGACAGGTTCAGTCCTGACTCCTCCATGATATATCCATCAGCCTCCTTGCATCCAACTAAATTATCAAAATGCCAACATACTGATTAAGTATTCCTTCTGGGGGCAAACATAAATATGGAATTGTGTCCAGGCATCATTTCTTTGAATAAAGCACGTATGAGGACTAAGGGTATATTAGAAATCTGGAGCACTTGAGAGAGTATCCTACTGCACAATATGATAAGCAGCAGTTTTCAGACTGTTCTTGGATATGTCAAATCTCATTTAATTGTGGATACCATATATGACATTCCATGTCTATGCCACTAAAGTTAGAATTAATAATGATTATTTTCATTAATTCATATTGAAGACATCGAATGTAAATGCAGAAAGAGCAATTAATAGCAGAGAAAGTAATATAAAAGATAAGTTGTGTATCACTGTGGACAAGTAGGAAGTAGGCTTTGTACAGTTACATGTCCAGGGAAGAGCAAGATTAATGTCTATTTATATATTATAATTTTCTTGGAGCAGGCAACAATTGCATCTGCAACTTACAATTAATATGTTTATATATTTTATTAGAAAAGCTGAATGATGATTACAATGGAGTGAGGTCCTGTCTTAAATACAACCTAGGTGCCTTTACATGAGTCGACATGATCTTTGATCGTGCCCCTTAATTTAAACAGTAATTTAAGTTAATTTTATACATAACATTGCCTTCCTCTGGAAAGAATGCTTTGTCCTCAAAGCATAGGTAACTCACGGTGTTGTTGATGGAATGCTTTGGTTTCCTAAGATGCTTCTTCTTCTGGTGGGTCATTCCACTTAATTGGGTATTCTTTGATTATTCGTGATCACAACTTCTTTTCCTTGGCGGTGATGATTCCTTCTGGTTCTAAAATGATCTTCCCTTCGTCTTCTAATGTCGGAAGCGCTGTTTGTGCCACTTGGTGTTTGCCAAGTGCTTTTTTAAGGCAAGATACATGGAAGACATTGTGAACACAACTCTTATCTGGAAGGTTTAAGCTGTAGGCTACTTGGCTGATCTTTTTGTTAATCTGGTATGGTCCATAGGACTTTGGTGCCAATTTGTTTTTTCCTTTCTGTTTTAAGGACAATTGCGTGCAGGGCTAAAGTTTAACAAATACCCATTCTCCAGCGCCAAGGGTTAGCTAAGTTGGTTGAGTTCTCGTTGCTAAGTACCTTGCCAGTTGGGAGGTCACGAGGCCAAATCTCCTTGATGCCCTTGGGGTTAGGCCCTGCTTGTTTGGCCGACGGGTAGATCCCTTTGGGTTGATCTGCCTGAATTTTCCCGTGGATGTAGTGACCACCTAGTGTACGTGAGCCACCTTAAGAAAAAACAAGTACCCATTCTCCAACTTCAAATTCCCTCTCTATTCTGTTTTGGTCTGCCTGCGTATACGATTTCTTGCAATATTTAGATTTTCGTTTAGTTCCTGGAAGACCTTTTTGGTTTCTTGTAACTGATCTTTAACTGTTGGAAGTTTTGTCTTGATAATGGCAAAATCCTTTCATTTAGGAGGCTCATAACTATATAGAGCTTGAAAAAGGGTCATTTTCGCTGAAGTGTGATAAGTGGAATTGTATCAACATTCGACTAGCTGTAACCATTGAGCCCACTCATTTGTCTGTCTGTTGCATAACAACGAAGGTAAGATTCTAAACATTTATTGACAACTTTTGTGACTGTTTGTTTGAGGATGGTATGATGAACCCATGTTGAGGTATGTTTCGATATGTTTGAAAAAGTCCTTCCAAAAATTCCTCTTAGATTTGGCTTCTCTATCGCTAACAATGACCTTGGGAAAACCATGTAGTTTTTAGACATTCTTGCAAAATATCTCAGCGATTTGTTTTGCTGAGTCTGATTTCTTCATTCCTATGAAGAGTGCATACTTGGTGAGTCTGTCAACTACTACGAGAATTTTGTCTTTTCCATTTGAATGGGGTAATCCTTCGATAAAGTCCTTGATATTTATTTCCATTTTTGGTTTGGAATATTTAAGGGATGGAGCAGTTCGAGAGTCATGATCTCATTTTTATTTCTCTCGCATTGATCACACTTTGCTACATATTTTTGAATATCATTATTCATTCCTTTCCAAAAAGATGATTAACGTGCATTAGAGTAGGTTTTAAAGAAACCTACATGTCCTATTGACAATGAATCATGGGACTCCTTGAGAACTGTGGACTTAAATTTGGAATTTGGGCTTAGGTAAATTCTTCCTTTATACCACAAAATATCGTTTTTCCATTCGAATTTTGAATTATGAGGAGGATTATTGATTATAGCACATGCTTTTGGATCTTTTGCATATTCACTTCGAATATCATTAAGCCATTATGGAACTACAACCGAAATTGCAAGTATTGACGACTATTCATCTTTCCGAGACTTAGCATCTGCTACTACATTGTGTTTCTGTTCCTTATGTATTATATCTTTGTCAAAGGCAACAATCTTTTCTATCCATTTTTTCTGTTTTGTAGAAAGTGTTCTATCCTGGAGAAGGTGTTGAAGACTATTATGGTCTGTTCGTATTAAAAACTTACTTCCCAAAAGATATTGTCTCCACTTTGTGAGTACATGCATAATGGTGAGCATTTCTTTGTTGTATGTAGACTTTAGAATTTCTCGCTTGTTGAACTTCCTGCTTTCAAATGCTATTGGATGGCCATCTTGCATCAACACTGCTCCTATTCCAAAACCTGAAGCGTCACATTCAATTACAAAGGGTTTTGAAAAGTCTGGAGTTGCTAATACAAGTGCATTGGACATAATTTCTTTTAAATCTTCCAAACACTTTTCTGCTTTATCACACCATCGAAATGAGTTCTTCTTTAGAAGGTTTGTTAAGGGTGTGGTTATATGAACATATTTTCGAATAAAGCTTTGATAGTATCTAGTCAACCCTAAGAATCCTCTCAATTTGGTGATGTTAGTAGGTTTGGGCCATTCTTTTATAGCCTTGATCTTATTAGGATCTACTTTTACTCCTTCCTTGGATATTATGTGTCCGAGGTACTCTACCTCTTCCTTTCCAAAGGTGCACCTAGACATCTTTGCATAAAAATAATGTTCTTCTAATATAGCGAGAACTTGCTCGAGATGTTGTAGATGCTCCTTCCATGTTTTACTATAGATTAGAATATCATCAAAGAACATTAACACAAACTTCCTTAGGTATCTCGACGAAATACCTCATTCATGGTAGTCTGGAAGGTTGCTGTAGCATTAGTTAATCCGAAGGGCATGACCTAAATTCTTAATGACCTTTATGTGTTCGAGAGGCAGTCTTTGATATGTCCTCTAGCCTTATTTTGATTTGGTAGTATCTTGATCTCAAGTCCAATTTTGAAAAGTATTGGGCTTCATGAAGTTCATCTCGCATTTTGTCTATTAAGGGAATTAAAAACTTGTTCTTAATCATTATTGTGTTCAAGCCTCGATAATTTATGCATAGTCTAAATTATCCATCCTTCTTTCGGACTAGAACCACCGGAGCAACGTAAGGGCTTCTACCTTTTGTGATGATACCACACTTTAAAATATATTGGACTAATATTTCGATTTTAGTTTTTTGATGATGTGGATACCTATATGGCTTGATATTGACAGTAGTTGACCCTGATTTGACTATGATTATGTACTCAATTTCTCTTTCAGTGGGCATCTTCAATGTAAGATCTTGGAACACCTTTCTGTGTTTTTGAATCAGTTCCTGAACTTCAGGTGGTAGTTCTTGAACTTCAAGTGGTTCTTCGCTAACCAATTTCGAAGCCAACATTTCCATTTGATGACACTGCACTACATACATTGGTGCTCCTTTTCAGATCAGCTTCATCATCTAGTAGGATGATACAATTTGGTTTTGAGGAGGTTGGCTGAGTAAGTGCCTAGGGTTTGTAGCCATTGGATTCCTAGGATCACATTACTCCTCCCAACGATAATGTGTAGAATGGGGATTCTAGATTGTTGTCTTGAATCTGCAATTTGATCTTATGTTATTTTCCTACTACTTTTTCGATTTTCTTTCCATCAACTTGTAGGAATTTACAGGGTAAGTTCCTCAGAAAGAATACCAAAAGGACACCGCTCACAACCAGATCTCAAATCAATACACCAGTATTTTTGACGTGGTTAAAACCCTCAGAGTGCAAGGAGGGAAACAGTCCACGGCCTGTCCCAACGTGGGTACAGACAATTTATTAATCAAAGAATGAAAATTTACATAAGCTTCTCTCATGCACGGATTACCCGAACAATGACCCTCCATGCGCTTTAAATAGAACTCATGGACCAATCGGGTGTCAAGCCACGGATCAAGTGTCGATAATACCGAGGTGAGAGTGAACCGTCGGATCACTACATATCGTGACCGTCGGATTGTAAGTTACAAAATGTACAACGGTAAAGAAACACACTTTACCTAACTCTAACCTAACTCTATGCTAGACCAAGTTGAACTTAACTATATCCTATGTGTCGGAATATCCTAACATCCCCCCTTAAGAACAACTTGGGATAGGATTGAAGGATTTACAAATATGACACAATAGGAGAAGGAAGGAGGCACTAGAGCCTATCCCCCCTTAGTGACAACTTCCTGAACTCCAAGCATATATCGAAGTTTAGTGAACTTCGCCTCTGTGAGAGCCTTTGTGAAGATGTCTGCAACCTGATCATCTGTTGGACAATATTGCACTTCAAGAACATGGTCATGAATGAGCTTTCTGATGAAGTGCATGTGTAGTTCAATGTGTTTGCTGCGCTGATGCTGGACTGGATCTTTGCATAGCTGAATGGCACTTTGATTATCACACCAAAGTGTGGTTGGATGCTGCTGCTCAAAGCCAAATTCTGATAGGATCTGACGAAGCCACAAGGCTTCCTTACTAGCTTCCACGGCACCACGATACTCTGCTTCTGCTGACGAAAGAGAAATGGCAGCCTGTTTCTTACAAGCCCATGTAATAGGTCCTGAACCAAGAGTGAAGACATAACCGGCAGTAGACTTCCGATCATCAAGGTCACCAGCCCAATCAGAATCAGTGAAACCAACTAACAGAGGAGCTGCTTTGGCACTGTAATGAATCCCAAACTGTACTGTACCTCGAACATAACGAAGTATTCTTTTAGCTGCTTTCCAATGACTTTCACGGGGGTTTTGCATAAAACGAGCAACAAGGCCAACAGCAAAGGAAAGATCAGGACGAGTATGGGTTAAATACAAGAGTTTTCCGACAAGTTGACGGTATAAGGTAGCATCAACTTCAGGAGAAGTACAAGAGACTGAAAGTTTGACTCCAGACTGAAAGGGAGAAGGGGCTGGCTTACAGTCTTCCATGTGAAAATGACGAAGAATATCACAAGCATACTTGGACTGGGAAAGGAAAATACCTTCTTGGGATTGCAAGACTTGAAGACCGAGAAAATAGTGTAAGTGTCCTAAGTCTGTCATTTCAAATTTCTTTTTAAGGCTGGACTTCACATGGTTTATAAGGTTGGGATCACTACCAGTAAGAATAAGATCATCAACATAAAGAACAAGGATGATAAGAGAGTTGCCCACTTTCTTGGTGTAGACAGTATTGTCAGAATGACACCTAGAAAAGCCAGATTCTAAAAGAAAGCTATCCATTTTGGCATACCAAGCCCGAGGAGCTTGCTTGAGGCCATAAAGGGATTTCTTAAGTCGACAAACGAGGCTGGAGTCTGTTTGTATGAAGCCAATGGGTTGTTCCATATAGATTTCTTCCTGCAAGTCCCCATGCAAGAAGGCAGATTTAACATCCATTTGATGGACTTCCCATTTTAAAGAGGCAGCAAGGGAAAGAACAAGGCGGATAGAGTTCATTTTGGCAACTGGGGAGAAGGTTTCAGTGTAGTCAATGCCTTCAACCTGTGAAAAGCCCTTAGCAACTAGACGAGCTTTATGTTTATCAACTTTCCCATCTGGTCCATACTTGGTTCTGTAAACCCATTTGCATCTAACAAGTTTGCGTCCCTTTGGTAGAGGAACAAGATCCCATGTATCATTTGTCATCAATGAATGATATTCTTCATTCATAGCTGCTTCCCAATGTGGATGGCCTGAAGCTTCTGCAAAAGTGTCAGGATCATGATTTACTGGAGCTTGAGCCAGTAAAGAAGAGGCTCTTTCAAACTGAGAACGTGTACGTCGCTGATCTGTAGGATCACCGGCAAGATCACCTGCTGCATCCCGAGTAGCACGGACCCATCTTGGAAGTTGAGGATCCTGAGAAGGTGGGGGAGGATTATCATCCTCGCTTTCATCATCAGAAGAAGAAATGTTTTCAAAGATAGAAGAGATAGGAAGAGGTGGCACATCCGCCGGACTAGGCTCGCAGGCCGATTTATTTTCATCAAATTTTACATCTCTTCTAATGATAACATTTTTGGACTTAAATGGAATAAGTCTATAACCTTTTACATCTTCAGAATATCCAACAAAAGTACATTTCTCACTCTTAGGTTCTAAAGCTTTATGCTTTTCATCTGGAATATGGGCCCATGCTTCACTTCCAAACACACGAAAGTGACTTACATCTGGTTTAATGGAACTCCAAGCTTCTTCTGGAGTGATATTCTCTAGAACCTTAGTAGGAGTGCGATTGATTATATAATTTGCACAATTAATTGCTTCGGCCCAAAAACTAAGACTGAGTCCTTTAGATTGCAGCATACAATTAGCCATTTCCTTTAAGGTGCGATTTTTCCTTTCAGCTACACCATTTTGTTGTGGAGTGTATGGAACAGTATGTTGCATTTGAATTCCATTTTCGGTGCAAAAGTTGATGAATGCGTTTTTAACATATTCTCCACCATTATCAGTTCTTAGCTTAAGAATTTGATGTCCAGATTGTTTTTCAACAAATGCTTTGAAGGCCAAAAAAGTGCTAAATACTTCGCTCTTGAGTTTTAAGAAGTATACCCAAGTGCGTCTAGAGAAATCATCAATGAAAGTTAAGAAGTACTTGCAGCCAGAGAATGAAGCAACAGGAAGAGGACCACATAAATCACTGTGCACAAGCTGTAAAGGGGCTGAGGCGTGCCAAGAGGCACGTTTGTCAAAACTGTCCCGATGATGTTTTCCGAGTACACATCCGGAACAAACACCATCTTTGCAAGATACCATAGGAAGACCTGTCACCATATTTTCTTTACATAGATGCTGAAGGGAGCGATAGTTTAAGTGACCAAACCGCTCATGCCAAAGTTTGCTCACTTCATCATTATGAGCAACAAATACTGAGGGAAGATGGGATGACCCAAAGTTGTGAAACTTATACAACCTTTTGGAATCATCAGCAAGACCAGTAGCTAGAATCTGTTTAGGATCTTTTAGATCCTTGATTACAACATCATGAGGTGAAAATTCAACAATTTTACCTTCACCTGAATGAGTTATCTGATAGACAGATAGAAGGTTGCAGGATAAGTTTGGAACACATAATACATCATTGAACTGACCATTGTCTAGATGAACAGTTCCAGTCCCTACAACATTAAGAGATCTATCATCACCAACATATATATTTTTGGTGTTACAATCATTTAAAGAAGAAAACATGGCTTGGTTTTTGGCCATGTGACAAGAGGCTCCAGAATCAATGAGCCACTCATGAGAATGAGAAGAAGAAGAAGATACATTTAATGCATAACCAGACTGAGATGATTGACGATGACATGCAGAAAGTGCCGTTCCGGAAGTTGAAGTAGGCTCCAGATGGATGTTATGTTTCTTCATTGCGGCTTCCAAGGCTTCCATCTTCTTAAAGCATTTAGATTCTAAGTGGCCATCTCGATTACAAAAGTTACAATGTCTGTCAGTCCTTCCATTTGTTTTTATTGGTCTTGTCATTTTGCTGAAATGATCTTTCATCTTGAGGCTGAGTTGGTTTAGGACCATTCCTTTGAGGATAAGACTTCTTAGGATTCTTTGAATTTGGTTGCTGCTGGGCGGCTAACGCTTTCGAGGAAGAGTTTCCAAGATTAAGAAGACCAAGGTGTAAGAGTTTTTCTTGTTCTCTTATTAAGGAATCACAAAAGGAGTCAAAGGAAGGGGGTTTGTAGTCTTTGCCTTGACAAATGAAAGCTTCCCTTGTAGAATGGAAAGTGGAAACAAATACAGAGTAGGCTGGTCCCAACTTAGTAAGGATGGAATAAATAAGGTTACCATCTTCTTTCTTAACTTTAACACCTTCCAAGAGATATCTAAGGGTCTTGAATTTGGACAAGAAATCTTCAATGCAAGAAAAATTATTAGGATCCAAAGTAAGCAACTCATTCTCAAGTTGATGGGCTCTAATTTCATTTTTAATCCCAAAAACTTTAGCAAGTTTTTCTAATGCTTCATGAGGAGTTTCAATTTCTGCAATGTGGAATCTAAGATCAGGAGAAACAGACATTCCTATCAAACCACGTGCTTGATCTTGTCTATTTTCCCATTTTTCGGCCTTGTCTTCATCTTTGGGTTTCTTCTCTTGGTCTGTGGCTATTCTGAAGAGACCTTTACTTCTAAGTAAATCTCCCATGTAGGCTACCCATTGGAAGTAGTTAGTGCTGTCAAGAATGACTTGGCATGGACTTTCCATTTTTTTGAAAAAAACCTGAAGCTGAAGATGCTGAAAGTAAGTGGTCCAATGGATAGATCTCGAAAAAATAGGCGGTTTTAAAAAAAACGGCTCTGAAAAAGGCTTCCGGATGAAGAAGTTATGGCTTTTTAAAAAAAATTGTTGACGTTGCCGGCAAAGTGCGCGAATGTGCGGGAATGAAAAAATCCGCCCCCACAAAATGGAGACTTGAACCCAAGACCTCTACTCTCTTAAAAAGTCTTTGAACCAATTGATCTATACAAAATATTTGAGAGAGAGAGAGAGAGAGAGAGAGAGAGAGGGGGGGGGGCCTCGATTTGCGTGCTTGCCTTGGGAAGGCTCTTTTCCCTACAAAACACAAAACACAAAACCCAACACGAATATGCAAAGAAAAACGAACCTTACGGCTCAAAGTTAGCTTTAGCCAAAAAACTAGAATTTTAAAAAAAAATCTCAAAGTTAGCTTTTAACCGAAAAACTAAATATTTTTCTCAATGTTTCTGATTTTCCAAGATCACACTAAGGTGCAGGGAAAAGAGCATACGCATGAGAAAAATCTTTTCTTTCTGTTTCTGATTTGCCCAGATCGCACAGAGTCGCAGGGCAAAGAGCATACGCAGAAATGAAAGGTCCGGGGAAAAAAAAGGCTAAATAAACCGAAACCGAAATAAGCAGAGAGAAAATGACAGTAAACTGCAAAAAAAAACACTGTATACCTCCCGATCTGAAAAATGACGCAGCTAGGGCTACCGGAAACCTTTTCGCGTGAAACGAAAGGGGTTCCTCACTGAAACAGATGCTCCGAACGCAACAGAGCAGTCCTCTCGGCCCGAAAGCAGTCAGAAACAACAGATCTAGGAAACGACAGCTGCATGCAGTTCTACCGGCTTCAGATTTGGATCACCAACGGACGCGGCCCTCAAATAGCTCTGATACCATGTAGGAATTTACAGGGTAAGTTCCTCAGAAAGAATACCAAAAGGACACCGCTCACAACCAGATCTCAAATCAATACACCAGTATTTTTGACGTGGTTAAAACCCTCAGAGTGCAAGGAGGGAAACAGTCCACGACCTGTCCCAACGTGGGTACAGACAATTTATTAATCAAAGAATGAAAATTTACATAAGCTTCTCTCATGCACGGATTACCCGAACAATGACCCTCCATGCGCTTTAAATAGAACTCATGGACCAATCGGGTGTCAAGCCACGGATCAAGTGTCGATAATACCGAGGTGAGAGTGAACCGTCGGATCACTACATATCGTGACCGTCGGATTGTAAGTTACAATATGTACAACGGTAAAGAAACACACTTGACCTAACTCTAACCTAACTCTATGCTAGACCAAGTTGAACTTAACTATATCCTATGTGTCGGAATATCCTAACACAACTGCCATCACTTTCATATTGGGCATTGGATATATGAAGAAGTTAAGCCTTTTTGCAATATTTGAGTCCAAAAAGTTCGGAGTGCCACCGATATGTATTAGAACCATTGTGTTGTTTTTTTAATGCCCTTTTAACTTTAATGTCTGGGGCTGAGATATTCCTGTCATGGTTGATAATGATACTTGCGAAATATTTTCGCTGTCTGATTTTGGGGAAAATTGTGGAGAATCTTCAACTTCTTCTGTGTCTGATTCTTCACTATCTGAATCATTGGTTGCGTCACATGTATATAGGTTCTTGGTCTCTTTTCCTTTAAGACATTTATTTTTAGAATCCCATTTTTGGCCACATTGTTTATGTTGAAATATGGTAGCTTCGGGATCAATTTCCATTGTTGCCTCAAACAAAATTCAAAGAAAAATATTAAGAATGGAATTTGAATTTAAATTTACCTCCAAATTATTTATGTTGGCCAAATTCAAAGGATCGCACCCATTCGCTCTTAGATTCAACTATATATTTGTCAAGGCTCCTACATCGACATCGTATGAAAAAGATCGATCTGAGGTTTGTTTGCTATAAAAGGTTCATTCTTTTTTTTTTATCGCAGAGGTTCAATACTCATCGCAGGAGGTTCGATGCATATCATTCATTGCAGAGGTTCAATACTCATCACAGGAGGTTCGATGCATATCATTCATCGCAGAGGATCAACTGATAGTTGCAGAGGGTTTGCTTATGGGTCAATTCCTTCTGTTCCTCATCCTTGGCTTCACTTTCTTGCATCGTGTTAACTCGCAGGCTTGACATTATTCTATTTCTCAGTTTTACATCACATGGACGTTGACTTTCGCTCATATGGCATCGCACAAATCTCTCTAATTCCTTGTATAAGCTCTTGGTACAATTGTAAACGCACAGGTCTCTCTTGCTCTATATAAATTGTAATCGCAGAGGACTCTTATCTATGGTTTTGCAATAGCATATGGCATCCCTAGTAACGTATTTGCATCACTGTAAGATTTCAGATCATGATAATAAGTATGGTTTCAGATCATGGTATTAGGTTTGGTATGAATGTCATCTCTGCAGTATATTTGATCCTCATGGCATTAGTCCCATTACTCTGTTCTCTCACAACTGTCATAAGTATGTTATTATGGCATTGTATACATATATATTGAGGCAGACTAGTATTGTCACGAGTATGAGCACTATCTATATCTATATATATATCTATAGATATATATGGGGCAGAATTGCATTAGTATTATACATCACAGAGTTTTTTTTTAAGCTGTGGTTCACGATCACTGAGTGGTCGCTACATCCACGGGAAATATCGGGGCAGTTCCACCCGAAGGGATCTGCCGGTCGGCCAATCTTAACAGGCCTAACCCCGAGGGTGTCGAGGAGATTTGACCCCGTGACCTCCCAACTGGGAAAGTACTTTTAACAACGGGAACTCGACCAATTGAGCTATCCCTTGGGGCTTTATACATCACAGAGTTGCATTGATGCAATGGTGAATATAGCAGGCCCATATTGGTGAGGCATAATTTATATTTGTAGACCCCTTGACACCTAAAACCCTGAAGAGAAACCCTAATGACAGTATGGCAGTATTGTATGTATGGCACTCTATGTTAACAGTATGTGAATGGTAACATTGACATCTCAGTTTTATTTAGGAAAAATATAATGTTTGGTATGTCGAGCGGTATAAGTACTGATATGGCATTACAGTAATATGACATCATGGTTATGTTGGCATCACAGTTATGTTGGGTATTGCAGTTAGCTCTACAGTTTAGCACTACAGTTGGCACCACTTGGTATTTCAGTTGCATCACTTCAGTTGAATCATTAAACTTAACACTACACTTGTGTATGATAGCATTTGATATTCCCTGGCATCTTCAAGTGATATGCAGAAACCCTATTATTGATGTTAATATCGTATGGAAAATCTGGTGATAAGACTTGTCCACAAACGAAGTTGTGAACAAGTCATAGTCATGGATGGTCTGTTGACATTTGTACATTGTACCTCTTTGATTGAACTTTCGATGACAATCTAATAGAAGAAGAAGATGTGAATTCTGGGTTTTCCCCCTTGTTGGGCTTTTCCCTGGTCTCCGACCAATCCTGGTGTCTCTTTATGCGCATGCTTTTCTTTTGATGCTCCTTTTTCTGTTTCACTGCATTACTAATGTTATTGTTCTTTCTACATAATATTGTTCTTTCTACATAATTGCTAATAATCTTTTGATTTAATGAGGTGATTGCGTATATAAATGCTGGAAGGTTTGTAAAGGCAATTATCTAAAGCAAAGAACAATATAGCTCTAAGAAGTTTAATAGTTTTCACTTACCCTCTTTCATTCTTTGCATTTCCAAATTAGTTTTTATTCCTTCATGTAGCTGTGGTGGAACATACTTTGTATTCTCCACGTTAGAAGTTTCGGAAAATCTTCGTCTCAAATATACTCTTTCAATTTTTGGCGGTTGCATTCTTTTGAGCGACTTTTCCTTTCTGTCTTGCTTCTTCTATAGAGGCGATGTCATGAAGCTTAAGCTCATCTTGGAGATGTGTTTCAAGTCCTGTGATGTATGATTGAATAAGACAAGTTTTTGATAACCCAAGTAGTCGTGTAGCCTAAGTTTCCCATTCTCTAGTATAGTCGTCCACATCTCCTTTTTGTTGTAGGTTGGTGAGTGTCGTGAAGAACTTTTCTTCTTTGACACCTTGGAACCTCTTAAAGAATGCATTTATGAATTTCCTCCAATTGATAGCATGTGTTGTTTTGTTCGACCACATATACCAATTATATGCTTGGCCTTCCATTTGCATGGATGCATGCTTGATTCTTTCATCGTCATTGTCAATACTGTAAATCTCGAAATATTCTTCTACTTTATTGAACCATGCAACACTGTATTTCTTGTTACCGTCAAATTTGGAAATTTCAAGTTTTGCTCTTCATTGATATGTAGCAATCGGTGGAGCGAAGAAGGGGTATTGGGTCGAGAGTTGCATAGTTTGAAAATTCGTGTTACTATGTTGTGGATTGGGAGTGGTAGAACTCTTCCATGGGGATGCTTTTTGGAGAAGGGTGGTGAGTCGATCTGTTGATGGTGGACAACATGAGTGGTAGAACTGCGAGCTATACAACCACCAACCGAGGATGAACTGCTTTGATACCAAATGGAGCACATAACAATTGTTTTTGCAGCTTACAATTAATATGTTTATATATTTTATTAGAAAAGCTGAATGATGATTTCAATGGAGGGAGGCCCTGGCTTAAATACAACTTAGGTGCCTTTACATGAGGGGACATGATCTTGGATCATGCCCCTTAATTTCAACAGTAAATTAAATTAATTTTATACATAACATTTGTGACTTGTCCAAGGGGATGAACACTCAAATGCTTAGCTTTTGGCCCATTCTTGGCATTTTTAAGGAGGTTACATGTAAGGCTTTTGATAAAATAAATCCTGCTTTTCTGTGTGTCTCAGCTCCTTGCCCAACAAGTCTCTCAACAAATCTTTCCATGGTGATCTTTTTCATCCTTTCGCTTGTATTATATTCCAAAGGTGACTTGGGTTCATAGAGTTTCCTTTTAAGTTTTCAAAAATTAAACCTTTCGGATTTAATTTAATCTTTCATAAAACGTCATCATTATAAAGCCTTTATTTAGACTTTATTGATGCATCAAATGCTTACTTTTCCACCAAGGACTTTAGGTATGTATCTGTTGGAAATACTTGGGGGAGGGTGAATCAATATTTCTTTTCAATCGTTATTTTTACTAGTAATTAGATCACTTGTAATTAGAACACAAAATGAACAATAAGAATAAATACTTTTATTAATCAGGAATAACGAGGACTTCAATCCTCTTCTTTACAATAAATCAAGTACAATATAGTGTAGGGCTCCAACCCTAGATGAAGACACCAATCTTCAAATCTACCAGGCACCAACCTGTACTTTTCCAAGCACCGACTTGGACTTCACAAGGCTCCAACCTCTAGGGCTCCAACCCTGTCTTCTCAAGGCTCCAACCCTATCTTCTCAAGGCGCCAACCCTATCTTCTCAAGGCAAGAACCTCCAGGTCTCCAACCCTATCTTCTCAAGGCACCAACCCTATCTTCTCAAGGCACCAACCTCCAGGTCTCCAACCCTATCTCTGGTGCAGGCTCCAACCTGGTCTTCTTGAGGACTCCTATCCTCTAGGGCTCCAACCCACAACTTCAGTTCGTCAAGATAAGTTTAGTGATTCTTCATGGCTCCCAGTATCTTCTTCAACGAGCCTTGTCAATCTCTTCTCCTTCAACAATGCCTTCACTTAATCTCCAAATCACTTTATCAATGACAACTTTAGCATTCACAGAAGGTGTTTCCAAGACTCTTCATGATACCCAAACAACTTCCTTCAAGGTTACTCCATGAAGGCTTCAATCACTAATCAAGGTCTCCACTAATGCCTCCAAGTCAGCTTCTAGAAAAGGGTCTTCAACAATGCTTGCCCCAACAAGGTGTTCTCAACACAACTGCCTTGGTAATGCTTTAATGCTGCTACACAGGTTCTTCAATGAGGCTGCTTCCAGGTCTTCAATGGGTTGCTCAACAAAGTCTTCTCTGGCAAGTCTTCAATGCTTAAGGTGTCTTTAATAGGCTGCCCCACAAACTTTTCAACCAATGGTGTCTTCAATAACCTGCTCTAAGAATTCTCCTCAATCTTCGATTTTCAATGTGACTCAACAAGGTATTTAAAAATCTGCAAAAAGACTTCACTGTTCCCAATTCAAAAGATGCTATTACAATTCCTCTTTTTACTTGGTCTGCAAAAAGACATCACAACCCAACACTATGCTTTCAAATGTCTGTAAAAATTAATGCTTCCAAAGAGTATCACTGTGAAGAAAATCCAAGATTGTGCATCTAACCAAGGTCAGCAATAAAGGCCAATATCGTGTCTCCAAACAATCCCAAGACTGTACTTTTAATTCAGATCTGTTCTCAAGAAAAGATTGTACAGTTCACTGTTCCAAAAATTTGTTCTTATCAGATGTCTTAAAGTCTCCAACACTACAGGTCCGAATATCCTTCCACAAGACAGGAGAGGGCTGAGATTCACTCTACAGAGAAGGCTGGCCACAGGGACGAAATTGCAGGCTGTTACAGTTCAACCTTCACACAAGACTGTGCCTACAAGCATATACTGCTGCAATCCGAGCTTCACAACAGTGTAACAAAGTCTTTACTGTTGATTGTCCGAGCCTCTGCACTAGTCTACTGATCTGAGGCAAAAATTCCGACTCTCTGCAATGCTACAGGTCCACACACACTTGTCACAGGTGCAGATCCAAGTTTTTAAGAGATATTTTAAATGCCCAAACTGTGATCTAACAGTCCTCCTCGGCCTCCTGTCTTGCTTCCTTCTTCTCTCTGAATTCTGTGTTTTCTTCACTGAAATTTGATGCTTAAAATGATGAGTTTGAACTTTTGTTTATACTAGTTTTGACGCATAGCGAAGAGACACATCACTTGATGAGACATGTCAGCATACACAAGCCGGCTTAGGTCAGCTGGAACAGAAAATATATAATTTCATCTTAAAAAATCATTTTCTCTCGATCTATGAGGAGTTAGAGGGAGAGTGATAGCTCGTTAGAAGCTGGTGTCAATTTCAACCTTCAATGAGGTCCTTTTCCTATCATTAAAATTAATTTTGTGAAACTGTCATCATGGCAGCCTATAATATTTTATGTCTTTGGCATTCAAGGTAAAGGTTACCTCATTAAAGCATCATCCAACAAGGCTAGGGCTTCTTAGGATTTATATCAGCAAAGGATAGGGTTTCATTCATGTATGTGAAGGTCTTCTTCATAGGCTTATGGCTTTTAGGTTTTGTGGGGTCCGTGCATCATATAAGGACAAGGATGTATTACATGCATGTGTCTAGAAGGGTTTTATGCATAGTAACACGGGTACCGCTCCCAGGCACTGGAGAGCACGTACCCCACACTCCCGTGCTCCTGGGAGCTTGGGCACTGGGAGGAAACTTTCCAAAATTGCCAGGAGCTTCAATGGGTACTTTGGAGCTTTTCGAGAGCTGGTAGGAAACTTTCCAAAATTGCCAGAAGCTTCAAAGGGTACTTTGGAACTTTTCGGGAGCTAGTATGAAACTTCCAAAATTCGCAAGAGCTTCAAAGGGTACTTTGGAGCTTTTCGGGAACTTCACTACAACAGATTTTGACGTTTCCAGTACCTATTTTGAGCAAATTTTCACCTTTTGGGTACCTATTTTGAGTAGAGAAGGTACCATTTGTTTATTTTCTAAGTGATACATGACAGGTCAGGGGTTGGACTGCATGGGCTCTGTAAAGCGATAGAGACGTGGAGATGTAGCAAAGGTTTCAACAAAATATAGACAGTTGCCAGTCATTCCTTGGCAGCTTTTGTTGCAAATCTTGAAGTTCAATAATTGCAAATAAGTCTACTTTCTTGAAGTCTATCTTGAAGCTTTAATGATAAGATTCAACAAATTACAATGATGGTTAGAAAGAGAAAGAGTAGCGTGTTAGTCAGTTTCATTTTATAAATTTCCAAACTTGAATTTCGAAGTTGAATATAATATAGTGTTGCATGAAATCACATAATAATCAAGTAATAATAATTTTTTTTTCCCTCTTCGGTTTAGGAGCTCCGCATGTTTATTTGTTGGCAAGGAATTTCATTGACAAATTGTTGATGGATTAATATTTTGATTTTTTCTGGCAGTATTTCAAAGTTCAATCTTTTACATATTTCATTGCAAGATGGAATTTGCAGGATGGAATTTAATTGGCAAGTTTTGGATGGAAATAAATAAATAATTTTATTTTTATTTTTAATATATATTAAATTTTAATATATTATATTATTGCTGCTCCCAACTTGACGTTTCCTGTAAATTTGGGCAAAGCTTCTTGCTGTGCCGAATACTTGTTCCCCTGTACCTGATGTACCGGAAACTCGTGCAACATAGGTTTTATGATAGGGGCTTTTTAGTTGATCATTATGTATCATTAGATCATTCAAGATAGATCTAGGGCTTCATTGTTCATGATGTATAGAGCTTCATATATGTACTTAGGGTTTTGTCATGTAGTTAGGGCAACATCACGAAAGGGTTTAAGGCATGTATCACAAGAATATTTTCCATCTCCAACAATGCCATAGTGACATCGATGACAACTTTGACCAACAATATCTACTATCACCATTGGGCAAGCTGATATTTTTCTTGGTATTTTAGGTTGTTTTCTGGAAACAAGTCCTTATATTACATAATTTATATTTCTGATAAAGAAATCAAAATATACATTGGTTTGTTCTAGGTGGATTAAGCAAATGTTCCAATGCTATGCAATTTTGCATCAAGAAGGAACATTTTCTATTACAGTCATCCTAATATTCTTTGTCATTTTTTATCAAAAACTTTAAGGGCTTACCCTGTAAGAACTACTTAACTTCTAGGTAATTTACATAAGCGTGATAAGATCTTTAACATAAGAGACTCATTTTCAATAAAAAATCAACACAAAGATTTATTGGATGCTGAAATCAGAGTGCCTCCTGAATTCAAGTTCAGTTAGGGTACCCTTCGATAGGGGCAATGCTTCTTTAGACAAATTATGTGCATATGTGTTTTATTCTTGATAAATATATGAAAAAGTAACAAACTCAAAAGTGGTTTTATCCTCCTTTACTTGGTTTCTTGTAGGACTTAGGCCCAAGTTTCCAATGCTGCACTGTTGTTTTCCCAATCTTTCATGAGTTTTAAATCTCCAAAAGCTTGGAATTGCTTTATTCATCACTTTGAGCTTTCAAAAAAGACCCAAAGAGTATAATTCATTCTAATTGTTAGAGCCTTTCCCAACAACTTACTTAGAATAAAAATAAATATACGAAGAGGACAACCCCTCCTTTCAAAATATTTGGGGTGTTATTTTCACCATAAAAAAATTCCGAGGGTTCCTCATGATCGATCCTCAACATCAATCAACATCTAACTGTTTTCTCTTTTAGGGTACTCTTATTATCATCCATAGCCAATCTAATTCTGTGAACTACTTGAGCAATACAAAACAAATTTTGTAAAGTCATGTGATTCTAGCCCACCATATTCCATAAATAAGAAGACTGCCTGACTATTATTGTGGGTCATACATTCTCCAAGGCTTACACCACAATTCTACACCAGTGGCTCTTTGAGGACCTGGAGAGCCGTTATCTTAGGGCTAGAGGACAGGCAGGTTTTTTTTCCCAAACTACTAGACGATTGATCATATCTTCACACTTTGAGCCATTATTGAGGTGGGCCGTCATCGCTCTTCAAAGGTTTATAGTTGCTTTGTAGGCGTTCAAAAAACATTTGACACAATATCAAGAGATTCATTATTCTATATACTTAGCGGCATTGGCATATTTGAGACCTTGTTCATAGCTATCATGAGACTATATGAGCCAGTCTTGGAATTCCTCATGATGGCATATGCCCTTTCCGACATCATCTAGAGTACCATCGGCGTAAAATAGGGATGATCCCCTCTCTCACTAACCTTCTTTGGGATCTATATCGATGAGTTAGAATTTTTCCTCCATGAGCATATCCAAGAGGGGTATGGTTGTCTTCTACGTTATGCTAAGTCACAGGACACGACCCTTAAGGGTTTCGAGTCTCGTATCCTACGTGTCAGACATGCCACGACCCATAAAATATGTATGACACATTTTTCAATGTGTCCTAAAATCAGGACACGTGTTTGGGCTATGTCAAACATGTGCCCTAATGTGTCCCAATTTTAGGACACATGTCCCACTAAAATCCCAAAGTAAAATGAATCGCGTCCTGATGTTTTTTCATTTTTTCTGTCAATTTCATGTCTGTTCGTGAGAGGAATATTGTTGAGCATGTGATTATCATCAATTCGTAGGCAAACAAAGGGATTTGTGGGTGGATTTTCACCCAGTAAACATATTTGGACGCTACATACTTAATAGTGGCCTGTGGGTTCACATTGGTGTTTGGCAGTGGTAGCTTGTAGCACTATAGCCTACACGGAGATCACTCAAACATGTAAAATAAAAATTTAATAAATCATAACAACAACCTTCAAGTAATTGGTGGCTCCAAACTTTTTGGTTTCTCGACACTCCTATTTTCCATAACTGGTAGCATCTATAGTGATGGATTGGCTCCACCTCAGTGTATGTTACCCGAAATATGGACATGAACCATAAATTTGCCCCCTTTAAAATTTTGATAGCTCCAAATACGAGTTTAAGTCACTACAACCATCAAGATTCATTTTTATGATTGAAAGGATAATCATAATACATTTAAATTTTACACAGATGTATGTGTAAAAAATTAAATATATACACAGATGTATGTATGGAACAACCACATACATAAGATTTAAGAACGATTCTTATGTGCTTGAACAATTGTTAATAACATGAATAATGAACATTGAACTATAAACATCATGATGTAGTAACTTAATAAACTAACTAGTTCTAAAATTATAAAATTTTAAATACTAAATCAATATATTACTAAATAGATATCATCATAATTCATATATTTAGATGTTCTAATTTCTAAAAAGTATGGATTAGGCACTATATTTCAGTATTTTTAAAACACACACACACACACATAATGTGTCCCCTGTGTCCAGTTTCTGGTATCGCCGTGTCTCATGTTGAATACTTGTATTTACGTGTCATCTATGTCTTGTGTCCTCGTGTCATGTGGCCTAGACATCAGGTGTTGATTTACTTGCTACTATTTGTCGACAACTTGGTCTTGTTGGCCTCTACTCCCAAGGTATTATAGAGAAAGATCGATGCATTGGCTCCTTTTTGTGACCTATTTCAATTGATGGTCAACCCGGGTAAAACCATGGTTCTGATATTCAATGTGTTGAAGAGATTTCATAAAGACTTACATTTCTACTATTGCAGGACAAAGATTGTGATCACTACAACTTACACTTACATTGGATTCCAACTCACAACAACTCGCTTTGGTTTGCAGTAGGCCCTCTAGCCTTGATGTTGAAAAGTAGCATAGGAATGGATTCCTTGATTTGTGCCTTAATTCAAGGAATTGATTTGGAAATATTCTTAGTCATGTACGAGTTCTAGTGATGAGGACAGCTTCAAGAAGCAGTTTGACAAGTGCGAGTTTGTGTCGGACAAGTTATCTATCCTCTAGTGTGAGTTAAATTGGGAATTGAAAGCTTAAGTGGAGTTAGCCTCCTAAAATTAACAACTTGTGTCGACTTTTGTTGACTAGAATAACTCTAATTCTACTCCTAATTTAGAAAATTCACCAAAAATAGCCAAATTGAATTGCTTATAAGGAGATTGAAGGCACACAATTGCATCATCATTGTGTTGAGCATGAGCTTGTGAAGAGAACGAGCCAAGGGTTCTTGTGCGAGTTATTGGAGAGCGAGGCAATTCCCAAGGAAGTGTGCATAGAAATAGGGAATACCCCTATTTAATAGGAGCTGATTTGCGTTGGTTTTTAGGAGAAATAACACAAGGATTTTGTGTTGCTAGTGTGCATGGGTTTGGGAGAAGAGATCAATATTCTTCTAGGGATTGTTTCTTGCTTGGTGCAAGCTTGAGATTTCATTGTATTCTTTAGAGTGTGTTGTAAGAGATCTATTTTGATATTGTGTATTTATTTGGAATAAAATTTAAGAAAAGTGCACCTACAACCAATGGTATGCAATACTTTTAGTGGGGTATCTTACATATATGGTATATACTAGTGAAAGTGTGGTATAGGGAGCTTACATCTTATGGTATATCACCACAACCTCTGTTATTTCTTTCGCTGTAGGTTGCAATGCATCAACTCTACTCTAGAGTCTCCTTGACTATATCTATTGAAAGCACATTTCCAAAAGAGGAAGAATCATCTAAACCAAGAGTAGTCGTTGTTACTTGTTATGGCACCCCCCCCAGCAGCCCCTATTCAACTCTACTCTAGAGTCTCCTTGACTATATCTATAGAAAGCTCATTTCCAAGAGAGGAAGAATCATCTAAACCAAGAGCAGTCCTTGTTACTGTTGAGAAATTTCGGGCAATTCTTGACATTTTCGTGTGAGCTATATTAGAGAATTAACGTTATTATTTAATTTTGTTCATTATCAAGACAAATACCAATAAAAAGATCACAATGCACACACAAGAACACCAAATGTACATTGCTAGTTAGGGCCAAAACCTCTCCTGGAGAGGAAATACCACAAAAATCTCTTCTTATAGAACTTCAATGAGACTTCTTGACCTTGATCAAACCTTCCAAGAGATGAGCCAGCGAAACCATTAAACAACTTCTCTGCAAAACAAGACTGAGGAAACCCTAGGTTCTCCTCCAAAACTCGCACATGTGGGCAACAAAGACATCCTTCCAATTTGCTGACTTTCAAAAGAACTTCGCTGGCTTCCATGAGAACTTCACCCTCCTTTTGTCTTCCTTGCCCAAACTTTGCTAGAAAACAAAGACGCTTCACTTGATCAATATCATCCAAATGAGGTGAGGCTCTTCTTTATATAATCTTTCACAGGAGCAAATTAGGCCTCCTTGGGCCGAGATGAAGAGGGTTGGTCGACTCATCCCTTAGAGGCTTCTAGACATCACAATTTATTTTAGTATTTTTTTCTTCTTTGTTACATGAGCCCTCTAGGGGCTAGTACATCATGACTTTGACCTTTTGACTTGTCAACAAGACCCCTAGAGCACTCAATGGGTGCTTTGACCTAGGACCACAACATGATGGGCAAGAAACCCATTTTAATAATAATAATTTTCTTTTACAAATAATTTTTCTTTTCTTTTTCTTTTGACAAGTACATCAATAATTACATCAAGTCATGACTCAAGTACAAATTATGAAGATGGACACTAGTTACGTTGAAACACTCCCTCTTAAATAGGGAGATATTCATAATTGACCACAAGTACAAGGACAATACTTCCATTGAATTATTCTCATAAAAAGAGTCAGATTGGTAAGCCATCTTAAGCATCAACATTATGATCAATATACAATCAACGTTGTCAACATAGCAAGGCCTTGACAATACTTCCATTGAATAATTCTCATAAGAAGAGTCAGATTGTTAAGCCATCTTAAGCATCAACATTATGATCAATATACAATCAACATTGTCAACATAGCAAGGCCTTGACTAACACACTCTATCTCTCAATAGATTAGTGTTATGAATATAATTTATGTAAAAGTAATAAATATAGATAATAAATAATAAACATAATAATATGTAAATAAATAATAATTAGTTAAACAAAGAGGCATGTCTAAGGAGACATGACTGTTCTAGGTATATAAGCAGGACCTTTAGACTTGTCATCAAGACTCCTAGAGCACTCAATGGGTGCTTTGACCTAGAACCACAACATGATGGGCAAGAAACCCATTTTAATAATAATAATTTTCTTTTACAAATAATTTTTCTTTTCTTTTTCTTTTGACAAGTACATTAATAATTACATCAAGTACAAATTATGAAGATCGACACTAGTTACATTCAAACACTCCCTATTAACTAGGGAGATATTCATAATTGACCACAAGTACAAGGACAATACTTCCGTTGAATTATTCTCATAAGAAGAGTCAGATTGGTAAGCCATCTTAAGCATCAACATTATGATCAATATACAATCAACATTGTCAACATAGCAAGGCCTTGACTAACACACTCTATCTCTCAATAAATTAGTGTTATGAATATAAATTATGTAAAAGTAATAAATATAGATAATAAATAATAATCATAATAATATGTAAATAAATAATAATTAGTTAAACAAAGAGGCATGTCTAAGGAGACATGACTGTTCTTGGTATATAAGCAGGTCCTTCACTCTCATTTGTATCATTCTCATTCATATATTTTAATATATATTCATGTATCTTCAATGGAGATCTACATATTCCAAGTCTTCTAGGGTATTTAACCTGAAGAATGAACTTTGTTCGTTCCCTTTGGTATCAAAGCCACCCCTACGTTGCAGCCGCTGTTCATACAACACGTCCACCACTACCTGTTCCAATCTGTCTACACCCTGTTTTGCTTAGACTTCGCCGCGCACTCCATCCCATCTTGTCACCCATCCCCCATCACCTTACATTCTTCTAACACTGCTGTTGCACTCACTGTCTAAATTTGTTAAAATTGGCAACTAGGGCCAATCTCCATGTGGGTCATCTTATTTATGGTCGCTGATATTTTTCATGGATCCCTCTCATCGAGAGGTGTAGGATTGATCTAAAGATCATCCGATTCCGACAAGTGTTCATGGAGATCTGAACTTATTTGTGTTATGGGACAATTCGTCAAGGTCGGCCAACAACCAAATTTCCCCCACTTGTGCTCAACGTTTTAGTATAAATAGAGGTGCCTTGAAGGTCATTTGTACACACACTTCTTGTGATCTCTTTCTCTTCACTTGTCTTGGGTTTTGGTGGAAGGAGAGATCCTAAGAAGACAATGCTGCCCTAATGGAGATGATGCCCTAAAACATAGTAATGGAGATGATGCCCTAAAACGCAGTCATGGAGAGGATGCCCTAGCTCAACCATGTCATGGAAGAAGGCATGCCCTAGATCTGAACGTTGCCATGGGAAGGAAGAGTCTTGGACGTGCTGTAGCCGCAGTCAAGAGGGGCAATAAAAGTGTAAGCCCTCAACGCAACCAAGAAAAGGGTCTTCTGTCTAAGGGAGTTTCAACGCTATCCAAGGAGCCTTAAAGTAAGTCCTAGCCACAAAAATTAGGAGGACGTTTGCAGCCCTATGGACGCTGTTAAGAGGGATATGCCATGCCCTCATCCACTATGCTAAAAGAATCAAGGACGCAGTCAAAGGAGGTCTTAACTTGTAAAAGACTTCGCTGTCATGAGGAAGCCCTACTGCCTAAACTGCTGATCTAAATCAAGGCAGACCTAAACACTATCTTTAAAAGATGTTCTAGTGGCAGTAGGAGGAGAGTCCTAGTAGCCATTAAGGGAGAGGTATAGCTGCTGTGAAAGGAAGGTCTGATCGCAGTCATAGGAGGCCTATTCCTGCAGTCAAAAGAACCTCAACCACAACAAGAAGAGACTGATCAACGTGTACATTTGAGAGCTGTTTTAGGGGTCAAATTAAAGGGTTGAACTGCTTGCTGGTAGGAGGTTTGAGTGAGCTCTTGCTGGAAGGATATCAACCACTCTATAGGCTGTCATAATCATGTTCTAAGCATTGTTGTATCCACTTGGATGCCACTGTAATAAGAAGTGAACATAGACATAGTTTAGTCATTGTTTAGGGCTTGAAGGCTACTGTGAATTGTAAAGGAAATGATATTTCCTTGGAGATCAATTGCAATCAAATCTGGGCAGATTTTAAGGACTGTTAGGAGACTGCACTTTAGACTTGTTAAAGGAGTCTAATTGCTCTGCTAGGCTGTAAGCCATAGCAAGCAGCTAAGACTGGTGAGAGCAATGGGATGATGGTTGCAACATATTGGATGCCATGATGGTTGCAGCGTATTGGATGCCATGATGGATGCAGCATGATGGGTGCAACATTGGGTGAAGCTCAGTGATGGGAGCAACACTGTGATGAGAGCAGCTCAGTGATTGAGTGCAACACAGTGACAGGTGCAACATGATGATAAGGTGCACTAGTATGATGTGTGCAACATGGTAATGAGGTCCAGCATGATGATTGAGTGAAACACAGTGAGGTGCAGCACAATGAGGAGCAGCATGGTGATGGAGTCACCTTGGATCAGTGGAAGCAGTATGCCTTCTACTCAGCTCAGATCAGCTACCTCATATGCTATCTTCTTAGAGAAGATCTCTGCTCTTATTTAGGTAAGTCAATATGTTGACTTCTGATGTATATGTACTATCTCTCTCTCTGCTGAACTATTGAAGAACATATAAGAAGAATTGATCAAGGGTTTCCCCACATTGGGGTTTGTCCCTGGCTAGCGCCACATCTTGTGTCCTCTTGTCTTAGCTTGTCTTCTGTGATTTATGTGTATGTTCTATCTGTAGTTTACTTTAATGTTGATGTGATTGCTAATCTGGAAAAGATATTGAGCTAACTATGAAAATTGAAATAAATTGCTCTAAGCATAAAATATACCTAAAATTAACAAAATTCCCACTGTCACCTGCGTCCATGCCGGCAACCACTGTCTGCTGCTAGTCAATTGGATCGCTGTCACCAACGCCATCTGCCCACCCGCGCCGCCTGCCACCAGCACCCATGTCAACAACCACAACTCCCGTCTTCTGTTAGTCAAATTGGTGGTTGTCTTCCGGGAGTATTCAACGATTCAACCCGTACGTTCCTCCTTCCACACTCTCCACTATTTCGAATATTTGAACCTTTGTATGTAAGTAGGGGTATATAATTATATATAGTATATATTTAAAACACTATATATATATATTTTAATTAATTTTTTATACTATTAAATTAAATTAATTAATTTATTTATATAATGAAGTATTATATATATGAACGTCTTCTGCTTGATCTCTTTTTCTTAACTTGATCCTAATTTTTTTTTTACTAATTATTATATATAAATTTAATAATTAATAAAAAAATAGGATCAAGTTGAGAAAAAGAGATCAAGCAGAAGACATTTGTAGCAGAGAAAGAGATCAAGCCCTTTCATCAACAAATTTTGAGGACAAAGCTTTTTGAAGAGGAAGGCAATGTTATGAATATAATTCATGTAAAAGTAATAAATATAGATAATAAATAATAATCATAATAATATGTAAATAAATAATAATTAGTTAAACAAAGAGGCATGTCTAAGGAGACATGACCGTTCATAAAGGGACACCTTCTTGGTATATAAGCAAGCCCTTCACTCTCATTTGTATCATTTTCATTCACACATTTTAATATATATTCTGGTATTTTCAATGGAGATCTACATATTCGAAGTCTTCTGGAGTGTTTAACCTGAAGAACGAACTTTGTTCGTTCCAATCAGAGCACAATGTTGGGAGGTTTTACGTGGGACACCACACCACCTGGCACATACCCCATCTAGATGTTCACAAGGTATGTCCTTCTAGGACAATTCTTGTCTTGGGTTAACACATCCTCAAGGAATTTCTTCTTTGACTACTCTTACCTATTGGATGCCCTACCTCATCCTCAAAGATTATCAGTCACAAGACTACTTCCTATCTTGGATTTCAAATCCTCAAGTAGTATCTGTATCAGATGCTTACCCAATCCTCTAGATGCCATTCTCTCCTCATGGCCTTCACTAAGACTTACAGCTGCTAGTCCTGGTCTAGTGCATGCCCCATGAAGCAAAGAACTATATCCGTTATTCCCTCTCAACCAGGGAGGAGCTCCCTCTTGATTAGGGAGAAGTGTTAATCGTCAACTACTATGATAGTCACTCTCAAGGCTTTATCGTTATCATCACACGTGCGAGCTTTCTTACATGGCCCTCTATATATGACTTCATCATGGAGTCTTTCTTCTTCATAACTTCTTCGTAGGGCATAGGCCATCTTCTTCATCACTTCCCTTCAACAAACTGTACTGTTGAACCAACAATCATGTCATCCTTTTCTTCCTCAGAAAGTGATCTTTTAGTCCACATCTGGTTATCCTTCGTACAACTACCTTTTTCATGTCATGCTTCTTTCAGGGTCTTCCATCCAATCATACTGGTTGTAGGTGACATTCTATAACCCTCTTTCCCTAGCCCCGTTTCAACTCAACCAGATGAATTCAAATATCAAAATGAACATCAAATTAAAGTTATGATGGGTGTTTGTTATATCATCATCTTCATTATCATTATAGAGCTCGAACATGGCTCCTTCTTGAACATTTGGAAAGAGATCAGGACATGACTATCAAACCATCTGCAACTTGCTATATCAACTCCTCGGACCAAGTAACAAGGTAACAACCCAATCATATCCATTTCAAGGCAAATATTCTTCATATAGCAAAATCGTGCCGAATCTTGGTCTTCCTTCAATCTTCATCAGAGTCTAGCGGAACACATCTCAACCAATCATCTAACCTCTTCATTTCCAAAATGATATCCATCGTGCTACAATTGAACCAACAAAATTCTTAAGAGGCTTGCTCCAAACACATATAGATTGGATAACATTCATCATGGTCATTCTTCCAAGCTGAAGAAGTCATTTCATGACATTACAAAGGAAGCAAAATCTTTATATCGGCTAGTTGGCTTGCTAATTTTAGATAACAATGGTATGTTCTATGCTTTAACACAATTTACTTCAATGTTCCTTATCTGCCTAATGACAATTTCCAATTATTTCCATTTGCAATCACATTAACTTAAACACATTGATAGTAAATGCAGATAGAACATAAAAACATGTGTAGAAGACAAGCCAAGACAATAGGACACAAGATTTGGCGGATGCTAGGGAAAACCCCCAATGTGGGGAAAACCCTTTGATCAAATCTTCTTATTATTATGCAATAGTTCAGAAGATAGAGAGAGTACAAATATCAAATTTACTTGCCCAAAACACCCCTGTCAAAATCAACAGTCAACAATAGTCAACTGCGGCCCTAACCAGAAAGTCAACATTGGTCAAAGCAACACCAAAATATCTTCTAAGCAGCTCGGTCAACAACAATCCAATTCGACCTTCCAAGAGAGTCAAAGTCAGCCCAAAGTTAGTCAAACCTAGTCAAAGGAGAGAGAAACACTGTTGTAATTTCTGCGGTCAAATCTAAAGTCAACTTGAAGTCAATGTTGGTCAAATTGTCCCAAACTCCTCGATTTCTATGCCAATAAATGCGGCCTCCAAAGATTGAAATTCTACGTTGAAAACTGAAGTCAATGGAGGTCAAATGAGCCCTGGTCAATGCTGGTCAACGTTGGTCTGTTTTCCTGAAATTCAGCCTGTTCTGTCCCAAAGGAATTCAACCTTCTGCCACATGTGCGAAGTAGAGAGAAGTTGTCTCCAAGCTGTACGAACCAATCAAGAGAGGAGAGAGATATGTGTGATGTGATGAGTGATGTCCAAATGAGGAGAGAGGTCACTCCTATTTATACAATTTGTTGAGGGTGTGGAGACACATCTATTGGGCTTTATTTGACTGAGGCCGACCTTGACAATTTGTGCATGAGAGAGAATAAATTCAAAATTCCACTTCTGCTTGTTAGAGGGAGATGATCTTTATATCAAAATTGGACCTCTCGAAAAGAGGAATCCAATGCAATATTCATCTCCATCATATGAGCTGTCCTAAAGTGGAATTTGGCCCTAGTTGCCAATTTTAACACTCCCTCGCAACTAGGGAGAATTCCACCTGTCAATCCATTTGTCATCATCATGCCATCCTGTCATCATCATGCCATCTTGTCATCATGTACCATCTCTGTCATAACTGCTCTGCTCTGCTTTGCTGAACCATGAAGTAATAATGAAGAAGATGTGATCGAGAGTGAGTCATAAGATCATACCACTCTCCATTGACAAAAGTCAGTCCTTGATCCTAGATCAAGTTGTTGAACACCATGCATCCTAGTCGTAGGGAGTACGACAGTACACGGTACGTCCATCGGTAGTGCTATGGTCCCTAAACATCTTTTACCAACTCATTGGCCAGATGAGATGTACTTCATGGGTAGGATGTGTGTTGGGGCATCGGCAGGAGAAGGTGAATCACTCATCCTGCTCATATGCCATAGGAGAAGGTGAACCACTCATCCTATGTAGATGTCAATTGTAGGGGAAGGTAAGCCACTCACTCTACATACATGTGTCCGCAATGGTAGGGGAAGGTGAACCACTCACCCTACACACATGTTAATCATCGTGGGGTATCACAGGGGAAGGTGAACCACTCACCTTGTATCTAGTGCACCACTAGGGGAAGGTGAACCACTCACCCTGTATCTAGCACACCATTAGGGGAAGGTGAACCACTCACCCTATGGTCGCTCATAGCTCCAAGAAGTACCCCAAGCCCCCAAGAGCTCCCAGAGCTCAATGTACAACTCGTACGGGACCCTCATAGGAGGGTCGTTCCACAACTCCAAGTCTCTCTCGGAAGGTCAAGAATTTGACCTTCTCCAAAGGCTTCGTGAGAATGTCCGTGACTTGCCCATCTGTTCTAATGTGTTGGAGCCTTATTGCTCCTTGTTGTACCATATCCTAGATAAAGTGGTACCTTATATCAATGTGCTTGGAGCGGTCGTGGAACACGGGATTCTCTGATAGGCGAATCCCACTCTAGTTGTCGCAGAAGATCATGGTGGTATCCAACACGTGCTCAAATAACTCACTAAAGAGCATCCTCAACCAAACAACTTCACAGCAGGCCACACTTGTAGCAATATATTAGGCCTTGGTGGTTCTTAAAGCAACCGATTTCTGCCTCCTGCTCATCCAAGATATTGAAGAAGACCCCAAAGAGAAGCAACACCCAGACATGTTCTTACGATCCACCACATTGCTAGCCCAATCAACATCTGAATATCCATGTAGCCTCAAGTTCCCGACAATGTATCTCAGTCCATAGTGGATTGTGCCCCAGAGATATCTCAAAAGATTCTTAGCAACAACCCAATGAATGTAATGAGGCTTGACCATAAATTGGCTCAACGTGTTCACAACGAAGCATATGTCAGGACGAGAATTGACCAAGAACATTAGGGCCCCCACAAGTTGACGATACTTGGAAGGGTTCACTAATTCTGGCCCAACAACACTTCCACATAGCTTCTTGAAGTTGAGCTCCATCGGAGTAGATACGGACTTGCAGTCCACCATCTCACATCTCTCAAGTAGTTTCACAATGTATTTTCCTTGAGAAAGGAATATCTCACCTAGCTTTTGCCAGACATCTAGCCTTAGGAAGTAGTGCATCAGTCCTATGTTCTTCATCTTGAATTCGGAAGCCAACTCCCTCTTGCATTGAATTGTGAGAGGGTCATCATCTCTTAGAAAGAGATCATCCACATAAAGGACCAGAATGAGAGGCTTGTCCTTTTTCAACTTTGAAGTATAGGTTCGGGTCAACATCTGTTAAATTATGGTATGTGCTATGCTTAGAGTAGTTTACTTCTTTTCTTCTTATTAGCCAATGATTAGCGATCACATATACATTAAGTAAAGTGCAGATAGAACATTAAATGATTGACAGAAAACAAGCCAAGACAAGAGACACAAGATGTGGCAGCTAGCCAGGGACAAACCCCAATGTGGGGAAACCCTTTGATCAAATCTTTTTTTATCTTCAATAGTTTAGTAGAGAGAAATAGTACAAAATCAGAATTCTGTAATTTTATATCAGCAACAACAAACCCAAGATCAACAAAGTCAAACTTAGTCAAACGAGATGAAATTGACCTCCATTATGCTTGGTCAATTTCCCAGACATCTAGTCCTCGAACAACCTGAAGAAGCAACCCATAAACAACCCCAAAAACACAGTCAAACTGCTATTGACTGAAGTCAACTTGCTGCCCCAAACTAGGGTAGCCAATGCTAGTCAAACCAGAGGTCAGATTGCCTTGGTTTGCATGCCAAAATCTGCGGCTTGCCTAGGAGAGGCAACCACACCAAAACCGCACTCCTAAATGGTCAACGCTGGTCAAAGAGATGACCTGCAGCTTCAACGTCCTTTTTGCGTCTTCCTTCTTCCCACGTGTGAGTTGCTCCTTGCGTAACCCAAAGCGAAGGAGAAAGAGAGAAGAATCAGTGAGATGAGATGATTTAATAATGAATCAACCTCACCTGTACTTATATGATTTGCTAGGCATGTGTGCCACACATTTAGTTTTTGGCCGACCTTGACAATTTGTCAAGTCAATACAAATAAATTCATATTTCCATAAATACTTGTCGGAATTGGATGATCTTTAGATCAATCCTACACCTCTCGACAAGAGGAATCTAGGAAAAGTATCAGCTGCCATAAATAAGATGACCCACATGGAGTTTGGCCCTAGTTGCCAATTTTAACACTCCCTCTCAACTAGGGAGAACTCCATTTGATAATCCGTTTGACCGTCGGTACTGTCCCAACCATCAAATGCACTGCCTTGCACTGCTTGGCTGTGCTCTGCTCTGTTGAACTATGAAGAAGAAGAGATGATTGAGGATGTATCATACCATCCTCCACTGCCCTGCTCCAAGTCAGTCTCAGAGTGTTTCAACCACTCTCACTGATCCCAGATCAATGGAGGTCATCCTAGCATGGGGAGTACGATAGATACAACCAATGTTGTGAAAATCGCGATATTATCGCGATTTTATCGTTTTATCTCGAGTTTTTCATCAGAACGAGAATATCGCGAGTAGTACTCGATTTTTTTTTTTGCCTGAATTTTTCGATGACCCACGCTACCCCTGTCACACGTAGAGGTTGTGGTTTACCTCTTGTAGCTCCTAGTTCTTCAACATCTAGAGCATAGTAGACTCCATAGTCTACTGTGGCCTGCCAACTCCACTGACATCTACTTCTAGAGGGGCAAAGGAAATCAGTAGTATTAGACTTTAGTTATTTGGTTCATTTCATTGTATATGACATTATGACTCATGATATGAGATACATTATTATATTTTTTGTTGATATTTTGAGGTTGAGTTGGGACTCAGGGGTCAGGGCTTACTATTCAACGATGTGTCCATCGATAGTACTACTAATGGTCCCTAACCCCATTTCCCTACTCATTGATCAAATGAGAGGTACTTCCCATGAGTCCCAGACTGCATGGATAGGATGCCTCGACAGGAGAAGTAATCATCCTGTCCACAACTTAACGAATCATCCTGTCCCTCAGTCGCCATTGGAGAACTAATCATCCTGGCCCACAGGAGAACTAATCATCTTGTCCCTCAGTTGCCACGGGAGAACTAATCATCCTGGCCCACAGGAGAACTAATCATCTTGTCCCACAGTCGCCACGGGGTGTCACAGAGGAAGGTTGAACCTTTCACCTTGTACATAACGCACCACCAGGGGATGGTGAGTCGTCCTGTGGTCGCATGTCGCTCAAAGAAGAGTACCCCGCGCCCCCCTGGAGCTCCCAAAGCTCAATATATGCATCATACACGACCCTCATAAGAGGGTCTCTCAACGACACCGAGTCGTTCTTGGAAAGTCAAGAATTTGACCTTTCCCATGGGCTTTGTCAAAATGTTGGCGACCTGTTCATATATATAGATATGTTGGAGCCTTATTGCTCCCCGCTGTAACATTTCCCGGATATAGTGGTACCTGATATTGATGTGCTTACAACGATCATGAAATACGAGATTCTCTGATAAACGAATCACGCTCTGGTTGTCACACAGGCTCACGGTAGTATCCAATGTGAATCCAAACAACGCACTAAAGAGCTTACGCAACCAGATTGCCTCACAAGAGGCCATACCAACAACTATGTATTCTGCGTCGGCGGTGCTCAAAGCCACCGACTTCTGCTTCCTGCTCATCCAGGATATCGAGGTAGATACCAAAGAGAAACAACACCTGGAAGTGCTCTTTCGGTCCACCACACTGCGTGCCCAATCAGCATCGGTATATCCATGTAGTCTCACATCTTCGACAATGTATCTCAAACCATGTGTGATTGTGCCACGAAGATATCTCAACAGATTCTTGGCACCAATCCAATGTGTGTGGTGAGGCTCAACCATATGTTGACTCAACGTGTTGACTGCAAAGCATATATCCAGACGGGAGTTCACCAAGAACATCAATGCTCCGATGAGTTGACGATACTCGGTAGCATTTTGTAAAACAGGTCCGGCAACACTACCACTTAACTTCTTGAAGTCAAGCTCCATCGGGGTAGTCACGGGCTTGTAGTCCACCATACTAAACCTTCCAATATCTTCACCACATATTTTTCTTGAGATAGGAAAGTCTCCCCTGGTTTCTACCAGACTTCCAGTCCTAGGAAATAGTGCATCAGTGCTAGGTCCTTCATCTCAAACTCAGAAGCCAACTCCCTCTTACATTTGTGAATGGGAGGGACTGCACCTCTTAGAAAGAGGTCGTCAACGTACAACACCAGTATGAGAGGTTTGTCATCTTCAACCTTAAAGTAAAGGTTAGGTTCGGCTTCACTCCTAGTGAATCCCAACTTCATCAGGTAGCTATCAATCCTCCATACCACGCTCGGGGTGCCTGCTTCAGCCCATAGAGGGTGTTCTTCAACTTGCACACATGAGATTCCTGATCATGAATCTCAAGTCCTTCGAGTTGTTCCACATAGACTTCCTCTTTGATCGAACCATGCAAGAACGCGGTCTTGACATCCATTTAATGTAGGTTCCATCCTTGCGAAGCAGCGAGGGCTATGATCGAGCGGATGGTGGTATATCGGGCAACAGTTGCAAATATCTCGTCATAGTCTATACCTTCCTTTTGAGAGAAGCCACGAGCGACAAAACGAGCCTTGTACTTTTCAACACTTCCATCAACTGCATGCTTTATCTTGTAAATCCATTCGAAGAGACAACTGCTTTGTCCTGGGGTCTGGGGACCACATCCCAGACATCGTTTTTCATGATGGACTCATATTCCTTAGTCATAACATCTTTCCATACTTGATGCTTGACAACTTCTGCAAATGATGAAGGCTCATTTTGGATGATCGTGCTCATGATGGTCAAGTATCCCTGATACTTGGTCGGCTTCTTACTTTCCCAGAAAGTCCCTCTGGGTGCAATGTGTCCTTCAGCATCATCAAGTGTCCCCCTAAGCCATGAAGGCCTTTTCCTAGAAGAGGAAGGCTCTTGCGGAGGGGGATCAATAGGATCCATAGGTTCTTCCACATCGGGCATCGTCTCATCTTCCTTTTCCTTCGGTTCTCTGGTGTCAGCTTCTTTAGATCCCCTTTGAGTAGGAAGATTGTCAACTTTGCTAAGAGCCATATCTTCGTCAAAGGTGACATCATGGCTAATCTCGATTTCCCTTTGACCAGCCACATAGATTCTATAGCCCTTAGTATTTTCGTTGTAGCCATTCCTTTCTTTCCAGATGCACCAATTTATTTCTTTTCTCCTTCGGCACATGAAAATATACAGGACTTCCAAAAATTCTAAAATGAGATACGTCAGGTTTCTTACCAATGAACATCTCTTTGGGAGTCTTGGAACCCAATGCTTGATGAGGGCATCAGTTTTGCACATATACGGCGGTATTCACAGCTTCGGCCCATAGAAACTTCAGAATTATTTGATTATGGAGCATAGCACGGACAACTTCCACAATCGTACAATTCTTCCTTTCCGCCACACCATTCTGCTTAGGAGTATATGGTGTTGTAGTCTCCCTCTTAATGCTAGCATCTTTGCAAAATTCATGGAACTCATTGGATTCATACTTAGTGCCATTATCAGTCCTTAAGATCTTGATCTTATTTTCGGTTTGATTCTCGATCAAGGCTTTGAAGTGATGAAACCAAGTGAACACTTCACCCTTCTTTTCCAAGAAGTATATCCAAGTCTTGCGAGAATAATCATCTGTAAAGGTGAGGTTATATAAATATCCTTCCTAAAGAGTTTACATGCATCATACCAGATATGTCTGAGTGAACCAACTTCAATATATTAGAGGTCTTGCTTTGGCTTGAGGGGAATGGTCCCCTTTTGAGATTCCCTTCGACACATCCAGGGCATACACCTGCTTGCTCTACTCGGAACTTGGCCATCCCTGTCACCATTTGTCTTGCATTGGGTAGAGCTTTATAATGAAGGTGAGCAAACTCTGATGCCAAAGTTTGCACTGAAGTGATGTGTCACAATGATATAATGAATCGACTCGAAACCCAAGAGTGAAAGCTTCTAAAAATTTATTTTTCCATACAAGTACCTTGCCATTGATGAAGGTCACCTTGTAGCCTTTGTCTTCCATTGCCAAAACGGACACCATGTTCTTTTTGAGATCAGGTACATATAGGACTTCTTGCTAATGAATTGTATTACCCTGATTCAATTGAAGAGTGACATTCCCTATGCCTTTCACAGGATATTTTGCGTTGTCCCCAAGAACAATTTCCAGGTTGGTCTCCTTCTCTATTAGATTAGAGAGAGCTTCTTTGTAACCAGTGAAGTGCCTTGAGGCACCACTATCAATAAGCCAATTTCCCAGCGAATCTGGGGGAGCAGTAGTAGAGAGGGCCACTAGTAGACAATATTCATCTTGCTTATTGTTGACGACGTTAGATTCATACCTAGAGTTTCTTGCCTTCTTGAAGGGTTGTCTTCTTCCTTGATTTCCGACATTTCTTTTACCTCTACCATTGGACCTGCCCAGTGTTACTTGGGAGCGGGAGCGGGAGCGACCATTTTCAGAAGCTCCCGGTTTGGGAGCGAATCCCGGAGCGATTTTTTAAAAATATATATATTTTTTATATTTTTTAATTTTTGATACATATATGTCAACAAAAACATGTAGAATGATGAAATAGACATAAAAAACATAAAAAAACATAAATTGATCATTGAACCATATCACATCAATCATCTAGAAATTATAATCGTCATCAACCTTAGTAAAATAATAAATTAAAATAACATTCAATTCAATAACATTTATCATCATTGATCACCAAAGTAACAAGTTGTACTTGTAAGCCAAGTTTAACCATTACAAGAAGTAATATCGAAGATATTTCTAAGTCCTAACTTGTAACTGTTAACATGATATGAAATGTTAAAAATTTATAAAATGAAACATGAATAATGAGATGAAATGAAACAACTTTAGTCTTTCACAAAGCATCATATTCATAATTCACAATCATTACCAATGAGTTATAATTGCCAAGGCCCAACTTCAAACTTCAAATTTTCATTGTCACAGTGATATAATGTTTACAAAAAATATCATAATGTCATAATGATATGAAAGAGTCAAGAGTCAAGAGTCAAGGACTCAAAACTCAACACTGAACAGTTATGAAAACTAAAGTGACAAGTCTAATAGAAACTAAAAAAGACAAGTAAACTGTAAATCTACAAGTGGCCCTTGCCACGAGAGTCTCCAGGAGTATAAGTAGGTCTTGGCGGTCTTCTAGGAGTCTCCCGCCCAGACCGACGACCAGAACTAGAGCCTCCACGCGAGGGTGTCGATGGAGGTGGCGACAGCAATGGAACAAGACTCGGGCCCCGAGAACTGCTACTGGATGGTGGAGGTGGAGGTGGCATGGCTGCTGCAGCTGCTTCAGCTTCATCCCGTACAAGCTCATCTTCTAGTTCTTCCATATGTACAATGCCATCCTCTAAATTGTCGTCCTCAGGGTGATTGTCCCAAATTTTATATGTGGGATCTTCATTAGCCCGATCACAGTAATGGCTCAACAACCTCAAATTGTAGTGCACATAAACCAAGCTTTCTGCTCGGTTTTCGTTGAGCCTGTTTCTTTTCACATTATGTATATAACTGTAGGTGCTCCAACACCTCTCTGCAGAAGAAGAATTTACAACCTGTGCAAGAACTTTCAATGCCAATTTTCGCAAAAGTCCGTCGCCGCCATATGTTTCCCACCATGTGAGAGAATCAAATTTATCTTTGTCGTCCATTGCATGGAAGTTACCATACAAACCACTGCCAGTGAAGTATCTGCCTATTTCAAGGCGCACAGCTGCACATTCCTCCCTGTCAGGCACCAACTTTTCTAATGCATCCAGATATCCTTTAGTTACCTCTCGATCTAAATGGGGTTTGGTCCTAACACCACCCCCTGCTGCAGGTTTGCCCAACCAAGAATCTGAGTAGTATTTTGGCGTAAGGATATACGCCAAGCAATGTAGTGGAAGGTTAAGCTTTTTCCACCGTTCACACACACAATCGTGAATCAGATTGTACAAGTCGGGATCTCTGTTATTAACAATGTCTTTTATTTCCCCCAACATGGTATCCATTTGCTCATACACCTCGCCAATCACTGGTTTGTCTGTATCTGCAAACCGAATCATGTTATAAATTGGCTTGGTGAAATCCAATACCTATCTCACAGCTGTCCAAAACTGCCCATCAAGAGCGGCCTCCTCCACCGTTTCAAAACCTGCAATGTCAGCTACATTTGTAGCCCTTTCCTTTAACACCTGCCAATTTGGACTTGATACCATGCTAGCTAAACCCTCTCTTACCTTCAAAAGGCGCCTGAAGGTGAGGTAATAGCTACCAAATCTAGTCCTCGCAATCTTCAGCAACTCCAATCTCGAGTGACTGCGGAAAAGGCCATGGGTATTGCTATGATTTGTAATAAATTTTATCATTTTTTTTCCTCTCTTGTACAAATCCCCAATCCATTGGTATTGTTCATTTTTGTTTTTGACAATATCATGCAACAGAAGGTTCAATGTGTGAACCAAACATCCAGACCAAAATATGTTCGGGTATCTATCCTCAATAATTGCTCCCGCTGCCTTACAATTAGGAGCATTATCAGTGATGACTTGGATGACATTGTATGGGCCAATACGCTCAATTGTTTCAAGCAATGCTTCTGCAATGTTGATAGCGGTCTTGAACTTGTCTGAGTAATCATGTGCAGCTAGAAAAATGGGACCACTTCGGGACACAGCAAGAACACTTATCAATGGCTTGCCTTTTACATTTGTCCATCCATCAGATACAATGGACACCCCATTGTCAGTCCAAGAACTTGTCATTTTATTCAAAGAATGTGATATTTTTGCTTTTTCATGATCAAGGCCAACTGTTCTTGCCTTGTCATACCCAGGGCTCTTGTATCCTTTAGGGGCATCATTTATGGCAGAAACCATTTCGTGCCAATAAGGTGAGCGTAGAACATTGAATGGTATCCCATTTGCATAGAGGAACCTGTAAATTTTTGAATCCACATCATTCCTACACCCCTCATCAAGGAAATCTGATATGGTTCTACGGCGTAAAGATGATGACCCTGAGCCTCCATGTCCATATCCACTGCCTTGGGAGGATGCTGAAGGAGTTCTTTGTGAGCTTGGTTCAAAGAAACCCCTTGATCTTTTTGCTTTGTATTGGGCGTCCTCCTCTTCCTTTATGTATTTGGCTCTATCAACTGTTGACACCGCGTCGCAAGTTCTGATTCCTATTTGTTTCTCTCCATCCCATGCCCTTTTCCCGCAAAGGTGTCTTCTCAAACGGGTGTATGAGCCTGTGAAATCACTGTTGCAATGGGGGCAATGAAATTTAGTGGTTCCACCCCCTCTCCCTGTTTCAGGCCTCTGAACATATTTCCACAATGGAGTTTGGTCTTGTTTAGTTTTTTGACCCTCATGTTCACCCTCCACATCCTCCTCACTGGGGTTTTCACCTATTTGACTTCCTCCGGCTTCTTCATCCACCTCTTCAGTTTCAGGCCCCCTCCGTTTCCTACTCTCCACCACCATAATAACCAGAAAGGGGACCAGGAAGAGGAAAATGCCAATAAAAATGCTCAGGTCCATCGTGTTTGATGTTTGTAGGGTTTGAGTCTTGAATCTGCAAATTAATTTAGTTTATTGGGATTAATTCATTTAATTTATTAATTTAATTTAAATTAATGATCTTTAAACTCAAACAGGTAAATGAAACTAACCAAATTAACTACCTAACCAGCTAAACTAACTAAATGATTAAGTTACTTACTTCTGCAAGCTTGCTCCTCGCTCCTTGGCACTTGCTCCTCGCTCCTCAGCTCTGGCTCCTTGCTCCTCAGCTCTTGCTCCTTGCTCCTTTGCTCTCAAACTCAACCTCAATCTCATTGAAATGATTTTGTTTTGGCCCATTGGGCTTATAAATCCAAAAAAATTAGTTTAATTTTTTGTTTTTTTCGGGTCCGCGGAATTTTTTTCCGCCGAATCGCTCCCGGAAATTTAAAATTCGCTCCCGGAGCGTTTTTTAATGCCCAGGAGCGATCAGGGAGCGATCGCTCCCCGATCGCTCCCGGGCATTAAAAAGCGCTCCGGGAGCGCGGGAGCGATCGCTCCCTCACAGACCAGGGAGCGCAAATTTTTTTATGGGAGCGCGCTCCCGAAAATCGCTCCCGTCCGGGAGCGATTTGGGGAGCGCGCTCCCGAAAATCGCTCCCGTCCGGGAGCGATTTGGGGAGCGCGCTCCCGACCCGCTCCCGAGCCGCTCCCGCCCGGAGCGCGCTTCGGGAGCGGGTTCGTAGGGGGGGGGGCGCTCCCCCGCATCACTGGACCTGCCATTCCTTTGATTGCCTTGAGAGTGATTTTGGTCATTGTCATGATGTGAGTCCCTTTTATCAGTGCACTCCCTCGCATAGTGGCCCATTTTGTTGCAATTGTAACATCGTCCTTTTCTTCCACCCTTCAGTCCATCCTTTCCTTTGGATTTAGCCCCAGAATTGTTTCTTCTTTTAGCATGAGAAGAAAACGTAGAGGGATTTCCTTTAAGTGCGGGCATTTCTTGCTCTTCCATCCTTGTTCCTTCTTGAATACATCTATCCATCAATTCCTCAAATCTTGGGATGGCATTATTGTTGAGAAGAGTAGCCCTGAATATATACCATTCAAGTGGCAGTCCTCCAAGAGTTGTGATAGTCATTTCCCTGTCAGGAACTACTTGTGATCCTTAAGAATAATGCTTGCATACTCTCATCTTTGCCCTTCTTAATTTCCTTCAGCTTATTTCTAAGGAACAAAACTTGATTTGCATCATTAACTTTAAGTAAACTCACCCGTCTATCGTAGATTTCCTTGGAGGTGGTCAGCTCGGAAACATAGGCCACTAGGCGCTTGTCGATAGAGTCTCAGATGATCTTCTTTGCTTTGACTTCTCCCTTGGTCCACTTGCTTTTGGCAACAACGGATACATTTGATGGAGGTGCAACAATATTGCCTCTCAAATGGTCCAACACTTGCTGATCTTCTAAAGTTAGATCGAGAGACATTTTCCATCCGTGATAGTCAGACTTCTCACGGAGCTCGTCTCGGCGGGGAAGAGTGTTGAGGACCCCATGAAGTTTTTAGGATAGCCTTGCCAACCTTCAGTGATTTCTCTTGCTCTTGCTCTTGCTTGGGCTTTGTCTTCACCTCTGATACCATGTTAAATTATGGTATGCTCTATGCTTAGAGCAGTTTACTTCTTTTCTTCTTATTAGCCACTGATTAGCAATCACATATACATTAAGTAAAGTGCAGATAGAACATTAAATGATCGACAGAAAACAAGCCAAGACAAGAGACACAAGATGTGGCAGCGAGCCAGGGACAAACCCCAATGCGGGGAAACCCTTTGATCAAATCTTCTTTTATCTTCAATAGTTCAGCAGAGAGAAATAGTACAAAATCAGAATTCTATAATTTTATATCAGCAACAACAAACCCTAGATCAATAAAGTCAAACTTAGTCAAACGAGATGAAATTGACCTCCAATATGCTTGGTCAATTTCCCGGTCATTTAGTCCTCAAACAACCTTAAGAAGCAACTCATAAACAACCCTAAAAACATAGTCAAATTGCTGTTGACTAAAGTCAACCTATTGCCCTAAACTGGGCAGTCAACGCTGGTCAAACCAGAGGTCAAATTGCCGCGGTTTGTGTGCCAAATTCTACGACCTGCCTAAGAGAGGCAGCCACATCAAAACCGCACTCTTGAATGGTCAACTTTGGTCAAAGAGATGACCTGCAGCGTCTGCGTCCTTTCTACGTCTTCCTTGCCCTACTGCTTCCTCCTCCTCCCCACGTGTGCGTTGCTCCTTGTGTAACCCAAAGCTAAGGAGAGAGAGAGAAGAATCAGTGAGGTGCGATGATTTGATAATGAATCAACCTCACTTGTACTTATATGATTTGCTGGGCATGTGTGCCACACATTTAGCTGCTTGTCGACCTTGACAATTTGTCAAGTAAATACAAATAAATTCATATCTCCATAAATACTTGTCGGAATCAGATGATCTTTAGATCAATCCTACACCTCTCGACAAAAGGAATCTAGGAAAAATATCAGTGGCCATAAATAAGATGACCCACGTGGACTTTGGCCCTAGTTATCAATTTGAACAACATCACTCCTTGTAAATCCTAGCTTCATAAGATAGTTATCAGTCCTCTCATACCATGCCCTAGGGGCTTGCTTCAACCTATAGAGGGCTTGTTCTACATAGACTTCCTCCTTAAGTGAGCCATGCAAGAAGGCAGTGTTGACATCCATTTGGTGAAGGCTCCATCCATGCGAGGCAGCAAGGGCTATGATCGAACACATGGTGGTATATCGGGCAACTGGTGCAAATATCTCATCATTGTCTACTCCTTCCTTTTGGGAGAAGCCTCAAGCAACAAATCTAGCCTTGAACTTTTCAACACTCCCATCAACTCCATGTTTGATCTTGTAGAGCCATTTTGAAGTGACCACTGACTTGTCCTTGGGTCTAGGAACCACATCCTAGAGATCATTCTTCATGGTCGACTCATAGTCCTCGTTCATCGCATCCTTCCAAACTTGGTGTTTCATGGCTTCTTCGAATGTACAAGGCTCATATTGTACAATGGTACTCATGGAAGCTAAGTACCCGTGGTAAATGTTCGACTTCTTGCTTTCACGTAATGTGCCCCTTGGTGCAATATGTTTCTCAACATGTTCAAGAGTATCTTTGAGCCACAAGGGTTTTTTTCTTGAATTAATGGGCTCACTAGGAGTTGGATCAATGGGATCCATCAGACCTTCAACATCAGAGCATCAGTCGGAAGTTCATCCTGCCTTCCTGCATCATCATCATTATTGTCCTTCCTAGGGATAGGAAGATCCTAGACTTTCCTAAGGGCAACATCTTCATCGAAAGCGACATCATGACTTATCTCCACTTCCCTTTGACTAGGCACATAGATTCTATATGCCTTTGAAGTTTCACTGCAGCCACAAACGTTCCTTTCTTCCCAAATGCATCTAGTTTGTTTATTTTCTCTTTCGGCACATGTAAATATAGGGAACAACAAAAAATTCTAAAATGAGAAACATTAGGTTTCTTACCGGTGAAAACTTCTTCGGGTGTCTTGAAGTCCAATGCTTGATGTGGGCATCTATTTTGAACATACACAACAGTGTTGGCAGCGTCTCGCCATAAGAACTTCAGTAGACCTTGGTCATGAAGCATGGCACAGGTGGCTTCTATGATAGTTTGATTCTTCCTTTCGGCAATACCATTTTGTTCAGGAGTATATGCAGTAGTGGTCTCCCTCTTAATGCCAACTTCTCTACAATAGTCATTGAATTCATTCGACTCATATTTGGTCCCATTATCGATCCTCAATATTTTGATCTTCTTCCCTATTTGATTCTCGACCAAGGCTGTCACGAGCAACATATCTGATAGATCAGAATGAACCAATTGAAGAATATTGTTAGTTTGAGTTTCACTTGAGGGGAATGTACCCTTGCATATTTTCCAGCTTCACAACCCTGATAAACACCTTCGTGATCTAAGTTAGATTCAGGCATACTTGTGACCATCTTCCTTACATCAGGTAAGGCTTTGAAACGAAGGTGAGCAAATCTTCGGTGCCATAATTCGGATTGAAGAGAAGTATCACAAGTCATTGCTCCCAACGGACTTCCTCCAACTTGATAGAGACCTTCAACCCTGAATCCAAGAGTGAATGACCCTACTTACTGCCTCTAGACAATTGCTTTAGATGTACTAATTCTTCTTATGCCCAAGAATTTCTCACAAAGTGTTGACTGTCAATAACTCAAAATTGTCTGGCACTTACAGTGTCACTGTCACAAAGATGTGACTTCACCTTCTGTCCGTAGCTTCCCTTCCTTCCCAGTGTGACCAAATATTCACTAGTGTCTATACCCTAGGACTAGGGTTCCAATATAGATTCTTATTCAACAATTAAAACAATATTGCAACTGTAAATTTTAAATTTTCTCAACAAGTCAGCTTCAATTGAAAACTGTGTGTGTATATATATATATATATATATATATATACTGATCACATCACTGTAGAAGGCATAAATCGTATCATAGAGACTTATACTATCTCCATAGGTCAACGTATACTCTTATTACTGTAGAATGTACAGATGCTTTGATCCTTTTATGCCTTTGTTCAGGATGGAGTGCGAGATGATGAGCCTTCTTTTAAAAACACTTATGCTTATGTACATGTGATTGCATCCTAATGATCCTTCGTTCTAGGTATCCTTTATGCATAAAAACGTAATAGGAGTCATTGCTCCTCTTCCATGGTGATTGAGGCTTGAATTGAGTCCTTGTGATTATGCTCAAAACAATAGGAGAACTAGGATTCTTCTTTTCTAGCCTTTACTTGTATGCTCACAATTTTGAAGCTGGGACCTCACGCTCAGGTACAACGAATATCATGTATAGATGAAGGGTATGAGTTTCGCTTGACATTGAGACTATGCTCTAGTCTTAGGCTCAAAATATCCCTCCAATAAAATTGATCTAAAGCTAATTACTTGCACAGGTGTAGTCTAAGAATTTCGTTTCTTTTGGAGATTGTCCTTTATCAATGAGACACTTATGTATAAAACAATGTTTTAGAATTTCAGACCATGTAGAAAAGATTTGTCTTCCTACTAGGGTTGATATGGTTGCCAAAAGGAAGGCCTTGAATGCCTTACAAAACTAGAACAATCCCTCAAGAAAACTTTGATAAATTCACTAATCAACAATGATTATAATGTGCATAACAGAGTTGTGAAGTTGCTTCAGAAATTCAGTGATTTGGGTGATAGGTGCAAACCTGGTGGTCCTTCTTAACCTTCGTTCCGATGTTAAGTGGTGCGGCCTCTCTAATGCTGCTAGATAACTCCTTGAACCCTTCACGACAATGCTCCTTATGCCTTCGCTTTGCTAAAGTAGGTCTGTGGCCTTGATGAAGAGATTAGGTGTAGATAATGGTGTCAAAAAAGCTTCGATCTGCTTTCCAATGAGTGCGGTCAGGAGAGGACAATAAGATTAGCCTCTAGGTTTCCTGCAATAGGGATGAAAAGTCTTCAAAGTGCTCTTGTTAGTCTTACAATGCTTGCGGCCTTACTTCTGCAATTAGGGCTACCCATAACTTTGATCTATTTGCCTCCATAAATTTGATCTATGGTAGATGATTTCCTTGAGATGATGTAATGCCAAACTGATCTTCTTTCTACTCTCAGTTCAAAGCCCAAGCTCTGAAACCATGTTGAGAAATCTAGGGCAATTAGTTAGGGTGTTTATTAAATTGATTTCTTTGCAATTCTTGACATTTTCTTGTGAGCTATATTATAGCATTAGCATTATTATTTAGTTTTGTTCATCATCAAGACAAATGCCAATAAGAAGATCACAATGCAAACATAAGAACACTAGATGTAGGCTGCTAGCTAGGGCTAAAACCTCTCCTGGAGAGGAAAACCCACAAAAATCTCTTCTAAAGAACTTCAATGGAGACTTCTTGACCTTGACCTTGACCAAACCTTCCAAGAGATGACCTAGCCAAACCCTTAAACAACTTATCTGCAAAACAAGAATGAGGAAACCCTAGGTTCTCCTCCAAAGCTCGCACGTGTGGGCAACAAAGACTTCCTTCCAATTCACTGACTTTCAAAAGAACTTCGCTGCCTTCCATGAGAACTTCGCTCTCCTTCTTTCTTCCTTGCCCAAACCTTGATAGAAAACAAAGATGCTTCACTTGATTGATGTAATCCAAATGAGGTGAGGCTCTTCTTTATTTAGCCTTTCACATGAGCGAATTAGGTCTCCTTGGGCCGACATGAAGAGGGCTGGCTAGCTCATCCCTTAGAGGCTTCTAGACATCACATTTTACAATAATAATTTTTCTTATTTGTTACATGAGGCCTCTAGGGGCTAGTACTTCATGACTTTGACCTTTAGACTTGTCAACAAGATTCCTAGATTACTCAATGGGACCACAACATGATGGGAGAGAAACCCATTTTAATGATAATAATTTTCTTTTACAAATAATTTTTCTCTTCTTTTTCTTTTGACAAGTACATCAATAATTACATCAAGTCATGACTCAAGTACAAATTATGAAGACTGACACTAGTTACATTTCAACAACTACATGTTATGGTCGCCCCCAACATGTTGAAAAATGTAACTAGTGTCGGTCTTCATAATTGTATTTGAGTCATGATAAAATGTATTTGTCAAAAGAAAGAAAAATAAATTTTAGTATGAAAGAAAAATGATTTATTAAGCATCTGTTTCATGCTTTCTTATTTTATTTTTAGGTCAAAGCCTCCATTGTAGGCTTCTTGGGTTTGTGTCAAGAGTCCTTATCTTAGTCTTTATGTAAAAGACCGTTCTTGGGCTTTATATACCAATAAAGAAATTTATTTTGTTGTAAATTAGGTCATTTAGGCCGCCTCCACCAAGTTGGCCTCAAGGAAGACAAGTCAACCTAATGGGAGGAAGAATCCACTATATAAAGGCAACAATTGGACCTCATTTGGAGCACATCTCAAGCAGGTTCGATCTACAGCGGATGGAGGAAGAAAAGAGAGCAAAATCCCTAAGAAGAAGGAGAGAAATCTAGCAAAGGAGAAGGAAGCCTTTATTAAGCGCAGGAAGTCGAATTTTCTCTGTCTACTACCACATGTGCGAAGTTTCTGGGTTGTTGGGAGGGCCCAAATTGCAGACCTGAAGTTGGGCTGAAATTCTGTCTTTGATGCAGTGATGTAGTATTGTTGCAGTTAATCGTTGAAGTTTTGAAGGATAGTTTGAGGACTGACTTGGTGGAGTGAGGAATGTCTTTTGGTCATGTCTAAGGTCTTGGTTTGTCTCAATTTGATTTGAATTTATTAGTGGAAGCGTTTGACTAGATTTTCCATTATAGATGTGTTTTAGCCCTCGCTGAGTGGCTATGTCTGGTGTCGTTGATATTCATGTTTTGATTTGATGATTTCTTGATGAAAAGAAGATAAAAGAAGAACATAAAGAAAGGTAATAAGACTACAAGATTATCACAAGTAATTATCAATATAAGAGAATCTTTCTGCCTTGTTGATTTTCTAACATGGAATCAGAGCTTAAGGCGAAGGAGGAAAGAAAAAGGCAATTTGAAGGTCTATTGAAAGAAGGGTTAAGAAGGTAGGAACAAAAGAAGATCATTAAGGAAAGGATCATATAAGAAGAAAAGCCTACTATCTACATCAAGTGAAGGAGATATTATAAAGTTTATGGCAACCTCAATGAAGACAAAAAATAAGCTAGAAGGAGCCTGCAACTATAGGGCATGGAAGAAGAGGATGGATCTTATTCTTGCTAAAGAGGATGGATCTTATTCTTTCTAAGCATAAAGATTTGGCTTTGGATTTTTCTCAAGGAATAGTTAAGAAACCTACAGATGATGTAGGAAAGGAAAAGTACAGGGAAACTGATATCTTGGTCATGAATCTAATAGTAGATGGAGTAAAAGACAATCTAATCCCTTAAATATCCAATATAGACTCTGCACAAGAAATGTGTTAAGCCCTCTCCAAGTTGTTTACTATTAAGAACATTAGTCAGATAGCTAGTCTCAAGGATGAACTAAGAACAATAAAGATGACAAAAGATCATGTTATGTCATCATATTTTGTAAGGATCTCTAGAATAAGATATAAACTCCAAGCTATTGATGAAGTTGTACTAGAGAAACAACTCATGATTGTTGCACTACTAGGTCTACCAAAATCTTGGAGCTCTTTTGCATAAGGAATTAGCAGTTGGAAGGATACACCAACCTTTAAACAAATGTGGAATACATGCAGTCAAGAAGAAGCCTACATCTCATTAGTAAGTAACAAAAAGGAGGATGAAGAAAATAACACTTCAAATGCTTACTCTGCCCATCACAGGAAGAAGGGAGTATACAAGAAGTTCAAAGGAAAATCCAAGGAATAAGAAGAGAGAGAGAACATGCAAATATTGTCAATGAAGCTCCACCCAAGAAAAACAAGACTGAAGAATCTGAAGTCAAAGACTTATTTGCTAAAGTCTCTTAGGGATTCTATCCCTTGTATATCCTTCTACTTTAAGTTTCGTAATGTTTTCTTTTATGTTGTGATTTCTAGAACTCGTAGATCTAATATATATCTTTTTAGAACTTTTTGATTATTTAAGTTGTAGTTATCCCCCAGAAAGACTAAATTAAGTGGGAGCCTTCACCATTTTACCAAGAGCTAAGTATATTGTTCTTTGTTTCATTTTTCATGTTTGGTTTCCTCCTCACATCGATATTTGTTTGTATTGTATACTCATAACCCTTTTCTTTAGATTTTCCTTGGTAGGAAAGCTTGCAAAATACAAAAATGTTATGGAGGAAACTTCAAAGGGAAGATTCAAGTCATGAAAAGGTTCTGTTGCAAAGGAAGCCCTTCAGAATGCTACTTTACAAGGTTTGTTAAAGAACAACTCTTACAAGGTTTGTTAAAGAACAACTCAAGGTATGTCTTAGACTACAAGTTTTGTTGCAAAAGGTATGATCATTCTCACTTGAAATTTGCTTTATATTACTAACATCTTTATGTCTAGGGTTTTGAATCATAAAGATTCTTGTTAGGGTGATTAATCATTAGATTGTATCTACCCTTGTTATATTGTCTTTTGTCATTTGATCATTTTTGTGAAACTCTAACCTTTAGGGTCTGAAAAACCCTACCCTCTTGATGCTAAGGGTATGTCAATGTTAATAATGAAACCCTAGTCTACTTGGGGGTTATAATGAAATCCTATTCTTTTGAAGTTTAGGGTTCTGATAATCTTGTGGCAAAAACCCTAGTCCTTTAGGGTTTGCTTTAATGTCTAACTTATATAATGAAACCCTAGATTTTTAAAAATTGGTGATTTAGGGCTTTCGAACAAAACCAATGTAATAACTAAAGTCCTTGGAATGAAAACCTAGGTGTGTATTCTTTTGTATAATCAAAATCCTAACCCAGTCAAAATTGTTCTCTAATTTTGAAATTTGATGTTTGCATCGAGGGTTCACAACAAAATCATAGAAAGAAATTGATATAATGAAATAACAATGAAACCCTAGATATGAAATGCTAGTCTGCTAATTTGATTGCTGATATACATAATTTGACTTTATTGGTGAAATTTTGGGTTTGCAACAAACCCTAGTAGAGTTTGACATGTAATTCTAAGAGCATATTATTGAAACCCTATGATTGGATTGATATCTTGATTGAATCACTGATATCTAAGGCTTTATGTTTTGAAGATGTAGTCCAGGCTTTATAACAAAACCCTAGCAATATGTTGAAGTCTAAAAGATGTGACCCTTTAATTATGAACCTAACTAGGTTTAGGAATTTGATGTCTAAAGCTTGAATGTTTTGATGTTTCCATTGTAATGACATGATTTTGATATCACTGATTTCATGCTTTTGTATATTTGTATTTGGTTGTACTTGCTATTAAAATTTTGCAGGTACATAATCATCAAGACGTTGAAGATGTTCATAGTTGAAGATGATAATAATGATGAGCATGATGAGGGAAGCTACAAGAATGATGATGATCAAGGTGACCTTGATGCCATGAGAAAGAAATAAGGCCTTGAAAGATTGGAGTCTCTCCAATGTTATAAAAGGAGGCTGTTGAGTTGAAGCTTGGATAGAAGAAAGGGTATATCACCCTAGTCAAGAGGGAGGATTGTCATAGTAAATACCTTGAAGAAAGAATGAATGAAAGTACTACAAATGAATTTGCAAACAAAATATTTGAGAAGTACTGAAGCTGTAGTTGGGTGCTGCTGAAGAAGTTAAAGAAGATATGTTTTGATGACCTAAGCAACATCAGTATATTTGAAGATCTGAGAGGTTTGTGTTAACTCGTTTGTTGCTAATTGGGATTGTGATTGTACACGATCTCTCCATAAGAAGGTTGAATGCTTTAAGCATGCTTGGATTGGTGGATATATTAGATTTAGTTGATTATGAGAGGTAAAGCATCATGTGGCAACGAGATGCTTGGGAGGACATTTGACCGACCTATATGTTGGTGACTAGATCCTGAAGTAGGGAGGGTGGCACTGGTCATGGAACCCCGACCTTGGATACGCACCTAGATCCATGACTTGGTGTTAGAGCTAAAGCTTGAAGGTATCTAGAGAGGCTAAAGCTTGGAACACACCTTAGTCCCACCCAATGTCACATGGTTTGTGTTCGATAATGATTAGGTTCGGTTTGAGTTCGAATTTTTTGATGAGGTTCGGATGATGTTCACCATTAGGTTCGTCTATATATATATATATATGAATGTATATTTATATATGAATGTATATTTAAAATGAATTATAGGATAAAATAGTAAGAAATCAACATTAGTAAACATAAAAAATGCTATCACAGACATGGAAATTGCAAGGATAAATTACAAGCTTGAGTTGTCACATGAAGTTATGAGTTTTGATCTATGGACTTGGTCATGCTATGAGGTTCGCCGAACCTCAATTTTTTTTTTAAGGTTCACCAAAATTCGAACCTCAAGGTTAAATTTCGATGAACCTTGTGACATAGGTCCCACTCGATTAGAGTACCTTGGTCAGGTATTTAATCTATAGCATTGCATGTGCTGTGACTCTTCATAAAGCATATTAATTTGAGATCTTCTTTGTACCTTTGTATCTATGTAATTATGAATACCTCCCTAGTTAAGAGGGAGTGTTGAAAAATGTAACTAGTCTTAGTGTTCATAATTGTATTTGAGTCGTGATAAAATGTATTTGTCAAAAGAAAGAAAAATAAATTTTATTATGAAGGAAAAATTATTTATTAAGCTTGGGTTTCCATTTCATGCTTTATTATTTTATTTTTAGGTCAAAGCTTCCGTTGTAGGCTTCTAGGGTTTGTGTCAAGAGTCCTTGTCCTAGTGTTTATGTAAAAGACCCTTCTTGGGCTTTATCTATCAAGAAATAAATTTATTTTGATGTAAATTAGGTCATTTAGGCCTCCTCCACCAAGTCGGCCTCAAGGAAGACAATTCAGCGTAAATGCGAGGAAAAATCCACAATATAAAGGCAACAACTCGATCCCATTTGGAGCACATCTCAAGCAAGTTTGTTCTGCAGTAGCTGGATGAAGAAAAGAGAGCAAAATCCCTAAGGAGAGAAATCTAGTGAAGGAGAAGGAAGTCTTTGTCAAGCAAAGGTAGTCGAATTTTCTCTCTCTATTACCACACGTGCGAAGTTTCTGGGTTGCTGGGAGCGCTGAAATTGCAGATCTGGAGCTGGGCCGAAATTCTGAAGCAGTAGGGCCGAAATTCTGTCTTTGATGCAATATTGTTGTAGTTAATCTTTTAAGTTTGGAAGGACAATTTGAGGGCCGACTTGGTGGAGTGAGGAAGGTCTTCTGGTTAGGTCCAATGTTTTGGTTGGTCTCAATTTGATTTGAATCTATTAGTGGAAAAGTTTGACTGGGTTTTCCCTTATAGAGGAGTTTTAGCCTTGGTTGAGTGCCTATATTTGGTGTCGTTGATCTTCATGTTTTGATTTGATGATTGCTTGATGAAAAGAAGATAAAAGAAGAACATAAAGAAAGTTAATAAGACTACATGATTATCACAAGTAATTATCAATATAAGAGAATCTTTTTGCCTTTCTGATTTTCTAACATAGCCTTCCTTTACCTAAGCCTCAACCCTAAATTTCCCATTAGGGTTAATTGTGGGTGTAGGTAGTCCTTTTGTAGTGTTTTCTTTAAGATTTAATGGTACGTCTTTATTAGAAGGGAACGAGGATCCATAATTCCCCTCTTTGAGAGTACGTACAAGAAGGTCAAGTAAGTCCTTACCTTTTATAGAAGCCAAAATGGGTGCGATAGGATCCAACTTGTCGGAATCTTGTCCAAGGCTCATTCCCATATCACTAGCCCTTACATTAGTGGTAGTATGCATCCTTAGTGTTTCTACTGTTATCAATTCCAAGGCCTACCGTTGAACACCCTCTTACCAACTCTTTAGACTTTTTAATGCACTACTTCTTATGTCTATTTGGAGCCTATGCTGCCCAAGGGCAAGCATCCTTTAGATGGCCCATTGCATGAGAAAACTCACAATCGAATGACATCCAATAATTGAGTTTTGTTTATACACTCAATTCCCCAGCATGTCTAAATCTGTCAAGAGACCTCCCTGATATCGAGTTCCACCAGGATTTGAGTGAATTTCCTATCAAACTTTTTGGACCAGTTTTCTTCGAAAGCAATAAAACAATCAATGTAATTACCCACCATCTCCATTATTTTACTATGCCACAACTTCAAGGGAACAGTAGACATTAAAATTAAAAACCCAAACTCTTTGAATATAGTTGGTTTTCATCCTAGGGTCAAAACCAGGGCTCCAATTCCTTGGGCACAGTCTTGATAGTCCCCTTATATAGTCTACAGCTATAATAATATTTACGTTCTCCTCACATTTCAAAATGAAGCTTATCCTTTCTTCAACCAGCAAATGGAACTTCGTACATAGCCCAATAAAGGTTTCTAGTGCTTTGAAAACCAACCTTTGGGAGTTTCCCCCTTGTCAACTCTACCCATAAACCTGCCAACTATGGCCTTTGCCATCAAACCCTCACCTACGTAATATGATTGTCAATGCCCATCATCATCTTAACCTTATCCAACTGTATGTCAGTGAACTTGCGTTTATGAATAGACGGAGTCCTTGTAGTAAACCCAAACAATTCCTTTGCTATACAATTTTCAACATCCCCTGTGACTTGGAATTGCACCTCCACCCCTTCACTATTCTTCAGAATTCTCACTATGCCGTTGCCATGATCACCATGCCCCTCTCTAACTACCTAAGACTTCAAATAATTATCGTAGATAGGCTTAGACCATGGGAAAGGCACCGAAGAAAAGTTTGGAGAAAAGATAGGGGATGTAATCATAATGTCCTTGTTTTGTGACTGACCAACCTCTGGCACATTTAGTGTCAACTGGCAATTGATGTGGATCCGACCCTATTACTTCGTATGTACCTGAGAAGCTCTATCCTTCTCCATCATATGGCAGCCTGCTTGATTCAACGGTCTTGCAAGCTCCACCACTAAGTTGCCAAAGATGCTTTAAAAGCCTTAGTACACTCCCAAATTTCTTTAAGCTCGGCATGATTCTGGAACATTGACTTGGGATTTAGCACTTCTGCCTCTTCGTAGTCAACTAGGTCCATCTCCTCTTCCATGGTGAAATACTTGTGATTGTACCCCTAGCACCATCTACCTCCACTGCAGTAAACCCTAAATCCCTACCATTTCCACAACCACAGAACAAATAGTTGGATATAATTACAAAAGATACCATTTTGGATAAGTTTGGCTGGAAATAATTTGAAGTACTCAATTTTTTGATACCATGTTGGTGCACAGCACATTCTAAACTGTAAAAATGTCAACTTTTTTTTCCCCTGGGAAAATCAGTAACTTTCATTAATATTTTGAAAATTACATAAGCAGATGCCGCGGCATTACTGTCATAGTTCATACAAAATTCACCTTTTCAGGTAGTTCTCAGAGTCATAACAAAAATTCTAGTTACATCCATGATCTGTGCTTTACAGCCTATTTACTATTACAAAAAGTTTCTGTTCATAAATATATCAGCAGTTCATATTGTTCTCTGTTCACTATTTAGCTGTTGGGACTGTTGTCCCGCTGCATCCTCTGATCTATATATGGCCGGTGGTAAAACTGATGTTCCTCCGACCCATTCTGCTCCACTATTTGTCCATTGCCTCGGGGAAGTGACGAGGCCTCTTTGGATAGTTTGTCAGCCTCGCTATTGTGTTCTCCGCTTCAGCCGCCGAACGAGCACGTGTGATAGGAGGCGATGAACGCTCGATACCAGAAGCTTCCATGAACGCTGAAGTCACGGGGGAGGGGCCAGCAGAAGGAGGCCTCGAAGGATTTGGTGAAGCCATCCTGGATGAGGTCGGGGTGTGCCTCGGGGTATCGTCCGCTTTCTTGTTGAGGGGGCAGTCTTTGGCAAGATGTCCAACTTTATGACATCTTCTGCAGCGAAAGGGGACTCCTTCGTAGTCCAAGAGCTGTACCCTGATGCATCTGCCCCATTGCAGCGTAACTTGCTCCTCAAGACCTTCTCGGGTATCCAGGTGAACCAAAATCCGAGCCAGTGATCGGCTTCCAGATTCCACAAATGTGCGATCATAGTCTAAATAAGTCCCGAGAGCATTGCCGACCTGAATAAACACTTCTTCGGCCCAGAAGGGAAGGGGGAGACCCGGAAGGCGAACCCAAATCGGCCCCGCACCAAGCTGTTCCTTTTCAAAATGTCAACTTTTAAACTGTTAGGTGTACAAATATACCATAGAGATATAATGTCTTGCGCTTGTTTTTTTCTATTTGTGGCCATGCAGTTATGCTTCCACATTTTTGTATTTTGTACATTGTTAGAATCATTCTGGTTCACGTATTCCATCCGGGGCCTTTTTAAGCTGCCCTCTGTATCATCAATTGATAATTGTGAAAATTGGCTACATTTTGTCTGGTAGTTGTGTTACGTATATTGTGCTTGAGAATTTAAAACCATTTTGCATGTTCTGGCAAATAACATTTGCTTGAATGTTTAATAGGTGCTTTATACACTTGGCGGTCTTGAAAATTTTAAACTGGCAAAAAAGTATTATGCTGTGGCTATCGACTTGAGTGGGGGAAGAAATACTCGAGCTCTGTATGGTGTGTGCTTGGTAAGATGCAATAGTTTGATCTAATACCATTTCTCCTCCGATATCTTCATGTTTTTGTTTGTACTAGTCAGGCTCTGTCCCTAGCGTCATATTAATTGTTAGACAGTTTATTTGTTAGTTCAAGTGATTCATTTGCATTGAAGGCACATGTAGGACTTGTTTTTACTGACAAGAATCATGCTATGAACATGCAGTGTGGAGCGGCCATCAATCAAATAACGAAGGGCCGTGGTAAAGATGAAAAAGAAGGCTCAGAGTTACACTTTCTTGCAGCGGCCTCTTTAGTTAAGAATTATAAACAAAGATCTCCCGACAAGGCCCCTTTAGTCATTTCTGCTCTTGAACAGATGAAGGCCTTTTCATCATAGTTGTCATTGACATCAAATGGAAGCCTGCAATTTTTATAATTCATTACTTTTTTGTCTTTGCGGAAGGATAATGTTGTACTTACAGGCAAAATGATTCCATTGATAATGTTCAAGCACAGGTTTGATTTGCTCATATGTCCTCTTTAAAGTGCCTTTGGCGTTAAAATGCAAACATTGGAGAAATTTGATGGCGGGGGTAATGATCTGAATTTCTGGGATAGGACACATCTTGAATTGTGTTAGTCGAGCCTGATTTTATTTATTTTGCAGATTTTATTGCATTAACTGCCCCACATTATGGGACAACATATGGTGGAAGTAATTTAGAAGCTCTGATTCAAGATGTGGAAGCCTGCAATTTTTATAATTCATTACTTTTTTGTCTTTGCGGAAGGATAATGTTGTACTTACAGGCAAAATAATGTTCAAGCACAGGTTTGATTTGCTCATATGTCCTCTTTAAAGTGCCTTTGGCGTTAAAAGGTAAACAATGGAGAAATTTGATGGCGGGGGTAATGATCTGAATTTCTGGGATAGGACACATCTTGAATTGTGTTAGTCGAGCCTGATTTTATTTATTTTGCAGAATTTATTGCATTAACTGCCCCACATTATGGGACAACATATGGTGGAAGTAATTTTGAAGCTCTGATTCAAGATGTGGTTCCAGAATAAAATACTGGATTTTAATTTATTTCAAAATTGATCTGCTAGTTGAAGAAACCACTGGTGGATGGCCATGATGCCAAATTTGATCATCTGCGATTATCCCCGAGATTTTGGCACTTTTAAGTAATTTTGAATTCCACATATAATAGGAACTCAGAGGGGTTATATGTAACTTTGACACTATTACAGTCGAACGCATAGAAAAGAACAAGTTCTTATAGGCCTTATCAAGGTTGAGATAAGAAAATACAGAACGATTCAGCTACAATTATAAGTCTACCACTTCAAAGACAATAGAGGTGAAATATCACCAACATTTCTGCATGTCACGATAGATGTTAGCACTATTCTAGCAGTACTGTGTCATTTTCTAATTTAGCTTTTGTGTGCCCAAAGATTTCACCGCCATCAATGGGTGGTAAATTGGTAATTAGGGTAAATTGTTTTGTTCTAAGTTTTGAGCACCTTGCCCTAAAAAGAGCAAGAGATTCAAACCCGACCTCTGAAACTTTGGGAGCGATTTAATGTGTGGCTCATAACTGTTATCAAATCTTTTGAGGTGTAAGCTTTTTTTAGTGTGCAAAGTTTGAAGAAATGTTTGCAAATGTTTATATCCGGAGAGGATTGATCCCTTTCAGCTCTTGATAGATTTTAGATTTGCGGTTAAGGTGGATTTATGCTAGTTTAATTAATTATTATTTTTTCTCTCTCCAGATAGCAAGGTAATATAAAATTCTTTTAAATAATATAGACAAATATATTTTATTTATGATCAACTTTAAAATAATTTTTCCAATATATGTATGAAGTTGGTATTGTAGTTTTAGTTATTGATATTCTAATATTTAGTTCAAGGTACTCGTTGATATAAAAATATAAGAATTTTTTTTACTTTCATTTTTTTTCTCTATATAAAATTAGCATAAAATTATGTTAATACAAAAATCAAAATATTTTATTTATGGTTGACAATGCAATATTTTTTGTAGTGAATATCTCTTTTTAAAATATGATATATTAACTCTATGTTGAGCATGGAAGGAATTTCCATCTCATTCATAATGGGCTGCAATATCAATATTATTTTAGATAAATTGTAAACTCTATATTGAATAGTTAATGAATTACATATCTCCCTCGTACTAAGAAGTAGAAAAGCACTTTTGAACCCAAATAAAAAGATTTCACTATTAATTACATTATCTCTCTATATAGAAACTTTGATATAACATTATGTTATATACGATGGGCATTGAAGTATTTAATTTATCAAAGACAATGAAAGAATGTTTATTAATAATATTTATGTTCAATATATATTGAAAGTGTTTTTTGTTTTGTTATTAACAGTTATTAATTTTTTTAATGCATGTATTATTTTATTTCTTTTAATATAATGTTATAAGACTACATAACATCCCATCTCTCCCATACTGGGGTGTACCCCTGTAGAGGGCAATTATACTTAGAAATGTAATGGTTATAAATATGAATCATTATTATGTAAATTTATTTTAATGTGGTATACGTATTATGATTTTTTTTTGGAAAAAATGTATGTAATTTTATTAATAAAAACATAATTAGAATACAACAAATTGAATTGAATTGATTTATTTTTTTATTGCTTTTTAAGCGAGCTAATGTTATGTTCTATCATTATTTTTTGATTTAATGAATCATTTGAGGGACATTACAATATCTCTCCCATATTGAGACAACATTTAAATGCGTACATTCATTTACAGACACTACAATATCTTCGCCATATTGGGCTATATAGTGCCTCAACACAATCTATGCGAATAATCAATGATGTTTACTCCTATGACTTCACTCAACAGGTGTTGCCTAAGAATATGTTAGATGACATAGTCATGACACAACTTTGTAGTGATACATTGAATACAATATGGCATTAACATGGAGGATGTGAAGTTGGCTTTGTGGTTGATGAAAGGTGTTAGCTGAAACGGGTTGATAATCTCAAAATTGTGGATGTGTCAATGGTGACCACTATCATTGCTCTATGGTGATGTTTATTTTGACGATAGATTATTTATAACAAGAGAATAATGCTAATGTTAATATTGTTATCAATGTTTTCCATCACCTATGTTTCTTTTTCTAAAAATGGATACTCACAAAGGTGTAAGCTTGAATGTGATTTTTTCTATTTTTCAAATTACTTTTGTTTCCCTTAGAATTCTCTTGTGCTTGAATCTCATTGAAAAGCTTTGAAATCATCATCATTTTACTTGTATTTTTGGCATATTTTTGGCCTTGAGAGTCTTCTAACCCAACCATGTTTTTACATATTTACTATTTCTTTTTTCTTCTCTTTACCTATCTCAGTATATTGCCTTATTTTTCTTTTTTCTTTTGGTTCTCCTTTCTCATCATATGTTTTTTCTTTATTTTTTGTTTTGTTAGTCATATTATGTGTCCTTTCCCTTTCCAAGAATATCGATTCGCTAAAGTTACCTTTGGTTGATATGTTCTAGATAGGATTTTTTATTTCAAAATTTGCTTGAAGCTTGCATTTGGCCCAATTGTGTGAAAGGGTTTTGTTTGGTCAAATAAAATGGCCCACAAAGGGTTCTAGTGGTTTTGAAAGTTTGCATTTGCCTAATTGTCTAAAGTGGCTTTATTTGTTTAAACAAAATACCTTGCAAAGGTTTTAGTGGTTTTGATCATTGACAAGTTAAGGGACATCCTTCTTTGACCATGATCATCTTTGTTACTGTTAAAGAAAACTTTATTCCAATTTAAAGTGGTTTCTTCATATCAAGGATTTCTTTAGCATACTCTTAACCTTCCTGTTGGTTTCCTATGGATTACTCTTCAACTATTACATCATACTCAGGGTTTTTCTAGATCACCCTTAACCTCAAAGTGGTTCAACTTACCACAAACCAATCATTACATCAAGTGATTTCAATTGACCACAAATCTCCCTCCGTCATTACAAAGTGGTTTTTGGATTACCACGAACCATTACAAGAAGAATAATCATGATTCATTTGACTCAAGAAATGACTCTTTCCTAATCATGATTAATAATCATAAACTAACAACTCTTTTCTTAATGTCAACTAACTTTTGGAGCACTGACTAACTCATGAACTTTGTATGGGAGATATTAATGTACATTTGAAGACTTGACCCTATGAAATATTTTCAACATAGAAGTAATTATCTGCCATCCAATCACATCTATTTAACCACTTTGTACCTGTGTATGAGGATTTGATATTTCTCTATTCTAATACTTGTGAATATCATGATTTGTAAGACCATAAACACTACAGGGATGTAGGTTCCAACATTTAGCTCATACACGTGCTTTTCTACCATAATGAATGCAAAGTTTTTCTTGCTTTTGCACTTGATTTGATGTACTGTTAGACACTGATGGCTCACCTATTGTCAATGTTTTCCCTTTCACAAATTCGGTCGCTGCATTTCTTGTTTGACATTCATAACCCATGCCTTCATGTTTTGACCTTACACATTTGTATGAGATTTTGATTGCCTTGACCTCTTTTACCTAAACCCTTTCCATCATAACCCATTTTATTCAAAAGTTTGGAACCAATTCCTTTTGTGTGATTTTCAATAGGAGTTGTCTTTAGTGTGACTTTTTGGAAGATTTTACAGTAGGTTTTTTTGGTCTAATTTCTCTAAAATCCGGTAGGAATTTATTGAAATCACAAGCTTGATGGGTAATTGTTAACTTTAGGTATGTTCTATGCTAGAGCAATTTATTTCATTTTCACAATTAGCTCATTACTTTTTCCAGATTAGCAATCACATCAGCATCAAAGTAAACTGCAGATAGAACATAAATATAAATCGCAGAAGACAAGCCAAGACAAGAGGACACAAGATGTGGCGCTAGCCAGGGACAAACCCCACAATGTGGGGAAACCCTTGATCAATTCTTCTTGTATGTTCTTCAAAGTTCAACAGAGAAAGAGAGAGAGAGAGATAGTACATTTACAATAGAAGTCAACACTTTGACTTATCTAGATAAGAGCATAGATCATCTCTAAGAAGATGATACATGAGATCAGTTGAAAACATGTTGCTTCAACTGATTCTCCAAGGTGACTCCTTCACCTATCGTTGTGCTACATTTCGTCATCATGCTGCACCTCACCGCGCTGCACCATGCTACACACATTATCATTGCACTACATTATGTGCCATTGCTGCACCATGTTGCCTTCTTGGCAGTTTCTGCTGTTCCCTGCAGTTTGGACAGTTTCCACTGTTCTCGGCAGTTCCTGCAGTTCTGGCTTTTCCGGCTTTTTCAGTAGTTACGACTTTTCTGGCAGTTCTGACTTTTTCAGCAGTTTCGACTTTTTCGACTTTTCCAACAGTTCTGGGTTTTCCGACTTTTCCAGCAGTTTCGGCGTTTTCGGCAGTTCCGGCTTTTTCGACTTTTCCGGCTTTTCTGACAACTTTGGCTTTTCTGGCGTTTCTGGCTTTTCTGATAGTTTCGACTTTTCCGATAGTTCTGACGTTTTTGGCAATTCCGGCTTTTCCGACAGTTCCCACTTTTGCGGCAATTCTGGGTTTTCCATCTTTTTCGGCAGTTCCGAATTTTCTGGATTTTCCGGTAGTTTCGACTTTTCTAGCAGTTCTAGTGTTTTTGACTTTTTCGGCAGTTCCGACTTTTCTGGCTTTTCCGACTTTTCTGGCAGTTCTGGTTTTTCTGGCTTTTTCGGCAGCTTCAGCTTTTCCGACTTTCTGGATCAGGGCAGTGTTATCCCTTAGGATCTCTCCTCCTACTAAAACCCAAAGACAAGTAGAGAGAGGAAGAGATCCCAAGTGTGTGTTGAAATGACTTGAAGCCCTCTATATTTATACTAAAATGTAGATGATGAATAGGCATGTCTACTGGACTTTTCAAAGTACTCAAGTTGTTTGGTCGGCTTGATAATAATTCGATAATCAAAATAAATTCATAATTCCATGAATACTTATCGGAATCAGATGATCTTTAGATCAATCCTACACCTCTCGATGAAAGGGATCCAATAAAAATATCAGCTGCCATAAATACGCTGACCCACATGGAGTTTGGCCTTAGTTGCCAATTTTAACACTCCCTCTCAACTAGGGAGAACTCCATCCACTGATCCATATGTCCAACTGTACTGTCTCTGCCATAAGTGCCTTGCACTGCTCTGCTCAGCTCTGCTTAGCTCCGCTGTCTCTGCTTAGCTTTGCGGGCTCAACTCTGCTCTGCTGGCTCTGCTCTGCTCTGCTTAGCTCTGCTGAACCATGAAGAAGAAGAATTGATCGAGAATGTCTCATACCATTCTCCACTAACCCAAAGTCAGTCTCAGAGTGCATACCACTGGTCCCAGACCAGTGTCAACCGACCCAAAGTCAGTGTCATAGTGGGTACCATTCCTACCACTAGTCCCAGACCAGAATTATCAGTCTCAGAGTGTGTACCATTGGTCCTAGACTAGTCTCAACCGACCCGAAGTCAGCGCCATAGTATGTACCACTCTGATTGGTCCCAGACCAGTTCTCCACTGACCCGAAGTCAGTCTCAGAGTATGTACCACTGGTCCCAAATCAATCTCAACCGACCCGAAGTCAGTGTCATAGTAGGTACAACTCCTACAACTAGTCCCAGACCAGTATCATTGATCCTAGATCAATGAAGGTCATCCTAGCATAGGGAGTATGGTAGATACAACGATGCATCCATTGGCACTACTATGGTCCCTATCCTCATTTCCCTGCTCATTAATCAGATGAGAGGTACTTCCCATGAGTCCCAGACTGCATGGGTAGGATGCCTTGACAGGAGAACTAATCAATCCTGTCCTCACAAGAGAACTTATCATCCTGCTACACAAATGCCATGGAGAACACATCATCTAGGCCTCACAGGAGAGCTAATCATCCTGCTACATAATCGTCATGGAGAACACATCATCCAGACCTCATAGGAGAACTAATCATCCTGCTACATAATCGTCATGGAGAACACATCATCTAGACCTCACAGGAAAACTAATCATCCTGCTACATAATTGTCATGGAGAACACATCATTCAGACCTCACAGGAGAACTAATCATCCTACTACATAGTTGCCACGAGAGAACTAATCATCTCGACCCACAGGAGAACTAATCATCCTGTTCATAGCGCACCACCAGGGGAGGGTGAGTCGCCTTGTGGTCGTATGTTGCTCTAGTAAGTACCCCCAGCCCCCCAGAGCTCCTAGAGCTCAATGCATGCAACTTGCAGACCCTTATAAGAAGGTCTCTCAATGACTCCAAGTCGTCCGGGAAAGTCAGAGATTTGACCTTTCCCGGGGCTTTGAAAAAATGTCTGCGACCTGTACATCAGTCTCAACGCGATGGAGCCTCCTCGCTCATCGACTTACCATATTCCAAATAAGGCAGTATCTGATGTCTATCTACTAGAGCAATCATCAAATATGGGATTCCTCAATAATCAAATCCCACCTCTGGTTGTCATAAAGAATCACAGTGCTATTCATCATGTGTACAAACAACTCACTTAAGAGCTTCTGCAATCATGCAGCTTCATATGAGATCATACTCGTAGCTATGTATTTGGTCTCGGCAGTGCTTATAGCAACCGATTTATGCTTCCCGCTCATCCATGATATAGAAGCAGAATCTAAAGAGAACCAACACTAAGAAGTGCTCTAGTGATCCTCCACACTGCCTACCCACTCAGCGTTCGAATAATCATCTAGTTTCATATTTTCGGCAGTGTATCTCAATCCATGAGAGATTGTGCCTTGAAGATATCTCAGAAGATTCTTGGCACCAATCCAGTGAGGCTCAACCAAATGTGAGCTCACCATGCTAACTGCAAAACATATGTTCGGATGGAATTTCACCAAGAACATCAACGCGAATGAGTTTATGAAACTCAGAGGCATTTCCAAAATCTGGTCTGACATCACTACCATATAACTTCTGAAAGTTAAGATCCTCAAGGTAGTCACAGACTTGCAGTTTATCATTCCACATTGAGAATCCAACTCCCTCTTACTTCTGCAAATGAGAGGGTCTACACCTGTCAGAAATAGGTCATCCTCATAAGGTGCCGGTATGAGAGGTCTATCATCCACAACTTTCGGGTAATGGTTTGGATCAGTTTCACTCCGAGTGAATCTCAACTTCATTTGACAGCTATCAATCCTCTCATACTAAGCATGGAGAGTTTTGCTCCAGGCCATAGAGGGCTTTCTTCCACCTGCATATGTGAGATTCCTGATCATCAATCTCAAACCCCTCGGGTTGTTCCAAACCTGTGGACCTGCTACATGGGGGGAATGGTCCCCTTGTCAGATTTTCCTTCGGTACATCATGGTCTTTTTGAATTCAGGCATCCCTGTCACCATCTGACTCACAAACCTTGGGTGCTATGTGTCAATGGACATGGTCCCCAGTGGACTTCCTGCAACTTGATACAACCTTGAACTCAAAAAAATCTTTGAAAATTCTATTTTCAAACACATACCTTTCCATCGATGAGTGCCACCCTGAAGCCTTTGACTTCCATTGTTGAAATGGACACCAGGTTCTTCTTGCAATCAGGTACATAAAAGAGATTCTGTAAATGAATTGAGTTACCCTCATTCAATTGAGGGATAACATTCCCTACACCCTTTCCGGAATAGGTGCCATCGGCTCCAAGTATAATCCCACGATTGTTTCTATCTCTACCAAATTAGAGAGTGCACCCATCTATCCGATGAAGTGCCTTGAAGCACTACAATCAATAAGCCAGATTCCCAATGAATCTGAAGGAGAGGGCCAATACAAGATAACACTTATTTATCTTATCAGAAACAACATTTGATTCTTCGTACTTGGGGTTCCTTGCTTTCTTTGAAGAGTCGACCATTTCCTTGATGACCTGCATTACCTGTCATTCCTTTGATCATTGAAGATGTCCCTGGAATGATTGTTATCTTCATTAAGAGATGTGTCTCTGCCATTCAGACACTCTTTCGCATAATGGCCGAACTTATTGCAACCAAGGCATCCGCCTTTCCTTCCACCCTTAGATCCGAACTTCCCAATGAAGTGATCTTTGGGTAGGCCATCAGAAATTTCCGCTGCGCCATTCTAATAATATTCTCTGCTTCGACTTCACCCTCGGTGAATTTGAAGAGGGATGAGAAATCCACTGATCCTTTTGTCCTTTCCCAACTGTCTTCGATAATTGCTCTTTCACTCTTGCTTGGGCATTGTCTTCACCTCAGCTCTGAAACCATGTTAATTTTAGGTATGTTTTATGCTAGAGCAATTTATTTCAATTTTCACAGTTAGCTCATTATCTTTTCCAGATTAGCAATCACATCAGCGTTAAAGTAAACTGCAGATAGAACATAAATATAAATCGCAGAAGACAAGCCAAGACAAGAGGACACAAGAAGTGGTGCTAGCCAGGGACAAACCCTACAATGTGGGGAAACCCATGATCAATTCTTCTTTTATGTTCTTCAAAGTTCAACAGAGAAAGAGAGAGAGAGAGAGTTAATACATTTACAATAGAAGTCAACACTTTGACTTATCTAGATAAGAGCATAGATCATCTCTAAGAAGATGATACATGAGATTAGTTAAAGACATGCCGCTTCAACTGATTCTCCAAGGTGATTCCACCTATCGTTGCGCTACATTTCGTCATCATGCTGCACCTCACCGCGCTGCACCATGCTACACCCATCATCACTGTACTACATTATGTACCATTGCTGCACCATGTTGCCTTCTCGGTAGTTCCAGCTGTTCCCTGCAGTTTCGACAGTTTCGGCTGTTCTTGGCAGTTCCTGCAGTTCTGACAGTTCCAATAGTTCAGTGTTTCTGGCTTTTCCGACAGTTCCGAATTTTTCGGCAGTTCCGGCTTTTCTGGCAGTTTCAGCTTTTCCGACTTTTCCGGCTTTTCCGGCAGTTCCGACTTTTTCGGCAGTTCCAGATTTTCTGACAGTTCGGGCTTTTTCGGCTTTTCCGGTAGTTCTGACTTTTCCGGCAGTTTCGGCTTTTTCGGCAGTTCTAGCATTTTCGGTAGTTCCAACATTTTCGGCAGTTTCGGCTTTTCCGGATTTTCTGACGGTTCCGGCTTTTCTGGCTGTTCCGGTTTTTCCGGCTGTTCCGACGTTTCTGGCAGTTCCGACTTTTCCAGCTTTTTCGACTTTCTGGATCAGGACAGCGTTATCCCTTAGGATCTCTCCTCCTACTAAAACCCAAAGACAAGTAGAGAGAGGAAGAGATCCCAAGTGTGTGTTGAAATGACTTGAAGTCCTCTATATTTATACTAAAACGTAGATGACGAATAGGCATGTCTATTGGGCTTTTCAGCCTACTCAAGTCGCTGGTCGGCTTGATAATAATTCCATAATCAAAATAAATTCATAACTCCATGAATACTTATCAGAATCGGATGATCTTTAGATCAATCCTACACCTCTCGATGAGAGGGATCAAATAAAAATATCAGCGGCCATAAATAAGCTGACCCACATGGAGTTTGGCCCTAGTTGCCAATTTTAACAGTGATCCTATGCAATTGAAGTGCCCTAGGGGTTTTCCAGTGTGTTGAATCCATAAATACAGTGAGAAAACTAGTTTAAATAACACAAATCAAGATTTCACCTCAAATTTTTACACCAGATTCTGGCACTGGAAAGTCCAAAAAGTCGCACTAAAGACAACTACTTTTCAATATAGCCTAGTTCATCATCTTCATTTTTAGAAATATCATTAGAAGCATTAATAAGAGTCTCATAGCAAGAGAGATACACATGTACATCAACATTATTATCATCAATCAAATGGAATGTATTAGTAGAATTGTTAATAATCGAGTTTAGGCTTCTGTGATTCATATCAAGTTAGAGAAAGATTTCAGCGAAAATCACATGGAATCTCATTTGTCGACGCGTTTCGAACCAACTAGTGTGGTTCATCGTCAGGACAAGTTGAAGAAACAGATCTAGCTCATCATGCTAAACGAGCTAGATGAGCTAGATCTGTTTCTTTAACTTGTCCTGACGATGAACCACACTAGTTGGTTCGAAACGCGTCGACAAATGAGATTCCATGTGATTTTCGCCGAAATCTTTCTCTAACTAGAATTGTTAATCTTATGAAATAAGTCACTCGTATCACAAACTACATCACACTTTGCTTCCTCTTGATTTAATTGTTTTCCTTCTTACTGAAGTGTTAACAACACATCTTATTTGACCACTGATTCTTGCTGTAATGATTCTATCAATTTGTCCTTTTGATCTTGAATTTTGAAAAAATTATCTACAAATTGATCTAGTGATTTGTGAATGATTTCAACTTTTCTTCTAATGTATTGATGTGCTGGGTAGCAAAACTAACAAATTCATGATAAATTCTATTTCTTGTAAATCATCATTAAGATCTTATTGCAGTTGTTCAATTTCATGATTAGTGGTTTGTAGCCTTTTTCCTCCTTTTTCCATTTTAAAATACTAATGATATCATGCTCTTTTTGAAAAATGAACACAATAATCTTGATTAGTGGTTTGTAGCCTTTTTCCTCCTTTGTCCATTTTAAAATACTAATAATATCATGCACAATAAACATAGTATGTCGGGTCCAATCAATAATGCATCTTACTTTCAAATATAACAATGATAAAAATGTATAACAACAATAAAAACGTTGAATGACATTTTAAACATTTCAATCTCAACTTTAACTCAATGAATCAAACTTTGAGTTTTTACTTTAAATTCTCAACATCAAAAAATCTCAAAACTTTTCATAATTTTTCTTTACCTTTTACTAAACTCTCAACTTTACCATACCATACAAAATGGTGTAATACCCTTTTTAACGAACTAAACACTTAATTTAATATAACTAAATCCTTTTACCCACCTTTTTATTATATACCAAATACCATTCCACTCACTTTAAAAAGTTTATAAATTAAAAATAATATCAGATTAAAAGGTAACTTCAAATCATTTTTCACCTAATGCCATTAAATGGATAGTCCCTGTCTATATTATTTTTAACTTTGCATCAAACCATTCATATTTTTTCCATGCATTAAAAAAAAGTGCTCCTAGTTGGCACGTTACTCCCTTTTTTTTTAAGACGTTGATTTATTGGCAGCATCATTATTACTACTTGCAGCATCCTTCTTACACTAAATCTCAACGATAAACAAATGCTAATCAAGCCCAACTCTCCACGTCACAGCTTGACCATATTGAGAAGATCCATATGATCTCAGGAGTCAAATAAGCTTGAGATTTTCATAATCATAATTTGAATGCCGTGGCTCTTTAATTCTGTACATATGCCGCCATTTCCTGATCCATAACCACAATAATGTGGCCTCTTTTCAAGCTGCAAATTTCAGCTTGAAATGTGACATCTCGTTCCTCAACTTGGCTGCTCCCACTGCAACTTACAGTTTCCGATCCTGCATAACATGGCATTTTAAACTATCCCGTCTTCATAATTAAGTACACAAATTTAACTCATTAAAGCAGACTAGAAACCCTTGGAAGCAGCAACTTTTTATGATTTCATACGCTGATTTTATCAGCTCACCAATGTTATGGTCTCTGGCATTACAGAAATGAAATGACGGTGGCACAAAACCTCCTTCGATATTGTTCTACCGTGGGCTTCACGATAATAAACACTTCTCTTTAGGTGATGAGATATGCGTTTCTCCACAATAAAACAACTGCAACTTCATTTTCCCATATTACTCTGCATTGTCAATCTCATTGTGCATTTAGCTATCAAACACAAATAGTAAATCGTTACATTTTTAGGCTCTGATACTAAATGTTGATATTATGAGTAACAGAAATGTATACCCAAGAACAATCATATGTATAAACTATCACATAATATTAATTTGCATTGATAAAACACACACTTTCAATTATATTAATACAATAGAGTTGTTTGGCTAAGTGAGTAACTTCATAATGGTACTTATTTTATTGCATTAACCAAAGCATGGATATATAGATGAGTGGAGATATTAAGTTGGGATTCCAATTCCAAGGTTTTTTTGTTTTTTTCCAATTCATAATTGAAATATTAAACTATTTACAATATTTACAATAATCTCAATCTTTTTGGATTAGGTGTCAATGTTCCTTTACTTAATTTGAATGGATGTTGGTGAGTCCAAGCATCATTTTGAATCTTTTAAACTTTTATCTTCCAAGCGCTTTGGTGAAGATGCTTGCAATCTGCTCATTTGTGGAGAAGTGACGTAGGTGGAGAGTCTTGGCCTCAACATGATGTCGAATCATATGATAGTTTGTATTGATGTGTTTGGTTTCATCATGGAATTTTGGGTTCTTGGCCAACTTTATTGTAAAACTGTTGTCAATCAAAAGAGGAGTTGAATGCACTTGTTTCTCCTACAAATCTTCCAGAATTTTCCTGAGCTACACAATTTTCTTCGTTGCTTCAGTTGTTGCCACATATTCTGCCTAAGTTGTGGAATCTGTTGGAACTGATTGTTTGTATGACCTCTAGGATACTACTCCTGATCCCAAATTCACATAACCTGAATTAGATACTCCAGTTTTTTTTATCTCCATCAAAATCTTAATCTGAGTATCCAATCAAGTTGAAGTCATCCACCTTTGTATACTTGAGTCCAAAGTCTTGAGTCCCCTTCAAGTACTTTAGAACTCTTTTTGCAGCAGACCAATGACCCTCACAAGGATTTTGCATAAACCTGGAGAGGGTTCCAACAACAAATGAAATGTCTAGTCTAGTAGTAGTTAGGTAGTTGAGACTTCATACGAGATGTCTGTACTTTATAGCATCCTCAAATTCTTTTCCTTCATTGGATTTGAGCTTTAAATTCTGTTCCATTGGAGTAGTCAAAGGATTACACTCAACCATGCCAAACTTGTTAGACAAATCTCCAATGTACTTCTGAGAGATGAATATAAAATTCAGATGTTGGGTTATTTCAATATCAAGATAGTAGTGATCATAGCCCAAATTTGTCATTTCAAAACCTTTCCTCAATTATTTCTTTATGGATGAATGTAATTCTCAGTGTTCCCTGTCATTAGAAGATCATCTACATACATCACAATACATATACAATTGTTTTGCCAACTTTCTTGAAATTTGTAGACAAATTTAGTTCACAATCATAAGAAACATCCATATCAATAGGTGAAGGAATTGTCTACATCACCTCCATTCTGTCTAGCTAAACCTCTTGTCCCTATCTTTCCAACCTCATCAGAATGACCACTTTCAAGTGTCTTTGTGAGCCATTTTGAAATACCTTTCTGAGATGGCCCAGGTTGTTCAGTTGAATAAGATGGGGATGAATCAAGATTTAGCCTCCCAATTCTCTCAATCACATCACTCAAAGTGTCTTCTTGATCAATGTTTGGAGCTTAATGAGGGGGAGAAAATACTTCAAAAGGAGATTCCATAGATTGATATAGTATAGGGATCCCCCCTTCAATATGTGGAATTTCATTATCAAACTCTTGAAAGACTTTTGCATGCCTGAATCTGTCTAAGCGATCAAGTTTCCACTCAACAACATTGTCAGTCTTGGAAGATTCAAGAAAGATCACATCTCTAGATATTATAAACTTCTTATTTACTTCATCTTAGAAACAATATGCTTTGGAGGTATCTGAGTACCCCAAGAAGATACATTTTTGACTCCTTTCATCGAGTTTGTTTCTTTTTTGCTAAGTTATTAAGGCATAATAGGTGGAACCAAAAACCTTGAAATGCCTCACCAAAGGAATGTGGCCATACCACATTTAATACAGAGTATTGCTTTTGAGAGCATGGTGGAAACCTATTATTTATATACACAACACATAGAACTACATCAGCCCAAAACATCAGCTTAACATTCTTGAAAAACATCATTGAACGTACCATATTTAAGATTGTCATGTTCATTCTTTCAGCTACACGTTTTGTTGTGGATTATAAGGCACAATTGTTTGATGTTTGATCCCATGCCGATGAAGATAGTTCTCAAATTCATTTGAAGTATATTCTTTTCCATTATCAATATGAATAGAGCCAATATGAGATTATTTATCATTTTTAATTCATGCATGAAAATTCTTGAAAGTTTCAAAAGCTTCAGATTTGTTCTTCAATAGATATGCCCAACACATTTTGATGTAGTCATTAATAATAGTCATCATGTATTTATTACCATTTGCAGAAGGAACATGTATTGGGCCACACAAATAAGAATGAATGAATTCAGTTTTTCTATGTGCTCTGGAATGAGAATCATGAAAATACTGTTTGCTACGCTTTCCTAAGATACAAACATCACATTGCTTAAGTTTCCTAGAAATAGTTGGAAAACCAGTAACACCTTTTTTCTTCAACAAACGAAGGTTGTCATAGTTCAAATGTCCAAATCTAGCATGTCATACAACACTGAATGGAAGTGTACCTTCATCATAAAGAGAACTATATGAAAAAACATGTGCACAAGTAGAGGTTCCTTGCAACTTCAAAAGTCTTTCTTCTTATATCCTAGTCATGACAAGTGAGTGGTTTGATGCTTTTATGACCTCAACCTTGCCGTAAAATATGTGAATGGAGTGTCCTTGCTGGCAGATGCAAACCAAGGACAACAAGTTTCTTCTCAACTCCAAGAGGTAGAGAACATCATGTAGAAGAAGGTTTTGGAGACCAGACAATTTGAGCCTAATGGTGCCAACCCTGATGGCTTGAGTTTTGACTTGTTTACAAAATAGACTGCTCCATCAATATTGTCAATGAATTATTTAGAGAAATATCTTCTAAAAGTCATGTGGCAAGTTGCTCTTAAATCAAGCAACAAAACATCTTTCCATGAAGCAAGTAAAGCATTAAATAAGTCTTTAGTTACTCCAATATTGCAATGTGCCACAACATAATGAGCGGATTTGGGTGCTTTACCTTTCCCTTTATCAGTTGATTTTCCTTTTTCTTCTTCCCTTTCTTGTATACTCCTGTCCCATGATAGCTTACATGTAGAAGAATCATGTCCATTTCTATGACACCGTATGCAATGAAGATCAAGTCTTTCTCCATGAAAATTTATGCGTCCCTTGCCTCTATTATTCTTCCTTCCATGTCTTCTTTGGCCACCTCTTCCTCTAGAAGAATCTTCTGCTTGATTCTTCACTTTTTGTGCAAGGCACACAAATTATTCAAGAGACTGAGAAATTGTCTTATTCTTCCCAAAAACCTTCTCTCTTTCAACAAACTTCTCCACAAGAGGATCAAAGGAAATCTCCTTAAGTTTGCCACTATCTTATATTGACTAAAGATAATGGGAATAAGTGGGATACAATGCCTTGGAAAAATATGTGAGAGGAACATCCATTTTAACACCGGTGGCTTCTATGTCATGCATAATAACTATTTTAGAGGTTAAGGCAGGGGGACCATCATCCTTCAATTCTAAATTAAACAACTTGATCATCATTTGAGAAACTTGTAGCTCATTGTGCGAGTCATATAAATCGTTCAACTTATTTAAGGCTTCAAAATCATTTGTGAATAACACACTATAATGATTCACCTCTTTATTGAATGATGCTGCAATCAAGGCATATGCCTTGCTGTTCTTGTTCTACCCATACGGCAAGCTCCTTTTCAGAAGTGGGTTTCTCAGGAGGATTCCTTCCTCCTTCACAAACTCCTTTCATTAGAGAAATTTTGAGGTAAAAAATGAGCCTTGAAACAAAAATGTACAACTAAAATCAAATTTATAAGAACCAATAGAATTCAAGATGATGATGTCAACCATGGGGGATGATTCATCATTTTGGAATAAAAAAGAAAAAAGATTTAAAAAAACTACTTTTTCAACTCGTATTTTAAACTTATTTCCCTATGGTTTTAGTCAAATTTCGAGAGATAAGACTCGTTGATGTGGAATTTAATTCCTCATCCAATTAGTACTCATATTTCTTTTGATGGACGCTGCTACACGAAAAATGAAAATGAAACTTGTACAGTACATTCTAACAATAGTAGCAATAGTGTTATTAGTACTAGCTCGGCAAGTGGTCCTTGTATATATGACTTGTGGACCTTGTATTTCGACGAATCCAAAACACGGGATGGCTCTGGAGCCAAGTGTGTTTTGATGGACCCAAGGCAAAGAAAACACTAGTCTCAAGACGCTTAGAGTTTGAGTGCATGAACAATACTGTCGAATACGAAGCACTCGTCTTGGGTTTACAAAAATCCCTTAGCCTCAACGTTGCTCTTCTGAAAGTGGTAGGTGATTCAAAGATTATGGTATAACAGGTACGTAACACCATACATTGTGTCTCACATCATCTTAAGATTTACCAACAAGATGTTGGATGTGGAGCTTGATTATCTTCTGTATTCAGAGGTATCGCCGCATTAGACCCCAGTTCCAAATGGGGTGGCAACGGCGCCCATAAAATAATCGCTGCAAGGGGGGTCCGGGGACCTTTGGGAGCCCCCCCTTGGTGGGGGAATTGGGGGCAGCACCCCCGAAGCTAAAAATAGATGTAAAATTACCTTGTAAAATGTTGTAATTTCGTAGTCAATCTGGGTCGTTCATTAAGCAAAGATCTGACAGTAGAAGTTATGTTTATTTTAAGGTTTTTTTCCCTAGAAGGCAACCCTTCGCTATATATGAGGGAATTGTATTACGTCTATGTAGATCTATATTCTGTGGGAAGAAGAGAGAGGAGATTGAGAGTGAAGAGGGAATTACAACGGATCTGCTGTAAGTTGTATCTCTTTATTTTGTTGGATAATATAAAAGGAAGGACTGGTTGTTTCTCCATGGACGTAACCCAAATTGGGTGAACCACGTATATCTGTGTCTCTCTCGTTTTATGCATTTTTTGAGTTTATATTTCTGCAATATTTTATGTGTTCCATTGCTCTGTAATATATAATTTTCTAACAATTGGTATCGGAGCCAAAGGTCTATTTGGTTGATAAACTCAAAGGATAGGAGGGTTCTTGGTTCAACTGGGAGCAATGGTAGAAGATGGTAGGTTTAGGGTTGAAAAATTTATTGGCCAAAACTACCAGCTGTGGAAGATGTGGATGGAATATTATCTGTATCAGAGAGATATATATACCAACCATTGAGCGGAAAGGCAAAGAAACCGATGAGTATGACAGACACAGAATGGGATATTCTCAACAGAAAGGCACTTGGAACAATACGGTTGTGCCTAGCGGCATCGGTAGCATTTAATATTTCAAAGGAAATGACAACATAGGGTTTAATGTCGACATTGGCCAAAATATATGAAAAACCCTCGGCCTCAAATAAGGTATTTCTTATGAAGCGTTTATTTAATATGAAAATGTCAGAAGGTGGATCTGTTGCTGATCATTTAAATGAATTTAATACAGTTACCAGTCAGTTAAGTTATGTAGGGGTAAATTTTGATGATGAAGTTAAGGCTCTATTATTTCTGTGCTCATTGCCAGAAATTTGGAATGGTTTAGTTATGGCCATTAGTAACTCTATATCTGGATCTAGTACTTTAAAGTTTTATGATGTTGTCGGTGCAATCATTAGCGAGGAAATGCGATGGAAAAGCTCTGGTGAGACATCAGGTAATGCTTTGACTACAGAGACTAGGGGAAAAAAATTGAAAGAGGAAAGAGCCCTGGATATCGCAGTAAGTCAAGAAAAGGCAGATCCAAGTCTAGATTGGGGATAATGTGCTGGAAATGCCGTAACAAAGGACACCTGAAGAAATACTGCAAGTCTCGGAAGGGAAAAGAAGGAGACGCGTAACAAGAAAATAATCATGAAGCGAATGTAACAGGTGAAGTGTTGCAATATGCTTTGATTCTTTCTTTAGAAAATATTATTGATGCCTAGGTGATAGATTCAGGGGCCTCATTCCATGCCACACCTGATAGGAAACATTTTCATGGTTATGTTCAAGGAGATTTTGGATAGGTTCTATTGGGTGATGATAAACCCTGTAAAATCATTGGAATGGGTATAGTTTTCATAAAACAGCAGAATGGAAATCAATGGCTATTGAAGGAGGTAAGGCATGTTCCAAATTCGAAGAAAAATCTTATTTCAATAGGGGAGCTGGGTGGTGAAGGTTGTGTGACTAATTTTACAGATAAAACTTGGAAGGTCACTAAAGGATCCTTGGTAATAGCAAAAGGAGAAAAGGTTGGTACATTGTATTTATGCAATGGTATTTCTAATTTTGTTAATGCTTTAGCCTCTACTGGAGAAGATACGACATTGTGGCATCATAGGCTCAAGCACATGAGTGAGAAGGGGATGCAAACTCTTCACTCAAGAAATTTGTTGCTAGGTTTGAAGCATGTTGATTTAAAATTCTATGAGAATTGTATTTATGGAAAACAGAAGAGAGTCAGATTCCTCAGAGTTGGGAAAGAAAAGAAGAGAGAAAAAATATAACTTGTGCATATAGATGTATGGGGACCTGCTCAGGTATCATCTCTTGGTGGCTCTCGTTATTATGACACTTTTATTGATGATGCAACCAGAAAACACTGGATTTATTGTATTCGAAATAAATCTGATGTATTTGATACTTTCAAGGAATGGAAAGCTTTGGTTGAAAATGAGACAGGAAAAAGGTTGAAGTGTCTCAAATCAGATAATGGAGGTGAATATTACAGCAAATAGTTTGATAGGTACTGTTCAGAGAATGGAATTCACAGAGAGAAGACAACCAGGAACACCATAGTCAGAAAGGATGAACAGGACAATCATGGAGCGTGCAAGGTGCATGAGATTGCATGCAGGATTGCCTTTACAATTTTGGGCAGATGTTATAAATACTGTTGTTTATCTAATAAATAGAGGACCTTAAAGTTCCTTGGATGGTGGTATTCCAGAGGAGGCATGGACAGGTAACAAGGTAAACTACTCTTTTTTAAAGACTTTTGGTTGTGAAGCCTTTGTCCACATTAATAAAGAAAATAGAACAAAGCTTGAGGCAAAATCGAAGAAATGTACCTTTATTGGATATGGTCTTAATGATTTTGGTTATCGCTTTTATGATTATGAAAAACATAAAATCATTAGGAGCAGAGATGTCATATTCAATGAAAAGGTTTTGTATAAGGATCAACTATAGGAAAAGAAACAGGAAAAAGAAAACAGAGAATACACAATGCTTGACGAGATCACAGAAAAAGTGATGGTGCCTGAAAATCATAATAATCAACATCCAGAACAACAACCACAACAGCAACAAGCACCTAAAACACCTGGAAGTGTTGTTAGAAGATCTACCAAGATAAGTAGACCCCCTGAATGATACTCTCCTTCATTATATTATGTATTGTTGATTGATTTTGGTGAACCAAAATGTTATGAAGAAGCAGTACAGGCAGAAACCAGGAAGAAGTGGGAGCAAGCCATGAAAGAAGAGATAGACTCCTTAGCACATAACCAGACTTAGGACTTAATCAAGTTGCTTGCAGGTAAAACAACATTGCATAATAAATGGGTTTACAGGTTGAAGGAAGAAGATGGAGGTAGAAAAAGGTATAAAGCTAGACTTGTGGTAAAAGGGTTTGCACAGAAAAAGGGTATAGAATTTGATGAGATATTTTCTCCTGTTGTTAAAATGACTTCAATCAAAACTATTTTAAGTCTAGTAGCAGCTGAAGATTTACATCTTGAACAATTAGATGTAAAGACAACCTTTCTCCATGGGGATTTGAAGGAAGAGATATATATGTAGCAACCATAGGGATATGAGGTAAAAGGGAAGGAGAAACTAATGTGCAGGTTGAAGAAGAGCTTGTATGGCTTAAAACAGGCTCCAAGGCAGTGGTATCTAAAATTTGACAGGTTTATGTCTGAACAACGTTATACTAGATGTCACTCTGATCATTGTGTTTATATCAAAAGGCAAAATGATGGTAGCTATATTATATTGTTATTGTATGTAGATGACATGCTTGTTGCAGGTTCTAACATGTAGGAAATAAATGTGCTCAAAAGAAAATTGGCGAATTCATTTGCAATGAATGATGTGGGTGCTGCAAAACAAATCCTTGGTATGAGAATAACTAGAGATAGGAAGAATCACAAATTAACATTGTCTCAAAGTGAGTACATAGAAAAGGCGTTGAAAAGGTTTAATATGCAGAATGCAAAACCAGTTAGTATACCTTTGGCTAGCCATTCCAAATTAAGTAAGGAGTGTCCCAAGACTTAGGAAGAAATGGCTCATATGTCTAAAGTTCCATATGCATCAGGTGTTGGAAGCTTAATGTATGCAATGGTCTGCACAAGGCCTGATATTGCACATGTAGTGGGAGTTGTAAGTAGGTAGATGAAAAATCCAGGAAAAGAACAATGGATGGTGGCGAAGTGGATTCTCAGGTATTTGAGACGTACCGCAAATCAAGCATTATGCTTTGGTGGTCCAAATATTGCTCTACAGGGATATGTTGGTGCAAATATGGTGGGTGATAGAGATAACCAGAGGAGCACAACAGGGTATGTGTTTACTGTAGGTGGAATAGCTGTCAGTTGGGTCTCAAAACTGCAAAGTGTTGTTATACACTCAACAACATAAGCAGAGTATGTTGTTGCTACAGAGGCTAGTAAAGAAATGATTTGGTTAAAAAGGTTTCTGGATGAATTGGGTAAGAAGCAGGAGTTGGGCAGGTTATACAGTGACAGCCAGAGTGTCATACATCTTGCAAATAACTCTGAATTTCATTCTAAGACTAAACATATACAGCTCAAGTACCATTTCATATGGTCAGTGTTGGAAGATGGACAGTTGAAGCTAGAAAAGATACACACTAGCCAGAATCCTACAGATATGTTAACAAAAGTTGTAACCAGGGAGAAACTGAGAATCTGCTCAATTTTAATTGGTCTTCAAGTATGATGAAGAAGATGAGAAACAACTAGGTCTAAAGTGGAGTCATTGTCCAGCAAATGAAGCAGCAGTGGAGTTTCTATTATCTGTCTCCAAGTGGGAGATTGTTGGGCATGGAGCCTGATTATCTTCTATATTCAAAGGTATCGCCGAATTTGAACCGAGTTCATAATGGGTGGCAATGCCGCTCAGAAAATATTCACTGCAAGGGGGGGTCCAAGGACCTTTGGGAGCCCCGGGAAAAACTCCGGAAGCTAAAAATAGTTGTAAAATTGCCTTGTAAAATGTTGTAAATTCGTAGTCAATCTGGGTCGTTCATTAGGCGGAGATATGACAGTAGAAGTTATGTTTAATTTAGGTTTTTTTGCCCTAGAAGGCAACCCCTCGCTATATATGAGGGAATTGTATTGCATCTATGTAGATCTGTATTCTATGGGAAGAAAAGAGAGGAAATTGAGAGCGAAGAGGGAATTACAACGGATCTGCTATAAGTTGTATCTCTTCAGTTTGCTAGATAATATAAAAGGAAGGACTAGCTATTTCTCCGTGGACGTAACCCAATTTGGGTGAACCACGTATATTTGTGTCTCTCTTGTTTTATGCATTTTCTATGTTTATATTTCTGCAATATGTTATGTGTTCCATTGCTCTATAATATATAATTTTCTAACACAAGAGGTATGGCAACCTATCTCTAATTTCCAAGCTTTTAATATCATCTTTGTACCAAGAATACCCTATGCAGCTACAGATGCTCTGGCAAATGCAGCTGCTAGGATGTCACCGCTTAGGGATAGATTTACTATTGAAATTTTGTAGAAGCCATCTATCCTTGACAACATAACTAATTTGCGTGTTTTTGATGATGATGAATAGATATTGCATTTCATAGCCAATGTTGACGTCTTCAGGGACACAGTGATAGATGAAGATGTGCACGAGCGGTCTGTACAAGACACAGTTGATGACAGTAAATGCGACCTCATCCCCAAGGGTGCAGTTTCACTCGAGAAGCTATATGACTTGTAGAGCTACTTCAAAGGACCCAGGAATACTAAAACCCATAGTTCCACTCTGATGCATGAAAATATTAACCTGGGAATAGAAAGAGATCAGAAGTTTGTAAATATTAGTATGTGTTGCACACCAGAAGAGCAACAAGACTTTGTCTGCCTGTTCAAATAGTATCGTGATGTATTCGTGTGGACATACGATGAATTGAAAACATATGACACATGAATAATCCAACACATCATTCTGATCAAGAAAGGGGTCAGCCATTTCAGCATAAGCTCATGAAATTCCATCTGTCACTTGAACCCCTAATACAAAAAGAATTGACTAAGTTGTTGGATGATTGGATGATTTACAAGGTTCGTTATTCTACTTAGGTTTCAAACTTAGTTCATGTAAGGAAGAAGTCTGGGGATATCCACATGTGCGTTGATTTCCGAAATCTGAATCGAACCTCAGACAAAGAAAATTACCCTAGGTTGTCTATGGAGCACATATTGTGATCCAAAATCGATCCAAAACACCCTCTAAGTCTTCAAAATAATAAAAAAAAAACTATCGCATAAGGAAAAACCTTACAAAAGGTGGAAAACACTATCGGGAGAGAAAAACATGAAGAAATGGCCAAAAACAGAGTTCTCGGGGGCTTGAACAACGATGCACAAGAACCGTCGAATTTGGCCGATCAACGGTCTAGATCCGATCGGCATATCACAATCGATGGTGGCAAGTGGAGGTTATCGAAGGCGGCCATGTGACAGTTGTGATAGTGATCAGCGCAATTATCACATCGGCATAATACAAAGGAGCGCTACCAATGGCCTGGGGACTATGCGATATTGGATTGCGATATATCGCATTGCATTATCGCATCGGAGAAATACAAAGGAGCGAGGTCGATATACTTGCGATAGCCGGACCCGACAGGGTTATGAATGGAATTTAATATGTTTTGAGTTCTGGAAAAAGGGGTTTTTCTATGTAAAGTTGCATTTTCGTTAAATAAACGAAAAGCAAAGGAAATGTGAATAAAGCGATAAAACGGACCCAAAAAGGTTTATACATGCAGTTTACCATATTTGAGTTCTGCAACGAGCAGAATTTCAAGCGGGCCTTCGGTGGTAAGTGGTATTGGACGGGCTCCGCCCGATCCCATCCACTGGCCAACATGTGGCTTGAGAAAACCGCCTTTTTGGGCGCGTAATCTCTGTACGCCTTAGCCGCCCGAAATGAATCTCAACCGTTGGATCAAGATCACTCAGATCAATGGTGGATATGTGGTAGTGATATAAAAGCGGACTTGATGGACTTCTAGGGTAGAATTGATAATATTTCAAGTCCGATATGAGCCATTTCATCGAGATTTTCTTTGTATTTGGGATTTTTAACAATAAACCCAAATACAAAGGAACCCGTGCCTATGCGACTTGTGATAGCAATTTAAAGGCGGACCCGATGGAACATAGGGTGGAGTTAATGATTTTTGAAGTCCGATAAACGGCAGATTGGCGTATTTTCCCGTGTTTTAGAGTATTTCTATGTGTAAATAGAGAACGACCATTTTTTGGATTTCATAGGTGCGCTGGTCCCTTTCGTTATAGAACAGGTGGCCACTGTCCTTGAAGGCATTTAGCAATGATTGCTAACGCTTAGAGGGGGATTTGAGCAGAAAGAGTCTGGGAGCTAGAAGGCCAGAAGAGGAAACGAACAGATAACGCTGATTGGCTTAGAAGCCACAAAATGATAGAGACAGAGACAAGCAGTGTTGAGACAAAGAGAAAACAGAGATAGAGAGTGAGAGAAGAGTCTGTGTACTCAGAGAGGCTTGAGGGATTCAAGCAAAACTCCTGTTGTTTTGTATCTGTTCTGTTGAGACTCAGTTTGAGCTCACATTTTGTAAAACTCTTCTCTTGAAGACATAATAGAGAGGTCACCACTGAAGGCTAGACTAGGAGATGTAGCCCAAGAGTTTTGGGTGAACTCCATATTAAACCTGTTGTGTTTATGTGTGTTTGTCTATTATGTTTCTCTAACTAGTCATTGTCTATATTATTCACAATCTTATCAATCTATTGCACTAAGTAATATAGGAAAATCCATGCACATGAGTCTGTAATACCTTAAAAGTAATATAAGATCTCATTTTCAGATCAATTGGTATCAGAGCTTTAGGTTTGTTAAGGTTAGACAAGCTTGTGCTGGATTATTGAACGCTAGCTAGGTCAAAGCTCAAACTAGGAGAAGGAGAGTTTGTTGAGGCTAATCCAGAGATTGGAAGAGTCTACTCTCATAGGAGAATGGCCAGAGAAGTTATATTGGAATTAGAATCTCAGTTCATGGACAATTTTATGGCCATGCGAGCCATGGTGGAAGAGATGTATCAAGAATTTAAGAAAGGTCAGGGTGAAAGCACGTCAACACCCAAACAAGGCAAAGGAGTAGAGGAACCTTCTCTAGATGCCCATCCAAAGGGAAAAGGGAAAGGGGAAGAGCCTTCTCTATCATCTCCTCCACTAACACCTCCTTCTAGCCCTGAAAAGAAAAAGAAGAAAACATCTTTGATTAGTTAGATGTAAAATTTGATTTTCCAATCTATGATGGAGAATTGAATGTAGAAAAGCTAGATAACTGGATTAAACAGATTGAAGTATATTACAGGGTGCAGAACATTGATTCAGAAAGGAGAAAGATTCACCTGGCTAGCCTTCACCTTAGAGGAACTGCACTAGTGTGGTGGGAAGGAAGGACACAAGCTGATTTGAAGAAGCATGGTAAAATTCTTTCTACCTGGAATGAATTTGTTTCTGCCATTAAAAAACAGTTCTATCCTCTAGCTTATATGCAACAAGCAATGATGAGTTGGCAAACTCTTTGCCAATTAAAGGGCCAAAGTGTACAAAGCTATACCCAGGAATTTAGAAAAATAGCTTTAACTTTAGGCATATCTCTAGACTCACCTGAAACTTTGTTGAAGTATATAGGTGGACTACATAGCTATTTGAGGCACACCATTCTCATGTTTAACCCCACTCGTCTAGATGATGTATCAGTTCAGGCTACACATCTATATGTTAGAGGCAAGAATGTGAACCTAGAGATTGGGGGATCATCAAAGCCCTCTGCAAGTAAGAACAAGGAAAAGAAGAAGCAGAAATGGAAGGAGAGGAAAACAAACACTGTACATAAAGACAAACCTTCATGCACTCACTGCAAGAAGAATGGACACGATGATGAACACTATTGGTCATTGCATCCAGAGCTAAAACCTAAGAAGTTCAGTGGTAAGAAGAAGAAGATTGTTACTGCTATTCAGAAAGACTTGGGGTTAGACTCAGGTGATGAAACAATAGTCACAGCCATAGGTATAAAAGGTAAAAATTATGAAGCATCTACAAGTAATTCTGCACAATCTATTGATAATGAAGATAATGAGAGGAAGACACATGAGCTTTTTCATATTAGAGTTATTTCCAAGCATCAAAATATTGATACTTTATTTGATAGTGGATCGCAAGTAAACTTGATTTCTGAAGCAATTGTAAAGAAGTTGGGATTACTAACAACACCTCACAAGAAGCCATATGCATTAGGTTGGGTATGTGATAAAGCAAAGCTACAAGTGACTAGACAATGTAAACTTAGGTTTGCTATTGGTTCAGCATTTGTAGATGAGGTTGAGTTAGATATAGTTACCTTGGATATATGTGGTATTGTTTTAGGAAGTCCTTACTTGTATGATAGAAAAGCCATATTCTGTAGAGCTGAAAATAAGTATCAACTCACTAAAGATGGAATAGAATATATTGTAACAGCTCATAAACTCAAAAATAATTACTCTCTCATAAACTCAGGGCAGATGAAAAGAATTGTAAATTCATGCAAGCAATTTTTACTGATGGTTGTAAAGGAAAAGAACCCTGATAAAACAAATGTATTTGAAGGTTGTGATGCTAAAAAAAAATATGATTTAGTTAAATTTGTTTCAGAATATGATATCCTATTTTAAGAACCTAAAGGTCTGCCACCCAAAAGGAAAATAGTACATGATATTCATTTGCAGCAAGATGCTTCATTGCCTAACATTGGAATGTACAAGTTATCCGCTTTAGAGAATGCAGAGATCAAGAAGTAGGTACATGAGCTGCTCGACAAAGGGTTCATAACTCCAAGAACATCACCATGCGGATCTCCAATCATGTTGGTGAGGAAGAAAGATGGTTCGTGGAGGATGTGCATTGATTACAGAGAAATGAATAAAATAATGATCAATAATCGTCATCCTCTTCCTCACATTGATGATCTATTAGATCAACTGAAAGAGGCAGTTTACTTTTAGAAGTTGGACTTGCATAGTGGCTATCATCAGGTCAGAGTAGCAGAACAAGATGCATGGAAGACTACTTTCAAAACAAAGCAAGGGTTGTATGAATGGATGGTTATGCCTTTTGGCTTAACTGATGCTCCTTCCACTTTCATGAGAGTTATGAATGATGTACTCTAACCTTTTATTGATGATTTTGTAATTGTATATTTAGATGACATTCTTGTTTTCAGTAAAACATGGGAAGAACATTTGAAGCATATAAAGCAGAATTTAGATGTTTTGAAAAGAGAAAATCTCTATGTGAAATTGTCAAAATGTGAATTCGGCAAAACATCTTGAAATTATTTGGGTCATATTCTAGGGGGTGGTGCATTGAAGATAGATACCTCTAAGGTTGAAGTCACTATGAACTGGCCTAAACCCAAATCTGCTACAAAAGTTAGGAGTTTCCTAGTGTTAGTGTCGGTATCTTCATCCCTCCATCAGAGATCAAATTCTCTTGTTGCATTGCATATTAGGTGTCTCGCTCAGTTAGCTGCATTCCATTAGGAGCATGGATCATCTGACGGTAGTGGCTTGTTGTACATTTTCCCTCATGTCCTTTACCTGTTGGCTCATTTCCATTCATCAAGATCATCTGCAGTCACTATTTGTCTTTCAATTTGCAAGAGTCATTTCTAGGGTTTCAGTTTCATTAGGTCTAGGGTTTCATCAAGAGGTCTTCAAAATATCCAATAATAGCCAACAGGTGCATTAGGAGGCTGAATAAAGTTCCAGTATCAATAAATTTCACTCGGAAATGTATTTTTCCTCAAAAGTCTGTTTTGAGGAAAACATAGTATTTTAGGTTTTATTTGTGTAAATTCATGTATTTTCAGTTCTTTCATATGCACATCACTTCAATGGCAACCCTGGTCACCTTGCCAAGCTTCAGTAGCTCCATTCGCTGCAAGGAAAACAAAGATCAAGTCATTCAATTCATCAAAAGGCTCAAATAAAGCAAACTGCTCAAAACACAGAGGTGAAAAACAAAGTCACATTGCAAACATTATAAAGGTGGGTTTTTATGAATCAAAAATTAAAAATCTCCTTGTATATAAATCATTTTATCAATTCAAAAGCCCATTTTCATTCAAAGAAAAAGGTTGAGCAAAGTGAAGGCCATGTTTGAGCAAAGGAAGTGGAACTGGAGAAAAAGTGTCCAAATTTGCGGGCGCGACACACTGGGTGAGTGGTGCAACGCATACAAGAGGCATGGCGCATAAAATCGCTTTTCTCAGTGTTAATTTGAACTGGCGCGGTGCACACAGGAGGCGCGGCGTGTTGGGTTTGAGGCGTGGCACATAGAGCTGCCAAGCCCGTTTCTCTCAAAAACTCTCTTAAATTGCTAAAATTGCTCAAAATGTCCAGTCTGCAAGTAAGTCAAGATCTCTTCCTTGCTAGTGAAGGAGTTTTTCATACAATTTATGGTGGTTGTGTAAAAGAAAAATCAAACCCTACTTCCTTGTCATTTCTCAAAAAATATTGCCTAGGGTTTGTACTTGTCATTTTGCTGCCAAGTTTATTCTTCCACTCCTTCATTTTTTCACTTCTCCACTCATTTTCTCAGTTTATCCACCCATTTCCTAACTTCCATATCCAGTCATCCCTATCCCCAATTCCCATTTTCCCAAATCCTAACTATAAATCCCCAAACCCTAATTGTTGTCCCTAAAGCTTACATATCACTCCCTAATCCCCTATTTCCCAAACAAAACCCTGTCCTAACAGTCCCAAAATCCCTCATACTCTCTCCCTCCATAGTCCCTCATATACTTTTCCCTTGGTGGCAGAAAATCAAAAAACACCATAAATCTCCTACTACTCATCAAGAAAACACACCCACTAGCAAAAATGGAGTTTGATCCTTCATATGACCGTGATGAAGAGACACACAATGACTCTCCTACAGAGGTACATGCACCAAGGAGACCTCATAAGGGTGGAAAACATATACGAGAGGAACCTACCACACTTGCTGAGCTACAGGCCTACCCTCTCGCTATCACATGCTTCCAATACCAATCCTGCTATGAGTTCTGTGAGATGGTTGCTAGAGTCCAGTATCATCATGAGTTGCCCCAGTTGTTTGTGCATAATTTATATAATGGTCAAGCCACTCTAGCTGGTGTAACATTCACTTTAGCACCAGTGTCTATTTCTCTAGCAACCGACATTCCTAATATTGGAGAGCAATGGAATAAGAGGCAACAAATTGACAGGGAACATTATGAACCATACATCAAGCCTGTTTATTTGAGACAACTCAGCAGAGTTTTTCCATTTCGGTACCTGAAAGATTCATATGCTCCTTTGATGAAACTGATAGTGAAATATTTCAGCTGTGAAGGCCGGTTTTCTTGTCTATATGCCTATCATATCAAGTTGTTGATGCACTTTACCAGGGTGAGGATGATGAATCTCCCCTACTTCATGTGCCGAAACATTGAGAAGATGACCACCCTAGTACAACAAAAAACTCCTTAGCAACAGTTCAACAGTATATATCATTTTGCTCTCATTAAGATTGTGGTCATGCATCATCTTGGTTTGCAGGGCATCACATGGGAAGATTTCATTTCTCATGAGTGCTTCACAGCTCCTCAGGTACCTCCAGAGAATTTTCATGAGACAGGTGGACCTTCTCATCAGCAGGAGGGTCATGAGATGCAGACTGCTAATGTGCCGATGTTTGTCACCTATCAAAAGGGCTCTAGACAGTTGTTTGCAGTAGCAAAGCGAGTATTATCTCCACCCGGGGTGGAAGGGGTCTCGCTTCCTTCATTAGCACAACAGGTTTAGGACAAGGGAAAGAGGCCATTATAGGATGAGGGGCCTTCAGGTGAGCAGGAGACCGATTTCATTCTCATTGAGGGTGATGATACTGATTTGGGCCCACAAAGCTCAAATCTCAAAGAAGTCATCCAAGAGCAACATGCAGACATCAATGCTTTGTCCCTCAACTTAGAATGAGCCAAGTGGATAATAAAGTACCTGGATAAAAGAAACAAGTAGCTTGAGGATCAACAAGCGATTATGGAGTTGCAACACATACGAGAAAACCGCCAAACTGCCAAAAGAAGGAAGGTGAAGCTCACATCACTTGAGCAAGAAATCAATGCCGATCGAGAATCATGGCTTGAAAGAGCTAATATCTACTTAGAAAGGAGGTTGGAGAAATCCATCAATGAGAATAATATGTTGAGAAACATGGCATATCATTATTTGTCAAGGAATATGGTGTGCCAAGCTAGAGTCAGGAGCTTGAAGGCAAAATTGAAGAAGAGATCGAGGAGGCAAAAAGCGCAAGATAAACTTTAGATCTTTGCTGAGGCTTCCTTGGCCCAACACAACACTTGATGGAGAATACTCAGCCAAAATTTCAAAAAAATTGGGACGCTTTTTGCATTTTTGAAAATTTTGGGTAAAAACACAGAATTCTCTGCCCTATGCGCTGTGCCACCTGGCACTCGCTTTTGATGGGAGCCTCCAAATGAAAAAAAATCAGCATTTTTGCATTTGGCATGAAAATATATGCTCTCCTACCAATGTCCAAGAAATTTTGACAGGTTTTGAGCCCTCCAAATGGTCAAAAACACTCAAAAAATGACCTTATTGCCCCTATTTTGACACATAGGAAGAAGTGTTGGGAGAACTCATTTTGGGAGAGGAAAATGGAGGCCAAATTTAAAAATTCCACTTTGGTTGGAAAGTATACAGGTAAACCTTTCCAACAAGCACACTTGGAGCAAATTTGGACACCGGGAAGGCCTCCAAAAGTGGCTGCAAACAGGCACTATGCATAGAGAAATCAGCGCGACACATAGGGGAAATTTTGCTCAGTTTGACCAAGTATACTCTGTTTTTCGCCTAGTTCCTTGACAGTTTGAATTTCCTCTTTCTTAATGTCAAAATTATGATGTTATTTAATGTAGATTGATGGATATTGATGTAATTATGTCAAATTTTCACTCATGGAGGTAGATTCATCCATCAGGAGTTAGTTTGCAACTGAATGAATTAGTTCCCTAGTTTTTAGAGGCATGTTGTTCCACTACCTAATTTGTAGTTCTTAGTTTAGAATTAGTTGGAACAGCTCCTAAAATCATGAGCTCGACCCCTGGAGGCTAGGATGAGTTTTTTTTGCCTATATCTTATGTTTTTTCAGTCATTAGCATGGTTGGACTTTTGGGAAAGCTTGGAGCTTATTGTATACTCATTTCAGCAGTTTTGGCTAAGGAATAGACCAGTGGTTTGCAACACTCTATGGGATTCATGTGGCATGTTGCTTTGATATTGTGTTTGCTTTTGTAAATTGTAAGTTTATATGTGTTTTATGTATGCCATTATCTCTCTTGCTTCTTCTTAACTAAAACAAACAAGGATAAAGGTAGAATCCATTGAAATTGTAGTGCTCTACCCAGGGTTTGCTTAGTTATTGATGTTTTCACCTATTTGAAGAGGATCCTTGAGGTTTTCTTGCCATCTTCAACTCCTCACTTTTCCAAATCTTTCCATTTCATTCAATTTGAAGTATCAAATAACTTGCCTACCTTACCCCATTGAGACGTCTGCAAAACTGAGCCTCATTCCCAAAACCCAAAACTGCCCTTTCCATTTGAGCCAACAAACATCATCAAATTCAATCAAGCCCTTTTGCACAAATACCTAGCCTAAAATCGGTCTTCATTCAAGTCATCTCAAGCCTCATTGATCATTTTTTCTAATATTGATAGGAGAGAGCCCTCTCCCGACCTGGTAGGGCTAGCTACCATGTTAAGCTTGGTTTGATGTTACCCTAGATCCTACCTTTCTCAGCCTGAGGTAGATTTAGGCCCTAACATAGTGGCGACCATACTAGGGAAGAGATTGTTTGTTTGTTAGTGTTCTTCATTTTATAAACTACAGACAGAGCCTAAATATTACCCAGGTAGCCTTCGAAACTCTTTTTCTTTGCATTAGCACAAGTAGATAAACGCTACTTCAGTCAATCTCCAGTCTAGTCTTATAAATGGAATATCTAACTAACAAATTGCCCTAGTACATCTGAAAATTCTAAGCTTTTGGATGATAAGTTTAGAGTTTTATAGGCTGAACAAGTTGGTAATGTCCATTTGATTTCTTAGAAATAATAACACACTGGATTCCAGAAGATATACCAAAGAAAATCCGGATCCTGATCCACCTCATGTGTACGAAAATCCCAATCTTATTCCGAGAATCCTTCGGCAAGAAAGTTCTGTGATTCCCGTGTTCAAATTTCATTCATGTCCTGTTGTTTTTGAGTATCTTGAAGATCTTGAGTTTGATGAGCAATTTGAGTTGTCTTTGTTTGAAACCAAATATAAAAGTGTTGTTGGTTCTACTGCCTTAAATCCAGAGTTTGTTAAAGATCTTGAAACTGAAAGGGCCAATAAATCAATTGACGATTATATCTTGAATTAGCTCCAAACTTCAATTGTGGCTTCAAATATCGTTGATTTCTTAGAGACTGCATCAACAATCCTTGGGTCTTCTGCAATTGCATCTAGCTCTAGAATTCCTACCAAAACTCCCTTTATTCCCACTATTCCCGTGCAACATTCTATCTCTGATCAAAAGTCTGTAGTAGTTTCACCTCCATCCACTCCTTCTACCCCTCAAACATCCAAAATTTATTCACCACCACCCCCACCTCATACACCCCATACACCAGTTGCACCCACTCCCCCAACATCCCCAAGACCGATTGCAAATCCACTGAGAGCAATGGCTGCTCGTTTTGCACCCCTTGTGCTGACTCAAAATTTGGATGGTATGCCCACTGATTATCAAAGCAAAATTCCACTGTTTGATGGCATTCCTCACGGTGTTACAGCTCAGCAGCATGTGGACAGGATGATATTTCTTCGACCTTCATGAGATTGATGCTGAAAATGTGACAATGAGACTTTTTGTACAAACCTTTGGTGGTGAAGTAAGGAAATGGTTCAGAGCTTTGCCGGCTACAAGTATCACTACATTGACTAATCTTTAGAGACAATTCTTGGATCGTTGGGAAGTGAAGAAAAATCCTCTTCAGATCCTTTCCGAATATGAGAACATCAAGTGGAATGTTGGTGAGTCTGTTCAAGATTATTGTATTAGATTCAATTCAGTTTACAATGCAATTCCTGATCATATAAAGCCACCTATGGGCTGGCTTTGATTAAGTTTCCGGATAGTTTCGATCCTGATATGGCCTATCAATTAGGAGAAAGAGATCCTGCCACTTTAGAAGACATGCAAAAAATTGCAGTCAGCGTTGAAGCTAATCTCCTTGCCAAGAGAGCTAGAACAAAGGCTGAAAAGAAGGTAACAATAAAGGAAGAGGTTTCCACTTCAGATCAAGTGCTCAGGAAGATGGAGAAGATGTTTGACAGATTGACAATTGACAAGTCTGAACCACAAGTCAGAAATCCCAACTTCTGTGGTCAGCAACAACCACAATTTAGAATCAAGCAAAGAGAGCAGCGAGCACAAGACCAAACAACGCAGCAGCACGTAAAGACGCCCTTACAGTAGAATTTTGTACATGGCACAGAATCAAACGATGAGGAGAATGTAATTGGAGAAGAGAATCATTTCTTTACACCCGATGATATGCCAATTTTTATTACTGAAGATGAGTAATATTTCGAGAATTCAACTGTACAAAGGGATTAAAATTTCATCTTGGCAAATGAAACAGTTCTTGAGGAGGAGTCCGATGAATGTCAAAGAGGATGCATGAATGCTTTGTCAGCTCAGCAGTGACAATATTCACTCAGAATTAGAGATGTGCCCATAAATATAATTCAGAAAAGGAAGGAGATAACAGCACCAAAGAATGATCCTCCCATTGTGCAGAAAAAGGGAAAAGAGATAGTTGATCCTACCATCAACAAAACGCCATCAGCAAATGAAAGATATAATCAGCCAACTTTGTCAAAGGAGAAAACTGAAAAGAAGGATGTTTCAGCGAAAGAGGTAGAAAAGATTTCAGTTTTTAACTTAGAAAATGAAATTTCTAAGTTAAAAGTATTTATTCCTTTGACTGAGTTGATGAAAAACAACAGCTACAAAGGTCAGGTGTCTAAGATTTTGAATTTGGATCCATCATCTGATATGGTGAACGTAGAGGATTATAGACCTGAGTTGATTTTTGGTTCAGCATTGAAAGATCAGTCTCAAGATAGTGATGTAGCTCCTTTTTACATCAGCCTACAAGTGCATGACTATGTATTACACAATACTATGTTTGATTCCGGAGCTTCTCATAATCTCATGCCTAAGGCCATCATGGAGAAATTGGGGTTGGATATCACTAGAAAGTATCATGACCTCTACTCCTTTGATTTTGGTAGAGTAAGGTGCATTGGTCTTATCAAAGATTTGGTGGTCAGTTTGGATCAGATTCCGGCTAAAAATGTTTTGATGGATGTGGTCGTGGTGGATATACCTCCTAGATTTGGCATGCTTCTTTCCAGATCTTGGGGAGCAAAGATCAAAGGGACAATGTAGCTTGATTTCTCCTATGCTACCATTCCCGTGTTCGGTCAAATGAGAAAATTATACCGGGAGCAAAAGATGAAGTACATGATTACCAGCAAGGAGAAACCAGTAAATCATCCAATCAACTATGTACATACTGATTTAGAATCATTTGTTTTGTATTCAGATAGCTTTAATGATGTAAATAGCCAAGTAGTAGAAGTAGAAGACATTCTCGAGATCATTGAAAATTTCAGAGAGGTATTAAAGCAAGAAAGACAAATACTTGATAATATCGCTGAGCAATCAACCTTCCCACAACAACAACATATTGATGGATAGCAATGAAGAGTAACACAACGAATAGAATTTCAGCATTTGGAAGAGGATGAAGCAGGCCTGTGGAGCATGGATTTTGATGGCGCGGTAGGAAGGGAAGGTGTTGGAATTGGCATTTGGATACACAGCCCTATTTTTGCCCCAAACAAAGTGCCAAGCAATGTAAGGGTCTGTTCTTATAAACTAGCTTTTGACTATTCAAAAAATGAGGCTGAATATGAGGCTTTAATTGCTGGTTTGAAAATTCTTAGAAAGTTGAATGCTAAAAGGATTTCAGTGTATGGCGACTCCGAGTTAGTTATCAAGCAAGTGAAAGGGGAATATCAAGCTAAGCATCCTCGAATGCAGGCTTACCGCAATGTGGTATTAGACATCTTGAGAGTATTTTCATATTACACTTTGACATGTGTCCCTCGTGTTCAGAATGTCATTGCAGTTTCACTTGCAACATCAGCAAGTAATTTGAAAATTCTGATGAATTCAAATAGAAAGTTTGAGATTCATGTGAAACATCGCCCAGCTGTTCCCGAAAATCAAAGGTATTGGCAAGTGTTTCAAGATGATGAAGATATCACTGAATTTCTGCAGAATGAAGGTAAATTCAAATACACTTCTATTGATGTGGAGTATGATGATGGTGAGGTAGATATAGAAGTCAATCAGATGGAAGTTTTGCAGCTCAAGGACAACGTCATTCCTAAAGTTCTAATACCTTTAGAGGAGCTGTTTGATCAAGATGATGTGGCCCAGAAACCGAGCTTGCTGCTAATTGAGAAAGGAGTTGAGGAGGTGAGCATTGGATCAGCTGAAAATCCTAAAATGGTGAAATTATCAAAGGCATTGCCTCCACAGGTAAAAGCAAAGTATATCAGTTTACTATCTTCTTTTACTGATGTATTTTCTTGGGATTATTCAGATTTGAAGGCATATGACACAAGCATCATTCAGCATATCATTCTGATCAAGCCAAATCACAAGCATTTTCGTCAGAAGCTAAGAAGAATAAATCCAAAGCTACTGCCCTCAATCGAGAAGGAAGTCAATCGGTTATACAAAGCCGGTATCATCGTCCCCATAAGATTTTCAGATTGGATTTCAAACTTGGTGCTTGTGCGCAAGAAAACAGGTGAGATTCGGTTATGTATTGATTTTAGAAATCTGAATAAAGTATCTTTGAAAGATAACTATCCTTTGCCTAAGATGGATCACATACTTCAGAGGGTAGTTTGGGCTTCCCGCATGTCGCTACTTGATGGGTATTCTGGGTATAACCAAATTTTGGTCCATGAGGATGAAAAAAACAAAACAACATTCACCACTCCGTGGGGAACTTTTCACTATGCAAATATGCCTTTCGGATTGAAAAATGCTGGTGCAACTTTTCAGCGGGCGATGGATATTGCATTCGCTAATGAAAAAGATGTTTTTCTAGCTATTTATCTTGATGATTTGACAATTTTCTCTAACTCAGATGAAGATCACCTCTATCATCTGAAAATTGTATTTCAGTGTTGTAGAAAGTATGGTATTTCTCTCAATCCAAAGAAGAGTCTGTTCGCCATGGATGAAGGCAAGCTTCTCGGTCATATCATATCAAAGGAGGGCATCCGCATTGATCCAACTCGGGTGGAAGCTATTCAAAAGATTGATTTTCCACGAATTAAGAAAGAAATCCAATCATTCAATGGTAAGATGAATTTCTTACGTCGCTTTTTGCCTAATCTTGCAGAACATTTAAGGGAAATCAAAAACATGCTCAAAAAAGATAGTGTAGTCAAATGGATCGAGGAAGCAATTAAATCTTTCAATTTGGTGAAATTGGCCCTTTCTTCCGCTCTGGTTTTGATCAGCCCAGACTATACTTAGGATTTCATTTTGTTTTCATTTGCCTCGGATCACGCTATGGTAGCAGTCTTGATGCAGAAAAGAGACCAGCTTGAGAAACCAATTGCATTTTTCAGTAGGACCATAAGGGATGGGGAATTAAAGTAGAACATTATTGAAAAATAGACCCTTGCTTTAGTAAAGGCATTGAAATATTTTCGAGTTTATATTCTGCATTCTCACATCCTTGCTTATGTCCCTAACGTTGTTATTAAAGATGTCTTAGTGAAAATAGATCCAGAAGGAAAATGAGGCAAATGGATTGCTACCTTGTTGGAATATGACGTGGAAATCAAACCAACAAAGCTCATCAAAGGATAGGGGCTGGCTAAACTAATGGCTTAGTCAAATTTGCATGCCTTGGACATCAATCTCATTGCTGCTATGTCCGAGGAAGATGAAGAAAGTCTGCCCACTCAGGTATCAGAAATTTTTCTTCTTTCTCCTTGGTATTCAGACATTGTTTATGTACTCCAAAATTTGTCATCACCACCTGGAATGGCCAAGAACAAAAGTAGGACACTAAAATTGAAGGCTGCCAAATTTTGTATCATGAATAATGCACTTTATTGGAAAGATCCCGGTGGTGTCTTTCTCAATTGTTTGGTTGAAGAAGAGGCAAAACAGGTTATGGAAGACTTTCACAAGGGAGATTGCGAAGGCCATCTTTTCTGGAAGACAATAGCCAATAAAATTTTGAGAGCGGGGTATTATTGGCCAACTCTTTTTGCTGATGTGTACAAAATAGTAGCAAGCTACCACGAATGTCAAATTTTTCAAGGGAGGAGGAAGTTGCAACCTTTACCACTCAAGCCCATTGAAGTAAATGCTCCATTTCAGCAGTGGGGTTTGGATTTCATTGGTGAGATTCTTCCTTCTTCTTCAGCGCAGCACAAATGGATCCTCACAACGACGGATTATTTCACCAAATGGATTGAGGCGATTCCCACGAGGCAAGCCATTGATTATGTAATCATTTCATTTCTTGAAAACAACATTTTGTCTCGTTTTGACTGTCCAAATAAGCTGATCATTGACAATGCAACAACCTTTAAATATAAGAGGATGATTGACTTTTGTCATAAATATCAAATCACCTTGGGGCACTCCATCGCCTATTATCCACAAGGCAATGGATTGGTGGAATCCTCAAATAAGTCTTTGGTCAACATTATCAAAAAGTTGTTGGAAACGAACAAGAAAAGTTGGCACAAAAAGCTGGTCAATGCACTTTGGGTAGACAGAGTAAGTCAAATGAAATCTATAGGCATGTCTCCTTTTGAGCTTGTATATGGTGTGGACACAGTATTCCCGACCTCTCTCGCAGTCCCGGTGATCAAAGTCCTACAAGAAGCGGGCAACAAAGATGATAATTTGCAGCAGAGAATCAATCAAATGATTCACTTGCAGCAAACTAGAGAGGAGGTATTTCAGAACACTTTTAAGCTGCAAGAGAGAATCAAGAAGATATATGACCGAAAATCAAAAGCAGACAAGTTTCAAATAGAGGACATAGTGCTGAAATGGGATGCAAGGAACGAAGAGAAAGGTAAGCATGGCAAGTTTGAAAATCTTTGGAAGGGACCTTACAGGATTGCAACATAACGAGGCCAAAATGCTTTCCTTTTGCAAGAAATGAATGGCCAAGACTATCCTGGTGGGCCGGTCAACGGTCGGCTACTCAAACGGTACTATTTTTGAAGTATTTTCTGCTGTCATATGTATCATTGTCCATACCAGTTTGTTTAAATTCCATTTCAAGTGTGTATTGTTTTCATACTTTCAGTTTGGGGCGCGAGGTGAAGGCTATAAAACTGAGGTTTGATTTCAGTGTTCATTTGGTTTGTTTGAGTCAGGTCTTTTAGTTGATTTCAGTCTTGAAATTGGGTCAGTTTTGAGTCACGTTTCAGTCCTGAAATTGTGTCAAGAGTCTCCTTTTGGTTTGTTGAACTTATTGACTCCATAGCCCAATGGACGAAGGCACTGCCTGCTTTCCCAGAGATCTGTAGTTCTTGGCACCTCCAAGGAGCTACCATCCCCATTGGAGCCAATGTTAGTGTCGGTATCTTCATCCCTCCGTCAGAGATCAAATTCTCTTGTTGCATTTCATATTAGGTGTCTCGTTCAGTCAGCTGAATTCCATTAGGAGCATGGATCATCGAACAATGGTGGCTTGTTGTACATTTTCCCTCATTTCCTTTACCTGCTGGCTCATTTCCATTCATCAAGATCATATGCAGTCACTATTCGTCTTTCAATTTTCAAGAGTCATTTCTAGGGTTTCAGTTTCATTAGGTCTAGGGTTTCATCAAGAGGTCTTCAAAATGTCCAATAATAGCCAGCAGGTGCATGAAGAGGCTGAATAAAGTTCCAGTATCAATAAATTTCACTTGGAAATGTATTTTTCCTCAAAACTCTATTTTGAGGAAAAACAAAGTATTTTAGGTTTTATTTGTGTAAATTCATGTATTTTCAGTTCTTTCATATGTACATCATTTTAGTGGCAACCCTGGTCACCTTGCCAAGCTTCAGTAGCTCCATTCCCTGCAAGGCAAACAAAGATAAAGTCATTCAGTTCATCAAAAGGCTCAAATAAAGCAAACTGCTCAAAAAACAGAGGTGAAAAACAAAGTCACATTGCAAACATTATAAAAGTGGGTTTTTATGAATCAAAAATTAAAAATCTCCTTGTATATAAATCATTTTCTCAATTCAAAAGCTCATTTTCATTCAAAGAACAAGGTTGAGCAAAGTGAAGGCTGTGTTTGAGAAAAGGAAGTGGAATTGGAGAAAAACTATCCAAATTTGTGGGTGCGGTGCACTGGGTGAGTGGCACGGCGCATACAAGAGGCACGGTGCATATAATTGCTTTCCTCGGTGTTAATTTGAACTGGCGCGGCGCACACAGGAGGCACGGTGCATTGGGTTTGAGGCATGGCGCATAGAGCAGCCAAGCCTATTTCTCTCAAAAACTCCCTTAAATTGCTAAAATCGATCAAAACGTCCAGTGTGCAAGTAAGTCAAGATCTCTTCCTTGCTAGTGAAGGAGTTTTTCATACAATTTATGGTGGTTGTGTAAAAGAAAAATCAAACCCTACTTCCTTGTCATTTCTCAAAAAATATTGCCTAGGGTTTGTACTTGTCATTTTGATGCCAAGTTTATTCTTCCACTCCTTCATTTTTTCACTTCTCCACTCATTTTCTCAGTTTATCCACCCATTTCCTAACTCCCATATTCAGTCATCCCTATCCCCAATTCTCATTTTCCCAAATCCTAACTATAAATCTCCAAACCCTAATTGTTGTCTCTAAATCTTACATATCACTCCCTAATTCCCTATTTCCCAAACAAAACCCTATCCTAATAGTCCCAAAATCCCCCATACTCTCTCCCTCCACAGTCCCTCATATACTTTTCCCTTGGTGGTAGAAAATAAAAAAACACCATAAATCACCTACTACTCATCAAGAAAACACACCCACTAGCAAAAATGGAGTTTGATCCTTCATATGACCATGATGAAGAGACACACAGTGACTCTCCTATAGAGGTACATGAACCAAGGAGACCTCATAAGGGTGGCAAACATATATGAGAGGAACCTACCACACTTGCTGAGCTGCAGGCCTTCCCTCTCGCTATCACATGCTTCCAAAACCAATCCTGCTATGAGTTCTGTGAGATAGTTCCTAGAGTCCAGTATCATCATGAGTTGGCCCGGTTGTTTGTGCTTAATTTACATAATGGTCAAGCCACTCTAGCTAGTGTAACATTCACTTTAACACCAAAGTCTATTTCTCTAGCAACCACATTCCTAATATTGGAGAGCAATGGAATAAGAGGCAGAAAATTGACAGGGAACATTATGAACCATACATCAAGCCCGGTTATTTGAGACAACTCAGCAGAGTTTTTCCCTTTCGGTACCTAAAAGATTCATATGCTCCTTTGATGAAACTGATAATGAAATATTTCAGCTGTGAGGGTCGGTTTTCTTGCCTATATGCCTATCATATCATGTTGTTGATGCACTTTACCAGGGTGAGGATGATGAATCTCCCCTACTTCATGTGCCAAAACATTGAGAAAATGACCACCCTAGTACAACAAAAGACTCCTCAGCAGCAGTTCAATAATATATATCATTTTTCTCTCATTAAGATTGTGGTCATGCATCAACTTGGTTTGCAGGGAATCACATGGGAAGATTTCATTTCTCGTGAGTTCTTCACAGCTCCTCAGGTACCTCCAGAGACTTTTCATGAGACAGGTGGACCTTCTCATCAGCAGGAGGGTGATGAGACATAGACCGCTAGTGTGCTGGTGTTTGTCACCTATCAAAAGGGCACTAGATAGCTGTTTGCAGCAGTAAAGCGAGTATTATCTCCACCTGAGGTGGAAGGGGTCTCACTTCCTTCATCAGCACAGTAGGTTCAGGACAAGGGCAAGAGGCCATTACAGGATGAGGGGCCTTCAGGTGAGCAAGAGACCGATTTCATTCTCATTGAGGGTGATGATACTGATTTGGGCCCATAAAGCTCAAATCTCAAAGAAGTCATCCAAGAGAAACAGGCAGACATCAATGCTTTGTCCCTCAACTTAGAAAGAGCTAAGTGGATAATAAAGTACTTGGAGCAAAGAAACAGGCAGCTTGAGGATCAGCAAGTGATTATGGAGTTGCAACACATACGAGAAAACTGCCAAAATGCCAAAAGAAGGAAGGTGAAGCTCACATCACTTGAGCAAGAAATCAATGCCGATCGAGAATCATGGCTTGAAAGACCTAATATCCACTTAGAGAGGAGGTTGGAGAAAGCCATGAATGAGAAGAATATGTTGAGAAACATGGCATATCATTATTTGTCAAGGAATATGGTGTGCCAAGCTAGAATCAAGAGCTTGAAGGCAAAATTGAAGAAGAGATCAAGGAGGCAAAAAGCACAAGATAAACTTTAGATCTTGGCTGAGGCTTCCTTGGCCCAACACAACACTTTATGGAGAATACTCAGCCCAAATTTCAAAAAATTTGCGACAATTTTTGCATTTTTGAAATTTTTGGGTAAAAACACAGAATTTTCTGCCCTATGCGTCGCACCACCTGGCTCTCGCTTTTTATGGGCGCCTCCAAATGAAAAAAAATCAACATTTTTGGATTTTGCATGAAAAAATATGCTTTCCTACCAATGGCCAAGAAATTTTGATAGGTTTTGAGCCCTCAAAAAGGTAAAAAACTCTCAAAAAATGACCTTACTGCCCCTATTTTGACACACAAGAAGCAGTGTTGGGAGAACTCAGTTTTGGAGGGGAAAATGGAGGCCAAATTCAAAAATTCCACTTGGGTTAGAAAGTAAACATGCAGACCTTTCCAAAAAGAACACTTGGAGCAAATTTGAACAGCAGGAAGGCCTCCAAAAGTGGTTGAAAACAGGCGCTATGCATAGAGAAATCAGCGCGGCGCATAGGCGAAACTTTGCTCAGTTTGACCAAGTATACTCTGTTTTTCGCCTAGTTCCTTGACAGTTTGACTTTCTTCTTCTTCTTTTTTTTTTTTTTTTTTTTTTTTCTTTTTTTTTTTTCTTCTGAAAAATTCGGTTGACTGAGCTCCTGAAATACATGCTGAGGTGCCAAGAAGAGCTAGGGAAGGAGTTACAGCTTAAGAAAAATTCCTCCTTAATCCTGCCTTTTGGGCTTCTAAAAACCAAATACCAAAGGTAAATCCTAACAAACTGCGGTAGTAAATAACAAAATTTACAAAGCATATCAATCTATATTACTATGGCTGATGTGTTGTGCAGTGGACTCTTTAGGTTTTTCGTCGGTGCCGACTTGCTTCAAGCTTGACGAACTTGTTGAAGCTGCGTTTTTCTTTTCCGTTGTTCCTTTTCAGTTGTTCCTTTTCTGCTATTCCATTTTTTCTGTTGTTCCTTTTCTGCTATATTTTCTGTTGTTCCTTTTCTGTAATTCCTTTGGGAAAACGGAACAATAGAAACCATAGGTGTTGTTCCTTTATATCGGCAGAAGAAAAAACCAATGGGAGGAAAGCTCTAGAAGACCTGAGGATAGAATGAGAAGGGGATGAGAGGAGTGCGAATAAATAAGATGGGAGGCACAGAGGATTAAGTAGGGAGGAGGAGTCACGGGAGGGAGACAGCGAGTGTGGAATAGGAGTCATGAAATGAGATAAGCCGGCGGGTTTCATGTTTGCAAAAGAGGGGAATGTATTTTCTAAGAGAAGATGGATCATCGAGCAGATAGAGTCTTGGACATGGATCATGAGGATCTTGAACCAATTCCAAGTGTCAGGGATTTCTGATTTGAGGACTTGGAAAGACCAAAGGAGGTTCGGTGTCATCGTAGATATTGATGAGATTCCTCATTATTGCAATGTAGGCTTCCCAGTGCTCTATTGCATGCCCTGTTGGCAAGAAGGTCAACATCCTTGTTGAATGTACGAAGGATGTGACGGAAGGTCAGAGTGATGAAGGACTGGCTCAAATATTTGCACTTGCTGATGGACTGATGGAGAAGGACGTTGGGTGAATCTTTGTTTTGGGCCATGAGGCCAATAACAACTGTTGAATCTCCAAAGATGTGAGGTGTGTCTATACCGAGCTTGCTAAGCTGAATGAGGCCTTGATACAGGGCTAAAGCCTCAGCCCTCTTGTTGGAAAGGTGCCCAAGCCCCCATTCATATGAGACCATACAATCTGCATTAACATTGCAAATCACTCCACCTGCTCCGGCAATCCTAGGATTCGATTTCGAGGCACCGTCGAAAAAAAGATAATAAGTGTTGCAGTTTTTAAGCCAAGTAGCAAATTCTTCCTCCTTAAGATGGATTTTCCAACTGTAATACATTTTACTTTGCCTGCTGCCAGTGGTGGCCTCAACCTAATTACTATTATTTCTGTTCAATATATAGCCAATGAAAATTCGCTCTTCCACATTAAGATCGGTGATGTCTATGCTTCTGCAGTTTTTGACTGAAATAGTTTCCAAAGAAAGACTCCTTGCTTTGTTGCATAGATTCCTAGTGATTGTGTCCTTGTCCTTAAAAACTTTACGGTTTCTGGCGAGCTAGATAGACCATAAAATAGTGAGGGGTAGGGCGTCCCAGACCCTTTTTACTGTGTTGCGTTTTCTTTGTTTCCAAGGGTAATATTTCCTCCATTGTTGAATAACCTCTCCTACGGAGTCCTGATCACTCCAAGGGATGTGATTGTTATGGGATATACTTCTCCAGCAAACTTTAGCAAAAGGGCAGGCAATAAAAAGATGATGTATAGATTCTTCATCAGATTAATAGTTAGGACAACGTGAAGGACCAATAATACCCCGCTTCCGAATGTTATCAGCAGTGAGTATTTTCCCTTTCAGAAGGGTCCACAGAAAGAATTTAATTTTGGGCAGAGCTTCAGATTTCCAAACCATTTTCCAATGGTTCCAAGTGGACATGGGGTAATGGCTGTTGCAAATGTATTGGTGAGCAAATTGAACAGTATACTTTGAGCCTAATAGGTCTTAGCGAAAGCCATCAGGTTAAGTCTTTTTAATTGGAGCTATACCGTGTAAATGGTATTGAAGAGCTTGAAGACTGGCCATGAGATGGACAGGAATGGCTGGGAATGTCCATCCTGACCATAAATTGGAGTGGTTGTCCCACAGAGAGATCTGGTCTAGGTGGTGAATTCCTATACTATTAAAATAGGTGAGAATGGGAATGACTCCAGCATGGCTGTTTAATGGCTGCCTGCCCATTATTTTGTCTAATCCAATATTGATATTAGCACCTCCTTTGGGAACTTTGGAGATATTATAGATCATGAGAGGAATTGATTTCTTACATAGATGCCAAATTTTGGAAGAGTCTCTAATAGGGATATCAAGGAACCGCTGCCTTGGGAAATTTAGGTATTTGACCTCCAACACTTGTTTCCACCAAGCCGAGAGACCAGTGATAAGCCTCCAGACAATCTTGCCTCCAAAGGCAAGGTTAAGAAATTTGGGGGATCTAATCCCAAGACCACCTCTGTCTTTAGATTGGATGACCTGCTTCTAGCTAAGTAAATTGAATTTCTTTTTGTCATTTTTCCCTCCTTGCTAGAGGAATTGGCGGAGGATGAATTCCATTTTGTAGTAGAAAGAGGCTGGAGCTTGAAGAAGAGAAAATTGATATATAGGTAGGGAGGAGATACCTGATTTGAGAAGGATGAGGTGGCTAGCTGGGTTGAGCCAGATGGAACCCCAATGCTGCACCTTTCTCTTCATCTTGTCAATAACTATGTCCCAAACTTTAGCCTTCAAGGGACCTATACTTATTGGTAGGCCCAGGTAAGTGAAATGTGACCATTCATAATTGTAGGAGACCCCAAGGATAGTGGCTATGCTGTGCAGAACCTGTGCTGAAGTGTTCCATCCATAAATACAACTTTTCCGCTGATTGACTTGACCACCCGAATACCTCATGTATTTGTCCAGCAGAAACTTAAATCGCCAGGCTATTATCGTGGATGCTCCTCCAAGTAAAAGGGTGTCATCGGCGAATTGAGAGTGGTTAATGTTCTTTACACCATTCCCAAATTTTATTCCAGTGATGAGACCAACTCTCCGCTTGAAGTCCAGTGCTTTGCTGAAGGATTCAGCCATCAAAATGAAGAGGTAAGGTGAAAGAGGGCAACCTTGCCTAAGACCCCGCGAAGATTGAAAAGCAGTTCCAGGTCGTCCATTAACAAGAGGAGAGATCCAGGGCCCGGAGATGCAAGCTTTGATGAGATTTAAAAAGGCTACATCAAATCCCATCTTTTTTAAAACAGCTAAAAGATAGGTGTGCCTTACTCTATCAAAGGCATTGGCTAAATCAAGTTTAAGGACAAATCCTTTCTCATTCCTAATTTGGCTTGAATGAACAGCTTCTTGGACGAGGAGGATAGAGTCTGTAATTTGTCTATTGGCCAAAAAACCCCCTTGGTTTTCAGAAATGAGAGAAGGGAGAAAGGATTTGAGGCGAGAAGCAAGAATTTTTGTTAGAATCTTGTAGGACGAGTTGCAAAGGGAGATGGGATGGAATCGACTAAAAGAAGAAGGTTGGTTTTCTTTGGGAATGAGGGCTAGATGTGTGACATTGGTGTAACCACTGATTTTGGCTTTCCACTGGACCCATTTGAGCATTTTAATCAGATCTCTTTTTATAATTCCCCAGAAAGCTTGATAAAAGCAAATGGGGAAGCCATCAGGTCCTGGTGCTTTATCCAGTTAAAGAGCCCATATGGTTTTTCTAACTTCCTCCTCATCAATTTCCTTATTCAAGGTATCATTCATTTCCTTGTTGATGCTTTTGGGAAGGAATTGTAGTAGGTCATCATAATCCTCTTCATCTGTTGTTTCAGTTAGAAGGTCCCGATAGTGGTTGGTAGCAGCCTGTTTGATGGCTTCTTGGGCGGTTTGAAGGTTACCTTCAGCATCCAAGATTGAGCTGACGGTATTGCTTACTCTCCGCACAATAGTCTGTTTGTGAAAGAAAGCTGTATTCTGGTCCCCTCCTTGCAGCCAAAGTTGCCTCGATTTGATCCTCCATTTAGATTCCTCCTCTATGTTTACACGAGAAAGCTGAGAATATAGTTTGCTTTCTAGCACTTTTCTCTCTTGGGTGAGGCCCTGCTCTTCTATTTCCTTTTGGACACTATTTAGAGTATTTTTGATCTCCTTTTTTATCCTTTCAGGCTCCTTATAACTGATTTTCGCCCATTATTTTATCGCCTGTTTGGTGTTTCTAAGCTTGGATTCCCAAATGAATCCGGGAGATCCTTCTAAATGCCGCCTACACGATTTGTCCACAATATCTTTAACTGTTGTAATGCCATTCCAAAGCGGGCTGTACTTAAACAGGATGGGTCCGAGAGGGAAACACTTTTCCAGATTAAGAGAAATTGGATAATGGTCGGAAGCTGAACAGGGAATAATATTAGCGTACCCAGCAGTGAAGGAAGAGAGAAGCATGACGTTAATGAGAATTCTGTCTAGTCTCTCCATTATGTTTCCTGTACCTAGCCTGCGGTTGCTCCAAGTGTATCTCCTATTTTTTGGAATTATATCGATTAGATCGTGGTCATGCATAATGTCTTCTAGCTGAGTTCTGAAAGGATCCGGGGATAAAATACCTCCTCTTTTCTCATTAGCATGGAGAACAAGATTTAGACCTCCTCCTCGTATGATATTGGTATTCTCCTCTACGTTCATGCTGACTTTGATTTCCTCCCAATAGCACTCCTTATCCCTGAAGTGGTTAGGCGCATAAATGTTGTATATAACTAGAATCTGTTGATCTTCTTTGTTTTCTAACATTGTTTGGATCCAATGCTTGTTAATAATTTCTGACTTATAATTCCAAATGTTTTGATTCCAAATTGTAGTGATTCCTCCGAAAGCTCCCCTGGATTCACTGATGCTTCCATTGTATTGGTTGTTCTGTTCAATGATTTTAGTCATATCCTGTAGGCTTTGCTTTGTTTCCTGTAACAAAAAGATCCCTAGTTTTTCACAATAAATAAGATCTTTCAGGGCTGGAACTTTAGAGGGTTGCCCTATACCCTTGCAATTCCAAGATAGGATTTTCATCATTGGGAGAGTGGTGTGCAGAGAGGTGCTTGCCCCCCTTGATCCTTGTGAATTTTCTCCTTATCATGTTGTCCTAAGATGTAAGATTCAATAGGGCTTTGAGTGCCCATTGCTATGTCCTTTTGGGCATTCTCATCTCGGTGTTGTTTTGTAGATTTTCTGCCTGGGCCAGGTTTATTAAGAGAGTCGCTAGAGGCTCCATGGCCTTTGGATGAGCTCCTGGTGAGTCTGTGGGGGGGTTCAGGGGAAGATTGGGAAGGGATAACCAGAGGAGGGGAAGTATCAAAGGCAGCTGAATGAATCGTGGGAAGATGCGAGGGTTCCAAGGGTGGAGCATCGGATAAAACCGAGAAGGGATTGGAGGTAGAAGGGGGCAGGGGAGGGGAGCAAGAAGGAAGGGAGGATGAGGGAGGGGAGGATGAGGAGGGGCGGGCAATCTTAGAGGCAGGGGGTTCAGATTCTGGCGGTGCTTTAGCTGAGGGAGACGACTTATTTTTTTTTTACTGTTTCCCATTGTTCTTCTTGTGGGTCATTTTCAACATTAGCAAGAGAGGGACAACGATTGGAAAAGTGGCTGTATTCGTAACATACCTCACATTTGAACGGTATTTGCTCGCAATCAAGCTGTTGAATATGGCTCCAATCATCCACTTTGAGTTTGATGGCTTCCGGTAGGCCTTTGCCAAGATCCACTTCCACACAAATGCGCACGCATGCTTGCATATTATCCTTTGGCTCGCTGCGATCTATGTACTTGCCTACAACATTTCCAATTGCACGAACCGAGTCATCTCCCCAGCAGTGAAGAGGGAGATGAGGGAGTTTGACCCAGATAGGGACAACATTGGGGACATCCAATTCTGGATCAAAATCCGGGGTCCATTTGTTTAAGTATAGTCCTCTGGAGTCCATGAAGTAAGGCCCATTCCTGAAGATTAAATCCTTGTCTTCTTTAGATTCAAAGTGGAAGGTAAAGAACCCATTTCCATAGAATTTGATGGAGATTTTACCTTGTATTTTGTCAGACCAATTTCTTTCAACCCAACATTGCACAGTTCTAAGAGATGGCCAGAGGCACGTGAACTGGCTGATGAGACCTTTTTCTGCAAGAGAGAGGGCTGCCATGCGAGGAATGGCTGGAGGTAGATTAACTTCTTGGAGAATGTCTAGCTTTTTGACAAACTTCGATATTGTTGGGCGAGGCTGTCGTGGTGGGAGAGATTTGATGAGAGCAGAGAATGCATGCTAGGGATCGACCCCCTCTGGTGAGCAGTCCGGAGGGGCCATGGGAGCCGAGGAAGATCAAGAGAGCGCGCAGCAGGGTTAGGGTAGCGAGCGCGCGCGTTCTTTCCCGTTCCAAAAATCTTGGCGGTAACCTTGACTTTCCTCTTTCTTAATGTCAAAATTATGATGTAATTTAATGTAAATTGATGGATCTTGATGTAATTATGTCAAATTTTCACTCATGGAGGTAGATTCATCCATAAGAAGTTAGTTTGCAACTGAATGAATCAGTTCCCTAGTTTTTAGAGGCATGTTGTTCCACTACCTAATTTGTAGTTCTCAGTTTAGAATTAGTTGGAACAGCTCCTAAACTCATGAGCTTGACCCCTGGAGGCTAGGATGAGTTGTTGTTTGCCTATATCTTATGTTTTTTCAGTCATTAGCATGGTTGGACTTTTGGGAAAGCTTGGAGCTTATTGTATACTCATTTCAGCAGTTTTGGCTAAGGAATAGACCAGTGGTTTGCAGCACTCTATGGGATTCATGTGGCATGTTGCTTTGATATTGTGTTTCCTTCTGTAAATTGTAAGTTTATATGTGTTTTATGTATGCCATTATCTCTCTTGCTTCTTCTTAACTAAAACAAACAAGGATAAAGGTAGAATCCATTGAAATTGCAGTGCTCCATCGAGGGTTTGCTTAGTTATTGATGTTTTTAGATGTTTGAAGAGGATCCTTAAGGTTTTCTTGCCCTCTTCAACTCCTCACCTGTCCAAATCTTTCCATTTCATTCAATTTGAAGTATCAAATCACTTGACTACCTTTCCCCATTGAGACCTCTGCAAAACTGAGCCTGATTCCCAAGACCCAAAACTGCCATTTCCATTTGAGCCAACAAACATCATCAAATTCAATCAATCCCTTTTGCACAAATACCTAGCCTAAAATCAGTCTTCATTCAAGTAATCTCAAGCCTCATTGATCATTTTTGCTAAGATTGACAGGAGAGAACCCTCTCCCGACCTGGTAGGGCTAGCTACCAGGTTAATCTTGGTTTGATGTTACCCTAGATCCTACCTTTCTCAGCCTGAGGTAGATTTAGGCCCTAACACCTAGGAGCAGCACAATATTGGAGAAAGTTTATTGCTAATTTTTCCTTGATTGCAGCTTCCTTACATCCTTTAACATGATTAAATAAGGTGTTTCAATGAGGAGGAAAACAGTAGAAAGCCTTCGACACCTTAAAAGAAAAAATTAGTACAGCACTAATACTAGCACTGCCAGATCTTCAACGACCATTTGAGATTGAAACAGATGCCAGTGACTATGCCATGGGAGTAGTGTTGATGCAACCCGGTAAACCCATATGTTATCATTCTAAGACATTTACTTTTGCAGTAGTTAATTATCCCACATATGATAAAGAATTGTATGCAGTAGTACAAAGTGTGAAAAAGTGGAAACATTACCTAATGGGCAAAGAAAAAACTATACATACAGATCATTAACCACTTCAATATTTTCATTCACAAACTAAATTGTAGCAATCAAGACACTATAGGTGGATGGGTTTTCTACAACAGTTTCATCTTGTCATCAGATTTAAGAAGGGAATACACAATAAGGTTGCAGATATGTTATCTAGACCAATCATAAATGCATCTAATATACTTAAGCATAACTCGGTAATGCATGAAAGCTACATTGAACAATATGCTCAAGATGTAGATTTTAAAGATGTATATGCAACTTTAAGTCATGGCAAACAAGTAGAAGAATTGGATTATTATGTTAAGGACCAACTCTTGTATCATTTAGGAAAGTTATGCATTCCACAAATTGAAAGAGTTAACATAATCCGAGAAGCACATACTTCTCTTATATCAGGTCATTTTGGTGTAAGTAAAACAGTTGCACAGCTGCAAAGGGTGTACCATGTGTGCTAGAAGCAAGCCCAGTAATAGAAAATTAGGCTTGTACACTCCACTTTCAGTTCCTTCTCGTCCTTGGGAAAGTGTTTCCATGGACTTTGTTGGGGGATTGCCAAAATCTAGAAAAGGTCATGATTATTTATATGTTATTGTGGACAGGTTCAACAAAATGTGTATTTTAATACCTTGTAACAAGCATATTACAGCTGAACAAACAACGAAGTTGTTCTTTCAGCATGCATGGGTTCATTTTGCATTACCCACTTCCATTGTATCTGATTGAGATTCCCGATTTGTTGGGAAGTTTTGGTCAAGTCTGTGGGAATTGATGAACACCATATTGAAGAAGAGCACAACATTTCATCCACAAATAGATGGCCAAACAGAGGTGGTCAACAAGAAAATGATCTAGTTGCTCAGGGGCTATTGTAGCAAGCATCCCAAGCTTTGGGATGAACATTTGTGTTATGTGCAACATGCTTACAACCGTGCCAAGCACTCTTCTACACAGAGATCTCCTTTTGAGACTTTTTTTGGTTTTACACCAAAGTCTCCCTTGGATTTTGTCTTTAGTAAAGACATAATAGTTGATGGAGACCTTGATGTGGACAAAGCAACCAAGTTCATTGAATAGATCCAAGATATTCACCAGGAAGTGAAAGAACAGTTGCAAAAGAAGTCAGGCCAAGTACAAGGCAAGGCATGACAAGCATCGAATTGAGCATAGCTTCCAAGTTGGTGATCAAGTCTGGCTATACATTAGCAAAGATAGAATGCAAGGTGAAGGTAAGAAGCTGAAACCAATAAGGTATGGGCCTTTCAAGATACTTGAGAAAATTGGTGAAAATGCTTTTCGCCTTGATTTGCCAGCTTATATGCATATCTATTCAGTCATTAATGCAGAGAACTTGAGACTATATGAACCTTCATTGATTGAAGATCCCAAAGAGCAAAGTCAGTTGCCTTCTATTGATGATCTGTTACCTGAATATCTCAATGAGTTGTAGGAAGATACAGCTCTGGATAGGAAGGTGAGAACTACACGCAGAGGGGATGTTGAGTACCTCAGAATTAGACTCAAAGGTTCAAAACCAAGCAGTGCACAATGGATAGAAATTGGACAAGTGGGGAAGCTGTATCCTCACTTGATCGATGCTTAAAAACCAACTTTTGGTGGTCCAAAAGATTTTTCAGTGAGAAGGCATGATCCAAAATGGATCCATAACACCCTCTAAGTCTTCAAAATAAAAAAAACTATCACATAAGGAAAAACCTTACAAAAGGCAGCAAACACTATCGGGAGAGAAAAACATGAAGAAATGGCCAAAAACAAAGTTATCGGGGGCTTGAACAACGATGCACAGGAACCGTCGAATCTGGCCGATCAACGGTCCAAATCTGATCGACATATCGCAATCGGCGGTGGCAAGTGGAGGTTATCGGAGGCGGCCATGTGACAGTTGCGATAGCGATCAGCACAAGTCAACGAGGACCGTCGATCAAACACGCAGATTGACGGCCTAGGTTAACTCGCAATATCGCATCGGCATAATACAAAGGAGCACTACCAATGGTCCGGGGACTATGCGATATGCGATTGCGATATATCGCATTTCATTATCATATCGGAGAAATAAAAAGGAGTGGGGCCGATATACTTGCGATAGCCGGACTCGACGGGGCTATGAATGGAATTTAATATGTTTTGAGTTCCAGAAAAATGGGTTTTTCTATGTAAAGTCACATTTTCGTTAAATAAACGAAAAACAAAGGAAATGCGAATAAAGTGATAAAACAGACCCGAAAAGGTTTATACATGTAGTTTAACATATTTGAGTTCCATAATGAGTGGGGTTTCGGGTGGGCCTTAGGCAGTAAATGGTATTGGACGGGCTCTGCCCGATCCCATCCACTGGCCGACACGTGGCTTGAGAAAACCGCCTTTTTAGGAGGGTAATCTCCACATGCCTCAGCCACCCGAAATGAATCTCAACCATTGGATAGGGATCACTCAGATCAATGGTAGATATGTGATAGCGATATAAAGGTGGAACCGATGGAGTTCTAGAGAAGAATTGATAATATTTCAAGTCCGATATGAGCCATTTTGTTGGGATTTTCTTTATATTTGGGATTTTTAACAATAAACCCAAATACAAAGGAACTCGCACCTATGCGACTTGCGATAGCAATTTAAAGGTAGACTCGATGGAATATAGGGCAGAATTAGTGATTTTTGAAGTCCGATAAATGGCAGATTGGTGGATTTTCCCGTGTTTTATAGTATTTCTCTGTGTAAATAGAGAACGACCATTTTTGGGATTTCAAAGGTGTGATGGTCCCTTCCATTACAGAACAGGTGACCACCATCCCTGAAGTCGTTTAGAAATTATTGCTAATGCTCAGAGGGGGATTTGAGCAGACAGGGGCCAGGAGCCAGAGAGCCTAGAAGAGGAAACGAACAGACAATGCCAATTGGCTTAAAAGCCACAGATTGACAGAGATAGAGACAAGCAGTGCTGAGATAGAGAGAAGACAAAGACAGAGAGTGAGAGAAGAGTCTGTGTACTCAAAGAGGCTTGAGGGATTCAAGAAAAACGCCTGCTATTTTGTATCTGTTGTGTTGAGACTCAATTTGAGCTCACATTTTGTAAAACTCTTCTCTTGAAGACATAATAGAGAGGTCACCACTGAAGGCTAGACAAGGAGATGTAGCCCAAGAGTTTTGGGTGAACTCCATATTAAACCTATTGTTTTTATGTGTGTTTTTCTATTATGTTTCTCTAATTGCTCATTGTCTATATTATTCACAATCTTATCAATCTGTTGCACTAAGTAATATAGGAAAATCCATGCACATGAGTCTGTAATACCTTAAAAGTAATCTAAGATCTCATTTTCAAATAATCTTGCAAACAATATCTAGAGCAGAAATGTTTTATCTACTCGACGGTTTTTCAGGATATAACCAGGTTCTGGTAGCAGAACCTGATAGAATTAAAACTACATTTTGTACCAAGTGGGGTACGTTTTCTTACCAAAGAATTCCATTTGGGCTGGTAAACACAGACGCTACTTTTTAGCACGCTATGGGCATCACCTTCTATGGGCTCATCGGACAGAGCATGGTGGTTTACCTTGATGATGTGAGAGTCTTTTCCAAAAAATGGTTAGACCACCTGCGCCATCTTAAGAAGATCCTTGAACGATGTCGAAAGCATGAGATATCCTTGAATCCCAAGAAGACTATCATTGCAGTGTCTGAGGGGAACCTCCTTGGGAATATCATCGCCAAGAGTGGGATTAAGCTTGATCCAGACTGAGTTTGGACTATCACGTAGATTCTTTACCTAGCAAACAAGAAAGCTATGCAGCCCTTCTTGGCGAAGATCAACTTCCTCCAGAAGTTCATCTTAGATTATGCACATATTGTCAAACCTATACAAGAGATGATCAAGAAGGACACAGTCTACAGCTGGGGAAAGAAGGAAAAGGACGTGCTCACCCATATCAAGTAGGCAATAGCAGATGCACCTACACTATACAATTAAGATTTCAACAAAGATTTCTTGCTTTATACTTTCACTTCTGACAATTCACTCACTGCAGTGCTCACTCAGAAGGATGAGCTGAACAACGAACGTCCCATCTCCTTCATGAGTGCAAGCATGCAGGGACCCGATCTCAACTACTTCGTCATGGATAAATAATAATATGTTGTATACAAGGTGGTGAAACATTTCAGACCCTACCTGCTAAAAAATCATTGCATAGTCTTTGTGTCGCACCCAGCACTCAAATCGTTGCTTGTTCAACAAGAGTTGGGTGAAAGACGTGCAAACTAGATGACAGGACTACAAGAGTATGATATTGACATCAAGCCGGTTCACACTATCAAGGGTCACGGTCTCTGTAGACTTACAACAGAAGTAGTACACGCCCAAGAGGAAGAAGAAGAGTTCATTGGATTGGAGCAAGAAATTGATATGTACAATATAGAGCGAGCACCACCCACTTCGCACGACAACTCTTAGTACGAAGAAGTGTGCCAAGACCTTGAGCAAGGCACCATGCCCTCTCACTTTTCCATGCAAAAGGAGAGGGAACTTTAACTCAAAGCCTTACCTTACTAGTTGGTGCATGGAGTGGTTTACAGAAAGCACAAAAATGGCATTTTTTTCAAGTGCGTGGAGGCACAAGATTCAAATAGAGTGTTACGTGATCTACATGATGGACCAGCCAGAGATCACTTCGCAGAAAACAACACTGCGCAGAAAGTCATGCAAGCCATTTTCTATTGGCCCACATTTTTTAAAGATGCACACACTTAAGCCCACAAGTGCTCGGGCTATCAGCGATGCGCTGGTAGAACTCGAAGATCAAAAACCTCGTTATACCCTATTGTAGTGGACGAACCATTCCAACAATGGGGCTTAGAAATCATTCGGAAAATCTTCCCACATTCATTAAAGAAGCACTGCTACATCCTGACTGCTACAAATTACTTCACGCAGTGGACAGAAGCAATTCTGCTCAAACAAGCGAACAACCAAGAAGTCCTTAACTTCCTTTAGCAGAGCATCATTTCCAGGTTTGGTGTTCTTGTATCACTTGTTTTTTACAATGAAACTTACTTTTGTTTGTTGAAACTTTATGATTTTGCATTGCAATATGGTATTGTGCTTAAACATTCAGCTAACTACTACCCATAGGTAAATGATCTTGCTGAATCTACAAACAAAAATCTCATTTTTTAAAAAAGACCATTTACTCTAAGCAGTGAAATTGGCATTCCACTCTGGTGAATTCACTTTCGGTTGACTAAGTTACACCCAAGCCCTCTCTGAACACATCTCCGTACTTCCTTGTATACAGAAAAATGCCATCCTCACACCAAATATCTACTTTCCTACTCTCCAATTATCCCAAGAATCCCAAGGTAGGCTGTGTCTATTGGTTCAGTGTAAGATGGACACATTACACAAGTTACAAGAAGAACGGATGAAAGAAAAAGAAAAAAATTCACTCCACCAGAACTGTATCAAGAGATGGTTCGATTGAAAGTATGCAGGGAACACCAGCTTCGTTGTGGGTGACTTAGCCTTGAAGTGGGATAAACCCCACGAAGACAAAGGAAAACACACAAATCCAGTCCCTGGGGATTGGTCCTTTCACGGTCTATGAAAAAATTGACCAACACATGTATCGTCTACAATCACTTGATGGGAGGATTGACAACCTTCTTGCTAATGACCAAGATTTGAAATGTTATTTTCAATGATCTCAGGTCGCACCCCACCCTATGTACATAGTCTTTTCATTTCTTGTTTTTTTTCTTTTACTTTGTTGCTTTTACTTTGTTGTTTTCACTTCACTTTGCTTTTCTTTTATGTCTTGTCATTTTCGTCTTGTAAATAAGTGTTGTCTTATACCGTCTTTTGGCTTTTGAATAAGTATGTGGCTAAAGTAAAGAGTCTTGTGACACTACAACACTTAGCCAGTCCTATGTATGTCTTCTTTGTGCTTGGTTGCAACTTTTGGCCGATGAAGTCTGGATGGAAAATACAATCTTTTTGTAAGGTAAGCTCTAGTCAAACCATGAACCTATGTCCAAACTGGGAAACCCCGTGCCTATACTCAATCTTTTGCTCTATGTGTTCAAGCTTATCCAACTAGTAGAAACAGAGAAGGGGAAAAGCCTAAACGAGCAAACATAAATCAGAGATCTTATATGCTTCTTTGAAGGAACAACATCTTCTCTCAATAATTCGAGATCCCTCTTCCACCCCAAAAATAAATAAGTGCCTATGCACAGTTCTCTTTCAAAAAAATACAAAGGCAAAAGAAGAGAAAGGCTTCCTGTGCAAAGAGGTGCCTGGGGTACTGACCAGGCTCGCTGGCAGTGGAGAAATGCTTATGTTCCTGCGTGACTCTGTCAAGGTACTATCCAGGCTTGCTGGCAGCGGAGCAACACCAAAGATTAAAACTTATACTCTAAAAGTATTATGCTCGTGAGCCAAACTACCCTTCCCGATTTTGAAACATTATGATCCAGCTAAAAATGTTGTTGTGTTTGACTGAGTTGGTACAAGGTGAACCATGTCTATCCATGGGGTAAGTGGGGAAGCCAAAGTAACCTATTCAATGAATCAATACTCCCTAAGAGGCCAAGGCCCTGTGCTGAAAATGAATCGAAACAAAGAAGCCGACATTCAACCAATGTGTCACCAAGTGTTGTAGCGGTTGCAACACCCTCCAAAATTTTGGCCTACATCCAAATTTTAGAGCCTTCCTTGGTTTTTCCTCTGATGGTTTCAAACACTCAGACTCATTCCATGAACCCTTGTTGATTCTTTACACCCTTTTTGCTTGATCAGCCACTAGTCATCTTTTGGCATGTTTATTGTTATGTCATGATTACGAGTTTGTTCCGATGATTTTGAAGGTTTTCCTTTGTGTGCATGAGTTGTTTTTGCTCTGTAAACATCGGTTGTACTCACACACAAATTTACATGCATTGTCGTGCAAGTGTCATCACGGTCATTCGAAGATCTATCTCAAGTGTCGCACTTGTCGCTCTTAGCCTTTGAGGCAGTTTCACTGAACACATGTTTGTCTTGTTGGTTTGAGGTGTCTTACCGTCAAGTCATGCTAAGTGTGTGATCACAATGTCATGTATGCACAAGTCCGTTGCTCTCACACTTAGCCATTTTTCCTGAAAATCTATCGACTGGACAACCCTCCTTCAATTGGACCCCAACTGAGCTGCACTATGCAATCTCAACTCTTAGTGACCTTGCTCTACTGCCCAAAATTGTGTAGAGATTGAGGTTGTCCTCCGGGGCATCTTGCACTGCGTAATCCTGGAAGTGGCAAGCCAGCTGTCTCCCAGAACTGTGCATAAGTTGTTCCCAAGTCCAATCCACTTCGTGCTTCCCACATCATCACTCATCAAGCCTCCCTCTGGTATTCCATAAAACTTGAACTGCACTATGACATGGAGCTGCAATGCTCCCCAAAACTGCGCAGAATTTGCCCAGTTGACTACATGTTGGCTTGTTGGGGCCTAACCCAGGTTTATAGTTAATTAGCCAAACAAATCCATGTACTACTAGCGCTTTCGGCAACAATCTGCGGAGCGCGGACTGAGGCCTCACCCGAAGTAGTATGGGGGGGTGCTGGAACCAGGTTTCCACACCCTTGAGATGTTTGAGGGTCTAGTTCGATCCAACTATTCATCCCTGCGTGTAGGCTTCTTCACACACTTCCCTGGCCTTCTCGCCCTAATATACTTTCCTTCGCACATCTCTAACGAGGGGTTGTGGGGCTTCCGCGCTGCTGGAGTAGTACTTTGCACTATTACCCTAAGTCGCACCTGAGATCTTACTTATCTTCCTATACCAGTTAATTATCTTCGCGTAAATGGATGTCTTATGTTATATTTATTTATACAACACATTCATATGAGTTCGTGCAACAAATAAACAATACACTTGCAATTTATACCCAATCATACATTAAAACAGGAAAAGATACACAGAAATATGGTAAAATTCTCTTTATTAATTCTTCCAACGGTTACAGACTCGACCTGCCCTGCGCACTCAGCTGCAGGGGTCCGTGCACTCAGCTGCAGAGCCTTCTCCTACTCTACGACCCAAATACACCCTTTACACTTCTACTCAATCTCTTAGATTTATCATGCTTCTTCTACCTACGCTATATTCTACACTTAGAGCCTCGCTTTATTTATACAATCCCATGGTCCGTGGACCATGGGTAGGTCTATCAAGCCGACATTACATTACAAAAACAAGGGCAGACAACCCTGTGACTCTATTATGACTTCGCGCTCCGCACCCTCAATTCGTAGAGCTTTTACAAAGGATTTGGTCAAAACTTGGGCTTTAAGCCCCAAAACATGGCTTGGTGGGATTCCATGCCCAACAGGACCCTAACACAAACATCGTGACTCACCCTCAAGTCACTCTCTCGGCGCAGAGTCCCTCTAACTCTGTCTGAACCACTGCAAGGTCAGAAACGCACTGAGAAGCTACCTACTGGATTTCCTGTATGCGTTGTTCCGAGACCACGTTGTCGGAACTGCTTCCCTGCATCTGTGCATGTGTCCCCTACATTTGTGCAAGCTTTCCTTCAATTGTTGTTGTGATGGTGAAGGCCTCGTCGATCCAAGGCTGAGCGTGCGCCTTCAATACTACTTCTTTGTGTTGTGCCACATCCACCTATTCTTTCAGCGCTTTGGTCTGTTGCATCCGCGCGAGCCTCTGAGTGAGGGCCACCATCTGTTTAGATCCTTTGAAACTGTCATACTATTTTTGGAGTTCACGCACCTCTGTCTCTAAGCGCTGGATGTTGGGGTCCTCCTGCAGATTCGTGAGGACCTCAAATGACTCCTCCAACATTCTGGTGCAGTCTCTCATGACACTGTCGATCTCGTCCAGTCCCGCTATAATAGCACTGGCGCGTTGTTCTCTTACTCTCGGAGGGGTAGACGGTTTTGCCTTCAACCACAGCTCTACGATCTGAAGGTTCAGATCTAGTTAAACTTTTTTCATTTCCTCCTGCACCTCATGCACCCCTACTGCTAGCTTGTGGATGCGCGCCTTTGCTGGTGTGTCTACTGGGATGGCCAGCTGAGGGACGCTTTGACAAGATTCATCCAGTGCCTGTACCAGCTGCCGATTCTATGACACCACTTCGTCGCGCTGCAAGCTCAATGGTTCCATGTTGATCTTCTACTCACTTAGTACTTGCAGCACACGGCTCTCCCTACCCCACAGCTCTGTAGTAATCCCATCCTGCAAAACGTATAATGTCTCCCACGAGAGTGCAGCCATGTTGATTCCTGTTGACACCTAATCATCAGGATTGGGTGAATAAATGAAATTGATGTAAATAAATAATAGAAAATATGAAGAGTCATTGGGAGATGAAATGAACAGTCTCTCCCTCATGTATATAATAAAGACCAGCCTGAATGAATATCATGAATTGTTTTGAGGAGTTACCTCCTGGTCTGACATGGTACCAGAGCCAACGCCATTTTTGGCTTCCCTCTGCTTTTTAACTCCTTATTCTGCCTATGTTCTGCCTATTTTGCAAAACTCGCACCTTTGTCTTTGTTAGTACACTGTCATATGCGTTTTCTATGCCTGACATGGTATCATATGCATTTTCATAAAAGCATTGCTCCTCCTGCTGTTGCCCAGCATTTTTCTCTGCTTTACATAAACGTTGCATTTTTGTTGTGTGGTATCACCATTTTTTTTTTCTGTGTGGAATGCTTGACTCGAATACCGCTCAACACTCACACCATACGCACTGGTATCCAGTCTCGAATATGCTCCATACTCCACACCATATGCACTGCTATCTGATCTCATACACACTGCTATTTTCTCTCAACACTCACACCATACGCACTGTCATTTGCTGCCTTACTCACTAGCGAGGGCAGCTCTGAAAACCCTTTACGCCCTTACTTCTTGTAGCATGGAAACCCATCCAATATTATCACCAGAGATGTCTAGTGCTGCAATTTGAAAATTCTTGAGGTTCCTCTTGTAGTTTAATAAGGTTTCCCAAGACTTACCTTGGTTTTATTTAGTAGAAGTCAGTCATTTTCTAGCTCTCAAGATTCGTTCTGCTTCTAATTCATGGCAGAAAATCCAGTTCAGGACTACTAATCTGCTTCTTACAATTGCTTGGTTTCCGAAACTCTGAGACCAATAGCTGTCGGAAACTGCGCGAAGAGGGAACGACTGTAACCTTAGAATATGGAATATCAGGTTGGCTACTGCTTGTAATACATAGTTTCTCGTTTTAATTGTCCTTCTCGCATGGTATTTTTGGTTTGAAATAAGGGAAGATTGATATATCGTTGTGGGATATATCGTTGTTGCTTCAATGTTGTGTTGTTATTGCATTGTATATCTGTATGGAATTTAATGTTAGACTCGGTGAATGGTGAATGCTATTACGCTGAATGATATTGCAGTGTATGATATTACATTTTGTATGGTGATACCTCTATCTCCATATATCAGAATCAAATCCTTTTTACGAGTAAATTTTTTCTAGTAGAAGTATTTTTACAGCACTCAGATTTTACAATGCATTCAATCATATCTATTGTGGGAGTAGTTCTCACTGGCAAGGAGAACTATCCTGAGTGGTCCTGGAAGATAAAACACACCCTCATTTTCAATGAGTTGTGGAAAGGAGTGTGTGTTGGAGACAAAGACAAAGAGCCAGAAGAGCCTACCTCAGATAAGGAGTTTGCCATTTGGGAAAATAAGAACAACAAAGCCTATGCATTAATTGCAGCATCTATAAGTGAAGAGGTGAGTCGACATATTTCGTCATTTTCAAATGCTTTTGAAGCCTTACAAAAGCTGAAAGAACTCTATGACTCACACTTTGCACTTGAAGTTGTTCAACTCGTGATTAAACTCTTCACTCTTGAATTACAAAATAATGATCCTCTTGCTCTTGCATCCGAAGTAAAATCTATAATGCATGATACCCAAGCCACTAAGGTTGAATTGGATATTCCTCTAATCGCTTTTCTCAAGGCACTTTATCCTACTTACTCCAATTATCTTGAGTCATTGCAAGCAAATGGAAATCTCAAAGATATTACCTTTGACTCTCTTGTGAAAAAATTTGCTGAAAGAGAGAAAGCTTTTGGAAAGAAGACAGCCCCTGAATCTTCTGAAGAGGCTGTGTGCCTTGCTCATAAAGAAAATAATCTTACCCAAGATTCTTCCAGAGGAAGAGGTGGTCGAAGAGGAAGAGGAAGATATTTTAGAGGCAGGGGGGGCAGACACTCTCAAGGAGAAAAGTCATATTTGCACTGCATATGCTGCAAAAGAAATGGATCACATGATGCCTCCACATGCAAGTTACCTTGGGACAAAATTGAGCAGCAAAGAAACCAACCCAAAGGTAAAACTAATGACACAGACAAAGGTAAAGCACCTGAATCCGCTCATTATGTTGTGGCATAATGTAATATTGGAGTAAATGAAGACTTATTTAATGCTTCACTTGCTTCTTGGAAAAATGATTGGTTGCTTGATTCAAGAGCAACTTGCCACATGACTCATAGAAAATATTTTTTTGAAGAATTTATTAACAATGTTGATGGAGCAGTATACTTTGCAAACCAATCAAAACTCAAGCCATCAGGTCTTGGCACAATCAGGCTTAAATTGCCTGGTTTTCCAGACTTCCTTCTGCATCATGTTCTATATCTCCCATAGCTAAAGAGAAACTTGTTGTCCTTGGTCCACATCTACCAGCAAGGTCACTCAATTCATATGTTTGATGGCAAGCTTGAGGTGAGTAAAGCATCTAACCGCTCACTTGTCATGAGGGGGATAGAAGAAGAAAGGCTTCTCAAGCTGTAGGGTACCTTTGCTCGTGCACAACATTTCTCATACAATTCTCATTATGAAGAAGGTACACTTCCATCAAGTTTATTATGGCATGCTAGATTTGTACATTTGAACTATGACAACCTCTGCTTTTTGAAGAAAAATGGTGTTACTGGTTTGCCTACAATTCCTAGGAAACTTAAGCAATGTGATGCTTGCATTCTAGGAAAGCATAGCAAACAGTCTTTTCATGATTCGCATTCAAGAGCACATAGAAAACTTGAACTCATTCATTTATATTTATGTGGTCCAATGCCTGTTCCTTCTGCAAATGGAAATAAATATATGATGACATTTATTGATGACTACACCAGAATGTGTTGGGTTTATTTATTGAAGAACAAATCTGATGCTTTTCAAACATTCAAGAACTTTCATACATGGATTGAAAATGATGCACAATCTCATATTGGCTCTATTCACACTGATAATGGAAAATAATACACTTCAAATGAATTTGAAAACTATCTTCGCCAACATGGGATCAAACATCAAACAACTATGCCTTATAATCCCCAACAGAACGGTGTAGCTGAAAGAATGAATAGGACAATCTTAAATATGGTGTGCTCCATGATGTTTTTCAAAAATGTAAAATTGATGTTTTGGGCTGATGTAGTTCTATGTGTTGTATATATAAAGAATAGATGTCCATCTAATGCTATCAGAAACAAGACTCCCTATGAAATGTGGTATGGGCACATTCCTTCGGTAAAGCATCTCAGGGTCTTTGGTTCCACCTATTATGCCTTGATACCAAAGGTACATAGAAACAAACTTGGTGCAAGAAGTCATAAGTGTATCTTCCTGGGGTATTCAAACACCTCCAAATCATATCGTCTCTATGATGAAGTCAATAAAAATTTTGTTGTATCTAGAGATGTAATATTTCTTGAAACATCCAAAACTAACAATGTTGTTGAGCGACAACTTGATCGCTTGGATAGATTCACAAATGAAAAATCATTTCAAGAATTTGATAATCAGATTCCACATATTGAGGGGGGATTCCTATACTAGATCAACTCGTGGAATCTTCTTCTGAAGCACTCTCTCCCCCGCATGAAACTCCAACAACGGATGATACTTTAAGTGATGTGATTGATAGAATTGGGAGACTCAATCTTGATTCAGTCCCAACTCAATCAACGGAGCAGCCTGGACCATCTGAGAAAGGTCCCCCAAAGTGGCTGACAAAGACACTTGAAAGTGTTCATCCTGATGAGGTTGGAAAGACAGGAACTAGAAATTCAAACCGGCAAAATGGAGGTGATGTAGATGACTCTGATTCACCTGTTGATATGGATGTTTCTTATGATTGTGAATTGAATTTGTCTACAGATTTTGAACCAACTTCCTTCAAAGAAGCTACTTCTCATGATGAATGGAAAGAAGTGATGCAAAAGGAGTATGATTCCCTCATAAAGAATAGCACTTGGAAGTTGGTTGATCCTCCATTAGGAATCAAACCAATTGGCTACAAGTGGGTCTACAAGAACAAGTATAAAGCTAATGGCTAACTTGACAAGCACAAATTCAAGCTTGTGGCAAAAGGTTTTGCATAGAAGGAAGGGGTCAATTATGAGGAGACTTTTTCCCCCACAAAAAAATGGGCTACCATCCGAACACTCTTTGCCCTAGCAGCTCAGAATGGTTAGAAATTCCATCAAATGGATGTAAAAACTGCTTTCTTGAATGGAGATCTAAAAGATAATGTTTTTATGTCCCAACCTGAAGGATTTGGTGTGAAAGGACATGAACATAAAGTATGAAAACTTTTGAAATCCCTGTATGGCCTCAAACAAGCACTGCGAGCCTAGTATGAAAAACTAACTGAGCATCTTCTGAAACTCAATTTCAAACATTATGATCTTGATGATGCAACTTTGTTTGTCAAGAAGGTTGGAAAAACAGTTGTATATCTTGTGGTATATGTAGATGATATTTTGATGACAGGGAACAATGAAAGCTACATTGCATCCATAAAGAAGGAATTGAGGAAAGATTTTTAAATGACTGATTTGGGCTATGTTCATCACTATCTTGGTATTGAAGTAACTCAACATCCGAAGTACATATTCCTTTCTCAAAAAAAGTACATTGGAGAACTGTTGAACAAGTTTGGCATGAAAAAATGCAATCCTCTTACTACTCCAATGGAACAAAACATAAATCTCAAATCCATTGAAGTAAAATAATTTGAGGATGCAACAAAGTATAGACAACTTGTAGGAAGTCTCAACTATCTAACTACTACTAGACTAGACATTTCGTTTGCTATTGGAATCTCTCTAGGTTTATGCAAAAGCCTTGTGAGGGACATTGGTCTGTTGTAAAAAGAGTTCTAAGGTACTTGAAGGGAACTCAAGACTTTGGAATCAAGTATACACAGGTGGATGACTTTAGCTTGATTGGATACTCTGATTCAGACTTCGATGGAGACAAAGAAACTAGGGTATCTACTTCAGGTTATGCTATGAGTCTTGGATCAGGAGCTATCTCTTGGAGATCACGCAAACAATCAGTTCTAGCAGATTCCACAATAGAGGCAGAATATGTGGCAGCAGCTGAGGCAACAAAAGAAATTGTGTGGCTCAGGAAAATTCTTGAAGATTTGCAAGTAAAACAAGTACAATACCTTGGCAATAAAGTTGGCCAAGAGCCCAAAATTACATGATCGAACGAAGCACATCAATACTAAATATCATCTGATTCGACATCATGTTGAGGCCAAAACAATCCATCTCCGCCATTGTTCCACTAATGAGCAAATTGCAGACATCTTCACCAAAGCACTTGGAAGAGAAAAGCTTGAAAGATTCAAAATGATTCTTGGACTCACTAACATCCCTTCAGATTAAGGGGGGAATGTTGACACCTAATCATTAGGATTGGGTGAATAATTGAAATTGATGTAAATAAATAATAGAAAATATGAAGAGTCATCGGGAGATGAAATGAACAGTCTCTCCCTCATGTATATAATAAATACAAGCCTGAATGAATATCATGAATTGTTTTGAGGAGTTACCTCCTGGTCTGACAATTCTGATACCCTTCAGTGCGCTAATCATAGGCCTGTCGGCCTCATTTTGTTATATACCTAGGGGGGATAATATGGGGTACCAAGGGAGGTACCCAAGGTAATAATGTAATAATGGGATGGGCCATAGTAATAAATAAGGTGGCTAACCCATGTCATGTAAGGGACCACAAGTAGTTAATAATAATGTAATGGGCCCATGGTATTAGTTTGATGGTATGAGGGAACCATGGTAATGACCCATGGTATTGTATGTATGAGGCCTATATAGAGGCTAGAGACTCCACATGGAGAGATATGAAGAGAAGTATTCTTGTATGAACAGGCATATGGCTTGTGGAGTATTCTCCTTCCTTAAGGAGTGAATGTATGGTGTTGCCCTACCTTAAGGGTCTTGAGATCAATAAAGAATCATTTCATATTATTTCTGGGTTTATTTGCATTGTCTTATATTTTTATATCAGATCTATAATATTTCTGGGTTAGATCTACAACAATTGGTATCAGAGCACTTTCTTGGGCAAACCGTGGAATTTTTTTTTTATTTTTGCAGGGATTTTTTGGGTGGCGAATTTGCAGATCAGATCTGTATGTTTTGGTGCAATATTTGCAGAATCTAATTGCAGATCTTTATTCCTTGTGAAAAAATACCCAAATTCAAAAAAAAATTAGTTGAATCGGAGTCCGGATGAAGGAGATATCGCTGATCTAAAAATCAGTGGGTTTGCAGACAATTTTCAGGGCAGCGAGTTTACGGCGCAGATCTAGAATCCCTGGTGCAAGATCTGCAAAATCTAATTGTAGATCTGTATTCTTTGGGAAAAAACTCCCGATTTCAAAAAAAAATCGGTCGAATCGGAGTCCGGATGAGGGAGATATCGCTGATTTAAAATCAGCTCTTTTTGCAGACATTTTGGGTGACGACGGGAGAGTAGCAGAGCAGATCTGGAATTCTGTTATGAAACCAGCTCAAGAAAAGATAGAAAAGATAGATCAACGCGTTGGAATTCAGCCTCTTCAAGGGGGAAACCTCCTTTACATTACATAAATGAACAATTCTTGGATGATACAAATGAAAAGACCTCCTTTCTATATATAGGAGTCTAAGGGGTTATATAATCAGAGCCGACATAACAATAATAATGTAAGGGCACAATAATAACAATAGTGGGATTCTATGTGGCACAATAGTAACAATATGGGCACTACATGGGTACATCAATATAATAAGTGGGTTATACTAACAACAATAGGGGGTTACACTAGTAGTATAGGGGCCTAACATGCCCCTCTCCTTCAAAAAGCGTTGTCCTCAACACTTGAGTAGTTCTTGATGCTTCTGTATAAAATTCTTGTCCTCCCATGTGGAATATTCCGCGGGTAAGTTCTTCCACTTGATGAAATACTCTGAAATTGATCGATTTCGTAGCTGTCGGGTTCTTGTTTCTGTGACTGCTCCAGGTTCCAATATGATTTTTCCTTCCTCTTCAATTACTGACAATATTGCTTGAATTGGGACCTTTTGCAACTTTTGAATAAGTGGCCATACTTCTTCGTCCTTCTTCCATTCATCCCTTGCTTCGTTTATCCAATTTGGTTGGATAATATAAATAGCAAAAAACAATGCTTCCACATCCTCATCCTTGAAGAGTATTCTCATTCGGTAAGGTCGCCATTTTTTAAGTGCATGTAGTATTGCCAACATTTCCTTCTCATAAATAGCTTGCTTGAGATGTAGCAGTAAAAATACCCAATCACCTACATCAAAACATTTTTCACTACGATGTTGATCTACCTGTTGTTTCGTTTTATTTTGCACCGAAGTGGCGTTATCCTTTAAAAGTTGGAGAACTTGTTGTTGATGCTCGATGTGATCTTTCTCTGCTTGAACCTTTTTCTTCTTGATATGTCCTTCTATCTTTTGAGGAGTGGTAATTTCTTCCCGTCCTTTACAAGATATGGTCGGATTCATTTCTTGATGCTCAATGTGATCTTTCACTTCTTGAACATTTTTCTTCTTGATGTGTCCTTCTATCTTGATAGTTTGAGGAGTGGTAATTTCGTCCATTGAATTACAAGATATGGTTGGATTCATTTCTTCTTTCACTGGGGTCGGGTCCTGGCATATATCCTCTTCTTTTGATGTTTCTTGATCCTTTTCTTCCTCCTCTTCATACTCTATGTAAAATAATTTCTTCTCAGCACACTTATGACCTTTAGTGAATTTGCTATCACAATTGTAACAAAGCCCTTTTTCTCTTTTTTCTTCCAATTGTTGTGGTGTAACCCTTGTAGGTTGTGGAAGGCTAGGAGAAACAACATGTCCATCTTTAAAGTTGTGAGGGGTAGAATTCCTTGTTGCCATAATTTTACTTTCAAATATGTCACAAATCCCTTTTACTCTTTCCAATTGTTGTGGTGTTGCTCTAAAGAAGGTGTTGCTCTTTGTATCCTCATAATGTGCTATCATTTCCTCCGTGAGAATTGACCACGTAACAAGTTTTTTACGAGAACAAAGCCCTTTATACCATAAAAATTGATCTGGTTCTAAATATGAAGATGCAATACATACCTTTTGTAACAGTGGTACACCATGTAGATCAAAATATTGCTCCATCTGAAGTATCCAATTTACCGGATCCTTGCCATCAAACTTCCTCATCTTGCTTTTTCTTGATTTTAGGACCTTGATCTTGAAATGACTGTATCTCTGTACTTGCAGATATTTAAGTTCTGAAATTGCTACCTGTAGTAGCCCTCTGTGTCCTCTTTCCAATGCCACCAGTCTGATCCAAATTGGATTCTCCAAAAAGGAGTTATGCACAATCTCCCGCAGTGACCTGATTATAGACTAGTTCAGTAGAGCGAACTTGTATGAAGTGCCACGTGTCACTATTTCAACCTTTGACTCTAAAAAATATATAAAATAAAACTACAGTCTTTCCTCTTTCTATACCTTCTTACGAAATTTCAATCCGATGCTCAGAAAGAAAGTTATGACGATTTTCCCTAGGTCCCCTGTTTTGAGTGTAATTCAGGAGTCTGCAAAAAGACCAACTTCCTCAGATCATATCTCCGAAAATATCGCGCGAAAAGCTCTGAAATTCAAACCAAGGTTCAGCGCGATTTCTTCTCAAATGGGTTTTTTTTGCGACTTCTGAAACGTCACAGAAAAAAAGTTATAGCGAAAATGCCACGATGACCTGTTTGGAGCAGCGAAACCTTAGAATCCAAAGCTCTGATACTAAATGTTATGAAACCAGCTCAAGAAAAGATAGAAAAGATAGATCAACGCCTTGGAATTCAGCCTCTTCGAGGGGGCAACCTCCTTTACATTACATAAATGAACAATTCTTGGATGATACAAATGAAAAGACCTCCTTTCTATATATAGGAGTCTAAGGGGTTATATAATCAGAGCCGACATAACAATAATAATGTAAGGGCACAATAATAACAATAGTGGGCTTCTATGTGGCACAATAGTAACAATATGGGAACTACATGGGTACATCAATATAATAAGTGGGTTATACTAACAACAATAGGGGGTTACACTAGTAGTATAGGGGCCTAACAAATTCTAGTGCCTGGATCAGGATTTTTATCACATGGGCAGATGCAGAATGATTGTTTCATTTCTAAAAACAGGTTATAATAGGGATTCTGAGCAATATTGACGGATCTGTGACCATTTCAATTTTTCGCCAATATTTTTGTGATGGCGGGCCTAGATCGCTTTGAACAGGAAGAATCTTTTTTGGGTCGTCTCACTAAGCTCCGACAGACTGGTACAGTGGAGGAATATATTACCGCTTTTGAAGCCTTAGCCTTCCGCACTAGGGGTCTCACAGATACATTCTTCAAGGACTGTTTTATCATCGGTCTTAAAGAAGCCATCAAAGCTCAAGTTCTACTTCACCACCCTTCCACGTGGGCGGAGGCTTGCCAGTTAGCTCGTCAGGTCACATTGCCTAGCAAAGATTTTATTTTTACAGAAAAGAAGGAAACTATGGAACCTAAAGGGTTACTTCCTACTGGTATATCCTTATTGCAGATTCATGGATTGATTCAGAAAGAGAAGATCATTGTTTCTATCAATCCTAGTTGTAAACATAATTTTATTAGTGTTAATTTGGCAAAAAAATTGCAAGTCCCAGCAAAACAAATTGAACATACACAGGTTGATGATAAGGATGTTCAAATCTATAAGGATTTGAAGCTTTCTATGGATAAGTATGTGTTTCATGGTGATTTTTATGCTTCAGATATGAATAACATGGATGTTGTTTTGGGATACCCTTGGATGGAATTAGTGGGTACTACCAATATTAATGTGCAGAATAAATTCCTGAAGCTCTGGTATAAAAAGAAGAAAATTACATTACAGGATATTTCCATTAATAAGCAGGTAGAGTCCAAGGAGGCTGAAGCAGAAGATGTTCAAGGGACTGACACATCAGATGATGAGCCTTTGATGATCAACAATCAAACACAAACAGAGGCTGCAAAAGAAAAGGTTACAGGTGATGATACATCAGACGAGGGCTCAGTGGTTGAAGTCATATTGAAAAAGAAGACACCACAACAGGCACCACAGCAGGGTGAAGTAAAGAAACAATCATCGTGGGTTAAAACTTCAACATATCATCACCCACATCACCCAGTGAGACAACCATCAAGATGGAAACCAAGTTGTCACATGACGGATCACGAGGAGAGAAGATCCACCCACTGCACATCAACATAGAAGAGCTGCCACGGTCAACTTCCATCTCAAGCGAGCGAGGCACCAGCGAGATCAAGGGTTCACCTTTCTCTTGGATGGCTAGATGCACGTGCATGGTATCAGTGGACTACTCTTTTGAGTAGATCTTAGTATTTGTGTTCTTCCCATGTTTCGGGGACGAAACATGCTTAGGGGGGTGGAATGTTATATACCTAGGGGGGATAATATGGGGTACCAAGGGAGGTACCCAAGGTAATAATGTAATAATGAGATGGGCCATAGTAATAAATAAGGTGGTTAACCCCTGTCATGTAAGGGACCACAAGTAGTTAATAATAATGTAATGGGCCCATGGTATTAGTTTGATGGTATGATGGAACCATGGTAATGACCCATGGTATTGTATGTATGAGGCCTATATAGAGGCTAGAGACTCCACATGGAGAGATATGAAGAGAAGTATTCTTGTATGAACAGGCATATGGCTTGTGGAGTATTCTCCTTCCTTAAGGAGTGAATGTATGGTGTTGCCCTACCTTAAGGGTCTTGAGATCAATAAAGAATCATTTCATATTATTTCTGGGTTTATTTGCATTGTCTTATATTTTTATATCAGATCTATAATATTTCTGGGTTAGATCTACAAGACATTTGTTGTCACCAGTGCCCCTTCCGGTAGCACTATGGTATTTTTCACCCGAGAGTACAACATCTGCTCTGCTGCAGTTGTACCTACTGCGAGGCTGGTCGAAAGGGTACCAACCTAAGGCGTGCATGCCTGTAACTCCTACAGTTGCGCTCTGAGGGTCCCCAACACAATCTAGTTCTCCTGCACAAAATTCTGGAGGGCCTCGGAGGTGACATCACGCACTGTCTCGCCGATGTCGTGTAGATCACCCTCGATAAGGGTGATCAGGTCAATAGACAACTTTGATTTCTTGACCTTCTTGAGTGGCCCCGTCCACTCGGTCGGGTGCTGGCACTTTAGCTGTATTGACGCGGTTTGTGGGTTCATGCCTCCCTCCTCTTCCTTTGCTTCCTGCCCATTTGAAGGTGACTTTTGGCTCTCGCATGCCTTCACGGCTTCCTCCTACACTACTGCTACTGCTGCAGCCTTTTATGTTCAGCTGCTGTCTGTGCAACATCCCGTGCCTCCTGTGCTTTTGCTGCCACTGCCTCCTTCTTTCTCTTCTCTGCCAACTGCGCCATGCGTAGTTTGGCCTCCTCTTTCTTCCTCTGCACCACAAACTTCTCTATTTCCACAATGTCTAGAGTGAGCTACTCCGGCGGCCATGTCTCCAATACATTAAAGATTACATCATCTGTGGCTACAAAGGGTAGCTCTCTCCATTGCTTGGCCAGGTCCTTGCGCGCTCTGATGTATATGTTGTGGAGGTCCACTTTAAACTCTGCAAAACATTGTAGGTTGTTGTAGACAGTGGGTGATAACCGTGGCTTGCGGTTAATCCCCATCCTGAGGTTCATTTCCATGAACACCTAGAATATCTTGTTGTTGCGGATCTGGTTTGCGTCCTTCATGGTTCAGAGCAAAGAGTACTTTGTGGCCTCCGACAGATCCCTGTCAATTATGGGGAATTGACTGTCTTACGGAAATTCCCCTTCCATGAGCACTATGGACAGCAAAATCCATGCATAGTGGAACGTTTTGCCTTGTTCCTGAGCCTCGTGGAAATTCTCCAAGAATTCCTTACAGGGAAACTTAGACTAGTTAAATTGGACCCCCTCCGTGTACTGCTGAGCAAGTGCTACCACCGGCACGGGTAACTCGTCCGCGCAACACTTGCGCATAACCTTACCTCCCAGTATTTGGGTCACCACTCTTACTGCGTTGTCATTGATGTTGTATATGACGTATCCCCTCTTCTTCTTTTCCAGTTTATATTTCTTCTTCATGGCCTCCGTGATGGCCAAGTCACTACTTTTCCCCTCCAAGATATCTGCAGGGTCCTCTCCTTTGCATGGCAGTCGGGTGATGTGGTGAATCAAGTGTTTTTTAATGGGGATGGGCTCCTCCAACCACAAACACCCACCATGCACCAGGAAGAGCAGCTACCTGATGATGAAAATTGTTATGGGGCACGGTGGAAACGTGGCAACCAAAGCAGGTTTAGTAACCCTGCCTTTTCCACTCTGCGCAACCATTTTCACAGCTCTAATTCGGTAACCCCCGCTGCGGTGTTCTTCTTAGGCTTCATGATTTACGCAGTATCTAGGTGAGGGAACTTCTTGTGGCCAGCGAGATCCCAATCTTCAAATTTCAAGCTAGGCACCTGTCCCAGGTGTGTGCCCTCAAAAATGATGTTGTCTAGGAGGAGCGGGGTCTGGAGAGAGATCTTGCTCTCGTCAGCTTTGTTGGAGGGTGTGCAGGCACAATTTCTTCCTCCATTCCTTCATCCTCATCTTCTTCAATGATAAGGTCCTCCAGGTCTTCATCCTCCTCATCGGTTTCTATGTTAACGGCTTTCCCCTTCTTCTCCATTGTCAACCTGGTGCGTAACGGGTTTCGTGGGGACACACGTACGGGAACCTTCGCTTGTTTGTCTTTCCTTGGTCTTGGCATGTGTAGTGATTTAGGGAATTCTGCCACAATACCAGTGCCTTCAGGGGCATCCCCTACAGTCAAGGCTTGCGCGGCCTCTTCGGCGTTCATTTGTGCAATTTCCATAACTTCCTCAGTTGCTTCCATCATGTCCCACTAGAAATCTATCACTCGCATACTAAGGGGCTCAATCAATGTTCTACATAGGTTAAACAGAGCTCTGCTCAGGCTACGCGGGGTATACAACTGCTCAATTCGCAAAATACCAAGTTTTGTTTGCTGGGTAGCCCTTTGTAATTTATAGCGCCTTTTGAATTTGAATTCGACCGTTCCCCCCAAATCCGGTTCATTAATACTCCCTTGGTGGTAGATTTTCCCAAATCTTGCCCATAAATTGCATCTTAAATGCCTACCGCCCGCTCCATTTGGTCTCAAGTTGAGCATCACATCATGAATAGTGACTACAACGGTCACTTTCTGGCCAACCCGCGCGGCAGCGCAACCCCCTTGTGCGGTCACGGACCTTGTGACTCTTTGTTTCTGCACGCAGCTCCCGGGCAGAGTAGTTTATACTCTCACACTCCTTTCAACTGCCTGGAGCACTAATACTGTACTTTCCACGGCTATTCAGGTGGTTGTTCCACCTGTACAGGGCTTCATCTAGTCATTCATCACTTTTCCTTGAAATACCCACCTTTTATTATTACTGGCGGGATCACGCACTTTATCATCTACAGTGCGTCGCCCTAGTTAATTTGCTTAGTAATGTATGGTCCAAGCCAAGGCATCAAATTTATCAATTCACGACGATAGTCCTCAAACTTGTCAGTGTGATCGTGCGCACCGTGTTTTATCACCCTGGTCTTCTTATCGAGAAAATCTTCCTTTATCTCTTCCTCCAGCTTCTTGACTTTCGCTAGAGCACTCTTCACCCTCAATCGCACCCTTTCTTTCTCAAGTTCTTGGAGCCTAAAATTGCCCTATTGGATTTCTTCTTTTAAGGTTCCGCAAACCGTCGTATCTACTGGTGCTGCCATGCACGGACTAGGAATTTTATGTTCCATGGGGATTACAGTGTTCACACCATACTCCAGCCTTGGAGGTTCCTGCGCTGTCAGGTTCTTGCACACGGTCCTATAAGCCCATAGAACTGCTGGTACGTGTAGGTCCCAGTTACTCCGCTTTGCATTTTGGACCCTGTTTAGCACTTCGCATACTTTGTTAAAGGCTTCTACGTGGATAACCTTCTATGCACTTGGTATTTCCATACTCCGTGGTTCCAACTGGAGGGGTCATTCATGCCATTGCCTTGCACGCACCTGCTTACTGACCGTGTCTCCTAACGCGATGACTATGTGCATCCACGCAGGTTTTGTACCGTATGCCTATATCCATCTAGATAGGTGTGCGCGTCCCGAACCGCATGCGCATCATCCTTCTAAATTCGCGCTAATCCTCGAAGCACTTTTGGTGCATACCCCACCACCTCGCGGGCATAGCGCAGTACCCATTTCAAAGCTTCGAAATGTTGTTGTTTTGGCACTTCTCTTTCAAATCTACTCAGGAATTCATCCACCTCACTTAACCCATCATACGTAGGTAGATCCTTCACCTCCATCGATACGTAGCGCAGCAATATCATCATCATGTTACAGTTCAGTGTGGTTACCTTGTGTAACCAGTTCTGCCATCATTCTATTTCCTCATCCGAATCCGATGTGCAGGAGCTTGCACGCTCCCATGAGATTCGTCCATCCATAGTCAGATTCACCCAGTCTTGCTCTCATGTGGTTATCTTGTAGATGCAGTCCAAATCATCGTCGTTGTCATAGTCGCACACTGGCTCTGTGTAGCGTGATCCTTCTGCAAGGTCCAAAAGTACCACTATGCGCACATAATTTTTCTCAAAAATCATCTTGCGCTTCTTTAAATTTATCACCCCATTCATGTCAATGGCCCAATCTATTCCTAATAGCATGGGGTAGGGATTTTTGTCATCAACAATCTCTATCACTTCGAAATCTGCTAGCGCACTTGCTCCTTCGATATCTACTGTGATTCCCTGCAATCTCTGCATAGGTAGGATCTTTTGTTGGTTCACCATTCGCAGTTAGATAGGAGACCATTGCAGTGTAGGCCTTCCCATGTTCTCCCATGTCTGCTTCGGCAAGACGTTTGCGTCTGATCCTAGATCCAGAATCACTTGGTCCATCTCATATTCCCCAATCTGCACAGTCAATCTCATCTCCCTTCCCATTCAAGTTGTGTGCTTTCCGAGCTTTCGGACTATGCGCGGTTTTCCTTGTGTGGTCCCAACACATCTATTTATGAGTTCTTGCAGCCCCTTTACAACTTTGCTATCACGCAGTAGCTTCATGCATGTTTCCAGGAATGTGGTGAGCATCGATGGGTCCATTTCCGGCTCCAGTCTGTCTTTACTTCCTAAAGTGGAGGCATCAGCAAAGCTCCTCTTGGCTTCCATGAAGGTCTCCTTAGCGCACTCCAAATCAAACTCTGGTTCCTTCGTTGGAGCCTTGCGAACCCAAGTACTTTCTTCAGGTTGCTTGCCTTTGTCATCCCCTATCGTAATTCCACTTCGAAGCATAATATTTACATTAGGGTCTTCCTCGCACAACTCAGACCTCATCATTTGAAGGTTCTGAGTTGAGGGAGGTTGGAGTGCTCCTTTATCGCACAACGTCGCTACAGTGTGGGACAATCCTCTGTCTCATGATCAAATAGTGTACAATTCAAGCATGATAGTCGTGTTGGATTCGTACAATCACGAGCATAATGTCCTAGCCCTCCGCAATTGTAACATATTAGTTTTCCGCGACGTCTTCCTTGTCCTTCTCCACCTCGACCTCGTCTGCACCCCTGAAATCTGCTTCATGCCATCCCTACATTCTGATCAAGGGGCCGCATTTTGGCCTGAACTGTGTAGGTAGGAGTCTAATCCATCATTAGCTAATAACTTCTACAGGTGCGCACATCAAGTCCCACTGATCTATATAAATTACAGAACAACTGCTGTGAATTCTGTGTGTACTTCTGCAATAAATGGAAGTTATCTATAGCATGCTTTCCTCCTATCTGACAAATCATGCACCATAATGCGGGCGTCGCACTTGGTCCTGCTTGTGCCTCCTGTCTCAATGGCATTGTCCCTCCTCCTGCAAGGTAATTTTCACACACTATGCAGTGGTCATTGTCATGTCCCTGACCCTTGCACTTTACGCACCATATCTCATCGCGCACTTCTGGGCGAGCTGTCCTGTCTTGTTTCAAACTCTGCATCTCAAGGCACAAGTTTTTCAACTGCGCGTGAATCTGCTAAACTCCCAAGTTGGGATCCTGTATTGGAGTCTCGTGCAATCTCATCGCGACCTCCAAGGCCTCAGCCTGAGTTGTTAGCCTCTGTTGTGACAGCGCATTCCCTAGATGCGGTGTTAATAATGCTACAAACCATTTGCATTGTTTTCCATCCGTCAACATCATGTTAGCTTCAAGAATTATGCACTTCAGTCTCTTCATGAGCTCTTCTTCACCCCCTCGTGGAGGTGAAATCAAGGGGTTAGTTTCTAGTTATGTGCTGCCTTCGTTACTATAGATTCTCCCACTTCACGTAGCCCCAAACATCAATTTATTCGCATAACATGCTTCTCACACAGTAGCATTTTAATCCAAGTGTTCAAATATCTAATGTACTTACCTCACAGCCCTTTGAGGAAGTGTCGTTCCGCCTCACTATAGCTTACTGAAGTATCTACCGTGAACTCGGTGATGAATCCTCCTATTATTCGATCGAGCCAGTGATCAACAATGCGCGCGGTATTATCCTCCGATGCTTCCAATTTGCGCACCAATTCTAGAGTCCACACAATAGGTCTGTCAAGTTTACACCTCCCTTGGCTATCTTCTAACTTCACGATCCACTCATATAGCCCAGTAGGGAAAGATGCGAAGAAAATTTCGTGGATCTATGTATATAAGTAGTAGTCTAACCACTCTTCCTTTGATAGTTGCATATTCCTATTTTCCTGTGCCACGAACTTGTGAATCTTTCTGTCCAACCAATATTCAATTCCTTTCTTTGTTGGATTCCAGAGATATGACATCAAACATCTCTATGCAGATCTCGGTCCCGGCAACAAAACCATTTCTTGGGGCCTGACCCAGGTTTGGATTTAATTAGCCAAACAAATCCCTGTACTACTGGCCCTTTCAGCAACAATCCATAGAGCGCGGACTGAGGTCTCACCCGAAGTAGTATGGGGGGGTGCTGGAACCAGGTTTCCACACCCTTGAGATGTCTGAGGGTCCGATTCGATCCAAATGTTCTCCCCTGTGCACAGGTTGCTTTGCGCACTTCCCTAGCCTTTGCGCCCTGATATACTTGCCTTTGCACAGCCCTAACCAGGGGTTGTGGGGCTTCCACTACTGGAGCAGCGCTCTGCGCTATTCCCCTAAGTCGCACCCGATATCTTACTTATCTTCCTATACCAGTTAATTATCTTCATGTAAATGGATGTCTTACGTTATATTTATTTATACAACACATTCATATGAGTTCGCGCAGCAAATAAACAGTATACTTGCAATTTATACCCAATCATACATTAAAACGAGAAACGATACACAGAAATATGGTAAACTTCTCTTTATTAATTCTTCGAAATGTTATAAACTCGACCTGCCCTGTGCACTCAGCTGCGAACTACTAGGCCTCTACGCACTCAGCTAGAGAGCCTTCTCCTACTCTACGACCCAAAGACACCCTTTACACTTCGACTCAATCTTTTAGACTTATCATGCTTCTTCTACCTATGCTATATTCTACACTTAGAGCCTTGCTCTATTTATACAATCCCATGGTTCGGTAGGTCTATCAAGTTGACATTACATTAAAAAAACAAGGGCGGACAACCCTTTGACCCTATTATGACTTCGCGCTCCGCGCCCTCGATTCTCAGAGCTTTTATAAAGGATTTGGTCAAAACTTGGGCTTTAAGCCAAAAAACATGCCTTGGGGGGATTCCATGCCCAACACTGCCATACACTGTTTGCAGAAACTGCACAGTCATGTGTGTCAGGCCTATGTTTCCTATCATTGCACTGTTCTAAGGAGTTGTGCAAATTTGACTGGCAGACCCCTTGTTGACTTGCCCTTCTCTCCCTCTGAGAATTGTGCAGATCTAACTAGAAGGCCCCCTGCTAGCTTGTTCTTCTCTCCCTCTAAAAATTACGTAGTTTTGACTCGCAACCTCCCTGCTGCCCCGCTCAGCACTCATCCTAAAAATTGTGTAGGAACTTCTTGTCTGACACTGTCTCTCAAAAATATGTAGTTATGACCAGCAGCTCCCCGCATCCCGATCTAGTCTTGATTTGAGAAATTACATAGAAATGTCTGCTAGTGCCTCCTGTTTCCCACTCTGTCTTCCTCAACGAAACTGCGTAGATTCCCAACTGGACCCCAAGATGACCTGCCCAGTCCTCATCTTAAAAAATGTGCAGAATTTCCCAGTATTTCCTCCCGACACCCTGTCTAGTCTTCCTCCCAGGAATTGTGCAATTTTGCCTCAAGTTGGGTTCTACCTTACAGTTGTCACTATTGTCCCGGATTGCACAAATCTGAATCCCAGTGACATCTACGCAGTTTTTCCTGACAGTGCTCCGGAGCCTCACACCCTAGCCTGAGTTGTTTTCTGCGCAGTTTCAGTGCCTTGTCCCTCTCCTAGTCACCTGCACCGAAATAAAAAACAATGCATCATGTTATACTAGGAGATTTTTGGATTTGATGTCGTCTCGTCATGAGTGATTGTAGGAATAGGTACATTGATGAAACATGGCACGATGACGAATGGGATGAAGAAGGAGTGCATGCTAGAAGACTTGCTCGTAGTTGAATGAACACATGAAGCACATCGAGTAGCAAGTGAAAGGGACACATACACAAGCACCATCAAGCAAGACCAAGACCATTGAAGACCCCGCGCACTTTTCCATGCGGAGGTGAAGACATGTTACACCAAGAGCACACCCATCACTCAGCAGCACAACAACTCGACACGGACACCACATTCAGCCAGTACATGTTAGAAGTGTCATGTTGATTTATGTCATGAGTTGTCTTGGCCACATCACTACTATGGGCCATACTTGTTGTAATCAAATGTAATGTAATGTGAAAGTCCAAGAGACACACATATGAAGTTAAAGGGTCAAGTCAATTGAAAAGTCAGAGGAATTCAAACAGTCATGAGGGAAGTCGACGAGTCACAAGGGTCAGTTATTCCCCTTGGTTATATATACCCCTTCATTGTATCAGCAAAGGAATTTTCACCTTGGCTCCTCCCACATAGCCTTGAGAGTCTGTAGTATGTTCTTTGAGGAGCAAGGAGTGGCTCCAATGTCCCACTACTAGGGCTAGTGATGTATGGTGTACATATGTGTCTTAGAACTTTTTCTTAGTTCATAATCCTGTCTTAGGATAGCAAGTTTTCACACATGTTTTGTATACGTTTTTAAAACTATTCTTTAAACTTTTGTAATGCATATTTTCTTAACCTGTACTAAGATAGTTGAACTACTTCGATTGTTTTAGTACTTACATTGTTGAAGATGTGTTGTATTGCTTATCATTGATGTCTTGTCCGTGTAGACTACTTTGCCGGACATTAGACAAACCATCCTTATGTTTTTCTTGGTTTTAACGAACATCACCCCCGTGTCAACTACTCTGCTGGATGGTGTACATGTTTTCCCTTGAACTTTGGTTTTCATGACTACCGCATCTGCTGTGGACTATTATGTTGGATGCTGGACAGGCCCTTGTTGTTTTCATGTGTGTCTCTCCCTTGGTGGTACTACTACCTCTCATCTAGAGGCTCACTTTTACCCTCTCCCTTACAGTAAGAGAACCCAAACACAAAGTTACATTACGCACTCACCAGGCATACTCACCTCGCTTTCTTGAAGTTACAAGCATAACATTGTCATGTGCTAAACAACGAGAGCTCAGGAAAATCTCTAAGATAATGGCAACTAGGCCATCATACTGGATGGGACTCCTACACCAAATGGTGTGAGGTCTAGTTGGGACTTCATAGCAGGGATATCCCCTTAATGTTAGTGGTTCCAGCACTTTCAACAACATGTTAGCTGTAATTGACGACATGTAAGTTTAATGGATATCCAGTTAGGGAATCTGTAAAAAAACATGTTATTCCTCCCTCATCAATATATTATTGGATAAATTGGTTCACTCATACAAACCGTAGAGGTCCTATTACAGTTATGACTGAATAGGAGGAGGCCGAGGTGATTGAGTGGTGTAAGGAGATGGCCCAATTGGGACATGGGATAGAGTTGATACAACTCAAATCCACAGTTGTTCGGATCTGTCAAGGGAGTCCAAATCCATTTAAATATGGGTTTCCTAGAAAATCATGGTGGTTTGGATTTAAAAAAAGGAATCCAAACTTTGTATTGCATACAACTGAGGGCCTTGACAGAGATAGAGCTTTAAATATATGCCCTGCAATTGTGTCTAAGTTCTATGACACTCTTTCTAGTGCATACAATAAGTATTCTTATGTTGCAAACCATATATGGAACTGTGATGAAATTAGCTTTCAGGTAGGAAGGAATTATGGCATGTGGGTAATTGCCAAGAGAGGGAGTCGAAATGTGCCAAAGATTTTTCCTAAGAGTAAGGAGTGGATAATTATTCTATGTTGTGTCAATGCAATTGGTGCTTCAATCGTAGACTTTTATATATTTAAAGGTAAAAATAAACTAAAAAACTATAAACAAAATTATGAACCAGGTGCATGCATGGCTGCACATCCCCATGCATGGATGACTAAGGAACTTTTTTTAAATTGGCTTTGTCACTTTGTTGCATCTATACCAAGTGGTGTCTCACCTAAGAACATACACCTATTGATTTTAGATGGTCATGGAAGCCACATTGTTGTGCAAACAATTGAGGAGGCAAACAATTTTGGCATCAACCTATTAACATTTCTTGCTCATATCACTCACAGATTGCAACCCCTTGATGTCAGTGTGTTTGGCCCTTTCAAGAACTATTTCAGGTCAGAGCGAGCTTCATGGATGGAAAAGAATCCAGGAGTTGAGGTGAAAAGGTTTGAGCTAGCAGAGCTTGGAAGTAAAGCCTTTAAAAGGGCTCTCACACCATCAAATATCAAGGCTAGCTTTAGGAGGACTGGAATATGGCCACTGAACTATGATGCTCTTATGCATGATACTGGTTGTAGCCAGGCATTTCATGTAAATGGTCAAGAAGAAGGGCATGTCCAAGCAGATGTTGAAATGCAAGAAGAAGTGGATGAACAGGAAGATGTAGTTGCAGTTGATAATATAATTTCCCTCTTTCAAGGAAACTTATATGGTGATGATGATGAACATGTAAGTGAAACACAATACCATCATGAACCAATTGTCAGTAACATGGAGGTTGTTCTAGAAAATGAAGCACATGGAACTTCAATTGCTGATATTCTTAATGACCCTGTTGATCATGCAACTGACAATGATAATGTGGTTGAAAAATAAATTAATGATATTGCACTACGAAGAAACAATGACCAATTGACATTGCCAAGCCAGGTAACCCCACCATCATGGTTAACAGAAGCCATGATGAATATAACCAAACATGGAGTCTCAAGAACCCATGAAGAAAGCATGAACATGCCTTCACAACCAACAAAATTGAACAATGAATTTGTTCATTTTTTTGTGGACAATAGATCAATGGAAGAAGATAGTGCACATAATGAGGAATCATATGAAGAGAACAATATATTTCAATCGGTTGTCCTAGATATTGAAAGGTAAGTGTCAACCAGTGACATGCAGGTGGCAAGGAATGAGAAGCTACCTGGTCAGTTCCTAAAGCTACCAGTAGAAATAATGTCAATGAAAGAAAACATTAAATGCCAAGTAGTATTCGTTTGGGTTGAAGTTCACAGTGGCTCACCTTAGAAGACTATATATCCCTATTAGTTGAGTCTGGAAAAAAGAAACTTGATATTCAAGAATTAAAATAGAAAAAGAAGGATTTAGCCAAGGAAAAGAAGGCAACAAGGATTGTTGTAGCACAACTTCAAGCAGAGGAAAGGCTTGAAAGAGAGAAAGTAAAGCAAGAGAAGGACCATTAAAAAAATGGCAAGGTAGGAAAAGGAAGCAAGAAAGGCTCAACAAGTTCTTCAAAGAGAACAAGGGATGACAATTGACAATGATGCAAGCACAATTAATGAAACCAGGATGATCTCAACCACATTGGACCAAATTACAAATAATACACCATTATTACAAGACCTCATAAGCATTCAAGTGCTTCATTATCATAATGGGGTTTTACCCACTTTCTATATTCCAACTAGTGCATGTGTCAATCCTATGTATGCTTATCAAACACCTCCACTTAATGCAGGGGTTAGTAGCACAAGTGTGAGTTATGGGTACTCAATTCCTCCATGGCTACATGGGGAAAATTGGACTGAATCATATGGAATCAATGCAACACACCCTAATCAACCACCATTAGGTATTTCAACCTACTTGGATCAAGCAGGGAACTCAACAAGTTTTGGCACTGAAGATTCTGGATGCCATCAAGAATAGGGGTGTGATATGTTTTTGGTTGTAAGCACATTATGATGTGGATTTTGGATGGATTTCATTTTTTTCTTGTCACATGAGGATTTTGGCTTATAATCTAGGTCGTTTTATTTCATATTGTTTGCAACATTGTAATCAAAAGCCATTTTAGAAGCAACATTCACAGTCTATTTGAATGGAGAAATCCTAGCTGAGAATGCAAATGGAATTTTTGTTCTGCCTTTACATACCAAATGATCCACAACATCATATTTTTCTCTGAGTTGTTAAATAAATGACAAATAAGGGAATAATGGAATCTTGATCAACTTACTTTTTATAATCTGAAAACTCCATAAAATAGTGAACATTTTGTTGTGTGTGAAGCATGATTGTTCAGAGGTCTTTGTTTCAGTCGGATGTATACCCTAGGAAGTTTGTACACCCCTCCATGCGGGGGGGAATTGTCCCCCCCGCGGGGGTCCGGGAGGGACCGATCCCCCCCAGCTGGGGGGTCCGGGGGCCAACGGTCCCCCGAAGCTAAAAACAAATGTAAAATTGCCTTGTAAAAGTATAGTAATTTCTAGTCAATCTGGGCCGTTCATTAGGCAGATGATCTGACGGTAGAACTTATGTTTAGTTTAGGGTTTTTTGCCCTAGAAGGCAACCCCTCTCTTTGTATGAGGGCATTTTTTTATTGGAGGCTGAGATATAGATGTGTATTATGTGAGCGAGAAACTGAGAGGTGAGACTGTGAGAGAAAACAGAGGATATTACAGCGGATTTGCTGTAGGTTGTGTCTCTTCATTTTGCTGGATAATAGAAAGGAAGTACTGGCTGTTCGGGGTGGATGTAGCCCAAACTCGGTGAACCACGTATATCTGTGTCTCTCTTGTTTTATGCGTTCTCTGTGTTTATATTTCTGCAATATTTTATATGTTCCATTGCTCCGTAATATATAATTTTCTAACACAGTTACAGTAAAAAAATTTGGTCGATGAAAACACCATTACTCCATTTAATTTGGTTGGTCATTTTCAACCTTCTAATTTCTCCATCACTATAAAAAATTGAAAATGCATTCAATTCCATTTGACAATGCCTACAGGGGATAGCTCTACTTCCATTGCAATTGGGTTAATTAGAAACATTGTGACTCCATTCAATAGAAAAATTCAAAATGTTTTAATCAAAGAAATTCATAATTGTCTTGTTGTGACCAAAGAAGAAATTATGAGGAAAACACAGTGTATGTCAAGAAAAAATACCACATAATTCAATTCAATTTTGTTGATCTATCATGACTCCATTGAATCAAACAATTTCAAAAAAATTAATCAAAAAAATTCATAATTGTCTTGCTATAACCAGAGAATAAAATGTGATCAAAACACTGTGGATGACAAGAAATCATACCACAAAATCGATTAAAAAATTTGATCTGTCATAAATTAGAAATCATACATAATTTAAATCTGTAACATCATCCAATTATGTAGTATGTAACATCATTTTTTCCCTTAGAAAGGAGTTATTATTTGAAAATTTTCATTGTATTAGAACACTTGAATATATATAGTTGTTATACATAAAGTGAATGAGGTACTTGCTCTATTGAGTATATATCATAGCATTTTCCACTTCGGTCTCCAGAAAAAATGGATGAATATATTGGGTGACAAGAAAGCATACACACAATTAATAAAAAAATTTGATCTATTATGACTCCATTATATCAAACAAATTCAAAAAAATTTAATCAAACAAATTCACAACTATGTTGTTATGAACAGAGAAGAAAACGCGATCAAAAGGCAGTGGATGACAAGAAAGAATACCACACAATAATAACTCATGCCAATACTTAATAGTCAACTTAAGACTGAATATCATATCTTTGTAATATTCAGTATTTGTAATTTTCCTAAAGACTTGTGCTAGATTTTAGCCAAAGCTCTCGCGTGAGTGCGAAGGAAATATAATAGAAAAGTATTTCTTTAATTTTCAGGCATATATTCCACCAAAAACATTTAGAAGATTTGGATATATTTGTCTACCTAAGGAATGGATTTCCTCATTATTGAGAACTAGAAGAAGAAGGAAATGGCTGATGTGATGGAGAATTGATCCAACTTAGAGAGAATCCAAGAAGGAAAAACAAAGAACCATGTTGCAGAGACAAATTATAACAGTGGAATTAATAAGAATCAGAATTATGTGAGTTTTGAAACTTTGGGTTTGTTCAAGAATTATTCTTGTGAGAAAGGGAACTTAAGTACATAATTAAGACTTGGCATGGCATTTGGAGAACACTGTGATGAGGAAAATGGTTTACCTTCTTGTATCGGGAGTGTATATGGGGGTGCTAAGCGGGTAGTTGGAGATTTTATTCCTCAACTATATCTCTCCTCTATTCGGAGTTGTTTTGATTCCATTAATTTATTGATGGAATTCGAAAACCCCAATTAGAGTGGTTAGCAGCGTGCATTTGAAAATACCAATTAGGTTGCTAAGCCAACATTCGAAAACCCCAATTACACTGGTAAGCCAACATTCGAAAACCCCAATTAGAGTGGTAAGCCAACATTAAAAAACCCCAATTAGACTGGTAAGCCAACATTTGAAAACCCCAATTAGACTGGTTAGAGTGGTTCTAAAGCTGACCCGGTTAGATTGGTTAAGCGTTTTTTATCCATCCTCTTTGTGAGAGCTTGCAAAGCCGCAAAATGCACAAATTATTACAACATGGTCTCCTTACTTTACAATCGAGAAAATTTGGCATTCAACTCCATAAATTACCATAAACACTAAGCATAAAACATAGAAGAACACAAACTTCCTTAAGCATAAAAATACAATGAACCCTAAGCATAAAAACATAGAAGATCACAAGCATTAAACTCCATAAATTACCATAAACACTAAGCATAAAAAGACAGAAGAACTCATACTTCCCTAATCATAAAAACACAATGAACCCTACGCATAAAAACACAGAAGAGCACAGGAATTCACCTCCATAAATTACCATAAACACTAAGCATAAAAACACAGAAGAACACAAACTTCCCTAAGCATAAAAACACATAAGAAAATAAACTTCCCTAAACATAAAAACATAATGAACCTATAATGTTCCCAATTTTTGTGAGAAAAGTGGAAATTATTATTTTAATGAAGAATGGTGGTAAAGTAATATTTTATTAGTGGAAGGTGGGGACCACCAAGGGAGAGGACTAGCAATTATAAACAGAGCTTGGAGGCCTCCATTTGGTATCTTTGACATTTACAAACAAACACTCATTTGTACACTTTGTTGTTTAGCAAGTCTACCAATTGTTTAGCCACAAGTCTCTCAAGCGGGATATTCAACCTCTACTTCGGGGGACCATCTGTGACTGCCCTAGGGAGGCTGTTCTATAAGATATTTCAGGAGTTCTGGGGCAACAACACACATCAGTAACCATCATAAAGAGGGGATTGTGTATTTTTGGGCAGACATGAATCACGCAGAGGGAGTCTGAGACTAGTAGGGATCTCATTGTTTTTCGGGAGCTGAGGGGGCTGAGGTAGCATCATTGTGTAGGAAATTTCGTTGGAGCTTTCAGCTAGTTGAGCCAACATACTAGCAATTCACATTTCTGGGCAAAGGGACAACGCAGAGGCTACCCAACAAAATTTCATGGTGTTTGGGAGCAGCTGATCTAGGCCAAGAGTTCATCTAGGAAGTTAGGAGTTGGATAGCAGGGGTGAACCCAACATTTTGGAGGATTTTGCAGAGGGATTTGCAGGTAGTTTCTAGCAGGTCAAATTTGGTAGCCATAGCTAGGGTGAGGCTCCAAGGGGGTTGAAAAATAGAAGTAAAAACCAGCCAAATTCCCTTCTGGGTTTTTCTGGTTTTGGCCAAGGAGTTTGGGGTAAAAAGAATATAAATTTATGGAAGTTTTAGTGCACTTTCCAGTCATTCAAAATTCAGCATGGCATTAGTTTTCTCGGCAGCGCAGTGCAAATTGGTGCAGCAGCTGGGCAGTGTTCAACTCATCCATTTTCCTACCTGGGTTTGGTCCTGCTTGTCCATTGAGACTAGCCCAGGTGCACCATTCCACTATATATTGTATTTGGATTGCAGAAATATAATAAAATGGCTCAGAAGTTCTTCATTTGCAATTTTTCTATGGGTGCTTGATGAATATTTCGTTTTTGTATTTTGCTATGTAGAATATTTGTTGTTATCACTTGTATTTCCTATTTAGGATCATTACAGTGGTATCAGAGCATGACCTTGGTCAGTTGTGGAGTAGCCAGCAAGATCATGGAAGATTTCGGCATGTATGCACTGTGATGGGTGAACTATAGACAAACCCATGGCTTAAGGGAGAGTAAGTATCATTAAGGGAAAATGGACCCTCACCCACTTTGATGGTTCAACTAGGAGTTTTGTCAAAAAATGGGTACAAGAATTAGACACATATTTCCGGCTAAACCCCATGACGGAGGCAGACACTATTAGACATGCCAATTTGCACCTGGATGGAGATGCTATGTAGTGGTGGTATCGAGGGCTGATCCCTTTAGGTCATGTAAGTATCACATCTTACAAAGAGTTCACACAGAAGCTCGTGGAGAGATTTGACCGAAACTACACTAGACCCCCTCAAAGGGAGTGGATAGGACAAGGAAAGCAAAAGGATGAGACCAGGAGGAATTTCTACTGGTGGAGACCGGGCTTTAGATGTCAGAAGCTCGAGTAGGAGGTTGAGTAGGAGGATGGTGAGGGGCACATCGATATACCCAGTTTAGTGCAAGATTCACCATTGTTGGAGGCCTCTTTGGTAGCTCCAACTGACACCTTGGTTGAGGGAGTAGAGCATACACTCGGAGGGTCATCTATTGATGAGATGTCAATGGTTGATGAGGTACCTAGTACTATGACCTAGTTTCTAGACGATGGCCGCCCATAGCAGATTTATGAGGTGCCTGAAGGCATACTTGTCATTGAGGAGGTACCAGAAGAGACGGAGGGGTCCAGAGTGGTGACCAAGTTTACAGAGGATAGTTTCCCTCCACAATTTCATCAGTTCTAGGCTAGCCTTCTAGCATTGAGAAAGAAGGCCATGACAATGCGAGAGGCCATTCTACAGCAAAACGAGGATTTGGAGGGCATGACAGCAGTTTGTGCTTAGTCAACGGCCAAACTGACTCACGTTGGGGAACGGTTGGGTTCCCTAATGGTTCAGTTGGAGTGCACATTGGGCCGATGGGGCAACCCTACTCAGACATTATAGGCCAGTAGCACTAGTAGGTTACCACTACACATTAGAGAGGGAGAGGCAGAGTCACCTTGAAATATTGTATGTGTTGACTAGGATGGTGAGCTAAGGCGACATGAGTTCCACAGGGTGCATCCTTGGCAGGATGGAGGGTTAGTTCCATGTACGGGAATTTATGCTCTTGATCCTTCCCTTGGGGTTAGATGGTGAGAGATATTGAGTTGGTATTTAGTGGAGCTAGCTAGGAGGTTAGATGCATCCAAGGCCACAGCTCAATGGAGGCTGTGGATTACCAGAGGGGCTTGAGGGCCAGACTATTGTTGGGATCCATGTGGGATTCTCCATCACATCATGGAGTCGGTAGGTCATGGTAGCAGCTACGTGATGGACTCAGTGGTTGGTTGCACACACCTTTCCATACCCCCTTCAGAGTTCCTGATAACACTAGTGACAGGATGGATTGGCAGAGGAGCAGGCATGTTTCATGAGTTGTCATGGCATATTGATTGTGCATGGAGTCACAGGTTGATTAGCCTACTCTGGTAGGAGTTGGTAGGAGGAGGTGGCATCGGCAAACCACCATATAGGGCATTACATGGAGACGGTACTCTCTCATTGTTACATAGGACACTTGAGCTACTTAGGACAGACACAATAATGTCATTCCCATTGGCATGTGAGGAGTCAAACCACTCAGGTCTTTCAAGGAAGATGGGGAGATGTAGCCCACATCATGGAGGGCTTACTAGCAGAGTGGTGGATGCGTTGGCACATGTAAGCTGGCATATGATACAGGGTGGTACGACAATAGGTAGTGGTACCCAGGGGTGCACAAGGATATGCCTTAGAGTCCAATCTTATGTAGAGGGATGCAACATGATGCATACATACCCAATTTTAGAACCTAGCATCCAATGTTGTATAAAGGTATGTAGTGATGGGCAGTGGCTTGCAAAGGAGAATGGAGATGCGTGGTTGCTTGATGTATTATGCTGGTTTGCATTGAGAAACTCACATCGCACCAAGTACATGTGGGGAGAGCTAGATACAGTGACACGGGAAGGAGATGAGATGGTACAGGATGGTACAACAGTAGCATGGGGTATCCAATAAACGATAGGTTGTAGGGTACAGTTCTAGATTGAGGACTACATGGATAGTCAGTGGGATGCAGGGGCATATGGTGGTCTTGGAGGGTTGTCTCCAAGGAGACTTATGGACGGATACACCGGGCATACCTGTGGGTGTACTTCACCCAAGATTGATGGGAACGCAAATGAGCAATACTTGATGGTATCCATGGGGACTCACATTCATGTACCTATTATACATCACTTACAGGCATAGACAATTTGGTTGTTGTCCTTTGACACTCTGGGCATGAGCAGCTGGGGATAGGGAGCTCACTCGAGATATTGGGATGACACTCAACGCACTAGGGGAGAGACTTCTCAGTGGCGACATTGGGTTGGTGCACGAGTTGACAACCACAAGTTGGGGGATGATGTGATCATCTGTAGGGGTGGCATATCATTCATTAGCGAACCTACACTTGGGGAGCAGGTCATGAGGTAGACATGTGTCACTCTTTCCACATGGCATGTCAGGACCATGCATGAGCAGATGATACCGTGTACGATTGAGGAAACTTTATAGTATGTGTCTGACCTCTAGACATTATATTGGCACATTATCGAGAGGGTGGATGGAAGACTCAGTGGTGATGGTTGGCAGGAGCATGATGGGTCTGCATACACTGAGTCGATTGTGAGTATCAGATACCCATCTATTGGTTGCCTTTAGGGGGTAGTTATTTGGCACATGTGGCTTCCAACAGTCATCGGTACTACGCAGTGGCAGGCACAGGGCAGTTTAGCATGCATCAAATTAGTTCATGATATATGGGGCCTATATGTTGGTTTCATGCAGGTATTAGGGACAAGGAACAGACAGATTCCAGCAGTTGTTAGAGCTATGTTGCAAAAAGCCTAGTTATGGGATCCATGGATTGAGTTGATTGATAGGACACTCCATTCTATGATGAGTAGGTTCATGGGAGGGAGTGATCTAGTTCACCTTGGGTGTGAAACATGGGAGATTGCTAAAACCTCCATTGTATGATGAGGTAGATTTATCCTATTGTTGCTCAGGATTGGGATTGGAAGTGGATGGGTAGACATTGACATCATGGAGATGCCTAGGTAGGATAAGCTTGGCCTTCACAGATATCCCACCATCAGGTTTTGGGAGGGGAGGATATAGTCTGAGCATGATAGGAGGTTTGTCATAGTCAGAGTGGTGCAGCGTCAACATGGTGGCACCCTTCTGAGACTAGCATGGGATATGGGTACAATAGGATTTGGGGGTTCATCTACCCTTAGGGGTGAGCTGCTTTCTACAGGGGGAGATCATTCAGATATTCCATTGCAATCTAGGGATTTGTTTTTCACATGGGGATGCCACTAGTATTGCAGGATGTTCAATAACGAGGAGTGGTTCAGTGGCACATTTGGGACCCTGGCATTGGCTAAGCCAATGTTTGGAGCAGCAGGATATTGCTTGAGGACAAGCAATTTTTGGCGAGGAGGACTGTAATGTGCCCAATTTTTGTGAGTGCAAAATTCACTAAGGAGTTTTGTCAATTTTTGGCGATATTAAATAAAAAGGAGAAAATATTATTTTGTGGGAGAAAAGTTGAAATTATTATTTTAATGAAGAATGGTAGAAAAGTAATATTTTATTAATGAAAGGTGGGGACCACCAAGGGAGAGGACTAGAAATTATAAATAGATCTTGGAGGCCTCCATTTGGTATCTTTGACATTTGTAGACAAACACTCATCTATACACTTTGTTGTTTAGAAAGTCTATCGGCTATTTAGCCACAAGTCTCTCAAGCAGGAGATTAAACCTCTACTTCGGGGGCCATCCGTGCACGCACTAGGGAGGTTGTTCTACAAGAGTTTTCAGGAGTTCTGGGGCAACAACACACATCAGTAACCAACGTAGAGAGGGGAGTGTGTATTTCTCGGCAACTAGGAATCATGCAGAGGGAGTTTGAGACCAGCAGGGATATCATTGCTTGTCCGGAGGTCAGGGAGCTGAGGTAGCAGCATTGGGCAGAAGTTTTCGTTGGAGCTTTCAGCTAGCTAAGCCATCATACCAGAAATTCACATTTCTGGGCACGGCAGAGGCCACCCAACAAAATTTTGTGGTGTTTGGGAGCAGTTGATCTAGGCCAAGATTTCATACGGGAAGTTAGGAGTTGGATAGCAGGGGTGAACCCAACATTTTGGAGGAGTTTGCAGAGGAATTTGTAGGTAGTTTCAAGTAGGTCGAATTTGGCAGCCATAGTTGGGGTGAGGCTCCATGGGGGTCAAAAAATAGAAGTCAAAACCATCCAAATTACCTTCTGGGTTTTTCTTAGTTTTGGCCAAGGAGTTTGGGTTAAAAGCATATAAATTTCTGGGTGGTTTCAGTGCACTTTCCAACCATTTGAAATTCAGCAGGGCAATAGTTTTCTAGGTAGTGCAGTGCAGATTGGTGCAGCAGCACAATGCAACCTTCAACTCAGCGATTTTCCTACCTCGGTTTGGTCATGCTTTTCCATTGAGACAAGCCCAGGTGCACCATTCCACTATCTATTGTATTTGGCTTGTAGAAATATAATAAAATGGCTCAGAAGTTCTTCATTTGCATTGTTTTTTTGGGTCCTTGATGAATATTTCGTTTTTGTATTTTTTCCGTAGAATATTTGTTGTTATCACTTGTATATCCTATTTAGGATCATTATAGTAAGCATAAAAACACAGAAGAGCACAAACATCCCATGGTTTAAATGTGTTAAAAAACACAGAATTAGTAGCTAGTAGGAATGTAATCCTACCGAACAGTCATCGACAAAGCTACTAAGCCACACAAACCCTATTGCATCAATGTTGAAGACCTGTTGATGGTGCTAGACCCACCAACATTCAGAGGTTCACCCTGATATGAAGTCCCAACTAGACCTCACACAGTTTGGTGTCGGAGTCCCATCGGGGATGATGGCCCGGTTTTGCATTGTCTTAAGGATTTGCCTCAACTCTTGCTTGCCAGCATAGGAGAGTGGTATGCTTTGCCTTTGAGAACTGAGATTCGTGTGTCGGGTGAATTTTAGTCTACTTGTGTCAATGGTTCTTTCACTGTAAAGGGAAAGGGTGAGAGTGAGTCCCAAGTTGGTTGGGATGAAGTCCAAACTTGGCTAGGAACACAGAACACAACAGGATGTGCACAAGTTCCAGAGGAGTAGTCCACATGGATGCAGTGGTCACAACACACAAGGTAAGATAACATGTAAAGCACTCAACAGATGAGTCCGAACGAGTGCAACAGCTGTTACAACAAGCTTTATGTGAAAGGTTTATCTGATGTTCAGGAAGATAGCCACCACGGGCGAGACAACTTTAACATCATATACAACACATTTCCATTAACAGATTATGTATTACAACAAGTGAAATATTTCAAGTGTTCAACACAGGTTAAAGCAACATGCATTACAAGTGTTCAAGATTAGTCTTACAACAGTTACAATAGATGTGAAAAAACGTGTTGCCCTTTTGGCAAGCTTCTGAATTAAGCGAAATTTCCAAGACACATCGTTACACCATACATCACTAACCTCGAGTGCGGGGCATTGGAGCCACTACTTACTCCTCAAAGAAAAGATTACAGACTCTCTTGGCTATGTGGGAGGAGCTGAGGTGAAAATTCCTTTACATGTACAAACGAGGGGGTATTTATAGCTAAGGGTGAAACTGACCCTTGTGGCTGTTCGACTACCCTCATGATTGTTCAACTTCCATGAATTTTTGACTTTACATGACTCTTTGTACAACAAGTGGGTCTCTTGGACTTCCACATTACATTACATTGAATTGACAACATGGCCCATAGTGGAGATGTGGACAACATGACTCGACATGACAGTGTTGGTACATTTGTGTTGTTGCCGAAGTGCATGTCAAGCTGGAGTGTTGTTGGGTGATGGATGTCTTCATGGTGTATCGCAGCTTCACCTCCGCATGGCAAAGTGTGCAGAGTCTTCGATGGTTGTTGGTTCGATTGATGTTTCTTTGGCACGTTGCTCCTTGCTTGCATGTTGAAAGACTTGACTAGCTCATCTATTCGTGAAAGGTGCGCGTTCATCTGTTTTTCCATTCGTGAGCACATCTTGCATGTTTGCTCGTTTGTCCGTCCACGAACACATCTTTGCATGATTATATGTTCGCGAGCACATCTCTTCGCATGCATCATTCATTCGTCCGTTGGTGAACCTGTCATTCTGTATGTACTCCCTTCGTTCATCCCTTTCATTATCGCGCTGATCCGCATTTAAAATAGGAATGCAACAAATTACAGATATAACCAGAAATACAAAGATGCAGCAGAAATAATACTTCATTTCATTAATGTAAAATACTGAAATATTCTTACAAATAGAAATGGAAATAAACCAGCTAGGGCGATGATAACTTATCTCTGAGAAGAGATGTGATGGCTACATGCCTCTGAACTCTCTTACAATGAGGCTCGAAGGCCTATTGATTGTCGAGAAACAATGGAAAACCCTAAACATCCAAAAACCTAACCCTTGGAGATGAAGTGCCAAACTATGGCCCCGTTTTGGGTAAATTGGTACATCAACTTCCCGGGGTCGTAACTTTGGCATACGACCTTCGTTTGATGCACACAATACCTTGTTAGAAAGATATATTTGAGGACTACAACTTTGGGAGGAGAAACATGGTCCATGGACCCATGTTTCTCATATTTTTCCCAAAAAACATCGTTTGGGGCCTCAAAATGGCTTCGGAAGTTCAAGACCCGAAAATCTACCAAAAATAGTAAATTGTGCTACAAATAAGGAAACTGAAAACTGAAATAGACAGTTGTGGGGTCCAAGTGGGATAGGTGGGTGGACACCAACATCCACTTGGATCATTCCTCCCCCTTTAGGAAGCAATGGTCCCCATTGCGTTGAGTTCCTCCATGAGGTGAGGAAACTTTTGCTAAACTGGGTCCCTGGTGAGTTGTTTTGCAACCTCTGATGTGTCCAGTAATGGTGGGAAGCATGGTCGAGGGTGGTCCACATTGAACACTCAGTGCAAGTGAAGGAATGGGGGAATGTTGTGCTCCAAAGCATTGTTTCCTATGGAATTGATAATGGTGTAAGGACCATATCGGAGTGGTTTAAGCTTTTGATGGGCTCTTGTAAGGCATTCTTTCTGTAGGTGCAACCGGACTTTGTCGTCCACCTGAAACTTGTGTGGCACTTGATGTTGATCATGTAGCTACTTGTACTTGGCATTTTCCACAATGGAGTGGTGATAGATCGGCCCGTTGGGTAGAGGTTCTCCAAAAGTCAGATCGGACGAATGCTTGACCTGATAGTGCAACAGTACCCCTGTGGGAAAGGAGAAGATGTCCCTATCTTCTTTCATGACCGTGATCACTTACTTCTGCTGCATGGAGGAACCCTTCTTGGGGGCCATGGATGTAGCTACGATATTCCCCTTACTTTGAGGGCGAACCAGACAGAAAATAAATTTCATAGTCTAGGAGATGATCTTACTGCCTTTATTAGCAAAGATCAAAGAAGTGGCGGTAGGTGGGGCTACCTCTGGTATCATGTATAATGTATTACACAAAGAAATAATAATAGCGTGAGGCCTTGACTCATACACAACATGTCACTTCCACAAGGATGGTTGGCCTAATAATACATCAGAAACATCAAGCGATGCAACATCACACAATACCTCATCTGTGAAGAGCTTGATGTTGTAGGGAAGGCAGCACTGCTAGCGGACTCAGAGATCTCATCCTTGGTGAAGCCACCCGATGTTGTATGGTTGCGGGTGTGGTATGGTTGGTAGTCCTAGCCGCTTCATGACCTTTGCTAAAATGAGGTTCTTTTGGCTCCCACTGTCAACAATGAATTGCAGTGGTGAACCCTTCACCCACATCTGTGAGTGGAAAAGACGCTCCCCCTCCTCTGGATCTTCAGGCTCATTCTTCTGGACCTTGGCAGTGGCAACAGTGGCATTGGGCTCCGCATCAATGATTTGCTTCCCTTTGTCATTCTCCTTGTCGGGTTCTGACTCAGGGTCAGAACATGCATCTGATTCTAAAGCCTTCAACTTAGCCACCAGCGATTGCTTGGTCCGACACCCACTTGTCTTATGAGTGGGGCTCTTATGGAACTTACACCACTTTCTTATGTCCTTCTTTGAATTCATTGTGTTTTTCTTTTCTTGCAGCTTCGATGGGTTGTCTTGGGTCACCCCACCTTAGTTTTGTCCTTGGTTCTGCGATTTGGGGAAGCCTTTCCCTTGCTTCGGATTCATGGATCCAAAGTCTCGCTTCTTCTATTTAAACTTCTGCTCGATCTTGACAGCGTATTGGTATGCCGTGTCGAGCGAGGAGATGTTTGAGAACTCCATCTTGTCCTAGATGTACCTATGTAGGAAGCCATAATATCTGAGTACCAAATGCAGCTCAAAATCCTTGATACCCAACTTTGTCGAAGGGTATGAAAAGTATTTGTGAACTCCGACACATCTTGGTCCCTTCCCTGCGGCAGTGTGGTCCACTTTATGTATTTATCCTCATAGGTTTTGATAGGGTAGTACTGCTCCTTAATGGCATCCTGGAACGAATTCCAAGTGGGTGCGGTTGAAAATAGTGAGGCCGTACTCTCATCCTTCTGCTCGCAATAGGTTTTCTACCAGTCCTTAACGTGGAGGGCTACGTTAAGAAGCACAAAATTGATCTTTTCCTGGCTTCAAAAATCATGAATATAAAAATAACCTTCTAGCAGATTGAACCATTTATCTACGACATCTGTGTCTATCTGACCCTCAAATATGGGGATTTCAAAGTTAACTTGTACCTTAAAGGGTGTGATGTTTCCAGAGTAGCCATTAGAAGCAGATGCGTCACCCCTGGGTAGCCGCTGAGGGATTTGGGCAAAGTTTTCCATCATCGCGTTCCTTTGTTGCTCGAGGGCTTCTTCGAGCAAGATTTTGATAGGATATCCTGCCCCCTCTTCTTTCTTTTCATCCGCCATGGGAGGCTGGCAGGATTTACGAGGCTAGTCTTGCAAGGGTTCGATCAATTCAAGCCCTAATCCTTATATCCCGACCTCATTGGGGATATGCAAAGAAAAACAGAGAGAGAGCAGACCGCTCTAATACCATTGATCTGGATTTAAACAGGGATGCAACAAATGGCAGATATAACCAAAAATACAGAGATGTCGCATAAATAATACTTCATTTCATTAATGTAAAATACTAAAATATGCTTACAACAGAAATGGAAATAAACCAACTAGGGTGATAGTAACTTATCTCTGAGTAGAGATGTGGCAGCTACATGCCTTTGAACTCTCTTAAAATGAGGCTCGAAGGCCTATTTATTGTCGAGAAACAATGGAAAGCCCTAAACATCCAAAAACTAATCGTAGGAAATGAAGCGCCAAACACCCCGTTTTGGGTAGATTGGTACATCAACTTCCCGGGGTTGTAACTTTGGCATACGATATTCCTTTGATGTGCACAATACCTTGTTAGAAAAATCTATCCGAGGAATACAACTTTGGGAGGAGCAACATCGGTCCATGGACGCAAGTTGCTCCTAGTTTTCCCAAAAAACGTCGTTTAGGGCCTCAAAACGGCTCCGAAAGTTCATGACCCTAAAAACTGCCAAAAATAGTAAATTGTGCTACAAATAAGGAAACAAAAAAACTAAAAGAGACAGTTGCAGGGGTCCAAGTGGGATAGGCGGGTGGCCATCAACATCCACCTGGATCATGTGCCATGTTTGTTAGTGTACCTATGCCTGTAGTCACTCATGACGAGATGACATCAAATCCAAAAACCTCCTAGTCTACCATGACACATGATCATTTCTGATGCAGGTGACCGGGAGAGGTAGCAAGGTTGCAAAGCGGGATGATGGCTTTGGACACTGATGATGAAAATTGCGCAAGAGTCACTAAGTGATGAATATGGGCAATCCAAGCCAACAGTGACTGTCCGCGAGGTCTGGCTCGCGCTAGAAGGCAAAATTGCGCAAATTTTGGGAGGGATGATCCGGTGTATAGGAAGGTAAGGTAGGCAGGACCTACACAGTTTATGGAATGAGCGAGAAGCAGGGGCTGAAAGGAAAAATTTGTGTAATTTTCTGGAGGAACAGGTCGGGCTACAAGGAGGATTAGTAAGAAAAAATTGTGCAGATTTTGGGAGGAACTGGACGGGAGCCTGACAATCAAAACTACGCAATTCCCAGAGGGAACTAGCAGTTGGATGCTGGGTCACTGGCAGCAAAAAATGTGTAATTCCTAAAGGGTAACAGGCAGTCAATTGTTGGGTGCTTGGAAACAAAAACTGCATAATTCCTGGAGGAAACTAGCACTCTGCTGCTAGTGAGGAAAACTGCACTGAGGCTGATAGGTTGGCCTGCTGATCATCTCTACATAGTTTCTAAGTTGAGCAGATTGTTGTCTAGCAAAATTCCTGCTCATGAAAACTATGCAATTTCCTGGATGAGCAGCTGGTCAACTGTCGGGAGGACTGACTGGGAAAATTGCGCAATTTTCTGAGGGAGACAAGGACGGGCACTTGGTGTCTGTCTGGCTTGTTTGTGTAATTTCCTCAGTTAGTAGAGCGAGCAAGGTCGGTAGCCTCTGCATAATTTTTTAGGGGAGTCAGTCCCAGGGTGGTTGTCGGGTCTGACTGTCCGGGTGGTCAGCATGAAAGCTGATTGGATTGCTTGCGATCAACACAGCTTGGAAAGACTTGCTTGTTGCTTCTTCGTTGTTCTAGGTTACAGTCGATCGAGTCGATGGCGGGGTGATGGTCCAGCTATTAGAGGGGAATCCAGTCATTAAAACTTCAACAAAATGACTAAGTGTGTGAACGACCGAAAGATGCATAGGTGCTCATGTAAACACACACTCACATGACTCGACGATGAAATGACTCAAAACATCTAGACACACATGTTCAACATGACTGATTGACAGTGCAAGTGACAAGCACGACACTCGTGATTGATCGTTGATCGACCATGACGACTCTTGTAGAAGTAGGTAGAAGTTGTCTAAGTGGTCTTCCACCTTCACCAAACTTTCAAGGTTGAACTTGATGTTCATTATGTTCGCTCGCTTTGGCATCTTGTGCAGAATAGCTGGAAGAGCCAATGGTCCCTGAGTCATCCATTCAAGATTTGGGTTAGCCATCTCTTCTTCCTCTTCGCCCTCTTCTTCTCCTTTAGAGTCTAATGGTTCTGGCTTTGAGTCTGTCAGTTCATCTCCACCTCTGCCTCCTCTACTACCTTCCCCCCCGCCTCTTGTACCAGAGTCTGATCCCAAGATCACAAGTGTGTCTTGTTCACCTTGCCGAAAGACTGGAGTTTCATGTTCATCTTCAATAGCTTCTTCCAGACCTTCAAGTGTGGCAAGGAATGCTTCTTCCAACAACTCATGTGGGAGTGGCTTTTAACATCCTTGATGCGTATGGAAGATGATGTATGCATGGGATCAGTTCGACCGCTTTCGCGAACTGGCAAGTGATGGGACAGATGGAACGAATTTGATGATACAGAATCTCATGTTCAATCCTGGGAGGTGAGGAGCAACCAACTGAAGAGTCGCATGTAGGTGAGAGGGAGTGCGAGTTACGACCTTAACCATATGGTTAATGAATGAGTGTGATGGGATATTCAGCCATATACAACTCGCTGCCCTCCTATCGCCAGAAATGTTGACGGTGCTGGACCTGCCAGCATTTAGAGGACCACCTTGGTTTGAAGTCCCAACTAGAGCTCACACCATTTGGTGTGCGATTCCCATCCAGAATGATGGCCCAGTTGCCACTATCTTAAGGACTTGCCTCAACTCTTGCTTGTCAACACAGGAGAGTGGTCTGCTTTGCCTTCGAGAAGTGAGGTTTGCATGCCTGGTGAATGTTAGTGAACTTGTGTCAATGGTTCTTTCACTGTAAAGGGAGAGGGTGAGAATGCATCCGAAGTTGGTTGGGATGAAGTCCCAACTCGGCTAGGAACACACAACACAACAGGATGTGCACAAATTCTGAAGGAGCAATCTACACGAATGCACCAGTCACAACACACAAGGTAAGATAACACACACATCACTCAATGGATGAGTCTGAATGAGTGCAACGGTTGTTACAGCAAGCTTTATGTGAAAGGTTTGTCTGATGTCCAGGGAGATAGCCACCACTAGTGAGACAACGTTAATAACATATACGACATATTTCCATTAATAGATTATGTATTACAACAGGTGAAATAGTTCAAGTGTTCAACATAGGTTAAAGCAACATGCATTACAAGTGTTCAAGATTAGTCTTGCAACAGCTACAATACATGTGTGAAAATGTGTTGGCCTATTGGCAGGCCTCTAAATTAAGCGAAAGTTCCAAGACACATCGTTACACCATACATCACTAGCCCCAAGTGCAGGGCATTGGAGCCACTACTTATTCCTCAAAGAAAATATTACAGACTCTCTTGGCTATGTGGGAGGAGATGAGGTGAAAATTCCTTTACATGTAAAAATGAGGGGGTATTTATAGCCAAGGGTGAAACTGACCCTTGTAGCTGTTCGACTACCCTCATGACTGTTTGACATCCATGACTTTTCAACTTTACATGACTCTTTGTACAACAAGTGGGTCTCTTGGACTTCCACATTACATTACATTGATTTGACAACATGGCCCACAGTGGAGATGTGGACAACATGACTTGACACGACAATGTTGGTACATTCGTGCTGCTGTTGAACTGCATGTCGAGCTACAGTGTTGCTGGGTGATGGATGTCTTCATGGTGTATCACAGCTTCACCTTCACATGCAAAGTGTGTGGAGTCTTTGATGGTCATTGGTTCACTTGATGTTTCTTTGGCACATTGCTCCTTGCATGCATGTTGGAAGGCTTGACAAGCTCATCTGTTCACGAAAGGTGCATGTTCATCTCTTCGTCCGTCCATGAGCACATCTTGCATGTTTTCTCATTCGTCCATCCACGAACACATCTTTGCATGATTATCTGTTCTGAGCACATCTCTTCATAAGCATCGTTCGTTCGTCCGTTGGTGAACCTGTCCTTCTGCATGTGCTCCCTTCGTTCATCCCTTTCATTGTCACACCATGTTTGTTAGTGTACCTGTGCCTGTAGTCACTCATGACGAGATGACATCAAATACAAAAACCTCCTAGTCTACCATGACACATGATCATTTTTTATGCAGGTGACTGGGAAAGGCATCAAGGTTGCAAAGCGAGATGATGCCTCCGGGCATTTCTAATGAAAACTGTGAAAGAGTCACTGAGTGATGAAGATGGGCAATCTAAATCGACAATGACTATCCGCGAAGTCCAACTCAGCTTGAAGGAAAAATTGCACAAATTTTGGGAGGGACAGTCCGGGATGAAGGAAGGTAAGGTAGGTAGGATTTGTGCAGTTTCCAGAATGAGCGGGCAACAAGGGTTGGAAGGAAAATTTTGCGCAATTTTCTAGAGGAATAGGTTGGGTTGCAAGGAGGATCAACAGGAATAAATTGCGCAGTTTTTGGGAGGAACTGGTCGAGAGCCTAGCATTCAAAACTGTGCAATTCCTAGAGCAAACTGGCAGTTGGTTTTTGGGTCACTGGCAGCATAAACTACGTAATTCCCAAGGGGAACAGGCAGTCAACTGCTAGGTGCTTGGCAGTAGAAACTACACAATTCCTGGAGGGAACCGACAGTCTCCTACTAGGAGCTGCTAGTGAGGAAAACTGCACTAAGGCTGACAGGCTGGCTTGCTGATCATCTTTGTGCCGTTTCTGAGCTGAGTGGACTGATGTCTAGTAGAAGGCATGCTCATGAAAACTGCGCAATTTCCTGGATGAGTAGCCAGCCGACTATTGGGAGGATTGATTGGGAAAATTGCGTAATTTTCTGAGGGAGACAAGGGAGACAAGGACAGGCACTTGGTGTCTGTCCGACCTGTCTGCGCAATTTCCTTATTCAGCAGAGTAGGCAAGGTCAATAGCTTCTGCGCAATTTTTGAGGGGAGTTAGTCCCGGGGTGTCTGTTGGGCCCGATTGTCTGGGTGGTCATCATGAAAGCTGATTGGATTGCTGGCGATCAGCGCAACTTGGAAATACTTGCTTGGTGCTTCTACATTGTTCTAGGTGATAGTCGATCAATTCGATGGCGGGGTGATGGTCCGACTATTAGAGGGGAATATACTCGTCAGAACTTCAGCAAAATGGCTAAGTGTGTGAACGATCAAAAGATGCATATGTGATCGTTTAAACACACACTCACATGACTCAACAACAAAATGACTCAAAACTTCCAAACACACATGTTCAACATGACTAACTGATGGTGCAAGTGACACACGCGATACTCGTGATTAATCGTTGATTGACCATGATGACACTTGTGTGATAGTGAATGTGACTCTGTGTGTGAGTGCGATAGATGTTTTCATAGCGAACAAAACAAGTACACACAAAGTGAAGACCTTACATAACCAGAACATGGTCGCAAGCATGACATAGACACCAACATGCAAAAACTTGGGTGGAATGAACAAGCAAGGTGGATGCAAAGACTCCCACGGGCTCATGGAATGAAACTGAGGGTGCAAATTCATCAAGCGAAACTCCCAAGGGAGGCTCTAAAATTGTGTGTAAGCCAAAATTTTGGAGGGTGGTTGTAGCCACTACAACAAGACCTCAACCCCTTGCCATATGTCACCTGCAAACCCAACCGAGCTTACTTGTAACACAAATAATAGAAGTGTCAAAAAAATAGTGAAAAAATTATCAAACCTAGTGAATATGCATGAAAAAATCATTGAACTGACCACTTACCCTAAAAAAAATCCACTGGATTTGTTGGCTTATTGGGCCCTAACCCAGGTTTGGAAAGGTTATTAGCCAAACAAATCCCGCAGCTACTGGCCCTTTTGGCAACAGCCCGTGGAGCGCAGACTGAGGTCTCACCCGAGGTAGTAGGGGAGGGTGCTAGAACTAGGTTTCCGCACCCTTGGGATGTTTTGATGTGGTCTGGAGGGGTCGCAAACCATTATGTGGCCTCGCGCAACTCTGGGTAATTATCAGACTTCTGCGAAGATCTGTATGGGTGTACTTGCTTATTAATGGAATTATTAGAGATCTAATCTTCTTGTTATAGTCTTTAAGCAAACATTTAAACTTAAGACCCCATGCGTGCAATTATAAAGAAAGATATAAACCCATATAATAGATCATGCATAAATTCAGAACATGTTACATAAGCAACAGACAGATCCGCAAGAAATCACGCAATGATTCGGAAACTCTTATCTTTATTGATATTCTCTTCAGTACAATCAGATCCACCTTGCGCACTTAGCTATAGAGGTTTGCACACATAGCTGCGGACTCTACCAGGCCTCTACGCACACAGCTACAGAGCCTCTATCTCTCTACCAACTCCCTTGACTCGGACTTACAAACGCTCCAATACTTCTTGCCTCATAAACCCATTACATTCCAGATAAAAAATAATACTTACCAAAAACTACCTTCTAACCATAGAGTCTTGCTCTGTTTATACATTTCCATGGTTCGCGGACCATGGACAGGCCAACTCATTTTACATTTTTTTTTGGCGGACAACCCTTTGACTTGACTCATTACACTTCACGCTCCGCGTATCTTGCGAATTCTTTACCATACCTTTACCCAGAATTGTGGGCTTTGAGCCCCAAAACCATTATGCGGGACCTTTAATACCCAACAGTCCCCATATGCAATCATCGTGACTCATTTTGAGTCACATGGCTGGTGTGGCAATCTTCACGCGGAGGTCGGTTAGCAACTTCTGCGCTTCGCTTGTACTTGCAACAAACTCTTCCGCCATACTCTGTACCTGTTCTACGTGAGCCGTCGATACATCAATATCAGTAGCATGTCCAGGATCATATGCTGCCTGCATGTGCGCTAACTTTCCCTCGATGGTGGTGGAGACTGCGAATGCTTTATCAAGCCAGGGATGGATGCAGTCTTTAAGCACTGCCTCTTTTTATTGAGCGGCGTCCACTTTTGCCTTGAGATCCTGGGCCTCTTTCATTTTAGCCAATTGCTGCATGATAACGACCGTCTGCGCAGTCCCCCGGACTGTGTCATAAGCTCACTGCAACTCCTGCACTTCTATTTCCACTTGTTGTATGGTTGGGTCTTCCTAGAGAGAGGTGAGCGTAAGGAGGGATTGATCTAACAGACCCAAGCAATCTTGGACCGCGCACTTTATTATTTCTAATCCTTCTTGAATTTTTCCATGGCGCCGTTCTTGAACTATCGGAGGTGTGGGTGGTTGTGCCTTCAGTCTTAGCTCTACAATTTGTAAATTTAATTCCCACTAAGCCTTCGCGGCCTCCTCTTGGGTTGTACGGAATCCTGCGGCCAGGCAATGAATCTTGTCAGTTGCTGGAAGTTCGGTTAGAATAGCTAACTCTGGTACCTTTCTGCAAGCTTCCATCATGGCCTGTTCCACTTCCTGGTTGTGTGCGACCAAATCATCACGCTGGAGACTGACCTGCTCCAGATTTTCCTTATGCTCTGTCAAGGTTTGGAGGGCACGGCCTTCCCTGGCACGAAGCTCAGTGGTTACCCCATCCTAAAGTTGGTATAGGGTTTCTCTAGGAAGAGCGGCCAGATTCAACCCCCAACGATGCATGTCACCCTCGGCTTCTGCTATGACAGCTCCTGCTGGCAACACTAAGGTGTTCATTGTGTGGGTGCACACCATCTGCTCGGCTACGGCTGTGTCCTCTGCTGGATTTAGGATCACCCTGCCCGGGGGTCGCACCTGTAATGCCTGCAACTGTGCTCTGATCTCCCCCAACACAGTTGTCTGTTCTGTCATCAGTTCCACCAACACACCTGTAGGGGCAGTGCTCTCCGGTTTTCCGCTGTCAATAAACTCTTTCTCCAAAGCCTTTGTTGTTTTTGACTTTTTGCGTGTATGCAGTGATTCCTTGCTGCGCGGCCTCTTGACTTGGGTCGATTCTGTAAGATGGTCCGTGTATTCCTGTGTCTCCTTTTCCCTTTGCATGTCCTGTTCCGAGGACATTTCCTGATCTGTCGTGATTTCTTCAGCTATCACTTCCTTGGTTGCCTCCTGCTGCGAAGCTGCCTTTTGTCCCTGACGTGTCTTTTTTACCAATTTAGTGAGTCGCAGCTGGATTTCCTTTTTGCGTTGTTGTGTTGCCATTCGTTCTAGTATGGCCTTGTCTAGGGCACACCACTCTGGAGGCCATGCTGCCAATACCTTGTAAATGGCATCATCTATTGCAATGAATGGGAGCGTGACCCATGCTCACTTTGGATCCTTTCACGCCCGGATATATAAGTTATGCATGTCCGCTTTGAACTCGGCCATGCTTTGCAAATTGTTGTATATCGTTGGAGACATTCGTGGTTTGCAAGCGATCCGTGTCTAGATACTCCCCTCCATGAAGGTCCAAAAAACCTTGATTTCAGAAACCCTCACTGCGTCCTTTGTAGCCTAGAGCAAAGTATACCGCACTGCTTCAGGTAGGCTGTCCTCAATGCTAGGAAACTGGCTACCCTGTGGCAGTTCTCCTACAACCAGAAGGATTGATAGTAGCAACCATGCATAATGAAATGTCTTACCTTTGTCCTGTGCTTCCTAACAATTTGTCAAAAACTCGTCGCATAAAAACTGCGCCCAGTTGAACTAAACCCCTTCCGCGCACTACTCCGCAAGTGCAATGATAGGAGCCGGAACCTTATCTGCACGACCTTTCCTCATTAGTTTGTTGGCTAGTAGCTGGGTGGCAATTCACACCCTTCGACCTTTGATGCTTGCTATTACATACCCCCACTTCCGCTTATCCAACTTATATTTTGCCTTCATTGTTTCTGCGAGACCCACATTGCTACTCGTTTCGGCTATGTTTCTGGGGTCGTTCCCTTTGATAGGCAAGTGGGTAATCCGATGTACTAAATCAGCTATGATAGGAATCATTTCTTCCAATGATCCAGGTGGATATTGGTGGCCACCTGCCAAGTCCACCTGGACCCCCACCATTGTTTCTCTCAGCATTTTCAGTTTCCTTAATTGTAGCACAACTTACTATTTTTAGCAGTTTTTCGGGTCCTGAACTTCTGGAGCCGTTTTGAGGCCCTAAGCGACATTTTTTGGGAAATCTGGGGGCAACATGGTGATGAGCCCCAAATTTTGGTAACATTTTGGGCTCATTTGGCCTACTTACCTTGCTCAACCCTTCATTTTTTATCACTTATGCATCATTTCTTAGTATATTCATGTTATTTGTAGGAAGAAGGGCAGTCATTATGCCTATGTGGCTAATACATGTTTATTTCAGGTTTTTTTGACATTAAATGGAGCAAAGACCACGCAGATGGAGGCAAGGAGATAGCCAAGGTGGCATTGCGGGTTTGTAGGAAGGTTGTCCACAGCCTTGAATGACCTTCCTCGTGATCTCCACCCCAACTCCGAGCTCCAACAGCTATCACCACCGAGCTAGAAGGCAGCCAACGGATTCTACAGGAACAACAGTTTACTTTTAGTTGGACAGCCAAGCCCCACTAATTTAGGAGGCCAGCTTGGCCCTCATCATGTATAAATATTGAGGCTGTAGCCTTCGATGGGGACTTTTGAACCTTTGTTGCAGATTTTGAATCACGAGCTATAGCTCTGTTTTGCTCTTTGTAAGCCATTTTTGGCATGTTGTTAGACTTATGATTATGATCTTTTAATAAAAGGCAGGCAGATTTGAGTTCAATCCTGAGTTCTTAGAGGAGCTATAGCTCTCAGGTTTGGGCCCAACCTGAGAGCAATAGGCCTCCTTTCTTTGTATTGTTACTTGTCTTTCCTTTTAGCATTTCATTTCTTTGCCTTGACATGCATTTGGAAAACACAGTCTGCTGATTCAAATTTCTTGATGTGATTAAGTAGGTTAGTTTATGGATAAAGTGCTTTCAGCAGCTTATATTAGAGTAGGAGGATTAGAATTCATCAGAGTTCCAAGAAAAGGTTGATCGTACACTCACTTCCACCTCTGTTTAGAGATTGGGAGTGTAGACCGTGCCAACCACCAAAAAACGTAGTTTTACATGTTCATGCAAGCTTTAAAGTCATATTTCCATTGGTAGAAGTGTCCATGCATTTAGATCTTGAGCAATAACTCCTTGTTTCAGCACCATGCACGATTTCTATCTTAACTTCCATCGCTGTTCTTTGGTTTTTAATAAAACAGTTAGAATAGGTTGATGAATTCTCGGTTTTGTGCAAGACAGAGGTGATTTGTTTCATTTACACTGCGCAGCACCACTTTATCACTTCCTTATCCTTCTCAGCCGTGCCTAAGCCATCTCCTTACCTCCCAGCTAGATCCTTTGCCCACCAACTCTTCTATTATCCACGTTGTTTTATCTTTTCGGCCTTCCATTGCCTCTACCCTTCTATCGACCAACCAGCTTTACACACCCTCTCCCCATCTCATCTTTCTGTCCATAAGCCATCACAAGCTCCCCTCTCATCCTACCTATCCGCCCATACAGCTCATTCACTCCTCCATCACCCAAAACTCCGACTGCAGAACATCCTGAAGAAGTTAGCAGACTTCCTGTAGAAATCCCGAGCTTCCTGTAGGATCCCCTGCAGACATCCTGTAGAAGCTTGCAAACACGGTTGCCAGGAACCTGAACGTTGTGAACTTCTGTGGAATGATGTTAGGGATCCCCTGGAACCTCTCAGAGTCCTCCTGACCTTTCCCAAGCCTTCCTCCCCTTGAACTACCCCTGCACAGTTAAGACCCAGTAAGAAGCACAGTCATAATAACTCCAACCACTTGAGCAAAAATACAAAAACATGTTCTCTTTAGATGAAAGTAGTTTAAACTCATGCATCTCATCTCACTAGAAGTAATGGCATCATTTTTAGAAGTTGCATTCCCACTATTGCATCGTAAGGATTAAGCTGGTCAGATTAGGGTTTACTAGGGTTTCCATGTTTGGTTGGCTTTCAGTTCATTCTTGCAAAGTAGGTTATTTTCCTTTGAGATAGCTTTCGTTCATCACTTAAAAAGCTTCTTCTGAGAACATATAGAAGTTGTCTTGAGCCCTAGCGGACTTGTGCCAGCTGACCAAGTGACAGCTGCGACAAGAGCTAGTACTTGTGCATACAGCACCGTCGCTTCCAAGTTTGTTACGAACTACCGGGTTGATAAAATTAGAGAAGGAAGCTCCAGGATTTGTAGCATTATTGCTACAATACTGGAGCCCACCATCTTTTTGGCGCCGTTGCCGGGGAAGCGTCAGAGTATTAGTAATTGTTGTTTTTCTTCTATTTTCCTACTCTCGCCTTCTGCCAAGTAGTTTATTTCATTTCCATTCTGCAAAAGTAACATAGACATTTCCTGCTTTCATAGATTAGCATTTCAATTCCGCAATTTCAATTTTGCAAGCATAGATTAGCATTTCAATTTTTCAAGCGTAGACTAGCATTTCCATTCCTGCAATTCCATTTGAGCAAAGTAGATTAGTTCTTTCCTGCTTTCATTTCAATTCTGCATTTTTATTTCAGCAAGATAGTTAGTTGTAGATCAATCTGTTTCAGTTTTGCAGGTACAAAAGAAAAAAAAACAAAAGCAATCAAAAAAGTCTTTCCATTTCATGCCTTGTAGGAATCGAGATAAAACAGGCAAATTCTTACCCAACACCCCCACCACATCACTGAGTCACCCTTCTCTCTTCTTCGGTGACAGTGATCCAGAAGAACCTATAGGTGAACCTCCTGAGATATACGAAGATCCTATAGCAGAAGAAGAATTAGAGACCATCCCATCTGAAGCTATGGCTGACAATAGAGGATAAGATGAGAGAATAGAAGGTGCCTTCCCCATCCGAGAAACCAATGGAGACATGAAAATGAAAAACATTAGTCCCTCCGCTCTACCTCACTTCCATGGACTGACTACTGAAGATCCTGATACCTTCCTGTTTGAGTTTGTTGTCCTTTGTCAAACCTATGACTATACTGAAGATGAGCAGAAGTTGAAACTCTTCCCTTCAACTCTTAAGGATACAGCATTACACTGGTTCATGGGCTTACCTGGGAATAGTATCACCACTTGGGCTCAGATGCAGCAAGCTTTCAATACCAAGTACCGGGACTACTGTAGGTCCAAGGAAACCAAGGGAGAAATCTTTCGGATGACTATGGAAAATGATGAGTCCTTAGAGGATTATGAGGAGAGGTTCCAACTTAGCTATAAACGGGCCAGGTGCACACTTGACCCTGAATCCCTCAAGTTGGTCCTGCTCTGAGGAGTCCCTGAAGACCTCTTAGATACCCTTCACATGTTAGTTGGGGGAGATATTTACCAACTACCTTATGAGGACATCAAGACTGTGTTTAGAAACCACTCTAGGGCAGCCCGGAAACGAGGTAGAGGAAACCTCCTCTCAGCTGGTATTCCTTTCTCCAAGCATGAGTTTGCAAATCAATTAGAAGATCTTAAGAGTGAGGTGAGACAGACCATTGCCATGCAACTTGACACATTCAGGATCCAGCAGAAAAAGGAAGAAGTTGAGAGGGCCTTGGCTATCTTTTGCCCTAGATGTACAAGGAGACACCCTAAGAACGAATGCCCATTGCATTCGGTTGAAGTGTGCTTCGTTTGTGAGGAGGACCATCCCACAAATCAATGTCCAACCTTACCTAGGCTTAAAGCCATGTACCAAGGGACAGAACCCCCCATTGAACCTCTTTATTTCCTCAACCAAAGGAGGCCACAAGGACCTAGACCTTACCAGCAGGGGATGCAAGGGGCACCCCAAGCTTATTACAGCCCCAACCAATCGACTCCTATGCCTTCCTGGGGTCCCCCTGCTCATCCTTCCTGGTCTATGCCTCCTCCATGGTCTTATCCACCTCAGTACCCTACTCAGCCCACTACTCATTCATATCACTGACATGCCCAGCCACAGCCTCAGTGGAATGCACCTCAGTCGGGGTGGAGGCCCCAGTACAACACTCCTCCCGCCATTTTGCCTCCACCACCAGTTCAACCTCAACCATTACCTCATGCTCCTCCAAGGCAACCTCAAATGCATGCTCAACCAAACCCGAACCCCAACAATAGATAGGCCCAGCAGGTATACATTGGGGAAACATCATGCCCTACCTATGCTGTGGAGATCCAGGAGATCAATCTTCGATCTGGAAAGACTCTTCCGGATCGCCAACCTCCTCCCCCAGAGGACGAGGAGGACAAACAGGAAAGTGAATCAAAGGCTATTCCACCCTTTCCTGAGAGACTAACAGCCACCACACAACCCAACCCAGAGGATGATGAGCTTCTGGGAGAGCTCAAGCAGTTGTGTGTGAAAATACCACTTCTCCAAGCCATCAAGGATGTGCCAATATACAACAAACTGGTTAAGGAACAGTGTTTCAAACACCCAGGCAGGCGAAAGAGAGATGCTTCAACCATCAATGTCTTAGGACAACTGTTTGACCTTATGTTAGGACAAGTCATCTGCCCAAAGTACCTAGATCCTGGAAGTCCTGTAGTAGATGTCCAATCAATGGCACCATCATACCTCACACCTTGATTGATCTGGGGGCTGCCATTAATGTGATGACCAGGGATACCATGCTCAAACTCAATCTTCAGGGTTCCTTGAGGAAGACCTCGACAGTCCTGCAACTAGCAGATCGCTCCACCGTGACTCTCGAAGGGATTGTGGAGGATGTCTTGGTCTCTGTCGACTCTTGGGAATACCCTGCAGATTTCTTGGTTCTGCAACCCAAGGCAAAGCTTACTGGATATCCTCTTATTTTGGGAAGGCCTTGGTTAGCCACTGCAGATGCTTACATAAGTTGCCGTGCAGGAAACATGACCATCAAAAATGGTCCTATGTCCAAGCAGCTAGTCCTATACCCTCCTGCCCAACCCTCCTTAGAGCATGACTTACCACTGTGGTTGGAGGAAGGAGAAGAGGATGAGGTGTACTCAGCACCTTTGTGCACCCCAGACACCACTAGAAGAGACCCCCCAACCGAGGATGACTTGATTGAGACCTTGATCCAGAATCCACCTTCCAGTGCACTATCCTTAGAGAAATTGGTGGAGGATGCCCAAGCCAGCACCTTAGTGGACCTTTGTGTCACCAACCCTGTCACTCCCAGAGTCAAGAATGTGGAGTTCGGCCCTGAGAGAACGTTAAAGATCAGCTCCTCCCTATCTCCTTCCCAGGAAAAGGAGCTGTGTAGCCTGTTGGCCAGTCATCTAGATGCTTTTTCTTGGAGCTATAAGGAGATGAAAGGAGTCCATCCTTCGGTCTGTACCCATCACATATACATCAAAGAGGATTGTAAACCGGTTAGGCAACCTCAGAGGAGAATGAATCCAGCCCTTAAGGACATTGTCAAGGAAGAATTGCAAAAACTGTTGGATGCCGAATTCATTTACCCCATCTCAGATAGTGAATGGGTGTCCCCTCTGGTATTGGTTCCCAAGAAAAATGGGAAGTGGAGAATCTGTGTGGACTACCGAGAACTAAACAAAGCTACCAAGAAAGACCATTTCCCTCTACCTTTCATAGATCAAGTGTTGGATGGACTGGCAGGAAAGAAGTTCTTCTCTTTCCTGGATGGGTTTAGCGGGTACAACCAAATCCAAATCAGCTCGGAAGACCAAGATAAGACCACCTTCACTTGTCCTTGGGGTACCTTTGCCTACCAAGTTCTTCCCTTTGGGCTATGCAATGCTCCTGCTACCTTCCAGAGAGCTGTCTTGAGCATCTTCTCGGAGCTGGTCCATGATGCGGTGGAAATCTATATGGATGACTTCACTCCTTATGTGTCCAACTTCCAGGAAGCATTGTCCAATCTGGGAAAGGTCCTAACCAAATGCATTGAGATGAACCTGTCCCTTAGTCCTGAAAAATGTGAATTCCTGATGACTGAAGGGACCGTGCTAGGCCATACCATTTCTTGCCAAGGGTTACAAGTGGATCCTAACAAAATTGCTCTCATCAAGAAGGTTCCACCTCCCCAAAAGGTAAGGGATGTTCGGAGTTTCTTAGGATTAGCAGGGTATTAGAGGAGATTCATTAAAGACTTCAGCAAGCTAGCCTCGCCATTGTTTGGCCTGTTGGCAAAAGATGTGGAATTTAAATGGACTGACGATTGTCAGAGGGCTTTGAATGAATTAAAGGACAAGTTGGTGTTAGCCCCAATCTTGAGAGGTCCAAACTGGGCCCTACCTTTCCACATCCACACTGATGCCTCGAACAAAGCCATAGGGGCAGCTTTAGGACAAGTTGAACAAAAACTTCCATATGCCATTTACTTTGTTAGCAAAAACTTGTCCAAAGCTAAACTGAATTACACTGTAACCGAGAAAGAATTCTTGGCTGTGGTCCATGCACTGAACAAGTTCCGACATTATATTACTGGCTATCAAACCTTTGTACATATGGATCATGCTGCAATTAGATATTTAATGAATAAACCAGATGTGAGTGCTCGTATTATTAGATGGTTACTTTTGTTGCAGCAGTTTGATTTGACCATTGTTGACAAACCAGGTAAAGAAAATGTTGTTGCTGACTTTTTATCTAGATTGGATTTGTCTGCAGATGAGGATGGAACAGTGGATGACCAGATGCTCGATGAACATCTGTTTGCTATCTCAGTACTCTCTCCATGGTTTGCTGATATAGCAAACTACCTTGTTTTAGCACAGTTCCCTCCGCACCTATCTTCAAGAGAGAAGAGCAGAATCATCAGAAAAAGTGCCTCATTTACTTGGATCGGGGGCAATCTGTTCAAGCTTGGCCCTGATCATATCTTAAGGCGTTGTGTAAGGGAGGAGGAAGTCTTTGATATCCTCCTCACCTGTCATGATGGGCCTTGTGGAGGACATTTTGCAGCAAAGAGGACTGCCTTCAAAATCCTGCAGGCAGGCTACTATTGGCCCACACTTCATCAAGATGTCAGAAGGTATATCAGCCAATGTGACCGATGCCAAAGAATGAGGAAACCGACTCAAAGGGATGAGATGCCTCTCCAACCTCAAGTGACTCTTGAGCCATTTGAGAAGTGGGGTATGGATTTTGTGGGTCCAATCAACCCTCCTTCGAGGCAAAGGTCTTAGATCATTGTGTGCACTGACTACCTGACAAAGTGGGCAGAGACTAAAGTAATCAAGGCAGCAACAGAAGAAAAGGTGGCTGAGTTCTTAAGGGAGAACATCTTCTACAAATTTGGCTACCCAAGAGAGCTGGTCACCGATCAAGGGAGCCAGTTCACATCCAACTTAATTGAAGGCCTACTAGCTCATCACAAAATCAAGCATAGGACTTCCACCCCCTATCATCCACAGGCAAATGGGCAAGTGGAAGTCACCAACAGAGCATTGGAAGGGATTTTGACTAAGGTGGTGAGCAGCAGTAGGAAAGATTGGGCAGATCGCCTGGTTGAGGCCACATGGGCTTACAACACCACCTGGAAGACCACCACTGGCTTCACACCTTATGAGCTGGTCTATGGGAAGAAAGCTTTGTTGTCCATTGAATTTGAATACAACACTTTGAGGATGGCAGCTCAGCTAGACCTAGATCTCAGCCATGCACAACAAGAAAGGTTATTGCAGCTGAATGGACTGGACGAGCACCGGGTGCAGGCCCTCCTTCACTCAGAAGTGGTTCAACTTCAGAGAAAGGTGTGGCATGACCAACACCTCCATGACAAGCAATTCCAGCCAGGAGATTGGGCACTGTTGTATGACTCCAGGCATAAATATTTCAAGGGGAAGCTGAGAACCAGATGGCTGGGACCATATGCAGTGGAAAAATGTCATGACAATGGATCTGTTCTTATTCGGACCATTGATGAGGAAGCCATCCCCATGCTTGTCAATGGGCATCGATTGAAGATCTACAGGAAACCTCTCTCAAGACAAGAGTTCATCAAAACTATGGAGAAATCAGTGTTGGTCATAGAGAAGGGTTCTGCCTCTGCTTTGGGCATACCCTGAAAGATCTAAAAAAAAATAATAATAATAATAATAAAGATCCTTGGGTGAAAACCTTTCTGAGGCTCCCAAGGCAGGTGGTAGGGGTGAAAACCTCATTGAGGCGCCCCTATTGTCTTTCAAAAAAAAAAAAAGAGATTTGAAAAAAAGATCCTTGAGTGAAAACCTCTCTGAGGCGCTTAAGGCAGATGGCAAGGGTGAAAACCTCATTGAGGCGCCCCTGCTATCTTTCAAAAAAAAAGAAGAAAAAAGAAAAAGAAAAAACAATATGCAAAAAAGACAGGGATAGCAAGTTTATAATGTGGAAATGCATGCAGGTTGCAGGTGTTCTATGAAGGAGAGGAGGTCTCTCAACTCAAAGCCAAGGATCCTTATCATGCTGCCAAGAGACCTCACCAGCACCTCCTCCAAGAATACTCATCTTCTCCAAGGTATGGGCACGATTTCATCACAGCTTAAGTCTTCTACATGAGATGCAGACTTTCTACAGGAAGGTGCAGACTTTCTACAGGAAGTGTTATAGACATTTTTGTGCCTTACAGCATTGAGCATGAAATTTCCATAATCTAAGGGATCCAAAGTCCCTAAACATGTTGTTCCTACCCCTAGAGGAACAAGGCTAACAAACCACAACAATTCACAGAAGTTCTCCACCAGAAACCACTCAAAACAAGTCAAACCAGGATCATTTCAGTGGCTACACTAGCTGTTTGCGCTGAATGTCAAAGCCAACACTGGCTACCTGCGTTGAATGTCAACTGGAACACTAGCTACCTACGCTGAACGAGAATGGACAAGTGGCAGGCTCATTTCTCAAGGTGTCAAAACCCAGGAAGCTTCCAAAATGACACTTGCCTCAGGGAATTCGACTGGTGATGAGTAAGAGGTTCCAAATCTCCAAGTGGAAGCAAGAACCTCCAAGTGGACTCAAGAACTGACAGAGAGAGAGGACACTAGTCAGATCTCAAGCTGACTCATCCTCTCTCCAAACATCTATATATGGATCTCTCCTCCATGAGATCTGGAGGCTGGAATTTTGTTATTGCAAAGAATTGCTGTTGGTTTGAGACTGGAATCATTGGGTGCTTAATGCTTTGAAGGGGCTGAAGATAGGAATTCCATTTGCTGGGAAGGAGATGCTGGATTGGAGCCCTCTGGGTTGTATCTCTTCCTGAACCTTGTTATTCATCAATAAAGCTATCTTGGTTTCTCCTATATGCTGATGTATTTTGATGTATGAATGTATTAGTGTATTTGGTTTATTCCTAATCCTAAACTAGTTATGAATGTGAACATCTGTCTTTGTGTAGTGTTCTTCTCTTGTCTCAAGTAGCTGTTCTCTTGTCGCAAGTCGCTGTTCTCTTGTGATCTTGCAGGAAGTTGAAGCTGGATAAGCAAGAAGGCAAGTAGCTGTGAACACCCAAAGAGAAGAGAGACCGGATCGAGGGACAAACGGAAGACACCGGTAAGTCTATTGATCTCTCTTCTTTCGCATTTCATAAAGGAAGAAACCAGAATAGCTGTACTCGTTTGTTGCTAAGGCACTGTCACACCTTAGGTGGATAGGATCGTCCTGCATAGGCATTTTTCCCCACAACAAATTGGCGACTCCACTGGGGACATTTGTTTAGTCATTTTATTTGTGTTTCTATCATTGTTTGTTTCATAGACTTGACAGCAACAATCGAACTGCATCTTTCCCGGATGCAAAGTAGACAGTTGCTGCTTTGATCCAATTACTGGACTTGTCTATGATCTTAACAATGGATTCACAAATGATTTGATGATCCTTGTGATAGATCTTAGTAGCCTCTCAAAGCATCCCTTTGATTACACCTTGCTTGTTGCTTTTATTTGGCCTGAAACAGTTGATTAAATAGCAATCTGTGACCCAGAACCTGAGGGAAACGAGAGTTTCTCCTTCAGCGCAGACCCAGTGAAGGGATTCTGCATTTCAACGCAGGTCCCGTGAAGGCTACCTGCGCTGAATGTCAAAACCCCTGTGTTGAGGTTGCGCTGAACCAGTTTGTCCTTGTGCAGCTGGGGTTCTCTGCTCTGTTTTGCCTTCTTTTGATCTCTGATTTTTTGCAGCCTGTAACCAGCATAGGTACCAGTCTGATAACTCCTTTTCTCTGCTTAGATTCCGCCTCCTTTTGTACAAAAAGATTGTGAGTGTTTTTTATGTGTTTGTGGCGTCATTTACAGTTTTCCTTTGCATGAGTGAAATAGTCATCCTGTAGCCCTTGATTCAGATCTATTGATTGTGATCTTAGAAGAGAGTTCATTGGCTGTTTGCAGATTGATTATACATTTACTTTTGCTTATTGGTTTGAGTTTGTCTCTTTTAAGTGTCGAAACAAGTCTTCATTTCGAAAATCGTTAAGTGTTGTAATCTCTTCTACCCTCTCTGATTTCGAAAAAGTAAACTTGTTTGTATTGATCATTTAAAAGCAAATTCAAAGTTGTACAAAAAGCTTTCTTTGTAGGCATCAATACTAAGAAAGCGGAAAAAAAACACCTGCATTGTGCATTTTCATTTGATAGTTTGCATGTTGGATTTAGGAAAAGTGCATTAGAGTGTGTTGATTGCTCTTTGAGAAAAGATGGTGTCTTTCTTTTCCCTTAGTAGCTAGGATTTTCAAAGTTGAAAAGATATAAAGCTTGCTTATCATCTTTAGACTTCATTTAGGAATTTGTATCATACATCTCGTGGTGAACCTTGAAAGGCAAACTTTAAAAATATCAACCTAAAATAAATTGAATGAACTTAACAACGCTTTGCAACATAACGCACACCATAGAGGTCTAGGCTAGAGACGTGTTCCGGCGTCGTTAAGCCTGGTGACTGTCGATCTCGTGGATGGTGGGCGATTCCTCCTGAGGGACGATAGCGCCAGTACGGATTGTGCTCCCACGTACCGTCGCGTATATATTGGGAGACCCCTATAGGCATAAAACCTTTATCCTTAGGAAGCTGTGTCGGCCGCCCTACTGATCGCAATGCACTGAACACAACATTCAGGAAGATCGACCGCCCGTACCCTAAAAAGTATTCTGCGGTTTTGCGAAAAGTTTGGCACACCCTCTGCCTAGAACTCCAGAGCAGTTCCTTTTGGCCTTTTTCAGACTCTATAACAGAAAAAGTCCATCCGAGCATTTGTCACTTCGGGCTCGTTAAAACATCGAAGGAGACTAGAGTCATCTTTAGCTTTTTCTTGACTCTTTAAAACTGAAAAAGCAAGTTGTGTCTAAAAGCGTCTAAAAATTCATTTAATTCGGAAACACGCTTTCCCCTTTTGTATTTTGGTTGATCGAGTAATCCGCAATCGTGGAAGAAAGTCAATCGAAACCCCGTCGTTCGCGGAGGCTTACGAGTCAACCGTCTTTGTCTCCAGAATCGAAAATAGTACGGACAAAGCGAACTCGTTTAACCGGTTCAAAATCTCCTATCAAAGTTAGAACAAGTGTTCCAACGACATCTGAGATTCCGGTTACTCCAAGCATTTCTGGAAACCCTGCCTCTATAGAAGAAGTTCAACAACCACAGAAGGACAGTAACACTGATCCTAGTCTGGGAGCAAATACTTGCGTTACTGAACCAGTTCCATCTGTAACCGGTTTAAAGAGTCTTGCTCCTCAAACAACTGTCGCTGTTGATTCAACCCCTTCTTCAGCACCAGAAATATTTTACGGTCCTGACAGTCTTCCTCTTCCACCTGGTTTGATTGCGATAGAGGAAATTGTAGAGGATCCGCAAGCAAGTACTCCAACCCATTTTGGAGTCGGGGTCACTCTATTTCCTTCATCAGAAGTTAATCCACCACAAGTGGAAGTTCCTGTAGAGTCGCTAGGCAATCTATTGGATAGGCTCAAAATGTCTGAACAACCGTCAACATCTAGGACTGTGTCAAACGACACAGCGACAGCAGAAGCCCCTGCCGTCACTCCGACAATGTTTGCCGGCATACCAGCTGTCCCGACTAGCTCACAACCGCTAGAAGGAGTCCACCAAGGGACTATTTCGACAGTGTGGTCTGTTCCAGTTTGTTCATCCGGAATAATATCCGGCAACTCTTATGTTGAGACTCGCCAGGTTGATCCATTTGGAGGTAAATTTGGGCAATCTAGTCCACAAGGACAAACGATCCCCTTGAGTTCCGGATTGCTACCGTATGGGGGGCAGTATGCCCTTTCACTACCCCCTCCGGGAGGGTATCCATACGGGAGTTCACAACAGTATTCAGGTTATACTGGAATTACATCAAGTGGTTGGGTACCTATGCTACCTCAACAACCAAGGGTTGTATATTCTATGCAACAGTGTGTACCTATGACGAACATCCCGACCACACCGGCTATTGTAACAGTGTCACAAGTTCAAGCGATGCCTGTTGTATGTCAGCCTCAGATTTCTCAGGTTGTAATGCAACAGCCCCTTGACCCTGGGACACAACCACAATCGCCAATTGGTGGGGCGACACAGGTCCAAACGGGTACAATTACCCCACACCTTGGTCCAACAGTTAGTATAGCACAACAGAACATGGCTTCACAACCATGGCTGGTGCAATACCAACAACCACAATTCCAGCAAGTGTACCAAGGTTCTGAGCAGCAGATCTTTGCGAACAGTGGACAACCGTATATTCAAAACGGTCAAAACCAACCGCTTTACAGTGGTCAAGTCCACCAACCGTATCAGTCATACCAACATCAATTACATTATGCTGGTATGCAAAGGCCCACTGCTCAGGCGATCCCATCGTACCCTGGGTATGCTTCACCTAACCTGAATCAACAGTTACCATTCGTGGCAACTTTAGAGTTACCTGATTTACACCGGTTAACCAACGATCCGATTGCTTATGCCCCTTGGTGGCCAGCGATTCCTCACAAACTTCCATCTGACATTCCTAAATTCAATGGAAATCCGGGTGAAGACCCATCGAATCACGTGATGACTTTTCATCTGTGGTGTTCATCAAACACCCTAAATGATGATTCGATAAGGCTTCGCCTTTTCCAGAGGACGTTAACGGGTCCAGCGGCAAAATGGTATATTGAATTACCTAGAGCCTCGTTCGACAATTTTAGCTCCCTAGCCACGACTTTCTTAACCCATTTTCAATTACCGATAAGGTATGAAACAGGAACCGAAATCTTAACCAACTTCAAGCAGACAACGGCCACTCATATATCCAATCATATACATGAGTGGCATCGTCGTCGTAGGATGGTGAAAACATACGTTCCCGATCAGCTGTTAGCTGAATGGTTTATAAAGTCGTTACTTCCTGCTATAATGGAAGATGTGGCAAAGGGGGGAGTCGTAAAAGAGGAGCAAGTTATTGCTCGTGCACAATATCTAGACTTAGTTTATACTCAGTCTGGCATGCTCTACGAAAAAATACCTGACGCCCCTAGACCAGAATTCTCAATTCCTCCTCCTCCTAAATCAAATAGTGACTCTCATGCCGGCGATGGCGTGATTGGCACGGCAAACACGAAATCGACAAAGGCTTCGTCTAAGAAAGCCCGTAAGAATTCGGATCAAAATGCAAAAGAAGAAATTCTTGCTTCAGAAGTCAATGCCGTATCAGCAGATAAGGGCAAAGAAACCAATCAACCAGGAAGCAAGAAGAAGCAAAACAAAGGGAAGAAGAAGAAACAAGGCGACTCATCCCCTGGAAAAACTTATTCAAACCCTCCTAGGAAAGGGAAACCAAAAAGTCCATGCATGATATGTGACGAGGATCATTGGACAGTCGATTGTCCATACAAAGCTGAGCTTAGAAGGTTCTTCAAAAGTTCGCAAACCTCAGCTGTGTTAACTGATCCGTTCCCAAACCCAGGTCAAAATCTAGTTGATAGTGGAAATGCTTCCCCGTCGCAAGTGCTTATGTTGTCGGTTTCAAAACAGTAGAATGATGCTTTGATTTCGACAAGGAACAAAGATTACGGGAATCCGCAGCTGTCGAACGACAAAGGTAAAGATCAACCAAGCAGTTCGACAACAACTTCGACAGAAGTTGTACCGCCCATCATTCCTGAATTAACAATAAAACCGCCAAAGGGAGTAGTACACAAGTCGACATTTAATCCTCGCGCCAGAGCGGCGCAGCATCATAACATAGTGGAAGATTTGGCCCAAACGCCATCCGCTATGTCGACTCTTGAGGTACTACAAAATTGCCCATCCCAAAGGCAGGCTTTGTTATCAGCTATTGGTGGGGTCGATCCCAAAGATTCCAGTCTTGTATCCTTTGATCACAAAGGATACGATCCTCAGTTACCAGCTCAACTAGCTTTCCTTATTCAAGTGAAAGCCCTCAACAAAACTGTTCACCGAACAATTATTGATGAGGGGGCATCTACATGTATTATGTCGATGAGTTGCTGGAAAACTTTAGGGTCTCCGACCTTGTCGCGATCTTCGACGACATTGAAAGCATTCGACGGAAGGACTTATACCCCGTGTGGTATCCTTAATAACTTGAAAGTTGAACTAGGAGGAAAAACAGTAGAAATAGATGTTGAAGTCATCGATGGGAATCTTGACTACAACATCCTGCTGGGAAGACCATGGATATATGCCATGGCAGCTGTAGTGTCGACTTATTTTAGGAAGATCGCATTCCCTTTTCAAGGAGGGATTACGATCGTCGACCAACAATACTTCCTCCCTAATGGTTCACAAGTTACAGGAAGCATTCCCATGATCCATGGAAGCAACCACTTGCTTCAAGACATCGGAGTAGGCCTACTGAAAGACCCCACATTAATGGGAACTTTCGCACTTCCACCTCCAGTCTATATAGGAGCAGTAGCATTGATAAGAACCTGCAACATGATATCTTCCACGAAGATCTCAAAAGACGATGTCGACATGGATCATGCAATGGTTTTGCCCCCAAACCCTATAGAAATATTGTAGCAATCAATGTTTCGAGCATGGGAGGCGAACCCAAATCAACGATCATCAAGCGTTTGGGTAGATAGGTCTAGAGAATATGGTACCCCGCTAGATCCTTGGTCGAAAGTACATGGGACTGATGAAGGAATCCTACAATCGATGTTGATTGAGGGGGCACCATGGAATGATTGCCACCATCGTTCCCTTCTTCCAGAATATGAAGAAGATACTCAGCATGACCTTTATCACCCTTCATTTTTTGAATTCCTATCAAATACTGTAAATACGGTGGATTCCGAGCGAAACTTATCCAATATTGAAGAGACTATAGCCATAAATATCTCGACTAAGACAAATGTTGTAGAGAATATTTATGTCGGCAAAGGTTGTTCTCCTTCAGAACTGGAAATATATAACGCTCTTTTTCATGAGTTCAGAGATGTCTTTGCTTGGTCATATGATGAAATGCCAGGCATTGACTCGAGTATCGTTGAACATGAAATTAAAATGTATCCTGATGTCAAACCAGTAAGACAACGGCTTCGGTAGGTGCACCCCAAGAAAGCCGCTGCCATTAAGGCAGAAGTTGAAAAACTTCTCCATGCTGGATTCATCTACCCGGTTCCTCTAACCGATTGGGTATCGAATATTGTCCCTGTTATGAAGAAACAAGGGACAATTAGAGTGTGTGTCAATTATAGGGATGTAAACCAAGCTTGTCCGAAGGACAACTACCCTACACCCTTCATCGACCAGATAATTGATGAATGCGCCGGATGTGAAATCTTTTCATTTATGGATGGATTTTCCGGGTATAATCAAATAAATATCCGCCCACAGGACCAGTCAAAGACTGCATTCATCTGTCCGTGGGGCACATTCGCTTATGGAAAATTACCTTTTGGATTAAAGAACGCAGGGGCGACGTTTCAGAGGGCAATGAATTATGCCTTCCATGACATCAAGGACATCGTTCAACCATATCTCGACGACCTTCCGGCTCATTCGCGAAAGCGGACTGATCATCCGCATCATTTAAGAGCAATATTTCTACGTTGCCGACACTACAAGATAAGACTCAATCCGCACAAATGTGTGTTTTGCGTCAGTTCTGGTCATTTACTTGGCTTTGTAGTCTCTAAGGATGGGATTCGGCTCGACCCTTGCAAGGTTCAGGCGATCATTAATTTGCCTCCACCTTAAAATTTGCTTCAGATTCAGAAACTCCAAGGGAAAGCAAACTTTCTGAGGAGGTTCTTTCCAAATTACGCAGAACTTGCTAAAGGTTATACTCGTCTTTTGAAAAAGGATGTACCTTTTGTCTAGGATCAGGTGGCGCAAGCTTCCTTTGATGCTCTGAAAGATTCTCTAGTAAAAGCATCATTAATGTATGCCCCGGACTATCAAAGAGATTTTAACCTGTATCTGGCTGCAGCAGATACAACCATTGCGATGGTTTTAGTTCAAGAAGTCGATGGAATTGAACATCCTATATATTATTTAAGTAAAAACTTGAATGATACAGAAAGCAAATATTCTTATGTTGAAAAGCTAGCACTCGTTGTTGTTCAAGCGATACAAAGATTTCGACATTACGTCCTCTTTCGGAAAACTACCATTCTATCAGATTGCAACCCCATGACTTATATATTGTCGCGACAGTTGCTGGGGGGAAAATATTCAAAATGGATAGCGATCCTTCAAGAGTTCGATCTGGAATTTGTAAAATCCAAATCAAAGAAAGCTTTAGTTTTCGCAGAATTATTGTGCGATCTCCCATCGTCGTCCAACGATGAAACATCAGAAGAGTCAATCGTGGACGAAAGTTTGTTTTTGATATCTGAAAGCGATGAGTGGTATGGAGATATAATAATTTATCTCCAAACCCAAAAATTCAGGCCTCACACCTCTCACTCAGAACAGAAACGTATACGATACCAAGCGAAAGACTACATGATCGTCGGTGATACGCTTTATCGTCGTGGTATCGATACAGTTTTGAGGAGGTGCCTCACCCATGAGAGGCCGAAAAAGCCCTAAATGAATGTCATTCAGGCGCGTGTGGGGGGCATCAATCTGGATATGCTACAGCACAGAAAATCTTATGAGCAGGATACTTCTGGCCAACCATGTTCAAATATTGCATAACCGCAGTCAGAAGTTGCCATGCTTGTCAAATTTTCGATAGCAAAACCAGAATACCACCTGCACCTTTACAGCCAATAGTTGCTGTTGGGCCTTTCGCCAAATGGGGCATCGATTTCATGCAATGTAACCCCACCTCGACCGGGGGGCATGGGTATATTATAGTCGCTATTGACTATTTTACCAAATGGGCCGAGGCGATGCCTACATTGGATAACACTGGTGAAACAGCTGCCCTTTTCTTTTTTAATCATGTAGTCACCAGGTTCGGCGTACCACAGGCTATAGTTACAGATCATGGATCGCATTTTCGCAATCATATGATGGTTGAATTAGCTGCCAAGCTAGGGCTATCTCACGACAACTCTACCCCGTATTATCCACAAGCCAACGGACAAGTTGAAGCAATCAACAAGGTTTTGAAGCGTATGTTGCAAAGGATGATCGGGGTTCACAAAAGAAGGTGGCACCTAATCCTGTACTCAGCCTTGTGGGCTTACCGAACATCGGTAAAGAACGCGACCGGGTTCACACCTTTCCAACTGGTGTATGGCCTGGAAGCAGTCTTGCCAATCCAATGTGAAATTTCGTCGCTTAAACTCGCAATTGATCTCCTCCTCGGAACTTCGGAAGAAGAGGCTCGTTTCTTGGAATTAATCCAATTGGATGAAACCCGTCGTGATGCCGCTTTGGCTAACGAAGCCCATAAGAAACGAGTCAAGGCGCAGTTCGACAAAAATGTCAAACCCCGTGTCTTCTCAGAAGGTGACTTGGTCTTGCTTTATGACCAAGAGTCCGATAAATTGGGAGTAGGTAAATTTAATTCTTTATGGATGGGCCCCTATATTGTTAAACGAGTGTTAGCAAAAGGAGCCTACGAGTTAATGGATTATGACGGAATTCCACTGGCGCAGCCCCGTAATGGGTTGTACCTCAAGCGTTACTATGCTTAAATAGTGACCAATATGCATGCACCTCGATTTGCGTTATTATGCTGGGGGCATGCAAAATTGCTATCGAGCAGTTTTAGCACAAAGTTCATGCTCGTTAAAAAATAAACACAAGATCCGAGCAGTTTTAGCACGTAGTTCATGCTCGTTAACAAAAAAAAAAAAAAAAAAACGTAAGATCGAGCAAATGTTTCCACCCGCGTTTAAGCTCGTTAAAAAATGAACTATCCCGGTAAATAACCACAGTGAATGTAATATCATCAGCCATTAAAGCCTTGGTCGTGTTTGCACCATCACCTCCACTTTTCATTTGGCCGATCGTTCACCTCCATATGATTGTTTACCCATTTTGAGGAACAGCTGCGAAGAGTGATTACACCTAGCCATCCTTGTGACACTGCCGTGATTGGAAAATTCCAACCTGCACCTGGAATTAGCTGCTATCCCTGTTTATCACTCGTTCCTCAAAAGACGAGTCTTCTTTAAGCTCTTTTCAACTGACTCGTAAAATATGAAAAGATTGCCGAGTTTTGGCCTTCCAGCTCGATAAAGTGACCGGAAGAGCTATCCCTCCTCTAGATTTTAATCTTTTTGGACCTGAGGGATTATTGCACAAAAAGATCGAGCGCTTGTTTTGTTCGGCTCGTTAAAACTATCGAAAACTCATCCTTTCTGTATTGTTTTATACTTTTTCGGACTTAAGGGATTAGATGACGAAAAAGGACTTTTGGAGTTAACTTTATGTACCTTTTCAGACTCTCTAAAAATGAAAAGGACCGAGTTATCCTTGTCGTTAGACTCGTTAAAATCATTAAATAGCGACAAACTTGTCTGTAGACGAGAACGAGTTTCACTATCGCTAGGCTCGTTAAAACGTAGCAATGGGCTTGCCCGAAGGGTAGGTTATCGAACAAGCATATGTTATCCTCCTCAAGCTTGACAAAAATAAAGAGGTATTGGTCAGCAATGACTGGGGAAAAATTGGGAGAAACTAAAGAAAACTTTGATGGTAGCAAGTCGCTCTTGAACATGACACTTTTCCTCCGTACCACAATCGGGTGGGGTTGTTTCATTCACCGATCACATCCATGGTCTCGCCATACCATCCATATTTGGGGTAATGCTACCGATCCATCGTATCAGTGTCGCCATATGTTCAAGAGAAGTCGTTCAGAAAAGTCAACCGTGTCCCATCCACTGCCATACATTATCCTTCATCCTTTCATGACCGCCACCCTGAATCATATGTCACAGATCGTTTTCACCTCCATTAAAATCATTAGCTCCGTTCCGTGCCACTGATGTGGGATTCATTAAGGTCCTCCTTTGACGGATCGCTTCTTGTCGACATCAGCTCATTATCCAAGAAGTTGATCTAGGAACAACCCCTTCAGTACTTTGAAGCTTGCATGCCACAATGGCAAGTTTCTCACTTCCGGCGACAGGTATACATCAATGACCTTCGACCGAAAGATTTTGCGTGGTGTTCGATGCCAAGTCCTTTATTCACACCACATAAATTGTACTGCAGTACCTTGAGGGTCATTATCATTATTGGTGATTCCTCTCGCGCTTGTTAACGGTTTGCATCATTGACCGGTAATCAAGCGATGTCTTTCCATGTTCGACTTCAGAACAATTCTCACATGGATCGACTTGTACTTAGAGTGAAGATCGAACAAGTTTGAAGACCCCGGATCTAGTTTCATCCATCCCGGCTGCGATATATATTCAGGAAAAATAAAGACATTGACATGTACATCATTGCAGCAGATAATCATCCTACTCAAAGGATGATAATTTCATCAAAATTATCAGTCTACCATCAAACGATTGTCTATTCTATTTACAGAAAAATGAATTTATAAAGCTGAGCATGGGAATTCCCGCCTCAGCTAGATCATGAAAGCAGTATGAAAAATAATGTATTGTATTGTATCTTATTACAGGTCTCCTCCCAGCATTGGATGAACTTCGGATCCCCCTGATAAAGCATTTCGCCCGATAAACAACCTCATACTTTAGGGGGCAACTGTTATAGACATTTTTGTGCCTTACAGCATTGAGCATGAAATGTCCATAATCTAAGGGATCCAAAGTCCCTAAACATGTTGTTCCTACCCCTAGAGGAACGAGGCTAACAAACCACAACAATTCACAGAAGTTCTCCACCAGAAACCACTCAAAACAAGTCAAATCAGGATCATTTCAGTGGCTACACTAGCTGTTTGCGCTGAATGTCAAAGCCAACACTGGCTACCTGCGTTGAATGTCAACTGGAACACTAGCTACCTGCGCTGAACGAGAATGGACAAGTGGCAGGCTCATTTCTCAAGGTGTCAAAACCCATGAAGCTTCCAAAATGACACTTGCCTCAGGGAATTCGACTAGTGATGAGTAAGAGTTTCCAAATCTCCAAGTGGAAGCAAGAACCTCCAAGTGGACTCAAGAACTGACAGAGAGAGAGGACACTAGTCAGGTCTCAAGCTGACTCATCCTCTCTCCAAATATCTATATATGGATCTCTCCTCCATGAGATCTGAAGGCTGGAATTTTGTTATTGCAAAGAATTGTTGTTGGTTTGAGACTGGAATCATTGGGTGCTTAATGCTTTGAGGGGCTGAAGATAGGAATTCCATTTGCTGGGAAGGAGATGCTGGATTGGAGCCCTATGGGTTGTATCTCTGTTAGAAAATTATATATTACGGAGCAATGGAACACATAAAATATTGCAGAAATATAAACACAGAAAACACACAAAACAAGAGAGACACAGATATACGTGGTTCACCCAGTTTGGGCTACGTCCACCTCGAACAGCCAGTCCTTCCTTTCTATTATCCAGCAAGATGAAGAGACACAACCTACAGCAAATCCACTGTAATATCCTCTGTTTTCTCTCACAGTCTCACCTCTCTGTTTATCCCTCACACAGAATACACATCTATCTCACAGCCTCAAATACAATACCCTCATACAAAGAGAGGGGTTGCCTTCTAGGGTAAAAAACCCTAAACTAAACATAAGTTCTACCGTCAGATCATCCACCTAATGAACGGCCCAGATTGACTAGAAATTACTATACTTTTACAAGGCAATTTTACAGTTGTTTTTAGCTTCGGGGGCACTGCCCCCGAAACCCCCCGCCAGGGAGGGGCTCCCAAAGGTCGCAGCTGCCCCCCCCCCTGGACCCCCCCTGCAGCGAATATTTTACGGGCGGCGTTGCCGCCCCTATTTCGAACTGGGGTCCTATGTGGCGATACCTTTGAATATAGAAGATAATCAGGCTCCACACCCAACAATCTCCCACTTGGAGACTGATTGTAGCAACTCCACCGCTGCTCCATTTGCTGGACAATGACTCCTCTTTGGACCTGGCTGTTTCTCATCTTCATCGTCATCCTTGAAGACCAACTGAAACGGAGCATATTCTCAGTTTCTCCCTGGTTACAACTTTTGTTAGCATATCTGCAGGATTCTGGCTAGTGTGTATCTTTTCCAGCTTCAACTCTCCATCTTCCAACACTGATCGTATGAAATGGTACTTGAGCTGTATGTGTTTAGTCCTGGAATGAAATGCTGAGTTCTTTACAAGATGAATGGCACTTTGGCTATCACTGTATAATGTGCCCATATCATGCTCCTTACCCAATTCACCCATAAACCTTTGTAACCAAATCATTTCTTTACTAGCCTCTGTAGCAGCAACATACTCTGCTTCTGTTGTTGAAAGTGCAACAACACTTTGGATTTTTGAAACCCAACTGACAGCTGTTCCTCCAACAGTAAATACATATCCTGTAGTGCTCCTCCTGTTATCTCTGTCACCTGCCATATCTGCATCAACATATCCTTGTAGGGAGATGTTTGAACCACCAAAGCATAATGCTTGATTTGTGGTACCTTTCAAATATCTGAGAATCCATTTCACTGCCATCCAATGTTCCTTTCCTGGATTGTTCATGTACCTGCTTACAACTCCCACTGCATGTGCAATATCAGGCCTTGTGCATACCATTGCATACATTAAGCTTCCAACTGCTGATGCATATGGAACTTTAGACATATAATCCATGTCTTCTTGGGTCTTTGGGCACATTTCCTTGCTAAGTTTGAAATGGCTAGCAAAAGGTGTACTAACTGGTTTTGCATTGTGCATGTTAAATCTTTTCAACACCTTTTGTATGTACTCATTCTGAGACAATGTTAATTTACGATTTTTCCTGTCTCTAGTTATTCTCATACCAAGGATTTGTTTCGCAGCTCCCAAATCCTTCATTGCAAATGAATTTGCCAATTTTCTTTTGAGCACATTTATTTCCTGCATGTTAGATCCTGCAACAAGCATGTCATCTACATACAGTAACAATATAATATAGCTGCCATCATTTTGCTTTTTCAAATAAACACAATGATCAGAGTGACATCTAGTATAACCTTGTTCAAACATAAACTTGTCAAACTTTAGATACCACTGCCTTGGAGCCTGTTTTAAGCCATACAAGCTCTTCTTCAACCTGCACACTAGTTTCTCCTTCCCCTTCACCTCATATCCTTGTGGCTGCTGCATATATATCTCTTCCTCCAAATCCCCATGGAGAAAGGTTGTCTTTACATCTAACTGCTCAAGATGCAAATCTTCAGCTGCTACAAGACTTAAAATAGTTCTGATTGAAGTCATTTTAACAACAGGAGAAAATATTTCATCAAAATCAATACCTTTCTTCTGTGCAAACCCCTTCACCACAAGTCTAGCTTTATACCTCTGTTTTCCTCCATCTTCTTCCTTCAACCTGTAAACCCATTTATTCTTCAATGTAGTTTTTCCTACAGGCAACCTGACTAAATCCCAAGTCTGGTTATGCATTAAGGAGTCCATCTCTTCTTCCATGGCTACCTCCCACTTCTTCCTGCTTTCAACCTGCATTGCTTCTTCATAACATTCGGGTTCACCGGAATCAGTCAACAATAAATAATATAATGAAGGAGAGTATCGTTCAGGGGATCTACCTATCCTGGTAGATCTTCTAACACCACTTTCAGATGTTTGGGGTGCCTGTTGCTGTTGTGGTGGTTGCTGTTGTTGTGGTTGTTGATTATTAATATTTTCAGGCACCTTTACTTTTTCAGTGATTTCATCAAGGACTGCGTATTCCTTGTTTTCCTTTTCCTGCTTCTTTTCCTGCAACTGATTCTTATACAAGACCTTTTCATTGAATATTACATCTCTGCTCCTAATGATTTTGTGATTTTCGTAATCATATAAGCGATAACCAAAATCATTAACACCATATCCAATAAAGGTACATTTCTTTGACTTTGCCTCAAGCTTTGTTCTATTTTCTTTATCAATATGGACAAAGGCCTCACAACCAAAAGGCTTTAAAATAGAGTAGTTTACCTTTTTACCTGTCCATGCTTCCTCTGGAACACCACCATCCAAGGAACTTGAAGGCCCTCTGTTTATTAGATAAACAACAGTATCTACAGCATCTGCCCAAAACTGTAAAGGTAATCCTGCATGCAATCTCATGCACCTTGCACGCTCCATGATTGTTCTGTTCATCCTTTCTGACACACCATTTTCTTGTGGTGTTCTTGGAACTGTCTTCTCTCTGCGAATTCCATGATCTGAACAGTACCTATCAAACTCTTTGTTGCAATATTCACCTCCATTGTCTGATCTAAGACACTTCAATTTCTTTCCTGTCTCAATCTCAACCAAAGCTTTCCATTTCTTGAAAGTATCAAATACATCAGATTTATTCTTAATACAATAAATCCAAGTTTTTCTAGTTGCATCATCAATAAAAGTAACATAATAACGAGAGCCACCAAGAGATGATACCTGAGCAGGTCCCCATACATCTGTATGCACAAGCTCTAATTTTTCATTCTTCTTTTCTTTCCCAACTCTGAGAAATCTGACTCTCTTCTGTTTTCCATAAATGCAATTCTCACAGAAGTCCAAATCAACATTCTTCAAACCCGGCAACAAATTCCTTGAGTGAAGAATCTTCATCCCCTTTTCACTCATGTGTCCGAGCCTATGATGCCATAATGCTGCATCGAATCCTTTGGAAGTTAAAGCATTAACAGAGTTAGAAATACCATTGAATAAATACAATGTACCAACCTTTTCGCCTTTTGCTATTACCAGGGCTCCTTTGGTGACCTTCCAAGCTTTATCTGTGAAAGTTGTCACACAACCTTCACCGCCTAACTGCCTTGTTGAAATCAGATTTTTCTTTAGATCTGGAACATGCCTTACCTCCTTTAATAGCCATTGGTTTTCATTCTGCTGTTTTACAAGAACCTTACCCATTCCAACGATTTTACAGGGTTTATCATCACCCAGACGAACTTGTCCAAAATCTCCTTGAACATAGTCATGAAAGTATTTCTTATTAGGTGTGGCATGGAATGAAGCCCCTGAATCTACCACCCAGGAATCAGTAATATTTTCAAAAGAAAGAATCAAAGCATCTTGTAACACCTCACCTGTCACATTTGCTTCATGATTGTTTTCTTGCTGTGCATCTCCTTCTTTTCCCTTCCGAGATCTACAGTCTTTCTTTAGGTGTCCTTTCTTTCCACATTTCCAGCACACTATCCCCGATCTGGACTTGGATCTGCCTTTCCTTGATTTACTGCGATATCCTGAGCTCTTTCCTCTTTCCATTTTTCTTCCTCTAGACTCTGCACTCAAAGCATTTCCTGATGTCTCACCGGAGCTTTTCCGTCGCATTTCCTCGCTAAGGATAGCACCGACAACATCATCAAACTTTAAAGTACTAGATCCAGAAACGGAGTTACTAATGGCCATTACCAAACCATTCCAACTTTCTGGTAATGAGCACAAGAATAACAGAGCTCTAACTTCATCATCAAAGTTTACCCCTACAGAACTTAACTGACTTGTAACTGTATTAAAATCATTTAAATGGTTTGCAACAGATCCACCTTCCGACATATTCATATTAAATAACCGTTTCATAAGAAATACCTTGTTTGAGGCTGAGGGTTTTTCATATAGTTTCGACAACGTCTGCATCAAACCCTCTGTCGTGGTTTCCTTCGAAATGTTGAAGGCGACTGACGCAGCAAGGCACAACCATATTGTTCCGAGTGCCTTTCTATCGAGAAGGCTCCATTCTTCGTCTTTCATACCCGTCGGCATCTTTGTTTTTCCGCCCAATGGTAGGTATAGATCTTTCTGATACAGATAATCTTCCATCTGCATTTTCCACAGCGAGAAGTTTTGGCCGTTAAATTTCTCAACCCTAAACTTACCATCTTCCGTCATTGCTCCCACTCGAACCAGGAACCCTTCTTTCCTGCGAGTTTATCAGCCAAATAGACCTTCGGCTCTGATACCAGTTGTTAGAAAATTATATATTACGGAGCAATGGAACACATAAAATATTGCAGAAATATAAACACAGAAAACACACAAAACAAGAGAGACACAGATGTACGTGGTTCACCCAGTTTGGGCTACGTCCACCTCGAACAGCCAGTCCTTCCTTTCTATTATCCAGCAAGATGAAGAGACACAACCTACAGCAAATCCGTTGTAATATCCTCTGTTTTCTCTCACAGTCTCACCTCTCTGTTTATCGCTCACACAGAATACACATCTATCTCACAGCCTCAAATACAATACCCTCATACAAAGAGAGGGGTTGCCTTCTAGGGCAAAAAACCCTAAACTAAACATAAGTTCTACCGTCAGATCATCCACCTAATGAACGGCCCAGATTGACTAGAAATTACTATACTTTTACAAGGCAATTTTACAGCTGTTTTTAGCTTCGGGGGCGCTGCCCCCGAAACCCCCCGCCAGGGGGGGGGCTCCCAAAGGTCGCAGCTGCCCCCCCCCCCCCTGGACCCCCCCTGCGGCGAATATTTTACGGGCGGCGTTGCCGCCCCCATTTCGAACTGGGGTCCTATGTGGCGATACCTTTGAATATAGAAGATAATCAGGCTCCACACCCAACAATCTCTTCCTGAACCTTGTTATTCATCAATAAAGCTATCTTGGTTTCTCCTATATGCTGATGTATTTTGATGTATGAATGTATTAGTGTATTTGGTTTATTCCTAATCCTAAACTAGTTATGAATTTGAACATCTGTCTTTGTGTAGTGTTCTTCTCTTGTCTCAAGTAGTTGTTCTCTTGTCACAAGTAGCTGTTCTCTTGTGATCTTGCAGGAAGTTGAAGCTGGATAAGCAAGAAGGCAAGTAGCTGTGAACACCCAAAGAGAAGAGAGACCGGATCGAGGGACAAACAGAAGACACCGGTAAGTCTATTGATCTCTCTTCTTTCGCATTTCATAAAGGAAGAAACCAGAATAGTTGTACTCGTTTGTTTCTAAGGCACTGTCACACCTTAGGTGGATAGGATCGTCTTGCATAGGCATTTTTCCCCACAACAGGAAGGTGCAAACTTTCTACAAGAAGTTCTGTATTTCTACAGGAAACTTCCTGTAGAAGTTCGGGACGGCCCAGAATTCATTGTATGAGGAGATCTAACGACCAAGGATCGGTTTGGACGCATGCAAGCTACTATTGTCACCCTTACACACTGCTGTCACCTCTTTCTACCACCCCTGTCAACATGCAATGAAGTTACCTGCACCATCAAAGCAGATCATTGAGTTATCAAGAGAAAGCAATTTTTAAGATGAAAAAACGCTGAGATGTCATACCATATCCATCCCAGCCATCCATGAGCTCTGCGAGCGTGATCGTGAGGCCACTACCTTCGTCGTGCAGCATGCACTCGAGGAGGAAAAACTGCTACAGGACATCCTGCAGGATTCCCGTAACAGTTAAGCCCGCTAGAGTGTACACCATTCGCAACGCTTGCCACATGCAATGAAACGCGGGCGCATGCAGCCGAAGCATCAAATTCATCGTTAGCGGCCTGTGAATATGAACCTCCGGGCCTGTGCAAATCCACCAGCAGCAAATAAATCCACTCATCGTCGTCCAAGAACCGAAAAATCGTGTTGCGGCCGCACAGGTAAGTGCCTCGATCCTTTCTTCCGTCGAATTGCATGAATTTTACTTTGAAAATGTTTGCAAGTGTGAAGTGAATGGGTTGAGCGGTTGTATGGCCATTCGACTGGCCACGTCGACCAGTTAGTGGTCTAGTCGGATGTTTGGGCGGTGGTCGTGGCAAAAGAAACGGGCAGTGCACACGTGAGAGAAATCCCGTCGGGAAAAACAAGTTTTAACAGAAGTGACGGCGGCGGATCTGCGGGGAATGATGCGGCAGTAAGGGAACTCGCAGACGAATGATGGAGTGACGTCGTCCAACGGTCCGGCAGGGACAGCTCACCCCCGCGCCACAGATTCCGCCGAATTCAAATCTAATCGGTTAGATTTCCACCCCATGCATTTATCATTCACCGTTTGAGACTCGAGTGATCATCCGGATCCCTCTGCAGCTCGACACTCCAAGTCTTTGGCCATTCGAACGCCTGTGAAGCAACACCAAGAGCGCAGACCCACTGCAGTATCCTCCAGAATTCGCGCGTTGCTCCTACAGGAAAGTTGTTTCTACAGGAAATCGGGTTCCTCACGTCAAAAGGTGGTGGATTAAAAAGGTAAGCCTGAACTCTCCATGCAATTGGTTTTGAGGGTGGCAGAATCGACGTCTACAGTATGGTCGTAGAAAATTTTTGCAAATATTGTCTGCCGTTGCATGAATTGTCGTCCTACAGGATATCAGTGTAATTAATCTGTGTTAAGGTCCTCAGGAGATAAGCTTCGTGAATTATATGCATGACAGAGGCGTAATTCTACGCTCTGTCCCAATAGGCCAAATTTCTTCCACATTCGCCACCTCCAGCTAACGCAGCAGTTTTTCACCATGCCGGGTGGGTTCATCAGAAGGGAACCAACTGATTCAACGAAGTTAAGAGAAAATCCTGAGGTGGTGGAGCTCTTCATGCGAGCGCAATGGATATCCTTCTGTAACAAATTGCAGGGCTATGACGACGAGGTGGCAGAGGAGTTTTTGCAAGCTCTGAGGCCGAAATCCAAAACATTGGCCACCATTAACTTTAGGGGTTTGAGTCTCTGACTCACCCCACAATTCATCAGCCGAGTTAATGAGCTCCCAATGGGATTACCATGGGATAAAGAAGAAAGGAAATTGGGCCAACATGCTAAGAAAGAATTCTTCCCACTAGAGGAGGAATTCTCAGAAGATAAAAATGGGGTTCGTAGAACCAGTTTACTGCCACCGTGGAATGAAGTTAGCCTGCAGATTATGAAGTACATCACCTGCGAAGGTCGTTTTAGCATTGTATATGGGTACCATTTTCGGTTACTCACTGAATTAAGCCACCAGATGGATCTACCTGTAGAAAACAAAATCAGTCTCCCCTACTTTCTACTACAGTCTCTGATTGAGTGTGCCACCAAGTTGAAAGAAGGCACACCAGAGTAGGTAGCCCACCATGGACTCATCAAACTCCTCGTGGAGGATGCGCTCCACACATACAAGGTTCCTCTCTCATGGGAAGCCTTCAGAAATTTGACCAAGGATGGTGATATAAAGATGCTAACCGAAGAGCTCGGTTCATCTAGCAGTGAGGAGAAAGAGTCAGTGCCCACAGCGAAGAAAGAAAAAGGCCAGAAGACCCCGACCACGGAGCAGAAGAAAAAGCAAGAGAAGAAACAAGAGAAAAAGGGTGCCAAAGAGAAAGATGACACACCCATTTTGACGGCAAGAGAGAAAAGATTGCAAAGCAGAGTGGACAAGGCTGAGAAGGTCCACATCAGCAAAAGTGCCTCGACAGCAACCGCAACCAAGTCAAAAAGTAAAACTCATGCAGCAAAACAAACCAAAGCGGTGACACCTGTTTCTACAGGAAAACCGAAACCGGCTTCTACAGGAAGCCCGAAATTAACTAAAACAGGGTCTTCTACAGGAAGCCCTGAAAAAGTGAAACCCAAGGAGAAGAAAGCTGACATTCTTGCAAGGGAGGCAGCAGCTATGCTGGCCGCCCTTAGCACACCTCCTAAGCCAAAGGAGAAGAGAAAGAGGGAGACCCCTCTATATTTTAAAGCTAGAAGAAGTGTGAGAATAAAGACGGGCAAGCCACAGCCTCCGTCCAGTAGCCCAATCATTATTGACGAGGCCCCTACTTCGCCCAAGGAAAGGTCCCCCTCGAGGATATCAGTCACCTATGAGAGGGGGAGCCCGAAGAAAACTACGTGGCAAGAAAGGTTAGACCAATTGACTATAAAAGCTCGGCTACAGGATGTTGAAGATGCTCTACAGGAAACCTTAGCCAGGCTTAAAGAAACTGAGAGAATGGAAGGAGAAGCACCCTTATCACCACCGAGGGAGGGCGAAGTAGAGCCACCAAAAGAAGTGGAGACAGAGCATATACCAGAGCCCAGCCCTCAGCCAAGTCTGAGTTCATATTACAACTTTTTAGAGGCTGGCAAAATTATACCTCAGAAATTTACTGTGCCACTGTTTTTTGCATTGGAGGAAGAAAGAGTTCGTACACACACGTGGATGAAAATATCCAAGTCAAAGGGTGTGGCAGACATAGGTCCCTTGCAGGAGCAGCTCAAGGAAGCCAGAAGTGAATTGTCTATGGCTAAACAGGTGGCAAATTGCCAACGAGTGTTCCTACAGGAAGAAAACCAAAAGCTGAAATTGCAGCTACAGGAGCTGAGGGCAGGGACAGGTACATCCTCCAAGGACATCACAGCAGAACAGCAAGGCAAAAAGGAACTGAACACCGGTCTTGGGGAGCCAACTACACATCTACAGGAAGCAGAACAGCAAGCACAAATTGAGGTACAAGCTCTCAGAGAACAGCTGCAGCAGAAAGAAGCACAATTGGCCTGCATGGCCATCTGGGCCATGGATGCTATCCAATGCAGACAGCCGGCCAAATCCTATGGCCTGTACTTGAAAGACCAATGGTTGCAATTCAAAATCAATACCTTGGCGCAAAGAGGTATCTCTCAGCTCCAAGACCCGCAGCAATTCACTGAAGTGTGCAGTACTAGTTCATCAGAGGATAAGGCCAAATTAGCGGAGTTCTACCTCCATAATCTGGCCCTGCCTAATGTAGTTTCATGGGATCCCAATACGGCCTTGGGAGATATGCAATTAATGGCATTTTCCTCATGGCTGAACCATGAGGACAAAAGAGCAGCAGAAGCCAAAGCGGTCATGAACCGAGAGCTGAACGAGCCATTGCTCATCAGACCAGAACCAGGGGATCCAGTTGCACTAATCTCGGCACACCAACATTTGTCCACTGACCCTCAAGCTTCATTAAGATATATGGATCAACAGGCCCAAGCCATAGCTCATTTTGAGGACATGGAGAGACTGTTAGGAGACAACGTTGTCCAAGCATGCACCCGCAGATGGAATACATTGGCCCACAGTCTGAAAATCCGAGAGTACCATACCCCAACTCGGATGAGGGAAGCTCTGGTACGGGTGGCCCTCTATAAGAAATCCATGCAAAACCTCCAGGCCAGCTGGATTGGCCTTAAGCTAAGCCCACCACTGCTGCTAGGATTGATGGAAGGCAGCATAGAGAAAGATGATAATGAACAGTGGGAAGAGGTAAATAGAAGGGCTGGGTTTCATATCAGCAAGGAGGACACTACTACAGAGGCTTGGGATGTAAGGGTAGCAGTAAAGGCAATGAAGGATAAAGAGTTGGACTAGTTGCTCAAGGATGAGCAAATATTTTAGCTGGGGGGTGATGATGAGCCCCAAATTTTGGTAACATTTTGGGCTCATTTGGCCTACTTACCTTGCTCAACCCTTCATTTTTTATCACTTATGCATCATTTCTTAGTATATTCATGTTATTTGTAGGAAGAAGGGCAGTCATTATGCCTATGTGGCTAATACATGTTTATTTCAGGTTTTTTTGACATTAAATGGAGCAAAGACCACGCAGATGGAGGCAAGGAGACAACCAAGCTGGCATTGTGGGTTTGTAGGAAGGTTGTCCACAACCTTGAATGACCTTCCTCGTGATCTCCACCCCAACTCCGAGCTCCAACGGCTATCACCACCGAGCTAGAAGGCAGCCAACGGATTCTACAGGAACAGCAGTTTACTTTTAGTTGGACAGCCAAGCCCCACTAATTTAGGAGACCAGCTTGGCCCTCATCATGTATAAATATTGAGGCTGTAGCCTTCGATGGGGACTTTTGAACCTTTGTTGCAGATTTTGAATCACGAGCTATAGCTCTGTTTTGCTCTTTGTAAGCCATTTTTGGCATGTTGTTAGACTTATGATTATGATCTTTTTAATAAAAGGCAGGCATATTTGAGTTCAATCCTGAGTTCTTAGAGGAGCTATAGCTCTCATGTTTGGGCCCAACCTGAGAGCAATAGGCCTCCTTTCTTTGTATTGTTACTTGTCTTTCCTTTCAGCATTTCATTTCTTTGCCTTGACATGCATTTGGAAAACACAGTCTGCTGATTCAAATTTCTTGATGTGATTAAGTAGGTTAGTTTATGGATAAAGTGCTTTCAGCAGATTAGATTAGAGTAGGAGAATTAGAATTCATCAGAGTTCCAAGAAAAGGTTGATCGTACACTCACTTCCACCTCTGTTTAGAGATTGGGAGTGTAGACCGTGCCAACCACCAAAAAACGTAGTTTTACATGTTCATGCAAGCTTTAAAGTCATATTCCCATTGGTAGAAGTGTCCATGCATTTAGATCTTGAGCAATAACTCCTTGTTTCAACACCATGCATGATTTCTATCTTAACTTCCATCGCTGTTCTTTGGTTTTTAATAAAACAGTTAGAATAGGTTGATGAATTCTCGGTTTTGTGCAAGACAGAGGTGATTTGTTTCATTTACACTGCGCAACACCACTTTATCACTTCCTTATCCTTCTCAGCCGTGCCTAAGCCATCTCCTTACCTCCCAGCTAGATCCTTTGCCCACCAACTCTTCTATTATCCACGTTGTTTTATCTTTTCGGCCTTCCATTGCCTCTACCCTTCTATCGACCAACCAGCTTTACACACCCTCTCTCCATCTCATCTTTCTGTCCATAAGCCATCACAAGCTCCCCTCTCATCCTACCTATCCACCCATACAGCTCATTCACTCCTCCATCACCCAAAACTCCGACTGCAGAACATCCTGTAGAAGTTAGCAGACTTCCTGTAGAAATCCCGAGCTTCCTGTAGGATCCCCTGCAGACATCCTGTAGAAGCTTGCAAACACGGTTGCCAGGCACCTGAACGTTGTGAACTTCTGTGGAATGATGTTAGGGATCCCCTGGAACCTCTCAGAGTCCTCCTGACCTTTCCCAAGCCTTCCTCCCCTTGAACTACCCCTGCACAGTCAAGACCCAGTAAGAAGCACAATCATAATAACTCCAACCACTTGAGCAAAAATACAAAAACATGTTCTATTCAGATGAAAGTAGTTTAAACTCATGCATCTCATCTCACTAGAAGTAATGGCATCATTTTTAGAAGTTGCATTCCCACTATTGCATCGTAAGGATTAAGCTGGTCAGATTAGAGTTTACTAGGGTTTCCATGTTTGGTTGGCTTTCAGTTCATTCTTGCAAAGTAGGTTAATTTCCTTTGAGATAGCTTTCGTTCATCACTTAAAAAGCTTCTTCTGAGAACATATAGAAGTTGGCTTGAGCCCTACCGGACTTGTGCCAGCTGACCAAGTGACAGCTGTGACAAGAGCTAGTACTTGTGCATACAGCACCGTCGCTTCCAAGTTTGTTACGAACTACCGGGTTGATAAAATTAGAGAAGGAAGCTCCAGGAGTTGTAGCATTATTGCTACAATACTGGAGCCCACCACATGGGTCCATGGACCGATGTTGTCCTTCCCAAAGTGCTAGTGCTCAGATAGATCTTTCTAACGAGCTATTGTACGCGTCAAACGAAGATCGTATGCCAAAGTTACGACCCCGTGAAGTTGATGTACTAATTTACCCAAATGGGGCCCACAGTTTGGCGTTTCATCTCCCAGGGTTAGGTTTTGGAATGTTAAGGGTTTTCCATTGTTTCTCAACAATAAATAGGCCTTCGAGCCTCATTGTAACTCAGTTTAGAGTCATGTAGCCACCACATCTCTTCTCAGAGATAAGCTACCATCGCCCTAGCTGGTTTATTTCCATTTCTGGTTGTAAGCATATTTCAATATTTTCCATTAATGAAATGAAGTATTATTTCCGCTGCATCTTTTTGTATATGGTTATCTCTGTAATTTGTTGCGTTCCTATTTAAATCCGGATCAGTGGTATCAGAGCGGTCTGCTTTTTCTCTGTTTTTCTTTGCATGTCCCCAACAAGGTCGGGATATAAGGAGTTAGGGCTTGAACTGGTCGAACCTTTGCAAGACCAGCCTCGCAAATCCTGACGGCCTCCCATGGCGGATGAGAAGAAAGACGAGGGGGAAGGAGATCCCATCAAAATATTGCTCGAAGAAGCCCTCGAGCGACAACGGAACGCGATGATGGACAGCTTTGCCCAGATCCTTCAGCGGCTACCCAGAAGCGACGCATCGGCTTCCAGCAGCTACTCTGGAAACGCCACGCCCTTTATGGTACAAGTTAATTTTGAAATCCCCATATTCGAGGGTCAGATAGACGCAGATGCCGTAGATAAATGGTTAAATCTGCTAGAGGGTTATTTTTCTGTTCATGAATTTTCGAGTCGGGAAAATATTGTTTTCGCTCTTCTCAAAGCAGCCCCCCACGTCAAGGACTGGTGGGAAACCTACTGCGAGCAGAAGAATGAAAGTACTGGCTCACTATTTTCAACCGCACCCACCTGGAATTCATTCCAGGATGCCATCAAGGAGTAGTACTACCCTGTCGGAAGCTATGAGGATGAATACATAAAGTGGACCACGCTGCGGCAGGGAAGGGACCAAGACGTGCCAGAGTTCACCAATCTTTTCCATACCCTTCGCAAAAAGTTGGGTATCAAGGATTCAGAGCAACATTTGAAACTCAAATACCGTGGCTGCCTGCACAAGTACATCCAGGAAGAAATACTATTCCTGAACATCTCCTCGCTCGGCGCAGCATACCGATATGCCGTCAAGGTCGAGCAGAAGTTTAAACAAAAGAAGCGAGACTTTGGATCTGCGAATCCAAAGCAGGGGAAAGGTGCCCCTAAACCACAGAACAAAGGACAAAGCCAAGGCGGGACAGCCCAAGACAACCTGCCGAAGCTGCAAGCAAAGAACAGCGCCGCGAAGTCGAAAAAGGACACTGGAAAATGGTGTGAGTTCCATAAGAGCTCCACTCACAACACAAGTGAGTGTCGGGCCAAGCAGTCACTGGTGGCTGAGCTAAAGGTTTCAGAATCAGATGCATGTTACGACTCTGAGTCAAAACCCGATAAGGGGAATGAAAAAGGGAAGCAGATCATTGATGCGGATCCGAACGCAACTGTTGCTACCGCCAAGATCCAGAAAAATGAACCCGAAGATCCAGAGGAGGAGGAGCGTCTCTTCCACTCCCAGATGTGGGTAAAGGGCTCCCCGATACAGTTCATTGTTGATAGCGGGAGTCAAATGAACCTCATTTCGGCAGAGGTCGTGAAGCGGTTGGGCTTACCGACCACAGCACATCCACAACCATACACCATTGGGTGGCTTCACCAAGGACGAGATCTTCGCGTGAACCAGCAGTGTCGCCTTCCATACAACATCAAGCCCTTCACGGATGAGGTATTGTGTGACATTGCTCCCCTTGAAGTTTGTGATGTATTATTAGGACAACCATACTTGTGGAAGCGACATGATGTGTATGAATCAAGGCCCTGTGCTGTTATTATTACATTGGGAAATAAGTTGTGCAGGATACCAGAGGTAGCACCACCTACCGCCATCTCTTTGATTACTGCAAAACAATGCAGTAAGATCATTTCCAAAACGAGGAAATTTGTTTTCTTGATGATACACCCTCAAGGAAAGAAGAAGACGGTGGCCGCGGCTTCCAGACGGGGTCCCTCTGCACGACAACTACATATGGACAAGGTTGTGGAGGAGTACGAGGACATCTTCACCTCCCTTGCAGGGGTTCCTCTGCACTGTCAGGTCAAGCACTCCATCGATCTGACCCCAGGTGCGCCGCTACCCAATGGACCAATTTATCGGCGCTCCGTTCTGGAGAACAATGAAATCAAGAGGTAGATTCAGGAGCTCCTACAGAAAGGTCACATCCGTCCGAGTTCATCGCCTTGTGGGAGCCCGATCGTGTTGGTATAGAAGAAGGATGGGACGTGGAGACTCTGTATTGACTATCAGGCGTTGAACAAGATCACTGTCCGTAATAGGTACCCGATCCCACGGATTGATGACCTCCTGGACCAACTAAAGGGGGCAAAATATTTCAGCAAGATCGATCTGAAGTCAGGATATCACCAGGTACCAATCGAACCCTATGATGTGTGGAAGACTGCCTTCAAATCCAAGGAGGGCCTTTTCGAATCGTTGGTTATGCCTTTCGGATTGACGAATGCTCCTGCAACCTTCATGAGGCTAATGGAAGACATCTTGCGGCCATTCACCAACACCTTTGTAGTAGTATACTTGGATGACATTCTGATCTTTAGCCAGAGTTGGGAAGAGCACCTCCACCACATCTGACAGGTTCTCCAAGCACTGCGGCAACACAAGCTATGTGCCAATTTGGAGAAATGCACTTTTGGCATGACCCAGGTTCAGTATCTGGGATACATCATTGATGAACAGGGGGTGCATGTCGATCCAGCCAAGATCCAAGTCATTCGATATTGGCCATCTCCAACCACTCTAATAGAGCTCTGCAGCTTTCTAGGTCTTGCCAACTTCTACCGCAGGTTCGTGTTGGGGTTTTCTCATATTACTTGGCCCTTGAGTCAAGTCACCAAGGGAGGGGCGAAAGCAAAATTATTTTGGTCTGAATCTCAACAGAAGGCATTCATGGAGTTGAAGGATCGCCTCTGCACGGCCCCAGTGCTCGCGTTACCAGATTTACAACAACCATTTGAGGTCGAGACAGATGCCTCTGACTATGCTATTGAGGCAGTCCTTACTCAACATGGACATCAAGTGGCATATCACAGTGAAACACTTTCAGACACAGTCCGGAAGTACCCCACTTATGATAAAGAGATGTATTCCATTGTACAGGCCTGCCGACAATGGAAGCATTACATTTTGGGGAAGGAAACGGTCATCCACACAGACCACTGACCCCTGCAGTTCATACAGACCCAAGGGAAATTGCATAATGATCGCCATCAGAAGTGGTCTACATACATGCAACAGTTCCACTTGAATATCAAGTATAAGAAGGGCAGCACCAATAATGTTGCAGATTGCCTCAGTCGACCACCGATCATGGCGTTAACCACAGTGCTCAACTCTTGTGAGCACGAGACTTCTGATTGGCCACTTCTCTACAAAAGCGACCCAGAATTCGGCCACACATACCAGACACTCTTGGAGGGTCGGCATGTTCCAAATTTTCACCTCCAGGATGCCCTATTATGCCACCTGGGTCACCTTTGTGTTCCTTCAAGCGAGCGTGCCAAGATGATTTGGGAAGCACACTACAGTCAGGCTGTTGGGCATTTCGGGGTCGAGAAAACAGTGGCAGTACTGCAAAATTATTTCTATTGGCTGAATCTTCGACAGGATGTTGGGAAGTACATCAGATCCATGGAGATGGATGGATTCCCAAACCAACCATTAAGAAGCACTGCCTCTATACCCCGTTGCCTACCCCTAGTCGACCTTGGGAATCCATCTCCATGGATTACATGTCAGGCCTTCCTTCCACTAAGCATGGAAATGACTGTGTTTTTGTGGTCGTCGACAGGTTCTCGAAGATGGCCATTATGGCAGCCTGCAAGAAGAATATCATAGCAAAAGCCACTGCTAAACTCTTCTTTGAACGAGTGTGGGTGCACTTTGGGAACCCACAGTCTATCATCTCAGATCGGGACATTCGGTTTCTCAGCACATTTTGGTCCAGTCTCTGGTCAATGTTGGACACCAAACTCACGAAGTCCACAGCCTTCCATCCTCAAACTGATGGCCAGACAGAGGTTGTCAATAGGATGATTGTGCACATTCTGCGCATGTATAACTCAAAGCATCCACGCACATGGGACGAGAGCCTCCCCTATGTTCAGCACAGCTACAACCGAGCTCTTCACAGCTCCACTGGGCATAGCCCTTTTCAGGTGGGTTGGGATTCCAGCCACTATGCCCCATTGATGTGGCCATGCCACTTGCAGCTACTCACATAAATTTAGCTCATGTCCAGTCCGAAACAGATAAGGCCACCAGCTTCATTGAGTGCATCCAACATATTCGCCGACAGGTCCATGACATTCTTGAGAAATCAAATGCCAAGTACAAGCAGCGACATGATCAACATCGGGTGCCACACAAGTTTCAGGTGGGCGACAAAGTCTGGTTGCATTTGCAAAAGGAATGCCTTACTGGAGCCTATCGGAAATTGAGACCACTCCGATATGGTCCTTACACCATTACTAAGGCTATGGGAGACAATGCATTTGAGCTCAGCTTTCCCCCATTCCTTGGCTTGCACCCAGTGTTCAATGTGGACCGCCTTCGGCCATACTTTCCACCATTGCTAAACACATCTGACATTGAAGAACAGCTCAAACCCACAGAATTAAATCCAGATTGCATGGAACAAGCTGCAACTGATCGGATCATGGACACACAGATCAAGAACACTCGCCAACAGAATATCCAACTGTATCGAGTTGTCAAAGCAGGCCAACTCCTTCAGCAGGGCAAGTGGCTCACCAGGGAACAAGTTCAGCAAAAGTTTCCTCATCTCATGGAGGAACTCAACGCAATGGGGACCATTGCTTCGTAAGGGGGGAGGAATGATCCAGGTGGATATTGGTGGCCGCCTGCCAAGTCCACCTGGACCCCCACCATTGTTTCTCTCAGCATTTTCAGTTTCCTTAATTGTAGCACAACTTACTATTTTTAGCAGTTTTTCGGGTCCTGAACTTCTGGAGCCGTTTTGAGGCCCTAAACGATGTTTTTTGGGAAATATGGGGGCAACATCGGTCCATGGACCGATGTTGCCCTTCCCAAAGTGGTAGTGCTCGGATAGATCTTTCTAATGAGCTATTGTACGCGCCAAACGGAGATCGTATGCCAAAGTTACGACCCCGGGAAGTTGATGTACCAATTTACCCAAACGGGGCCCACAGTTTGGCGTTTCATCTCCTAGGGTTAGGTTTTGGAATGTTAAGGGTTTTCCATTGTTTCTCAACAATAAATAGGCCTTCGAGCCTCATTGTAACTCAGTTCAGAGGCATGTAGCCACCACATCTCTTCTCAGAGATAAGCTACCATCGCCCTAGCTGGTTTATTTCCATTTCTGGTTGTAAGCATATTTCAGTATTTTCCATTAATGAAATGAAGTATTATTTCCGCTGCATCTTTGTGTATATGGTTGTCTCTGTAATTTCTTGTGTTCCTGTTTAAATCCGGATCATCCAACCAGAGATACCCATCATGTAATAGACATAGTAACTGCCGGATAACAAAAGTGGTGATGGTCGCGTGGTGATAGTGGGGTATCTACCTTAGATTAAGTAATATCGCCTTTTCCACACCTAATAACCACTTCCGCAGCAGTAATTTGTCTTCAGCCAATTCTTGGAACTTTTCATTGTCCGCATGGTCCCAGTCTTCGAACTTGATACTTGGAACTCATCCCAGCGGTAAACCATCAAACCTTATCTCATCTAGAAGAAGTGGGGTCTGGAGTGTATTCTTTGCAGCATCCAGGTCCTTCGATATCTTGGCCATCCCGTTCCATGGGGAGATATATGGGGGTCGTGAAGGGATTCGGAAAACATCCTCTTCGTCTTCATCTTGTGCTTCAATCTGAGCAATCAAATCTTGCAGATCTTCATCGTCCTCCTTGAGTTCGGTGGTGATTTCTTTCCCCTTTTCGACAACTGATAACTTATTGAATCTTGGTGATACCTTGACTTACCCCATCATATGCTCGTTCTTCCTAGGCCGCTGTGTGTGTGTGGATTTTGGAACTTCGAGGGTCGTAGCTACTTCGCCTAGCTCCTCCTAGGTTGAGTATAGCTCTTCCACGAACCGTGTCGGGTTCTCGCCATGGTACTCATGGGATGCCTGGAAACTGAGTGTTTGCTGGTCTTTACTGGTTCAAATCATGAATAACCCAGTGTTGGCGAAAGATTTTTGAATGGATCCCTTCCCTCCAATTTCAGTTCACTAATAGCAGCTAGGATGCAGATCTTGTCGTATCTACCTCGGATCTTTTGCGTTAATGGCCCGCCGCCTACTCCGCCCTATCGTAACTTGAATTTTGTGTCAGGAATAGTTGTGTTAATGGTCACCTGTTAAAATTGGCAACCAGGGAAAAAATTCATTTGGGTCATCTTATTCATGGCTGATAATATTTTTATTAGATTCCTCTCATCGAGAGGTGTAGGATTGATATAAAGATCATCCGATTCCGATAAGTATTCATGGAGATATGAATTTATTTTGATAATGGAATTATTATCAAGCCGACCTACAACTCATGTAGGCTCAGAATCCCAACAGTCGCATCTATTCGAACACAACTGTTGTGTATAAATATAAGAGGAATTTTCCTCATTTTCACTCACCCTTCTCATCACATCTCTCTCTTTCTGCTGCGCAGAAATAAGTCTCTTCTCTACTGCGCAGAAATGGGTCTCTCTCTCACACATGTGAAGTCGGAAGCTGTTGAAACTGAAGTTGCAACTGCAGAAGTAAAGATTGACCTACGTGACCTAGAATATCTCCTCATCTGAACTGTGCTATAGGTTCATCTAAATCTCCACTGGAAGTTGCAACTTTTGGTGGTGGAATGAAGTCAATGCGACGAACGGTTTGCAAGATATCGACTGCCCTAGTTTGAAGCCGAAAATTGCTGAAACTGAAATTGCAACTGCAAAAGTAAATATTGACCGGCATGGCCTAGAAGATCTCCTCATATGAACTGTGATGTAGGTTCATCTGAACATCCTCTAGAAGCCGCAACTTTTGGTGGTGGAATGAAGTCAATATGACGGTCGGTTTGTGAGATATCCTCTACCCTAGTTTGATAATGAAGACGCTAATGCTGATGCTGTTGATCCAAGGTTTGCTACTACTGATATGAATCAGATTTATTGTACTATTTCTCTCTACTGAATTATTGAAGATAAAAGAAGATTTGATCAAAGGGTTTCCCCACACATTGTGGGGTTTGTCCCTGGCTAGCCGCCATATCTTGTCTCTCTTGTCTTTGCTTGTTTTCTATCTGCATTTTACTTTATGTACATGTGATTGCTAATCTGTGGAATATAATAAGAAAAAGAAGTAAATTGTTATAAGCATAGAACATACCATAACTTAACATGGTATCAGATCTGAGGTGACGACAAAGCCTAGGCAAGAGCAAGAGCAATCACAGAAGAGAAGATTGGCGAGGCTATCCTAAAAGAACTATGGGGTCCTCAACACTCTGCCAAAGGCAAGCTTATTAAGAAAGATGACTATCATGGATGGAAGATGTCTATAGATATAACCCTAGAAGATCCAGGAGTGCTGGACCATGTAAGAGGCAATATTGTTGAGCCTCCATCAAATGCATCCACTGCTCCATGGAACAAATGGAAAACCGAAGAAGTCAAAATAGAAGATCATCCGGGACTCTATCGACAAGCACTTGGTGGCCTACATCTCTAAACTGGACACCTCCAAGGAAATCTACGATAGACAAGGAAATGGAACTCACGTTTCTTGGAGGATTACCATCCGAATGGTACGTGTTCAGGACTACTCTTCTGAACTATAATGTAATTCCTGGTTTCGAGGAATTAATGGCTAGATGCATTCAAGAAGAAACAAGGGAAGAAGAGAAAGAAATTCCCATGCCTAAAGGTCCTCTTGCTGCCTTTTCTTCTCATGCTAAGAAAAGAAATAATTCCGGGACTAAATCAAAAGGAAAGGCTGGAACTAAGGGTGGAAGAAAAGGACGATGTTACATCTGCGATAAAGCAAGTCACTATGCAAGGGAGTGCCTTGATAGAAAGGACTCACACCGGGATGACTATCAAAATCCCTCTAATGGCAAATCAAAGGAATGACAAATTCAATAGAAAAGGTAAGAGGAGAGCTAGGGATCGAGGAAGAGGACAACCATTCAAGAAGGCTAGAAAGTCTAGGATGTAATAAATGCACCTGACCTTAAAAAGAACCTAGTGTCCATCTCGGCAATCGAAGACAAAGGCTACAAGGTAACCTTCAGCAATGGCAAGGTATGTATATGGAAAAATAATGTTAAAGATGCCTTTACTTTTGGGTTTAGTGTTGATTCATTATATCAAGTCGATGGAAGTCCATTAGGTGTCATGTCTTGTGACACAACTCTTCAGTACAAACTTTGGCATCTAAGGTTTACCCACCTTCATTACAAAGCTCTACTGGATGTAAGACAAATGGTAACAGGGATGCCCGAATTCCAAGTAGAGAAAGAAGGTGTATGTCCGGGATGTGCCAAAGGAAAGCTCAAAAGGGGACCATTCCCCTCAAGCCAAAGCAAGTCCTCTGATATATTACAGTTGGTTCACTCAGGCATATCTGAGGCTGGCATTAAGAGGGAGAATAATACACCACGTACTCCTGAGTAGAATGGTGTGACGGGAAGGAAGAACCGCACGATTGTGGAAGCTGTCTGGGCCATGCTACATGATCAAAGACTTCCGAAGTTTCTAAGGGCTGAAACTACAAACACTGCTGTATATGTACAAAATTGATGCCCTCATCAAGCATTAGGTTCCAGGACTCCTGAAGAAAAGTTCACCGTAAGAAACCTGATGTTTCTCATTTTAGAATTTTTGGAAGCCCTGTATATTTTCATGTGCTGAAAGAGAAAATAAATAAATTGGGTGCATCTGGAAAGAAGGGAATTTTCATGGGCTAAGTTGAAAATACTAAAGGCTATAGAATCTATGTAGCCGATCAAAGGGAAGTCATAATTAGTCATGATGTCACCTTTGAGGAAGATATGGCTCTCAGCAAGGTGAACAATCTTCCGACTTTGAGGAGCTTTGAAGAAGCCGACACCAGGGAACCGAAAGAAAAGGATGATGAATCAATTCTTGATGTAGAAGAACCCATGGATTCGATTGATCCTCCTCCATGTGAGCCTTCCTCTTCTAGGAAGATGCTTTCATGGCTTAGGGAGCTACTTGATGATGCTGAAGGACATGTTGCACCTCAAGGAACCTTTCGTGAAAGTAAGAAACCTAATAGGTATCAGGGATACCTGACCATCATGAGCACGATCATACAAAATAAGCCTTCATCATTCTCAGACGCCGTCAAGCATCACGTATGGAAGGATGCTATGACCAAAGAATATGAGTCTATCATGAAGAAAGATGTCTGGGAAGTAGTTCCCAGACCTCAGGACAAGACAATTGTTACTTCCAAATGGCTTTACAAGATAATGCATGCAGCAGATGGAAGTACAGAAAAGTATAAGGCTCATTTTGTTACTTGTGGTTTCTCCCAGAAGGAAGGTATAGACTATGATGTGATATTTGCACCTGTTGCTAGATATACGAGCATCCGCTCGATCATAGCCCTTGTTGCTTCACAAGGATGGAACCTACTTCAGATGGATGTCAAGACTGCGTTTTTGCACGGCTCGATCAAAGAAGAGGTCTACATGGAGCAACTCGAAGGATTTGAAATTTATGATCGAAAATCTCATGTATGCAGGTTGAAGAAGGCTCTCTATGGGCTGAAGCAAGCACCCCAAGCATGGTATGAGAGGATCGACAGCTACTTGATGAAGCTAGGATTCACTAGGAGTGAAGCTGATCCTAACCTTTACTTTAAGGTTGAAGATGACAAGCCTCTCATATTGGTGCTGTATGTGGATGACCTCTTTCTAACAAGTGTAGACCCTCTCATTCACAAATGTAAGAGGGAGTTGGCTTCTGCATTTGAAATAAAGGACCAAGGACTTGAAGTATGGCAGAAGCCAAGGGAAATTTTCCTATCTCAAGGAAAATATGTGGTAAAGATATTGAAAAGATATGGTATAATGGACTGCAAGCCTGTGACCACCTCGAGGATCTTAACTTTTAGAAGTTATATGGTAGTGATGTCGGACCAGATTTGGGAAATGCCTCTGAGTTTCAAAAAATCATTCGCGTTGATGTTCTTGTTGAACCTCCATCCGAACATATGTTTTGCAGTTAGCACTGTTAGCTCATATTTGGTTAAGCCTCACTGCATTGATGCCAAGAATCTTCTAAGATATCTTCATGGCACAATTACTGATGGATTGAGATACACTACTGGAAATATGAAACTGCATGATTATTTGAATGTTGATTAGGCAGGTAGTGTGGAGGATCACTGGAGCACTTTTTAGTGTTGTTTCTCTTTGGATTCTTCTTCGATATAATGGATGAGCAGGAAGCAGAAGTTAGTCGCCATAAGCACCATCGAGACCGGATACATATCTACGAGTATGATCTCATATGAAGCTGCCTGGTTGGGGAAGCTCTTCAGTGAGCTGTTTGAACACATACCATTGTGATTCTCTGTAACAACCAGAGGTGGGATTCGATTATTGAGGAATCCCGTATTCGTCGATTGCTCCAGCAGATAGACATCATCTAGGATATGGTAAGTCAATGAGCAAGGAGGCTCCATCGAATTAAGATGATGTACAGGTTGATATACCTTGTCAAAGCCCCGAGGAAAGATCTAATCTATGATTTTAACAAACGACTTGGAGTTGTCAAGAAACCCTTCTACAAGGGTCCTGCATGTTGCATACATTGATCTATGGGAACTCTGGGGGCTTACGGTTCTTACTGGAGCAACATACGACCACAGGGTGACTCACCCTCCCCTGGTGGTGCGCACTGGAACAAGATGATTCGCTCTCTTGTGGAATATGATGATTCACTCTCTTGTGTAGCAGGATGATTAGTTCTCTTGTGAGGCCTAGATTGATGTGTTCTCCATGGCAGCCTGGATTGATGTGTTCTCCATGGTGATTGTAGCAGGATTGATGAGTTCTCCTGTGAGGACAGGATTGATTAGTTCTCCTATCGAGGCATCCTATCCATGCAGTCTGGGACTCATGGGAAGTACCTCTCATCTGATCAATGAGCAGGGAAATGAAGTTAGGGACCATAGTAGCACCGATGGACGCATCGTTGTATCTACCGTACTCCCTACACTAGGATGACCTCCATTGATCTGAGATTAATGATACTGGTCTGGGACCAGTGGTAGGAGTTGTACCATACTATGATGCTTACTTTGGGTCGGTTGAGACTGGTTTGGGACCAGTGGTACATACTCCGAGACTGACTTCGTGTCAGTGCAATAATGGTCTAGGACCAGTGAGAGTGGTACATACTATGACGCTGACTTCAGGTCGATTGAGACTGGTCTGGGACTAGTGGTACACTCTCTAAGACTGCGATACTGGTCTGGGACGAGTGGTAGGAGTGGTACTTACTATGAAGCTGACTTCGGGTCAGCTGAGACTAGTCTGGGACCAGTGGTGTTGAGATTGCAACAAGATGATGGAGCTTAGTGAAAATATTCGCCTTCACCAAGTGGGCCCGTAGGCTATTTTTGGCGCAAGTCTATTTTTAGACTATGTCTATTTTTAGACTATGTCTATTTTTAGACATATGGATCATGTCTATGGATTGCAGGTTGCTGTTTATGGATGATTGATTAAGTTGGGAAAAAAAAGATGGACTTCTATTTTTGATGAAAGTGTGAGTGATCACAATGTGAGTGATCAAAGTCTATTTTTAGACTGGCTGTCAAAAATAGAAAAGTCAAATATTATTATCTCACAATAATATTTGGACTATAAAATTAATCTTATTCTCTTAGAGCACTTCAGTTTGAGCTACAGAGGTGGCACATGCAGCTGTCAGAAGGAAATGCACTTTTCTTATGAGTCAATTGAGTTGTTGCATGCATGACTTCAGTTAGAACTCAATCAGTTGAGTTTGGTGGAGTTGATGGAGTTGTGTTCAATTTAGCTTTGTTAAACTGGTTGTATTTAGTCTAACTGGCAAATAGACTAGAGATGAGTTGGGTGAATTAGTTATTAATTAATTCACAAGTTATTAACTCATAATACAACTAATGAATACATCAGTTAACTCAGTTGCATGTCAGTGCATGTTCAGTTCAACAGGGACAGGTGGTAGAGAATCAGATTGCTATCAGTTGTGACTATAGTTGTGCATTAGATCTTGCACAATCAAGGGATTGAGTATGCCAATGAGTTTGCTCACGTATTTGCCCACATTATAGCTTGTGCTCACGTCCAACAAAGTGTGAGTGAGTATTTTGCAGGTGAAAAACGAGTTTGGTGAGCCATTCTCATCAGTTCTTGAGCAGGTATTGAGCAGTGGAGGCAGGCAAGCAGTGGAAGAGATTTGGAGATCATATCTGAGTTGTATTGTGTGTAACAGAGGTGGAGATACTTGTGAGAAGTATTATGCTGTGTAATGTTACATGACTCAATCATTAATATACAGATAGTTGGGGTTTTTAGCGAGATGCTTTCCCCGGGATACATATTGTGTTAATGTGTGAATGCTCTTGATGTTTTATTGTTATTGATGCTGCTATATTGATGATCAACGTAGAGGAGCTTATGTATTGTGTATGTTTTCCGCAATAGTACATGATCAAGATAATCTCCATTGAATATGTGTTAAATTATTCAAAATTTCTACATGGTATCGAAGCGAGCTAGATAATTGTAGAAAAAGTTTCTACATGGTATCAGAGCTGCTTGATTTGTAGAAGAGATTTTTACAGGATATCAAGCAAGGATTGATCATCGGATCTACTATTCAGGAAGTGTTTACATTCTATTTCTCTAAGCAGAGCCTGTAATCGGGCCAGGTAGCGTCTGGATTCATCCTTCCTTTGGAAGGTGAGATATCTAGTAAAAGCCCATACAATAAATCTCTGTACGAGAAATATTTTGTTCTCACGAATCTTAGATCGGAAGCGGTTGAGTTGGTAGCTGTGGAATTCGAATTTGCAGCAGTGTTGTTGAAATGTATTTCAACGGATTGCAAATGTTATTCCAAAGCAAGAGCGACCTGGCGCTCAAGGATAAACTCAGTAACAATAAAGGTGAGAATGGATCTTCATCAAAGGTATCTGATGAAGAGAATTGTGCTTTGGCTGCCAAAGCAAAGAAGGGGAAGAACAAGAAAGCTTCTCATTCCGGTGCGAAAGGCAAGAAGCAGGACATGTCCAAGGTGAAGTGTTTTCACTGTCACCAGCACGAACACTATGCCACTAATTGTCCACAGAAGAAGAAGAACAAGCAAGCTGCTGGATCTGCAGGGGGAGAGGCCTTAGCTTCTCAGTTTAAGCTTGATTTTTCATTGATCGCATGCTTGGTTTCAAGTGTGATGGGATCAGTGTGGTTCTTGGACAGTGGTGCATCTTTTCACATGACGGGAGATAGAGATTTGTTCTCTGATCTGGAGGACAAAGAACTTGGAGTGCACATCGAGATGGGCGATGATGGTAGATACAGTGCGACCGGTATCGGTACCATTTCCTTTGAGAGGGAGTTTGGTAAACCCTTTGTATTGAAGGAAGTCATGCATGTTCCAGGATTGAAGAAGAATCTCATCTCAGTGGCGATGTTAGAAGACAAGGGGTATGATGTTGTTTTCAGCGAGGGAAAGGCCTTCCTGCGCAGCAAGACAACCGGTGAGACCCGGAAGATAGGGGTTCGAGTGAGGAACCTTTATCAGTTGCATGTAGATGGATGCGCAGCAATGGCAGGCAAGGCAGAAGGATTGGTGAGCCGAGATGATGGCGAGTTGTGGCACAGGAGATTGGGTCACCTTCACCATGGAGCCTTGAAGATACTATAGCAGATCACTACAGGGCTTCCTAAAGGCACACTTGCGCAGTCAGATCAGTGCAAGGGGTGTACTTTGGGGAAGTTTTTGAAAGCCACCTTTCACGAGAAGGATAGTCGCGCCACGACGATCCTTGAGAGAATTCACACAGACGTCTGTGGACCTTTCTCAGTTGCTTCGACAGCAAAACATAGGTATTATGTGATTTTTGTTGATGATTTCTCTCGTAAGTGCTGGATCTTCTTCATGCAGAAGAAGAGCGAGACATATTCAAAGTTCTGTGAATTCAAAGCACTGGTTGAGAAGGAGTCGGGGAAGAAGGTGAAGGCTCTTAGGAGCGATAATGGTGGTGAATACATCTCGGACGAGTTCAAGGATTTCTGCAAGACAGAAGGGATTCGTAGAGAGCTCATAGCTCCCCATAACCCACAGCAGAACGGGGTAGCTGAGCGGAAGAGCAGAACGATTGTGGGTGTTTCACGGGCAATGTTGCATGATCAGGGCCTACCCCTTCACTTGTGGGCGGAAGCATGCAATACAGCAGTTTATGTGCAGAACCGTTGTCCTCATAGGATACTTGGCATGAGTACACCTGAGGAGACTTATTCTGGTAAGAAGCCTGATCTTTCTCATTTGAGGATTTTTGGTGCTAACGTTTACATGCATGTGAAGAAGGATGCCAGGAAGAAGTTGGAGCCGACCGCAGAGGTTGGGATATTTGTGGGGTACACTGATACGCCCCACAACTATCGTGTGTATTTGCCAGACAGTGGTAAAACTATTGTGCGACGGGATATAAAATTTCAGGAGGAGAAAGCCATGAAGTGTTCGCTTGAGAGGGAGCTACACTTGCATGCAGATGAGGAGCTATTAGTTCCTAAGGATGAGCTTCAGGACGTGGATCAGCCACAGGACGAGGTTCATGGAGTGGAAGAGACCACTCATGCAGCGCCAACCATCAGAGGGCGAAAGCGCTTGACAGAAGCTGAGCGACTGGCTCAAGATGCAGAGAAAGTTGTAGGACCACCTACAGCCCAACGCAAGCAGAGACAGTCACCTGATCGGTACACTGGATACATGGCTCTTATGAGCAAGTGTGTTGTGACTGAGCCATCCTCTTTCGAGGAAGCTGTGGAGGATCCCGCATGGGTAGACGCCATGGTGGAAGAGTATGATTCTATTGTCAGAAACAGTGCATGGGAGAATGTTCCTAGACCGGAAGGGAAATCAGTGGTGGGTTCGAGATGGATCTACAAAGTTAAGCAAGCAGCTGACGGGAGTGTGGAGAAGTACAAGGCAAGATTCGTTGCCCGAGGCTTTTCACAGATTGAGGGGATCGATTATGAGGAGACCTTTGCACCTGTCGCAAGGTATTCTTCCATACGGACGATTCTTGCTCTCTCAGCGCAGATGGCAAGGCACATTCATCAGATGGATGTGAAGACTGCGTTCCTCAACGGAGTCATTGAGGAGGAGGTGTACATTGAGCAACCCGAAGGCTTTGAATTCTTCAGCAGCGAGTCGCATGTGTGTAGGCTCAAGAGAGCGCTGTATGGGTTGAAGCAAGCACCACAAGCTTGGTACACATGGATAGACAGCTATTTCACAGGACTTGGATTCTCCAAGAGCGAGGCGGATCCGAACCTATACCAGATTGTGGTGGAGGGTAAGTTGCTTATCATTGTACTGTATGTTGATGATTTGATTCTAACGGGTGATGAGCTGTTGATACTGTAATGCAAGAAGGATCTTGCTACAGAGTTTGAGATGAAGGATTTGGGCCTCCTTCACTATTTCCTGGGATTGGAAATATGGCAGCGCAGTGGTGGACTATTTGTTTCTCAGGGAAAGTATGCTCGGGAGATAATGGAGAAGTTCAACATGCATGGCTGCAAGCCTGTTGATACTCCTCTTCCTGGAGGTTGGAGGAAGGAGGATGCCACTTCGGGAGAAGAAGTGGGTGCCACTGTTTATCGACAGTTGGTGGGGTCGTTGATGTATTTGGTCAATACACGACCTGATATATGCTATGCAGTTAACCAGCTTTCACAAGCTATGGTTAAGCCTACCAAGCTCTTCTGGAAGGCGGGCAAGCATGTATTGCGCTACTTGAGAGGCACATCGGGATATGGTTTGTGGTACAGACAGGAGGATGAGGTGAAGCTATGTGGCTTCACGGATGCAGATTGGGCAGGGAGCCCAATAGACAGAAAGAGCACATCAGGAGGGGTCTTCAGTATTGGATCGACAGCAGTTTCTTGGTACAGCAGGAAACAGAGATCCGTGGCACTCAGTTCAGCGGAGGCCGAGTATATGGCAGCAAGTTTGGCTGCATGCGAGGCTATATGGATGAGGAAGATCCTAGTTGGTTTGTTCGGTTCTCATTTGGATCCTACTGTGATTTACTGTGATAACCAGAGTTGCATTAAACTCTCGGCTAATCCTGTATTTCATGATAGATCTAAACATATTGACATCAGGTACCATCATATCAGAGATTGTGTGCAGTGGAGGATCATGTTACTTTTGTACATTCCAACGGAGGATCAGGATGCTGATATTTTGACGAAGGCTCTCACCAGGAGCAAATTCGAGTACCACCGAGGTAGGATAGGGGTTGCTGATAATCCATATCTTGTCGAGAGGGAGTGTTGAGATTGCAACAATATGATGGAGCTTAGTGAAAAGAGTCACCTTCACTAAGTGGGCCCGCAGGCTATTTTTGGCGCAAGTCTATTTTTAGACTATGTCTATTTTTAGACATATGGATCATGTCTATGGATTGCAGGTTGCTGTTTATGGATTATTGATCAAGTTGGGAAAAAATAGATGGACTTCTATTTTTGATGAGAGTGTGAGTGATCACAGTGTGAGTGATCAAAGTCTATTTTTAGACTGGCTGTCAAAAATAGAAAAGTCAAATATTATTATCTCACAATAATATTTGGACTATAAACTTAATATTATTCTCTTGGAGCACTTCAGTTTGAGCTACAAAGATGGCACATGCAGCTGTCAGAAGGAAATACGCTTTTCTTATGAGTCAGTTGAGTTGTTGCATGCATGACTTCAGTTAGAACTCAATCAGTTGAGTTTGGTGGAGTTGATTGTGGAGTTGATGGAGTTGTGTTCAGTTTAGCTTTGTTAAACTGGTTGTATTTAGTCTAACTGGAAAATAGACTAGAGATGAGTTGGGTGAATTAGTTATTAATTAATTCACAAGTTATTAACTCATAATACAACTAATGAATACATCAGTTAACTCAGTTGCATGTCAGTGCATGTTCAGTTCAACAGGGACAGGTGGTAGAGAATCAGATTGCTATCAGTTGTGACTATAGTTGTGCATCAGATCTTGCACAATCAAGGGATTGAGTATGCCAATGAGTTTGCTCACGTATTTGCCCACATTATAGCTTTTTCTCACGTCCAACAAAGTGTGAGTGAGTATTTTGCAGGTGAAAAACGAGTTTGGTGAGCCATTCTCATCAGTTCTTGAGCAGGTATTGAGCAGTGGAGGCAGGCAAGCAGTGGAAGAGATTTGGAGATCATATCTGAGCTGTATTGTGTGTAACAGAGGTGGAGATACTTGTGAGAAGTATTATGCTGTGTAATGTTACATGACTCAATCATTAATATACAGATAGTTGGGGTTTTTAGCGAGATGCTTTCCCCGGGATACATATTGTGTTAATGTGTGAATGCTCTTGATGTTTTATTGTTATTGATGCTGCTATATTGATGATCAACGTAGAGGAGCTTATGTATTGTGTATGTTTTCCGCAATAGTACATGATCAAGATAATCTCCATTGAATATGTGTTAAATTATTCAAAATTTCTACAAGTGGTACGCACTCTGAGACTGAATTTGAGTCAGTGGAGGATGATACTAGTCTAGGACCAGTGGATTTGTACTCACTATGACGCTGACTTCAGGTTGGTTGAGACTGGTCTGGGACCACTGGTACATACTCTGAGACTGACTTTGAGTCAGTATGATACATCCTCGATCATTTCTTCTTCTTCATAATTCAGACAAAAGAAGAGCAAGGCAAGGGTCAGGCTATACAGGGCAGTGCATTTGATGGATGAATAGTAACGGCCGATAGACAGATTGAAGATGAAGTCCTCCCTGGTTGCGAGGGAGTGTTAAAATTGGAAACCGCGGAAAAACTTCATGTGGGTCATCTTATTCATGGCTGATAATATTTTTATTAGATTCCTCTCGTTGAGAGGTGTAGGATTGATATAAAGATCATCCAATTCCGATAAGTATTCATGGAGATATGAATTTATTTTGATTATGGAATTATTATCAAGCCGACCTAAAACTCATGTAGGCTCAGAAGCCCAACAGTAGCATCTATTCAAACACCAACGTTGTGTATAAATATAAGAGGACTTTTCCTCATTTGAACTTACTCTTCTCATCACATCTCTCTCTCTCTCTACTGCGCAGAAATGAGTCTCTTCTCTACTGCGCAGAAATGGGTCTCTCTCTCACACATGTGAAGCCAGAAGCTGCTGAAACTGAAGCTGCAACTGCAGAAGTAAAGATTGACCTACGTGGCCTAGAATATCTCCTCATCTAAACTATGCTATAGGTTCATCTGAATCTCCTCTGAAATCTGCAACTTTTGGTGGTGGAATGAAGTCAATCCGACGAACGGTTTGCAAGATATCGACTGCCCTAGTTTGAAGCCGGAAACTACTGAAACTGAAGCTGCAACTGCAGAAGTAAAGATTGAACTACGTGGCCTAGAATATCTCCTCATATGAAATGTGTTGTAGGTTCATCTAAACCTCCTTTGGAAGCCGCAACTTTTGGTGGTGGAATGAAGTCAATCCAACAGTCGGTTTGTGAGATATCCTCTACCCTAGTTTGATAATGAAGCCGCTAATGCTGATGTTGTTGATCTAGGGTTTGCTAGTGCTGATATGAATCAGATTTATTGTACTATTTCTCTCTACTGAATTATTTAAGATAAAAGAAGATTTGATCAAAGGGTTTCCCCACACATTGTGGGGTTTGTCCCTGGCTAGCCGCCACATCTTGTGTCTCTTGTCTTGGCTTGTTTTCTGTCGATCGTTTAATGTTCTATCTGCATTTCACTTTATGTACATGTGATTGGTAATTTGTGGAATATAATAAGAAAAAGAAGTAAATTGTTATAAGCATAGAACATACCATAACTTAACATGGTATCAGATCTGAGGTGAAGACAAAGCCCGATCAAGAGCAAGAGAAATCACAGAAGAGAAGATTGGCGAGGCTATCCTAAAAGAACTATGGGGTCCTCAACACTTTGCCGAAGGCAAGCTTAGTAAGAAAGATGACTATCACGGATGGAAGATGTCTATCGATCTAACCCTAGAAGATCCAGGAGTGCTGGATCATGTAAGAGGCAATATTGTTGAGCCTCCATCAAATGCATCCGCTGCTGCATGGAACAAATGGAAAACCGAAGAAGTCAAAATAGAAGATCATCCGGGACTCTATCGACAAGCACTTGGTGGCCTACATCTCTAAACTGGACACCTCCAAGGAAATCTACGATAGACTAGGAAATGGCACTCACGTTTCTTGGAGGATTACCATCCGAATGGTACGTGTTCAGGACTACTCTTCTGAACTATAATGTAATTCCTGGTTTCGAGGAATTAATGGCTAGATGCATTCAAGAAGAAACAAGGGAAGAAGAGAAAGAAATGCCCATGCCTAAAGGTCCTCCTGCTGCCTTTTCTTCTCATGCTAAGAAAAGAAATAATTCCGAGACTAAATCAAAAGGAAAGGCTGGAACTAAGGGTGGAAGAAAAGGACGATGTTACATCTGTGATAAAGAAGGTCACTATGCAAGGGAGTGCCCTGATAGAAAGGACTCACACCAGGACAATGATCAAAATCCCTCTAATGGCAAATCAAAGGAATGACAAATTCAACAGCAAAGGTAAGAGGAGAGTTGGGGATCGAGGAAGAGGACAACCCTTCAAGAAGGCTAGAAAGTCCAGGATGTATTAAATGGACCTGACCTTAAAAAGAACCTAATGTCCATCTCGGAAATGGAAGACAAAGGCTACAAGGTAACCTTCGGCAATGGCAAGGTATGTATATGGAAAAATAATGTTAAAGATGCCTTTACTCTTGGGTTTAGTGTTGATTTATTTTATCAGGTCGATGGAAGTCCGCTGGGTGTCATGTCTTGTGACACAACTCTTCAATACGAACTTTGGCATCTGAGGTTTGCCCACCTTCATTACAAAGCTCTACTGGATGTAAGACAGATGGTAACAGGGATGCCTACATTCCAAGTAGAGAAAGAAGGTGTATGTCCGGGATGTGCCGAAGGAAAGCTCAAAAGGGGACCATTCCCCTCAAGCCAAAGAAAGACCTCCAATATATTACAGTTGGTTCACTCAGGCATATCTGAGGCTGGCATTAAGAGGGAGACTACTACACCACGTACTCCTGAGCAGAATGGTGTGGCGGGAAGGAAGAACCGCACTATTGTGGAAGTTGTCTGGGCCATGCTACATGATCAAAGACTTCCGAAGTTTCTATGGGCTGAAACTACGAACACTACCGTATATGTACAAAATCAAAGCCCTCATCAAGAATTGGGTTCCAAGACTCCTGAAGAAAAATTCACCGGTAAGAAACCTGATGTTTCTCATTTAAATAATTTTTGGAAGCCTTGTATATTTTCATGTGCCGAAAGAGAAAAGAAATAAATTGGGTGCATCTGGAAAGAAGGGAATTTTCACAGGCTATGGTGAAAATACTAAAGGCTATAGAATCTATGTAGCCAATCAAAGGGAAGTCGTAATTAGTCATGATGTCACCTTTGACGAAGATATGGATCTCAGCAAGGTGAACAATCTTCCGACTTTGAGGAGCTCTCAAGAAGCTAACACCAGGGAACCGAAAGAAAATGATGATGATTCAATGCCTGATGTAGAAGAACCCCTGGATCCGATTGATCCTCCTCCACGTGAGCCTTCCTCTTCTAGGAAGAGGCCTTCATGGCTTAGGGGGCTACTTGATGATGCTGAAGGACATGCTGCACCCTGAGTAACCTTTCGTGAAAGTAAGAAACCTAATAGGTATCAGGGATACCTAACCATCATGAGCACGATCATACAAAATAAGCCTTCATCATTCTCAGGCGCTGTCAAGCATCAAGTATGGAAGGATGCTATGACCAAAGAATATGAGTCTATCATGAAAAATGATGTCTGGGAAGTAGTTCCCAGACCCCAGGACAAGACAGTTGTTACTTCCAAATGGCTTTACAAGATAAAGCATGCAGCAGATGGAAGTATGGAAAAGAATAAGGCTCGTTTTGTTGCTCGTGGTTTCTCCCAGAAGGAAGGTATAGACTATGATGTGATATTTGCACCTGTATCTAGATATACGACCATCCGCTCAATCATAGCCCTTGCCGCTTCACAAGGATGGAACCTACATCAGATGGATGTCAAGACTGCGTTCTTACACGGCTCGATCAAAGAAGAGGTCTACATGGAGCAACTCGAAGGATTTGAAATTTATGATCGAAAATCTCATGTATGCAGGTTGAAGAAGGCTCTCTATGGGCTAAAGCAAGCACCCCGAGCATGGTATGAGAGGATCGACAGCTACTTGATGAAGTTGGGATTCACTAGGAGTGAAGCCGATCCTAACCTTTACTTTAAGGTTGAAGATGACAAGCCTCTCATACTAGTGTTGTATGTGGATGACCTCTTTCTAACAAGTGTAGACCCTCTCATTCACAAATGTAAGAGGGAGTTGGCTTCTGAATTTGAAATGAAGGACCAAGGACTTGAAGTATGGCAGAAGCCAAGGGAAATTTTCCTATCTCAAGGAAAATATGTGGTAAAGATATTGGAAAGATTTGGTATGATATACTGCAAGCCTGTGACTACCTCGAGGAACTTAACTTTTAGAAGTTATATGGTAGTGATGTCGGACCAGATTTGGGAAATGCCTCTGAGTTTCAAAAACTCATTCGCATTGATGTTCTTGGTGAACCTCCGTCCGAACATATGTTTTGCAGTTAGAACTGTGAGCTGATATTTGGTTGAGCCTCACTGCATTGATGCCAAGAATCTTTTAAGATATCTTCATGGCACAATTACTGATGGATTGAGATACACTACCGGAAATATGAAACTGCATGATTATTCGAATGCTGATTAGGCAGGTAGTGTGGAGGATCTTTGGAGCACTTTTTAGTGTTATTTCTCTTTGGATTTTTCTTCGATATAATGGATGAGAAGGAAGCAGAATTTAGTCGCCATAAGCACCATCGAGGCCGGATACATATCTACGAGTATGATCTCGTATGAAGCTACCTAGTTGGGGAAGCTCTTCAGTGAGCTGTTTGAACACATACCATTGTGATTCTCTGTAACAACCAGAGGTGGGATTCGATTATTGAGGAATCTCGTATTCGTCGATTGCTCCAGTAGATATACATCATCTGGGATATGGTAAGTTGATGAGCAAGGAGGCTCCATCGCGTTAAGATGATGTACAGGTCAATATACCTTGTCAAAGCCCGGAGGAAAGATCTAATCTGTAATTTTCCAAAATGACTTGGAGTCATCAAGAAACCCTTGTACAAAGGTCCTGCATGTTGCATACATTGAGCTCTGGGAGCTCTGAGGGCTTGCGGTTCTTACTTGAGCAACATACGACCACAGGGTGACTCACCCTCCCCTGGTGGTGCGCACTGGAACAAGATGATTCGCTCTCTTGTGGGACATGATGATTCACCCTCTTGTGGAATAGGATGATTCGCTCTCTTGTGTAGCAGGATGATTAGTTCCCCTGTGAGGCCTAGATTGATGTGTTCTCCTTGGCGGCCTAGATTGATGTGTTCTCCATGGTGATTGTAGTAGGATTGATGTGTTCTCCTGTGAGGATAGGATTGATTAGTTCTCCTTTCGAGGCATCCTACCCATGCAGTCTGGGACTCATGGGAAGTACCTCTCATCTGATCAATGAGCAGGGAAATGAAGTTAGGGACCATAGTAGTACCGATGGACACATCATTGTATCTACCGTACTCCCTATGATAGGATGACCTCCATTTATTTGGGATCAATGATACTGGTCTGGGACCAGTGGTAGGATTTGTACCATACTATGACGCTGACTTCGAGTCGGTTGAGACTGGTCTGGGACCAGTGGTACATACTCTGAGACTGACTTCGTGTCAATGCAGTACTCGTCTGGGACTAGTGAGAGTGGTACATACAATGACGCTGACTTCAGGTTGGTTGAGACTGGTCTGGGACCAGTGGTACACTCTCTGAAACTGCGATACTGGTTTGGGACGAGTGGTAGGAGTGGTACTTACTATGAAGCTGACTTCGGGTCAGCTGAGACTAGTCTGGGACCAGTGGTATGCACTCTGAGACTGACTTTGAGTCAGTGGAGGATGATATTGTTCTAGGACCAGTGGAGTTGTACTCACTATGACGCTGACTTCGGGTTGGTTGAGACTGGTTTGGGACTACTGGTATATACTCTGAGACTGATTTTGAGTCAGTATGATACATCCTCGATCATTTCTTCTTCTTCATAATTCGGACAAAAGCAGAGCACAGCAAGGGTCAGGCTATACAGGGCAGTGCATTTGATGGATGAATAGTAACGACCGATAGATAGATTGCAGATGAAGTTCTCCCTGGTTGAGTGGGAGTGTTAAAATTGGAAACTAAGGAAAAAAATTCATGTGGATCATATTAAAAATGGCTGATAATATTTTTATTAGATTCCTCTCGTCAAGAGGTGTAGGATTGATATAAAGATCATCCGATTTCGATAAGTATTCATGGAGATATGAATTTATTTTGATTATGAAATTATTATCAAGCTGACCTACAACTCTTGTAGGCTTAAAGCCCAACAGTTGCATCTATTCAAACATCAACATTATGTATAAATATAAGAGGAATTTTCCTCATTTTCACTCACTCTTCTCATCACATCTCTCTCTCTCTACTGCGCAAAAATGAGTCTCTTCTCTACTGCGCAGAAATGGGTCTCTCTCTCACACATGTGAAGCCGGAAGCTGCTGAAACTGAAGCTGCAACCGCAAAAGTAAAGATTGACTTGCGTGGCCTAGAATATCTCATCATCTGAACTACACTATAGGTTCATTCGAATCTCCTTTGAAAGCCGCAACTTTTGGTCGTGGAATGAAGTCAATCCGACGAACGTTTTGCAAGATATCAACTGCCCTAGTTTGAAGCTGGAAACTGCTGAAACTGAAGCTGCAACTGCAGAAGTAAAGATTGACCTGCATGGCCTAGAAGATCTCCTCATATGAACTATGTTGTAGGTTCATCTGAACCTCCTCTGGAAGCCGCAAATTTTGATAGTGGAATGAAGTCAATCCAACAGTTGGTTTGTTGAGATATCGTCTGCCCTAGTTTGATAATGAAGCCGCTAATGCTGATGCTGCTGATCTAGGGTTTACTACTGCTGATATGAATCAGATTTATTGTATTATTTCTCTCTGCTGAATTATTGAAGATAAAAGAATATTTGATCAAAGGGTTTCCCCACACATTGTGGGGTTTGTCCCTGGCTAGCCGCCATATCTTGTGTCTCTTGTCTTGGCTTGTTTTCTTTCGATTGTTTAATGTTCTATCTGCAATTTACTTTATGTACATGTGATTGCTAATCTGTGGAATATAATAAGAAAAAGAAGTAAACTGTTATAAGCATAAAACATACCATTACTTAACATCACCTCTGGACCTTTTCGCGCGGCAATGCAACCCTTGTGGCACAGCCACAATTTGGCGGACCGAATAACTCTGTATCGAAACTGTTTTCCGCGCTAGCTTCCCGTAGACTTGTTTATACTCCCGCGCCTTCTTTCAACTGCTTGAGATGTTGGGACTATGCTTTCTACGGGTGGTTAGGTGGTCACACCCCCAGTGCGATGTCTCAACTTTCCTGCTAGCCCGGGCTGCGATTACCTTTCGAGTGCCTCTGTAGCTGTTATCTCTTTGTGTGTTATTGTGTGGGGTGTATCCTTCCGTAGGTGCGGGCACAGCCATGATAGCAAGGTTGCGGCTCGTTCTAGTTTTGCGGGAGACGCGACCGAGCCTAGTTCCCTTATGTGCAGACTCGCGCGGCCGACGTGGTTGTCGCTACTTTCCATATTGTTGATTCCCTCCCCTACTAGCGCGCTTTTCTTTCGTAGTTGCGCCCATAGTTCATTGATTTTGCGAGGCCTGCTACTACCTCGCTTATTCTGGGCTCCTTCCTGTCTTATTATTGACAATCTCATCTTCGCCTCCCTTCTATTATAGGCCCATCAAACCCGTGGTATCTGCAACTTCCCAGTGGGTTGTTTTATCAGGTGAGCATTGTGCGTGCTTCCCCCTGTTCCCCTCCTGACTTTGTCGCAGGCCGCTGGCGAACTGGATTGTTGTAGTGAATTCGGACTTATGATTCTGATTTGGTTGGGTGCCTGCACAACATATACCTGCAACCTACGCTGGTGATGGATGCTTACCCCATTTTTCCCTCCAACCCATACGCGCACTTGCCTCCAACATCCACGCCACTTTCTCTGAATCTTTGGGCATGTACTCCATTCGTGAGCAATTGTTGCGCATGGTACCTCCGTGGGGGCATCCTGCGGCTTTTGTCTCAGATTTGTTGTTGCGCATTGGTCGACTGGTTCCTCCGCCTTCATGGCATCCTCATCAGTTGGCTGCCCCCTTGCCTCTATTGTTACTCGGCATAGTGATCTAACCATCATATTACAATTTAGTGTCGTTACCTCATGTAATCGGTTCTTCCATCGCTCAATCTCTTCATCTGAGTCCGACGTGCAGGAACTATCATGGTCCCATGAGATTCTTCCGTCTGTTGTCGGATTCACTCGGTCCTGATCTTGCGCTGTGATCTGGTAGATACAGTCCAGTTCATCGTCATTGTCCTCATCGCGCACCGGCTCAGTATAGCGTGCCCCTTCGGCTGGGTCTAGTGGAACCACTACGCGGAGAGATTTTTTTTCGAATATCATTTTTTGTTTCTTTAGGTTGATGACTCCATTCATATCCGTGGCCCAGTCTATCCATAACAATGCAGGATAAGGGTTATTGTCATCCATAATTTCTATGACCTCAAAATCGATTTGTGTGCTTGCACCGTCAATGTCTACTGTAACTCCTTGTAGTATTCCCATAGGCAAGATCTTCTATTGGTTCGCCATCCGTAATTGGATACGAGACCATTGTAGTGCGGGCCTGCCCATGCGCTCCCAGGTCTATCTAGGTAGGACATTCACATCTGACCCCAGGTCCAGAACAACCTGATCCATCTCATAGTCCCCAATCTAGATAGTCAATCCCATCTCCCGCCCAGTGCGCAACGCATGCTTGCCTAGTTTCTGGACCATCTGAGGTTCATCCGATCCTGCACACCTAGTTATAAACTCTTGTAGTCCCTTCACCACTTTAGTGTCCCGTTGTAGCTTCATGCATGTCTCTAAGAAGGTAGTTAACATAGGAGTATCCTTCTCCAGCTCCGTTTGATCCTTGTTACCTGAAGTAGAAGTTTCCACAAATCTCTTCTTAGCTTCCCTAAATGTTTCCTTCACACGCTCCAAATCAAATTCAATTTGTTTTGTGGGGGCCTTACGAACCCATGCATCCTCCTCTAGTTGCTTCCCCTTGTCTTCTCCTGTAGTTGCACCACTCCTGAGCATCATATTCACGTTAGGGTCTTCCTCGTGCGGTTCAGCCTTCATCATTTGGATGTTCTGAGTGGGAGTAGCTAGAAGCACCCCTTTTTCCCGCATCTGAGCAATCAGTGTGGGGCAATCAACTGCTTCGTGGTCAAATTGGTAATAGTAAGGGCAAAATGCTCTGGTAAGGTTTGTGCAGTCACGCGCGTAGTGCCCTGGTCCTCCATATTTATAGCAAATTAATTGTCCCCTTCCGCGTCCTTGGAGTCTGCCCCGCGCTATTGCTGCGACAGGATCCTACCTGCGCACCTCCATCTGCATCCTATAAGCAGGTGTTCGATCCATCCACAACTCATAACTTCGGCAATTTCTTTCATCGTGGCCCATCGTCCTAAAAAAGTTTAAAAATAACTGCGGGGAATTATCTCAAGTTCTGCAATAGATGACAGTTTTTCGTGGCATGCTTTCCTCCCACCTAACAGATCACGCACCAAAGTGCGGCCACCGTGCTTGGCCCTGTTTGTACCTTTGGTTGCAATGGTATTGGTCCCCCCGCTGCCACATAGTTCGCAAAGACCGGATAGTGATCCTTATCATGTCCTTGGCCCTTACATTTGATACACCACACCTCTTCGCACACTTCTGATCGAGGCGCATGTCCTTGTTTCAAACTTCGCATCTCTAAACATAGGTTTTGTATTTGTACGTGGATTTGCTGAACTCCCAACCCCGGATCCTGTATTGGGGTTTCGTGCAACCTCATTGCGGTCTCTAATGCTTCGGCTTGGGTTGAGATCTTTTGCTGTGATAGCGTCATCCTTAGATGTGGTGTCAAAGATGCCACAAACCACGCGCAGTGTTGCGCATCCATCAATGTCATGTTAGCCTCGCAGATTGTGCTTTTCAATCTCTGATCCAGATCCCACGGGGTTTCACCAAGTAACATCATGATTTCCTTGAACCCAATGACCGACTGCATCTCTGATTTTGGCTGACCAAATTCTCTGTTCAATGCGTCCTGGATCACCGCTATTCCCGCATTCGGATGATCGCTTGAGTACTTTATATACCACGTCAACGTGCGGTCCTGCAGCGCGCTAACCAGAGTATCCTTTTTGATGTTATCATTTGTTCTGCCTTGGGCTTCCCATACAGCCTGTTAGTGTCAGTCTTTGCAGCCTTCCTCCAGTGATCAAACATGCTCTTACAAAGTGATTTTAAGGTTTCAAGATCAAATTTTGTCATTGCAGTAAGTCTTCAAGAAAAATTTGGTCACTAGGTATTAGGTCTAGGGTTTGCCTTTACTCATTCCCAAGTTGTCCAAATGTAGGTCCATGTCACCATTTAGATGAGTGTGCCATCATTCAAAGGGTTTTCATCATCACGTCAAGTTCCACTGGGTCATTTTACACCTTGTTCATGCTTCAGTTGCGCCTAGGTAAGGTTCATTTCCCTCTCCTAGGGTTTTGAAGGAAATTTCTCTTGGATGGTAAAATCATCAGCAAAAATTGTATCCTGATATTCCTACACCTTCCCCTATCCTTAATGTACCTTATTAAACACTTCCCATCACTAAGATCCCTCAAATTCCTCATTTTTGCACAAGCCCTAGTTTCTTGCTACAACTTGGAAATTTTCTAGGCTAGGCCTGTGTTTTTCCCTTTTGGACCCCTTCCCCTCACTCAATATTTGAAATTCCACTTTCCCCTGATTCCTAACATCCTTCCCCACTTCCAGAAATTTTCTCAAGAATTTAGAAGCCCCTTATCACCTTCATTTCGCTTCATTTCGACAAATCCCCCGTTCCACACATCGGGATAGGTTTTACTCCAATGATGTTTCTGAGCAAGTAAAGATGAATTTACAAAAAATGAGAGAGGTTTTTTTCCACAACATGCCAAGGAAGAAAAACCCCCTTCACTGTTTTCACTGGTGTCATGGTTTTAGAGAAATGTCAAAAATACAATTGCCTCGGGAGAATTGATGCACCTTTGAAGTGACCTTGGGAAAATAAAGTTTTCTCCTAGCTTGGCTGGCCAAATGACTTTTGATGAGTCAAATGATAACTAGACACAAATATTTTTCCAATGAGCTATCATGAGCTCAATTTGGAGTTGAGGAAGACCTTCAAAAGTTGACTGCAACAGCACTCTGCCTTGAGGCAGCCTCATTTAGCACATTTTGACCAGTCTTGGAAGATTTGATTTTTTATAGGGAAAATAAAATCCAAATTGAAAAATTCTAGCTTTTCTGGAAATTAAACTAAAATACCTTTCCAACGAGCTATCCTGCGCCCAATTTGGACACCGGGAAGGCCTCCAAAAATCTCCTGCAAAAATCACTAAAACACAGGGTTTGGTGGCGCGGTGCATTGGGTTTGTGCGCAGCGCACATAGGCCGTGCGGCGCATTGGGAAATTTTCTGTAGTGTAAGAATACACTGGCACAGTGCACATGGCCTGCATGGCGCGTTGGGCTGGTGCACGGCGCATAGAGCTACCAAGGCCAATTTTTTCAAAAATTGCTCCAAATTGCCAATAACAAGCACGGATTTGCCAGGTAGAGTCTTCATCTTTGTGTTTCATCCAATTTTGTGCTAGGCTATGGTGGTTGATGGATGGTAATGGTTCAAACAAAATCAAACCCTACCTCCTAAATTACCTCAAGGAAACTTGTTGCTAGGGTTTCAAAATCACTGTTTTGTCACCAAAATTCACTCCCTCATCCCATTGGTCCCTTGTTTTCATCATTTCCTAAGTTTCCCTATCCCCCTAAGCTCATTAATTCTTTCTCCCAAATTCTCAAATCCAAAACCTCAAACCCTAACCCTATACATAAATTCCCAAACTCTCCCATATTTCCCTAACTGAGTTTATCCCAACAGTCCCTAACCCCTCACTGTTTTCCCCTCCCTTTGCAGTCCCTTGTTTCACCGTTTTCCCCTTGGTGCCAGAGCTCAAATACATCACCAAAAGGCAGTCCAACACAGTTTCATACATTAGTAGCCGTTTCTCCAAGGAGACCTCATAAAGGTGGCAAAACATCAGGGAGAATCGTCAAGCTGCTCAAAGGAGGAGGATTGAACTCTCTTCGTTGGAGCAAGAGATAGAGGCTGATCGAGAGTCTTGGCTTGAGAGGGCCAATACTCATATTGAGAAGTTGTTGGTGAAGGAAAAAAAGGACAAGGACATGCTCAGGCACATGAAAAACCATTATTGGGCACGAAATCACGTTTGCAATGCAAAGATCAAAATCCTGAAGGCAAGACTAAGGAAGGCACTAAAACGACGCAAAAGGCATGATAGGCTCCAAATCTTGGCCGAGGCTTCCTTGGCTGAACATGATACTCAATGATAGACCTCCAGCCCAAATTTCAAGGAATTTGGAGAAAATTTTGTCAATTTTGAATTTTTTGGCTTTAAAACAGGTTTTTCTGCCCAACGCGTAGCGCCACTTGGTGCGCGCTTATAATTGGGAGATCCTTTGGAGGAAAACTTTGCATTTCTAGATTTTTTATCAAAATTTATGCATGCTCATGGATTACCTAAGGATTTCATCAAGTTCTGGGTTGCCTAAAGGGTCAAAAACACCCTAAAAATGACCTCACTGCCCCTATTTTGACACACAGGAAGCAGTCTTGGGAGATTGAATTTTTGGAGGGGCAAATGGAGGCCAAATTCAGAAATTCCACTTGGGTTGGAAAGTATATAGGTAGGGCTTTCCAACAAGCACACTTGGGCTCAATTTGGACTTTGGGAAGTGCCTCAAAATCAGCTCCAAAGTGGCACGATGCATAGAGAATTTGGGCGCAGCGCATAGAGAATTTTGGCCTGTTTTTCACTGTTCAGCTCAGAAATTCGCCCAGTTTTGACCAGTTTTGCTTTTTGATGTTACTCTTGATCCACCATGATGTAATTTCATAACCATGATGTAATTTTGGCACATATTTACTTGTTCTAGAGGATTCATTCACTAAAAGGTGAAAATTAAATGAATGAATCAGTTTCCTAGCATATAGGGGTAAGTTGTTTGACTACCTAGATTTCAGTTCCTTGTTTAGAATTAGTTCAAACAGCTCCTAGAATGATGAGATCGACCCCTAGAGGCAAGGGAATAGGTTTGGCTTGTCTATATTATGTAATTTCTAAGTCATTTTCAGGGTTGGATACTTGGGATTGCTTGGCACTCTATTGTACATTTCATTTCTGCAATTTTGGCAAAGGAAAGACCAGGGTTTTGCAGCACTTTTTGGGATCCATGTGGCTCTATGTTTTGATGGTGTGTTTCTCTATGTATTTGTAAGTTCGCTGATGTTTATGTGTATCATTTTCCCTTCTCTTTTCTTCTGCAATTAAACTAATGAGTGATTAAGGTAGAATTCATTGGACTGTTATGCTCTGCCTGGATATTTTGTTTAATTCTTCATGTTTTCATCCGTTTGAGGAGGACTCTTGAGACTTTCTTGCCCTCCTTGGCTCCTCACCGGTCTAATTCATCCATTCATTCAATCCAAAGCATCAAAACTACTGCCTATCTTGCCCCTACCTGAACTCTGCAAAAATCTGGCCTCATCCCCGGACCCAAAATTTGCCTGTCCCTTTTTTCTAACAAAACCCCCAAAAACTCAAAACAAATCCTTGTACTTCATACCTAGCCTAAAATTAGTTTATATTTTCAGTCATCTCAAGCCCCATCGTTTATCTTTCGCTGAGATTGACCCGGAGAGAGTCCTCTCCTGTCCTCGTAGGGCTAGCTACAAGGTTGAGCGTGGTTTGATGTGGACCTAGACCCTTTTCTTTTCAGCCTGAGGCAAATCTAGGCTCTAACACAGCCTTTACCACAAACCAGAACTAACCTGGTTCCTCATTTCCTACACCTTTAAATACCAGCAACTTGACTGCTCTCGCCATCCCAACCTTCGGTGGTGGCAGAGGTGGGGTTGGTGAAGATGGATTTGATGTAGGTGAAGTAGGTGATGGCATAGGCGATGGTGGTATCAATGGAACGCACTTCTTAATCAACTAGACTGCGCTTCTTGGAGAGAACTCTGCGAGTTCTTCCTCATTTTCTCGCGAAATAGAAATCAAAGGACTATTCTCTAATCCTCCGGTTCCACGGTAACCTCTTCCACTCCATGTTACGCCAGACATCAATAAATGCGCATAACATGTTTTTCATATAACAACATTTTAATCCAAGTATTCAGCAATTTGATGTACTTACCCCGTGGTCCTTTGGAGAAAACGCCTTTCTGCTTCACTATAACTCACAATTGTGTCTATCGTGAGAAAACACCTTTCTGCTTCACTATAACTCACAATTTTGTCTATCGCGAACTCAGTGATGAACCCTCCTATTATCTGATCCAACCAGTGATCTACTACGTCTACAATTTTATCTTCAAATGCTTCTAGCCTGCGCACCAATTCTGGAGTCCACACAATGGGTTGATCTAGTCTACACCTTCCCATGCTGTTAGCTAGCCTCGCGATCCACTCGTACAACTCTGTCGAGAATGACGCAAAGAAGATCTTGTGGATCTCTATGTATATGTAATGATTCAACCACCTTTCTTCTGATATCCACGGATTTCTGTTTTCCTGAACCACAAACTCCTGAAGCTTCTAGTCTAACTAATCTTCAAGCTCTTTCTTTGTAGGGTTTCAGTGTTCCAACATTAGACATCCCTTAGGCAGATCCTGGTCCCGGCAACGAAACCATTTGTTGGCTTATTAGGCCCTGACCCAGGTTCGGAAAGGTTATTAGCCAAACAAATCCGTAGCTACCAGCCCTTTTGGCAACAGCCCGTGGAGCACGGACTGAGGTCTCACCCGAGGTAGTAGGGGAGGGTGCTAGAACCAGGTTTCCACACCCTTGGGATGTCTTGATGTGGTCTGGAGGGGTCGCGAACCGTTTTGTGGCCTCACGCCACTTTGGGTAATTATCATACTTTTGCGAAGATCCATGTGGGCGTACTTGCTTATCAATGGAATTATTAGAGATCTAATCTTCTTGTTATAGTCTTTAAGCAAACATTTAAACTTAAGACCCCGTGCGTGCAATTATAAAGAAAGATATAAACCCATATAACAGATCATGCATAAATTCAAAACATAAGCAACAGACAGATCCGCAAGAAATCACACAATGATTCAGAAACTCTTATCTTTATTGATCTTCTCTTCAGTACAACCAGATCCACCCTGCGCACTCAGCTACAGGGGTCCGCGCACACAACTGTGGACTCTACCAGGCCTCTGCACACACAGCTGCAGAGCCTCTATCTCTCTACCAACTCCCTTGACTCGGACTTACAGACGCTCCAAGACTTCTTGCCTCATAAACCCATTACATTCCAGATAAAAAATAATACTTACCAAAAACTACCTTCTAACCATAGAGCCTTGCTCTATTTATACATTTCCATGGTCCGCAGACCATGGACAGGCTAACTCATTTTACATTATTTTTGGGTGGACAACCCTTTGACTTGACTCATTACACTTCACACTCCGCGCATCTCGCGGAGTCTTTACCATACCTTTACCCAAAATTGCGGGCTTTGAGCCCCAAAACTGTTATGCGGGGCCTTTGCTACCCAACAGGAGCGTCATTGTTGAACCGACTGAAATATGGGGTTGGGTCGAATGCAGACAAACCAACCAAGCATTGGTGCGACATGACCATTGATAAATGAGGTAGAACAAAGATAACCTTGAACCACAGTAAGTAAACCCCTATACCCCCCACAAACCACTTCACTCAACACACAAACCACTCCTCTCAGCAAAGAAACCAATTGAGTGTGATGAACAAGCATTGGGTGGCCAACATCGGGGTGTCGACCGTACAACAATTGGGGTAGCAGAACGCCCACACTTCGGCCCTAGGAAAAATAACTTTGTGTTCATGAGAGACTATACCCTATACCCTAAACCACCACCAAAAACACGCGAAACAAGGCAAGAGTTAATTCCCCAACTACCGTGACAAGTGGGACTCTCGGTTGGAAACATGTCATACATGCATATCGGCGCTGACATGGTCCATATCCTACGTGGCAGGGATGGTGCCAAACAACTAGTGTCCCTCCCATTAATAAAATCTTAATATTAAATTAATAACGTACTAAAAATTTAAATAATAAGTTAAATATAAAAATAAACAATAAATAATAAAATAAAATTTAAAATTTTATAAACAAATTTTTTAATACACTATAAATTAAAATCATTAAAAACACAATATAAATTAAAAATACATCAATAATATTTTTTTATAACCAGTCTAGATGCATTTTTAACTCTAGATCTAGTAAGGGTCGAGAGGGATCAAATCTCTTTTCACTCTAAAAAAGGTTTACACCTCAAGGGATTTGACCCCTATTGGCGCTTGGTAGCTCTGGAGTTAAGATGGATCTAAGCTGATTTAATTATTGATAATTGATAATTATAATTATAGTTATAATTTTATTTTTATTTTTATTTGTATGTAATTTGACCTAGTCAACTTTTTTTTATTAATAATTATAATTATTAATTTTATTAATTATTTTGATGATGACAATAATGATTAATGTCCGCTAAGACCAATATGGTCTATCAGACCTTAAGAAAGAAGTAGTTAAAAGGGATTATTTAAAAAAAAAAAAAAACTTGTGATAAAAAAGGAGGGAGAGAAGCGTTCTGAGGTCACTATAGTTTTGTTGATTGAACAAGTCAAGGAGGTTGGTAGTGAGGAAAATGTTTTGGAAATGAGGTTAGATTTGAGTAAGGGTTGGGCAATCCAAGAGAAGGTGTTTTTCATATTCAAATCTCTTAGTATTGTAAAGGAGGCATATTCTCTCATCCCAAGGTATCGTGGGAGTAGACCAATGTCCGGTTTCACTCCAGAGTTCATGAGAATTAGTTCTAATCCTCACAATATTCATTCTCTTCTTAGCACTGGTTAAGATAGAAAGGTAATTCTGGTTAGAAAGTGTTGGGTTGATAACCTTCTTATAGTATCTTAACTTTATTTTCCCCTCTAACTCCTTATCACTCCATAACTTATCCTTAAATTTGGAAGTAGTGACGTTTTTAGTTAATCCTTATTCCCCAAGATGATCTCCTCCTTTATCTCCCAATAATGAAGCCAGGACTCGGGATCCTTATGCCACCCTCGCTTGAGTTGAAGGTGGTTTTGAATAGAGTTAGAAGTAATTTTTTGGAGTCTCTTGGCTTCTGTGTTGTACAACTTCTTCTTATACATCAAATACCTAAACATAGTCGTGCATTCAATGGGGGAAAGGCTAGCCTCAAATAAGAGAATAGGGTAGGGAGTATTACCTTTAATCTTGAGGTTGTAGGTTATGAATTTTTTTTTTTATCATTTCAATCTTTCTCCATGAATATCTAGATAGAATGTAGCCCCACACCTCCCATCTATATAAAATAACCACGGTGATGAAAGTCTCGAAGAGGAACCTTTTGTTACTCCAAACCCAAAGATTAGTCGTCTTATAATTGTTTTGAAGCCCATAGTAAGCTTTCCATCCTCCTATAATCCTTTTCCTAATGTTGTAGTTCCATTTGAGCTAATGGTGGATGTCAATACCTAAATATTTGTAAGAAGAAACATTCTCTATGTAATTGTTATCATAAATGAAACTAGCATTTGCACCAGGTGTTGCAAAGAAAACGCCGTAAGGCATAAAGTGCGGAAATCCATTATCCATGTAGTGTGTGCATTATTCAACAGGGTAGATCTCTCTAAATTCGTTGCAAACATTTATGTTGTTTCATTTCTAATTTATTTAGAATAATCTACTACTTCCTCTTCTTGGAATATTAGAACCCTAAAAAGTATTAGGATCCGTGGGTCATTTTTTTTGCATCATGTAGCAAGATCACATGGTTAATTGATTATGCCACATGAAGAATTAGCCTTTGCCAATATTTAGGCTTATGACTAGGTGATTTTTTCTACTAATATTCTTATACCAATTTACCATGATAATTCTCTTTTAAATTAAAAGGCAAGCACCGTTTTTTAGTGTTTCAACTTCATTTATAAAGAGTTTAGTGTTGATAATTAGTAGATTATATGAAATTTTGAAAATTGCACTAATATATTATTGTTGTAAGGCTCTACATTCCCAATGGAACTCATATAGTGAGTGGATAAAGAAATGATAAGTTTTTCAAATGGTGAAATAATTTTCATATGCATGATATTGTGATCTAGATAAATAAAACAAAACTCTTCATTTATCATGTGTCTTAACTCTTTTATATCTCCAGTGTATTTTTCGTACAAATAAGAAGCATTTGTTAATCATGCATCATGTAATATGATCTCCAATCAGTAGAAAAAACTTAATATCAAAGAAAGAAAGACAAAGGAAAATGCTTTTAATGTCCACAAATGACTCAATGTTACAAAAGAGATGCTTGCTAATGAACAGGATAAGGTAGCTTGGGAAAAGTGTAGTAACAGCTTTTATAAAGAATCCTATATAGATTTCCTGTTAACAACATATTAAGATATTTTAGAGAGTAGTTAAGTATGTTTAGAGATGTGCTAAAGAAGATAAGGTCACTAAATAAAAAAAGAAGATAAACTCAATTCTTATTCGAAAATAATACAAAAAAGAATTTGTGGGAACTTACTACTCTTGAGAGAAGCTTCCTAAAATTTCTTAATGGTGCTTCTCCTTAAATAAATAGGTTTAAGGCTACATCTAATTACATCAACATGGATAAGACAAGCTCTCAAGGATATGGATGTAATTTAATTACTAGAGTTGATATTCATGAAGTGAGAGTGCACACATTAATATCTCCTAAGATTGAGGGAAGTGGAGGTTAGATTAACACATTCATGACCTTTGTTGTAAAAGGGATCAAAAAAAACAAATAGATTTGCAGTAGTGCATCATAAAAACCTATTAGATGATGAAAAGTAGGCATGTAGGCATATTTTCCCTAGTGTGGAAAATGAGTAAATTATATTTTAGTAGAAAATATTTTCCTATTATTTATAAGGTCTAATATTTTAACAAAAGATTGGCCAATATTTCACAATTTTTTATAATTTAAAGCAAGATTGGTTGAAAATATAAGAGATTTTATAATTTAGAGAAAGATACGTCTAAATAATATATACATATTTGGTTATCAATAAGACATATATATATATATATATAGAGAGAGAGAGAGAGAGAGAGAGATTTTGTAACTTAAGGTTTTATATTAATCAAAGACCATATTTACATGGGTTTATAAGGATTTCTAGACTGACCATGGAGGATACAACCTCTCATCGTTTGCTCCCTGAAAATATACCTTCAAGGTTCCTTAGGTGGATAGCAGAGCTACTATACTTGACATTGGCAGTGTCCAGTAGCTTTTCTAGCCCAAAATCTGCTATGTATGGCTCCATGTCAAAGCCTAGAAGGATGTTGCTTGGCTTAATATTTCCATGAACAAACTTCCTTTCATGTAAATAAGCCAGGCCTCTGGCTACTCCCTTTGCAATTTTAAATGATAAGTCTGTGTTTACAAAACATAATCTACTGCAAGGATGCTAAGCTGGAAATGGCTATCTACCTTTCAACGAGCATTGCTGACCCCTCCTCAAAGATTTCCTGGACAATGTCTATATTTTGTTGCTTTTCAACTGACTTAGACGATGAATCAATGGATTTCCTTCTGAAAAATTCTTAAATTTTCCTTCCTTCTTAACTGGAGCTGGTGGTGTGGATTTCTTAGGTGGGATCAAATCCACTACAATGCATGTAGTGTCATCCATAAGTTCTCTTATCCTCAAAGCCTCCTACAGCTAAAACAGTTAGGTTATGATAGAAAATAAACTTAAAGATGGTGACATTGATCGCTTATCCTTGTCAACAGTATTCGTACCTTAACAATTTGTTTTGCAGCAAGTTCTGCTGGCAAGCCTCGGCAGCAATTTGCAGCCTTCTCAGAGCTCAATGCATCCCAAACACCATCAGTTGCAATGATAAGCCTTCCTCCAGCATTCGATAGCTATTGAAACAAAAAATTACCAGTCTAAATCAAACAGACACATTGTGACCAGTTATTTTTTTCCTCTAGTAAATGGATAAAATCCATCCCCTGCCACTGCAACAATAATACACCATATATCACCTTCCCATTAAAACTAAGAATGCACTGCAAGTAAACAGTGAGAATGCGGATGCCTCATAAGCATGGAGTTAAGTTTGATCCCTGAGCTTTGCTACAATCCTCAACTGTAGAAATATTGAAATTTTTAAGAAGACTCTGGCCATTTCATAAGCAGCTGAGTTGATAGCAGAGTTTGTCTGTTGTTGAGTCCCAATCATATAGATGTCTATATGAGTTATGTCAATTTCTAAGTAGAGCTGTTGAATATGGAATGTGGGTGTAAGTCCTCATCTCTGTCCAACTTATGTCAAAGCAAGGATGCTACATAGGAAGAAAGAATTGGTTAAACGGTTGTGGATGATGGCATTTTTTCTAGAAAATGCAATACCTCCATCATTGATGGTCTCTTTTGAGGGGAAGCAGAAGCACAATTCAATGCAATCCCCACAGACACTGAGATTTCTTCCCTTCCTTCAACCTCTGGTTGAAGAGTAGGATCTATGATGTGTAAAAGGCGATGCTTATCATCTACAAAGTTTTGACCCCATGCTGCAAAATCCTTATCTGAAGGCCAGCATGCACAGAAATGCCCTCAATAGGTGTGATGTCAGTTTGACAGACAGCACAAGCGAACAATCCTCATACTGTTTGCACCGTATATTCCGAGCCCAGCCTGCAATGTGAAATACTCAATTATTAGCATGACAGACTTGCAACAAGATGCATTCTACAATATTCTCTACAACTAGTTTTTATTTCAGTACATCACATGGAAAAGCAAGGATTTATGTCTATATATCCCACAAAAGATTGTGCAGATTCCTACCTCGGCTCCACCAACAGTATTCAATCTACCAATCTCACCACCACTGGCCATTATGCACTCTCTCCTACAGTATCATATATCAATACAAATCAAGAGCTTGAAACAATAAACTGGCTAAACAAAGACTGGTTTCCACAATCAACCGACCAAAGGAATACAGACACTCGTATAGCACAAAGGGTCATGGTTTGTTCTGCATCATGGCAAGAATCTTACTCTTCAAGATTGGCCTCAAGCCTGTGATCAACAGTTAAAAGAGAAACCAACCCTCCAGGCGATTCAAGAATGCAGCGAGAATCACCTACAGATGCTACCGTGACTGTCCAGCCATCTATTATCACAAAAGTAACGGTGGTTCCCGATGTTTGTTCTGGTAAAACCAACAGATATCAGAACGAGAAGGATAGGAAGCGCCACTAGTAAAGATATACAAGACATGCAGCTAACAAAATATTAATGGCACATCCACAGGCATATATCAAGGAGGTCTCGGGATCAAATGTCATTGAATATCTAGTGGTTACCAGCAGTAGCTAAACAGGGGAAAAGTGTGGAATCCATAAGGAACTCATAATATGCAGGCTTGTGATTACCAACAGTAGCTAAACAGGGGAGATTGTGGAATCCATAAGAAACTCATAATATGCAAGCGATTGAAGGGCTATCTTTGTAAAAAAAATAAAAAACAACCATGCAGAAACGAATTGAACGAGATTTCCTGCAGATATACATGAAATGGAAAAAAGAGAACAAGAGAACCCACCATAATAGGCATTTTCCAAGCTTCCATGTGGAATGTAGTCATAAACCAACAGTTTTTCCTTTATACCCCAATAGAAAGCTTGGAGGCGAACGATGTTGGGATGTTTAACCCTACCGATTGCTTTAGCTTCTGCTTCAAAATCCTTGTACCTTTCCAAACCACCATCACCAAGTCGCCTTTCTACAAAAGTCAGCCCATCTTCCAGAACTGCCTTATACAATATAGTATAACCACTGGCACCCAATATATATGCAGAGGCTCTGAGTAGCTTATCTAATTCCATGTCAAGATCTCCATTTAATGTCACAAAAGCTCCTTGATGTTGATCAAAATTGTCCGAGACACTTCCATCTGAGCTCTCATCAACTTTTTTAAGGTAGAGCCATCCAACTCTACCCAAACTGGAAGAACAGTCTCCATTGTCGTCCAACTGAATATTCCTGGTATTAGGCCCATCCTCTGACTCCTTCTTTCTTATTGTTCCCCAGTAACGGTACATAAAAACTGCGCAAAGGAGGCTTATCCCTGCAAAATTTCCAACTACAATGGCAGCTATGGTGCCTTTACTTAGACCTTTTCCCTTGTTGATAACAGGCATGGTTGCAATTGCTGAAGGTGAGCTGATTTTTGGAGGATCCGAGAGTGTTGAAGGAATTGAACATAAATTTGTCAGTGGGTGACCACAAAGACCTGGATTACCAACAAAAGCATCATTTTTCTGATGCAAAAGAGCTCCAAACTGTGGAATGGGTCCAGTCAAAGGCACAAGGTTACCCCAGCGTAAAAATTGCAGACGAAAATTCGCAGGCGTCTTCAACAACACCCAACACGAATCTGAAGAAAAATTTCGACAACGGCAATGGATTTCTCAACAGCTTTTCTTCCTCTGGGGCGGATTCACCCTCGACTCCTGCAGATTCAATCACAAAAACCATTTGGACACAGCAGTCGTCGTCAGATGATTCATCTCTGACCTTATTTGATCTGGATCTCATTTCTACATTCAGGAAAGCCATGGATGAAATTTGCCCCAGAGATTCGATGGATGGAGCCCGTTTCAGAGGTCTGTCAGGGCAGCACGGGAAGCAAGAGCGGAGAAGACGAAAAGGGTACCCCAGGCAAATCTTTCAGGCTCCGATCTAGCAGCATTCAAGCAAGGGTTTGCAATTGTTTCAAAAATCGTGAACAATTGCAACCACTCAACTACCTTCCCTTGATCGAACGATTAACAATCTTCTAATCGTCTAACACATAAGCTAACAGCACACGGGGATGACACGTGGATTTTAGGGAAGTTCATTTCAAAGGGAAACGCCTTACGACGTAATGAATGTTATAAATAATAATGAGGAACTTATTAGAATTGGAATAATCTCAAATCCCTAGGAAATTGGTGGTTGGGGAAGCGTGACACAAATATATATTTTTTTAATTTATTAAAAGTCAATGCAACCTAACAAACTTATGCTGAGCATATTCTCTCAATCTATGCCCTCAATTAAAAAAAAATAAATCAACAGATCCTCATCCACCTTAAGTTGAAATAAGAAGCCTTCGCAAAAATGAAACATTACAATGTAATAAAACTCATATCATTCAAATTTAATCTAAACAAACAAAAAAATCACCCCATTATAATTACACCAAAATTATAAATAAGTAAAATTATTTTCAAATATCATAAAATTTTGGATATTAAGCTTTAAATAAATAAATAAAAATATAAAATTATATTTTACCATTTTTCAACCAAAAAGTCTAAACAAGTAAACTAGCAATTGTCCCAAAAGGTTCAAAGAGAGGCCGATAGGATTATTAAATTGGAATTGTTGAATTTTTATAAAAGAGTTAATTGGTTTGTCGAAAACCTTGTTTTCTTGGACTGGAACATTGTGCAATTACTTTTCTTTAGATATTTTGTTTATATCTATATTACAAAGAAAACATTGAATGTCTTACTTCATTTTAGAGTAAGTTAATTACCCAAAATCAAGAGGTTAAATTAATTACCCAAAATCAAGAAACCTCTATAGATGGCCAAGCATATACAAAGCTTGCTAGTGACCAAGGCAATAACCACCATGACTATCCAGTGCCAATATATTTCATTGAAAACCATAATTGTATATTGCATTTAGAAAGTCAAAACATAATATTAGAAAACATGTTGATATATTGCTATTAAAAAGTTAATTCCATTACAAACCATGATATTATTATTATATTTTATAAAGAATAATATACATATATAGAATGATACTACATTGAAAGCCATAATTGTATAGTGCGATTAGAAAGTCAAAATATAATATTCTTAAACCAATACTTATTGTATTCATATGTGATGTTTAATAAAATACAATTAAATTTGTGATGTATAATTAATTTTTTAACTATTTTTATTTAAATATTAATAATAATAATAATATAATTAAAATAATAATTAATAATAATATAATTGAAATGATAAAATATAAAGATTCATAGGAATGACCAAAACAACCCAATCTGCAAATTGACAATTGGACATCTTAATAGTAAAGGCATTTTAAAAATAAGCATGACTTTGAAAGAAAGTTGAAATTGATTTGATCATGTCAAACCTTTTTTGTTTAATAAAATACAATTAAATTTGTGATGTATAATTAATTTTTTTTAACTATTTTTATTTAAAAATTAATAATAATAATACTATAATTAAAATACTAATTAATAATAATATAATTGAAATGATAAAATATAAAGATTCGTAGGAATGACCAAAACAACCCAATCTGCAAATTGACAATTGGACATCTTAATAGTAAAGGCATTTTAAAAATAAGCATAACTTTGAAAGAAAGTTGAAATTGATTTGATCATCTCAAGCCTTTTTTGACCTATGCAAAAAGTTGATGTACAGTTTTGGACATATGCAAAAAGTTGCTAAGGAGAGGTTGAGATTGAAAATATATAATCATTTTGGACGTATGTGGTGGGTGAGAAAGTAAAGGTTGAAATTGAATTAATTTTTCATAATTATAATTATGATATTATGTGATAAAGGATTAAAAAATATAAAATCCCAAAGTAAAAGTTGTTCCAATTAAATTTACTTTATCATAAAAGAACGTTGTATCTCCGTGCATATTGTTCTGTATCTACATACCTATTTGAAAATGGAAAAACACCCACTTTAAATTCAAATTATACTCGTCTATTAACTGGAAATACTTTATCAATATGAAATCATATACCATATACATGTCTTAACTATATCCACTTTATTAATGTGGATCCATGAGCTGGATGACACTTGTGGCCATATAAAAGTTTAAAGTCAAGAAGCTTGGTGATAATCGAGCATTTAAATAATATTTTTGAATTTTAAATATTTAAAAATGGTATATTTATTCTGCATCAAAAGATACCTTTAATGACAGAAAAGGGAAGCTGCCTTGCTTTTATAATTTCTAACTTCAAAAAACAGGAAGCTGCCTTTACTTTTATAATTTCGAAAAACAATGTGATAGAATTGAATAAAATATCATAGACTGAAATGAACAAAATTATAATAAAATATAATATAATAGACTGAAATGAATAAAATTAAAATAAAATATTGAACAAAGAAAGTAGTAATCTTTCCATACAAGTAAAATTTAGTAGCTAATATTGCAGAGGGAAATCCCATCATATTACAGAATGAAATCCCATCCTATTACAAGTAAAACTGAGAAATTTCATATACCACAATACAAGTAAAATTGAAACCAATCTTGTAGAGTGAAATCCCATCATATTACAGAATGAAATCTCATTCTATAGGATTTACTAGGGTCATTACAGAGAAAATAAACATAAGTGGAGAGCTGATTCATAAGGCATGACATGGACTCTGTAAAGTGAATCCCCTAATCTTGTAGAGTGAATCCCATCATATTACAGAATGAAATAGCATTCTAAAGGATTTACCAGAAACATTACAAAGATCGCTATCACAGTGGAGAGTTGCTTCACAAGGCAGGACATGGATTCTACTTACAGGATGTAAGCCCTTCATTCACCACAGAAACTCTTGTTGTTGAAGATGAGAAGCAGCACAAAAGTTAGTCATTCTACATATACTACAAACTTACAACAATATTAACATCCTGCAAATATTCTCATCTATGAGGAGCTTTGGGGGCCTATAGATTACAAGAGAATAGCAGAAATTCTTCACTAAACATGTTAGTAGCGTACTGATCATCTTGGCTGTTGAAGACAGAACTGGTGTTGAAGCTCTCTTTCCTCACAAACCCAACAGGGGCTTTCTTGTCATAATTCTGAGTAGAGAAAGGTTGGGTAACCACGCTATATGGCACGTATGGCCACAGTTTTGCACGCTTCCCAGTGCATTTCACTTTCTTCAGTACCTTGTTCGGCTTCACATATCCCGTGATTGTCACTTTCTGCATCTTTCTATTTATATACACCGTTTAAACTCCTTCACAAAATGTCCCACAGAAGAGAAACAAAAGTTATTACAATCATCAAAACCCTAGCTTATATTAACGTAGAAAAGAAAATGATGGGCCACTTTGGCCTGTGGCTTAGAGGTAGATCTCGGTTGTAACAGGTGACAAAAGTTAGCATCTCCTTACAGAAATCAGTAACAAAGCTAATGGATTGGTAATGAGCAAACATAGATCCTCAGGTGCAACTTTTCAAAAGCCCAAAGCTAAAAAAATTGGTAAAACAGAGCAAACATGAACTCTGAGCTGAAAATTTGAAGAAACTTTAAAGAATTAATCATCACACAAGTAGTTAATGCTGAAAGCATTTGCAAGGAAGTGTATCATTCTTCCACTTTGATCCGCATTTCCACCATATGTGTCAGTTCTCCTTGTGGTTTAAATAACCAAGCAATGCCTCTTAGTTTTCCAGTATGGAACAACAAATTTCAATGACAGTTTCACCAGAGGCGAGGGAAAGATTTTAGTTAAGTAGTTTTCAAATACTAGGTTTCCCTAAGCTAGATACATTTGAAGAAACATCTTTGTTAAGCCATGGAGAATTAGTATGTAGATTTGCTTTTCAACTGAAAATACTTAGGCATCCATATGCACACAGTAAAGATATCATAACCTACAGCTATGATTTACTGTATGTGCTTTTGTGAAGATGGACATTGCAGTTCATAAGATACTTTTGTTTGGAATTAAATAATCAAATAGCCATTTGGAAGATGGAAACAAGTATAAGAGTTTGACACAAGCTACACCATAGTTATTATGATTAATGCGTGTGTAAACTAAAATGATTCAACGTAAAAGTAGGGTATTGTTTTGTAGTAGGTTCTTGATCTAGTCTAAAAACTATGTATGCATATTCGTTCCACAGACAAGATTTCCAGAGCACATTGAGATGCATTGCCATCTGCTAAAAATTCTTGGGGATGATAAAGCAACCAGTCATGACATGGGAAGGCAACATAAAACTGGATCATCCTTTGTGATTGCAAACTGGAATTATTTATCTGCTCTTATGAAGGTGGACACTGCAGTGCATAAGATACTTTTGTTTGGAAAAATAATCAAACAGCCATTTGGAAGATGGAACTTTGCAATGCCTGCACATCATTTGTACCAATTGAATATCTTTGTTTAGGATCTGTAATTTGTAATTTGTTATGGATCATTGGAAACAAGTATAACGGTTTGACACAAGCTACGCCAGAGGTATTATGATTAATACAAATATAAACTAAAATGGCTCAACATAAAAGTAGGGTATAGTTCTCGAGTAAGTTTATTCTAAAAACTATGTATACATATTCTTTTCACAGACAAGAATTCAACATCACATTGTGATGCATTTCTATCTCCTAAAAATTTTTGGGGCCCAACTATAGACTATACCTAACTACTCAATACTAAATAGTGCTTGCTTTTCTCTGAGAATGGTCAATTAACTTGCAGGAGATATTGGGAGCACGAAGAAGTATTTACAGATGATGATGAAGCAGTTGGATATGATCCTGCTGAGAGAGAAGATTTAGCTCCTGAACTTCCTGCCCCACCCGAGATCAAGCAAGTATGATTGTATTCAGATGATTTGCTTATGATATACTAGGTTTTATTTGATAGCTGCAAATGTTGTTTGGTTATATCAGGTAACTAAGTAAGTTGTTTACTGTTTAACCTGCTATGAAGTTGGTTAGACATCCTTATAAGTTATGATAAAAAAAAAAACTTAGTTTGTTTTCCTACTTATACATGAGATCATGTAAATCAAAGGAAATTTTCTTTAGTTTTGATCTGTCTTGCTCTAACACCCTGACACATTATTGGCAAAATACCTTCTCGAGTTCTCTTCCATGTGAGGTTGCCTTGCTGCTACGCTTGTAGTTCTCATTTTTTCACTAGAGTTCATGGCCCTAACCTAGATACATTTGAAGAAACATCTTTGTTAAGCCATGGAAAATCAGTATGTAGCTTTGCTTTTCAACTGAAAATACTTAGGCATCCATATGCACACAGTAAAGATATCATAACCTACAGCTATCATTACAAAGTCTAATTTTCAGATTGTAATGGCAGAAGTGTCCTCAGACACGTAATTTTATTAATCAGAAAAAACAATTACATAATTGATTTGCAAGAGTTTACACCCGAACAACCAAACACTCTTGCAATGAGCTATTTATAAGCTCCATGTCCTAACTACCTCTAATTATGGATCACTTATTAAATAACAAGTGTCCATTTACAATAAATGCTATTCAAACCAACTAGCTAACTAATCTCCTAAAATAGAGCCTAAGATACGACACATTTGGAGAGTCATATCTAGTTACAACAATATGCTAATTCTAAAAGTCTCCATTAAATAATTAAACATTCTAGAATAATAATTATTAATTTAATATCTTAAATTAATAATTATTTTATTCTAATTTTATAACCTATGATAAAAAAGTATTTTTGGATCATCTAACATTCCCCCCTATGATCCAAAGATACATTACAACAGATACCAAGTTCATCCCTGAACTTAGTAAATTTTATTCTGCCAAGCGGTTTGGTGAAAATGTCGGAGATCTGATCTTCGGAAGGACAATAAACTGGTTTGAGGACATCTTTGGCAATGAGCGACCTGATATGATGATACTTGGTGTCCACATGCTTTGTCTTTGAATGAAAAACTGGGTTCTTGGCAAGTTTGATGGCTGATTGGCTGTCAATGAACAATGATGTAGCTTCTGCCTGAGAAATGCCCAAGTCCTGCAAAATTCGGCGCAACCAAACAATTTCACATGCTGCTTCCCATGCTGAAATGTACTCTGCTTCTGCTGAAGAAGTGGCCACTGTAGCTTGTTTCTTACAACTCCAAGATACTGCTGCTGACCCCATATTCATTAAATAACCTGATGTTGATGCTCGATCATCAATACTCCCAGCAAAGTCAGCATCAGAATATCCACCAAGTACAAAATTTTTAGTCTTTGTGTAAAGAAGACCAAAATCTTTTGTTCCTTGGATATATCGAAGAACTCTTTTGGCTGCATTCCAGTGGCTGTCTCGTGGTTCCTGCATAAAACGTGAAAGAATACTGACTGCATAAGATAGATCAGGACGAGTATTTGTCAAATAAATCAAGCTGCCAATCAACTGCCTGTAAGTTGTACTGTCCACCTTTTCCCCCCCTTCAAATTTTGAAAGTTTCAAGTTTTGCTCCATGGGGGTGAGAACGGGCTTGTAATCTTGCATGCCAAATCGCTGAAGAACCTCTGCTGCATACTTACTCTGTGAAATGAAAATATGATGTGGACGTTGGAAGACTTCAACTCCAAGATAGTAGTGAAGTAATCCCAAATCTGTCATCTTAAAACCTGCTTGTAACTCCTTTTTTACCTGTGCAATATGATCATCATGATTGCCAGTGATGATCAAATCATCTACATACATAACAAGAATTACCAAATATTTTCCCTGTTGTCGCACATACAAAGTATCATCAGATTCACTGTGATGCAAACCAACTTTCTTAAGGTAATCATCCATCTTTGCATACCAAGCTCGGGGAGCTTGTTTTAACCCATATAAAGCCTTGATCAATTTTCAGACTTTATGTTCTTGTCCTTCAACTTCAAAACCTGGTGGTTGGGTCATATACACGTCCTCCTGTAAATACCCATTGAGAAAAGCACTTTTCACATCCATTTGATGAAGTTTCCATCCTTTTTGAGCGGCCAATGCAAGTGTTAATCGGATGGTGTTCCATTTAGCTGTTGGAGCAAAGGTTTCTTCATAATCAATGCCTTCCTGCTGCGCAAAACCTTTGGCGACAAGTCGTGCTTTATACTTGTCAAGTTCACCCTTCTGGTTATACTTAATTCTGTAAACCCATTTGCATCCTATGGGTTTAACATTTGTTGGACATTCAACAAGTTTCCAAGTGTTGTTATCAATTACTGCTTTATATTCGTCAACCATAGCCTGTTGCCATTCTTTATGTTTTACTGCCTCTTTGTATGTGGAAGGTTCAGTAAAATCATTTGCTATCAAGGCAAAATTGCCTTCACTTCTATGTGCCCTTCTGGTGCCAGTTTTATTCTGGTCATCAGGCTTTACATCTTTCAAAAGTTGAACTGCCCATTTCGGAAGTTGGTGCTCACTTGTTTGTGCTTCTGTAAAGTCCCCATCATTGTAAAGAGGATTAATATAAACCGATGTACGTCGTTCAGGTGAAGAATGTGGAGACTCACTGTCTGAAGAACTGCTGCTGCTTGGAGATGCGGATGAACTGCTAGAAGATCCTGATGATGTTGGTGATGTAGATGGACTCGATGACTCATCTTCAGAGGAAGGAAAATCAAGTTCATACCAATTTGGTGAAGTTGGTTGACTTTGTATTTTTCCATTTCTTTTACTTCCCTTAGTTTCTAATTTGTGAAGAAGATTTTCAATTTCTTCAGCACTCTTACTCTCTGTTTCATCAAAAATGGCATCCCTGCTCACAATGAATTTTCCATTGGTCAAAAGACGATACCCTTTCTTCTCATCAGAATAGCCAATCATTGTGCATTTTAAACTTCTTGAGTCAAGCTTAGTTCGTTTTTCTTTCGGAACTAAGGCATAACACACTGACCCAAAAACTCTAAGATGTTTAACTCGAGGTTTGAAACCAAACCAAGCTTCATAAGGTGTGATTCCGTCTAAAGAAGCAGTTGGAGATTTGTTTCTTAAGTAGACAGCTGTATGAATTGCTTCCGCCCAATATGTTGGACTTAACCTCTTAAAGGTTAACATGGATCTCGCCATTCCTAACAAAGTGCGATTCATTCTTTCGACTACTCCATTTTGCTGTGGAGTGTAAACATTAGTGAGATGTCGTCTTATGCCATTTTCACTGCAATAAGTTTTGAATTCATTTGAAGTGAGTTCTCCCCCATTATCCTTCCTGAGAGTACCTATCTTTTCTTTGACTTCATTTTCAACAAGTTGGCGAAAAATTTTAAACTTATCAAATGTTTCTGACTTGTTTTTCAAGAAGTAAACCCAAGTCATTCTGCTGAAATCATCAATGAATAGTAAGAAATACTTGCAACCACCAAATGAGGTTTGTAGTGGACCACAAACATCACTGTGAATTAGTTGAAGCCGCCTGTTTGCTCGCCATGAACTTGTTGGAAAAATTTCTCGATTTTGTTTGCCATAAATGCAAGCTTCACATTTTGCATTTTCCCTTTTGAATGTGGGAAGTCCTTTAACCATTCCTTGTTTCTGCAATTGAGAAAGACTCTCAAAATTCAAATGTCCATATCTAACATGCCATAGTCTGATAGGTGAAATACCTGTAGTCACTGCCCCTGCAAAATCAGAATGCCTTGGAATAACTGTCCCTTTCATCTGTAACAGTTTTCCATCTTCATAACCTGTCATGACTGTTTTCAAGTTCTGTTTCACTGAATTAATCTTCACTAAACCATCTTCCATAATCACCTGATGTCCTGCTTGTCGAATCGTGACTAAAGAGAGCAAATTTTTCTTGAAACTAGGTACATACCATACATTGGAAATCAATTTTTCTCCAATGTCAGGGAGAAAAACTTTCACTACTCCTTTTCCATAAGGAGTATGTTTTGTATCATCAGCAAGAAAAATTGAATTAAGTTGGCATTCTTCAAAATTCCAGAAAAAATCACGTCGATAAGTCATGTGCTGAGTTGCCCCGGAATCCAAGATCCAGGCATCTTCATAGTCACTTCTAAGATGAGATGAAATTTGTGATGCTGGTGAGGAAGTAAAAACATATTCTGAGCTATCTTCATCTTGATCATTTGCAAATTGTGCTGAATGCTGCTGAAACTTGGGAATTCTACTAAGTGAAGTTCGACAATCTTCAGCATAATGGCCAACTTTGTTACATCTTCGACATACAATTTGACTTAAGTCTCTTCCTCGTCCTGAAGATTGTCCTCTGCCTCTGCTTTGACCTCTATTTGGAGATTGTCCTCGACCTTGATTATTGTAGCCTTGTCCTTGAAAATTTCCTCTTCCTTGGTTATTTCCTCTACCTTGAAAATTATTTCTTCCTCCTCTGTTAAAATTGTTGCCTCTACTTTGGCTTCGACCTCGATTATGTGTTGCTTGATTCTGATTCCATCGGCCTCTTCCTCGAGAACTATCTGCTGAAGACTTACTTGTGCTGGCTTCTGTGAGAAAAACATCTTCACCAACTTTCTTCTTCTTCCCAAAAGTTTTATCATGCTGACTTAACATTTCACAAAGTTCATCAAACTTTAATTTCTCTAATTTCCCAGTTACTTGTAGAGTCTCTAAAAAGTGTGTGTAGGAAGAAGGAAGTCCAGCAATTACAATTGTAACCATGAAGCTATCATCAATTGCGGGAAAACCAGCATTAATAATTTCTTGCTTAATATTCTTAAGTCTGGAGAGATATTCAAGAATATCACCATCTTCAGTTAATTTCTGTTGCAACAATTTTAACTGTAGATCAACCTTCTTTGATTCTGGCTGAGTATCAAAGAGGTCTTTAAAAGTTTTCAAGGCAGTCCATGCATCTGTGGCATTCTCTATATGTACATACATTTCATCATTCACAGACGATTTAATAAGGGCTAAGGCTTTAGCATTCTTGATTTCCCATTTTGCCAGTGGATCTGCATCTGTGGGTTTATTCGGCTTAACATCGCCATCACATATTCCTTGCCATAATTCATTGTAAATAAGTGTGCTTTCAATAAGACGATGCCACGTTTTATAAGATTTGGTGCCTTCTAGTTTGTCGGAATCAGAAAATAAGTTAATCAACTTAGACATTTTTAGCGATGAAGAGACGCACCAAGAAGCATAACAGAGAGGACAAGATAGTCAACACAACACACCACGCAAAAAACACGATCTATCGGGGCTTGGCCTTGACCCTCGAATAGTCGTCAAAACAGGAGAATATTGATTGAGCTTTGCACTTGGCTCTAGTCAATTTCTCAAATTTTTACAGGACAACTTTCAAAATTTGACTTTTTACAATGGTGCTTTTCCACAATCTGGTAAAAAAATTTAACCCCCCTCAAAGTAAAATTACTTTGAGTTACATTTATCTCCTTCAAAAAATTTCAAAAAAAAAACTCCTTATTACTCCAAAAAATTTCAAAACATCACCCTTATTACTCCAATTACATAAAATAATTATACCACAGCTCACCCAATTACAAATTACAAACTATATATTACAAAACCTTATCTCTCCAAATTACAAACTATTAAAAAAAAACTTTGTAATTCACCTTATTTCTCCTTTACAAAACCTTTATTATACATCTTATCATGATTTTTTAAAAAGAAAAAACCATTAAAAAATGAATGTTACGTGAGCCTTTTTTTTTTTAAAAGTGAATTCTACTTTTAAAGGAGAATTCCTAACATGAATGTTACGTGAGCCTTTTTTTTTAAAAGAGAATTCTACTTTTGGAAGCTTGGCTGGAACGGCGGTTACCGAAGCAAAGGGTGGTTGATTCAATGCTCAAGCACTTCCCAGCTAAAAGAATCTGGGTTCTTTCAATGCGTACTCCGCGGGATTCCATAGAGTAATGCCGCTGTATGGATCCTTAATGCCGTTGTATGGATACCACAATAATGGCAGAAGTTTTTTTGACCGTTGTAGATTCACCGTTCAACGCTGGATCTCTTTTTACCATCATTCTATTGCTGAGCATTAGAAAGGAGAGCGTCCAAAGCTACAGCCGGAGCAACTGAGATCTCAGATCTCAAACAGTTTGCAGCGTGGTTTGCTGCTCTCCACGCTGCCCCAACCAGTTACAGTGATCAAATCACGCTTAAAAAGACTCGTTTTCCATGAAATGGTTTTTAAAAATCCACACTGGTTTGCTCACGCTGGCTCTTTGCAGTGAAATTTGATTTGAGTGCCGGTCTCCAATTTCAAATCTTCCTGCTTTGTTCACTTCCGTGGCCCTGGACAATCTTTTCCTGATTACTTCAATGGAGTTGAGTTTTCCATGATCTCATAAAGCTGGAATCTCCTCCTTAGATCAACTGCAACATTGCTGGAGCTCCGATACCACAATAATGGCAGAAGTGTCCTCAGACACGTAATTTTATTAATCAGAAAAAACAATTACATAATTGATTTGCAAGAGTTTACACCCGAACAACCAAACACTCTTGCAATGAGCTATTTATAAGCTCCATGTCCTAACTACCTCTAATTATGGATCACTTATTAAATAACAAGTGTCCATTTACAATAAATGCTATTCAAACCAACTAGCTAACTAATCTCCTAAAATAGAGCCTAAGATACGACACATTTGGAGAGTCATATCTAGTTACAACAATATGCTAATTCTAAAAGTCTCCATTAAATAATTAAACATTCTAGAATAATAATTATTAATTTAATATCTTAAATTAATAATTATTTTATTCTAATTTTATAACCTATGATAAAAAAGTATTTTTGGATCATCTAACAGATTGGAACCAGTTATCTTTATCAAAGATGAATAGGGTATTATCAACAACAAAAAAAAATTCAACAAAATGCATTTTACCAGTTTACTGACCTGCAAATCATGTGACAGCATCCAGATGTTTTTTCAACAATTTGTCCACATTTTCCACACAGTCGCCAATCCTTTTTTTTGGCGAGCTTTAAGAGCAACAAATCATCTTTGTCTCTCTCGAGAATAGACAATTTCTCCAGGTCAGAGCAATCCAAACCCACATGCCATGGCACACCACATTGAGCACAAAACAACCTTCTGCATTCAGGGCATTTTGACTCTTTAATAACAACAACAAAGGGCAATCGATGAATTCCACGATTTGGAGTTTAGATAATGTACTTTCATTCCACCCATCAGATCCAGCTATATTCTCTAACTTGTTTAGTTCATCCAATGTTAAAGACTCTAACATTGGATAACTGCCACTGCCAATGTCCAGCTCCATCAACTGATTGCACATAGTAATTTGTAGTTCTTTTAATTTAGGCAGCTTCATTCCCTTTGGAAACCTTTGCAATGATGGACAATTGATAATTACCAATAATTGAAGTCGGGACATTGTTCCTTCATTCCACTCACCAGATGACCCTGCAACTAGGGATTTTAACTTGAGCAAGTTTCTTAAAACTAATTTTTCTAACATGGGAAAAGACTTACCTGCAGTTTCACTTTTGGTCTCCTCCAAGGCAGACTCACCTGTAGTTTCACTTTTGGTCTCCTCCAAGGTAGGAAGAGCCTCCAATTGGTAACATGAGCGCAAAAGTAACACTCTGATATTTTGTAACTTACAAATACTGTTGGGTAGAGTTGCCTGCTGATAATTAATGAGATGAAAATCCTGCAATTTCTTCATATTCCCTATGTTTTGGAGAATACCACGCTCAGGGGCTGCACCATCTCTATCTGCACCTGCATCAGCATCGTTGTCACATTCTAATGTTAAGCTTCTCATCTCATCCATTATACCCAGTGCAGTTTCTGATTTCACCACCGTTGTCAGCTCCATGAGACTGGAGAGCTTTGAGAGATCTTCCACACTCATTGCACAAGTAGACTCCATTAATGGCAAAATGAGAGGAAGTGAGCTGAGAAAGATTTTCCGGAATCTTCTTGAGACTAAAGCATGCATCCAGCTTGAGATGCTTTAGATTCTGAAGACCTCCTATTTTATTCGACAGTGCATCCAATTCTATACAAGAATTAAGATTCAAAACTTGAAGACTAGATAGATTACAAAAGTTCTCAGGCAATGATTTTATTGGAGTGTATGACAAATCCAAACCTTTAAGTGACAGGATACTACAGAGGCTGTCAGGAAAATCAGCAAGCTTGGAGCAGTTAGACAAGTTGAGAAACTGAAGCTATTGAAGTTGCTTCAAGGTTGGCAATCCTTTTATTGGAGTGGATGACAAATCCAAAACATGAAGAGATGGGGTATTGTTGAACAATTCTTCTGTAATCTTTTCCAAACGAATATTGGAGGCTAAAACCAACTCCTCAGTTCTGAACATCTCAAATCATTTGGCAAATCACGAATAGCATTATAGCCCACCGATATTCATCTGCAATCCCTGGAAACTTTGTAAGTCGGAAAGCTCTACAACTGTTGACCTACTGCAAATAAGCATGTTCCCTCCTTTTGGCCTATGTCAATTTCCATGTCACGAAAAGCTTCATGAATCTTTAAATACTCGACAATGTGATAGTCATCATCAACAATATACTCCACACGCTCCACCAAGCACCTTCTTACCAGTTCATCAATGCATTGTCGCCCAGCATCCATAAAATAAGGTGTCCCTGGCTTGTTGAGGAAGCCTTCCGCGTCCCACATATGCACCAGCATCTCCACAGCAATTTCTTTATCTTCCAGAAATGCTGCACAATTTAGAAAAAAAAAATCTTTAGATGGAATTCTGACAATTCATTGCAAGTCCATCTTAACACCTGATAAAGCTCTGTGTCAATGGCCCTGAGATTTGTTGGGACGGAAGCATCTCTCTTTCTCATCGAATTTAAAGCATGGCTCCACTCATACTCATTCTTTTTAAAACTCATCGCTCCAGCAACTGCATTTATGGCCAACGGCAAGCCTCTGCAATTTCTCTCGCTCTAGCCTCTACAATATCATTCAGGTCCATTTTCAAAAGCTCCTTTTCTAAATAAGTCCCAGCCTTCATCTGAGGACAAGGGTTCTATCTCCAGGGAGTAATCCTTTGCTCCCATCTTTTCAATCACTTGTGTGCTGCGGCTGGAGACTAAGAGTTTGCTACCAGTATTATCCCCAATTCTGACGCCCACTTCACTAAGATCTATTTCCTTCCCAATGTTGTCCAATATAAGAAGCAATTTCTTTTTGTCTAGAGATGCACTCAATTTCATCTTTTTCGTCTCAGGATTATCATTTTCCTCCATACTTATATTCAGAGCCTCCACAATGGAAGCCTGCAACTGTTCAATTTCAAAGTTCCCACAAACTGTAAACCAAATGACGAGATCAAAGAAACGACTGACCTCTTTCTTGTAGGTATTGTAGATGATTTTGAGCAAGGATGTCTTACCCACACCCCCTTTACCATATACACTGATTACACGAGCTTCGCGACGAGCTCCCTCCAACCAACCCTGCAGCTTCTCCCGGGCAGATTTAATGCCCGCCCCTACAAATCCAGAGTCAGGCACAGGTTGAAGAAGGCGCTGTGCTCTAGGAGCAGTTGAGGACACAATCTGCTCTGCATTGGAGGACATCGAAAAAACCATTTCAAGCTCTTGCAACAGGGAAGCAAGAGCGGAGAAGACGAAAAGGGTACCCCAGGCAAATCTTTCAGGCTCCGATCTAGCAGCATTCAGGCGAGGGTTTGTAATCTTCTACCTTCTCTTGATCGAACGATTAACAATCTTCTAATCGTCTAACACATAATCTAATGGCACACCGGATGACATGTGGATTTTAGGGAAGTTCATTTCAGAGGGAAACGCCTTACGACGTAATTATCACAAGCAATATTTTTGGATTTAATAATCATAACTTTAGTCTTATCACTATTAACTGTCATACCCATCTTGGAACAGTAATCATGGAATGTTTTAAGCTACTTATTGAGATTGTTGGGACTCCTGGAAAGAAGTATGATATCATCATCATAGAGGAGAAGTGTAATGACTATACCATTGAGCTTGGGTCCTTCACAACCAACAACTTCTAAGAATTTCTCAAGCTTGTCAATGTAAATGTCAAAAATGGTAGGGGATAGGGGACACCCTTTCTCAACACCGATGTTGCATTTAGAATCAGTGGACCAACCCTCAGTTCTTTTAAAATTGGCAATAGCATTCTCGTATAATCTAATAATAATGACCCTTAACTCGCGAGGAACCATGTCAAAATATTTTCTAAAGTCAACAGAACAAAAAAAAGGATCAGTATTATTGTTACGACATTCCTCGGCAATGGTCCTAAGAGTGACAAGGTGGTCAATTGTAGAGTGATGCCTTTAAAAACCAACTTGCCCAATGGCTCTTTTACCATAAATATCAAGCCAAGTGCTAATCTTCTTTTCCAGAATGATCCCATACAACTTGGCTAAAATGTGGCTAATCATGATAGTCCTATAGTTAGAGGGAATGATTTTATCCCCACTTACGAGAAGGATTTGCATCCACATCTTAGGGGAGCCTTGTTTGACTGCCAAGTTGAGGAGATTATGCAAGTGTGGGGTGAGGATGGACCTTCCAATTTTGAGAATTTCAGCTCGGTACCCTTCAATATCACTAGCTTTCCCATTAGAAAGTTTCTTAATCCTGAATTCCACATATTCCAAAGAAAAGGTATGTCCCTCTATAGGAGTGATTTTGATGTACCTCATGGTGTATGGGGAGTCATAGAGATTCCTAAAATAGACATCCCATTCCTTTAAGGGGATCAAATTATTTTCTTTCGATTTATGGACAAGAATGTTCCTCTAGAACTTTCTAGGCTCAACTTTAGAGAGGTTAAGGAGATGACCTTGTCTCTTGTTTATATGCTCTCTCTTTTTCTCGTTGATAAGAGCTTTGTACACTTTGATTTTATCATCCTTAATAGTTTCGTTGGGAGAATCTCTAATTGATTTCTTGGAAGATTTACAATCATTGTCATACCATGGGTTGGAAGTCCTATTGTTCTTATTATATGATACCTCCTTAGAGAAGTTGTTAATGATAGTGGAGAGGATAGTAGTAAAATTGTGGTATATGTGATCAATGTTGTGAGTATATGTTAAGGAACCTAGATCTCTTGTTAAAACTTTTAAGAAGAGATCTACCTTTGTCAAAATGCATGTTTCTAGGATTCTCATCATTCATATTCATGTGGTTGGTGTACATATCAAGGTTAAAGGTTAATGAGAGATATCTATGGTCAAAGTCAAGCTCATGGTCGTTTAAGAGGTCAAAATTAACAATACAGTGAGAAATCTGGGTATCAGATATCACATAATCCAAAACATTGTTGCCACACCCATGAATACAAGTCATCTGGCCAGAGGAGGGCCACTTCAGTTCCAAAAAGATTCTTGGTATTATCTTTAGAATTTCTTTGGAATTTACTAGACAGAACATAATCCTCATCAAGCCATAATGGGTTAGGGTTAGAGGTATTACTTAATAGAGTAGCTTGGTTATTGGCAGTATGAGCATTAAAGTCCCTAAGCAAGAGAATGTTTTCCTCATTCCTTAGGTTGTGGATATCACGCTCTAAGTTAATGAAGGGATTATCCTGATTTAGGTTATTATTCTTACAGAAATTATAGTTGAATGGAGGGAAGTAGCAAGTTGCAAGGAAGATTCTATTTGTATTAGAGTAAGAGATGTCAATCCAAACGTACTAATTAAGGGGTTCAATATTATGAAGTCGCATGTGGGAAGAACTGTTATTTTTAATATAACAGACTATACCACCACCCCCGAATGAGAAGATCTCTTGTTCCAGGTAGACCAAAGAGTGAACCCATCAATTTGGGGAACCCTAGATTCGTCATGCTCCCAGGTTTCTACTAAGGGAATAAGATTAGAATCACTTAGGATGAAACTTAACATAGGACCTTTGTGCCATGGAAAACCATGCCAGTTCTAGAAGAGGATCCAGAGTGTTCTTAGTTCCTATTTATCACTTTTATTTCAGACTCTATCTTTAATAATAGTTTTTTATTTCTTGATTGCCCATTTTCCTTCCTTTCTCACCTCCTTTACCTTTTGGACCTCTTTCCTTAGTTCAACTTGGTCTTCTTGAATAAGATCCTCATTTATAAAGATTCTTGACCCTTTTAGACAAGTAGATTTTCTAAGTATATCTAATTTGTGGTCATTGCAACTTACCTTAACATGAATTAATCGATGCTTATGCTCAAGAATCTTTCCCACCTTTGTGCTTCTGTTAGATATGTTGTTTGAATTTGTGAGTGGGTTTTCAATTGTTCTTTTACTATTGTTAATGTGTCCTCATCTTCTTGCTCTTTTATACCAGCAATGATAAGGTTTAGGGCTCTTTTGTGTCATTCATGATCCAATTCGATTAATTTGTTCATTTCTTCTTTTATGGGTTTGATATCAAGTTGATTCATTGTGCTACTTAGGGTTGAGTTATCATCTAGTTTTGCTTTTAGAGCTTTAATCTCATCTCTTAAGGTGCAATTTTCTTCAGCCATTGATTATTTTTCATGTTCTAAATCTTGCATCCTATCTTTCATTTTTTGAATTTCAGTCTCGAATGTTGTAATTTTATCTTCTAATGATTTGTAGTTATTGCTAAGCATTGTGGATAATTCATCTTTATGTTCTGTAAGAATTTTGGACAATTCTTGTTTATATTTCTTTTCTCTTTCTTCCCTTCGTTGTTCTAAGGACTCAATGTGCTCATAGAGACTCTCTAGCATAATTTTTCTTGGCCTCCCTCTACTAGAGGAAGGCTTAGAAATATGGGGAGAAGTACTCATATTTTACCCAAATATAATTTAATAAAAGGAAGAGAGAGAGAAATTGATGCACCTAGAATGTTTGAGGAGATCACCTAGCTTGCACTATGCAAAGCCGCAGAAAATAAACTCCCACCAAGATCCACAAAGAGGTTGTCTTATATATGCGAGAATGAAGAGATTTTTATATGCTGTAGAGACCACCGAGGTCGTAAAGTTATGATGCACTGAAAAGGTGTATATATTGAAGAACACAAATGCATATAACTTTTGTTAAACTGGAACTGTTGCCTTGAAGGTATCAGCCAAATCGACTCTTAGCATAGGTGAATCCTCCACAAATTTGTGAACAAATGTAATACCACCATACTTACACTGCACTAGAGTATGCCTTTTTCTATTCTAAAGAATATGTTAAATGGGTTTAATAAATGTGGCCTTGCGTTACAAATATTGTCCTTCAATGATGCAGAGAAAACATCCTTTAGATACCACAAAATTTGGAGCCTCAAGAGTACAGATGAATGAATGATTAATTTGAAGTTTGGTCATAACCCTTCCCTATGTCTTTGAGAAGGCCGATACTAGATAAAAATTATGAGTGGAGATTCTAGGTTAGTCCTTAATCATACGCTTCTGTTGTAGCGGCTACAACCACCCTCCAATTTTTTTCCTTAGCTTTGTTTTGGAGCCTCCATTCCAACTTTTCACAGCAGCTTTCCTTGCTTCGTCAAGTACACAAGCTTCAGTGTTTTTCTTGCACAAAGGCAGCCTATCAATCATAGCTTGATCCATTCCCCTCATAGGCTGTTCACCCGGACTTGGTCCAGTTGTAGGCTAAGCAGATTCCCCAAGAAAATAACGCATTTATGGAGGGAAACCAACCTTCCCTCCAGAAATTGCACAATCATGTCTGGCAGCTTGCTGGGCTCTTCTGTCAGTCAACACTCCTAGCAGGAATTGCGCAATTTTCCCCAGCAGGCCTGCTCAGCCCAAAATTTGTGCAAATCTGGGTAGCACTCAGCTGCTTTGCCCAAAATTGCACAAATCTCTTGGGAAGTCAGCCCAACTCCCAGCCAGAAATGCACATTTTCTCCCAGCAGTTGAGCATTCTCTTGCATGTGCAGCTAAGTTGACCGGTTCCCTCTGAGATCGAGAAAAACTGACTTGCATGCATGGGTTGCTTCTCCCAAGGCAGCATGCAAAGGCATCCCTTGTTTCAGGGATATTTTTCTAGCAATTGGAGGTTACATGCAAGGATCATTTCAGAAACCTCCCACCAAGTGTCGCTTTCCCTAGATTTGTGACATGCGCATCACAACCTCGATGTTATAAAAACTCATCAATGAGACAATGCAGAGCTCATTCCTCACATCAACCTTGCATCTCTGACATCCCACGTCACATCTAGGAGTTGTCAGCACATTCAGCTCAGCTATTTTGGGATAAGCTCGCTTCCCATGCCTTGTGTTGCATTTCTGTCGCTTTTTGTGTTTTCTCTTGTGTGAGTATTGTTTGCTTGATTTCAATGAGCGCTTGTTGTCGTTTACATGTATATTAGCTTGTCCTAGCACTATTTCAATTTTCGTTGTTATCTCACTGTTGTCGCATACATGAAATTGTTTTTCACGAACGGTCATTGATTCGTCGACTCGCCTCACCCACATGCATGTGTTCCATTTTCTAAATCTATCATTCATTGTTTGCATGCATGACCATTCACTTATGCTTACACTTAGTATCAACATGCATTCACATTCACATTCACGTTCAGTTGCCCGTCGATGAGTTTGGCCAACCTTGGCCCAGACTCTGCCTCACCAAGGAAGCATTGCATAATCCTAAGAGGGAAGGCTCTACTTTCCTTTCCAGAACTATGCATTTCTTCCCAGCAGCTGTTCCCCAGGCCTGCTTTGCGGAATTCTTGAGGGACAGTGACTGCTAGACAAAAAAATTGCGTGATGCAGTCACTGAGCCTGCAGCCATTGCTAGCTGAGATTGCGCATTGCACGATTCCAGCGGCCAGCAACCAGACTGGACTGTGCATTACGCAGTTCCAGCAATTAGTCAGTCTCCCAGCAGCCTAGACTGTGCCTTGCAAAGTCTTGGCAGTCAGTCTCCCAGCAGCCCAAATTATGCCTTGTGCAGTCTTGGCAGTCAGTCTCCCGACCTCCCGACCGAAATTGCGCAACCTTCATGATCAGTCACCAAATATGATGCAAGTCAGTTCTCAAGTTCATTTTGGCTTTCGACTGACAGATTTCTTGCCATGAGTGTTGCCATGTCTCTAGGTATTACAGGTGTTCATCTGCCTCTCAGCAGTGCAGGTACAATGGTTTCAAGAGAGCAGAGTTGGAGACACAGTTCAGAGCACACTTGGGGATGCAATAGATCAAGTGTATATGAGCTTGCCTACGCATGAAGACATCAAGTTGTTCATAGACAAGGACATCAAGATATGACAGCAACAACATCACAACAAGTAGCATCATGAACAGCAGCTGAAGGCAGCATACCCAATGCGGCGAATGCGGCGAACGCAACGAATGCAGCGAGTGCAGCGAACACAGCAAGCGAAATGAATGCAGAGGAAGGTTGTTGAAAACATAGAGGTAGAACAAACTTAAAAGATCAAGCAGATCCACTGATGATGAAAGCAACTTTGGAGACTCGGGCTATGAGGTGATGGGTGACATGAAGATCACGTGAAGACAAAGAATTGAACAAAGAAGGAGTTGCATGTGTTGAAGAAGCAACTCAAGGAAGAACACGAAGCTTCACAGACATACAAATGAGTTGTAGCAGGAACAACAGTGGGCACAACATCCACTCAGAGATGAAACTGCGCCCGTACAAGTTAAAGATCCATCCCAATAGCTGGCACAGAGAAGACATGGTGAGCAGTGTTGTTGATCGCATGCAAGGAATTCAGTAGCATGCATGTCATTGTGTGCATGCATGTAACCCAACCCATTCAAAACACTCACTAAGGCGAAGACAAGAAACAAGTCCAACTGGAGTTGAACACGTACTTCGACAAGTTGATGCGCATGACCACCAACACACACTTGAAGATCAGCACGGACACTATGCATTAGTGTGTTGTTGGTTCAGCCACACCCAAGAAGACCATAAGCATGTTAGCAAATGAGTTGGATGAAGGAGTTGAACCAATGCACCGGTTGCAACAGAGGCAAGAGTTCGCTTTAGCAATATGTCATCATGAGGTGCATTCACACCATCACGAACGACCAAGCTTGGCATCATCTCACCACCTTCACCATCACAAGCATGCCAAAGAGTTGGTCCCATCACAACAGACCAAATGTCAATGATGTCTTGCATGGCTTTCTCAAGCCATGTTGTCTCACATAAGTACATGTGCATTGTAATTTTGAGTCATGTCAAGTGTAAGTCAAGTGTCAATAGTGGATGTAATAGTCATGGAGTAGGTGAAGAGTCATGAGGGTATTTTAATGGTCACAAAGGGGAATGTCAAGGGTCACCCCACCCTTTGCTACAAATAGTCCCTCATAACTCATTGTAATGGATTTTTGGTCAGCCAAGCTTCTATTAAGACAACCTTGAAGAAAGCTTGGACAATATTGTAAAGCACCTTGGCTTCTCCACTGCACAGAGCTAGTACATCTATTTGGAGGAGCATGCGGATGTGGTTGTAACATTCCACTAATGGGGCTAGAAGGTTTACATGGATGTATTGTATGATTGTAACTCACACTTCTTTATATAATAATAGCCAACACATTTTCATGCATTTGTTGTTATTGTAGTTGGTCTGTTCTGATTGCCTTAATGATATATGTTGTTTAACTTATGTATTTGTGTATGAACTGATTCATATGCAATTATAAGAATCTTGTTGCAAATGTGTTGTTGGTTTAACCATCACTTTGGATGGTCGACTGCTCTACTTTCCATCTTGTGATGCATCTTCACTCGTGTGTTCCCTTCCTAGTTGAGTATTGATACAGGTTGTTAAGGGATGCACTCATCCCACCCCCTTTGTGGTAGAACCTCTCATACACCTTCCTTAACTCAGTACAACGGTCACACCCTTGCTACTGACAGAGTTATCTTACGTGCCTCTGTGTGATATCGCAGTCAAGGCATTAACTTATCACCCACTGCTGGGACTCCTACACCAAATGGTCTGAGGTCTAATTGGGACTTCTTATCGGGGAGATCCCCTTGACATGTTGGGGGGTCCAGCACCGCCAACATTTCTGGCACTAGAAGGAGGGCCTGTTAACAATTTGTGTCCTCTCATCCAGTTTTGAACCTTTGCATATCTTTCATGGAGTCTTGCACTCTTCTTCCCCTGTGATGTTTTTCGAATCATGAAGATGTCTCCATCACGGGGAAGCTTTCCAATCTCTTGTTCACTCACACGTATGATGGTGAAGGCGAAGTGGCCTGGCCTGAGCACTTACATAACTTTATTTCCATGCATCATGAGGAAGATGAGTTTTCTGACGAATAGGTCGGTTTGTTGCTTGCATACACACTTCGTGAATCTCCATTCCGTTGGGTGCTCAGCCTACCGGCTGACATCGTGCACTCATTTGAGCACTTATGTGATCTTATTGAAGACATGTTCTATCATTTTCATCCAGACCATCTTGACCGAAAACTATTACAGAAACAAAGGGCTCCGCATGAATCAGTTATTGATTTTGGGCTGCGCTTATGTGACTTGTAGTTTCAAGTTCCGAGGAGCCAGATGAAATTTTCTTATCTTTGGGACCAGTTCAAGTATTTCCTTAAGAAATCTGCTCGTCCCAAGAGAAAGCTTGAAATCAAGCCTCGCTCAACATTCTTCATTGATGGAGCTGCGCAATCTCATGTGGATGTGGGCACTGTCTCTGGTGACTGTCCACCTCTGTCTCATTCAACAGCTCCACCATTGCCCAATGATGTTGAGGATCATGCTCACACACCTGTCCATCTTTAACACTCTCCCAAAATTACTTCAATCAATTTTCGCGCATATTTGGTTGTGAGTCCTTCGAGTTCTCATATGCATCCTTTCCTATGACCTCTGTCTTCACACTCTCGTGTTCCTCCAGATGATGTTGTCTTGTATTCGTCCATTCCGGACTCTTCATTTTTTGTGAACGAGGAGCAACCCATTAATGGAGTTGGTGTTGCACAACCAACATGTGTTATCATTCATGAAGAGTATGAGTGGGAGCTTGAGCATCAACACTCGGCGAAGGATGACTCCCTTCCATCTGAGCCCCCTCCATTCTTTCTTAACCTCTTTGGTGAACCTGCCATCCATGATTTTGCATGAGTGTCTTCATCCACGGGTGCACCCATTATTGATCACTCACCGGATGTTAGTCCATCATTCGACAATAGAGGAGATAAGTTACTCATTGCAGATCCACTTGATCCTTCATCTGTATTTTTCAGAGATATAGAGGATGAGTTTGTTTGCTTTTCATTTACCCCTCTATTTGATTCATCTAATCATGAGGATGCCAAAGAATTCATTGATTTTTCTGATCGTGGTGGTCATGATCCATTTACTTCCATTTTTTATCATGACTCTATAGTAGTTTATCTTTCGAAGCCACCGATTTATAATGATCTACCTGATGATGAAGTTGATGCACCCAATACTGTCGAGGCACTTCAGCCCGAGCTGATGGTTATGTCAGGCCCTCGCTCTCTTGGGGTTAGTCTCACTTCTGATCATGAAACTGTTCAATCACCCAAGGCTCCTCATCACTCATCTATATGCATTGAAGATCCATCTCACACACAGATCACACTTCCTCCACTCGAATTGCACGACCCCATTTCTCATGCATTGGAGGAGTCTTACATTGCAAGCACTTGTTCGCGACACAAGTTATCTTTGTTTCTTTCATTTGCTTGCATGTCACAGTCAAGAGTGTGCTTATGCTTCAAATTTGCACGTAGTGTAACACAACACCATGATAAGTCCACAGACTGCTCGCCATGCACTTGCACTCATTTATGTCCTGTGGGCACTTTGAAACACGAAGTGTGGTTGTCTTCATTATTATATCTTTCTTGTTTGTTGGTTCGCACAACTGGCTTGCTCGCAGACCAAGCCTTCACCAACATGGGTCTACCAATGCGTCAGTGGCTGCATTGGAAGTATCACTTCATGTGATCAGGCCCATGCACCATTAGTGTAGGAGTAGGAGTAGTGTTTGCTTACATGCTTTGTTTTCTAGTTTGTTTGCTTGCTTGTTTACTTATTTTCTTTGCTTTCACTTTCTCTTATGCTTTTGCTTTGCTTTGTTGTTTGCCAGTGGCTTGTTTTGTTCGTAGGTTAGTTTTGCATGAAGCCATGTATGACTCTTGAAGCGAGCTAGGTAAAATACAAGAGGGATTGTACAACTATCACTACTTGGTTATCTGTCATCTTGCCTCTGTATGATGAGCTTGTTACTTCAGGTCCATGATACGTCGAAGGAAAATACATATTGTTCAAAGTGAAACTTGGTGATAACACAATGCTTGCGCGCTAACTAGTGTCACCTTCTCTAGTTGGTTGTTTTTGGGTTAACCCTTATCAGCTCAGTCAAGTAGAGTAAGGTGAGGGGGAAAACCTCAATAGGCACGTCAGAGATACAACAAACTAATTCTCTGTTGGAACAACCTCTTCTATTCTCAATAAGCTAGGATCCCTCTTCCACCTTTGAAATGAATAAGTGTTATGCATAGTGAAAAATAAATAAATAAAATGAAAATTGAATAAGGTGAAAGAAGAGAAAGGCTTCTTGCATAGGGAGGTGATGCAAGTAACTCCGTTGGGGTACTGACCAGGCTCGCTGGCAGTAGAGCCATGCTTTTGTTCCTATGTGACTCCACCGGGGTACTGTTCAGGCCTGCTGGAAGTGGAACAACACCAAAGATGAACTTAACACTCTAACAACTATACTGCTTGTGCACTTATATACCCCTCGACCCCAATCGAAACAATTGTGTTGTCTTGGCTTGGAATGTGTGTTAATCGACCAAGGGTTTGGCAGATGCTACACCTTACAATAAAGCTAGTGTGAAGCCAAGATGAGCTGAGAGTTGAACAATGCTTTTGGAGGTGTTAGACTTGCTTTTCACGAACAAGGTCCATTCAGAGAGCTGGAGTTCTACAAGTGTGTCGCCAAGTGTTGTAGTGGCTACAACCACCCTCCAAAATTTTGCCTTAGCTTCATTTTGGAGCCTCCCTTCCAACTTTTCACAGAAGCTGGCCTTGCTTCGTCCAGTTCACAAGCTTCAGTGTTTTGCTTACACAAAGGCAGCCTGTCGATCATAGCTTGATCCATTCCCCTCACAAGTTGTTCGCCTAGACTTGGTCCAGTTGCAGGCCAAATAGCTTCCCCAAGAAAATTGCGCATTTCTGGAGGGCAACCAACCTTCCCTCCAGAAATTGCATAATCTTGTCTGGTAGCCTGTTGGGCTCCAAGATTGTGCAATTCTGCTAGTCAACACTCCCAGCAGGAATTATGCAATTTTCCCTAGCAGGGCTGTTCAACCCAAAATTTGTGCAAATTTGGGTAGTAGTCAGCTGCTCTACCTAAAAATTGCACAAATCTCCTGGGCAGCCAGCCCAGCTCCCAGCCAGAAATGCACATTTTCTCCCAGCAGTCGAGCAGTCTCTTGCATGTGCAGTTGAGTTGACCGATTCCCCCCATGATCGAGCAAAATTGACTTACATGCAAGAGTTACTTCTCCCAAGGCAGCATGTAAAGGCATCCCTTGTTTCAGGGATATTTTTCTAGCAATTGGAGGTTACATGCAAGGATCATTTCATAAACCTCCCACCAAGTGTCACTTTCCCTATATTTGTGGCATGCATGTCACAACCTCGATGTTATCAAAACTCAACAACGGGACGCTGCAGAGCTCATTCCTCACATCAACCTTGCAGCTTTGATATCCCACATCACATCTAGGAGTTGTCAGCACATCCAGCTCGGCTGTTTTGGGGTAAGCTCGCTTCCCATGCCTTGTGTTGCATTTCTGTCACTTTTTGTGTTTTCACTTGTGTGAGTACTATTTGCTTGATTTTAGTGAGCGCTTGCTACCATTTACATGTATATTAGCTTGTCCTAGTAGTGTTTCAGTTTTCGTTGCTATCTCACTACTGTCGCATGCATGAAACTGTTTTTCACGAACGGTCGTTGATTCAACAACTCGCCTCACCCACATGCATGTGTTTCGTTTTCTGAATCTGTCATTCACCATTTGCATGCATGATCATTCACTTATGATTACAGTCAGTATCAACATGCATTCGCATTCACATTCACGTTCAGTTTCCCGTCGGTGAGTCTGGCCAACCTTGGCCCAGACTCTGCCTCACCATGAGCCTCACTAAGGCAGCATTACACAATCCTAAGAGGGAAGGCTCTGCCTTCGTCTCCAGAAATGTGCATTTCTTCCCAGCAACTATTCTCCAGGCATGCTTTGTGCAATCCTGAGGGACAGTGATTGTTAGACAAGAAAATTGAGTAATGCAGTCACTGAGCCTGCAACCATTGTTAGCTGAGATTGTGCATTACGCAATTCCAGCAGTCAGCAGTCGGAGTGGACTGTGCATTGCGCAGTTACAGCTGTCAGTCAGTCTCCCAGTAGCCCAGACTATGCCTTGTGCAGTCTTGGCAGTTAGTCTCCCAGCAGCCTAGACTGTGCCTTGCGCAGTCTTGGCAGTCAGTCTCCTGACCTCTCGACCGAAATTGTGCAACCTTCATGATCAGTCACACAGGTATGATGCAAGTTAGTTCTCAAGTTCATTTTGGTTTTCAACTAATATATTTCTTGCCATGAGTGTTTCCATGTCTCCAGGTATTGCAGGTGTTCATCTACCTCTCAGCAGTGCAAGTACAATGGTTTCAAGAAAGAAGAGTCGGAGACACTATTCAAAGCACACTTGGGGATGTAGTCTATCAAGTGTCTATGAGCTTGCCTACTCATGAAGGCATCAAGTTGTTCGTAGACAAGGACATCAAGATATGACAACAACAACATCATAGCGAGAAATATCATGAACAAGAGTTGAAGGCAACATACCGAATGCAGTGAACGTAGCGAACACAACGAATGCAGCGAGTGCAGGGAACACAACGAATGAAATGAATGCAAGAGGAAGGTTATTGACAACACAAAGGTGAAACAAAGTTGCAAGATCATGCAGATCCACTGATGATGAAAGCAACTTTTGAGACTCGGGCTATGAGGTGACAGCGCGACATGAAGATCACGCGAAGACAGAGAATGAGACAAAGAAGGAGTTGCATGTGCTGAAGCAGCAACTCAAAGAAGAACATGAAGTTGGACACACAAACAAATGAGTTGCAGCAGGAACAACATTGGGCGCAACATGCCCTCATGGATGAAACTACGCCCGTACAAATTAAAGATCCATCCCAGCAGCTGGCACGAAGCAGACATGGTGAGTAGTGTTGTTGATCGCATGCAAGGAATTCAACAACGTGCATGTCATTATGCACACGCATGCAACCCAACCCATTCAGCACACTCACTAAAGCGAAGATAAGAAGCAAATCCAACTGGAGCTGAACATGTACTTTGGCAAATTGATGCGCATGACCACCATCACACACTTGAAGATCATCACGGACACTATGCATCAGTGTGTTGTCAATTCAGCTGCACCCAAGAAGACCATGCGCATGTTAGCAGATGAGTTGGATGAAGGAGCCGAACCAATGCACTGGTTGCAACAGAGGCAAGAGTTTGCTTCAACAAGATGTCACCATGAGGCGTATCCACACCATCACGGACAACCAAGCTTGGCATCAGCTCACCACCTTCACCATCACAAGCATGCCAAAGAGTTGGTCTCATCACAACGGACCAAGTGTTAATGATGTCTTGCATGGCTTGCTCAAGCCATGTTATCTCACATGAGTACATGTGCATTGTAATGTTGAGTCATGTCAAGTGTAAATCAAGTGTCAATAGTGGATGTAACAGTCATAGAGTAGGTGAAGAGTCATGAGGGTAGTTGAATGGTCACAAAGGGGAATGTCAAGGGTCACCCCACCCTTTGTTACAAATAGTCCCTCTTAACTCATTGTAAGGGATTTCTGGTCAGCCAAGCTTCTATTAAGACTACCTTGAAGAAAGCTTGGACAGTATTGTAACACGCCTTGGCTTCTCCACTGCACAGAGCTAGTACATCTCTTTGGAGGAGCAAGCAGATGTGGCTATAACGTTCCACTGATGGGGCTAGAAGATTTACATGGATGTATTGTATAATTGGAACTTACACTTCTTTATATAATAAGAGCTAACACATTTTCATGCATATGTTGTTATTGTAGTTGGACTTTTCTGGTTGCCTTAATGATATATGTTGTTTAACTTATGTATTTGTGTATGAACTGATTCGTATGCAATTATAAGAATCTTGTTGCAAATGTGTTGTTGGTTTAACCATCACTTTGGATTGTCGACTGCTCTGCTTTCTAGCTTTTGATGCATCTTCGCTCGTGTGTTCCCTTCCTAGTTGAGTACTGATATAGGTTGTCAAGGGGTGCACTCATCCCACCCCCTTGTGTTAGAACCTCTCATGTACCTTCCTTGACTCACTGCAGCGGTCACACCCTTGCTACTGACATAATTATCTTACTTGCCTCTATGCAACATCATGATCAAGGCATTACCTTACGACCCACTGCTGGGACTCCTACACCAAATGATATGAGGTCTAATTGGGACTCCTTACCAGGGAGATCCCCTTGAGATGTTGGTGGGTCTAGCACTGTCAACAACTTCATAAATCGTTGAAAAGAGACACAAACACTTCAATCAACAAGGCTGCATGAAAGGAGTGCAAATTTTATGATAGAGTTTGATAATAAAAAACATTGGTCCTTTAAAAATATGTGCCATGTACTTAATTCCCCATCGTAGAAGTTTAGGGCTTTGGATTCTTCATTGTGCAATGGTATTAGATCACAAAAAAGTATACCCTTGTGCACTTGAATCTGCAAGAAGAGAAACACACCATTGAGCCACCAAAACCAAAAAAGAAATGTATTTTATTTTTATTTTTATTGTTATGTAAATTTATAGACTCAAAATGTTTGCATAACATAACATAGCATAACTCAAAGACAATCAAACATTGATAGCTTGGATAGATAGATTGATTCTATACTATTTTTGGATGGCTTATCATGATGTTAGGTGGCCAACAGATCTGGTTTCCCCCTGGGAATGTTGAGGCCAGCTAACCATTATGATGATGGATGTATCCTGCCCATTTTTGTGAAAATCAATGAAAAAGAAAGGAACTACCAAGCTTACAAAAAAGACATAACATCACATAATATTACACCAACCTAGATCCATCTTAACTCCGGATCTACCAAGCGCCGAGAGGGATCAAATCTCTTTTCACTCTAAAAACGGTTTGCACCTCAAGATATTTGATCCTGACGTTTGGTAAATCGAGAGTTAAGATGGATCTAGGCTCGTTTAATTATTAATAATTGATAATTGATAATTATTAGTTTATTTTATTTTTATTTTTATGTAATTTGACCAAGTCAAAATGTTTACCTAACATCACATAACATAACCTAACCTCAGATCTTATGCTTTTGTGATCCATGATAGAATGCTCAGATTTTCTGGAGAAATCACAAAGGGTCGACACGTTTCGAACCTAAATCTAGGTTCATCATCAGGACCAGGATGAGGAGCAAGATCAATTGATCATTAATATATATCTCAGAGATGCAACGGTAAATTTCCAATAGTCAAAAAATAAAAATTATTAAAAAGGAATGTTAAGGGTTAAAAAACAATTTATTTATTAGTTAATTTTTTGTTTGTTTGTTAAGCTTGGTAGATCCTCCTTTTTCATTGATTTATATAACAAATTTACACCACATAGATTTGGCTAGGTGGCCTCAACTTGCCCAATGGGGAACCAAATATGTTGGCCACCTATCTGCATTGTATGCCATCTGGTAGCAAAATTTTATGAGTCTCTCTATCCAAGCTATATAAGTCTCAAATTCTTCTCCATACTCTAGAGATCTACATACATATATAATTGCATAAAGAAATTTAAAAGCTATCCACATATATAAACAAAAACATCAGAAAGTAGGCTTGCTAGTCATGTTGTTTAGCAGATGCTGATTCCACTGGTGCTGGATCTTAGCGTTTGTACCCGACAACTCTGTTTGGACCAAGATACAAGGCAAGTACCTCTCAATTCGGTCAAGATGAACATCCTGTTTGTGCAGTTGGAATTGCACCTTCTGGAATTCATGCTTGTAATTCAGCATGCCTTGGACAGTAACAACCATGCCAATTGAAATTTGTTCCATTGCCTTTCCCAGTAGGCTTTTCATCAACCAGTAGAGGTAGAGGGTTTGCTTGAATTAAGTGATTCTTCCTCTTGTATTTCTAGGATCCGGGATGAGGACTCTCCAATCCTCCAGTTCTATATCTGTCTCTCTCCTGCTTCACTTCTTCTTCCCAATCATCTAACATCTTGCGAATTTCTTCATTGGTTCCCTCTCGATATGTGGTTGTCGCTTCACAAATTAACCTTTCAACAGACTTCTTGCCTCTTCGGCCATCTGATGAACCCAGTTCCATGCCTTTCATGGTCGCGTGATGCTTCTTGTTGCGGCCTCGAGTTTTTGCAGGACGTTCCATGGTCTCTCTAGCCCAATCCTATACAGTGCAACAAACCACATTCCAATTACATTTCATCGTATTACAATAAGGTTTATGCACATAGGTTGTAGGATTGAAACGCTCCGACCCGCCAACATCATAGCCCCCCCTATCACTTGCAATGCCCTGCCCTTCGAGGTCGCAGGTGGTTTCCCTAGGGAGGATCATCCGAAGACCTGCACTAGGGATTTCAGTTCACCACAGATGCCCCCTCTTAGCAGTAATCCAACATGCATTGTCTCCCTAGTCCTAGGTTGGGAGGTGTAATCGCCTACAGGCTATCGGCCTACAGGCTATCTGTACGTTGAAGTACACCCCATTAACCCTGAATTAAATTGATAATCTGCCGGCTCGCACCCTGATTGGGGCTTTATTAGTTAATTTTGAATTTTATTTTAATTTATTTTATTTTCAATTTTAACTATTAAGAAAATTGATAGACTCTAACAATTTCTATTAATTTATTATATGACCCTAACAATTTCTAATATTTTATTATATAATCTAATAAGATACAATTAAAATTATATTAATGATTGTTTAAAAATAATAATTAGCATAATATGATCAAAATATTATTACTAAAAAGCTAATAATGCAATAATTAAATACTACAATAATATTACAATAATAATAATACCAATAATATTAACCGTTAAGTGACTATCATGGTTGAATTAGGTACCATGATATTTTTTAATAAATCATTATAATATAATTTTAGAAATCTAATAAATACAACAACAAAAAATCAACACAATAAAGGAAACAATGCCCTAGAATAGAACTCACATCAACTAAGAAAGAAGAATAAAACCAAGGGGGTTAAGAACAAAGAGAAGGGACCCACTAGCTGCTTAACTTCCATCCATTGTCCCTATTAAGAGTCTGACTCCTCTTTTCAATTTCAATAATTTCTCTTAATTTTCGATGATGGAAATGATCAACCTGTGGGAGGACCTTCAAATCCTCTAAGCAAATATGGTTCTTCGTTCTATATCATAGTTCCTATTCAACCATAATAGTCACTTAACAGTTGATATTATTAGTATTATTATTATTTTAATATTTATTTATTGTATTTATTAGCTTTTTAATAATAATATTCCGATCATATTATGTTCCTTTATTAATAGATAATTATTATTCTTAAACCATCATTAATATAATATGGTTCTTCGTTCTTGGTTGATGTGAGTTCTATTGTAGGGCATTGTTTCCTTTATTATGTTGATAATTTTTTTTGTTTGTATTTATTAGATTTCTAAAATTATATTAATAATGATTTATTAAAAAATATCATAGTTCTTGATTCAACCATGATGGTAACTTAACTATTGATATTATTAGTATTATTATTATTGTAATATTATTATATTATTTAAATATTGTATTTATTAGTTTTCTAATAATAATATTTTGATCATATTATGCTTCTTTATTAATAGATAATTATTATTTTTAAATAACCATTGATATAATTTTAATTATATCTTATTAGATTATATAATAAAATATTAGAAATTGTTAAGGTCATATAATAAATTAATAGAAATTGTTAGAGTCTATCCATTTTCTCAATAATTAATATTGAAAATAAAATAAATTAAAATAACATTCCAAATTAACTAATAAATAAATTGATTTTCAATCCTTAACTTTCTTTTTTAATAATTTTTATTTTTTGAGCGTTGCAAATTTACAGTTGCATCTCTGAGATATAGATTAATGGTCAGTTGATCTTGCTCCTGATGATGAACCTAGATTTAGGTTCGAAAAGCGCCGAACCTTTGTTTTCAGAGCCCCTCTCGACACTATATATATATATATATATATATATCTTCTTCATTTTCATGTCCAAAGATGCTTTACTGTATTTTATGGAAGAGATGTTGTCGTGTAACATTATAGTAATAGAATTACCTTAAAAAAAATAAAAATATGTTAACAAAAGATTTTTTAATAGCCATAAACAAAACATGTCCACTCTAAATAACATAATTACATCAACTTTATATATAGAGAGATAAGGTAATTGATAGTAAAAAGTTTATAATTTCATCCATAATATGAATAAAATGTGTAATTCCTTCACTACTCAACATGGAGATTACACAAAATATCTAAAATAATATTGATATTACAACTCATTATGAAATATATGTGAAATTCATTCCATACTGTATATAGAATTGCCATGTAGTATTTAGAAAACAAAAAATAATAAAAAGATAAATTTAGTCTCCGTGAATAAAATATTTCAATTTCCATGATGATGATGATGATGATGATGGTTAATGTCCGCTGAGACCAAATAATGGTCTATCGGACCTAAAGAAACAAATTATCTATTTTGATTTAAGATTTTATTCCTATGCTCAAAAAGCTTGGAGAGAAGCCTCCCGAGCTCACTATAATTTTGACATTGTAAAAGGCTAGGAAGGTCAGTATTGTAACAAAGATTGTGAAACTGAGATCTAATGTGGTTATACGCGGGGCACTCTAAAAGGAAGTGGTTTTCATCCTCGATGTTCATATTAAGTGACCAAATTTTATATAAAGAGAGAAAGAAATTGAATGCAAATTTTTTCTTATATTGTTACTTTCGCTGTAATATTTGAATTTCTATATTAAGTAACCTAATTTTATATCAACTTTGTATGTAAAGAAATAAAGAAATTGAATGTTAAAAAAAATGAAACAAGATTCTTAACCGTAGAGATTCACCCCACATTACCATAGAGATTCTCAATTACAAATAGGCTTTGTTACAAAACCATAGGCTTAATCTAGTATGGTAGAGATGTTGTAATATAATGTTTAACATTTTGACTAAGTCAAATTAGATAAAAATAAAAATTAAATTAAATTAAAAAAATTGAATTAAAAAAAAATATTAATCTAATGTAATATAAACATTTTAATTCTGTCAAAATTGGCAAAAATAAAAATAACAAAATAAAATAAAATAATAACAAAAATAAAAATGGCTCATGGTATTGAGAACCCATGGTATTCATGTGGAATATAGCATATTTAAAAGGGAAAATTAAACTAGCCTAGATCTCTCTTAACTCCAGATCTACCGGCCAAGAGAGATCAAATCTCTCCAGATGCAAATCTCTAATAGAGTGAAAAGAGACTTTCCCTTAGCAGTTGGAGAGTTAAAATGGATCTAGGTCAGTTAATACCACATACCTAAAAACCCATAATTCATTTCATATGACATTTTTCCATTAAAAAGGCAAAAAGGGCATAACTACTTTCTTAGCCTTTGATTTGTGACTACTACTAAGAATATTCTAGAATATGTGGAGGTTAAATCCCTTCCATCCACTTAATAATTATTGGTAAATAAAATTATGGAAGCCATATTCCAAAATAGACACCCTTATCAATTTAATTACAACCTATTATGAAGGAGATTTGAAAATCTTTCCATGCTTAATAAAAAGTTAACACCTAATATCTAAAAAATAAATATTGATTAAAAAAATTCAAGGTCAACTATAATTTTTTTTTTCAATTTCCATATTAAATATCATAGTTTTATATCAACTATATATAGAGATAAAGAACAAAGTAAAAATTTTCACATATTTTTACAATGAGCAAAATGTGTAATTCATTCAATGAGTACCTTGAATAAAATAAAGAGATTTTAATTCATGGATATATGTTTTTTTGAGGAGACATTTATTTAAACTCATATAATAATAACAAAAAAACATATAATGTGGACAATGTGAATAAAATATTGCAATGTCCATGTTGAGTAAATTATTTCAATCTCAACTATGTATATATTATATAAAACAATAAAAATAAGAAATTTCTTATGGTTAAAACATCTTATTATTGTGTTGGTCAAACCAAGGACTTGACATATGGTGTGTGTGTGTATATAAAACTAACATGGATCCATCTTAAGCTTGAATCTACCAAGAATGGAGAGGGATTAAATCTCTCTAGGTGCAAACTCTTTTTCAAGTTTTGCACTCTAAAAGAGATTTGCACCTCAAGGGATTTAATCCCTCTCATCTCATTTCTTGATAAACCTTAAAATGAATCTATAGTGATGATATATAAAATGCTGAAGATGTGCCCAAAGAAGATTAATTGAATTTTATATGAAATAATTTTATGAAATATTTACGTCGAAAAGCGCTTTCTAACTCACTATGTAATAGATATTGTAATGTCATTATTATATTATATACGGTTAGCTCAATAATTAAAATTATAAAAATAAAAAAATTCGATCCCCTTATAAATCCAAAATTAATAAATATCTAAACTTATTTTAACTTAATAAAAATAACTATTTTAATTATGTAAAATATGCCTCCCTTTATTCCTAATTTATATGACATTTTTCTTATAGATGTTGTAAGTCATTTGTTTATAAAATACAACATTATAATGTAAATTAGAAAGTAAATCTGCCCACATTACATACAATTTTTGCACAATTTCACATTATCCATGATTATATTTATTTTCATCTTTTTAAACTTATATATTTATTTTATTATGTTACAAGATAGGTATATTATTTTTTTATTTTCTCTTTAATGCACATAAGCTACATAATAAAGACGGGGAAAAGTTGAGCATACCAGCATAATTGCCCCATAACCATAGCAACTATCTCCATAAGTGTCATAAGCTACATAATAAAGAGAGGAGAAAGTTGAGCGTACAAGCATAATTGCCCCATAACCATAGCAACTACCTCCATATAGGTGTCTTTGTTGACATTAGTATTATAATAATATTAAATTTGAGCTATTTCTTACTATAAAGATAAGAGGGATAACAATTTTAGTTATAAAAGCTATTATAAATTTGAATTCTCTCGAATGAAATTGTATTATATATAATATTGAGTGCAATAAGTGAACTAAGATTTTAAAGACAAAATATAAATAATGTGGTATGGTCACGTGTTAAGATTACAAGACCTTAAAATAACAAGCAACTATCATATGTATCATAATTTTTTTTTGAATTGATGTTGGAGATTTCTATTAATATAAAATATTGTACATTAACATTCTGTTAACAAGCTTTCTAAAAGATATCAACATTAAAATGACAAAAATATTCTCAAACTGAAATATAGGAACAAGAAAGTTCAACATAACCAATATAGAATATACATTTTACTCAGAACAAAGAGAACCAACATAACCGATATTATAAAAAGGTGGTTACAAAAACCAAACATCAACAGTGTGGGCAAGCGCCTCATGGATCATTTTGTTGGCACAAGGAGAAGTGGCAACGAGTCATCCAAGTCGTTATCCATAACCAAATTGAGTTCCACAACAAAATCATGAAACAAAAGCACGAGCCAACACTTACAGGGCGAGGCGAGGATCAACCAGTGAGTGTCGCACCAAAACCATGAAACACAACACGAGTTGGCCCTTATAGGGTGAGAACCAACCAACAAAGCAACATAAACTAACCATCAAAAAGCTATGAGCAAGCCCATATGTTCCAAGATGCTTTAACAACCAACAGTGAAGAGATACAGTGAAATCTGACCAACTAAAACACAAGCGAATTTTGATGGTCAAAGAAAAAAAACTTTTAACAACCACCCAAGGACTATGTCCCAATACCATCACTGCGTTTCTTGACCAAAACATGAAGAACAATTGTTGTAGAAACACCGGGAATAGACCAAAAAACTTCAAAAACATGCATCATTGTGAATAAGAAGAGATAACTGTAAAATTGGGAGGATTGTCAACAAAGGGAAGCATAGTGTTGCTCGAAAGGTCCACAAAAGGAAGCATAGTGCCGCCAGGAGGGTCCGACAAATCCCCTAATCATAAACATATAAATCAAGAAGGGATTTTCATTTATTATTCATTGTTTGATCTTACTATTGAACACTTTAATAGTATTACTTTATAGCCATTCATTAAAGACAATGCTATGAAAACATATGAGAGGGTCTTGTATTTACTTTTTATTAAATACTATCTATAACATACTAATAACCACTACTATCGAACTTTTGAAAAACAAATTCTTGAATCTCCCACCATACACTAACTATGCCTCTGTTTTAACCATTAATATTCCATTACAATATGCACAACTATCATCGACTTACATAATTGTATTAGACCAACTTAGATTCATCTTAACTCTAGATCTATCAAGCGCTGAGAGTGATCAAATCTCTTATCACTCTAAAAGAGTTTTGCATCTCAAAAGATTTAATTCCTCTCGGCCTTTGGTAGATTCGGACTTATGATGGATCTAGGCTGGTTTAATTTTCCCCTTTAAATAGGCTATATTCTAAATGAATACTATGGGTCAATACCATGGGTTATTTTTATTTTTATTTTATTTTTATAAAGTTTTTTTTTTTTTTTTTTCGTCGAGTTAAAAGATTTATATAACATTACATTAATCTTTTTATTTTATTTCATTTTAGTTTATGTAATTTGACTTACTCAAAATATTAAACAATACATTACATCATCTCTACCATACCAGGCTAAAAAATGCCTCTTCACACATTAATCAATTAAACTTAATAACTTATTAAATAATCATATTTTTATATAATTTAAAATCATTAAACTTAATAAACCATTAAATAATCATATCTTTAAATAATTTCAAAGTCATCAAAGTCTTTCGTTTATCATCACATTATTATTTTTATATAATTTAAAGTCATCAAACTTAATAAACCATTAAATAATCATATCTTTAAATAATTTCAAGTCATCAAAGTCCTTCGTTTATCATCACATTAAACTACAAATATGGAATATGAGTATGCCAATTTCACATGCAGTCTACCAAAAGGTATTTGAATGCTAACCAAAACTTTTAAGGATTTGTAAAACTTTTATTGATATCACATGTTCCTTTCTCATGTTTTGGATGCCATATTAAAACATTATATTTTACTATTCTGCATTGAGTATTATTTGTAGTAAGTTGTTTTTTATTGCAAATTACATTAATTTAGTAAAATTATTACCAAAAGCACTAAAGTAGAGAGTCAAGAACTTGCAAAAAGAGAGGAGTGTCCATGAAAAACAAAACTAAAACCATTTTTCACTCCACATAGGGAAACTTGCAACAAGAGACAAAAATAACAACTTTGTTGAATTGTAGAATATGTGCTAACGTGGAAATTAAATTGAATAAAGGAAAACATAACTATAGCCCTTAGGGATGGCTAGAGAAACTAAAGTTGAGAGAAAACTACATGGAACAATAGCATCATGATGATAGAGAAGTATCTAGGTTGATTGATTGTTCCTCAACCTTGCATGCTCGAGGAACTAGAGCGCTGGGTTGAGAAACCATCTCTAATTGAGCCAACTAGCCTTCCACATCAAGCATAAGGTCTTGAATTTCATCTAACTTGTGTAAAAGACTGGTTTGTGATTGTCTTCTATCTACCAAGATTTTTCTAATCAATAACATGAGATGCCAATATAAATCAACAATATGTAAATAATAGTTCTAATGACAGCGTGAACTACCTGTATCTGGAACCCAAGGAGCGATGACTGTTATGACATTAGAATCAAGAGTGACTTGTCGTTCATGATAGATTTATTTCTCTACCAAGCAAATTTCCTCTTGTATGTTTGGTGGTGTGTTGGCATGAAAGCTTTGGGTTGAGGATTTTGCTCGAAGGCATGCCCCAAAACCCCCTAAAGCTCCACGACCGCCACTTTTGCACCTACAAGGAGCTCTCTAACATGCCATGGCTACTGGGGGTTGTAGGACATTGCACAAACTTAGAGCAAATTTCCTCTTGTATGTTTGGCGGTGTGTTGGCATGAAAGCTTCGGGTTGCGGATTTTGCTCGAAGACATGCACTGGAACCCCCTGAAGCCCCACGACCTCCACTTTCACATGTAGAATGAGCTCTCTGATGCACCATGGCTATCGAAGGTAGCAAGGCATCACATTGACTCAGATTGAGGTGAGAAGGGTGCTGCATGAGGCAAGCATGAAAGAGGGAAAGCATTACAAGTTGTCAATTAAACTCGTGGAATGAGGCACCATGCCCTCCCCTTATGAAAAAGTTGACAACATAAGGGGAAAATTCATCAACAAAAATGGAAAACAACCCACCCAAACAACTAGGCAATACTCTGAGCATATGATGAGCAAAAACAAAAGCCAGATAAAACAACACAAGAAAACATTAAGATAAAACCACTAACCCAAAACAAAACCTATTACATTAAAGAAAATATTGAGATAAAACCACTAACCCAAAACAAAACCTATTACATTAAAAAAACATTGAGATAAAACCACCAACCCAAAACAAAACCTATTCTAAGGAATCTACACCCAACCCATATAACATATGTTTACCAAAAGGCCTTGACCTCCCACCTTGAAATGCAAGGCTCCTTAAATGTGAGCATATGATGAGCAAAAACAAAAGCTAGATAAAACAATAAAAGAAAACATTAAGATAAAACCACTAACCCAAAACAAAACCTATTACATTAAAGAAAACATTGAGATAAAACCACTAACTCAAAACAAAACCTATTCTAAGGAATCTGCACCCAACCCATATAACATACGTTTACCAAAGGGCCTTGACCTCCCACCTTGAAAGGCAAGGCTCCTTAAATGTGAGCATATGATGAGCAAAAACAAAACCCAGATAAAACAATAAAAGAAAATAGTAAAATAAAACCACTAACCCAAAACAAAACCTATTCTAAGGAATCTACACCCAACCCATATAACATACGTTTACCAAAGGGCCTTGACCTCCCAGCTTAAAGGTAGGGCTCCTTAAATGTGCTTCCATATACATGTGCAAGAAATGACTATGAAGGGGCATAAGACCCAACTCCTCTTTACTACACCATCCAGGGTATTATGAATTCAATGTTGAAAAAGATAAATTAATTTATATTGAAAAAATAAATAAATTTAATTCATAAATTTGGAAAATAGATTCAAACTAATTTTTATTTTCAATTATTTCAATTTATTTATATATGGACAAGCTTGATGAGTGGTTAAATTTGCAAGGGGGTGATGGTATCTATTTGGGCAAGTTTGTTATAAGACTTCTTTTGTATGCAGATGACCTCACTTCGATTGCTAAATCGGCTCTTGGTTTGCACGAACACTTACTATCCCTTGAGCATTTTTGTAGAAGTGTGGGGATGCAAGTCAATATCAACAAAACTAAAGTAGTGGTCTTCTCTAAGAAAAGAAAACATAACCAGCGTAAGTTCTACTTTGAAGACAACACTTTGGAAGAAGTTGCGGATTACAAATACCTCGGAATTGACTTCAACAAAAATCTAAGTTGGAATGATTGTAGAAAGAAAAAAACTTTGTGGGGTTGGAAAGCATTTTATGCTTTTCAAAATAGGTGTAGAGAGACAGAGTTATGGGACCGGAAAACCACTCAAACCCTTTTTGGGCTTCTAGTGATTCCGATGATTCTCTATGGTTGTGAACTATGGACCAACAATACATCTGACATGCAGTGGAGACAAATTGAGAAAATTCAGAAGCATTTGATTACAAACAAATTTAAGATTAAAAATGCAGTTCCTTATGATATCTTGTTAAGTGAAACAAGCACTGCTCCTATTGAGGCAATTGCTATGGTGTGAGTCATAAGGTATTAAAAAAAAATTGAGCAAATGGAAGAGGGTAGATGGCCTAAGGTTGTCTTTAATGATAGATTGTGCAAGAGCAAAAAAACTTGGATGCAGCGAAATGACAAATGGTTTAGTAAATGGGGTATTTGTTTGAACACGTGTCCCATAAACAACAAAGAGATAAAAACTTTTGTTATGGAAAAGTTCCACAAGCCTACTTGGGATAAGGAGCCACCCAGGAGAAACCACAATACTATATTGAAGTGTTTAATCCCTCTCATAGTCATCAACGAAAAGCATACATAGAGGTCAATATCTCTTGGAGAGCCAAAATTTCCATTCTTTTTGCTCAATTAAGAACTAATTCTCATAAACTCCGTTGTGAAACAAAGTGCTGGAAAAGGCCAAAGGAAGCGTTGGAGGAAAAAATATGCATTTTTTGTTTTTCCGGAAAAGTGGAAACATAAAAACATTTCATTTTAGAATGTGAGGCCTTCAAAGACAACAAGGAAAATTATGCAGATATGCTTGCAGCTAGCTCTTAGGATAATCTATTTAGCCAAAAGTTTGTCCAGAAAATGGCAGCATTTATTTTGAAACCGAATACATCAAGCAGAAAAAAAATCAACAGTCTCTTAACCTATCTTAAAATAATTTCTTTCTTCTTTTTATCCTACAAACTGTAAAACACTGACACTTCACTGATGACACTTCACTGATGTCTGACGATGTCACAGATAATCTTGAGTCGGCAACTATCGTGTACAGAGATACGAAGTTTTCACCCAAAATTCTACATGTGGTTCATTTCCCTGACTTTTCGGAATGATTAAGACGCTTTGTCTCCGGTTAGATTCGAACCTTTGCCCAGTAACCGCGACCTTTGAAAGCGTGACAGAAGCACAATCCTTGGGTTTGAATATCCCACCTACACAGGTTTAGTGGCGGTCACTAAACAGAAGTTTTCCTTTGCTCGTATGTGATAAAATATCCGCTGCTAATCCAGCGGAATCACCTACCCCTTAACCTACCTCTTAAATTATGACAATTCGGATTTGAAAGATTTATCCAAATGAGCAGAATATATCGGTAATAACAATGAGCTCGTCAACATGCACTTAATGGCCATGCCATATAAATGAGCCCTGTATTTGTCATTTCTTTCAGGAAGCAATTCGGGCGCTGCGTTTAAAAACCCTTTTCTGGTTTTCATTCTCTTAAGATTTCGGCAGCAATGGCTTTCGCTTCAGCGAGCTTTTCTGTGGTTCGGGTCGCAGCAGCGCCATCATGGAACCAAAAACAGGTATGTAATTGTGTTTCTTCTGTCCTTGTGACTAACAAGGATTCGTGTCATGTTACCTTATATGGATTTCATTCTTTTTATGGATCCCTGTGTACTCTGTAAATGTGTTGTGAAGAGTACTTAATTTTTTTGGATTTGGTTTTCAGTCTATTTATGTATCCGTGCGTGCTCTGTAAATGCATTGTGAAGAGTTTTTACTTTTCCGGATCTGGGTTTCATTCCTTTTGTGAATCCCCTTTTCTTGGTTCCAATGAAAAATCGTCGAGTTAAAAAGAGGGGCACTGAAGGCCTTCTATCATCGACAGGTCTCAAATTTTAGCTTCAAATTCTTCTACTTAAAAAAACATAGTCTTTAGACAGCCTAAAACAAACATCCATCATCTGTCCAAAATAAGAGCCATTTATAGCTCCGAGAATGTTCAAGAATAAAGCTTTAAATAATTTCACCTAAACATACTTAAGCAAAAATATGCCTTATAACAAGGCTGAACTAGGCCCATATACAAAATAGCTGCCGTTTTCAGATTCACTGAAGCTGCTTCAGATATTATTGTTTTCAGTTATTAAGTACCTGTTGGCGTTCTTTTTAGTGCTGATCTGCCTCTGTCCAAAAGGTGAGACATTTACGGTCCCGAGTATATTAAAAATCAGAGTTTTAGATCATATCACCTAACCATACTTAAATACAAGCAAAAATAGGCATCGTAACATGGCTCAATTTGTTCACACAAAATGTCTGGCATTTTCAGATTCGCTGAAGCTGCTTCTGGTCTAATTGCCTTCAGTTATTGGGACAAGACCGTCTCTGGATTCCTGAAGACAATGTGGTTTAGTACTCTAAATATATGCGATAGGTTGTAAGAATCGTTGTTAATATTCTCTCTCTAGTTAGATAATTACAAAGATAGTAACTTTAGATAAGAAAAAGGTTTAATGTAATACTAATCATGTTACCCTGCTACCTTTTTCCCTCGGGAAAAAGTAACTATGAACGCAGGTAATTCGTTTGGGGCCTTAAGCATACATCTCTACATCAAGTTCCTCTTTGAGAGGGTTTTTCTTAGTCTTGTCTTTGTTCATCTGAATTTAAGGTTTCAAGTTGAAATCTTTAGTATAAGATCTTTATGTCCAGGTCACCCTATATAATAGGGATGTCTGTTTTCTTATAAATTTTAGTAGTAGGTTGCTAGAATAGTTGTTAGGACAACTGCATAAATAGTAGTTCTATATAAGAGAATAGGTTTATTGTGTTATAATCTGGTTTAGTATTCGCAATGTACGTGATTGGTTGTTATAATGGTTGTATAGGGATGTCTGTCTTCCTTTTAGCCTCAGTGATAGGTTTTGAGAATGATTTTTTTTATTAAATTATTGAGCTGAGAGGCTTATTTTACAGCCCAGTGTGATGTGTAACTCTGCCCGTCCATCATCAAAGTTGAAATTTTGCTCATGTCTGCCAAAATATAAATTTTAAAAAATTTTAAAATAAAAGATTAAATAACTATACAAAATATTTAAATAATGTCGGTTCATAAAAGAAAATTGCACGTGAAGAAATTGGATCCCTCTCGGTTCATGTTAGATCCGTATTTAAGATGGATCTATGTTGGGTTACTGAGGGACTACTCTGAATCAACAACAAGGCTCAGATTTTTTTGTCATGAGAAATACCTTTATATTCCATACAAGGAATATACATGTTTTGGTCGTTCCTTGAGGCCTAGCACAGACCCAACAACAAGGCTCATCATGTCACTGGCGGTTATTGAATTTGGGTGGTGAGGATAACAATCTTTCCTCCCAATCCCCCATATAAACCCAATTGACAGGCTGTTAGAATGAATGTTAGGACAATTCCATAAATAGCCACTCTATATGAGAGGATAGGTTTATTGTGTTATAATGTTAGTGTGTTACAATCTGGGTTAGTATTCTCAATGTATGTGAATAGGTTTATTGTGTTATAATGCTAGTGTGTTACAATCCGGGTTAGTATTCTCAATGTACATGATAGGTTGTTAATTATCTCTTCAGTTAGATAATTACAAAGATTGTAACTGTACGGTGTGTATAAGAAAATAGGTTTATTATGTAATCATGTTAGTGTGTTACCTTTTGTCCTTGGAAAAAAGTCATATATATTTGATTAATATAATAAAAGTGAGTAGATTCTATAGTGCTGTAGCAGCATTCGTTTACAACCTGAATAGTAGAGAGAAAACATATTTTCTTCCTTCTATATTCAGAGAAAAAATCAGAAATTAAAACTGTCTAAACCATATTACTGTTTTCGTACCAAGTTTTAAATTTGAACCCAAAACTACAGGTATCACCTCTCCTCCGAAAACCATATATAAGACTTTTCCAGCATAACACATTCACTGCCCCTTAACAAAAAAAACACACTACAACATTCTTCAGAACTTAGAGCTCTACAGAATTATATCAAACTTCAAATATCTGAAGAGATTCATCTTGTTTTATACCTCGTTGAAACTCAGACAGGTAACCATTGTTAACAGTTCTCTGCCGACCTGCTTTTGGAAGCTCGTCCACCTGAGTATTCAGTTCTCGATTATGTGGAGCAAGGTAGTGCTTGAGAAAAGGGCCATCGTAAACTTGAACTGATCCAGAATAGGTTGCAACTTTATGTTGCCCATCCCGTAGTTGCCTTTTACCGAGTTAAGGATCACCTCATAATCCCCATAGACTTGCAACTTTGAAAAGCCTTTTTCCACGGACAGTCTTAATAGGATCTTTAAAGCTATCAACTCAACATAAATGTTAATGCCTCTGCCCAAACCTGCTTTAAAGACAAATAACTACTCATCAGAGATATACAAACACCCTCCAGCTTACAGAACTATTTTCCTGACTTGCTCCATAGAAAATACCCCAGGGCATTGACTAGTCAATTTGTAGTTGTTTAATGTCCACAGGGTTTTGGATAGACGGCAATCGGGTGCGCTGTTAAAGCACTCTTAGATGTTAAGTCACCGATTCAATTCCCTGCCCTATTCGGGTGTTATTCTTGAACATGACCATGATGTAGCCTCACTGTTGCTGAAACTTACAAAAAAAAAAAAAACAATTTGTAATTGTTTAATGATTCTTGCCTTTAATGGCTTGGAAAAGAATTAAAGTGATCAAACAGAGGTGGAATCTGTGTTAAGCACATTGGTATGGAGATCAGCATTCCTAGCTAGCCAGATTTCCCGCCACACTACAAAAGGAAGGGCTCTGAAAGCTATTGATGCTTTGTTCAGGAACCAGTTTTTGAGAGCCTCTTCTACAATCGATCCATGTCCCCCTCCTTGCAACCAGTAACAATCTCCATTTCTGTCCAAACCAGCACAAGTGCAGGAATTTCATAAGTGATCTGTGGGATCTCCGTAATGTTTACAGCGCGTACATCTTCCTGAACCATTCCGGCATTTTTTTTGAAGCTCTTCTCATGTCATGAATTTGTTCTTCAGGATCAACCACATATATACTTTGAAATTAAGAGGGGCTGTTACTTTCCACTACCAAGCCATCTCATCTTGTTGGGCTTCTTCACACAGGATTTTATAGCCTAACTTCGTGATGTACGATCCCAGAAGAGGATTTTCAGACCAGACCAGAGTATCATCCTCTTCCTTTAGTCTCTGTTAGTGTCTTACAATCTAGAACAGTATTCTAATTTCTAATATCCCTTTAGATATCGAGATAGGTTTTATTGTGATAGTATTAATTTAAGATAGTATTCCAGGTGTCATATTGTATAATAAGAGCTTTTTACCCATTGGTGTCAATTGGGTTTAGCTTGTGCAGTGGTGAGGAAGAGTGTTTTCCCCACAACTAGGTTCAATTCCCACAATGACATGTTGAATGCTTAATGAGTATATTGTTGTAATGGCCATGAGCTTGTTGTTGAAAAAAAGGCTTGAGCTTTTGCAAAATCTAGTTTACCTTGGGTACCATCCTCAAACTGAGGGTAAGTGCCCGATGGGTTTCCCTGGCATATGTATACCATGAAAGAAAAAGCTTTTATTCATTGGTACTTTATGTGTTATGGTCTTCATATATTAGAACCTTAACTTTGGTGCCTTAATATTAAGATTGTAATATGTTGTTTTTTAATAGTGCAAGATTCATATAGTGGCCTGATGGTATGTTATAGCATTATTTAGTAATTATAATATTAGAAGCTTTTACACATTGGTAATCTGTTATAATATGGTCTTTTTTGGTTAAGGACTTTAACATTGGTACTTTAATATTAAGGGTGTTATTGAGTGGGCCTAATGGTTAAGAACACATGTTCCTATAGGTCACAGGTTCAATCCAGATTCCAGAGGGGGTAGAGTATGTACACCTCTGTAGACTTTCATAGTCAAATTGTTGTGTAGAGGCGGGTCCCTTATCTCTCAAACAAGGGAGGCTCATACACCAATTTGGTGTCTGGCTTGGCTGTGACGTTAAAGTTAGATTATTATTATTATTATTATAAGTTTTGATACCTTGAGTAAAAAGGATTTATATAGTGGCCTTATAATATTAATGGCTTATATTTTCTTATTTATTCATTTTTTTTTCTAGAGAGAAAAATTCATAATTTCCATTCTTAGTTTGAATGGATAACTACATTCTTAAGATGCTCACAGCTCTTTGTTGAATAGAGAATATCCAAAATATCTGCTGCTTCTCAATCTCAGGATTATCTGAAAGAAAACCCAAATTCTATATGAAATTCAAAATATACTTCATGATAATAAAAGCTCCCATATATTTAACCTATAAATGTTTCTTGTATAGTTTCTTGGATTTTATACAAGACTTGAAAAAAAATACAACTTCAGAAAGGACTCTAGGTTAAAGCATGAGAAGAAATGGAGAGAGCACCATCTAGTGTGTCCTCCAGTTGTATAATAATTCTTTCCACCACCTGCTGTGCCTCCTTTGATAGTCCATCTGCAACCTTGTTCAATTCTCGATAAAAATGTGTGAAAGAAATGCTTTGAAAAAGACCAGAGATTTTTTCAGATGATCTGCTAGAGGTCTGAGAGTCACATTCTGAATCTGGTTAGCACTTCTTATCCAGTCGATTACAGGTAAAGAGTCTCCAAATACTTGCATCCTTTCAATCCCTTTCCCATTTAAAAATGTGTGAAAGAAATGCTTTGAAAAAGACCAGAGATTTTTTTCAGATGATCTGCTAGAGGTCTGAGAGTCACATTCTGAATCTGGTTAGCACTTCTTATCCAGTTGATTACAGGTAAAGAGTCTCCAAATACTTGCATTCTTTCAATCCCTTTCCGGTTTGCCAGTTTTAAGAGACACATAAAAGCTGAGAGTTCTTCTTGAGTTGTTGGTTCCTGTACCCAAGAAACATGCTTTGAATTTAATAAAATGCTCATTTGCAAGGAATTATATTCCTCTAGTGCCACAGAAATGATGAGGATCTTGTTTGGCTCCATCAAAGAAACCTCTTGGGTGTCTTTTCTACCAACAGATTCCTAATTTGCCTTGTTACTCCTTCATCAGCTCTCTACAACCTTAAAATATACCACTGACGGTAGACCTGTGAGTACACCTGAAAGGTTGACGTCTGGATGTCATTAAATAATCTATCATTACAGGAAAGCCAAATACCCACAATATTAAAAAGGTAATTCTCTGAAAGCTTTTAACTCCTTTCTAAACCATTTTCCCAGACATTGTTCCATGGATATACGATTCCAGACATTAGAGATACCAGTCAGGTTCTCGACATCCTACCAAATTCGACTACTGTAAGGATGGTAAATCATTAAATGACCAATATCCTTCTCAGCTTCTCTACACAAATTGCATAGACTCGGGCCACTCTTAGGCCTTTTGTTGAATCATATCCCATGTCAATACCCTATTTTTAAGTGCCAACCATTAGAATACCTTGGTTTTTGGGGGGTCTTTTATTTTCCAGATTTTGCCCACAACTAGGCCTCTACTTGTTCATCAACTGAAATCAACACTTTGTTTCCAAGTCTAACAGAATACATCCCAGATACCTTGTATTGTGCCCATGCCAATGAGTCAGCCTCATCTTTATTTTTTATGTGACTTGTTCTTAACTCCACTATCATTAGATGCCACCTATATTTTTTCCCTCTCTAAGTCAAGTGACTCTTCTGACCTTCATCCTCTAACAAGATAGATGCTGTGAAAGTATCTCTGCCTGATTTAAATAATACAAACCTTGACTTACCCCTTCACAGGTTTGCTCCCTCGGTTGAAAATGATATCGTCCCAATTGCTACTAAGACCCTTTTGAATTTTTTGAATCTTCTAGGGAGGTTCTTTTGGACTTAGGATTGGATAGTGCCTCAGGCCTTAGGAAAGAGATAATTAGATTTTTCTCTACCTAGTAATCTTTCCTTTTTTGGTGTCTTAGAAGGACTGAGTGATTTGTTTGTAAGATTTAGCCCAAAAGCACCATAACCCAAACCACTATTGATGATATTATGAGTGAATTGGCTAGAAGGATCAGAGATGGACATACCTTCTGCTACTCCTGAAGCCCTAAAAGTTCTCTGTAGGGATCTCAGGCCTCTCATGGGACAGCTCTTCATAGAATTATCATCCTTTGAAGCTGGGACTTATAGAATTGGAATGGGATTCTCAGAGCTCTTTTTGGTCATCTGCATGACTTAATTCCTTTGCTTCTCCCTTAGCATTAGGTTGACCCACAGTGTAATTCCCTTCATATTTTTCTTGTGTGGACTTCAAAATCTCATCCTTTCTCCTCCAAATCTTCCTCAAAAAGGATTTAGAACAATCTCTGGCAATATGACTGTGCATCTGACATCTCACACACCTAAATGGAACGTTTTATAGTCTAGAATTTGTTTATGGATTCTATAGCCCAGCGGTATGCCTACAGTATCCACCAATCTTTCCTTAACATTGATTTCCAAAAGAAAATTGGCAACTGTCCTGAATACCATAGTTTTAAAGGAGGAATCCACCATAAGAAACTTACCGAACTCATTCCTTAACTGCTCCTGAAATTTTCCTGTTCAGAACTCCAATGGAAGACACCTTTGAACTAGATCGAGATTTTGGAGTCTTATTCTATTCTCAAATTGAAGCATGCATGCCAAGGCTTCAAGAACAGAAATGAAGAATCCTGAAACCAACTCCCATTCAATATTTATTGGCACCCTCTTTAGATCAAAAGAGAAAGCTAAGCCAACGTTTGGGCATGATGTAATAAATTGGACCATATCCTATTATTGGCTTCTAGAATTGTTGAATCAAAATATTTAGTATTTGTGTTGCTATATGGCTCCTAAAATATTTTCCAATCAAAGTTTTCCTGAATAATTCCAAAACTTGACCTAGCCCCAAGTCTTCCTGCACAACCATTTTTACCTTTGCTTCTTTTCTCCTTATCACCTTCCCTCTCTTCCTTCCCTCTCTTCCTATTGCCCTTGCCTTCATGAGACTCTGTATCAGTCTCCTTCCCCCTTATCACCTTCTCTTCCTGTTGCCTTACCTTCATGAGACTCTGTATCGATCTCCTTCCCATCCCCAATCCAGGATGGCACCAATAAACCCTACACCTCTAATGGATCAGTAGAAGGTTTGTTAGCTGATATAAACTCTTGACCTTCGCCCTTACCTTCATGAGACTCTGTATCGATCTCCTTGCCACTTATCACCTTCTCACCTTCTCTTCCTGTTGCCCTTACCTTCATGAGACTCTCTATCGATTTCCTTCCCCTTAAGACCTCCACGTAGAGACCCCCAATCCAGGCTGGCACCAATAAACCTTACACCTTTAATGGATCAGTAGAAGGTTTGTTAGCTGATATAAACTCTTGACCTTCGTTCGAGTGAGATCAACACATCTGAGATGAAACCACCCTAGACTTGTGGACTGGGAAGACAGGATGTCTTTACAGATCTCAAACCCTTGTCCTCCAAACCAGGAGATTGAAATTCCCTCTGCACATGCAACCCTGTATCTCCCTTTCCCACCTGAGATGGAATGCCTAGAGAGTTATGATACCCATCAATACCTTTGACAAAACAACCTTCCCCAAAATTTGAAAGCATGTGTTCTATCTTCGGGACGGCAATATATATATGCAGAATTCATTATTAACATTTGTAGTTGTTTCAAGCTAGTATTATGCATAACCCTTACCACTCGCCAATTAAAATATTAAACAATTTGAGAAGGGGTTGAGTGACATTCCATTATTGGCCACTAGACGTGAGTTTTAGCTTTAGGAAGCGTAAGTGTAACTACTTTAAATTTGTAATAAGGTCCATGGACAATCTATCAAGGAGAACTGTCTTTATATTAGTTTTTTTTTTCCTCATTTTTCTTGTTAATGGTGACTATGTTAAACACAAAAGGCATTCTCTTTTCAATAGGTTTTGCGAACTTTTATAGCCATGTTGAAAACCACTATAAAATAATTTGGTTTTCTAATGATATTAAATGCATATTTCAAATTAAGAAGGGGATTGAATAGAAATTTATTTAAACATTTAGTACTCAATCCAATTCACAACTATCTGATTGTTTTCACAATGTTTGGGGTTGGGATGATGGAAGCACTGAACTTGAATGAGTCCTCGAAACCCACATACAATATGTAAAAACTGAGATGATCCTAAGAAAGAACAAGAAAAATAACCACAAGGATCATCCTTTTAAAATGTTGTATTTTCTGTTTTCTTGACATGGAGGGTGCTTTTTGTAATTTTACCATTGAAAATCCAATATCTAAATCACTAGAAATCCAAAATGAAACCCATCATACAAAACCGATGTTTTGAGCTGCAACTTGTACAAAAAATTTAGATCCCATTCATTCCAAAAAAAAATGAATGGGAAAAATGATCATATTGTTCAATCACCAATTTCCATGATTGTCAAAATTGAAGCTTTGTGCTTGGATCATCTCTAAGACCTTCCCAAAACATCCCTGAAATCTGTCTGGAACATCCCTGGAATCTGTCCAGAACGTCTGGGGGACGGCTAGCAAGTCCTCAAGTCCCCAATGGAGTCCCCAACAGTTTGGGGGCTTTTCCTAAGGGTCCAAAAGTTCCCAGAACGCGGGGCCGGAGGGTACGTGATTATTTTTGGGCAGGATAGGTCCCCATGCAATATAGTTTCTAACCATCCCACTTTGGCATCACAACCTGAAGTTGCTTTACTGTTTGAAGTAGTTTCAGTGTGCTTTTTAGGATAAAATCTGTTGCTTTTCTGTTTTCATTATCTATGTATACTATTTGTATCTTGAGAATGAAGAATGCACACAATTCCATTAATAACCTATGTTTTCTTCGCTGGTTGCAGGTTGTCCCTAGATTCTCTGGACTAAAGGCAGCATCATTTGGACAACAAAGATTTGATTTTCCATCATTTCAATCTTCACAATGCACTTCCGGTGCTTTGAAAGTAGTTTGTGCGGTATAGTTTCTCTTCCCATCACAAGCTGTAATTGAAATCTTCCATAGTTCTTGCAAAAGCCTTGTGATGAAGGTCTTTATTTTCATGTGCCGTCCGTTTTTATGACACTTTGGTTGGCATAAATGTTTTTGTTACTATCATATTTGAACTCGGAATGTAAATATTTATCTTTCATTTGCAATCTTGTATGCTTTCTGATCACCTATTCTTTGAACAGGCCAAGCCAGAGACTCTCAACAAAGTATGTGATATTGTGAAGAGTCAGTTAGCATTATCAGATGATAAGCCTTTGACTCCTGAATCCAAATTTTCTGATCTGGGTGCTGATTCTCTTGATACGGTAATATTGATTATACCGATGACGTTCATGTTAACTTGTCATTGTGGGTTTGGGCTTACATCATATCCTGTACTTTCAGGTAGAGATAGTAATGGCTCTTGAGGAGGAATTCAAAATCACTGTCGAAGAAGAAAATGCTGGGAACATTACAACTGTTCAGGAAGCAGCCGATTTGATAGAAAGGCTTTCCGGGGTGGAAGGTTCTGCAGCTGAGGCAGTTAAATCTTGAGCGGTGTATGCGTGTTACCTAAAGGCTATCCAAGTGCACATCTAACGTCATCTGTTAGTCATTGTGGCTTTTTTTCTGGATCCGGTGCACAATGTGTTGGGTCATCCCTGAAGAATAATCCATCGTCTCTTTGAACCTATTGATACTTAAGAACATTTCAACTGTCTAGTTAATTGATAGTTTTATTTCCCCATGTGGGTTAGCTTATTTTTGTTAATCACTTTTTTCAAAGGCAATAATGAAGTGAAATTTAGTACTTAAATCTGATGGCAACTATATCGTGTTTACTGTTGAGTTGTGATCAATCATTTTTTAATCGGGAATTGTAGTATTAATTTATGTTGAAATAACTTTCTACGGAAAGTGAGTACCTTTCTAAGACCCCGGTTTGGTCTTTTGGTGTGGACTCATATTCACAACTACAAAGGACTGGGTAACATTTTTTTTCAAAGTTTTTGTGGAAAAGGAACTGTCATACATTTGTGCTATAATCGAAGTCTTGAATGAGCTAACGGTTGGTTGTATATAAGTCTCTGGCAATTATTATTTTTCTTTTTCTCAGTTGAAAAAAGTTTACTCATTTTATTTATAAAAGGAATACCTATGTTCAGCTTGACAGCCTGCAAACTCACACATCAAAGCATGTTTAGAATAACAGTTGTTAGAGCAACTCTTGGTAGGAGCAAGAGATAGCAGTTCCTGTACGTTTTCATATTAAAATAATAACTTGTGAGGGTTGTTCATGGGTAATAGAATTCCTTACCTGTAGTGTAAACTAAAAACAAAGAACTTTCCTAGAATCTCCGGGTTGTTCATCAGAATGGTTTCACCTCAAGTCTTTCAGAGGTCAGAAAAGTTGTCTAGACTGAGCCACGGAGACTACATCCACGTGCTGTATCTGTATATGCTTGGTTCCATGCGTACGACTGCTTTTTCTTGTAGATCTACATCAGTGTTCAGCTCCCTATAGATATGTATGCAGGTGATCCGACGGTATCTTGAGTTCTTTTACCTGGCTGTTCTCACACTTGCCCGATGAAGAATGCTTGTAGATTGCCGAGACCACTCTATGCATCCTATTATAACTTTTAAGTCACCATATATATCCAAGACTCTTATTCGAGTATCCCAGGCCAGATCTAGTGCTAGCTGTGAGAAGTTCTGCTGTGTTGTTTGTCGCCCTGCCTATACCTAGTTTGAAGAGTATTTTATCATGGTTAGGAAGCAGGAGCCCACCACCTGCACCGCTGCGGCCAGGGTTGTCATGTGAGGCTCCATTGAAATACCCCTTTGTGTTTGTGGGGTCATAGTCTGGGTGCAGGGGGAGCCTGGGGCGCTTGACAGCCTGCAAACTCACACATCAAAGCATGTTTAGAATAACAGTTGTTAGAGCAACTCTTGGTAGGAGCAAGAGATAGCAGTTCCTGTACGTTTTCATATTAAAATAATAACTTGTGAGGGTTGTTCATGAGTAATAGAATTCCTTACCTGTAGTGTAAACTAAAAACAAAGAACTTTCCTAGAATCTCCGGGTTGTTCATCAGAATGGTTTCACCTCAAGTCTTTCAGAGATCAGAAAAGTTGTCTAGACTGAGCCACGGAGACTACATCCACGTGCTGTATCTGTATATACTTGGTTCCATGCGTACGACTGCTTTTTCTTGTAGATCTGCATCAGTGTTCAGCTCCCTATCGATATGTATGCAGGTGATCCGACGGTATCTTGAGTTCTTTTACCTGGCTGTTCTCACACTTGCCCGATGAAGAATGCTTGTAGATTGCCGAGACCACTCTATCCATCCTATTATAACTTTTAAATCACCATATATATCCAAGACTCTTATTTGAGTATCCCAGGCCAGATCTAGTGCTCGCTGTGACAAGTTCTGCTGTGTTGTTTGTCGCCATGCCTATACCTAGTTTGAAGAGTATTTTATCATGGTTAGGAAGCAAGAGCCCACCACCTGCACCGCTGCAGGCTGCATTGAAATACCCCTTTGTGTTTGTGGGGTCATAGTCTGTGTGCAGGGGGAGCCTGAGGCGCTTGGGGACCAGTGCTTGTGAGGGAAGCCATACTGTCCAATGTTCCACCATGTTTGTATGATGGGGTACACGGGAACGGGTGGGGGACACGAGAAAGGGGAAATGCACTGGGATGTGTGGGAGAGTACAATATCGTATACTAATGTCAGTGTTAAAATGTCTCGCACTCGAAACCAGTAAAAAGTGACTTAGTTTTAGTTCATCAGTATTTAGAGTCAAGACTGAGTGAAAATGAACAATGGACAATGAAATAATCTTATCAAAACTGGATCAGTGATTGAACTAGTTAACCCCAAAACTGGAAATTGGGAAAACATTGGACTGGAAATTGGGAAAACATTGGACTAAAAATCAGTGGAACAAACATTACATTTATATAATGTGCCCCTTATGAATGCAAACCATGATACACAAATGTGCAAAATTTTTGCGTAAATATAACAAGGGTGTTATAATCAAAATAGCACAAGTGCAAACCATATTTAAACCAAAAATATATCAACAGAGAGGCACTTATATGATTTCTATAGTCTAAAAAATTTATGCTACAACAAATACCTACATATCATCAAAACTGTTGTGTATTGGGATCCTCATTATTAATATCACCCTCTAAGCATTAAAATAAGATAGAAAAACTTAACATGTCAAGTTGAGATAGGTGTAATTTTACGGGGCTCATGATAGAGGAGTTCAATAATCAATGCCACCAGCACCAAGGTACATAGCAGGTTTGGTGCTCTTGATTAAATTGTTAGTTCCATACGTTTTACATGATAGAATTCAATGACAATGTTGCAATCACCCCAATTCTATAAATAGTTAACTTTGTGGGATTTTCTGTGTAATTTAAAATTGTACTTTCTCCAATGAGGTTAGAATCACTCTGAAACATTTTGAGTTAATTAATGGCAATGTGAAAATTTATTTCTATTTTATTTTTCACTTTTATAATTTTACTTAAGGATTTAATATTACCATTAGTTACATAGCATTAGTAGGGCCCTAGCGTTGAATATTAGGCTTCTCTCTTCATAAGCTACTGTTCATGTCGGGAAAATGTACCTTGTTGACCTTGGTGCCTACACCTACCTACAAGTCGGTGAGAAAAGGCCCTCAACCCCACAATGTGTGGTTGGTGGCAGGGAACTCAGAGAAAGGGCTGTCAAACTAATCCCAACTCTCTCTGTTTAAGCTATCTCCCAGGTTAACTAAAGGCGGTGGTCCCTAATGAAAAGTTAAGTTAAAAAGAGATTTGAGTTTCTAGGAGAATTGTTAGAGTTAGATTATTTCTTTAAGATTTGTAAGCAAAAACTGATATGGGCAATAACCATCATAAGACAAGCATGAAATACATAAACAACCAATGCCTTCCAAGTGTTTGCTCTTTAAGAAATGAAATTGTATTTTGCTTAAAACAAAAGTAGAATGCCTAAAAATTTGAAAGCAAAGCAATCTTGAAATGGAGACAAAGATGATATGAAATAGTCAAAATGATAATCTACAATTAGTGTACAAGAACAAGCTCAAGACATGCAAGTAGAACTCCATACTTGTCTAGTTAAAACAATGCTCTAGGTAGCAAATAAAATCCTTGAAAGCACAAGATATTGATTAAGAAAAATATTTAATTTAAATTTATGTGATCTTAGTAGGCTAGAAGACAAAAAACTCCCTCTTATAAAATCGTTTGATGAGATCTTTGAGGCAAACAGATTGAGTCTTTGTATTCTTGATCTTGGGAGTTAGTTCGTCTATTGGAGATTAGTTTGTCTATTGGCGAGCTACTCCACGCCCAAGTAAAGCCTTCAACCAAATCTAAAGATCTCTGCACACTTGGAAAAAGATGTCAATGATCATAAGGGATTAGATTATACAATGGAGGAGAAGGCTAGAGATTTCACCAAAAACCTTCTAGTGTTTTTCTTCTTAGAGTATTTCTCTAACCCAAAAACCATACAAGATAGCTTACATATGTCAATTCAAACAAGTGGCAAAATGATAACTATCATAATCCAACATAAATGTAAAATGTAAAGCACAACAATTGAAATAACATCACCTCAAGAAATGGAAGGAGAACACCAACACAATAGTACCCCAAAGTCCCTTTTATTATATGAAAGATGCATACAAAATCCAGTAGAGTCTCCGCAAGCCCAACAACTCGTTCTATGATACACTATGAGAGTCCATGTGATGCAGAAGCATCAGAGCACCCTTAATCAAAATTTAAATTCAAAGCTGTGAAAGGGGAAACGTGGATAATCATTGTAAACCGGGGCAAATTTTGTTTAAACAAAGCTAAATTGATGGAATTGATAAGTTTCTAGAAAGCTTGATTAAATGTAATTATCTGCCATGCATGCAAATAGAGAGATTTAGGGGTTTGATTGAGCGATTGTGGGAGAAACTCATGGATCTTAAACAATTCCTCCCTTTGTAATTTCCTATATAAGAGCGTCTATGGTGTGTGAAAAGGATAGATAGGGGTATGCAATGTAGTCGCAGGGCAATTTGAGACTCGGGTCGTGAGGCCCTAGCCTGTAATCGAGTTCTGTTTATAATTGAAATATGCGTGTTATTATACATCTAGGCGAAATCTGGGTTTTGTGTGTCTGTGTTTGTACATATATGTTCTTTACTATAATTTGATAATTGCGTGTGTGAGTGTAAGGGACGAAGTTCCTATGAATTTCTCCTTAGACAAAGTATGGCAGGGATAAATTTGTGTTGTAGTGCGAATTCCATCAATAAGTGAACGAGAGATCTGTTGGATTTGAGAACAGATCAACAGAGGAGAGATTCAATCGAAACTGGAGTCGATTGAATAACACAGTGGAAATCGGCGAATCGGCTAGATCGACGGGTAATAATGACGGAAGATGAATGGCAGAGATTAACACCACGTGTTAGCAGAAGGATGGAGTGGTCTTGGAAAGACGGTAAGTGGTGTTTCACACGCCCTAAAAGTTGTAACCAGTGTTTCTAAATTCTACATGATTAACCTTAGCGGTCGACACGTAGCACGAGAAAACCACTTTTCTCGTGCACTCTCGACTTGTTATGCATCGTGCATGAATTCATGCGAGATTACGCGATAGCCGTTGGATCAAGCAAGATTGATTGACGGTGGAGATCAGCCAAGCTAGTTGGTGAGTAGGTGACACGATAGCCGTTGGATTGAGGAATGAGATTGATGGTGGAGATTTGGAGCGCCAAAAGTCAAGTGTTAAAATGAATACATCAGTTGTGCGACGCGCAATTGATGATGATTGGTCATGTTTGTTGTAAAGTCCGCTGGTTGAAATGCTTCCGATGTATACGTGGGCCCATAACCCACAGGTCCACGCGTGAATTATCTAAAGATGCAATTTTGCTGCATCAAAGTGGTATCAGAGCAGGGAAAGGTTTCCTGCGAGAAAGAGTTTTTGTGCAAAAGAAGGAGGTACAGTTATGTTGAAGATTGGTGAGTTTGTGGTCTTTATATTGTTGTACGAGTAGCGGCAGAAGAAAGTAAGAAGATTGCAACAACCTAGAGCCAGGAGTGCTCAAATGGTTCCAAAGAAGAGAGAACCAGAGAGATGTCGAAAGACTAAACTCATAGGAGAGAAGCTTGGTGAGGTATCGTGTAGCAGGGAGGATTGTTACTACAGAGACTTTGTTGCAGCTCACAGAAAGATCATAAAGGCAATTCCACAGAGTATGTGAGTAGAATTGCCAAGAGATGAAGGAGACATATGATCAGGAGGTCATAAAAATTATGTACCTCGGGAGTCTGATGCAGAAGCATCGAAACACCCTTAATCAAAATTTAAATTCAAAGCTGTGAAAGGGGAAACGTGGACAATCATTGTAAATCGGGGCAAATTCTGTTTAAATAGAGCTAAATTGATGGAATTGATAAGTCTCTAGAAGACTTGATTAAATGTAATTATCTGCCATGCATGCGAATATAGAGATTTGGGGGCTTGATTGAGCAAATTGTGGGAGAAACTCATGGATCTTAAACGATTCTTTCCTTTGTAATTTCCTATATAAGAGAGTATTGGTTGTGTGAAAGGGATAGATAGGTGTATGCAATGTAACCGCATGGCAATTTAAGACTCGGGCCGTGAAGCCCTGGCCTGTAGTCGAGTTTTGTTTATAATGGAAATATGCGTGTTATTATACATCTAGGTGAAATCTGGGTTTTGTGTGTCTGTGTCTGTACATATATGTTCTTTATTGTAATTTGATAATTGCATGTGTGAATGTAAGGGATGAAGTTCCTATGAACTTCGCCTTAGACAAAGTATGGCATAGATAAATTTGTGTTGTAATGCGAATTCCATCGATAAGCGAACGAGAGATCCGTTGGATTTGAGAACAGATCAACAAAGGAGAGATTCAATCGACACTGGAGTTGATTGAATAGCACAACGAAAACCGTTGGATCGGCCAGATCGACGGGTAATAATGACGAAAGAGGAATGACGGAGATTAACACCACATGTTAGTAGAATGATGGAGTGGTCTTGGAAAGACGGTAAGTGGTATCTCACGCGCCCTAAAAGTTGTAACCGATATTTCTAAATTCTACGCGATTAACCTTAGCGTCGACACGTAGCACGAGAAAACCACTTTTCTCGCGCGCTCTCGACTTGTTATGCATCATGCAAGAATTCACACTAGATTACGTGATAGCTATTGGATCAAGCAGGATTGATCGACGGTGGAGATCGGCCAAGCTAGTTGGCGAGCGGGTGACACAATAGCCGTTGGATTGAGAAATGAGATCGACGGTGGAGAGGGCCCATAACCCACAGGTCCACGCACGAATTATCTAAAGATGCAGTTTCGCTGCATCACCATGGCTCTATTATATAGACAGTTGGGAGCAACTCCCAATGAAGAATGACAATGACAAATGGCATTGGAACCAATCCCATTGTATAAGTGATTAAACAAGTGACATGATGTGACAATCCCAAAGAGAAATTTGAATTTGTTAACTGGAGCTCCAATGCTAAGTGTAAAAATCGAATTCTAGCAAGTGGACATCATTTGCTTCTTCACTCATGTGCAAAATTCGAATTTTATGATAAAATGACAAGTGTAAAAATCGAATTCTGGCAAGTGGACATCATTTTCTTCTTCCCTTATGTGTCAAATTTGAATTTTATCATAGAATGACAAGTGTATATGGGTGGTAACCTATGTGGGGACAATTTCCCACAAAAATCTCCACCAAATATTCTCCCAAATCCCCCCAAATGTGCATTAACTTCACAAATTCGAATTTCCAAGCAACTTTCTCCTTTAATCCCATAAATTCGATTTTATTTGAGCACATCATTTCCTCGATTTTAAGAGTCCACACCACCTTGGGACTTCACTTTAACTTCCCCATAATTTTCCACCTCATATCCACAACATTTAACATGTGTGGATATTTATGTTTCTCCATTTATTTAATTTTTGGTTTAATTAATTGACAAATTTCCCACTAAACTTAGGAAAAGTGAGTTTTGAGGGTTCAAAACACATTTTTAACCCCTCAAGTGTGTTATAGTAGAAAGTTGAGGGTTAGAGATGCAAATTTCATTACTCATACCTCATACAAATTCTCTATACATCACTTATTACATTACAAATACAATTTTATTAGCAATTTCCGCAGTGCGGAAAATCTAAAAAATTAAAAAATCACTACCTAAACCTAACCAAATTCCACGAATTTTTTGTGTGTGATCTAGTATGGTAATATACATCGACTCTAAACACTAAGATGTGTTAGGGGCTCAAATTTCAAACCGTCACCCCGGCTTTGGGGTAAAAAGTGAGTGAAAAAACTCAAAAAATTATCCGTCTCTAAAAAAGAAGAGATAATTAACCAGATAAAAAAAAAACTCCAAGGTGTACTCGTTTGTTGGTTGAGTCTCAACATCCTATGCTTGTTACAGACTCAAAACTCATCATTACTAATATCACTTATTACAATTCCCCGTATGGTGTGGAATCTGGGTATAAGAAAGATGATGACAAGATAGAAGTAGAGTTAAAAACCTCTGTTCACTGAAGATATCTAATGGTACAAGTGTTCTATGAATCATCCTTGGGCATGGAGTCTTCATATAATCATCAGGGGCCACTCCAGTGGTCAACATTTGACTCCATATGGAGATGCATGCTAGATACAAAGTGATAGTGTGCAAGACCCTGGAATCTGCATCCACCAACAAAAGACATATATTAGCAGTATCTATTGGAAATATCATCAAATGAAATAAAGTACAGAAACGAAGAAATGTAAATTTATTCTAAGAGCATAAATGACAATTTATTTATGAAATCAAACTAATTAAACAAAAATGACACAGGATAATGTTAGAAGTATGATACAAAAAGATGCCCCATAACATCAGATGTCCTCAATGAAGTTCATGCTGAGAAGCTACTTACTTTCAAGCAAATCCATGGGTTTCTTTTCTGATGTGCCCTGTGCAATTCTGAATATTTGAGGACTTTGATCAATCCCAACACTATGTTGTACATGGCCATCAGATTTACCAAGTCCTTCCCATTTTTCTTTTCTTTTTCTTAATAGATTGTGATGTTGATATTGAGGTGATCAAAGTAGACCTTTCTACCCGATCTTGAAAATGATTTGATGATGAATTCAATGTATCCAAGACTTCTATGATCTGCCTTTGTCCATTTTTCTTCTGCTCTGACATGGGTGATGGATCAATCTCATAAGTACAAACCTGATTCCCCTTAGTTTCCTTGCTATCCAAGTCTTTATCAATTAACCATTTTTCAATGGAGTAAATAACCTCCTCATAATGAGATGAAGGTTTCTTCAGTGGATCAGAAGGCTTATGATTTGTTTCTTTGTTCTTTTCCCATCCGTCATCTGTCCTAAGTTGGAATTTTTATACCTGTAATCTTTCCATTTCCTCTAGCCTATTCTAAAAAGTGACCTGATTAGCCTTCATAACACTTATTTCCTTGGCATGATTCGTTTCCATGGTGTTGATTAATTTAACTTGTTTTTATTCCATGGCGAGCAACCTATTTTGAATAGAGGTCATATGATTAGAATGATTTACTTCCATGGCCTTTATTATTTGCGCATGATTTTCCTCCATGATCTTAATGAATTGAACTTGGTTGAGCTGCATATCCTTAATAATTCGAGTCAACCCCTTGATGAGATCCTTATCATTCTCATTTGCTTGAGTTTTGATCTTTCTTTCATCTTCATATTTTTCTTCAAAGACATCAATGACTGGTTCTAGAGAATTAAAACTGTTAGCAAGTAAGTCTATGAACCAATTCATAGCATCACCATCTAATAAAAAGATGAAAAGTCTCATTTTAATGTCCTCATGGTTAATATCATGGCACCATTTGCTCACAAAAAGGTGGAAATTCTTAAGGTCAGTTTCAGTACTGATGGCATTGTTACCTAGAAAACTAGGCAACTCTTCAATAGCCTCAATAGCTTCATCCAGAATAAAATTTGGATAGCCTGGAATGTTAGTAAAATCACAAGGGGTGAACAAATCATTCATGATGTTATGCTCACTTGACCTTGAAAGAGAAAATGGATACCAGAGAGAGGCCCCTATCCAAGATTAGCAAGAAGTCTACAAGAAGCAAGCTTCAAGCAGAAATCCTTGCAAAAAATGAAATAAGTGAAGTCACCACTTGAACATGAATCTAACTTTAAACTCCAACATGCAAAAAGTAAAATTTAGTCAATGTCCCAGGTACAAGAAGACTTGTCCTCGACAACGGTGCCAAAAATGTTGACTCTGTCGCCTTCGCCGACCTACAAGTCAGTGAGAAAAGCCTCCAACCCCACAAGGTGTGGTTGGTGGCAAGGAACTTAGTGATCCGAATTGGATCCATGAAACACTGTCAAAGAACCATGACTCTATCAGGTCAAACAAACCTCTAAGGAAATCCAAAACCGCGATCAAAAACACAATGAACCAGTGGCAATGGCAGCCGACGTGGAACAACGAGGACCTCAGTCAAAGCACGCTGACCGAGGCCCATGGACACTGCGCATGAGGCCAAAGTAGCCCCTGGGAGCCCCGACATGGGAAAAGGAGGGGATTTTTGATGCGCGATTAGTGCTAATCGTGCATCGCTAGGCGAACAGGGCCCTGAAGGGGAAGCTCGAGCACTCGATCACATGGGGAGCCAGGAAACCGCGAGCGGAAAAAATTAAAAATGTTAACATACAATGGCGGGACCCGCGCATTGGAAAACCGATGGTATTGATTGGGGTGCCCTTGAACGGTAAGAGGTTTTGGACGAAAGCGGAGAAATTCCATACAACGATTGACGTGTGGCAGGCGGAGGTGAGAGAAAACCGTTGCTGATCGCGCGCTATCGATTGAGTAAGTCAACCGTGCGAAACGTGCATATGGCGTCGGATCTGGAGGGCCCAGATTGGACGACTAAGATCGTGCCCGATGGGAGGAAGTGGAATCGACAAGGAATTAAGCCGCGTTTTAAAGGGATTTGGAATCCGTTTGACTACCACGGTGGAGGAAGAATGCATCCACGGCGTAACTGAAGAAACGAATCGACGAAGCATGTTGGCACCATTTAGAGGAGGAAAAGTGGCCACTCCTTGAGCATTCATGATGACACAGAACACAGGGAACTCCAAGCGCAGCTGCAGAAGGTGAATTGACAGGCGGAAGATGAACCTAATAGGCATGGGGATCGAATGGCTAAAGCCGTGAACAGAGAAGAAGATAGGTAGTTCAGAGAGTTAGAGTTGAGTAGAGTCCAAGTGACCTAGAGAGACAGTGAACAGTGAACCTTGAGAGGAGGACTGAACACAGAGAACAGTAAAGCCAAGCAGAAGAGACAGAGGGTTGAGATGATCAAAGGCAACGTCGAGCATCAGAGAGCTTGAAGATTCAAGCCTTCCCATAGAGGAATCTGTCTGGACTGAGCATCACATTTAGCTCTTTCCACTGTAGACTAAAGGGTCACAGAGCTGGGAGGAAGAAGAAGAGTCCGTGTACTCCAAGTGGCTTGGGGAATCCAAGAACCACCCTGCCAAGCAAAATCCGCTTCAAGAGAATTCACATTGAGTCCCTGTATTGTAATCTCTCTGCTTGAAGACACAATAAAACAAGGCCACCACTGAAAGCTGGACCGGAGACGTATCCATGGAGAATAGGGTGAACTCCTTATTAAAATTTTTTGTGTCTTTGTCTTTCTTACTGTATTTCTCTATTGTCTTTCCATTTTATTGTCTGTGTATTGGCAATCTGATCGATCCGTTGTTTCAATAACACAGAACACACACTAGCACATGAGTTTGTAATACCTTAGTTTAATAAATCTTTAACTGATGTCACTCATAGGGTGAATATTAGATTACTCAGAGAAGGGGTTGTCAAACTAATCCTGACTCTCTCTGTTTAAGCTATCTCCTAGGTTAGTTAAGGGGGGTGGTCCCTGATGAAAAGTTAAGTTAAAAAGAGATGTGAGTTTCTAGGATAATTGTTAGAGTTAAATAGATTATTTTATTTAAAATTTATAAGAAAAAACTGATATTAACAATAACTATCATAAGATAAGAATGAAATACATAAACAACTAGTGCCTTCCAAGTATTTGCTCTTTAAGAAATGAAATTGTATTTTGCTTAAAAAAAAAGTAAAATGCTTCAAAAATTGAAAGCAAAGCAATCCTGAAATGGAGACAAAGATGACATGAAATAGTCAAAATGATAATCTACAATTAGTGTACAACAACTAGATCAAGACATGCAAGTAGAACTCCATACTTGTCTAGTTAAAACAATGCTCTAGGTAGCAAATAAAATCCTTGAAAGAACAAGATATTGATCAAGAAAAATATTTAATTTAAATTTATGTGATCTTAGTAGGCTAGAGGAAAGGAAACTCCCTTTTTCAAAATCGTTTGATGAGATCCTTGAGGCAAACCGATTGGGTCCTTGTATTCTCGATCTTGAGAGTTAGTTCGTCTATTGGGAGCTACCCCACGCCCAAGTAAATCCTTCAACCAAATCTAAGGATCTCTACACACTTGGAAAAAGATGTCAGCAATCATAAGGGATTAGATTATATAATGGAGGAGAAGGCTAGAGATTGCACCAAAAATCTTCTAAAGCTCCTCTTCCTAGAATATTTCTCTAACCCAAAAACCATACAAGATAGCTTGCATATGTTAATTCAAACAAGTGGCAAAATGATAACTAGCATAATCCAACATACATATAGAATGTAAAGCACAACAATTGAAATAACATCACCTCAAGAAATGGAAGGAAAACACCAACACAATAGTACCCCAAAGTCTCTTTTATTATATGAAAGATGCACACAAAATCCAACACAGTCTCTGCAAGCCCAACAACTCGTTCTATGATACAATATGAGAGCCCATGGCTCTATTATATAGAGAGTTGAGAGAAAATCCCAATGAAGAATGACAATGACAAATGACATTGGAGCCACTCCCAATGTAGAAGTGGTTAAACAAGTGACATGAGGTGACAATCCATCAAAAAACAAGATAAAACTGAGTTCAGTCCCATAAAGTAAAAACAACAGGTCATAACAGTAAGATTATATACATAGAGCCAAAGATCCAAAAATGGAATGATCAAAGGGATCATTCAGTGATGAGCCTATTCATCTCCATGAACGGTCAGTGGTAAAAACAGTAGAAAGTGCCCTCCCTGAATTCCTGAATCTTCCATTGTCCTCTGTTCAGCTATGCAGCCGCTTTGGAAAGACAATCAATGATCTCATTCCTTTCCCTGTATATGTGTGAGCATGCAAAAGAATCAAATTGAGACTTTAGAGTAATGATATCAATCAGCGTGTCTCTGAGTGTGTGCAAGTGACAATGATATACATTGTTTATCCAGTTTATAGTAAGCTGTGAGTCCCCAAAAATCTGAATCTTTTGGCAATTTAGTTCTCTTGCAAATAGAAGGAGGTGTTTAAGACTGTTGAGTTCAGCATAGTTGTTGGTACCCCTGCCCAGGCCAACTTGTATTCTGTAGGACACTAGGTTGTTGATATGTAGAACCACCCCCCACGCCCCCCTCCCCCCGCAGCCATCGGCCTGAGCCGAACCATCAAAGTAACCCCAAGGGAAACTAGAATCAATAAGTTCTAGGACAATGACCCATAGGGGCTTGCTATCAAGATCATCCGGGATCAAGTTAAAAATAGCCAGCAACATTGAACAGGAGGTGTCCCAATTTATCGTGGCATCCATAAAAATAGTTTTGTTCCTGTTAATCCATATACCCCAACAAATAATCAGTGGCAGATTCCTGTCTTTATGAGATTGAGCTTCTGTCCACCATCTGAGCCAAGCCTCGCCTACATTATGCCTAGACCAGACAGTTTGCAAATTCAGGGAAGTAGTGATCCTTGACCAGAAGAAAGTTGTCATAGGGTAGGTGAGAAATAAATGGTTTGTATCTTCCTCGTGCTGTTTGCATAAGCAACATCTGGAGGGACCATGGAACGCCTTGTGCATTAGATTAAGTTCAGTAGGGGCCTTCTCCATAAGAATGCACCACATAAATAATCTGGATTTTGGCGGGGCTTTTAATTTCCATAGGTGGCGCCACCACCAACAGATATCGCCATTTTCCCTGGCAGCCATGGAGGTCGCATAACCGGCTTTTGGGGAGTATCTGCCATGGGGGTCAGGGGCCCAAATAAGGACATCTTGTTGATCATTGATCCTCACATTGGCCTCCTCAAGTGCCCCAATAAAGCGCTGCCAGTCCTCGCTCCATCGAGCTGGGATGTTGAGCTCCCTGTGGTCCAACCAACGCTGTTGCTGCCACCGGTCCTGATCTGCATTTGCAATCTGCGCAATATGGGTAATGCCTGTGCCATGGAGATGATTACAAAGTTGTCGTGGAAGAATATGAGCATTCCCACAGCCGCTCCAAGCATCCAAGCCAATTCTCACTTGATCCCCTTTCCCAATTTTCCATGCCAATCCTCTCTTAATGAGGGGGAGGGACTGAGTAATTGCTTTCCATATGATAGAGGCACCAGTCGACAAATTGGTGGGGCTGCGGATCCATTCCATGACAGTAAGCGGATGGATGTATTTATAGTAAATAACCTCCTACCATAGGCTTCTAGAATTTATGAGGTGCCAACCCATTTTTGCAGCAAGTGCCTTTGCAAATAGCTGAAGGTTTTTTATACCCCAGCCCCCCAATTTTTTAGGTTTTCCAATTCGGTCCCAGCGAACCCAAGAAAATGTTCGCCCTGTGTTCTTGCCTCTCCAGAGGAAACGACAGCAGATTTGTTGAATCCTTTTTAGAATTCCTTTGGGGATCCAGGCCAACGACATCCAATAAACCGGGATTGCTTCCAGTACCGATTTGAGCAGGGTGAGCCGACCTGCTCTAGAAAGCCAACGTTGCTGCCAGATGTTGATTCTACTTTCAATTTTTGCAATGAGCCAAGCCCAATCAGCTATACGATAACCATTTGGTTTCAATTTGAAACCCAAATATTTTAGTCCAACATCCAAATCTTGCCTCACATAGGCAAATTGTTGGCTAGCGAATCTTGATTCATGCCGCTGACAGGTCACAATGATAATTGTAGACTTATCAAAATTAGGCTCCATTCCTGTAGCTTTGCAAAAGAGAGATAGAATGGTCTTGAAAGCATATGAGTCACGAAAGGATCCATTTAAAAAAATCAGAACATCATCTACAAATAAAATATGGGTTAGTGTTGACATATCAGAGATCCGGACACCCCCCAACACACCTTCCTCCCTTCCTTTTTTAATCAGCCTGCTAAACCCTTCCATAATGAGAAGGAAGAGCAGCGGAGAAAGAGGGCAGCCTTGTCTAAGTCCGTGCTCCACATGAAAAAAACCGGAGGCAACACCATTGATGAGGATACTGTAAGAGACTGAAGAGAGACATCACATAATCCAAGAGATAAAGGCATGGGGAAAGCCGATATGAGTGAGAGTAAAACGAAGATATGACCAACATGCATGATCAAAGGCTTTGGAAAGATCAATTTTAAGAATAATAGACTTTTTATGTAGCTTTTTGATCGAATGGAGGGCTTCTTGGGCTGTCCCAATGGCTTCATGGATCTGGCGCTGACTGAGGAAAGCAAACTGTTCCTTGGAGATCATCCGAGAAAGGATAGGTTTGATACGAAGAGCAATAGTTTTAGAGATGATTTTGTAGATGCTATTACAGAGGGAGATGGGCCGGTAATCATCAAAATAGGAAGGATTGTCTGATTTGGGAATGAGAGCCAGGAAAGTCGCATTAAAAGCATCATACATTCTGCCTGTTCTTCTACACTCCTCTATAGTCTGAAGAAGATCATCTCCAATAAGCTCAAAGAAGGAGCTGTAGAATTCAGCCGGCCAACCATCTAGACCCGGGCTCTTATCCTTTTTAAAGCACTTCAACACTGCTTCTAATTCACCTCTAGTGACCGAGGAATTTAAAGTTTCCACCTCATCTAGTTCTACAAACCTGGGCAAAGATTCAGCTGTACGGATGATGCTCGACAATGTTATACCTGTTGGGGCTTTGTATATGTTAGAGAAATGTCTAACCCCCATGTTAGCCAGCTACTCAAAGGAGTTTTCTTTTCTACCATCATGGTCTTGAAGCTCCCAGATTGTATTGATTGACTTCCGGCCCCTTGCATATTGTTGAAATTTTTTGAGTTTTCATCTCCAGCTTGTAACCAGAGCGCTCTACTCTTTAGCCTCCAGTGCTCTTCTTGCGAACGTAGAAGCTTGATTCTTTCAGATTCAAGAAGAGTTAGCTGAGCCCTTGAATCAGCCAATGCCATGCTGCTGGGTGCCAAGGCTTCGAATTCTTTGAGAGCCAATTCAATCCCAAGTAGGTCTTCCTCCTCTTTCCTCTGTTTCTCCTTAGCCTAGATAATTGTTTTGGATTTTAAACCAGCTAAATTTTTGGCAAAAACCACCGTAGGAGGGGAGGGATCATCTGGGGAACAGTGAATCCAGGAGTCAACAACTAATTTCTGGAAGCTCACATCCAGGAGCCATGAAGAGTTGAATTTGAAGGGCGCCGACGGTTTAAAATTATTATCCCTGAACTCCAAAAAGATGGGAGAGTGATCTGAGATCCCGCTTGAGCCCACCCATTGACGAAACAGATTCAAACTTGCCAGGAGAGGAGCCTTGATAAAAAAATGGTCCAGCCTTCTAGCTAGCGCCTCTGCCCCCGTTCTTCAGTTCCTCCAGGTCGGCTTGATCTTGGTAGGATCAATATTCAGTAAATCAAAGAAAGCCGTGAGGTGGTCACATTGACCCCAGGAACCCCACGATTCAGCCAACCCAAGGGAGAAATTTAGGTCTCCACCTATGATTATGTTCTCATAGTGCATGAAATCAGCCCCCATAAGCCTGTTCCAATATGATTCCCTGTTCTGACATGGACCATAAATATTGATGAGCCTGAGTGGCCTGTTGAGCTCCACCAAGACTATATCAGCACCAAGAAAACCTTCCCCCCCAAGACATTGAGAATTTTAGTGGAGCGTTTATTGAAACCCAAGGCACAACCGCCAGAGCGACCCCTAACATCCAGAAAGTGAAATTCCCAATCTGGGAGAAAACTTAATAACAACCGATTAACCTGGCTTCCTTCGCCTAGTGTTTCTTGCAAAAAAATAGCATCCAATATTTCAGAAAGACAAAGTCTCTTGAGAGCCAATTTTTTGTCTAGGTTGGCTAAACCCCTACAATTGAAAGAGAGACAAATCATGGGGGAACAATGTGTGGGTTTCCCTTTGCTCTAAGAACCCAGTCGATTGGGGATTGTACCCCCGAAGCCACTTCAACACCTGCCCTTTTGATGGATTTAGAGATTTTAGATTGTTGGTAGCGGGTGGGTTTATGGGTTATGGGAGGGGGGGGGATCGGTATCCAAACCGAAGGCCATCGAAGGGGCAGCAAGGAGAGAATGAAGGAAGTAATGATGCGGCCTGCTAGAAGACGGGCTGCCTCCCTGAAATGAGACAGACCACTCAGCAGAGGTATGGGGGATGGAGGCTGGGAGGGAAGGAGGGGTCGGAGGAATAGGACAAACTGGGGAGCACAACTTGCTAACCTCAGAAAACGACCCAGATATACACATAGATGAAGAAAAATTAACAGAACCCAAAACATCATGAGATAAATGAGTGGTAGAGGAAGGAGGAGTACCCGCAAAGGCTGAGTCCCTTGAATGAGAGCTGGCTGGAGGAGCCTCTGAGACCATGGAGTCCTGATGAGAGACAGGCTGCTGTGGCTCCTACTGAATAGGCATAGAAGACTCATGAGTGTCTGCCGGAGGAGGGAAATCTGACTCCAAAGTTTGAGTATAAGTCGAAACCAGTGATTTGGGAGGATTCTGGCTCAGCCTGGTCACTCTGGGACAATCTTTGTAAAGGTGCCCCACCTCATGACATTTCCGGCAGCAAAAGGGAATGCCTTTGTAGTCCAGGATTTTCCGACGAGTAATGTCACCCATCTGGAGCAGATAACTCTCCACTAGGCCCTCTCTGGTGTCTAGATACACTAGAATGCGAGCCATAGCCAAACAACTCGTGTCTTGATAAGTCCTGTCATGATCCAAATAAACTCCTAAGTCATATCCAATCACCTTGAAGATCTCATCAGCCCAAAACTGCAACGAGAGGGCAGGCAGGCGGACCCAAATCAGACCAATGCTAAGATTCTAGTTTTCCGGGTCGAACATCGGCAACCATATTTTCAGCAGCACAGGGGTCATATCAATGTGCCAGTATCGAGTCAAAACCAAATCTACCTGATCAGGGTGGGAAAAGATCAAGGCAAACCAACCACGGGACAAAGAAAGTATGCCAGGGAGCTGCATCAGAAGGTTGCCCCAAATCTCAACGGTCCACTTCCGCAATCTCATAGGCATGTAATTCCTACCCTGAACCCTGCCAACAAGCACAGTGCTCTCTGTTAGGGCAGCTTGGGACATTGTGATGCCCTCCCCAAAGACCAGGCTCCTGTCCCTTTCTTTGGTTTTCGAGTTCCTGGATTTTTTTTCTCGTCGCAGCAGTGTATGGGCAGCCTGTTCACCCTCCGCTTGGCCATTGTCTTCTGAGTCCGAGGATCTGATATCCTCCATGCCTTGTTCTAGCCCAACTATGCCATTGAAGAAGCCCGAGGGTGGGGTAGATCCCACTGGTTGGAAGGCCAAGTAAAAGGGGGCAGACCCAAGTAGCCCCAACTGTTCTGGTGTCAATCCTTGAGAAAGAGGCCGCAACCCACTAACCCCTTCCGCTGAGGAACCAACACCACCTTGTAGGTTTGTGCCCACCGGATACGCTTGAGACCAAACTCAGAGTTCTGAAGGTGAAGGGATGGAGAGAAAAGGGGGCTCCGAGCCCTCTCCCGGGCTAAAAATACCTTCCGTCACAGCCGTTAGTGGTTGCGGGTCGTCCAGGTCCTGTATGGTAACGTCCATGTCGTTCATTAGCATAGTAACCTCTTCCACCCTCGTGACTGGTAAACTGGCTACCACCGGCTTAGTCACAGCAGGAACCAGACAGGTGAAGTTGACCCAGATGTCTTCTGCGGTCAGAGAATCAGTTGAATAGTCTAATAGTTGCTCATCCATCCGAGCGCCAACTACCAAGGTTACTCCAGACACCGTTCCAAGAAAAAACGAAAAATGAGGACCCCTGTTGACCGGGGTGAGGAATGTTCCTCCCAGGAAATACCACTGGTAACATGGCTTGTTAAACCCTTTTTCCAAAATACTGACCCATAGAGACCGTAACCTTCTGGCTAAACCCTCGTGACAACATCAATAGCCTGTAACCTCTGGGTCCAAAAACCGTTTCCCCCGCCATTGCAAATGAACCCACTAGGATGATGCCCTTCTTGAAACTGCAAAATTATTGAAAAAACAAAGGATGGAAAACCAACTCTTTAAACCACTGCCAAAAGATAGACCCTTAGGGACCGTAACCGCCCGACTTAACCCTCATGACAACTGCATAAAAATGCTTCCCCCACCGTTTCAAAACAAAACCACAAGGAAGAAATCCTTCTTGAAACTGCGAAGTTAATGAATAAACTAAGGAGGGTTTGTTGGTCCCCGCACAGAGAACCGTTAGCCACTTCCTTGGGGAAATAAGACAAAAATAGAAGCTCACCACCAAGTTCCTCAAGGTTAGATAGACTGTCAACAAGCAGCAAGAAGCCTTAAGGCCGGTAACCACAACTTACAGAGCAACCAAGTCGTAGTAACCTAGTCCCGCCTTCAAACCCCGCAGAGCTCCACCGTCGCGCCATCATTTTCGACCTAAGAAATTAGAATCTTCTTGCTCCTTTCTTTGCTAGAACAAAGATGATCAATTCACATGTCGGTGTCAAATTCCACGAATTTTTTTGTGTGGTCTAGTATGGTAATATACATCGACTCTAAACACTAAGATGTGTTAGGAGCTCAAATTTCAAACCGTCACCTCGGCTTTGGAGTAAAAAGTGAGTGAAAAAACCCAGAAAATTATTTGCTTCTGAAAAAGAAGGGATAATTAACCAAATAAAAAAAACACTCCAGGGTGTACTCGTTTGTTGATTGAGTCCCAACATCCTAGGCCTGTTACAGACTCAAAACTCATCATTACTAATATCACTTATTACAATTCCCCATATGGTGTGGAATCTGGGTACAAGAAAGATGACGACAAGATACAAGTAGAGTTAAAAAACTCTATTGACTAATGATATCTGATGGTACATGTATTCTTGAATCATCCTTGGGCATGGAGTCTTCATATAGTCATCAGGTGCCACTCCAGTGGTAAACACATCCCTCACATTGAGGAAATGTATCCCCTTGCATCTCCTCGAGTTTCACTAAAAAGGAATGTTTCACTAAAATGAATGTGGGGAAACGTTTCCCTAGGCGGTCCCCGATCTCTGGGGCTAGGAAACATGGAGAACATGCCTCCCACCCTATGGGATGTATCCCTATGGAACACTGATACTAACCACATTATCTCCATAGCCAAGTTCTTGTTTGAGTTTTCTACTGAGGAGTTATCATGTAGATTTGCACCAACAAATCTACACAACTATAGACAACCAACCCTATCACTGTTAGTTGTCTCTCTGTTTGGATTGGTATTGGTTCTTTTCCAGTCTCAGGGGTGTCCATAAATTGATTGTAATGTTGATATCTAATTGATCAATCTATGTATAAACTTGCCCTTGAGATGCCCTGAATGTACTAAAGAACAAGGGTAATCCTCAATAAAACGTATGATGTTGCGATTAGATTCCTTAAGCCAATTGCAACAGTTAAACGAATGAAGTGAGTTGAGTGTGTGCTTTAAGTGAATAAGAAATTAAAATAAGTGCACAGAAAGCAAACCAAACCACTGTAATACAATGGAAAATGTAATGTTCCCGAGAAATTGATTATCTAATAGACTAAATGGAAAATGGAATGTTCCCGAGAAATTGATTATCTAATAGACTAAATAGCCAGTTGATCTCCATATGCTATAATCATCAATAAAGGGAAAAACCCTAAATCTGGGCGAGTTTTGGGACAATGGGGCAAAGAAACCCAAAATTTGGGGTTTTGAGTAAAGTTTATTCAATCATCTAAGAAAAATAGACCCTTCTAGGAAATCTATAAATATAAAATCTATAAATATAAGGGGACTAAATTCATGTTGGATCATCATTAGATTGTATCATTTATCTGTTTTCTTTTAGCCTGAGAGTCTAAGAGTTTGAAAACCCTTATTTCTTATCGATTTATGTGGTGAAAAATTCCACCGCATTGATAAATCTATTTTTTTGGGCAACAAGAATTTAATCCCACTGAAACTGGACGAATTATTTTGGAGGCTACGACGATTGAGTTTTAATCATTACAAGAAGCATCATGTCAAGAGAATTCATCATTCAAGGGGTAGCGGGATTTCTTGAAGCAAATTTGTGAAGCATGAATGAATTCTTCTAAGGTTCTGAAGCAGGCCGCACTTTCCTAAGGCTGGTAAAGCGAGGTACTGAGGCCAAATTGTGAAGTCTCTTGGGGCAGCGAAATACACTCGAAGCAAAGAAATACACTCGAAGCTGAGACGAATTTCTGAAGACTAAATCTCCGCTCTGTGGTAGCAACATTCGTTTGAGAACTAAACCGTGTAAATTTCAGTCTGCGGTAGAACGAGAAATATTCTAAAGGGGGTCGAAATTCCTACAAGACTGGAGGTCATATCTCTTATCACCCAGCGGCCACCTGAGATTGCACAGGATTTTGAAAACCAAGAATAGAACCAAGACACGCTAAGCATAGACGGATGCCTGGAAAGATCTGAACACGTAATTCTAGATCCTGAGGTAAATGTAGACACAGACTTGTAGGGCAGATCAGAGTTCACATACCATCTCAGTGACCACATTGGGCAAATCGCACCTCAATTCTGGGCTACAGTCACCGAGTGAATAATTCTTGGAACGAAATAAGGAATTGTCCTAAACAAATTTAGCCTTTTTATCCTGGTTAAAAATCAAATAGTGGATCCAGTTCATTTCTTAGACACAATGATCATTTATCTAGGTTTTTGGAGTTGGAATTCAATTTCTATTGCATCGATGCTAGTTATGCTTCACTGAACAACGATACCATTGCATTATTGGGTGATCAAAGTGTAATATTGTTTGTATGGTTGACATATTGGTTTCTGGAAGGTTGCATACATGGCACGATGATTATTTCTTTGAAATAATAAGAGAATTTATTGGAAAAACTCTGGTCGCTTAAAGAAAATCTAGGACAAAATTACAATGGTATTAGAGCATAAATCTTGCCAACCTTGATGGTGTTTGGAGATGGAAGGATTGGAAGCAATTTTTGGCAAGGAATATGGAGAGTCATTGAAGAAATTAGAAGAATAACCCACAAAAATCATAAAAAAGGGTGCAATATTGGAACAAAGTGGTTCTTACAAAATTAGAGGAGGTGGACAAGGAAAATGAAAAAGATCGATTAAGGAAATTGAATGACTTCTAAAATAATGGCAAGAAAAAAAAATTCAAGTATATCACTGATGACAAGTCTAAACTCGCTAAACAAAGTATAAGAAACGCTAAAGCAAATGCATGTTGAAAATAGCAACAAGAAATGCTAAAAATAGAAGTGCTAAAAATAACACTTCTATAAATAGTAGTTTGGGTACCAGTGTTGGACATAGCAACAAGAAATGAAAAATGGAAGTGTTAAAAATAACATCGCTATAAATAGTATTTTGGGATAGATTCCAATTTTAGTTAGTCCTTGAACTAAAATTGAGAAGTAAAATTCGAATTTGATCTTAGCAACTGTTTGTAAAATAATTAATTAATTCATCTTGAGTTAACTAGTTGTAGAAAATCAAACATGAAGTCTATGTGGGACATGCAATAGTTATCCCATTGATTGAGGAATTTATCCCTTAGTTAAAGACATAAGAATGAGTTGTAATTAGTTAGCTCAGTTAACTGAGTTAAGTCTAGTTAGATTAGTTCAAATAGTTTGTTGAACTAATTGTGAGTTCAGTTAGTTAATACATGTATGCATGTAACTGCTGCACTTCAGATAACTGAATATTATCTCATAAATAACTCATGCATGTCAGTTCAATCAAAGACCTAGTTGAGATCAGAGGAAGGGACAATATACTATCAGTTGGAGGATTTTTCCTATATAGGAAACTCATCCATGTAGAAGGAATTATCTCCTTCAGGATTGCGCAGTTACTTCTGAGCCAAGTGAGCAATGTGAGGTGGGAATTCACACAAGTGGAAGCACTAGACCCAGGGAAAAACTACGCAAGGAAATAGGAGGCTTAGAGGGCAGAGGAGAAGGTTTGTGAGAAGCCTTTGACTCTATGAGCAGTAGAGGGATCGCAGAGAGAACATGATAACTTGTGAGATGATTCTTTTTATAATCTGAACATATTTCCACTTGTATGATAATACAGAGATTGGGGTTTTTTAGCTAAGTCTTTCCCTAGAGTATTCTTCTGTGTTTCATGTGTGATTGATTTCTTCTTCCTCTGTTATATGTGTTCTATTTGATCTTACTCAAAATCGATTAAGCTTCCGCAAGTTTGTTTGTAAAAGTAGATCAAGTATTTTTCTTTAGTATATTGCATAATCTATTGATCTACAGTTGGAATTTCTACATGGTATTAGAGAAAAGGTGATCAAAGCGAAGAACAGTATACAAGAAGGGAGAATTTCGAAGTCTGAGGTTCCTGAATATAGAAATCGAGTTCTTATCACATCTCAATCTTCACCAGTTTAAGACTCGAGTATGCCCTTGATGGCAGCTCGAATTATATAGCCTGGAAGGATCGCATGGATGTAGTATTAGAGGATAACGGTCTAAAGGACTTCATTAATGAAGAAGTCCCCAAGCCGGCAGCAGCTGATGCTACAGAATTGGCAGAATGGAAGAAATGTGTGGCTAGAGCAAGGAGAATCCTCTTGGAGGGAGTTCGAGACCACATTGTCTCGAGCCTCCATGGGAAGGAGACACCGTTTTCGATGTGGAAAACATTGAAAGATCTATATCAGAACAACAATAATCAGAGGAAGCTGGCGCTGAAAGACAAGCTTCGGAAAATCAAGTGTGAAAAGGGTGACACGATCTCTACATATCTGAACAAGCTCACCACCTGCAAGGATGAGCTTGGAAGTGTAGGGATCACGACAGTTGATGATGACATGGTGAGTATTGCACTCCTTGGTCTTCGTAAGAGCTGGCATAGCTACCAAGACTCGGTTAATGGAAGAGAGAAATTTCCAGATTGGGAACGACTTTGGTCGGATTTGATGCAGGAGGAGATAAGAAGAAGCACCAGAGATGGTTCTTCATCCAAGGAGGATGAAGAAAACTGCGCCTTAGCGAGTAAGGCAAAGAAAGGGAAGGAGAAGGATTCTCATCCCAAATCGAGTTCTTCCCATGGTGGGAAGAAGTTTGACAAATCGAAAGTGCGATGCTTTCGTTTCCATGAGGTGGGCCATTTTGCTACAAATTGTCCACTGAAGAAATCCAAGATGGGATCCAAGGAAGGATCTGAAGGTGAGGCATTGGCCTCACAGTTTGAGTTGGATTTCACCCTCTTCGCATGCATGGTTTCATCCATGGTGGGATGTGGTTGGTTTCTTGACAGTGGAGCTTCTTTCCACATGACCGACAACAAGAGTTTGTTCAGTACCTTGGAGGAGAAAGATCTCCAGATACTCATAGCGATGGGTAATGATGAAAATTATAGTGTCTCAGGTGTAGACACGGCTGTTTTCCAGAGGGAGCATGGAGCTTGCATTACCTTGACTGATGTCAAATATGTACCAGGGTTGAGGAAAAATTTGGTGTCGATCGCAATGCTGGAAGACAAAGGCTTTGATTTAGTCTTCAGTAAGGGAAATTTTTTTCTTCGACACATTACCACGAGACAGGTGAAGCAGATTGGTTTACGAGTTAAGAACCTATATGCTATTGAGGTTCAAGATGCATGCAAAGCCTTGAGGAGCAAGGCAACTGATGGAGACTTGGTGGTTGAGAGTGAGAGTAAATTACTTCTCAAGATGTAGTGCCAAAAGAACTCTCAGACAATTGTGGAGGAGCCACAATTGATGAAGCAACGTCAAGAGGTTGTGGAGCAGCCACAACTAGAGAAGCCAAGAGGAGATTGAGTGGAGGCATCCACTCATGCAGAGACCTCCAGTAGGGGTAAATTTTAAGCCAAGTGGGTAGAGGGATCACATGCATCCATACCTCTAGGTCAGAGGTGGGGCGATGTGGAGTGACAGTCCCAAGTACGCTGGAACAGGGGCATGATCATTGAGGTACCCAACCTCTTTGATTAGACCTTGCTATGGGAGCCCCGATGAGGAGTAGAAGGATTGGCTGAGTGGGTAGAGGCAGATGCGGATGGAGCGACAGAGAGAGATACAGTGCAGGAATCCCAAGACAATACAGAGCTAGCAGGCTGCAACAATGCGAGAGGCACAAGAGTGTTGCACCAGTGCAGGATGGCACAGAGAGGTGTGCAACGATGTGAGATGCATGGAGTGTTGCAGAGGTCATAGAGGGAGCACTTGTCAGTGGCAGAGGGAGCTTCAGCTTTAGAGGGTGTTTTTAGCCCAACAGGGAGGTTAGTTTGGAGATTTTTTTGTTTGTAGAGTTGCTAGAGCAACAACACTTGGGAGAAGTGTTCCATGTAGAACATTCCAAAGGTTCAGGATCAGATTCGAGTTGAATGCCTTTCTTGTTGAGAGGAATTGTTGAAAATAGCAACAAGAAATGCTAAAAATAGAAGTGATAAAAATAGCATTGCTATAAATAACAGTTCGGGTATCAGTGTTGGACATAGCAACAAGGAATGAAAAATGGAACTGCTAAAAACAACATCGCTATAAATAGTATTTCAGGATAGATTCCAATTTTAGCTAGTCCCTGAACTAAAATTGAGAAGTAAAATTCGAATTTGATCTTAGCAGTTTTTTGTAAAATAATTAATTAATTCATCTTGAGTTAGTTGTAGAAAATCAAATATGAAGTCTATGTGGGGACATGTAACAATTATCCCATTGATTGAGGAATTTATCCCTTAGTTAAAGAGATAAGGATGAGTTGTAATATTGAGTTGTAATTAGTTAACTCAGTTAACTGAGTTAAGTCCAATTATATTAGTTTAAATAGTTTGTTGAACTAATTGTGAGTTTAGTTAGTTAATGCATGCATGCATGTAACTGCTGCACTTCATATAACTGAATATTCTCTCATAAATAACTCATGCATGTCAGTTCAGTCAGAGACCCAGTTGAGATCAGAGGAAGGGACAATATACTATCAGTTGGAGGATTTTTCCTATATAGGAAACTCATCCATGTAGAAGGAATTATCTCCTTCAGGATTGCGTAGTTACTACTGAGCCAAGTGAGCAGTGTGAGGTGGGAATTCACACAAGTGGAAGCACTGGACCCCAGGAAAAACTATGCAAGGAAATAGGAGGCTTGGAAGGCAGAGGGGAAGGTTTGTGAGAAGCCTTTAACTGTCTACGAGCAACAGAGGGATTGCAGAGAGAGCAGGATAACTTGTGAGCTGATTCTTTTTATAATCTGAACATATTTCCACTTGTATGATAATACAGAGATTGAGGTTTTTTAGCTGAGGCTTTCCCTAGAGTATTCTTCTGTGTTTCATGTGTGATTGATTTATTATTCATTTCTTATATGTGTTCTATTTGATCTTGCTCAAAATCGATTAAGATTTCGCAAGTTTGTTTGTAGAAGTAGATCAAGTATTTGGCTTTAGTATATTGCATAATTTGTTGATCTACAGTGGGAATTTCTACAATGCAAAGGCATGGGCATGGCTGTATCCCCTAGAAAGAAACAAGAACTTGGTAATGTTACCAACAACAAGATGGAAGATTTGAAATCACTTGGCCCTGTAACTAAAACATCATATTCTGAAGATAATGGTTGTGATGAATTAACAAACCATCCACTGGAAGATGGAACGCCAACTTTAGCTGCCATAGCTAGTGCAATCCTTGATTGTGTAAATGAGATAGTGTTGGGGAAACATCTTGATTGTGAACGTGGTACAATAGGAAATGATTCTTTTGTTGGATCAGAGGATGGGCCACTGAATGGAGATGTTTATAAAGGACCACTACAACGCCTCCTATTTAATGTATGTACCCACAATGTTACATGAGCTACATTGGTTCAACTTCCGCTAGATATGCTGATCCTAGATGTGGAAGGAATTGCACAAAATGCACCCACTTCGACTAGCATCTCATCTTATCACTTATATGATTGTTTGGGTCACATGATTTATTCACAACCACTGTTTTCAGATGAAGTCCCACCTTTGGTATCACGTCCTGTAGCTCAAAATCATCCATTTGTTGCAAATCTTCTACTCTATCTAGAATAGCAAGGAACTTCTAAACCTCAGCAATATCAGTTTATGGGTAGGGGTAAAGCTTTAATGATTAAAGAGAGTCCACCATAAATTGTAAATAAAGAGATGACAAACAATTTTCCTATAGTTATACATTCAAAACTTCTTAATCAACCTCTCTATTCAAGAATCATTGCCCATCTCGAACAGGTGATGAGTCTCCTTACAGTCATAATGAACAATGTTGAAGTCAATGACTAGTCTCAGCTTCAGCTCACAAATTTCTGTGACCGAAAATAAAGTTGTTTCTTGGATCAATGCTGTCCAATATCCCTAAAACAGAGCTTAGATTATTTATCATATTTGCTGACATGTGAAGAAAGATTAAGCAATGTTGCTCGGGGTGAACTCCAGTGTTTTGGTGACGCTGAAGCCATGTTTTTTTCAACTCAGTTCTCGGGTGTTGTAATTCTTAGGGTACTGCAAGCCTTGATCCCTCTTGCTTCCTCACTTAACAAGGAAAAGGATGATGAGGTATGTCCTAATAGAGATCATGATGAAAGTGTTACTATAATCAGGAGGCTAGTTTCAACTGTTGAACCTCTATGGCAAGAACTGAATCTTTGCATTAGTAAGATAGAGGACAGGTCATATTCATTGGCTACGGTGTCTACATATTTTGGTTCAAATGGGCTTTTACCTCCTCTACCACCAAGAACGCAAAGGGTCTTGCCATATACTGAAGCAATTTTTGTAACATGTGAAAGGTTGCAACCTAGTCAAATGACACTGACACAACTAGAATACACTAGTGCTATTGCTAGTAAGGCAAACAAAGCTACAAGTGTTAATGTTTCTTAAGACGACATTGTTATTTGCTATGATAGTTGCATTTCATCATTAATACATTAAGTTCACCTCATTTCATCATTACATTATTCAGATCTACGCCATTATACATCAACATATGCAATTACATAGGAAGAAACCACATCACCATCATCATCATCATCAATGCAACAACATATAAAAGGGACAGTAGAAGAAAACATGCACCCACATAGAGACACCAGGATTGGTCCGAGACTAGCGCAAAACCCACTATGGGGAAACCCTTGCAAATCTTCTTCTTCTTAGATCGCCATCAAATGATACAGAAAAAGAGAGTACAATGATCCATCACGTTATTTATGAAGCAAAACAATAATGATATCTATGAAACAGATCTAATCATGCTAGGAATCAGAACCCTCATACTGATGACAATAATGTGCTTTCACAAACTGATGTCAACTACTGTCACTATGTCGAACTCTGCTAAGTACTGTTGTCACTGTTTCGAATACTACTGAGTATTGTTGTCACTGTCAATGAGCCCAATACATATGCTTGCAGCGGAAACTAACAAATTAGATCTACAGATCTACAAATTTGTATAACAATAGAGAGAAACTGAGATATACCTGATCACTGAAGTCAACTGAAGCCAAGATGTCAAACCCTAGATCTGAACTAGGTCGCCTCATCAACACTATCTGTGAGCGACTGAAATTTCTGGGTCACTCTCACGAATATAGTATGCGAGCGACTGTGACTGTAGAGTCACTCCCAGGAGGTCTCTATGCGTGTGATTTTGGCACTGAAATTTGAAGACCCAAAGTCACTCCCTAACCGAGCTATGCGAGTGACCGACAAACCAAAGTCACACCCTTTCTGAGTTGTGCGAGCGACCAAGATGACAGGGTCTCTCCCAGGGCTACCTGGTAAGAGCGACCGGGGATCAGAACCTTTCGATTTGCCTCCGAATCCAGAGTCGCTCCCATAAGCCTTTGTTCCAGCGTCCAAGGGTCTATAGTCGCTCTCATAGGTTTGTGTGCTAGTGACCAAGGTCCAGAATGCCCTATTCTATGCCAGCGACCGAGATTCAGAAGACCCTAACCTAGAGTGAACCTTTTGCCTATGATTTTGGACCCTTGAGCGAACTCCTTCTGTCGAACCTGTGTGAACCAAGAGAAAAGAGGAGAGAAGATGTTTCCAAATGATATTAAGGTCTCTTCTATTTATAGGATTTCCTAAGGGGTTAATTGGGGTTAATATTGACCCAAGCAATTACTCATGTGGTTAGGGCTAACTCATTCCATAATACATGTGTGAATAAAATAATTCATAACTCAACTTCTGCTTAACCAAACTGGGTGATCTTTAGGTCAATTTTGGTCCTTTCGAAAATAGGAATCTAATGCAATCATTATTTTGGTAATTTGAGCTGTAAAATGTGTAATTTTATCATAGTTTAAAAAATCAGCACTCCATCTTAACTAGGGAGAATTCCACTTGTCAATATCTGTCCATCGAACAATATTCCATTCTGGAATCTTCAAGTGTCATCACACATCATAAAAAATAATCTATATCATGTAGTTATCGTGCCATGTCCATCTCAAGTGTGTCTCATCATCAAAAATCATCATTGTATATCTCGATCTATCCTTTGCTTATTCCTAGTTATCTCTTGATTGTTCCTACCCGTATGCTGAACATTCTCGGATCTAGAAGAAGAAGAATTTTTACTGGAGGGGAGATCAAGCTACCACCCTCTATCCATCAGGGTGTTATCTAGAATCTCTACTAGCGGGCTGCTACCCAGAATATCATCATCAATCGTCATTGGAGAACATATCATCAAGGAGCATGTCTCAACCTGGAACCACATCAAGGAGAATTATCTTCCACCCATACCGAGCAATAAGATAACTCATCACGCAGGGGAGTACACCCTCGACCCTAGAATTTAATCGGGGAACTTACCCTCAACCTCGAGTCATATCGTGTTACTCAACCCATCCTATTTCCTACTGATCTTCCCATCAATGATCCAAAATAGTCATGTGGTAGAACACCTGCATCATAATCAACTTGGTTTGTACACCCTGTTGGCATTATGATTCAAGTGTTGTCCTTGATGGCAACTCACTCAGAGGTTGGTACAGGTGCTCAGAGACTGGTACAGGTGATGGCAACTTAACTAGTGGACAGATCTCAGTACAGCAGGACAAGAAAGAGATATACGCAGGTTCAGCAAGGAGAATCAGCGTGTACACGCAGGTTGGCTTCAGTAAAAGCGCGTACATGTGAAAACGTACCTTTGGTCAGTGGCAGTTAGTCCTTGGAAGTTGTGCCTATGGTTTTGGACCATGGTGTCTCGACGGACGTGTCGATCCCTAGTTTCGAGGTTGATGGTATTGTGTTACTATGGTTTTGGCTCTTGGTATTGAGCAAGGCCTAAGGCTATATAAGGAGAAGATCACTAGGCCAAAGAGAGCAAGTGTGAGTGATGAAGATCTGAGAAAGTGTGTGATCCAAGTGCTGGTTATGGGTTGGTGATCTGAACCAAGGTTTCACTCATGTGGAGGATGATGAATGATGGAACGAGATCTCAAGGCTTGGAATGATTATCTTCATATGGTTTGCCTGTGGATAGATCAGATCTACTGACGCATGTTTATTATTATGATCTGGGTATGTTTTGATGTCTGATATAGCTGCAGAGTTATAAGTTAGAATTTGCAGATCTGTACGCGGGTTGGCTTTGGTAAAAGAGCGTATACACACAGGTTGGGTTCATCCAAGTAGCGTATACAATGTGAAGTATGATATTTGAAGATGAAGTTGGATCTGGTTGTTGTTATGTTGTCTGGTTGTTGTTGACAGGGTTACAGTGATTCAGAATTGGGTGTTTCAGTGATTGATGATGCAGGTTGTTCTACAATGATGATTGTTTCATGGATCCAGTATGAAAATGTATGAAACGTGGTCCCGGGAAGATCGTAGGGTTGGCACCTACGTACTAGTAAATGGATCGGCTAGTACAAGAGCTATGAAGGTTGTAGCCTTCTGTAGGGTTGGTACCTACGTACTAGTAAATGGATCGGCTAGTACAAGAGCTATGAGGGTTGTAGCCCTCTGCAGGTTGCAGCCTGCGTGCTGGTAAATGACTGCACCAGTGCATTGTAAAAGAAGTTTCTTATTAAAGAAGAAAGAGACGAATTGCAGCAGGTGGTTTTCACCCACATTGGGTTTCCACCTTATATCATGGTGTTCATGTGTGTGGCTCTTGTGTGATGTTCTGTTCTGTTATTCTACACCCGTTTACTGTTAATATGCTTAATAATGATCTGATGCATTTACTGAAGATTAAGCTAACTGAATTATAAGATCTCTGGATATACGCGAGTTTCATTAGACACAGTAGCGTGTACACGCGGGTTTACTTAATTGAAGTAGCGTATATGTTTCTGAGCATGAAATTGAAAAAGTTTGATTGATCTGATAATACTGATTCACCCCCCCCTCTCAGTATTATTTCCAACACACCCCAAGTACACTCTCAACTTGTTGGCCAAAACAAGGAGCAACATTCCCATCAAGCTGGCGTGCTTGAGGGTATGGTTCCAACTCGGGAGCAACATTCTCCGACCCTATAAAGATAGGGGAGAAGCATTCTTCTACCCTGGGTAATAGATAGGGTAACGCCCTATTTTCCAGAGTTCCCTCAACCCTAGGAGCCCTCTATCTCAATTCCTCACCCTAGGAGCTCAAGCAGGGTAGGAAGAGTTTGCTCAGTGTCCTCGATCAACGTTGCTCTCATCATCAACTTGTCTCAATAGCAGTTGTTTCCTGTTCATACAGAACATCAAATCAAATATCATGTCAGATCATATATAATCATATGAATCACAAAAGGATACCATAATCATCCTCCCTCTCAAGGAGGTTCCAGCCACAAGCCTGAGCTTGTTTCAAACATCTACACTGTCTCAATATATGACAGTATCTTGGTCCCAACTATAAATATGGGACTTACTTCCAATCATATCATCACAATGTATCCATTGTATCCATGTCATATCCATATCATGCTCAAACAACTCTCTAAGGAGCTTCCATATCCTACCTCACAGCTAGCCATGCTAGCAACATCATGATCAACCTTGGTCATGCTATGGACCTCTCATCCAAGATATCATGGAAGATCGTATACTAAAGAAACATCCAAATGTGCTTATCAACAATAATCTCAAATATTAGCAATACATCTATGTAGATACATATCATAGGAGAAATATCACATTCTCAAAATAGAACACCTCATGCAGATATTTCAAAGCATGCTCGGAGGCAACTCTATGTGAGTGAAGCAACTCACTCATGAATTCATTAAGGTTCTATGCACATCATACATATACAAATGGATGTTCAAAATGAAACATCAATGCTTCAACCATCGGATGCCATGTCAAGTTCAACAACATCTTGAACTTCAAATCCGAGTATCCAAGGATTTGCAATTTTCATTATTCAAAAACATTTTCCAATAGCTTTGCAATATGGAATTTCTTTCCCAAATTCTAGAAATCAATTCATCATGCCATGATACATTATTTCGGGCTTCATAAGCCATCTCCCTTTGATTTAGATCATCAAAGGCTCATCACTTGTCACAAGTAGATCATCAGGATATAAAACTAAAACCATAATCAATATCAAAGCCATACCTTGGAACTCATCATCCTAAATTCATCAGATAACTGTCAAATATAGACATATATGGATCAGGGAGCTTGCTTCATGCAAAGCTCTCTACAGGTACCATGCCTTGCTAAGCCACCATAATTATCCTTACATAACTCAATGTTATACCATCAATCAACAAGGTCAACTCATCAGAGTTTATAAGCCAAATCATGACCATTATCAAAGTAATCATTATCATAGTATTAACACTTTCAACCAGGAGACATGTGTAGCTCATATCAAATCATGACTTCATCATGCCAACAGGTCATGCATCATCAATTCGAACTTGATTAAGTAATTATCAGAATCATAATATAAGTCATTCTGTCACTAGGTGCAAATGCATACATCAAGGATGAGTCATGCAGGTTCCATTTTTTATGCCAAATCACAACTATCATTATTTCAACTGTCGTGATAAGAATAAGAAGGCCAATCACCAAATAAGTCATCATGGCCACATAGTATCGATATCACGACAAATCAAAAATTTTCAAATCAAATCAATAGAAATTAGGTCAAGTCCAAACGATATCGTAGAGATATCTATAGTCAAAGCACATCTCAATCATTAATTCAAAGTTATTGTCAAGCATCATGATAAAACACTTTTCGTATATACCAGTAGTGCCAAATCATGCCAACCTCTTGTAGCACAAACATAGTGACATATCTATATGTATGTCCCGATCACGTGCAAACACAAGTTTAGTCTGCATGTTCATGTTATGGAAAACATTCAACCTTTTCCTGTTAGCAGATCTTGTTATTATCTGCAATACATCTGTGGTCCTGATATCTTCCAAGTGACTACCTCATTTTATGCACAACACTTCATTATATGATCAACAATTTAACCCAATAACTTCATAAATCAGTTTACAGTGGCAAAATATGTTAGGAACATCATGATTTAGAGTTCAGACAACTTTATAAAGCTTCAGATGATGGTCAACAACAATCAAATCTCTGGTCGCTCTCTTCAGGTTAGCATGGGAGTGACTTTAGCTTCCTAGACGCTGTCTAGGCCTTAGCGTGCGTGCGAATAGGGGCGAAATATCCTAGATCTGTGACTGCTATTGATCTTAATTGGATCCTCAAACAATTCCATGATTGTTAAGAATGAACGTTAGACTTCAAGAAATCTTATAGCTATAAGAAATAACCTCTGAATAATGGAAATTTGTAGCGAGCACGGAGCAACGAGGACCTTCGGTCAAAGCGCTCTGACCGCTGGCCCATGGAGACCGCGCATGGTGGAAAAATGGCAATTGGGAAGCTCAGATTCGAAAATGGAGGTTGTTTCTGATACGCGGCTAATCGCGTATTGCTAGGCAAAACCCCTTGAGAAGGAAAGACATCGAGCGCTTGGTCACAAGGGAAACCAGAAAACCGTGGAAAAACGCTAAAACCAACAAGGCGGGTCCTGCGCTCAAAACTGGCGGAATATCGGAGGCATTTCGGGTGGTAAGCAGATTTGGCCAAGGACCCAGCGATTCCATACACTGAATGACGCATGTTCGGTGGGGAGAGAGATAAATTGCTTACATCGCAGACTAACAGTCGAGCAACTCAACCGCACGATATAAGCGAAGACCATAGGATCTGGGGGCTCCGGATCAACAGCGGAGGTTCAACCTGATGGATGACCGGACCTGAGGGAGAAATAAAATATGGCACATAAGATTTGAAGTCTGATTTGACCGATGAATCAATAGAAGGATCCGTTTCGCAGGCATCTGGGAAATAACGGAAAAAACGACCATTCAAGAAGAACTAACACTCAGTTCACAAGGAGACAGATGGCCACCTCTCTGCGAAGTGTTACACAACGATGATGATGTAGGGCAGAGGAGTCCCAGTGGGCAGAGATAGGCGATCTAGAGAGCCAAGAAACTGAAACGAACAATGGAAGGAACGAACTGGCTTTAAAGCCACGAGCTGACAGAGACAGTGAGGCAGAGAAGCAGTGAAGAAGCCGAAGGCCAAGAGACACAGAAAGAGAGGCAAAGTTGCAGAGGACAGAGAAGCCGAGCTGACCATCAGAGTAAGGGAAACATCGAGCAGACAGAGACCAATTAAGGTCGAAATCTGGTAAGGGGAGTCTATGAACTCTAAGGACCTGGGAATTCCAAGTGCCATCCTACTGATCATCCTCTGTCAAGTGAGACTCGGATTGAGCTCCTTATTGTAAGACTTTGCTTTAAAAACATCATAAAATGGCCACCACTGAAGGCTGGACCAGGAGACGTAGCCGAGGAGGATTGGGTGAACTCCTGTGTTTATGTTTGCTTACTCTGATCTCTTACTGTTTCAAGTGTCTGTGTATTTCGCAATCTTATCGATCCGTTGCACAAGATAACATAGACACACACACCAACACATGAGTATGTAATACCTTCATCAATTTCCTCAGGTCACCTATGGGTGATTTCAGATCAAGTGGTATCAGAGCTATAGGTTGTTAAGGTTAGACAAGCTTGTGTTGGATTTAGCTGTTGAATGCTAAGTAGATCAAAGCTCAAATTAGGAGAAGGAGAGTTGGTCGAAACTAATCCTGAAATTGGAAGAGTCTACCCTCAGAAGACAATGTCGGAGGAAGGTTCCATGGGCATAGACCCTCAATTTATAGATAGTTTCCTGGCCATGAGATCTATTATGGCCTAAATCTACCTCAAGCTGAGAAAGGCAGGATCTAGGGTAACATCAAACCATGCTTAACTTGGTAGCTAGCCCTACCAGGTCGGGAGAGGGCTCTCTCCTTGTCAATATCAAGAAAATATGATCAATAAAGCTTGAGATGATTGATGTAAAGACTAATTTTAGGCTAGGTATATGATCAAAGGAGTTTGATTGAATTTAATGTTGGTTTGCTGGCTCAAATGTGAAAGGCAGATTTGGGTCTAGGGAATGGAATCAGTCTTGCAGAGGTTTCTGTGGGGCGAGGTAGGCAATTGGTTTAGTACTTTGAAATAAGTGAGATGGAGAGTCTTAAAACTGGTGAGGAGTTGAAGAGGGCATGAGAGTCTCAGGAATCCTCTTCAAATAGTTGAAAACATGAAAAACTAAACAAACCGTAGGTAGAGCACTGCAACGTCAATGATTTCTACCTTTATCCTTGATTCATTTAGTTCAGCTGAAAAAAGAGAGATAATGGCATACATAAACACATGTAAACTTGAATTACAGAAGGAAAAACAATACCAAATCAACTTGCCACAAGAATCCCACAAAATGCTACAAACCTTGGTCTATTCCTTTGCCAAACTGCAGAGATGAATGTACAATAATGCTCAAAGAATTCACAAGAGTCCAACCTTTAAAAATGACTGAAAAAGTTCTAGATATAGGCAACAAACAACTCATTCTAGCCTTTAGGGGTCAAATTCATGAGTTTAAGAGCCGTTTCAATAAGATCTAAACTAAGAACTGAAAAGTAGGCAGTGGAACAACTTGCCTCTAAAACCTAGGAAATTGATTCATTCAGTTCAAAACTACCTAAATATGATGTATCTACCTCCATGAGTGAATTTTTATCATTTTTACATCAATTTCCATCAAGTTACATCAATTTACATCATGAGTTTGACCATGAGATAGAAACAAGTCAAACTGAGAAAAAACTAGGCGAAAAACAAAGTTTTTTTGGCAAAAATAGTAATTTTCCATCCTGTGCGCCGTGCCACTTTCCCTGTGTGTAGCACCTTTTTGCAGCTTATTCTGGAGGCCTTCCTGTACACCAATTTTTTTCGAAGTGGACTTGTTTGAAAGGTTTGTCCGTCTAATTTCTAGAACAAGTGAAATTTCTGAATTTGGTGTCCATTTTCCCCTCCAAAAGTGAGTTCTCCCAACATTGTTTCCTGTGTGGCCAAAAAGGGGCAGAAAGGGCATTTTTGAGGTGTTTTTGACCCTTTTGGAAGCTCAAAACTTGACAAAACTTTCTAGTAATTTCTGGGTATTCATAATTTTGCATGAGGAATCCAAAAATGTAGAGTTTTCCTCCAGAGGAGGTCCCTAGAAAAAGCGAGCGCCGGGTGGCGCTACGCACTAGGCAGAAAAACCTATTTTTTCCTCCAAAAATTCAAAATTGTCAAAAAGTGTGCCAAATTTTTTGAAATTTGGGCTGAGTGACCTGAATCAAGTACTATGTTGGGCTAAGGAAGCCTCAGCCAAGATCTTGAGCTTGTCTTTCTCTTTCTTCCTCCTCAAAGTTTTCCTCAACTTGGCCTTTAAGGTCCTTATCCTCACTTTGAAAATCTTGTTTCTTGCCAAATAATGATAGGCCATGTGCCTCAACATATTTTTCTCCTTATTTTCTTTCTCAAGAAGCTTCTCCAAGTGCATATTTGACCTCTCTAGCCAAGATTACTGTTCAGCTTCAATCTCTTGCTCAAGCGATGACAACTTGATTTTTCTCCTCTTTGCTACTTGCCGGTTTTCTCTTATGTTTTGCAACTCCATTATAGTCTGCTGGTCTTCCAACTACTTTTTCCTTTGCTCAAGGTAGTTTATGATCCACTTAGCTCTTTCAAGGTTAAGAGATAAGTCATGAATGTTAGCTTCTTGTTCCTTGATGATCTCCTTGAGTTTTGAGCTTTGGGAGCCCAAATCAATGTCATCACCCTAAATGAGAATGAAATCTTTCTCTTGACCTTCAGAAGGCCCTTCATCATGCATTGGTTGTTTACCTTTGTCCTGTTCCTACTTTGCTAGTGAAGGAAACGAGACCCCTTCCACCCTGGGTGGAGATAGTACTCGTTTGGTTGCTGCAAACAATCTCCTTGTTCCCTTTTGGTAAGTGACAAATACTGGCACACTGGTGGTTTGAGTCTCATGCACTTCTTGCTGATGTGAAGGCCCTCCTACCTCATGAAAAAATGATGGGGTCACTTGAGGACTTGTGAAAACCTCATGTGAAATGAAATCATCCCATGAAACATTCATCAAGCTCAGCTGATGCAAAACCACAATCTTGATCAATGCAAAGTGATAAATGTTGTTGTACCGTTGATGAGGAGGTTTCCATTGCACCAATGTGGTCATTTTCTCAATATTCCGGCACATGAAATAGGGGGTTTCATCATACTCACTCTAGTGAAATGCATCAAGAATCTAACATGATAGGTGTATAAGCGAGAAAATCTGCCTTCACAGCTGAAGTAATTGATTATGAGATTCATGAGTGGAGCATATGTGTCCTGTAGGTATCTGAAAGGGAAGACCCTACTGATTTTCTTTTGATAGCTAGCCTTGATATAAAGCTCATAATGCTCTTTGTCCACTAGCTGTCCCTTGTTCCACTGTTCACCCACATTTGGAATACCTGTTGCTTCAGCTATAGTTTCAGGTGTCAAAGTGAATGTAACACCTGCCAAATTGACCTGGCCATTGTGAAGATGGAGGACAAATAATCTAGCAAGCTCATGGTGGTATTTGACTCTTTCTACCATCTCACAAAACTGGTAGCAAGTATGATGTTTGAAACAAGCTACTGCAAGAGGGCAAGCCAATAGCTCAGTAAGTGTAGCGGGCTCCTCTCAGATGTATTTTCCTCCCTTGTGAGGTTTTATTGGTGCATGAATTTCTTGGGAGGAATCACTCACTGTTTCCTCATCCCTTCCATAAGGTGAATCTATTTCCATGTTTACCACTGTATGGTGTTTCAATGATGAGTATGAAGAGATTTTAAATGAAGAATAGTTGTTTGCTGTTAAATGAATGGGATTGATGATGGGGATAATGAATGAGGGATTATGATGCTGGTTGTAGGGTTTTTTGGGAGTGGCAGGGTTTTGGGAATGCCAACTAGGGTTTGGGAATAGTAGGAATTAGGTATTAGGGTTTTTAGTTTTGGGGATAGGGGATAGATGAGTGTGAAATGGGAGAGAGAAAGGGAAATGAAATTTGGGAAGTGTAGTGAAGGGGAGTGTAACAATAATGCAAGGGAACAAACAATAAAAATGACAACTTTTGAAACCCTAGACAGTTTTTCAGTGTAATTGTGCAGCAAACTAGGGGTTTAATTTTCACCTATTGAAACACCATGAAAGAGGACTAAAACCCTTGCAATGGCACTTAGGAATGCTTCACTTACTTGTGGAATAAAGATGGCAAGATTTTTGAGCTTAGCAAGTTGATTTGAGGGAAGTTTGGGCTCAGAAGACCGGTGTGCCGCGTCGAGACACAGGTGCACCGTGCTCAATAGATGCGCCATGCCCTTGCAATTTCCAATGTAAAACCCGCGCTCTATGCGCCGTGCCGACCAGGTGCGGCGCGCCTCAACCCAGGTGCACCGCGCCTCAACCCAGGTGCGCCGCGCCTAGGAAATTTCAAACTTTTGCTGCGATTTTTCCTTCCTTGCCTCAAAAACGCAACTTGGCTTTGTTCTCTTCCACTCTTTGGCACAAATGAAGTCTTTAACATGAAAAAACACTTTATATACAAATGAATTTGATTTTTCATTTACAAAAACCCACTTTCTAATGTTTTCTTTTCACTTTGGCTTTTAAAACTCTGTTTTGGTAGTTTGACTTTCTTTTTGACTTTTGATGGACTAATGATTTGAATTTATTGTCTGTTTTGTAGGAGCTGAAGCGCAGGAGCTTGGCAAGGTGACTAGGGCTGCATTTCTGGACTTATTACATATAGGAAGAATAAAATTACATGAAATTTATATACATAGAAGAAAAAACTCTGTTTTTCCTCAAAACAAGGTTTTGAGGAAAAATCAATCACTGAACATGTGATTATTGAAATTTTTGATGCTGAGAACTTATTTGACCTCCTCATGTGCCTGCTGACCATTATTGAGCTTTTATAAGACTTTAATGACAAACCCTAGACCTAATGAGACCTAAAACCTTAAAAATAGCTTTTGCAAGTATAAATACAAAAATTGACTATAAATGACATGAATTTGTGAAAATAGGCCAGCAGATAAAGACCATGAGGGAAAATTGATAATATGCCACTGCCATCAGATGATCCATGATCCTAATGGAATGCAGCTGATCGAATGAGACACCTAAAATGCAATGCAACAAGAGAATTTTGATCACTAATGAAGGGATGAAGATACCGGCACTAACATTGGCTCCAATGGGGATGATAGCTCCTTGGAGGTGCCAAGAACTACAGATCTCTAGAAAGTAGACAATGCCTTCTTCCATTGGGCTATGGAGTCAATAACTTCAACAAACCAAAACCAATATCTTGACTCAAAACTGACTCAATTTCAGGACTGAAATCTGACTCAAGACTGACTCAAACAATCCACACCACAACTGAAATCAGACCTTCAGTTTTATAGCCTTCACTGCAGGCCCCAAACTGGATGAATGATGGCAGTACACACTTGCAATGAAGGAAATAAAATGGTATGTACAGTGATACATATGACAACAGAAAACATTTAAGAGATAGTACCGTTTCAGCAGCCGACCATTGACGGGCCCACTTGGACAATCTTCTCCATTCATTTCTTTCACCAGGAAAGAATTTTGACCCCGATATGCAGCAATTATAAATGGTCCTTTCCACAGATTCTCGAACTTGCCATGCTTGCCTTTGTCTTCGTTTCTAGCATCCAATTTCAGCACTATGTCTTCAATCTGAAACTTGTCCGCCTTTGCCTTCCGATCATATATTTTCTTGATTCTCTCTTGCAATCTGAAGGTATTATGAAAAACTTCCTCTCTCGCCTGCTGTAAATGGATCATTTGGTTGATTCTTCACTATAAATGATATTCCTCGTTGCTAGCTTCCTACAGAAGTTTAACAACCAGGACTACGAGAGATGTCGGGAACACCGTGTCAACACCATACACGATTTCGAAAGGAGACATTCCTATTGATTTCTTCTGGCTTGCTCTATCCACCCATAGTGCATTAACCAATTTCTTATGCCAACTCTTCTTGTTTGTTTCCAGCAGCTTTTTGATAATGTTTACCAATGATTTATTTGAAGATTCCGCCAATCCATTACCTTATGGATAATATGTAGTTGAGTGCCCCAAGGTAATTTGATATTTATTGCAAAAATCAATCATTTTTTTAGATTTGAAAGCTGCTACATTATTTGTAATCAACTTGTTAGGACAACCAAAACGTGACAAAATATTATTTTCAAGAAACTGAATTATTACCAAATTTGTGGCCTGCCGAGTGGGAATCGCCTCAATCCATTTTGTGAAATAGTCTGTTGCTGTGAGGATCCACTTGTGCTGAGCTAAAGAAGTAGGATGAATCTCACCAATGAAATACAAACCCCACTGCTGAAACATAGCACTTACTTCAACCGGCTTGAGAGGTAAGGGCTGCAACTTTCTCCTACCTTGAAAAATCTGACATTCATGGCAGCTTGTAACAGTTTTATACACATCAGCAAAGAGGGTAGGCCAATAATATCCTGCTCTCAAAATCTTATTGGCTGTTGTCTTCCAAAATAGGCGACCTCCACAATCTCCCTTGTGAAAATCATCCATGACCTATTTTGGTTCTTCCTCAACCAAACAATTCAGCAAGACACCGTCGAGATCTTTCCAACAGAGTGCATTATTCATAATACAAAACTTGGCAGCCTTTAATTTCAGAGTCCTACTTTTATTTCTAGCCATCCCCGGTGGCGGTGAAAGATGTTGGAGCACATATGCAATATCCGAATACCAAGGAGAAAGAAGAAACATTTCAGATACCTGAACAAACAAACTTTCTTCATCTTCTTCGGACATAACAACAATCAGATTTATGTCCAAGGCATGCAAATTAGATTCTGCCATTAATTTTGCCAGCCCCTGACCTTTAATGAGCTTTGTTGGCTTTATCTCCACATCATATTCTAACAAAGCTGCGATTCATTTGCCTCGTCTCCCTTCTGGATCTGTTTGCACTAAGAGATATATAACGGTAGCGTTGGGGATATAAGCAAGAATATGAGAATGTAGAATATATACCCAAAAATATTTCAATGCTTTAACCAAGGCAAGAGCTTGCTTTTCAATAATGTTATACTTTAAGGCTGCATCTCTTATTGTTCTGTTGAAAAAATAAATTGGCTTCTCAAGATGGTCTCTTTTCTGCATTAAGATTGCTGCCATTGTATGATCCGAAGCAAATGAAAACAAAATGAAATCTTGAGAATAATCCGAGCTAATCAAAATTGGAGCTGAAGAAAGGGCCAACTTTACCAAATTAAAAGACTTGATGGCTTCCTTGATCCACTTCACGACACTATCTTTCTTTAACATGTTTGTGATTTCCCTCAAATGTTCATCTAGATTTGGCACAAAACGACGTAAGAAGTTCATCTTACCGTTGAATGCTTGGATCTCCTTTCTAATTCGTGGAAAATCAATTTTCTGAATGGCTTCCACTCGAGGTAGATCGATGCGGATGCCCTCCTTGGATATGATGTGATCGAGAAGCTTCCCTTCATCCATGGCAAACAAGCTCTTCTTTGGATTAGGAGATATACCATACTCTCTACACCGCTGAAAAACAATCTTCAAATGATAAAGGTGCTCTTCATCTGAATTGGAAAAGATTGTCAAATCATCAAGATAAACTACTAAAAATACATCTTTCTCATTTGCAAATGTGATATCCATAGCCCACTGAAAAGTTGCACCAACATTCTTTAATTCGAATGGCATCTTGGCATAATGGAAAGTTCCCCATGAAGTGGTGAACGTTGTTTTGTCCCTGTCATCCTTATGGACCATAATTTGATTATAGCCAGAATACCTGTTGTGGAGGTAAATCCTCTCTGTAGACAGAGACGATCCCTACTAGCCCAGATCGGGTCTAGCAACAATCACACAATGCTATCACTCAAGTTCCTAATTGCAATTAAAAAGTGGATGGTGAGAACCTACTTGGATTCCAACACTAGTGTTCGTAGAAGAGATGTCGTCCTCGTTGCTTTGCCTCGGCCGGTCACGATCCCCACGATCTCCGTGATTGGACACCTGCACATGCAAAGAACAACACGAATACAAGCATAAAATCTAGTAGATGCAATTATATATCAGTCAGAAAAGATATAACTCAACATCAAACATAAGACAATGAGAGTGGAACCATAATGATAGTCATCTATTATTAATAAATAACAAAGAAGAATACAACCATTGTTCTGACGTGAAATCCTCCTTTGGCTGGGTAGTCAGCTACACAAGTCTTGCAAAGCTTGTTGGGATGAGGAACAAGCCTCTCTCTCTTTGGGTGACAAGAATCTCCTTACTTAGATTTGGCCTTATGGGTGCAAAGAAGGCTCTTGCAGCTTCAAACTCTCTATCACACTATGCTGGAATTACTGACTAGAACTACTATAACTAGCTTGCTCAAGGCATAGAGACAAGCTTTTATAGATAGAGAGGAAAGAGATAGGATCAACCACATTATTCATGGGATTGGCTTTAGAAACTTCCATGAAAGGTGGCAAACCACTTTCCCTTCTATGGAGATTCGAAGCCAAACCATCCTAGCTCAACATAGATTCAGTTGGTGAATGGGTTGAAGAGAACCTTCGGGAGCTTGTTGGTTAAAAACTTTACTCAATTTGGTTGGCGCGAGTGCGACGCTAAGAAAGAGCGCCAATAGCACGCCCTTTTTAGAGGATTTCCCTCATTGGTGCGGGCAGTGAACTGTGGACCCGCGCTAATGAAAAAAGAGCTGTTTTCATGGGTATTTTGCAGGAGATGTCTTCAGGGCATATGAAGCTCATACTTAGAGGAATATGATGCAAGTGGTTTCAAGTCATGTCACTTCTCACAGGTCTCGGAATGAGTCCTCCAGTGTGCGGGTGAGGGGTAACAGGGATGGTGACAAATGGTGACAAATTGCTGTGTAACAGATGCCCCCTAAAGCATGAGGCCCGAGAGAGAGAGGGGTGAAATGCTTTACAAGAACATGCGTGACTGAAAACACGGCCGCCTGAGAACCTGCGAAAAGAAGTACAACTGATATCTCAAATACATGATATATGTGGTATGGGCGCAACCATCCATAACAGAGTACATAATGATCTAGATCTAAGGCATGGACGCAGCCATCCAGAGAGGATTGATAAATAGACTCAGGCATGGTCGCAGCCATCCAATGAATGAGTCATGTAATGATCATAATAATCCACAAATCGCAGCCTGGATTCCAACAAACAAAATCCAGGGTCTTGCGCTCCATTTCGACCCGAACAAAGTACAAGTTCAGGCATGCGAATACATGAGTTGAAGTCGAACATGCATGAACATCGTCTGATTACTAGCCAATAGTGAAAGCTGTTAATAGACGCGAGAGGTGCCACCAATAATGACGATGGTCCTCAAGGTACTATAGGTACAATCTATGGCGTGCGAATCAATGAGTTGGCGTCGAACACCCGCAGAATCATTCGATCGGAGGCCAATGATGAAAACCTCTCGTCGAACACGAAGAACCTACCATTGAGGCATGCAAGCTCCAAGGCACCGGAAGGGAGTCTCTAGATCAGCTTCCTGTATAATGAGCTGAAGTCGACAGGAAGTGATCTTGATCAAAGGTGGGCCATAATGTTTCCCACATTAGTGACACGAGACAGAGGAAGAATGTTGTGGTGAATCAAAATTATGTGAGGTATCAGAGGGAGGTTGTAATTCTGCAGAGGTCAACTTCTCTTGAACATATCGGCGGCACGACAGTGGACTTGGCAGTATTTGACATCAAATGAGCAGAGGTCATGGTGACAAGGCAATGAGCAGATGAGAGGTCAAATAGGATAACCCAAACCCACGGAGGCAAGTGTAAAACAAGATGAGATGTCCCCACCCAGACACGAATGCAGACTAGTGCCATGTTCAAGAGCGACATACTGCCGACATGACAATAATTATGGGTCCATTTTCCCCACCATTTTTGGCGAGTACCCCAGTTATTTTTAACAAGCTTGACGGGGATAGCATATGCTTGTGAGCGTCATTTCGACGGAATCCAATGTCATTAAGTTTTAACGAGTCTGACAAAGGAAGAACTCGGCATCTTTTCCTGTTTAGAGAGTCTAAAAAGACGACAGAAAAGAAAACTCCAGGGGGGTCCTTTTTCGTAAAGTTGTGTCTCCCGAGCCCGAAAAAGTATAAAACAATGCTCGAAAGAACCGCCCGACCATTACGATCGAGGAGTACTTTTCATTTATAGTGACATCGACCTGAAAAAGTAAAAAAGCGATCAACATCACGTCGTTTCGTAACCATTAACGAACCTGAAACGACAAGGGTCCGACGATCTTTTCATTTTTACACGGTCGGAAAAGGGTTTAAAGATGACCGCCTCTTATTTACATTTAACGAGTCAAGAGGGATAACTCGGCGATCTTTTCATTTTTAGCGAGTCAGAAAAGAGCTGAAAGATGACTCCATAGTGACTTTTTCGTGTATGTAACGAGTCCAAAAAAGTATAAAATACAACTCGTTTCACCATCGAAGTTGCAAAAAGACCTGTCATGGTACCAGAAGCAAGCGTAAAATCCATTTTCGACCAAAAATATATTAAAATATTCAAAAAAACAACTTAAACCTAATTACAAGTCAAAAGTCTATAAATATGGTGAAAATACAAAAAATAGAATTACTTTTAGTTTTTACCTCTTGCATAGTAGTAGTGGTCCATTTGGGGAGCGAACTTCGAGCAATGATTACCGCCAATCCGTGCAACCATTTGAGATTCTGCCAGTTCCAGGTAAGAGGCGCTTCCCTTAGCTCCATTTTCATACTCTTTTTATGCATTTTGTTTCCTGATTGAGCCTCCGCAAGGGGGATTTTAAAATTTAGGGTTGTGCCCCATTGGCGTGGGTATCCGGCACGGGTCCACGCCAATGGGGTGACTTGCCCAAAGGTGCTGCGCCATTGGCGCGACTGTTTTAGAAACAGTCGCGCCAACTGCGCGACCTAACTTTTTTGCTTGAATTTTCTCATCATTTTTGAAATTTGTCCGGTTTGTAAGCTTACCAGTGTTTCAATAATGATTTATTCATCCTTGTGGGTGCAGGAAACAGGAAAAAATGGTGGTGGAATGTAAAGAACGGGAACATGATGCCATAGATGCCTTGGCCATAGTGGATGAGGGATGTATGAATGCTTTGAGAGACTGTGGTCTCAAGAAGTTCTTCCTCACCTCTTATCGACGAGCTCAACCGGAGTTATTACAGTTCATAGTGGATGCTTGGGATGTTGATGACCAAGTATTTCGCTTACGGGATCAAACCTTAGAGTTATATGTATCTGATGTGTACTTCATTACTGGGCTGTCACGGAGAGGGGCGAGCCCTATTTTGACTGGAAGCAGACCTTCCGGAGAAAAGATAGGTGAAGTGAAGGCCCGAGTGTGTCCAGAGGCACAATTTGGGAAAAACAGTGCCAAGGTGGATATCGCCACCATCCATGACTTGGTTCTTAAGGTGATACTGTTCACCATCATGCGTGCAGCTGGGGTACAGGCGCCCCATGAGGTGAGCAAGAATCATCTGTTACTAGCGACAGAATGCCTCAGCCCCACCATTTTTGACTGGGCTACAGTGGTGACTACAAATATCAAAAGGCAGCTTACAAAGTGTAAGCGCGGGGGAGTGAAACAGTTCGGGTATGGCTCAATTGTGGTGTCGTTCTTCTTGGAACGATTACCCCTCTTCCAGTACCAGGGAGCTGTAGTGGCGGACCCATTGCCACGAGAGCCTAGGATGGCTCGCTGGGCAGCATTGATGCCCAGAGGAGGAGGGGGCCAGCAGATGTCTTGGCGACCCGAGTTCTTCATATGGCTTCACCGTCAGCTGATCGTGGTAGAGGATTGGCCATACGCAGGAACCAATTTCATGGGGGATCCAGACCTCCCACTACCAGAGGGAGAGGAGTGGGAAGAGGAGCTAGGTATGACCTCTTCGTTTTTGGTGTTTTATGTATTTTCATTTTTTTTTTTCAACACATGCATGTTCTGATGATAGTTGTATGTATATACAGATGTGGGTCCAAAGCGACCAGCCGGCTTGTCTCCTATAGCGCGGAGGGGCCAACCTGCAGCTGACCCTCAGGCAAGGGGTGCCGTGGGGGAAGAGTTGGTGCAGAATCTCGAGGGACTCACCCAAGGGATTCTGGGTTACGCTAGATTGGCGGACGTGCCTTTTGCATACTAGAGGCACACAGTAGGGGTGCCGACCCGCATCCATCGTCTGTTGAGACGCTTGGTGCGCGCGGTGACGTGCTATCATGAGCACCACCGCGAATAGACTTCTAGGCTTCTTTCATGCATATTTTTGATGGACATGTTGTCCGAGGATGTATCAGGATGAACATGTATTATTTTTTTGAACTTATGTAATGCACGCGGTGCAAAAAATTTGCGACACACATATATATACATATGCCTATAGTTTATTATTGTGCTTTTATGTGATTGCTTGTATAATGTTTTGATTATAAATTACGAAAATGTCTATCTAATACATAATTAGCCAATGCATCAGATAATGTGTTTAATCATCTTGGAATATGCTGATATGTGATAAAGTCAAAATTCCTTTCTGACAATTTAACACGTAAGTACAACCTTAAAATGTGACGGTCTCTGACGGAATATCGCCCATTGAGCTGATGGACGACAAGTTGAGAGTCTAGGTTAACAAGCAATGTACGAATACCGAGATTAATTGCCTCGGCTAATAATTCAATAACAGCGCTATATTCAGCAACATTGTTTGTAGTACAACCTAAACACACACCTTGAAGATCTATTAACTCACCATGAGGATCGTAGATCACCCACGCCGCAGAGGACAAATTACGAGTGCTGCGGCAGGCACCATCAGTGAAACCAATGTAAGGTGCACCTGAAATCTGCACAAGAAGTAAGAAGACACAATAAGGGGCAATCACGCTTTCACACCAAGCCGAAAACCTTATCAAGAGGATTACCTTCGTAGTCAACTAGCTCATGCGCCCCTTTTTGCAACACTCTCTTTACAATGTAAGGGCCTAGCCACATGGGCTCGAGTTTGCCTGCCCCCAGTTTGTCATTTGCTTGGTCGTATAGCAGGACTAGATCTCCCTCAACAAAGGAACGAGGATGAATGGTATGGTCAAAATGAGTTTTAACTCTCTTCTTTTGAGCTTCGATGGCTAGAGACGCTAAGCGACGGGTTTCGTCTAACCATTCTAGATAAAGAAGCCGTTCCTCTACCAGAGTAGTGTTGGGAAGCAACTTGACGACTATTTTCAATGAAGGAATTTCACATTCTATAGGAAGGGTAGCCTCCAGTCCGTAAACTAGTTGAAATGGAGTGAAACCGGTGGCATCCTTCACAGAGGTTTGGTAGGCCCACAAGGCGGGAAACAACATCAGATGCCAATTAGACTTATGCATGTCAACAGTACGTTGAAGCATCGTAACCAAAATCTTGTTAACGGCTTCAACCTGGCCGTTAGACTGAGGATAGTACGGGGTTGAACTATCGTGCCGTAAGCCTAGTTGGGTTGTTAGCTCGGTCATCATGTGATTACGGAAATGCTTTCCGTGATCTGTGACGATGGCCTGTGGAACTCCGAACCGCGTAATAACATGATTGAACAAAAACTGCGCCGCTATATGACCGTCTTCAGTTAATGTGGGCATCGCCTCGGCCCATTTTGTAAAGTAATCGACGGCAACGATAATAAACCCATGCCCCCGGCCGAGTGAGGCTTACAGGTCGTATAATCAATGCCCCATTTTGCAAAAGGGCCTACGGTCACTATAGGGTGCAGCGGGGCCGGTGGCGCACGCATCTTCCGCTGGTATATCTGGCATGCATGACATGAGCGGACAACAAGAATGCAATCCTTAAAAATAGATGGCCAGAAATAACCAGCGCGAAGGATTTTTTGAGCTGTGGCATATATGGACATGTGACCACCACAGGCACCAGAGTGGCAGTCATTCAGGACTCTCTCAGCTTCCTCGAGGGTAAGACATAGGCGGAGAACGGAGTCAACGTCGAGACGGTACAGGGTGTCCCCTATGATATGATAGGGTTGAGACTGATGGCGGATCCGCCACCGAGCATCTTTGGATACAGCGGGGCGGAAAGAGGAAATTTATAAATAAACGATAATATCCCCTTACCAGGGATCGAGGGTGCTGATCAGAAAAAGAGTTTCGTCCGGGATATGATCTTCTGAAAGAGAGGGTGCAGAAGGAGACGACAAAGAACATAGTAACTTAGTGAAGACCAGGGACTTCTTAGACTTGGCAGCAGTAAATTCCAAGTCAAACTCTTGGAGGATTACGATCCATTTTGAGTATTTTCCCCCCAGCAACTGACGTGACAAAATGTACGTCATCGGGTTGCAGTCAAAAATCACGGTCGTGGTGCGCAACAAGATATAATGCCGGAAGCGTTGGACGGCACAAACAGCGGCCAATGCCAACTTCTCGACGTAAGCGTATCGAGTTTCCGTATCCAGGAGGTTGCGGCTGAGATAATATATGACATGTTCATTGCCATCATCATCATCTTGCACGAGAACCATGCCGATAGTGGTATCGGTGGCGACTAGATACAGAGTATAATCACGGTGGTAGTTCGGAGGTCGCAATAATGGAGCAGAGACAAGGAGACCCTTGAGTCGCTCGAAAGACTCCTGAGCGATAGCATCCCAATGGAAGGGTGTATCTCACTTCAATAACCGTGTAAAACCCTTAGCCACCTCGGCATAGTTCGGAATGAATCGTCTTAAGAAATTTGCTTTACCCTGCAAACTCTGCAACTGCTGCAAAGAAGCAGGGGGAGGAAGGTTCAAAATAGCTTCGACTTTGAGGGGGTCTAGACGGATGCCCTCTCGGGAGACGATAAACCCGAGTAGTCAGCCTAATTCGACGCAGAAGACACATTTATGAGGATTGAGCCTAATACGGTAGTGTCGACAGCGGAGGAAAATTTCGCGAAGATGGGAAGGATGGTCCTGACGCTTGACTGAATGAGCTGGAAGATCATCCAGGTACGGCTGTACAATGTGGCGAATGTCATGAAAGGCATAGGACATTGCACGTTGGAAGGTAGCACCAGCATTATTTAAACCGAAAGGGAGCTTCGTATAAGTAAAAGTGCCCCAAGGACAGATAAATGCCGTCTTATGTTGATCAGCGGGCGCAATATTGATCTGGTTATATCTAGAAAAACCGTCCATAAACGAGTAGATTTCACTTCCTGCACACTCATCAATAAGCTGATCGATGAAAGGTGTGGGGAAGTTATCCTTAGGAGAGGCGCGGTTAATGTCACGATAATCAACACAGACTCGAATAGTACCTTGCTTTTTGTTCACAGGGACTATATTAGAAACCCAATCCGTGAGTGGAATGGGGTAAATGAAACCAGCCTTGAGAAGCTTTTCGACTTCTGCTTTAATCGCTGTGGCCTTTCGGGGGTGCACAGGTCGTAGGCGTTGACGAACAAGCTTGGCACCTGGATATGTAGGTATCTCGTGCACCACTATGCTAGGGTCGATGCCGGGCATCTCTTCGTAGGACCAAGCGAAGACATCACGAAATTCGCGAAATAGATCGGTGTAAAGTTGAACTTCCTCTGGAGTGCAAGTGACTCCAATATGAATATGCTCGACAATCCCTGGTTCCACAGAGATGTCGATGGGTTGGGTCTGCGTAATGTTTCCCATATTTCCTTCAGAAGACACTTGATAAATCTGAATAGGTGTTTGAAGGGGCTGGAGTGGGATACACGAAGCAAACCATTTGAGACATGCGATCATTTCCTGATGGGCAGGGAGAAACGAGGAACGGTGGTGATGATCTGACCAAGGGGGTTCCTCAAGAGACATGGTCTCTATGATAGCTTCATCGGAAGGAAATATTTCTTTTAATGGATCTGAAGTAGCATCATCTCCAAGCCAAGGGAAATGAACATATGAGTCGGGGACACTGCTCGAAAGAGCAGGTTCGGGAGGGGGAGCCAATGCAGCAACGATTTCGATGTAGTTGAGCTCGGCAGGACTCAACGGCATCATATCTCCCCAGGATTCTATCTGATTAGCAGGAGGAAGGACCCACGGATCAGAACGCATGGAAATCATATTAATCGGGGCGAGATTCGGAGGTGGAAGTGGAAAGACACCCATTAGGGCGGGATCCTTAAAGAGTCCGGCTCCCACACTCTTGAATGATTTGGAGGTATGCTCCATGAAAGGCACATTGCCTTCAGAAGAGGAGGCAAAGAAGGAGAGCTGGTCCACCATGACAATCTTCCCCTGATGAGGGAAACGAATGACACGGAAAAGGGAGGAAGCCACGGCTTGCATGGCGTATGTCTAGCTACGTCCGAGGAGGAGGTTGTAGGTAAGATTAGCGTCGACAACTTCAACCTCCACTTCTACCGTCTTCCCTTCCAAGGAGATGGGCAAGCGTTGGAGGATACCATAAGGACGGGCTTCTCTTCCATCAAAGGCTTCTAATGTCGTAGGAGACTGGCTCAGTGTTGGAGAACCAATAGCTTTCCAGCAGGCAACAAACATGATGCAAGTTGAGGCACCTTCATCAATGACTGTACGATGAATCGTTTTACCATTGATGATGACCTGTATAAGGAAAGCGATTTGGTGAGGCAGTCTCGACGTATAGCCCTCGAGATCAAAAGAAATCAGATCCGAGTCAGCCGGGTCTATGCCACCGATGGCCGATAGCAAGGACTTCCTCTGGGAGGGGCAACTCTGGAGCACTTCTAAAGCGGACATAGCAGACGGAGCCTGAGCTAAGTCCTCAACGATGCTGTAGTGTTGGGCAGCACGAGCATTAGGGTTGTAAGAAGACTTCCGGAGTACACCTTTTGGAGGGGGTCGGATAGTCGTCTCAGTGCTAGGTCTTTCGATGTGGAGTGGACCAGAACTGGACAGAGGAGCGGTGGAGGGGACCTCCGGCTCTTTCCCGGCATGAGATGGATATTATATTGCTAGAGTAGTGACATGGATGGGAATCGTCCCAGCCATAAATACTTGAGAGCCGAATGAAGAAGAGGGTTGCGATGGATCTGCCACCATTTGAGTTTGCTGTTAAGGGAAAGGTTCTTTAAGCACAACAGGAGTCCCAGGGGCACCTTTCAACAATCGACTAACTTCGGACCGCCTGGGGCAGTCTTTAGTGTAGTGATCCTCATCACAGATAAGACAAGGATACTTAGGTTTACGTTTGGCTCCTTCCTCGGGTGGAGGTTTAGGGGAGTCCTGTTTGGGCTGTTCGGATTTATTTTTGGCTTTCCCTTTCTATTTTCCTTTCGAGGATTTATCTGCTGTGGTGGACTGAATAGCGTTAACCTCGAAAGTACTTCTAGAATTAGATTTACCCTGAGAAGTGTTTCCATTAGAAGCATTCTGTTTTTGCTTCCCAGGGTTCGCGGATTATTTCTTTGAAGATGCGTTTACAGAGCCAATAACACCGTCAACAGATGGTTTTGGCGGAGATTTGGATGTTCCGGGTCTCGGGGCGTTTGGCAAATAATCATATAAAGTACCTGACTGAGAATATACTAAGTCGAGGTACTGAGCACACGTGATAGCTTGCTCTTTAGTTACACAAGCTCCCATGGCGATGTCTCGCGCGATTGCAGGGACAAAGGAAGTCGTGAACCAATCGGTCAGGAGCTGATCAGGAATCCAAAATTTGATCAAGTGACGATGCCGTCTCCATTCATGTATATGATCAGATATATGCGTGGCCGTGTCCTGTTTGAGAGACGTAAGGAGATGTGTCCCTGTCTCATACCGAATGGGTAACTGAAAATGAGTTAGGAATGCCATAGCCAGCGAGTTGAAATCTTGAAATGTTCTGCGATTCAACTCAATATACCACTTAGCGGCTGAGCCGGTGAGAGTCCTTTGAAAGAGGCGGAGCCGGATAGAATCATCAAGCCATGAGTTGGATGAGCACCAAAGGTGATAGGTCATAACATGGGCTTGAGGGTCTTCACCAGCTTTGCCATCGAATTTCGGGCAATCATCGGGTATCTTAGTTGGAACTGGTGGCCAATATGGATTATGAAGAATGGGATCATTCATCAACTTGGACACATCTGGAAGTTCCAATGTCGCTAAGAAAGGCAACTGAGGATTAAAGGACATTTGTGGCTGTGGAAGAGAGGTAGTACCAGGGTTCCAACCAGGTGGTGGTTGCCCCCATGGACTTTGTCCGGATGGGCCTGGCCCATAAGGGTTCTGCCCATAGGGATTTTGCCCATAGGGGTTCTGTCCATATGGATTCTGTCCATAAGGATTCTGTCCATAAGGATTCTGTCCATAAGGATTTTGTCCATAAGCAGACAGTTGACCCTGGGTCTGCCCCCCAGCACCCCATGGATTAGCAACTTGACCTGCAGGTGCAACATACTGTTGCTGATAATTCTGGTAAGGAGTGACCTGCATTTGTTGATAATTTTGATAAGGGGTAAATTGAGTTTGCCCCTGGGGTTGCTAGTAGCCATACGTTGGCTGAGCCCCATACTGAGCCTGATAAGAAGGCTGCGCTTGGTAAGAAGGTTGGGGTTGTGGCCCACCTTGCATTTGATAACCAATTTGAGTCTGGGGCCCAGAGGGATTTCCTTGAACAGGTTGAGCTTGGACCATCTGGCCGGAAGGTTGGCCTGGTTGGGTTTGGGACAGGCCCGTTTGCCCAAAAGGATGAGCTTGCTGGGTACCAGGTTGTCCCTGAGAAACCGAGGGTTGTCCCTGCGGAACAGATGGTTGAGTGGGCTGGACGGCCAGTTGACCTTGAGGTTGGCCAGCCTGTCCAGAGGGATGACTAGGCTGGGCAGTGGGTTGGCCCTGCTGTGCAAAAGGTTGACCCGCTTGCCCAGAGGGATGACTTGGTTGAGCAGTGGGTTGGCCCTGCTGTACGTAAGGCTGCCCCCCTTGCTCAGAAGGGTACCCATGTTGGATTGCTGGTTGACCTTGTTGAATATAAGTTTGTCCATCTTGTCCAGAGGGATAACCCTGCTGGATACCAGGTTGGCCTTGTTGGATATAAGGTTGTCCTGGTTGTCCAGACGGGTAACCTTGCTGGGTACCAGGTTGCCTTGAGTAACAAGAAGGTTGAGTCAGATAAGTAAAAGATGGACCACCAGCAACCAAAGGTTGTCCCTGATAGGGTTGTCCTTGTAGGCCCCCAGGTTGTCCTGGGTGAGACTGGCCATAATATCGCTGCCCTTGGGGGGTTTGCACATAAGATGGCTGGCCTTGGTTAGGCGGTCCCTGAAGCTGCGCAGGCCTTACTTGGCCCCCATGGAAAGTGGTGGCATTCCAAGTAACGGATAATGGTACCGAAACCTCAACAATAGGTTGAGTAGGCAAGGGTTGAGAAAGTTGAAGGTATTGACCAGCAGAATCGTAATAATAGAATGGACCTTGCACATTCGGATCCTGAACAGCTTGTCCATAGGCATCATATGGCCCCCCTCTTGGGACGGGACTAGAAGAGGGTGGTGCACTTTGTGCAGGATGGATAACTTTAGGTGTGTGTGCCGATTGGCCGCTACTCACTTGACCGTGAGGGGGACCAGCACCAGTGTTCAAAGCTGAAGATGCTGTAACAGCACTAACAACCGTAGTTGAATGTGCTATACAAACAGTTGGATTTGTCAGAACTGAAGTGACAGGTGTAGTGTGGACTTGTGAAACAAAAGATCCCATGGTGGGAGTGATGTGGGGTCCCACATACTCGAAGCAGGGATCCTGGCACTTACCCTATCCCTCAACGACTGGTAGCGTGGGGGGAGCGGAGAAGTAGCTAGGATGGGAGTGTCGATATTCGACAACACAGGTGTCTCGCTTAATCTAGGAGATGTCTCATCCATGTGAGAGGTAGACATTGGAGACGAAACACCAGGGGGGGTAACAGGAATATCGTCCTCGTTAGGCTCCCAGATGGGGTTCCAATTGATTTCGTAATCCTCGTCACCTGGGGCACGAGAGTTGGTCGGTTGGATACTCGGGATAACAGGAAGAGTATCACTCACAACCGGTACCTCAGGAGCAACAGAAGATGGATACCCTTGATCACTCGGAACGAGAGTCGATGGTTCAGCCAGGATGATAAACTTCAAACAGGACCTAAGGGAATCTAACGATAAAGGACCCTACTCAAACTAACGCACACAAGATCTAACCAGGTAATGTTAATCGCGGCCAAATAAATTTTAAGACGCAAGGACACAACTTGACCTTTTCATGTTTTAAGAGTCGAGAAAAGGACAAAAAGGTGACTCTAGTCGCCTTCGAATGTTTTGTGAGCCCGAAGTGACAAACTGCTCAAGTGAGCCTTTTCTTTTAAGGAGTCCGAAAAGGATCAAAAGTGACTACTCTGGAGAGACTAGGCAAAGGGTTTACCAAACAAATCCGTAAAACTGCATATACACCTTCGCAGTCATATAAAAACCAAGGACTTCCCGTACGACAGTCAATCTTCCCGAATGCTGTGTTCGGTGCGTTACGGCTTGTAAGGCAGCAGACACGGCTTCCTGTAGATAAAGGATGATAACCTAGTGGGGTCTCCCCTATATACGCGATGGTACGTGGGAGCTCAAGTCCATGCTAGACCACTATCGAGTCACAAAAGGAGGAATCACCCAACCGTAGTGTGAAACAACAGTGACTAGGTTTAACGACGCCAGAGAACCTCTCTAGCCTAGACCTCTAATCAGTGAGCGTTATGTTCCAATGCGTTTTTAAGTTCATTTAGTTCATTTTATGGTTGATCTTTAGTTAAGTTTCATTTTCCAGGTCTTACCGTATGTAATCTCTCACAATTCCCTAAATGCAAACTATATGCCAAAGAATATCATTTCGTTCGATGAATACTAACTACGAGAGAGTTGAGAATTTTCAAAAAAATGACCACAAACAATCAAGAACCACTCTAATGCAGCCAATGACAAATAAACGAAACTTTTTTGTTTTGTTTTAAATCATTAATCAATGAAAAGCCTCTAATTTCAATTAACTAATTCAACGCAAAAGAGATTGTTCGTTTTCTTTTCAATGGAAAAGTGCACTAAACAAATTTTGAGAGATAGTAACACCGAGCAAAAGAGACAGATTTCACTCAATGAGAACACAATCGAATCCCCAGAACACCAAAACAGTCCTTCAAACCGAGAAGAAAACACAAAGACCTCTACGAGCTATGTAATCTAAGCCCAAACGAAGTCAAGCGATATCCAAGCGGAAAAGGAGCAAATCACTTGAATATCAATAAAAGGCTTTGACAACTACTGATCAAGCACAAAAAAGTAATCACAAAGTCGACTGAATGATCAAAGAACCCAAGACTCCTACGGAAGGCTCGACGCACAAAGCCACTAGATGCCCTAGGGCTAAAATGTGAGATCGATAGAAAAAGGCAAACACCCGAAGGATGGAGGTCTAAAACAAGTCAAACAAGGATCAAACACACTCCAGTAATTGAAAAAGACATGGCAAGATACAAATCCAAGCTCAGAGGTTTTGAAGACAAGCGAACTGGAAAAGTTGACAGGCCTGGCGCGACTGTCAGGCTGCAACTCATGCTTTTATGGGATTGGCGCGGGTTGTCTTTGAGCAACTTGCGTCAATTGGCGCGACTGTAAGGCTAAAAAGCGCGCTAATCGAGTTCGCTAAGTCAAGAACAAAAACAAGCAACCCAGGGCTTGAAAAAAGTATCTAGGTAAACCAGGAAGCAAGAAACAACAAGAAATCCAACCCTGAAAGCTATCTAAGCAATCAAAACAAGAGAAACCAAAGAGACAAGACAAACTCCAAGTTGTTTAGTTCGTAAACCAAACCGAAGGTTGACTGAAGTGGCGTTGATCTACTTCGCTAATGCAAAGCAATAGCGTTTCGAAGGCTACCTGGCCGTACTTAAGGCTCCATCTAAAGTTTACAAATCAAACAACAAGGTCTCCCCAGTGGAGTCGCCAAATTGTTGTGGAGGTAAATCCTCTCTGCGGACAGAGACGATCCCTACTAGCCCAGACCGGGTCTAGCAACAATCACACAATGCTATCACGCAAGTTCCTAATTGCAAATAAAAAGTGGATGGTGAGAACCTACTTGGATTCCAACGCTAGTGTTCGTAGAAGAGATGTCACCCTCATTCGTTTTCCTCGGCCGGTCACGATCCCCACGATCTCCGTGATTGGACACCTGCACATGCAAAGAACAACACGAATACAAGCATAAAATCTAGTAGATGCAATTATATATCAGTCAGAAAAGATATAACTCAACATCAAACATAAGACAATGAGAGTGGAACCATAATGATAGTCATCTATTATTAATAAATAACAAAGAAGAATACAACCATTGTTCTGACGTGAAATCCTCCTTTGGCTGGGTAGTCAGCTACACAAGTCTTGCAAAGCCTTTTGGGATGAGGAACAAGCCTCTCTCTCTTTGGGTGACAAGAATCTCCTTACTTAGATTTGGCCTTATGGGTGCAAAGAAGGCTCTTGCAGCTTCAAACTCTCTATCACTATGCTGGAATTACTGACTAGAACTACTATAACTAGCTTTCTTAAGGCATAGAGACAATATTTTATAGATAGAGAGGAAAGAGATAAGATCAACCACATTATTCATGGGATTGGATTTATCACTTAGAAACTTCCATGAAATGTGGCAAACCACTTTCCCTTCTATGGAGATTCGAAGCCAAACCATCCTAGCTCAACATAGATTCAGTTGGTGAATGGGTTGAAGAGAACCTTCGGGAGCTTGTTGGTTAAAAACTTTACTCAATTCGGTTGGCGCGAGTGCGACGCTGAGACAGAGCACCAATGGTGCACCCTTTTTAGAGGATTTCCCTCATTGGCGCGGGCAGTGAACTGTGGACCCACGCTAATGCAAAAATAGCTGTTTTCATGGGTATTTTGCAGGAGATGTCTTCAGGGCATATGAAGCTCATACTTAGAGGAATATGATGCAAGTGGTTTCAGGTCATGTCACTTCTCACAGGTCCCGGAATGAGTCCTCCAGTGTGCGGGTGAGGGGTAACAGGGACGGTGACAAACGGTGACAAATTGCTGTGTAACAATACCCATCGAGTAGCGACATACGAGATGCTCCAACTACTTTTTGAAGTATGTGGTCCATTTTTGGCAATGGATAGTTATCTTTCAAAGACACCTTATTCAGATTTCTGAAATCAATACATAATATAATCTCACCTGTTTTCTTGCGCACGGGCACCAAATTGGAAATCCAATCTGAAAATCTTATTGGAACGATTATACTAGCCTTGTACAATCGATTCACCTCCTTCTCTATTGATGGCAGCAACTTTGGATTTATCCTTCTTAGCTTTTGTCGAAATGGCTTTTGGTTTGGCTTGATTGGAATGATGTGCTGAATTATACTCTTATCATATGCCTTCAAATCTGAATAGTCCCATGCAAATACATCAGTAAATGAAGACAATAAACTAATGTATTTTTCCTTTACCTGTGGAGGCAACGCCTTTGATAACTTCACCATCTTAGGATTTTCTGCTGTTCCAATATTCACATCCTCAACTCCTTTCTCAGTTGGCATCAAGCTTGGTTTTCGGGCTACATCATCTTGATCAAACAACTCCTCTGAAGGTTTAGACCTTTAGTAATGACATTGTCGTTCAGCTGCAAAACTTCCATCTGATTTACCTCTATGTCTGCTTCGCCATCATCTTGCTCTCTATTGATAGAAGTGTCTTTATACTTGCCTTCATTTTGCAGAAATTCTTCGATCTCTTTATCATCTTGAAACACCTGCTAATATCTTTGATTATGAGGGATAGCTGGGCGATGTTTCACATGAATTTAAAACTTATTGTTTGAATTCATCAGAATTTTCAAATTACTTATAGCTGTTGCAAGGGAATTTGCAATAACATTCTGTACACGAGGGACACATGTCAAAGTGTAATCTGGAAACAATCTCAAAATATCTAATACCGCATTACGGTAAGCCCGCATTCGAGGATGTTTTTCTTGGTATTCACCCTTCACTTTCTTGATTACTAACTCGCAGTCACCATTTACTAAAATTCTTTTAGCATTTAACTTCTTGAGGATTTTCAAACCAACAATTAAAGCCTCATATTCAGCTTCATTATTTGAACAATCAAAAGCCAATTTATACGAACAAACTCTTACATTACTTGGAACTTTGTTTGGTAGAAATGTAGGGCTGCGTATCCAAATACCAATTCCAGCACCTTCCTTACCTACTACACCATCAAAATCCATGCTCCACAAACCTATTTTGTCCTCCAAATGCTGAAATTGTGTTTGCTCTTCTACCTTTGATTGCTCTCCATCAATTTTCTACTGCTATTGGAAAGCTGATTGTTCAGTGGTACTATCAAGCCTTTGTCTTTCTTGATCAAGTACAGCTCTGAAATTTTCAGTGATCTCTGAAATATCTTCTACTTCAACTAATTTACTATTTACATCATTAAAAATACCAGAATATAGAACAAAAGATTCTAAATCAGTATGTACATAATTGATTGGATGATTTAGAGGTTTCTCCTTGCTTGTGATCATGTATTTCATCATTTTCTCCCGATATAATTTCCTCAACTGACCAAAAATGGGAATAGTAGCATAGGATAAATCAAGCTGCGATGTCCCTTTGAGTTTGTCTCCCCAGGATCTGGAAAGAAGCATGCCAAATCTAGGAGGAATATCGGCCACAACCACATCCATGAGAACATTCTTCGCATGAATCTGATCTAAAGTGACAACCAAATCTTTAATAAGAACAATACATCTGACCCTACCAAAATCAAAGGAATAAAGATCATGGTACTTGCGAGTGATATCTAAACCCAATTTTTCCATAATTGCCTTTGGCATCAGATTATGAGAGGCTCCTGAATCAAACATGGCGTTGTGCAATACATAATCATGCAATTTAAGGTTGATGTAAAAAGGAGCTACATCACTATCCTCAGATTGACCTTCTAATGCCGGACCAAAGATAAGCTCGGGTTGGTCATCCTCCACATTAACCATATCAGATAACAGATCTAAATTCAAAATCTTTGACACATGACCTTTATAGCTGCTATTCTTCATTAATTCAGTTAAAGGTATTGACACTTGTAACTTAGCAATCTCATTCTCTAAGCTAAAGGCTGTGGTTTTCTATACCTCTTTGACTGGAGCATCCTTTTTTTCAGTCTTCTCCTTTGATGCATTCAGCTTATTTGACCTTTCATTTGTTGATTGTGTTTTGCTGGTGGTAGGATCTGCTGCCTCCTTTCCCTTTTTTCGCACATTTGGAGGATCGTTCTTTGGTGGTGTCGCTTCCTTCCTCTTCTGAATTGGATTGATGGGTACCTCTCTACTCTTGAGTGAATATTGTCACTGCTGGGTTGTCAAAGCATTCATGTATCCCCTCTGATATTCATCAGATTCTTCTTCAAGAATTGTTTCATTTGCTAAGATGAAATCTTCATCCTTATGTACAACTGGGCTTTCTGAATACTCTTCATCCTCCGTGATATAAATGGGCAAATCATCAGGTGTAAAGAAATGATTCTCCTCTCCTATTATGTTCTCATCATCATCTGATTCCAGACCATGTACAAAATTCTGCTGTAAGGGTGTCTTAACTTGCTGCTGTGCTGCTTGGTCTTGTGCTCTTTGTTCGATTCTGAATTGTGGTTGCTGCTGACCACAGAAGTTTGGATTTATGATTTGTGTCTCAGGATTATCAACAATCGTGAGTCTATCAAACATCTTCTCGATCTTGTGAAGCAAATTATATGAGGAAGAAGCTTCCTCCTTTATGGTCACCTTCTTCTCGGCCTTTGCTCTAGCTCTCTTGGCAAGCAAATTTGCCTCTACGCTGACTGCAATTTTCTGCATGTCCTCCAATGTGGCCGGATCTCTTTCTCTCAATTGATATGCCATGTCGGGATCAAAGCCATCAGTAAATTTAATCAAAGCCAACCCCAATGGTGGATTTATATCAGCTGGAATTGCATTATAAACAATATTGAATCTAACACAATAATCTTGGACACTTTCACCAACATTCCTCTTTATGTTTTCATATTCATAAAGAATTTGAAGAAGGTTTTTCTTTACCTCCCAACGATCCAAGAATTGTCTCTGAAGAATAGCCAACGTAGTGATAGTTGTAGCTGGCAATGCTCTGAACCACTTCCGCACTTCACCTCCAAAAGTTTGCACAAATAGTCTCATAGTCACATTTTCTTCATCTATCTCATGAAGGTCAAAGAAATTAGTCATCTTATCCACATGTTGCTGTGCTGTGACACCTTGGGTACCATCAAACAATGGAATTTTGCTTTGATAATCAGCATGCATAGCATCCAAGTTTTGTGGCAAAACAAGAGGTGCATATCAAGCAACCATTGCTCTAGGTGAATTTGAAAATGGCCTTGGAGATGTAGGAGGAGTCGGAACAACGATAGCTGATGATGTAATCGGTGTATGAAGTGTAGAAGGAGGGGAGGAAATATGAGATGTTTGAGGTGTTTAAGGGGTTGATGGGGGAGAAGAGACATGAGGTCTTTGATTAGATATGGTGGGATGCATGGGAATGATGGGAATGAAAAGAGTTTTAGTGAGAAATTCTGAACCAGATGCAATAACAGATGAACCAAGAGTTGCAGACACATATTTTAAGAACTCGGGAATGTTTGTAGCCACAATGAAAGTTTGAAGATTCAAGATATAATCGTCAATTGATCTATTATCCTTTTCAGTTTCAAGATCTTTGACAAACTCCGAATTTAGGACAGTAGAACCAACAACACTTTCAGATTTAGTCTCAAACAACGATATATCAAAATGCTCATCAAACTCAAGATATTCAAGATATTCAAAAACAACTAGACATGAATGAGATATAAACACGAGAATCACAAAACTTTCTTGTCGGAGAATTCTTGGGATGAGATTTGGGTTTTCATACACAGGAGGAGGATCAAGATCAGGATTGGCCCTGGTGTATCGTCTGGAAGCCAGTGTGTTGAATTATTCCCAAAAATCAAATGGACATTATCAATTTGTTCAGCCTATCAAATTCTAAACTCATCATCCAAAGTCTAGAATTGCTTTAAGATACCGGGGTAATAGTTTATATCAGATATTCAGTTTATAAACTAAACCAGAGATTGACTGAAGCAACGTTCATCTACTTTTGCAATTGAAAAGCAAGAGCATTTTGAAGGCTACCTGGCTAACTTCAGAATCTGTCTATAGTCTACAAAGAAAATAATGATAATACACTTTTCTTCCCCAGTACGGTCACCAGTATGTTATGGCCTAAATCTACCTCAGGTTGAGAAAGGCAGGATCTAGGGTAACATCAAACCATGCTTAACCTGGTAGCTAGCCCTACCAGGTCAGGAGAGGGCTCTTTCCTTGTCAATATTAGGAAAATATAATCAATAAAGCTTGATATGAATAATGTAAATACTAATTTTAGGCTAGGTATATGCTCAGAGGAGTTTGATCGAATTTAATGTTGGTTTGCTGGCTCAAATGTGAAAGACAGATTTGGGTTTGGGGAATGGACTCAGTCTTGCAGAGGCTTCTGTGGGGCGAGGTAGGAAAATGGTTTAGTACTTTGAAATAAGTGAGATGGAGAGTCTTAAGACTGGTGAGGAGTTGGAGAGGGCATGAGAGTCTCAGGAATCCTCTTCAAACAATTTAAAACATGAAAAACTAAACAAACCCTACGTAGAGCACTGCAACATCAATGATTTCTACCTTTATCCTTAATTCATTTAGTTCAAATGAAAAAAGAGAGATAATGGCATACATAAACACATGTAAACTTGAATTACAGAAGGAAAAACAATACCAAATCAACTTGCCACAATAATCCCACAAAATGCTGCAAACTCTGGTCTATTCCTTTGCCAAACTGCAGAGATGAATGTACAATAATTCTCAAAGCATTCATAAGAGTCCAACCTTTACAAATGAATGAAAAAGTACTAGATATAGGAAACAAACAACTCATTCTAGTATTTGGGGTCGAATTCATGAGTTTAGGAGCTATTTCAACACGATGTAAACTAAGAACTGAAAAGTAGGCAGTGGAACAGCTTGCCTCTAAAACCTAGGAAACTGATTCATTCAGTTCAAAACAATCTAAACATGATGTATCTACCTCCATGAGTGAATTTTTATCATTTTTACATAAAAGTACATCAATTTACATCATGATTTTGACCATGAGATAGAAAAAATTCAAACTGAGAAAAAAACTAGGCCAAAAACAAAGTTTTTTTGGCAAAAATAACAATTTTCCAGCCTGTGCGCCGCGCCACTTTCCTTGTGCATAACGCATTTTTGCAGCTAATTATGGAGGCCTTCCCGTGCACAAAATTTTCTCCAAGTGGGCTTGTTGGAAAGGTATGTCGGTATGATTTCCATAACAAGTTAAATTTCTGAATTTGGTGTCCATTTTCCCCTCCAAAAGTGAGTTATCCCAACACTGCTTCTTGTGTGGCCAAAAAGGGGCAGAAAGGGCATTTTGAGGTGTTTTTGACCCTTTTGGAAGCTCAAAACTTAACAAAAATTTCTAGTAATTTCTGGTTATTCATAATTTTGCATGAGGAATCCAAAAATTTATAGTTTTCCTCTAGAGGAGGTCCCTAGAAAAAGTGAGCGCCAGGTGGCACTACGCACTAGGCAGAAAAACCTGTTTTTTTCTCCAAAAATTCAAAATTGTCAAAAAGTGTGCCAAATCTCTTGAAATTTGGGCTGAGTGACCTGCATCAAGTACTATGTTGGGCTAAAAAAGCCTCAGCCAAGATCTTGAGCTTGTCTTTCTCTTTCTTCCTCCTCAAATTTTTCCTCAACTTGGCCTTTAAGGTCCTTATCCTCGCTTTGAAAATCTTGTTTCTTGCCAAATAGTGATAGGCCATGTGCCTCAACATATTTTTATTCTTATTTTCTTTCTCAAGAAGCTTCTCCAAGTGCATATTTGACTTCTCTAGCCAATATTCCTGATCAGCTTCAATCTCTTGCTCAAGCAGTGACAACTTGATTTTTCTCCTCTTTGCTGCTTGCTGGTTTTCTCTTATATTTTGCAGCTCCATGATAGTCTGCTGGTATTCCAACTGCTTGTTCTTTTGCTCAAGGTAGTTTATGATCCACTTAGCTCTTTGAGGGTTAATAGATAAGTCATGAATGTCAGCTTCTTGTTCCTTGATGATCTCCTTGAGTTTTGAGCTTTGGGAGCCCAAATCAGTGTCATCATCCTGAATGAGAATGAAATCTCTCTCTTGACCTTCAAAAGGCCCTTCATCATGCACTGGTTGTTTACCTTTGTCCTGTACCTGCTTTGCTGTTGAAGGAAACGAGACCCCTTCCACCCCGGGTGGAGATAGTACTCGTTTGGCTGCTGCAAACAATCTCCTTGTGCCCTTTTGGTAAGTGACAAATACTGGCACACTAGTGGTTTGAGTCTCATGCACTTCTTGCTGATGTGAAGGCCCTCCTGCCTCATGAAAAACTGATGGGGTCACTTGAGGACTTGTGAAAACCTCATGTGAAATGAAATCATCCCATGAAACATTCAACAAGCTCAACTGATGCAAAACCACAATCTTGATCAATGCAAAGTGATAAATGCTGTTGTACTGTTGATGAGGAGGTTTCCTTTGCACCAATGTGGTCATTTTCTCAATATTCCGGCACATGAAATAGGGGAGGTTCATCATCCTCACTCTAGTGAAATGCATCAATAATCTGACATGATAGGTGTATAAGCAAGAAAATCTGCCTTCACAGCTAAACTATTTGATTATGAGCTTCATGAGTGGAGCCTATGTGTCCTGTAGGTATCTGAAAGGGAAGACCCTACAAATTTGCTTCTGATAGCCAACCTTGATATAAGGCTTATAATGCTTTTTTCCCACCAGCTATCCCTTGTTCCACTATTCACCCACATTCGGAATACCTGTTGCTTCAACTATAGTTTCAGATATCAAAGTGAATGTAACACCTGCCAAATTGACCTGGCCATTGTGACGATGGAGGACAAATAATCTCGCAGGCTCATGGTGGTATTTGACTCTTTCCACCATCTCACAAAACTGGTAGCAAGACTAATGTTTGAAACAAGCTACTGCAAGAGGGCAAGCCAATAGCTCAGTAAGTGTAGTGGGCTCCTCCTGGATGTGTTTTCCTCCCTTGTGAGGTTTTCTTGGTGCATGAATTTCTTGGGAGGAATCACTCATTATTTCCTCATCCCTTTCATAAGGTGAATCTGTTTCCATGTTTGCCACTGTATGGTGTTTCAATGATGAGTATGAAGAGATTTTAAATGAAGAATAGTTGTTTGCTGTTAAATGAATGGGATTGATGATGGGGACAGTGAATGAGGGATTGTGATGCTGGTTGTAGGGTTTTTGGGAGTGGTAGGGTTTTGGGAATGCGAATTAGGGTTTCGGAATAATATGAATTAGGTATTAGGGTTTTTTAGTTTTGGGGATAGGGGGATAGATGAGTGTGAAATGGGAGAGAGAAAGGGAAATTAAATTTGGGAAGTGTAGTGAAGGGGAGTGTAACAATAATGCAGGGGAACAAACAGTAAAAATGACAACTTTTGAAACCCTAGATAGTTTTTCAGTGTAACTGTGTAGCAAACTAGGGTTTTAATTTTCACCTATTGAAACACCATGAAATAGGACTAAAACCCTTGCAATGGCACTTAGGAATGCTTCACTTGTGGAATAAAGATGGCAAGATTTTGGAGCTTAGCAAGTTGATTTGAGTGAAGTTTGGGCTCAAAAGACCGGTGCGTCGTGCCTAGACACAGGTGCATCGTGCTCAATAGGTGTGTCGTGCCCTTGCAATTTCCACTGTAAAACCTGCACTTTGTGCGCCGCGCCGACCAGGTGCGCCGCGCCCAGGAAATTTCAAGCTTTTTCTGCTATTTTCCTTCTTTGCCTCAAAAATGCGACTTGGATTTGTTCTCTTCCACTCTTTGGCACAAATGAAGACTTTAACATGAAAAAACACTTTACATACAAATGACTTTTATTTTTCATTTACAAAAACCCACTTTCTAATGTTTGCTTTTCACTTTGGCTTTTAAAACTCTATTTTGGCAGTTTGACTTTCTTTTTGACTTTTGATGGACTAATGCTTTGAATTTCTTGTCTCTTTTGCAGGAGCTGAAGTGCAGGAGCTTGGCAAGGTGACCAGGGCCGCATTTCCGGACTTATTACATATAGGAAGAATAAAATTACATGAAATTTATATACATAGAAGAAAAAACTCTGTTTTTCCTTAAAACATGGTTTTGAGGAAAAATCGATCGCTAAACATGTGATTATTGAAATTTTTGATGCTGAGAACTTATTTGACCTCCTCATGTGCCTGCTGACCATTATTGAGCTTTTACAAAACTTTAATGACAAACCCTAGACCTAATGAGACCTAAAACCCTAAAAATATCTTTTGCAAGTATAAACACAGAAAATGACTATGAATGACCCGAATTTGTGAAAATAGGCTAGCATGTAAAGACCATGAGGGAAAAATGATAATATGCCACTGCCATCAGATGATCCATGATCCTAATGGAATGCAGCTGATCGAATGAGACACCTAAAATGCAATGCAACAAGAGAATTTTTATCACTGATGAAGGGATGAAGATACCGACACTAACAAGATCCATGGTAAAGGAAATGTATAAGGACTTTAGAAAACATAAAGATGAGGAATCATCAAGCTCCAAACAAGATAAAGGAGAAGAAGAGTCTCTCGTCCATGACCACTCAAAAGGTAAAGGGAAAGAAGAAAACTTTCTCACACCTCCTAATAGCCCTGAACATAAAAAGAAGACATCTTTGATTAAACTAGATGTTAAATTTGATTTACCAACATATGATGGAGAGTTGAATGCAGAAAAGTTGGACAATTAGATCAGACAAATTGATGTTTATTGCAGAGTGTAGAGTATCGACTCAGACAAGAGCAAGATTCAGCTGGCCAGCCTACGCTTTAGGGGAACTGCCTTGGTTTGGTGGGAAGGCATGACCCAAGCTGACATGAAGAGACATGGTAAGACTCTTTTTGTCTGGAGTGAATTTGTTTCTGCAATAAAAAATTAGTTCTATCCACTGGCCTACATGCAACAAGCCATGATGAGTTGGAAAAATCTTTTCCAATTGAAAGGGAAAAGTGTACAAGGTTACACCCAAGAATTTAGGTAGAGAGCTTTGATTCTAGGAATCTCATTAGACTCACTTGAGACTCTGTTGAAGTACATCGGTGGTCTACAAAGCTACATGAGGCACACTATCCTCATGTTTAATCCCACTAGTATAGATGAGGTATCTGTTCAAGCTACGCATTTAGAAGCTAGAGGAAAGAATGGGAACCCAGAGGTTGGAGGATCATCCAAGCCCACTGCAAGCAAGAATAAGGAGAAAAGAAAACAAAAATGGAAAGAGAGGAAGGCAAACACTGCACAGAAAAGCGAGTCTTCATGCACTCACTGTAAGAAGGATGGGCATGATGATGAGCACTGTTGGACTCTGCATCCGGAGCTGAGACCTAAGAAGTTCGAAGGCAAGAAGAAGAAGACTGCTGCAACTATTCAGAAAGATTTGGGGTTGGACTTAGGAGATGAAACAACCATTGCAGCCACATGTATAAAAGGTAAGAATTCTGAAGCATCTACTAGTAATTCTGCAAAATCTACTATTGATGAAGAAAATGAGAGAAAAAGACATGAACTTTTCCATATTCGAGTTATTTCCAAACATCAAAAGATTGATACTTTGTTTGATAGTGGCTCACAAGTAAATTTAATTTCTGAAGAAATTGTAAAGAAGTTGGGATTACTGACTACACGTCACAAGAAACCATACCCATTAGGTTGGTTAAGTGATAAAGCACAACTAAAAGTGACTAGACAATGCAAACTCAAGTTTTATTTTGGGTCAGCATTTGTAGATGAGGTTGAGTTAGATATAATTCCTTTGGATATATGTGGAATTGTTTTAGGAATTCCTTACTTGTATGACAAAAAAGCTATTTTCTATAGAGCTGAGAATAAGTAGCTACTCGTTAAATATGGAATCGAATACTTTGTAAGAGCTCATAAGCTCAAGAATAATTATACTCTCATAAACTCAGGGTAGATGAAATGAATTGTAAATTCATGCAAACAATTTTTACTGATGGTTGTAAAGGAAAAGAAACCTGATAAAACCAATGTATTTGAGGGTTGTGATGCTAAACAACAAGCTGATTTAGAAAAATTTGTTTTAGAATATGATATCTTGTTTCAAGAACCTAAAGGTTTGCCACCCAAAAAGGAAATAATGCATGCTATTAATTTGCAGCAAGATGCTCCATTTCCTAACATTGGGATGTACATGTTGTCCGCTTTAGAGAATGCAGAAATCAAGAAGCATGTGCAGGAGTTACTCGAGAAGGGGTTCACCAGACCTAGCACATCACCATGTGGGTCACCAATCGTTTTGGTGAGAAAGAAAGATGGCTCGTGGAGAATGTGCATTGATTACCAAGCACTGAATAAAATAACAATAAAAAATCATTATCCCCTTCCTCGCATAGATGATCTATTAGATCAGTTAAAGGAAGTTGTTTATTTTTCCAAGTTAGACTTGCATAGTGGATATCATCAGGTCGGAGTTGCAGAACAAGATGCATGGAAGACTGCTTTCAAAATAAAGCAGGGATTGTATGAGTGGCTGGTTATGCCTTTTGGCTTAACTAATGCTCCTGCTACTTTCATGAGAATAATGAATGATGTGCTCAGACCTTTTCTTGATGATTTTGTTATTGTATATCTGAATGACATACTTATATTTAGCAAAACATGGGAAGAACATTTAAATCATGTTAAGCAGACACTAGATGTTTTGAAAAGAGAAAAATTTATGTTAAACTCTCAAAATGTGAATTTGGCAAAACATCTTTGAATTATTTGGGACATATAGTAGAGGGTGGTGAATTGAAGATAGATCCCTCTAAGGTGACAGTCATTGTAAACTGGCCTAAACCCAAATCTGCTACAGAAGTTAGGAGCTTCTTAGGAGCAGCACAATATTGGAGAAAGTTCATTTCTAACTTTTCCTTAATTGCATCTCCCTTACATGCTTTAACAGGATTGAACAAGGTGTTTTAGTGGGGAGGCAAAAAGCAGAAAGCCTTCGACACCTTAAAAGAAAAGATTAGTACAACACCAGTACTAGCACTGCCAGATCTTCAAAGACCGTTTGAGATCCAAACAGATGCTAGTGACTATGCCATGGGAGCAGTGTTGATACAACACGATAAACCCATATGTTATCATTCTGAGACGTTTAACTCTGCAGTAGTTAACTATCCCACATATGATAAGGAATTGTATGCATTAGTACAGAGTGTGAAAAAGTGGAAAAATTACTTAATGGGCAAAGAAACAATTATCCATATTGATCATCAACCACTTCAATATCTACACTCCCAAACTAAGTTGCAGCAATCAAGACATTACAGGTGGATGGGGTTCCTACAGAAGTTTCATTTAGTCATCAGATATAAAAAGGGTATACATAGTAAAGTTGCAGATATGTTATCTAGACCCATTATAAATGCATCTACTATACTTAAGCATAATTCTGTATTACATGAAAGTTACATTGAACAATATGCTCAAGATATAGACTTTAAAGATGTATATGCAACTTTAAGTCAAGGCAAACGAGTAGAAGAATTGGATTATCATATTAAGGACCAACTCTTGTATCATTGTGGGAAGCTATGCATTCCACAAACTGAAAGAGTAAAGATAATTCGAGAAGCACACACTTCTCTAATATCAAGTCACTTTAGGGTAAGCAAAATAGTTGCACAGCTACAAATATTTTGTTATTGGCCAAAAATGAATGAGACAGTTTCTAGATATGTAAGAGGGTGTGCTATGTGTGCTAAAAGTAAGCCCAACAATAGGAAACTAGGCTTGTACACTCAATTGCCAGTTCCTTCTCATCCTTGGGAAAGTGTTTCCATGGATTTTGTTGGAGGATTGCCTAAATCTAGGAAGGGTCATGATTATCTGTATGTTGTTGTGGATGTTGGGTTGTGTTATATTCTTTCGACGTAGTTAATAGGGGGTTTGAAGGGCACCCGTAACCCCACTTTATGGGGTCCGGGGCAGCGCCCCGGAAAATTTTGGTTTTGGACCATATGTTAGGTTGGGCGGACCCACCTATGGTTTTGTGCATGATTTTCGCACATGTTTTTTGGACGCGATGGTTTTTCGGTCCATGGTATTGGACGCGATGGTTTTCGGTCCATGGTATTGGATGCTTCGGCATGTATAAATATGTATTGTAACATTGAAAGGAACATAATGAAAAATCAAGCTGGTAGTCCCGGTTTTGGGATCCAGGGAAAAATCTCTGTGCATATGTGTTTTATGGGTTATGCTCTCGCATTGTTTATTTTCTTTGTTTAAGAATTCGTATGCAGGTAATTTCTGTACAGGGTTAAAACCTATAGTGGATAGGTTCAACAAAATGTGTATCTTGATACCTTGTAATAAACAGATTACAGTTGAACAAACTGAAAAACTGTTCTTTCAACATGTATGGGTTCATTTTGGATTACCCACTTCCATTATATCTGATCGAGACACTAGATTTGTGGGGAAGTTTTGGTCAAGTCTGTGGGAACTGATGGATACTAAACTAAAGAAAAGCACATATTTCCATCCACAAACCGATGGCCAGACAGAAGTAATCAACAGGACAATGATCTAGTTGCTCAGGGGATATTGCAACAAACATCCCAAGTTTTGGGATGAACATTTGTGCTATGTGCAACATGCTTACAATCGAGCCAAACATTCTTCCACACAGAGATCTCCTTTTGAGACCTGTTTTGATTTCACACCAAGGACTCCCTTGTATTTTTCCTTTGGTAAGGACACAATAGTTGAGGGACACAATGATGTGGACAAGGCAACTAGGTTCGTTGAACAAATTCAAGGGATCCATCAGGTAGTACAGGAACAACTGGAAAAGAGCTAGGAAAAATACAAGGCAAGGCATGGCAAACGTTAGATGGAGCATATTTTTCAAGTTGGTGATCAAGTCTGGCTGTATATCAGTAAGGACAGGATGCAAGGTGAAGGTAAAAAGCTAAAACCAATAAGGTATGGAACTTTTAGGATCCTTGAGAAAATTAGTGAAAATGATTTTCACCTTGATTTGCCAGCTTATATGCACATCTACTCAGTCGTCAATGCAGACAGCTTGAGACTATTTGAACCTTTGTTAATTGAAGATCCTGAAGAGCAGAGTCAATTGCCTTCTATTGATGACCTGTTACCTGAATATCTTAATGAATTGCAGGAAGACACAGTTCTGGACAGGAAGGTGAGAACGACGTGCAGGGGAGATGTTGAGTACCTCAGAATTGGGCTCAGGGGTTCAAAGCCAAGCAGTGAAAAATGGATAGAGATTGGACAGGTGAGAAAGTTGTATCCTCACTTAGTCGATGCTTGAAAACCAACTTTTGGTGGTCCAAAAGCTTTTTCAGTGGGAAGGCCATGATCCAAATTGGATCCTCAAACAATTCCATGATTGTTAAGAATGAATGACAGACTTCAAGAAATCTTATAGCTATCAGAAATAACCTCTGAATAATGGAAATTTGTAGCCAGCATGGAGCAACGAGGACCTTCGGTCAAAGCGCACTGACCGTTGGCCCATGGAGACCGCGCATGGTACAAAAATGGAAATTGGGAAGCTCAGATCCAGAAATGGAGGCTATTTCTGATACACGATTAGTGCAAAATGCCAATCATGTATTGTTGGGAAAAACCCCTCGAGAAGGAAAGACCCCGAGTGCCCGGTCATAAGGGAAACCAGAAAACCGTGGAAAAGCGCTAAAACCGACAAGGCGGGTCTTGCGCTCAAAATTGGCGGAATATCGGAGGCATTTCAGGCAGTAAGTAGATTTGGTCGAGGACCCAACAATTCCATACACTGAGTGACGCGTGTCTGGCAGGGAGAGAGAGAAACCACTTACATCGCGGACTAGCGGTCGAGCAACTCAACCGCGTTATATAAGCGAAGATTGTAGGATCTAGGGGCTCCATATCAACAACAGAGGTTCAACCCGATGGATGACCGGACGCGAGGGATAAATAAACTACGACACATAAGATTTGAAGTCTGATTTGACCGATGAATCGACAGAAGGATCCGTTTCGCAGGCATCTGGGAAATAATGGAAAAAAATGAACGTTCAGGAAGAACTAACACTGAGCTTGCAAGGAGATAGGTGGCCACCTCTTTGCGAAGCATTACACAATGATGATGACGTAGGGCAGAGGAGTCCCAACAGGCAGAGGCAAGCGATCCAGAGAGCCGAGAAACCGAAACGAACAGTCGAAGGAACGAACTGGCTTTAAAGCCATGAGCTGACAGAGACAGTGAGGCAGAGAAGCAGTGAAGAAGCTGAAGTCCAAGAGACATAGAAAGAGAGGCAAAGTTGCAGAGGACAGAGAAGCCGAGCTAACCATCAGAGTAAGCGCAATATCGAGTAGACAGAGACCAATTGAGGTCAAAATTCGGTAAGGGGAGTCTGTGAACTCTAAGGACTTGGGAATTCCAAGTTCCATCCTACTGATCATCCTATGTCAAGTGAGACTCACATTGAGCTCCTTATTGTAAGACTCTGCTTTAAAAACATAATAAAAAGGCCACCACTGAAGGCTGGACCAGGACACATAGCCTAGGAGGATTGGGTGAACTCCTTATTAAATTTTGTTGTGTTTATGTTTTCTTACTGTTATCTCTTACTGTTTCAAGTGTCTGTGTATTTCACAATCTTATCAATCCGTTGCACAAGATAACATAGACACACACACCAACACATGAGTCTGTAATACCTTCATTAATTTCTTGAGGTCACCTAGGGGTGATTTCAGGTCAGAGACCATAGCATAAACCCTAATTTCTGTATGTGCTTCAGATATGAGACTTTGCTGTAGATCAATACTGTTAGATGCACATAAATCATACTTCAACAACACATAATGAAAATAGTAATAAGGTTAAGAATCTTGAGAAGAGATTCTCCCTCTGACTAGGGATCTACATCATTCATCTTCATTCATGTCATCAACTTATCTCTACTAGATTCATGCAACAATAGATCTGTTAGATCATAAACATATATCTATCATGGCTATCAACATCATGACATCAATATTTCATCAAGTGATTAGACTCAAAGCAATAGATAGATGCAACATCATATCTCAAAGATTATGAACACAATAACATTTTCTATCAAGTCACTCCATCAAGTTACTGCATCCAGTTTAACCATATGCCATTAAGACAAGATCACAGGCAGTAAGAGGTCTAGAATATCAATCTCACTTATACCTCTCACATCAAGGTTATCATGCTCTTCATGACCAATGAGATCAAATTAGGTCATTCAATAAAACTTTACCAAAACAACAAGAGTGTCAATCTCTCTTTCCATATGCTTTCATCATGCTTATCACAAGCATTACCAACATACTCATGTATAGGAGTTAATGAAATATCCTTCTATATGAAATCCATCATGACAAGTATCAAGAGTTTCATTTTCTAGAGCAAAGGTGCTAGCCTTCTTTATAGGATCAATATATCCAACATATATATTATAAATGTTAGCAAAACATAAAGTGTATTTATGTATCAACATTAAATAACCTCATAGAATTCAAGAAGGTGAAAATGTTCAACACTAAGTGCATAATTTCATCATATGAGGCATATATCTAGGTAACTTTCATATGCATGTATGAGCCATTAAATAAAGAGGAATTCTCGTCATACCCTAGGGCTTACCGAGACAATAGCTGAAACACAACATACCATGCATGCCTTGAGGTATTCAATTACCTGAGCACCTACTCATTAGACATAGGCCACTTGAAACACTTTATCATCTTTTCATTAAGTACCTCTTTGTATATTTCTAGATTTACATCTCATAATGATCCTCAAGAAGGATCTACACATCACATCTCATCAAGGAGGTTAGAAACATCCATATACATATGCAGGAAGTACAAGCAATAACATAATCATCAGATCCATAAGTCTAAAAAGTAAGAAGCATCATAAGTCAAGAAATACTTTTCTTCAACAAGAGGTTATCCTCTCCCTCTTGAACCAATCTTCAAGAGCCATCATTGTCCATGGTCCATATACCAATGTTGTCTTCAAGTATCCAACCAGATCTGCTAGGGATTATCCCATCTAGGGCTTCATTAAATCTCCCACAAGTGCTTGAGCATATTGTAATTGACCATACTATACCTCATATAGTTTCCATAAACCAAGGTTTTCTCTCCAACCCTAACATCATAGAATCCATCAACCTTAATAATCAAGATGCCTAAGGTTTTCTTCAAACCCTAAAATTCTTTAGGTATCCACCATCCTCTTCTTGCTTCCATCAATGGTGCCATTAGCGGGGCGATCTCCATGGATTTTCTTTAGCCCACCTTTGACACCATTTTAATTTCTCGTAAGGCGTCATTGTTATTTTCTATAACAGTTTCATTTCATCATTAATACATTAAGTTCACCCCATTTCATCATTAGATTTTTAGATCTACGCCATTATACATCAACATATGTAATTACATAGGAAGAAACAACATCACCGTCATCATCAATGTAGCGGAATATAAAGGGGACAATAGAAGAAAGGATGCACACACATAGAGACATCAGGATTGGTTCGAGACCAGAGCAAAACCCAATATGGGGAAAACCCTTGCAAATATTCTTCTTAGATCGTCATCAAATGATGCAACGAAGAGAGTACAATGATCCATCACTTTATCTATGTAGCAATGCAATAATGATATCTATGAAACATATCTAATCATACTAGGAATCAAAACCCTCATACCAATGACTATAATGTGCTGTCACAAACTAATTTCAACTACTGTATATTGCTGTCACTGTGCCAAACACTGCTGAGTACTATTGTCACTGTGTCAAATACTGCTGAGTACTATTGTCACTGTGTCAAATACTACTGAGTACTGTTGTCACTATCAATGAGCCCAATATATATGTTTGTAGTGGAAACCAACAAATCAAATCTACATATTTGTATAATAGTAGAGAGAAACCCAGATCTACCAAATCACTGAAGTCAATTGAAGTCAAGATGTCAAACCCTAGATCTGAACTGGGTTTCCCTCATCAACATTGTCTTTAAGCGACTGAAACTTCTGGGTCGCTCTCACGAATATAATATGCGAGTGACTGTGACTGCAGAGTCACTCCTAGGAGGTCTCTATGTGTGCGATTCTAGCATTGAACTGCAAAGACCCAAAGTCGCTCCCTAGCCGAGTTGTGCGAGTGACTCAAAAACCAAAGTCGCACCCTTTCTGAGTTGTGCGAGCGACCGAGATGACAGGGTCGTTCCCAGGGCTACCTGGTCCGAGTGACCGGGGACCAGAACCTTCCGATCTACCTCTAAACCTAGAGTCACTCCCATAAGCCTCTATGCTAGTGTTTATGGTCTATAGTCTCTCCCATAGGCTTGTGTGCCAGCGACCAAGGACCAAAATGCCCTGTTCTATGCCAGTGACCGAGATCTAAAAGACCCTAACCCAGAGTGAACCTTTCACTTATGATTTCAGACCCTTGATTGAAATCCTTCTGTTGAACCTGTGCGAACCAAGACAAAAGAGAAGAGAAGATGTGTCCAAATGATCTTGAGGTCTCTTCTATTTATAGGATTTCCTGAGGGGTCACTTGGGGTGAAGAACGACCCAAGCATTTACTCATGTGGTTAGGGCCAACCCATTCCATAATACATGTGTGAATAAAATAATTCATAACTCAACTTCCGCTTAACCAAATTGGGTGATCTTTTGATCCAAAATGGATCTTGGATAGACTTCTAAGTCTAAAGTGTTCCTCACAGAGGAAAATGAAAGTCAAGGGATACTCTTGGAAATAGTCCCATTTCATAGATATTTTCATTTTTAATCTATTGCATCTTGAATGGGCTAAAACGGACTTCGGATGATGAAGTTATCACAAAACGAAGTTTGCCTTTGTTCCTTTGAAAATGAGGTGAATTCTTCCAAAAATGGCATAAAAGGCCTTATAAAGGAAAATTTCATTGGAAGGGTTAAACGGAAGACTTAAGGCAAGGGTGGAAGGAACCCCCGACTGCGACCTCTAACTTATCGCATTGGAGGAAGGCCTTTGCCCGATATCGGAACCCCTGGGCCGTAGTGAATGTGATATGCCAATTGCGATTGGAGCTGATAGTGATGATCACAGATATCGGCGGTCGGCGGATCAGCGATCGAAGAAGGTTGAGGACCATTCCCCGGGGCCGTTGTGACAACAATATGTGATATGCCAATGGGGCCGATAGTGATACACCGATATCAGTGATCAGTGATTGAAGACCAGTAATCCCCGATGCCAAAGGTCCAATGCATTGCGATATGCCAATATGGGACTTGCAATAAAGGGTGGATCCAATGGAGTTTATAAGCATGATTTCATAATATTTGAAATTAGGAAATTTAGATTTTAAATGTATTTCCTGTGTAAATGGGTTTTTGGCCATTTGGTCATGCGACGATGCGATTGCGATATTGCAATGGATGGCAGACACGATAGGGATTATGAGCGCGATTTCATAGAATTTGAAGTCTGGGATTTTTGCGCTTGATAGTGTATTTCCGTGTATATTCTGTATGCATTGGAAATATGGTTATTTTGCGGACTTTGTCCTGGGAAGAGGCCGCCTATGTATTTCCTTTGTAACTGTCACATTCTCCTTACCACGATGTAAGCGGGTGTTTGTAACAATGATGCGTTACATGCAAATAGCCACAGAGCCAGAGCGCCAAAGGGCAGACGCAAAGCCACATAGCCGATGAGCCAGAGGGCTAGTCGAAGAGCTGAAGGGCCCCAAGGGAATGATTCGTCATGATGAGAGATAGAGGAATGACTGGGGGAGCCGTAGAGTCAGAGGATTCCTCACAAAAACATAGAGAGCACGATTAACAGGGAGCGCTTGATAGAAAGCCGAATTGACAGTAGCAAGTTGTTTCTGAAGGTCGCTGGAAGGTTGCTAAGGGGCGCTTGGAGGTTGAGCGATCCATTGATGCACGCAGAGGCCGAGAGAAGCTCGTGAGAGCCAGAGCTAGAGCCAAAGCTGAGAGTGAGAGCACTAGAGTCGTAGAGAAAGAGTTCTTTATAGAGGCATAGCCACCAGAGGTTGGAGGCAGAGCCTCAGAGCCACAGAGCTCAGAGCAGATTTCTAAGAGCCGTGATGCTGTAGTGAAGCTACATAACAGAAAAGGGTCGAAATGATCAAGCTGTTGCTGTTGTCCAGAGTGGGCTGAAGATAGAAGAAGGCATTCTAGAGATAGCTAAGAGAATTTTGAGGGAGTTGGTGCAAGCTAGAGCAAGATCGCTCAGAGCGCTAATTGAAGGAGTCAAGTCCAAAGAAGCCTAGATCTCCCTGTAGAGTGAGGACAACTAGTAGGATAAGATGGCATTCTAAACCCATAGAATCATGTTTGTAAATCTATGGAGTTGAGCATGGAGCTTGTAAAATATTTCAGCCATAATCCCAGAGAGCCTAGTTGAGTTGACTAGAGCTCACGGAGACGTAGCCCAAGAGTTTTGGGTGAACTCCTAATTATATTGTTATCTTATGTGTTTTCTTACTTGCTGCTCTATTTACTGTTATATGTATTTTATATCAGTTTAAGCAAATGAATTTAAGGCACATGTTCAGTTAAAAACAAACACAAGTATACACCTATTTTCAAGCACTTTTTAGTTCTGCAAATGGTTAATCATAAGGTCTTGGAAATATATAAGCTTTGGAAGTGGGAGAGGTTCTTGTAAGCTAACAAGAAGCCTTTAGTGCCCCATTTTTAGGTCAGGTGGTATCAAAGCTTAAATTTGATTAACCCCACCTTCAAAGAAGGTTATATCAAAATTCTTGATTGACAGAGCAAACATTGTTTGTCTGAAAGGTGTTTAAATAGTCAAAGGTTGATTGTATGCTTGTTTGTAGACTGACTATTGTTTGAGTTTGCAGAGGTGAAGGGAAAGCTATTGATAGCTCAGTCCAGGAGAGGAAAAAAAGGAAGAAGGGCTGAAGGCATTGTTCTTATCCAAAAGGACCTCTAGGCAATCCTTGAAGCACAAGAGGTTTGTTGCAAAAGGTTGCTGAATAAGCTCTTTATTAATCTTGTTTGAAGTTCTTTTTTTCATTTTGATAATGACAACTTCTACAAGTGAATCATCAAATTCTTCTTTCTTCACAGGAGTCTTTGATGAAGAACTGAAGCAAGAATTGTCCACCATGATGGATATGGTGAGAGAAATGTATGAGGATGGAAGGAAGAGCAACATACTTAGAGAGCAGTTGAATTCCGTGGAGGAAGAGAAGCAGTTGCTTTCTGACAAATTGCAAGAAATGGAGAGGCAACTTCATATTGCAAATATGAACCCAGAAAGGATGCATGAGTTGGAGACACAACTCTTTGTTTCCAAAGAAGCCTTAGTCAAGTATCAGCTTGAAGAAGAGGTTAACCATTCCTGTTTGTCTTAAAATTCTTCTAAGAATGCTTATATTGGTTCTTTTGAAAAACATACCAGAGGCATAGGTTCCAAGTTAATGTCCAAGATGGGCTATGAAGGAAAAGGCTTGGGTAAACATGCACAAGGTATTGTTGAACCAATAATAGTTGGGGAAAGTCCTAAGTATTTGGGTCTCGGCTATGGACAGTCTTATGGAGAAAGTTCCAAAGCTGCCATGAAGATTGTATTCAGGAGGAATGCAATAGCTTGAAACATCATTTGCAGGATGTAGGTGTTCATAAGCACACACTTGAACCAGAGAGTTGTGGAAACTCTGAAAGCCTTGAAGAGATTGATGGGGTTCCAAAGGGATCCACTTCTTCCTTCAATTCACCTCCTCATGAAGGCAATAAAGGTGAAAGAGAAAGGTATAAATCTGGTTCTAACCACATTCCTTTTGATTATGTTCAGCATGATAAATTTCCATATAGGTATGGGAAACGAATTGCATGTTCCTTATGTGGTTTGGATAGCCATAATGTTTCAAGATGTCAGAAGAGAATGGCCACATACAGGAAAATTTTAAAGGAAATGAAGCAAGAAGCCAAAGGTCAATTGGACAAGGCAAATCATGCTTTCAAGAGGATGCACATGTGTTGCACTTACTGCCATAAGCAATGGCATCTAGCTGAAAAGTGTTGGACTCTGAATCCAACAATGCTTCCACGAAAGCTGAGGAAGGTGGAAAGGGAAGATGGCAGAAATGGAAAGGAAGTTTCCATGGATGATGTGTTTCAGGATGATTCACATGTTGATGCTGATGTGTAGACAAAGGAAAGACATTTGAAATGGATTGGTAAGAAATGGTTAGAGTTCTTATCCAATTAAGATTGCATGTCTATTGATGCATCTATTTTCATTTTTTTGTTAATGGAATGCAAGTTGCAAGATTTTGCCAAGAAGGTGAATGGAAAAGTTGAGGAGGAGACTCACTTTATTGCTACAACATTATATTCAGTTCAGCTTCGAAAGTACAGTGTGCTTAAGCAAAAGTTGAAGGATGAAATGCAGGCATGAATGTCACAAGGATGTTGATGATTTCCTTGTATTTGAACATGTATGTGTAATTAACTTGAAGGGTTGATTGGTTTGGCATGCATGTAATATTGACTGAGAAAAGTTGATTTGGTCTCCAATATGGAGATAATGATGAAGTGTTTCATCTTTTGAAAAGAATCTTTGAGATCTTATCTACATGCTTGACTTGAAGGGTCATTTGTTTTAAAGGCATGTTTTGTGGGCTTGGTATCTAGTCCATCATTTGTATGCAGATGTAAGACATGAAGGTAATTCACAAGATGTGAAAATCTATTTCTTTTGTTGAAGCAGGAGTTTAGGCCAACCAATTGTTGTCTGTATTTTTGTTGTTTAGGTCGATTTTGGTCCTCTTGAAATCATTATCACGGTAATTTGAGCTATCCAAGGTGGAATTTTATTGCATTTGCAAAAATTAACAACAAGTTCGTCTGAGTCTTATTTCCTGTCGAGCTCCTTGACAATTCCATAGAGAAAGGTAGATGAGATGGGTGACACTATAATGAAGTTTGTAGAAAGGCACAACATAAGTTTGAATGCCTTTTTCCATCAAAACCATGACTTAATTAAGTAGTATCTATCTCTCTTAAAGGCTCTATACTTGATTGAATTTGACAAGTGTGCATATTTTCGATCAAGAATGTGACAACATCAAGATCACCAAAATTTAAGTTTTGTTTGTATATATGTTCATCAAGCATATATCCTAGAATATTCATACAATTAGTTTCAAATGCATTCAACAAGGGATCTAAAAGGGCCCTTGAATGTCCACTTCTAAGAGGAGAAAGGCATTGGTCATGGTTGGCTTACAAGGGAATGGTACCAATCGTTGTTGAGGGTAAATTTTGATAAATACACTTTTCTATTTACAATGGTTGGTAATGGAGCAACATTCCAACCAAACCCTAATTATGGCTATCAAACAAAGTATCTCTCATACTTCAAGATTATTGGGGGAGTGGTTGCAAAGGCTTTGTTTGACGATTAACTTTTGGATGTTCACTTTACATGATCATTTTACAAACATATTCTTGGAGTCAAGGTTACTTATCATGACACCGAGGCTATTGATCCAAATTACTACAAGAATATGAAGTGGATGCCTAAGAATGACATAAGGGATATGCCTGATCTTACATTTAGCATGGATAGGGGTGAAGAGAAACTAATACTGTATGAGAGGGAACGTGTTACAAACCATGGGTTGATTCCTGGTGATTGCAATATTAGAGTTATTGAGGAAAATAAACACGAATATGTTGATCTTGTTGCCGAGCATCAACTCACAACAAAAATACGTCCTCAGGTCAATGATTTTTTGGAGGGATTCAACGAATTGGTTCCAAAACATTTGATTTATATATTTAATGACAAGGTATTTGAGATTCTTGTTAGTGGGCTTCCAGAAATTGATTTGGATAACCTTAGAGAAAACACAAAGTATTCAGGTTACAATGCAACATCTCCTATTACCCAATGATTTTGGGAGGTGGTACAAAGTTTCAATAAAGAAGGTATGGCACATTTTTTTCATTTTGTATGAGGGAATTCAAAGGTGCCCCTAGAAGGTTTTAACGCATTACAATGGGATCAAAACAAGTAACAACAATAAGGACATACGAGTTTTATTGATTCTTTTCTGCTAACTTTGATTCATTTTTTTTCCACATATGAAGATGAAATTGCAGTTATAGAAATAAAGGCAGCAAAAAATTATCAATAAAACTCTTCTGTCCTTGTTGTGACTTGTTCACCTTTGGAGTGCTTATTACGAATTGAAAAAAATGTGCCCTACCTTCTTTATTGAAACTTTGTACCACCTCCCAAAACCATTGGGTAACAAGAGATGCTGCATTGTAGCCGACATAATGCTTTAAAACCTTATAGGGGCACCTTTGGAGTGCTTATTACAAATTGAAAAAAACATGCCCTACCTTCTTTATTGAAACTCTGTACCACCTACCAAAACCATTGGGTAACAAGAGATGCTGCATTGTAGCCAACATACTTTGTGTTTGCTCTAAGGTCATCCAAATCAATTTCTGGAAGCCCACTAATAAGAAGCTCAATTTCCTTAACATTAAATATAGAAATCAAATTTTAATGTTGAGTATGTTGACATTGATGTCAAAGCGGGTGCAACAGGTGATATATGTTGTCATTAATGTCCTCGGTATGTTGAATATTATGGATGAGATGATGCATTGGTGAAACCCTAACTCTAGGGTTTGGTTTCTGATGAGCCCAAAATTTGGTAACATTTTGGGCTCATTTGGCCTAATTATCCTTGTTCAATCCTTCATTTTTCATAACTTATGCATTATTTTTTAGTATGTTTATGTCATTTGTACGAATAAGGGTAGTCACTCTTCCTAGGTGGCTAACACGTGCTCATTTCAGGATTTTTTTGACACATGTTGGAGCAAAACCGAGCATACATGGGCTAGGAGACAGCCAAGCTTGGGTTGAGGATTCGTAGGGGGGTTTTCTATGGCATTAAATAGCCTCCCTTGGGATCTTCACCCCCAACTCCGAGCTCCAAAGGCCACCAAAACCGGATCTAGAAGGCAGCCAAGTAGATTTTTTGGAAGGAGCTGTTCACTCACAGTTTGGGCAGCCAAGTCCCATAGATTTAGGAGGCCAGCTAGGGCTCGTGGTGTATAAATGTTAAGGCCTCAGCCTTCATGAAGGACTTTTGGAAAACTCTTGCATACTTTGCACTACAGTGCTGCTAGCTCTATTTTATTCTCTTGTAGCCATTGTTGGCATAACTCTTGACTTATTATTGTTTTTTGATAATTAGAAGCAGTCAGATTTGATATCAGCTCTGAGTTTTCTATAGGAGCCATAACTCTCGGGGTTGGGCCAAACCTGAGAGCCTAGGGCCTCCTTCTTTGTATTTTTATCTTTTCGTTATGCATTGTGATTTTCCTTTTATGCATTTGAAACGTGGTTTTGTTGATCAAGATTTAGTTGTGTTGGTTAAATAGGTCACTGTTGAGGAATAGAATTGCTTCAGATGTGTAGAATAGATTGATAGGATAATAATCGATAAAGCTCCAGGAAAAGGGGGTGTCTACACTCTCAGTTTCGCCTCTCCCTTATTGTATCAGGGGCTGGAATTGCAGAAATAGTGCTGCCCAACAAAATCACTTGTTTGCTTGACCATGCAATCTTTGGTGTAATGTCTTCATTTGTAGAAGTTAGTCATGTGTTCAGACCTTTTGAGATGTTTCTTTGATTAAGTGTTGTACATGGTTCTCTTTAGAAATAAAGCTGTTGTTCATTTGCTTCGTTGACAGTTAGGATAGATTAGCTAAGATTTTGATTGTGTGCAGGACTTGGTTGATTTGGTTAAGTGTACACCGTGCAGGGCATCTCCATCACTCTCTCATCCACCTAAGCTTCGTCCCGGACAACTAATCCATCTCCTAGTTAGGTTCCTCATCTCACAACTACTCTTCTGCCCACGTAACCTTACCTTCTTGCTCTTCCATTGTCTTAGCCTTCTTTAAGTCAAGTTAGCTTTCCACACCCTCTCATCACTTCATCCATCAGTCACTGGGTCATTTCAGACCCCTACCTGTTAACGGTAAAAGTGTATACTCAGAACGCCCCTATCCCACTAAGGTGTGACAGTACCTTAGAAACAAACAAGGAAAACTACTTTCGTATTCTTCTTTATGAACTATAAATGAAGAGGAATAGGATGAACCAACCCGTGTCTTGCGCTAGTCCTTTGATCCAATCTCTCTCCCCTTTGACAGCTTCCAGTTACCCGCTCCCTTACTTCTCCAGCTTCACCAAGTTCCTGCAAGATCACAGAAGAGGAAAACTACACAAAGACATGGATTTATATTCATAAATAGCTTAGGATCAGATTTAAGCTAAACATGCAAATATAACAAAAACATCATTGATACACAAGCATGTAGGAGAAAACTCAAATAGTTTTATTGATATAACAATAAGGTCCAGGAGGAGTTACAACCGATGATTCCTGATCCAGCATCAACCCCCCAGCAAAGGAATCCCCTCTTCGCCTCCAACAAAGCATAAATCACCCAATACACTGATCTCTATCTCAAAACCAACAACAATTCTCTGCAATGTACAAAATTCCAGCCTCTCGATCTCTGGGATGAGGGATCCATATATAGATGTATGCAAAGAGGATGAGTCAGCTTATGATTTGACTAGTGGCTTCTCTCTGTCAGTTCTTGCTTCCACTTGGAGACTGAGAGCCTCTTACTCATCCTTGGTCGAACTCAGTGAGGCAAGTGTCATTGGGGAAGATTCTGGAAGCTTCCATTGTCTGTCCACCTCGCGGAATGACACTGCCATTTGTCATTTCCCGCTCAGATCACCCTGGTAGTGTATTTAGGTGCGTTGAAACGCACCTAGCTAGTGTACTGGGGTGCTATGCAATGCAGCTAGCTAGTGGAGCAGCCGAAATGATCCCGATTTGACTGATTCTGAGCAGTTTCTGGTGGAGAACTTCTGGGAGAAGCTGTAATTGGTTGACCTTGTTCCTCTAGGGGTAGGAACAACACTTTTAGGGACTTAGGATCCCTTGGTTTATGGACATTTCATGCTTAGAGCTATAAGGCACAAAAATGTCTATAACAGTTGCCCCCTAAAGTATGAGGCCGTTTATCGGGTGAAATGCTTTATTAGGAGGATCCGAAGTTCTTTCAATGCTGGGAGGAGACCTGTAATAAGATACAATACAATACATTATCTTCATACTGTTTTCATGATCTATCTGAGGCGGGCATTCCCATGCTCAGCTTTATAAATTCATTTTTATGTACACAGGACAGACAATCGTCTGATGGTAGACTGATGATTCTGATGAAGTCATCATCCTTTTGGTAGGATGATTATCTGTGCTACAATGCTGTACATGTTAATGTCTTTATTTTTCCTGAATATATATCACAGCCCAGATGGATGAAACTAGATTCGGGGTCTTCAATCTCCTCCGATCTTCACTCGAAGTACAAGTCGATCCATGTGAGAAATGTTTTGAAGTCGAACATGGAAAGACATCGCTTGATTACCAGTCGATGATGTAAACTGTTAACAAGCGCGAGAGGAATCACCGATAATGATGATGACCCTCAAGGTACTGAAGTACAATTCACGTGGTGTGAATAAAGGACTTGACGTCGAACACCACGCAAAATCTTTCGGTCGAAGGTCGTTGATGTATACCTGTCGCCGGAAGTGAGAAACTTGCCATTGAGGCATGCAAGCTTCAAAGTACTGAATGGGGTGTTCCTAGATCAACTTCTTGGATAATGAGCTGATGTCGACAAGAAGCGATCCGTCAAAGGAGGGCCTTGATGAATCCCACATCAATGACACAGAACGGAGCAAATGATTTTGATGGAGGTGAAAACGATCTGATGATATACGGTTCAGGATGGCGGTCATGAAAGAATGAAGTGTAATGTATGGTAGTGGATGGGACACGGATGACTTCTCTGGATGACTTCTCTTGAACATGTCGGCGACACTTATGTGATGGATTGGTAGCATTTACCCCAAATGTGGATGGTATGGCGTGACCATGGTGATGTGACCGGTGAATGAAACAACCCAACCCGACTCAGGCACGGAGTGGAAGTGTCATGTTCAAGAGCGACTTGCTACCAATAAAGATTCTTTGAGTTTCTTCCCAATTTTTCCCCAGTCATCGCTGATCAGTACCTCTTTATTTTTGTCAAGCTTGAGGAGGATAACATATGCTTGTTCTATAATTTTCCCTTCGGGCAAACCCATCGCTATGTTTTAACGAGCCTAGCGATAGTGAAACTCGTTCTCGTCTAAAGACAAGTTTGTCGCTATTAATCTTTTTAACGAGTTTAACAACAAAGATAACTCGGTCCTTTTCATTTTTAGAGAGTCTGAAAAGGTACGTAAAGGTAACTTCGAAATTCCTTTTTCGTCATCTAATCCCTTAAGTCCGAAAAAGTATAAAACAATACAGAAGGGATGAATTTTCGATAGTTTTAACGAGCCGAACAAAATAAGCGCTCGATCTTTTTGTGCAATAATCCCTCAGGTCCAAAAAGATTAAAATCTAGAGGAGGGATAGCACTTCCGGTCGCTTTAACGAGCTGGAAGGCCAAAACTCGGCAATCTTTTCATATTTTACAAGTCATTTGAAAAGAGCTTAAAGAAGACTTGTCTTTTGAGGAACGAGTGATAAAATGGGTAGCAGCTGATTCCAGTTAAGGGTTGGAATTTTCCAATCATGGCAGTGTCACAAGGATGGCTAGTGAAATCACTCTTCGCAGCTGTTCCTCAAAATGGGTAAACAATCAAATGGGGGTGAATGATCGGCCAATGGAAAAGTGGAGGTGACGGTGCAAACACGACCAAGGATTTAATGGGTGAAATGCTTCATTCACGATGGTTATTTACCGGGGAATTGTTCATTTTTTAACAAGCTTAAACGCGGGTGGAAACATTTGCTCATGTCTTATGTTTATTTTTTAACGAGCTTGAACTATGCGCTAAAACTGCTCGATTAATCCAGTCATATGATAAGAATGTCTCAGATAAAACGACAACTTTTAGATTTTTGCCCCACATCCTTTCTTTATGCAAGTTAGGTGACGACTAATCCTACGAGTTTAAAGGGTTAGAGGTCCTAAAAATTTAAAAAATAAATAGCCATCCCTCGCTTGCACTCCAAAAGGTTTGCATGCCCCCAGGTATAAAGTATGGTTTCAAGGTTACCTATTCTTTAGTCCAATAAAACACTTGTTTTACCGGGAGAGGCCTACCTCTTACAGGTTGCCCAAAGATTGCTCGGTTCGCGGTGCAAACAAAACACTTCTTCGGCGATGTCTACCGAGATAAACAAAGGTGATTGACTCAGTTCTGTCAACTCACATAACTTTGACAAAAGAATCTTGTTCTAGAATAACCCCTTTTCCACCGATGGACGGGGTACAGACTAGTCATATTCTCCCATGGAAATCTACCCTATACCCGAAGTTTTCCTGCCGAAGCAGACCAGGACGCATGCCCCCTGGGTTTCAGTCATATCCCTCAGAATTACTCGCACTCATCGGGAGGACAGACTGGAGATTGAGACATTTCTTGCGTGAAGAGACCATTTAGGGATGGTACATGACTATTTGCTATGCGTGATCTGGGAAATGAAAGCTGGTCCACGAACTTGACCACTCTTCCTTCGTGCGGAAAACACATTACTCTAAAGAGTGAGGAGACGATGGCTCCCATGCAATAAATATAGTCTCGTCCAAGGAGTAGGTTATAATCCAAGGGTCCTTGAACTACCATTACATTCATTTGAACTGTCTTCCCTCTCAATGTTATGGGCACATTGGGAAGGATCCCTAAAGGTCGACTGGTTCCTTTATCAAAGCCTGTCAGATTTCTCATCTCAGGCAACAGCGATGGTGGACCAAGTGCTTTCCAAGCAATAGAGGAAAGGATACTCACATAAGCCCCCTCATCTATGATGGTACCAGCCATGACCATTCTATATATTTGAACGATAATTCGGAATGGTATGCTTGCTGGTAAACGGGGTCTGCCTAGTTGATTCCAATCGAAGGAGACAACTAGGTTGCTTGGAGGTGGGACTGAGTAGACGGTCGGGTATGGCTCTGACGAACTTCCCTCCTGCGGTAAGGGAATGGGTGGATTTCCCCCATGTTCGTCGGAGTCTGTGTTGATGAAGAGAATTTGGACGGTGTCATCCTTGTTCTCTTCAGTGACTGTATCATCCGAAGATAAAACTTCTGAAGGCAAGACCGGGTCAACTGCCGCCTCGACCCTTTGACTTTCGTCTGGTGTGGATTCAGATGGTTTATCTTCGATGATAGGCGCTTCATCCGACCACTTGAGCGGGCCAACTAGATTCTCAACTAGCGACGGACTTGGCAAGAGTTTTTTATATCCAGGAGGAAGTCGTAACGGTGAAACTGGACGATCATCCAAAACTCTTTTCGCTTCGTCTAAGAAGGGACAACGGTGGACGGCATGATTGCCTTTGCACAGTTTACAGGGAAATCTAGCTCTCCTTTTGTCCTGGGGCTTCACTTTCGCTAGTTGACGGTGTGCTTTCAACATGATCATTAGAGGTTGATGACACCGGATTGTGCAAACGAGGAGACCAGTCCCTTAGTATCCGAGGGATGCAGGGACAATCTCTGTGAAAGTGGTCTCCTTTGCAAATGACACATGGCGATTTAGGCCTGGTCAGTGCAGTGTGTGGATTTTCATTAGACGACACTCGTTTTCCACCATTCGCCTTTGGCTCCTTCTTCTTTTTCTCTTTCTTCTTCTTCTCCTTCTTCTCCTTAGGAACTTGACTTTTGGCTTTGCCAGCCCCATCAAGCGAAGAGGAAGGAGGAGAGGAAGAATTAGAGGAAGTAGAAGGTTGGTGGGCAACTCTAGACTCGTCTAATTGCTGATTCGATTGTTCAGGAATGGTGGTGTTCTGAACGACATTGGTTGAGAAGAGCCATACTGGCAAGCCAATTGTCAGTCCTAGAAGCGACAATGTGGCCATATGGGGTGCACCAACATCTCCCCAAGAGGAGAAGGGACTAGGATTTCCACCAAGGGTAATTCCTTGGTTGGTAGACTCCATTTTCTCAACCTAAGATCAACGTAGGAAAAGGGGGTGAATATTCGGTTTAAAATAAATTTTAAGACGCTTTGACACAACTTGTTTTTTCAATTTTAAAGAGTCGAGAAAAAACAAAAGATGACTCTAGTCTCCTTCGATTTTTAATGAGCCTGAAGTGACAAGTGCTCAGATGGACCTTTTCCGTTAAGGAGTCTGAAAAGGAATGAAAGGGACTGCTCTGGAGATCTAGGTAGAGGGAGTACCAAACCAATCGCAAAACTGCAGAATACTTTTTACGGTACGACAGTCAATCTTCCCGAATGCTGTGTTCGGTGCATTGCGATCAGTAGGGCGGCCGGCACGGCTTCCTATGGATAAAAGGTTTTAAGCCTATAGGGGTCTCCCAATATATACTCGACGGTACGTGGGAGCACAAGTCCATACTGGCACTTATTGTCTCAAAGTGGAGGAATCACCCAATCATCAGTGAGGACAACAGTTACCAGGCTTTACGACGCCGGAGTACGTCTCTAGCCTAGACCTCTAAATGTTGTGCGTTAAGTTCCAAAGCGTTGTTAGATTCATTCAATTTATTTTAAGTTGATCTTTCTTAGAAGTTTGCCTTTTGGGATCACCACGAGATGTAGATGTAATTCCTAAAATGCAATCTAAAGATGATAAGCAAGCTTTTATCTCTTTTCAGCAATGAAAATCCTAGCTACAAGGGGAAAATAAAGACACAATATTTTCTCAAAGAGCAAATAGCAGACTGTAAATGCACTTTTCCTAAATCAAGCCAAACAGACTATCAATATGCAAATGCACATATGCATGTATTTGTTTTCGCTTTCTTAATATTGATGCCTAAAAAGAAAGTGGATGTACAAATCTGAATTTGCTTTCAAGTGACAAACACAAACAAGCTTCTTTTCGAAATCAAAAGGTAGAGAAGATTACGACACTTTATGATTTTGAAATAAACACTCGTTTCGATACTAGAAAGTGACAAATTCAAACCAAAGGCAAAAGTAAAAGCATAATCGACTGTCAACAGCAAATAAACTTTCTCCTAAGATCAAAATTGACACTTACGACAGATCTAAATCCAAGGACGACAGTATGACTATTCTACTTTTTCAATGGAAAACTGTAAATGATGTAACAAACACACAAAGAACATCTACAGTCTTTTTGTACAAAGGAGGCGGAATTAAGGCAAAGAAAAGGGGTTTTTAAACAGACACACTCTGATCACAGGTTGCAAAAATCAGAGACAAAACTGAAAAAATGAAGCAAATAACCTCAGCTACACAGGGCTAGGCTGATCAGCGCACCTGTTACACAGAGAAACTGAATTGCAGCACAGGTAGCCCTCTCGGGAACTGCGTTGAAATGCAGAATCTCTTCACTGTGCCTGCGCTGGGGCAGAAACGAGACTTCTATCCGGGTTCTGGGTCACGGTTTGCAGTTTAATCTATGGTTTTTGGCCGAATAAAAGCAATCAGTAATGCACAATCAGAGGGTGGATTTGAAGGAGGTCTAAGAGCTATCACACAGGGTAATCAGATCATTTGTGAATCAGCTGTTCAAATCATAAACAAATCCAGTGAATGGATTGAAGTAGCAGGTGTCTACTTTGCATTTGATAATGGCAAATGCAGTTTGATTGCTACTTCTGTGTTTATGAAACAAACAACAAGAGAAACACAAACAAGCTAACTAGACACGATCCCCAGTGGAGTCGCCATTTTGTTAACGGGAAAAGTGTCTACTCAGAACGCCCCTATCCCACTAAGGTGTGACAGTACCTTAGAAACAAACAAGGAAAACTACTTTCGTATTCTTCTTTATGAACTATAAACGAAGAGGAATAGGATGAACCAACCTGTGTCTTGCGCTAGTCCTTTGATCCAATCTCTCTCCCCTTTGACAGCTTCCAGCTACCTGCTCCCTTACTTCTCTAGCTTCACCAAGTTCCTGTAAGATCACAGAAGAGGAAAACTACACAAAGACATGGATTTATATTCATAAATAGCTTAGGATCAGATTTAAGCTAAACATGCAAATATAACAAAAACATCATTGATACACAAGCATGTAGGAGAAAACTCAAATAGTTTTATTGATATAACAAGAAGGTCTAGGAGGAGTTACAACCGATGATTCCTGATCCAGCATTAACCCCCCCGCAAAGGAATCCCCTCTTCGCCTCCAACAAAGCATAAATCACCCAATACACTGATCTCTATCTCAAAACCAACAACAATTCTCTGCAATGTACAAAATTCCAGCCTCTGGATCTCTGGGATGAGGGATCCATATATAGATGTATGCAAAGAGGATGAGTCAGCTTATGATTTGACTAGTGGCTTCTCTCTGTCAGTTCTTGCTTCCACTTGGAGACTGAGAGCCTCTTACTCATCCTTGGTCGAACTCAGTGAGGCAAGTGTCATTGGGGAAGATTCTGGAAGCTTCCATTGTCTGTCCACCTTGCGGAATGACACTGCCATTTGTCATTTCCCGCTCAGCGCACCATGGTAGTGTATTTAGGTGCGTTGCAATGCACCTAGCTAGTGTACTGGGGTGCTATGCAACACAGCTAGCTAGTGGAGTAGCTGAAATGATCCTGATTTGACTGATTATGAGCAATTCCCGGTGGAGAACTTCTGGGAGAAGCTGTAATTGGTTGACCTTGTTCCTCTAGGGGTAGGAACAACACTTTTAGGGACTTAGGATCCCTTGGTTTATGGACATTTCATGCTTAGAGCTGTAAGGCACAAAAATGTCTATAAAACTACCCTACCTCCCTATCCATTCATGCATCCTCTCTCACTCACCCATCCTCCAAAATCCAATTTTAGAACATCCTGTAGAAATTTCTGAACATCCTGTAGAACCCCTGCAGACTTCCTGTAGAAGCTCACAAATGAGGTTGCTGGATAGCCAATTTTTTTGAAACTCTCTGGAAGGGTGTTAGGGACTCCTTAGACCCTCCCTGAACCTTCCCAACTTTTTCCAAGCATTTCTCTTCCTTGATCCACCCCTGCACAATAAAAAGCCAGTTAAAAGCACATGCATGATAATTCTAATAACTTATTAAAAAATACAAAAAGATGCTTTCTTCAGATAGAGGTAGTCTAGACACATGTATTTTACCTTCATAGAAGTAATGGCATCTCTTTCAGTAGTTTGCATTCTCTCCTCTGCATCAGTAGGACTAGCTGGTAGAATTAGGGTTTGCTAGGGTTTATGTTACTTTTTGGCTTTCAGTTTCTTTCTGCAAGTAGATCAGTTTCCTTTGAATTAGCTTCCAGCCATTAGTTAAAAATCTTCTTCTAAGAGCTCATAGAAGTTGGCTTAAGCCCCTAGCAGACTTGTGCCAGCTGACCAAGTGACAGCTGCGGCAAGAGCTAGTACTTGTGCATACAGCACCGTCGCTTCCAAGTTTGTTACGAACTACCGGGTTGATAAAAGTAAAGAAGGGAGTCCCAGGAGTTGCAACATTATTGCTGCAATACTGGAGCCCATCAATTTCCCTATACGATGATCATACCCCACACTTTTTGGAGATTTTGAAGACATAGGCCAACATATTTGTCTCGGATACCCACTCCAATGGATTCTATTCGTCATGCTGATTCTATTGATATATGAAGCATTTTTTGGGCCCTCACGGTTTGGGAGATACACTTATTCAAAGATGAAACCCCCTTGTGGAGGTCAATATCCCCAAGGAGGTGATGTGGCCACATTCTATTGGTTGAATGATGGAAGGAGGTAAGAATTTATTTTATGGTTAAATTAATAATATTCAATGGACCAAAGGTTCATCATTGTACGATGCTCTTGGTTGAATGCAAATAAAATATTTCTGACAAAATGATACAAAAGGATACAAAAATATTTGGGGCAAAATCAATTAAAATGATTCCTTGGTCCAAATTATGAAGGGAAAATTTAAATATTGTTAGCCCAAGTCCAAACCCTACTTTTGAATTTAATGGTCCAAGAAGTAAGGGACATTTTGGCTCCACAAAATTGAAAATTGAAAATTGAATTTTCCTTCCAAACCCTAAGTTGGTTGGGATGATATGTGTCCTCCAAAACTATATAAGGAGACCTCTCCCAAAGTATATACTCAATGAATATGATTAGAATTATTTTGTTCTAAAAAACTGTGGCCTTGAGGAACTTTAGAAAATTAGTCGAGTAGGAAAAATTCTGGAAGGGTTTTTGGAATGTGATCATTTTGCATGAGTTTCATTGGGCTACAAAATTGTCTTGTAGACTAGACCCATTTAGAGTCCATCCTCCACGGCCCAATAAACCCGGTGATTCGTTCTAATATGGTTTGAAGGATTTTGGGGCATGTCAATTTTGTGTTAAGGGTTTCATTATTTCTTTTCATTGCAGGTGGAAGTCGCTAAAGGCATTCAACACTAATTCAAAGGTGGAAATTACAATGGTCTCAGCTCACTAGGGCATTAATTTCTGATCGAAGATTTATCAATATAGACTAGAAAAAGTTGTCTTTTTTTCTGGTATAGGATTGATATTCCATTCGACCTTATTTCTGATTAATACCAAGCTTTGAAGGAAGATTCGTTGCATTGATCCTATAAGTGTTATATTCTCTTGAATGTGTTTGAATCACCTTTATGGACCTGTTCCTTAAAAAATTAAAATTATGAACATAATGTTGTGCGTTGTTTTCTTGGGATCTTAAGTTTCAATGCTTGAGTTAGGGCTTCACTGTAGTAGATCGGTGACACATGAGCATTACTTGGTGGTATTCTTAGATCTGGCGTAAAGTGTTTTTGGAATTCTATGCATGCATTCAACGATAATCTATGTAGCAAAGGTATCAAAGTCTCAATCCTTAGGGAAGCACTTTTGAGCATACCTCATCCATCCCTGCAACTCCATAAGGACCAACAAAGAAAAAAGGATGGAACAACTTCAATTTGAAACACATCACTGATTGATTCTCTACGGAAAGTGGGAGCCTTCCACACATTGGATCTAAGTTGCAAAATGTGTCCATATCTACCTTTGAAGGAATTTTCCAAGCATGTAATCAACATCTAATCATTAAATGAATATCTAGGCTCTTGGAAGAGATGTTTTAACAAGCCTATGCATAAGCAATATTTTTGAAGTGTTGAAGCTTTGGATCTTTCCTGAAGTTGGCCTTCTACATATCAATGATTGGTAATGAGAAAAATCTAAAGCGCAAAAATTTGGAACCAACACTTGTTTATTGCAATATGTTTTGAAGCATTATCATTGGTTTTTAAGGATTTGAGTTAGTCTTATAATGGTATGGATGCCAATACTGATCTCAACGTAGAAGCCAAGGCTTGAAAACTACAATTTTGATGTCTGCTATTTCGTCAGAGAACTAAAGCCCTATTCTTGTTGTAGACTTAAGACATCTATGCCATACACAACATTTGAGAATATGTGATCACTACCGAGTTTGAACACTGAAACTACTCAAGGCTTGTTCTGGACAGATCGTTCAGTTCTATTAATAATTAGTAAGGGTCTTAGCCACTTTAGGTAATATCCTGTCAAGTCGACAACTTGGAACTGGGTAATTTCCTAGAAAATCTATGAACATGATTGATCAAATGTGAAGCCTTCAAGAATTTCTAAGTACCTATCACAATTCAACACAAACAATTAGTTCTGGAAATAACACATCATTTGGAAAGTGAACTGTCTCTTACATTAATAACAATAGCAACCTTAATAACAATATTTTGATGACTGCAGTGACCTTGATGACACTATGAAAATACCCTTAGTTAGCCGTTAAATTCATAGGTTTGATGTGTATGTCCTATAGTATCTTCAATGACCTTGACTTGATAGTGATGTTGCGTCTCTTTGACAATATATCCTTGACAGTGATGTTGTAAGATTGCATAAACGCGTATGTTAGGGCCTAAATCTACCTCAGGCTGAGAAAGGAAGGATCTAGGGTAACATCAAACCACACTTAACCTGGTAGCTAGCCCTACCAGGTCGGGAGAGAGCTCTCTCCTTGTCGATCTCAGGAAAAGATGACCAATAAAGCTTGAGATGACCGATGTAAAGACTGATTTTAGGCTAGGTATGTGCACAGAGGAGTTTTATTGAATTTAATGTTGGTTTGTTGGCTCAAATGTGAAAGACAGTTTTGGGTCCGGGGAATAGACATAGTCTTGCAGAGATCTCTATGGGGCGAGGTAGACAAATGACTTAGTACTTCAAATTGAGTGAGATGAGGAGCTTTAGACTGGTGAGGAGCTGGAGAGGGCATGAAAGTCATAGGGATCCTCTTCAAACAACTTGAAAACATATATAACTAAAGAAACCCTAGGTAGAGCACTGCAACTTCAATGAATTCTACCTTTATCCTTGTTTCATTTAGTTAATATGAATAGAGAGAGATGATGGAATACATAAAACACATGTAAAATTTCAATTACAGAAGGAAAAACAATACCAAATCAAGTTGCCACAAGAATCCCATAAAGTGCTGTAAACCCTGGTCTATTCCTTTGCCAAACTGCAAATATGAGTGTACAATAATGCTCAAAGCATTCATAAGAGTCCAACCTTTACAAATGACTGAAAAACTTCTAGATATAGGCAACAAAAAAATCATGCTAGGCTTTAGGGGTCGAATTCATGAGTTTAGGATCTGTTTCAACAAGATCTAAACTAAGAACTGAAAAGTAGGCAGTGGAATAGCTTGCCTCTAAAACCTAGGAAATTGATTCATTCAGTTTAAAACTACCTTTTCATGATGTATCTACCTCCATGAGTGAAATTTTAAAAATTTTACATCAAAATCCATCAAGTTACATCAAATTACATCATGAGTTTGACTATGAGAGAGAGAAAAGTCAAACTGAGAAAAAACTAGGTAAAAAAACAGAGTTTTTTGGCAAAAAAGTCAATTTTCCATCCTGTGTGCCGCACCACTGTCCTTGTGCATCACACCTTTTTGCATCTAATTTTGGAGGCCTTTCCATGCACCAAATTTTCTTCACGTGGGCTTGTTAGAAATTTCTGTCTGTCTACTTTCCAGAACAGGTGGAATTTTTGAATTTGGTGTCCATATGCCCCTCCAAAAGTGAGTTCTCCCAACACTGCTTCCTGTGTGGCCAAAAAGGGGCAGAAAGGGCATTTTTGAGGTGTTTTTGACCCTTTTGGAAGCTCAAAACCTGACAAAATTTGTTCGCCATTTGTGGGCATTCATATTTTTGCATGAGGAATCAAAAAATAATGAGTTTCCTCCGAAGGAGGTCCCTAGCAAAAGCGCATGCCAGGTGGCGTGGCACACCAGGTAGAAAAACTTGTTTTTTAGTCCAAAAATTCAAAATTTGCAAAACGTTTCCCAAATTTCTTGAAATTTGGGTTGAGTGTCCTTCATCAAGTGTTGTGTTGGGCTAAGGAAGCCTCAGCCAAGATCTAGAGTCTATCTTTCTCTTTTCTCTTTCTCATTGCTTTCTTCAACTTGGCCTTCAAAGTCCTGATTCTCGCTTTGCACACCTTGTTTCTCGCCAAGTAGTGGTAGGCCATGTGCCTCAACATCTTCTTCTCTCTGTTGGCCTTCTCCAACATCTTTTCCAAGTGTATGTTTGTCCTCTCAAGCCAATATTCATGATCATCTTGAATTTCTTGTTCAAGTGTTGTCAACTTGGTTTTCCTCCTCTTGGCAGCTTACTGGTTTGCCTTTATGTTTTGGAGCTCCATGATGGTTTGCTGATCTTCTAAATATTTGTTTCTTTGGTCCAAATAGTTAATTATCCACTTGGATCTTTCCAGGTTGAGAGGCAAGTCATGAAGGTCATCTTGCTGCTCCCAAATGATCTCTTTGAGCTTTGAGCTCAAATCAGTGTCATCATCCTGAATAAGAATGAAATCTGTCTCTTGACCTCTTGAAGGTCCCTCATCATGCATTGGCTGCTTACCCTTTTCCTGCACTTGCTCTGCTATTGGAGGAAATGAGACCCCTTCCACCTCGGGTGGAGATAGTACTTGTTTTGCTGCTGCAAACAATCTTCTAGTGCCCTTTTGGTATGCGAAAAACACTGGCACACTGGTGGTTTGTGTTTCATGCACCTCTTGCTGATGTGAAGGATCTCCTGCCTCATGAAAAACTGATGGGGGCACTTGAGGACCAGTAAAGGCCTCATGTGAAATGAAATCCTCCCATGAAACATTCAGTAGACTAAGCTGATGCAAAACCAAAATTTTGATTAGTGCAAAGTGATAGATGATGTTATACTGCTGATGGGGAGGCTTCCTTTGCAATAATGTGGTCATTTTCTCAATATTCCGGCAAATGAAATAGGGGAGGTTCATCATCCTCACCCTAGTGAAGTGCATCAACAATCTGATATGATAGGTGTACAAACGAGAAAATTTGCCCTCACAGCTGAAATATTTGATTATGAGTTTCATCAAGGGAGCATATGTGTCCTATAGGTACCTGAATGGGAAGACCCTACTGAAATGTCTCTGAAAACCAGCCTTGATATAAGGCTCTGTTGATGCCCCGAAAATCGTTGTATCAACATTGGGAGATAACCACCCGGTCCGGACCTTAATACAGCTCCTTCTCCGTTTGGAATGGTGGTTCCGACTGGGTATAATGGGACCAGTTTCCCAATAATGAATAAAAGGGGTGGATGAACGATTGATTATCTAATCTAACGATAGGTGAATAACTTAATCTATCAGCAAAAATAAAAGAACTACTACTAATCCCGGGAACTATTATTCTTTTGAAATGTAGCGCTTGATGATCTTTGTTTATTGACAGGCATATAGATGACTCTATCTAATAAACATAGACATTTATTCATTCAATGATTACTTTGTTTAAATAGTTAAACAAAGTGATTAACACAATATTGCTACACTTATCATTTATATTATCGATACATATATGACCAAAAGAAAATCATACTGTAAACATCCAATAGTGGAAGGAATAAAGAATGTTGTTAAAAACACATGCATATATCCGATAATAGCAAAAGCGATCAAATGACAATTCATATAAAAAGAATGAACTCAGACACAGACAATAGTACCATATGAGCTTCTAATCACTCCCAATATCAATGGTTATTTGAAATTCTTCTTCCGACTCAGAAATACTTTCAAACAAAGACAATAGCGTGCATCTACATAAAAGCTTCGTTGTCAAAATCAGAATAATTGTCCCAGTTTTATAAAAGAATATGCCTGAAGTACAGTAGTGCAACTTCAGGTTTTAAGTCATATACAAAACTTACGACCCTTTCTAAATACATGAAAGGGTCTATAAATACTTGATTAAGCTAACTGCCTATGAAACTAAAATCCTACTTAATTGGTATAACTTGATTCTGAATATCTCCTTCACGACAATCTGGCAGTCGGCGGCATGAATCATCATTTAGGCTGTTTGCCTTTAGACCTGAGCAAGCATATCTCAAGCATTGGTTCCACTTCTGGTGGTCTGTTGAGACAAGAATTGAGTTGGGCAGCATAGGTGGCATCCTGTATATCGGGAATGATATACCCGATTGCATCTGTGACGCATTTAAGGGCGGCTCTTTGGCTGTATGGTTTGACTAAGAAGAACCAATAGGTGTCCCATGTCAAACTGTTAATTCCTGCGATTAATCTCCCATTTTTCTCTAGTTCCGGATAACATGACTGCTCCAATGTTTTAGCCACTGTCAATTTACCTGGGGTACATTGAGAAATCATGTTAGACAAGTAGAGAGTATCATTAACCAATTCAACCAAATTACTTGTGGTTAATTTGCATCTTGAAATTGCTCTCTTTGCTTTCATTAACTGGGATTGCCATTCCGTAAATAATATCCCCTTATGTGATTCTAGGATTTTTGGCAAATTAGCTGTCTGTCCCTCATCAGTGTCTTGCCACTCAAGAAAATTAGTTAGTGTTTCATCGGCTTGATCCAAGTCTGTTCTAGATTTTTCCGATTTTTCACCTATTGATGTCATCAAGTCGCATAAAGGTTCCGCCTGGGCGATTTGTTGACATAAAAGCTTTATCTGTGTTATCAATGCCTTGTTTATTTGTAATGCCTCTGCTCTGAATTTAGCTAGCTGTGGAAGATTCTTTGTTTTCTCTAGCTGGGCTGATAGTTGAGCAATTTGCTCATCTTTCGAATTCAGCATTGGTTCATTCGCTGCTTTTAGTTGTGCCAATGCCTCAGACAACTCTTTCTACTTTTGAGATGCACTGTAATCAATCCTCTGTTTCTCTTCTTGCAACTGTTTATTCAATTGATTGTTTATTTGTTGTTGTGTAAACAATTTCCATTCTACTTGCTCTGCCTTCTGCTGTGCCTCCGATAGTTGTATTTGTAGTGAAAAGATCTCCTGGTCTTTTACTTTTAATAAATTACTCACCTCTGATGCCTTGTCTATTGTAGCTGCCGAATAGGCTCCATCATATTGGGATAGTTTTGTTAGGTCATCAGAGGGGTCAAATTCCTCTTTCTAAACCACGTTGCTCGTCACTGTTTGTTCAGGGAATAGGGAAGGTTGATCAGTCCTTCTCCTTTTCCGTTGTCATTTTACCACAGCCTTGTGTCTTGGGCTGTAAAAGACATCTAAGGGAGGAATTTCTTCTACTTGCAAAATAATCTGATCGGAGGGATCCTTAGGGATTATCTCTACTTCTTTAAAACTGGGTAGGCCGTTGGTTCCACTTGGAACCTGTTTTGAAGTTGTCTCCTGTGTGTCAGCCGCTTTTGATGTTTCGGCTTCCTTTGAGCATTCAAGATTGCTGATGATTGAGTCGAATTGCTGCCATTCCTGGAGCAATTTCGGGTCAATATGGGCATCTACATTCGCCTATGTGCTGCTCTGTTCCTGATCTTTTGTCTGGGTTTCCTCTTATTTTTTCATATGCACTTCCTCCTATTATTTTGATGTAACAGGAGGTTCCTTAGTGAGTCGCTGCTCAGGCTCACTTGATTTTGTCGTTGGGGTTGTTGCTAACAGATCTAGAGGCTAGTTTGCAACCTCTGTTCTCTAAGTTTGTTGAATTCATCTAACCCGTCATCTTTATATTCCATTCTAGCCAGCAATTTAACTTGGGACATTGACTCGGCTGAGGAGAAAAGGTCATCGAACATATCTTCTTTATGATCAAACTTTGTCAATTTTGCCTGTTCAAGTGCATTATAGGCGACTTTTTTTGGATCAAATCGACTATTAGGAAGAGTTGCTAGACTTAATGCCTTCATTTTTTCAGCTTCTTTCTCTGCATGTTTGGCCCTCAGAGGAAAAGAGGGCCAAACCTACTTCTTTTTGTTCTTTAGAGTTTGTGTAACTCCTTCGGACATAATCTGATAGGCTATCTCCCTAGCCAACAGTTTATCAGGTACGTACAAAGGGAGGACATGAGGTTTGGCTTGGCTGCCAAAAATTCTTATATAAGTAAATTTTTCCTCTCCGAACCATCTTCCTATGGATGTCAAATCAACCCCTGCTTGGTAGGAAATCTTAGGAGCAGGTTTATCAAAAATAGAGTAGTGAATGGGTAACATAAAACCATTGTAGACTTGATATAAATGGTGCTTATAGTAAGTTTTCCACAACTTCTGATGGTATATATGAATGGGCATGGGGTCTTGTGGAGTCCACCTCCATCCAAGCATAGGAAATTCAGAATTAAAACACAGGGTGTCCAAGATATCAGCACTGTAGTAGAATGGGGGAATAAACCTTTCAGTGATGCGGGTTTTGCTTCTAAAATCAAGAACTGTGGTTGCTAGCTTATCCAACAGTATAGTTGCCCAATCCATTATTTCACTATTACATGCTGCCTCCATCAAAGGAACCATTTCTATAGTGAAATTAGCGGAATCATGTAACCCCCACAATCTACACATCATTATCCCAGCATAACAATAAGGAGAACACAGAGAATCAGCAGAGTACTTACCCAAAGACTCATGCTTGTGTTTTGCTGGATTTTGCCTCCAATCCTGAATGGGTTCGGATTCAATTTCGTTCTCTTCTCTGAATTTCTATAGAAATGCCTTGTTGTACTTCTTCTTCGGTACAGGCAAACGATATATTTGCCTCAAATCATTAGGTTGAAATGAACAGAAGATTCTCCCATCCATGGTGGAAAAGGTTCTGTATGTAATTGGGATTTCTTCAATTTGCCACCTCACTACATCCGTATATGGGAGAATTTGTTCCCGGGCTGCTATCCGATGAAGGAAAGAGTCGGCTAAATCCTTTAGAGCAGCATCAGATTTTCGAGTCGTATCTGTTGTGGCTTGTACTGCTGTCACCTTGGGTTCTTCGGCCTCAATCAAATTATAGGTACTTTGACAAGTAGTTTTGCCGAGTCCTAGACATATAGTGTCGGATATCAATCCTTTTCTTTTAGTTCCTGGATCAGTGATGATTTGTCCTGTGGCTGGCGAAGCGGAGGCTATTGCAGTATTCTTAGACTTCTTCCCCATTCTGCTTAAATCTACTGCTTCGGAAGAGTTCTGCATAGGAGTGAAAATGAATGTAATACAGAGAATTGGTAGTGCAAACCAAATATGAGCGAGATATATTAATCAATGCATGATGAAGGATTAACTTAAAGTGGCCGTGGATACAATCTGTGAATTTTTTTTTTAGACTTACTATTTCATTAAATGGCTGTTAAAACCTGTCAATCCTTTAAATGCCCATCATATCGTTTATTGGCCGAATGATTCGTTTAAGCATGCCTTGGATGTTTTGGCAGTTGAGCGCAAGTGAATCGCTATTGGGAAGATAAGGCCTTTAATATGAATTAATCGTAATATCCCTGCTTTATCAATTTTTTGAAATTTGCACTTTTAGCTTTATCGCAATCGGCCGTCGGGGAAAACTTAAATCGTTATATTGGTTCCTTTTGGAATCCCCGATTGTCGATAGCGATATCGCCAATTCGCATCGGGAGTATTAACTAAGAACTTTGAAAAGCATGCATGGTACATCTCCGATCGCCGATAGCGATATCGCATCGCATCGGAGCAAAAGGGAGTTTTGTTATGATAACTCGTTATTGCCAATATCCTATAGCCTTTTGCGTGTTGTCGTGTTGGAGAAAACCAATGGGTCTTTAAGTTATGCCTCCTTTGTCATTGCGACATGAGATCTTGCGATCGCTTTATCGCAATGATAAAAGATTACTCATTTATATATTATAAGACCAATTAATTGGTTTATTAAAAAGGTTTTGTAATGTTTTCATTTTGTTTTCAGATCTTTTTGAATAATACTAAGTTGATACCAATTAAAATAAAAAGGGGCCCATTTCATATTATAGTTTTGAGAATAAACTTGATATGAAATGGGGGGTTGTTGTAGAGCACAACAATTGGCGATTCGCTGGAAGAAACAATTATCTCTGAAAAGTACGGAAATACTTAAACTTTTTCAAAATAGGAATCTCATCAAAGGGGAAAATTCTAATATAACTAGGTATATATGCATTCCAAATAAAATGAAACTATCTTTGCTAATTTCCTCTCTTGTTTAAAATTAGATACATTCTAAGTTTTAAATTGGCCTCTATTGGTTGATAATGATAAAATGGAAAACCTTTCCAAATCAGCTTTTAGAATTGACTCCTTTGTCATAGGTAGAGCCTCTGCTACCAGCAAACGTTCATAGTTTCGACAGGGATACCTTTTAACCATATTATTGTCCATTATCCCATCCATTTCAGAGTATGATTAACAGAATGAATTCAAAACATGCTTTCATATTTTGCATTTCTTTTTTACTTTTCTGTTCTTTTGTAAGATAAAAAGCCATTGTCCTGGTTTGGTGACCAGCTGAGTGACAATGCCATTCACTGGTAGTAATTTAACCGAACAAGCTGGCTCGTGATGAGACCCCTTGTCTTATAATCCTAAGCCATTACCCTGTTTTGGTATGCAGTATTGGTAATGTCGGTTAAACTATTTCCTTATGATCATGGTAAGCAGGCTTGTAATAAGACCTCTTATCTTTTATATCAAATATTTTAGAATTACACTCTAAGTAATCATAAGCTTTGGTGAGTGGGATGGACAATTTTCTCCTTAAGAGTAAATGGATGACAGGGTAAGAGTTAAAGATGCTGAAGTTGGATTAGTTCCTGTTTTGATATTGATAACCTTTTTGTGACCAATTTGAAAACATAAAATTATTTACAATACTTCTAAACTTTGAGAAGGGTTCACAAAAATTGAAGTGTGGTTTCAGAATGCAATTATTCCTAGTTTCCTAGAAATTATCCCTTTTGTTTAAGACTTCTATTATTTTAAAAGCAAATATCAACACTACTTCTTTTGAGCAACTTTTAAATACAACAAAGGTCAATGGAAGATACCTTACAACTTTATTTTCTAATGGTCCTACAAACTACAAAATTCCACTAAACTAAAAAGGAGAAGGGGTTACCTCCTCAATTGAAGAATTTTTTTAAGATAAGGCCATTAACAGGGAGAGAATCTCTCAAACCTGATAAATCTTGTAATATGAAGGTCAAATGGCCTATCTTCTCACAGATCTGAAATGGCCCAAGCCACATCTTCTAGAACTTGGTGTGTTTTCCCTTATCTTCATGGGCTTTGTCCCATTTCAGAACTAAATCACCGACTTGAAATTGTTTTGAACCGGATGAGGCTGAATCAAAGGATGACTTGATAATTTGTTGATGTTTTGCATGAATAACCTTGGCTTTTTCTCTTTCCTCTTCTAATTTTAAAATTTGGTCATGTCTAAGTTGAATAGAAGAAGAAGGGCTTTCCTCAATAAACTGAACTAGGGCTAGAGAAGGAAGGACAAGATTTGTTGGTAGCACTGCTTCTTTTCCATACACGAGATTGAACGGAGAAGAACCTATGGAAGCCTTCTGTGTTATCCTATCAGCCCATAGTGCAAATATTAAGGATTTGTGCCATTTTTTATGATTCTGTTCGATAGTCTGCTTAATAATTTTAATCAGATTTTTATTTGTGGATTCTGCTAAACCATTACCTTGGGGATAGTAATTAGAAGAATATTTCAGTTTAAATCCTCTTTTAATAGCGAAATCAAACATAGCATTTCCTGAGAAGTAAGATGCATTATAAAAAACAAGAGCATTTGGGACACCAAACCTGGTAATGATGAATTGATCTATGAATTCTATAATTACCTCAGAATTTGTTGTCTTTAAAGGAATTGCTTCAACCCACTTAGTAAAATAATCGGTGGCGGTAAGGATATACTTATGCTGTTTGGAAGAATGTGGAGTAATTTCTCCAATGATGTCCAATCCCCATTGCTCAAATGGTTGTTCAATGTTGACTGGTTGCAAAGGGAAAGCTGGCTTTCTTTTTCTTCCACTAGAAGTTTGACAATTTCGGCATTTCCTTACATATTCATGAGCATCTATAAACAGAGTGGGCCAATAATATCCAGCATGAATGATTTTGTGGGCTGTTGTGTCAGCTCCAAAATGTCCTCCTGTTGGTCCATCATGTAATTCCTGCAAAACCTTTTGTGCTTCAGGTTTTTCTAGGCATCTTAATAAGATTGAATCATAATTTTGCCTAAAAAGCACATCATCAATAATTGTGAAATTCTTTGCTTTTAATCTAATGGCCCTTTTGTTTTTGTAAGACAGGTTAGGAGGTGCATATCCATTTTTCAAATAAAAGATTAAGTCAGCATATTGTGATTCAGAATCAGTAATACTTATCTGGTTGATCGCTTCAGTTTGATCTGTATCACCTGATTCTTGAATGTTGGATGCTCCTGCCAATAACCTGCAAAAACCTTGGCCTCTAACAATCTTTGCTGGTTTAATTTCCAAGTCATATTCTTGAAGTGCTATAACCCAATTTGCCCTTTTTTCACCTAATTCCCTTTGGATTAATAGTTGCCTTACTGCAAGGAAAGGAACTATAACTTTTGTATGGGCTTTTAAAAGGAAGGGTCTGTAATGTTTGATAGCTTTATATACAACAAAGGCTTGTTTTTCTACTTCGGAGTAATTCAATTCAGCACCCTGAAGATTTGAACTATAGAATGAAATGGGTGCTTCCAAGTTGTGATTGTTAATCTGTGTGAGTACTGCTGCATAAGACAAACTGGATGCGATAGTATACAATGTGAAATGATTAGAAAAATTAGGAGTATTTAAATCGGGGGCATTGATTATTGATTGTTTGATTAAATCAAACGCTTCCTTTTCTGCTGATCCCCATCTAAAGACTGAATTTTTCTTAATCATAGTTTGAAGTGGCAAAATGATTTGAGAAAAGTCTGGAACGAATCTTTTGACAAAATTGATTTGGCCTAGAAATGACTGCATGGATTTTTTATTATGAGGGAAAGGAATTTCAAAGATTTCTTTAATCCTATCCGGATCAATATAAATGCCATCTTTAGAAACAATAAAGCCTAAGAGCTTTCCTTGGTCAAGAGCGAAGAAGGATTTTTTGGGATTAAGTGAAATACCATACCTTTTGCAGTGTTGAAAGATTTGATTTAAATCATGCAAATGATTGAATTTCTTTTTAGAAAATACAGTAATATCGTCTAAGTAGACAACTACTGTTTTTCTAATCAATCCTTTGAAAGCTATATCCATCGCTCCTTGGAACGTGGCTCCTGCATTAATAAGTCCGAAAGGCATTTTCTGATAAGCATAAGTTCCCCATTTTGTTCTGAATGTGGTTTTGAGTCGGTCATCAGGATGGACCAAAACTTGGTTATATCCTGAAAAACCGTCTAAAAAGGACATCAACTCAGAGCCTGCCACTGATTGGAGTATCTGCTCCATAGTAGGTAATGGGAAATTATCTTTTAGGCTTGCCTTATTCAGATTTCTGAAATCTATACAAATCCTGATGTCGCCATTTTTCTTTCTGACAGGCACCATATTGGAGACCCAGTTTGAGTGCCGAACGGGAAAAATAATCTTAGCTTTCAAGAGTTTATTGAGTTCCGATTTTATTTGACTCTCTAAGTTCGGATGTATTTTCCTCAAATTATGTTGAATTGGTTTTTGTTCGGGAAGCATTGGAATGGTATGCTGGATGATAGATGTATCGTATGTCTTTAAATCGCCATATTTCCAAGCGAAAACATGTTTATTTTTCCGTAACAGTCTAATGAATGCTTCCTTTTCTTCCACAGAAAGTCCTAATCCTAAATTAATGTTTTGAGGATTTTGCTCAGTGCCAAGGTTTATCAATTCAAACCTTAAGGTGGAACTTTGGAGCTTTGTATTGGTCACAGGTTTAAACCTGTCTTTAATATCATAAAGATCCTCAAGCTTCACCACAGGGTTTGGTATTGAGTTTTCCTCGTGTTTTCCTCTCATTTGAAGGTCATGCTCATTTTCCTCAATGATTTGATCATCATAGGACTTTTCGAAAGTTAAAAATTGTAAAATGTCTTCATCGTGATTGAATACTCTCCAATTAGTGACATTGTCAGGAATTGATGGTCTAAAAAGTAATTCTACTGAAAATCTATCTGGGCTATAATCTTCGGAAGGTAGGAGCTTGGAAGCAACATTGGCTAGCAAGTCGGCTGCTGAATTTTGAGACCTGGGGATGGAAGAAATATTGAATTCCGAAAAGTGGGAGGTGAGTTCCTGCACCAGCGACTGATAATGTTTGAGATGGCTAGAAAGACAATGAATTGTATTCCTTACCTGTTTAATAATAATTTCGGAATCTCCAAACACTTTCAAATATTGAACCTTGAGGCCAATCGCTTTATATAGTCCTTGGACTAAGGCTTCATACTCAGCTGTATTATTCGTGCATTCAAACTCCAACCTACAGGACAACATTGTTTTTTCTCCCTAAGGGATAACCAAAATACATCCTTCTCCCGAGCCCTCGCTAGACTTAGACCCATCGAAATATAGTGACCAAAATAAAGAAGTATTAACAATTTTATTTACTATTTCCTCAGTATCATTTAAACATCTTGACCTATCTGTTTGTGAATAATTTTCGATCTGAGATGTAGAATTGTTTACTGAGAAAGGAGATGGTTGGGCAGTGAAGTTGCGAAAGAATGACTCAGATGAATAATTCCCCAAAATGTTGTTATTAAATGCTATTAGTTGGTTTTCTTGTTCAAATTCTGTAACTGTATGGGTCATGTGTTTCTCTCGATCGATTTTTATTTGATTTGGCTTTCCCTTGTAGGGAAGCCACATATGGGACCAATCGATAGAAATATACCCATGGAGTTTTTCAGACCAATCCCTACTCAAGATCAAACCATAAAATTCAGGTATATCGGCAATTAAGATATCAATTCTTTGAACTACTCTAGGATCAGCTGATAGCCTGATAGTTACTGAGTTGATTTCTCCTAAAACCTGGACTTTAGTCCTGTCTAACTGCACAATATGAATAGCAGACTTTTGGGGTTCAATGTTCAGTTTGGAACAAACTGAAGCTGGAATTATATTAGAGGATGCCCCTGAGTCAATCAAACAGTTGTGTAGGTTTCTATTGTAGATCTCATAGGTTAGAAGGAAAGGTGGAGTATGAGAATTTGATCTATCTCCAATCAGAACTGCATCAGTAGCTTCGACCATACCAGAAGGTGGTTGACCTGCATCATTTGCAGCTTTAGCACTGGGAAGGGGTGAAGTAGGAACAACATTCAATTCTTTGAGAAGCAATTTTTGCTGATGTTTCAATTTACTAAGTTCAAACATGGTAATGTTTGCCTTAGTCTTTTTCATGTCATCAACAATATTGTAATCCATTGAATCAAATACTACCAATGTCTTAGATGTTGACGAAATATTTGAGGTTGAAGGTTGGTTTTGTGGAACTGTTGTAGGTGGCTTCTTTGGGGGTACGTTTTCCTTTGTTGTAGTAGCACCTGCACTCCTTTTCTTTGAAGTTGTCTGAACAGGTTCGGAGGTACTTTTACTCCTAGTAGTGACAGGAAACGCTTCTTCTTCATTTTCTGTATCGGAGTTAGGCAATATAAAATCCCACATTCCATGACATTCAACAACTTCCTCTTCTTCATCAGTTGGTGAGGCTATTTCTTCTTCTCCTTCTTCAGGATCTGAATCTGCGTTAGATATAACATTCGGTGGTTTTGATTCAGTTTTCTTGTAATTATTAGAGGGCCTTTTGGTTGAGGTTTCAACTACTTGTTTTTTGATTTCAACCATTTCATTTGACATAGTCTTGAGGACCTTTTGTAGACCCTCCATGTCATATGTATCTTTAGGGGTTTTCTTCTTTGAATCATCTTTAAAAGAAACTTTTTTGGTTTTTCTATCTTCAAGAGCAGCTTTATTCTCTAGAGCATTAATACGTTTCTCCACAGCAAGTGCTTCTTTCATGTTTTCAGCTAAAGTTGGTTTTCCAGCCCTGTCTACAAAAATAGCTATATTGGCAGGTATGGCAGTTATATACCATTCGCTTCTGATTTGCTCACTTGGTTTGGAGGCCGTTGGGATTTTATTCAAGAGTTTATTGAATCACGCATTAAATTCTTTAATCTGTTCCCTATGCTCTATCCTAAGATTGGAGAGATCATTTATTACTGTAGCTAAAGACCTATCATCACCATACTTAGTAAGAAATTGTTCTTCGCAAATCGTCCAATTGGTAATAACGACAACATCTTGCTCTGTTACTCCCTTCAAATTAACTGCTAACATGAAGTTATTAATATGTTCCTCAGCTTGTGTTCCATCATCTGGATTAAACTTGGGTAGCCATTTCTCAGGAGCATCAGGTAATGCATGCAATGGTGCAGGCATGTTGACTGCACCAGGCCTGGTCCATGGATCTGCCATTGTAACCGCAGTAGTGGATGATACTACTATTGAAATTCCAGATGTCTGGGAAGGAGTTGATATTGAGGATTGCGCAGGTTGGGATGTTGAAGTTGCTAATCCCTGATGAACAACAATGTGTGATGAGGGAGTGGATGGTTGACTTCGCACTGGGGAAGATGAGATGGAGGATGTGGATGAAAGTGCTTCACTGTCAGATCCTTCAGTGTTTTTCTTCGCCTTTTTCCTTTTGGGTAAAGGGAACTCAGTAGGTTCAATACCGAGCTTTCCACTCTGAAGTCTGGTGAGAGGGTGAGGTAAATTGAATTGCGAAGTCACACTGCTTTGAGATACCTCAGATTTCTGTGGTGATATCGAGAAGCTCTGAAGTTTATGGATAAGAGACTGAACTTCAGGAGATTCAAGACTTAATTGTTCTGGAGTATTGTGAGTTTGAGCAGTGGTAGTTGATTCCTCTTCTTCTTGTTTGGATACTGGAGAACCAGCATGCAATTGGGAAGTACGAGGTGATGTGGAGGGAGAATTACTCTTAGAATGGTCTGTAGATTTGGGTTTGCTTGCCATTCACAGTTGAGGCCCTCCTTCTAGCGCCAGAAATGTTGATGCCCCGAAAATCGTTGTATCAACATTGGGGGATAACCACCCGGTCCGGACCTTAATACAGCTCCTTCTCCGTTTGGAATGGTGGCTCTGACTGGGTATAATGGGACCAGTTTCCCAGTAATGAATAAAAGGGGTGGATGAATGATTGATTATCTAATCTAACGATAGGTGAATAACTTAATCTATCAGCAAAAATAAAAGAACTACTACTAATCCCGGGAACTATTATTCTTTGAAATGTAGTGCTTGATGATCTTTGTTTATTGACAGGCATATAGATGACTCTATCTAATAAACATAGACATTTATTCATTCAATGATTACTTTGTTTAAATAGTTAAACAAAGTGATTAACACAATATTGCTACACTTATCATTTATATTATTGATACATATATGACCAAAAGAAAAGCATACTGTAAACATCCAATAGTGGAAGGAATAAAGAATGCTGTTAAAAACACATGCATATATCCGATAATAGCAAAAGCGATCAAATGACAATTCATATAAAAAGAATGAACTCAGACACAGATAATAGTACCATATGCGCTGCTAATCACTCCCAATATCAATCGCTATTTGAAATTCTTCTTCCGACTCAGAAATACTTTCAAACAAAGACAGTAGCGTGCATCCGCATAAAAGCTTTGTTGTCAAAATCAGAATAATTGGCCCAGTTTTATAAAAGAATATGCCTGAAGTACAGTAGTGCAACTTCAGGTTTTAAGTCATATACAAAACTTACGACCCTTTCTAAATACATGAAAGGGTCTATAAATACTTGATTAAGCTAACTACCTATGAAACTAAAATCCTACTTAATTGGTATAACTTGATCCTGAATATCTCCTTCACGGCAATCTGGCAGTCGGCGGCATGAATCATCATTTAGGCGGTTTGCCTTTAGACCTGAGCTAGCATATCGCAAGCATTGGTTCCACTTCTAGTGGTCTGTTGAGACGAGAATTGAGTTGGGCAGCATAGGTGGCATCCTGTATATCGGGAATGATATACCCGATTGCATTTGTGAGGCATTTAAGGGTAGCTCTCTGGCTGTATGGTTTGACTAAGAAGAACCAATAGGTGTCCCATGTCAAACTGTTAATTCCTGCGATTAATCTCCCATTTTTCTCTAGTTCCAGATAACATGACTGCTCCAATGTTTTAGCCGCTGTCAATTTACCTGGGGTACATTGAGAAATCATGTTAGACAAGTAGAGAGTATCATTAACCAATTCAACCAAATTACTTGTGGTTAATTTGCATCTCGAAATTGCTCTCTCTGCTTTCATTAACTGGGACTGCCATTCCGTAAATAATATCTCCTTATGTGATTCTAGGATTTTTGGCAAATTAGCTGTCTGTCCCTCATCGGTATCTTGCCACTCAAGAAAATTAGTTAGTGTTTCATCGGCTTGATCCAAGTCTGTTCTAGCTTTTTCCGATTTTTCACCTATTGATGTCGTCAAGTCGCATAAAGGTTCCGCCTGGGAGATTTGTTGACATAAAAGCTTTATCTGTGTTATCAATGCCTTGTTTATTTGTAATGCCTCTGCTCTGAATTCAGCTAGTTGTGGAAGATTCTTTGTTTTCTCTAGCTGGGCTGATAGTTGAGCAATTTGCTCATCTTTCGAATTCAGCATTGGTTCATTCGCTGCTTTTAGTTGTGCCAATGCCTCAGACAGCTCTTTTTGCTTTTGAGTTGCACTGTAATCAATCCTCTGTTTCTCTTCTTGCAACTGTTTATTCAATTGATTATTTATTTGTTGTTGTGTAAACAATTGCCATTCTGCTTGCTCTGCCTTCTGCTGTGCCTCCGATAGTTGTACTTGTAGTGAAAAGATCTCCTGGTCTTTTCCTTTTAATAAATTACTCACCTCTGATGCCTTGTCTATTGTAGCTTCCAAATAGGCTCCAGCATATTGGGATAGTTTTGTTAGGTCATCAGAGGGGTCAAATTCCTCTTTCCAAACCACGTTGCTCGTCACTGTTTGTTCAGGGAATAGGGAAGGTTGATCAGTCCTTCTCCTTTTCCGCTGTCATTTTACCACAACCTTGTGTCTTGGGCTGTAAAAGACATCCAAGGGAGGAATTTCTTCTACTTGCAAAATAATCTGATCGGAGGGATCCTTAGAGATTATCTGTACTTCTTTAAAACTGGGTAGGCCGCTGGTTCCACTTGGAACCTGTTTTGAAGTTGTCTCCTGTGTGTCAGCCGCTTTTGATGTTTTGGCTTCCTTTGAGCATTCAAGATTGCTGATGATTGAGTCGAATTGCTGCCATTCCTGGATCAATTTCGGGTCAATCTGGGCAGCTACATTTTCCTTTGTGCTTCTCTGTTCCTGCTCTTTTGTCTGGGTTTCCTCTTGTTTTTTCATATGCACTTCCTCCTGTTCTTTTGATGTAACAGGAGGTTCCTTAGTGAGTCGCTGCTCAGGCTCGCTTGATTCTGTCGTTGGTGTTATAGACATTTTTGTGCCTTACAGCTATAAGCATGAAATATCCATAATCTAAGGGATCCAAAGTCCCTAAACATGTTGTTCCTACCCCTAGAGGAACAAGGCTAACAAACCACAGCAATTCACAGAAGTTCTCCACCAGAAACTGCTCAAAAACAAGTCAATTCAGGATCAATTCAGAGGCTCCACTAATTGTCTACGCTGAAATGCAAAGTTTGCACTGGCTACCTGCACTGCAACGCAGGTAGAAGCACTACCAGGGTGCGCTGAGCGGGAATTGACAAATGGCAAGTTCATTCAACAAGGTGTCAAGACCCTGGAAGCTTCCAGAATCTTCCTCAATGACACTTGCCTCAGTGAATTCGACTAGTGATGAGTAAGAGGTTCTCAATCTCCAAGTGGAAGCAAGAACCTCCAAGTGGAAGCAAGAACTGACAGAGGGAGAGGACACTAGTCAGATCTCAAGCTGACTCATCCTCTCTCCAAACATCTATATATGGATCTCTCCTCCATGAGATCTTGAGGCTGAAATTTTGTTATTGCAAAGAATTGGTGTTGGTTTGAGATTGGAATCATTGGGTGCTTAATGCTTTGAAGGAAGGTGAAGATAGGAATTTCATTTGCTGGGAAGGAGATGCTGGATTGGAGCCCTCTGGGTTGTATCTCTTCCTGAACCTTGTTATTCATCAATAAAGCTATCTTGGTTTCTCCTATATGCTGATGTGTCTTTGATGTATGATTGCATTAGTATGTTTAGTTTATTTCTAATCCTGAACTAGTTATGAATATGAATCTATGTCTTTGTGTAGTGTTCTCTTCTTGTGATCTTGCAAGAACCTGTTGAAGCTGGGCGAGCGAGAAGGCAAGTAGCTGGGAACTCTCAAAGAGAAGAGAAACCGGATCGAGGGACAAACGGAAGACACCGGTTAGTCCATCCATCTCTCTTCATTCTTAATTCATAAAGGAAGAATACTAGAATAGTTGTCTCTGTTTGTTGCTAAGGCACTGTCACACCTTAGGTGGATAGGATCGTCCTGCATAGGCATTTTTCCCCACAACAAATTGGCGACTCCGCTGGGGAGATCTGTTTAGTCATTTTATTTGTGTTTCTATCATTGTTTGTTTCATAGACTCAACAGCAACAATCGAACTGCATCTGCTATTCTCAGATGCAAAGTAGACAACTGCTGCTTTGATCCAATCACTGGATTTGTCTATGATCTGAACAATGGACTCACAAATGATTTGATGATCCTTTGTGATAGATCTTAGCCCTTCCTCAAAGCATCCCTTTGATTGTACCTTGCTTGTTGCTTTGATTTGGCCTGAAACTGTAGATTAAATAGCAAACTGTGACCCAGAACCCAGTGAGAAACTCTCGTTTCTCCTTCAGTACAGACCCTGTGAAGAGGTTCTGCATTTCAACGCAGGTCCCGTGAAGGCTACCTGCGCTGAATGTCAAAACCCCTGTGTTGAGGGTGCGTTGATCCAGCTAGGCCTTGTGCAGCTAGGGTTCTCTGCTCTGTTTTGCCTTGTTTTGATATTTGATTTTTGCAGCCTGTAACCAGCATAGGTACCTGTCTGATAACTCCTTTTCTATGCTTAAATTCTGCCTCCTTTTGTACAAAAAGACTGTGAGTGTTTTTATGTGTTTGTGGCGTCATTTACAGTTTTCCTTTGCAAGAGTGAAATAGTCATCCTGTAGCCCTTGATTCAGATCTGTTGATTGTGATCTTAGGAGAGAGTTCATTGGCTATTTACAGTTGGTTATACATTTACTTTTGCTTTTGGTTTGAGTTTGTCTCTTTTAAGTGTCGAAACAAGTATTCATTTCGAAAATCGTTAAGTGTTGTAATCTCTTCTACCCTTTCTGATTTCGAAAAAGTAAACTTGTTTGTATTTTTCATTTAAAAGCAAATTCAAAGTTGTACAAAAAGCTTTATTTTTAGGCATCAATATTAAGAAAGCGGAAAACAAACACCTGCATTGTGCATTTTCATCTTGATAGTTTGCATGCTTGATTTAGGAAAAGTGCATTAGAGTGTGCTGATTGCTCTTTGAGAAAAGATGGTGTCTTTCTTTTCCCTTTGTAGCTAGGATTTTCATAGTTGAAAAGATAAAAAGCTTGCTTATCATCTTTAGACTGCATTTAGGAATTGTATCATACATCTCGTGGTGAACCTCAAAAGGAAAACTTCTAAAAAGATCAACCTAAAATAAATTGAATGAACTTAACAACGCTTTGTAACTTAACGCACAACATAGAGGTCTAGGCTAGAGACGTGTTCCGGCGTCGTAAAGCCTGGTGACTGTCGATCTCGCTGATGGTGGGTGATTCCTCCTGAGGGACGATAGCGCCAGTACAAATTGTGCTCCCACGTACCGTCGAGTATATATTGGGAGACCCCTATAGGCATAAAACCTTTATCCTTAGGAAGCCGTGTCGGCCACCCTACTGATCGCAATGCACTGAACACAACATTCAGGAAGATCAACCACTCGTACCTTAAAAAGTATTCTGCGGTTTTGCGAAAAGTTTGGCACACCCTCTACCTAGAACTCCAGAGCAGTTCCTTTTGGCCTTTTTCAGACTCTATAACGGAAAAAGTCCATCCGAGCATTTGTCACTTCGGGCTCGTTAAAAAATCGAAGGAGACTAGAGTCATCTTTAGCTTTTTCTCGACTCTTTAAAATTGAAAAAGCAAGTTGTGTCTAAAGCGTCGTTAAAATTTATTTTAAACGGAACAATCACCCCTTCTTCCTGCGTTGATCTTTAGGTTGAGAAAATGGAGCACACCAACCAAGGAATTCCCCTTGGAGGAAATCCTAGTCCCTTCTCTTCTTGGGGAGATGTTGGTGCGCCCCACATGGCCACATTGTCGCTTCCAGGACTGACAATTGGCTTGCCGGTCTGGCTCTTTTCAACCAATGTCGTTCAGAACACCACTATTCCTGAACAATCAAATCAACAGTTAGACCAGACCAGAGTTGCCCACCAGCCTTCTACTTCATCTAATTCTTCCTCTCCTCCTTCCTCTTCGCTTGGCGGAACTGGTAAAACAAAAAACCAAATTCCTAAGGAGAAGAAGGAAAAGAAGAAGAAAGAGAAGAAGAAGAAGGAGCCAAAAGCGACTGGGGGCAAACAAGTGTCGTCTGACAAAAATCCACACACAACACTGACTAGGCCTAAATCGCCATGTGTCATATGCAAGGTGTTAGCGCTTGGAATTCACCTAGGCTGAGATAGACAAACTCTCAAGGCTACATCAAACCATTTCACCTCGTAGCTAGCCCTACGAGGTATGAGAAGGCTCTCTCGGGTCAGATTCGATAGATCTTTCAATATGATTAGGCTGACCAATTAATAATAAAGATTTTAGGCTAGTAAATTGATAAGGGGGTTGATTTAATGATTTTTGGGGTTTTTGGTGGCAATTGGTGGAAGTGCAATTCAAAGTGCGGGGATTGAGCACAGTTTTCACAGGGGGATCTAAGGGGCAAGGTAGGAATGAGTGCTGATGTCTTAATCTGAGATGGATGATCAGAGATGATAGAGGAGAAGCTAAAGAGGGCAAACACACAATTCGAATCCTCTCTAGACAGTAGAAAACATTAAAATTGAACAAACTAAAAAGCTGAGCATGTCAAAACATGAGTTCAAACTTTACCACTTCATCTGTCCAATTTAGAAGCATAAGAGAGATGTGAAACACATAAACAAACTTACAAGAACATGTAGAGAACACACCATCAACAATCAGATCCACAAGAATCCTCAAAGATGTCTGTAAAACCCTGGCTTTCCTTGCCTTCAATTGCAGAAATAGATGCACAATATACAATAAAGCTTCCTTACACAAGAGTCCAACCATGAAAATGAGAAGGAGAGAGCATAATATAGACCATCTAGACCATCTAACTCCTTTCCCCACCTCTAGGGGTCGAGCTCAGCTTCCTAGGAGCAGTTTGAACTAATTCTAAACTAAGAACTAGAAAATAGGCAGCCCAACAACTTGCCTCTATTACTTAGCTAACTCATCCATGCATTAATTTTTCACTTTTTACATCATGGAAGCTTCTAGAAGGGTAAAGAAAGATAAAATCTACCAAAGTGCCATGAAAATATTACATTTATCCATCATCTACAAGTAAAAATAGTCAACCATAGTCAAAACAGTGTTTTTTGACCAAAAATGTGAATTCTGGCAAATCTGGAAGTTCTGGTCGCGCCCCTGGAAGTTCTGGTCGCGCCCCTTCACAGCTGTTTTTGAGTGGGTTCCACTGGTCCAAATCAGGTGCAAGATGGCTCATTGGAAAGCTTGGCCTGTCTACTTTCCATCCCAAGTGGAATTTCTAAATTTGGTGTTGATTTGACCCCTCAAAAACCATTTCTCCCAAGGTCACTTTCTGCAACTCAAAAAGTGGGCAGAAAGTCATTTTTTTGATGTATTTTGAGCTTTTGGAGGCTCAAAACTCAAAATCAGGCTTCTCCCAAGCATTGGTAATTTTTATTTTTGCATTCCCTTTCCAAAAATGCCAAGTTTTCAAAATTCCGAGCAGTCCTCCAAAATGGTCTCACCCAGGGTGAGACCAAACCGTGGGCAAAACCTGTAATTTTACCAAAAATTTCCAAAATGCTCCAAAATTCTCAAAATTTTCACATTTTGATGCTAGATCAAGGCTGATCAGTACCATGATGAGTGAGAGATGCCTCAGCCAAGATGCGGAGTGGATTTGTCCTTTTCTTCTTCTTCGGGACCTCTGACAGCTTCCTTTGGAGAATTTTCATTTTTGCCTTGCGAACATGTAACCTCTATGATGAACACCTTTGCCACCCTTACGAGGCCTCTGCTGTGTCTCAACCTCTGTAGAAGAAGACCGGTCATCACCTTGCTCATTAGTCTCAGTGGTTGACATGGTGTTATTGAGCAAGGTGGAATAAACAAGTCAAATTGACCGCTGCCCTGCCTGCAAAATGCTGTGAAGTATGCTGTTTTCAAGGGGAAAAATCATGAGGGACATGTTAGGGGAGGGAATTTACATATAGGAAAGGGAAAAATATATACATAAACAGGGAATTCTGAAGAAAAACATCACATAATGCTAAACATGTCATTCCATCTCTCACCATTTGCAAATCAATACTTTATTTAGGGAAACTGTGATTTTTAATCACCAAGGGAAAGGACAATGAAAATCATCATGATGGAGGGGAGGATGTCATAAGCATAGGGGGATAAGGCAGCATCATCTATATACAAGTAACAGGCAGCTCATTTCAATTTGTTTTGAATGTCATTGAGGAGCATACTCTGTTTTTCATAATTTCAAAATGACCATTTGATGCTTTGGGAAACAGGGATTTAGGGTTTCTGATTGTAAGAGGAAGGGAAGGGTTTGTTGTGATCATTTTACAGTGGAAGGGAGAGGGATTGTATCATAGGAATGAGGGAAAATAGAGGATATTAGGGATTAGGTTTAGGGGGATAATGGAACCCATCAACAAAGTCTGCTGCCAATCAATTTTTGTAACAGCAATTCATTTAAAACAGAGGCAGCCTTATTTTTTCATTTGCCATGAGTAATTAGGGTTTCACTGTGTGATTTGATCATAGGGAGGGATATTCAATTGCCTAGGGAGTTTAACTGAAGGGACAAGCAATTGAATTAGGGTTTACATAGGGAATTAGGTAGGGGAAAAAACAGAGTTTTGAGGAGGGGAAAAAGATACCATGTTACTGCAAACCCTAACCACAGCAAGTCTGATTTCTTTGATGTCTATGCAAATGAAATTTTGTCATGACCTTATTGAGCTTTGAAGTCTTTGACATATACACGAGATGACCCTTTTCCTTTGTTTTTTCTGAGGCTATGCAAAATGGCAAATTTCACTGTTTTTACAATTTTTTGAGTGCATGCCTTGTCATCACTTTTTTATTTGTTTTTTATAATGTTTCTTTTCATTCTTTTGCTGTACATTTACATAGGCATTTTTCTGTGTTACTAGTGCTTAGGGTTTGATCATTATACATGGGGAAAAGGTAGGGTTTATAGGGTTTGAAAGGACTAGGGTTTGCAAATGATTTAGGGGTAGGATTTGTATAATTGACTTGCAAATGAGATCAATAAGTTTGACATGTTAACATATGCAATTTGTATGGGGAAAATAAAAGGAGGGACAAAGGGAAAAATTTCCTTGAAAAATAACAAACTGTCACACATATTGCTTGCAAAAACAACTATTCATTTAACCTATTTCTTTATGGATTTCTTGCACAAAATTTATGATCATTACCTTCCTTTCCAATCCCAACACCATCATCAAACATGTGAATGAGCCATACCTTAATAACTTGAGATAATTTGAGGGTGATTTCAGCGTTTGAGTGAGTTTTTATGGCAAACAGAAGTTCTGGTCGCGCCCCTGTAACTGGTCGCGCCTGTGTTATTTAACACTGCGCGTTGGCCTGTAACTGGTCGCGCGCACCCAGATGGTCGCGCACGGTCTCAGACTGGTCGCGCGCACCTTTAACACTTGTGCTTTGCAGAAACTTGCCCGAATTTGCTCCTTTCGCCTCTAACACATATTTTTGGACTTTCAAATGCACAATAACAGTGAATTGAGAGGGAAATTAGCTTTTATAGGGTCACTTTTAAAAAAAATTTAACTTTAGAACCCACTTTCTAATGTTTTCAACTTGCTTTGCTTTTAAACACTGTTTAGAGTCTTTTTGTCCTGAAATGAGCTCTTTTGATGCGTTTGTCTCCGTTCTTTTTTTTTAGGTTGACCGCCTGAGGGACTGTAGTGAAGGAACCAGGGTTGTTGCCGGCACTTTTACAAATTCCTCATGACCTTGGATTTAAAAACAGGGTTTTTTAAATCCAAGGCATAAAGTGAGCTGTAGCTGAAGAAAATGATAATGAAACATATGTACAAAATTCCTTCCGGCTTGCTGGGCACTTGCTGACCATGACTCATTACCTTGAAATGATTTTGACTCAAAACCCTAGACCTAAGACCATGGGATCTCAAGACAAAAAATAAGAACAAGCATGACTCAATTACATTGTTGTATGACCTGATCCAGCAAAGCCAAGAAGGGAACAAAGACCAGCTCCTCCATTCAGTGTTATGGCATGCCTAGCGGGATGCAAGACTGACACTGATGAGACACCTATAAATGCATATGCAAAGAGTTATTGATCACTGATGGAGGGCTCAAGACCGACACTAACATTGGCTCCAATGGGGATGGCAGCTCCTTGGAGGTGCCAAGAACCTCAGACCTCTTGGGAGAGCAGACCAGTGCCTTATTCATTGGGCAATGGAGTCAATTTATTCACATGTGACCAACTCAAAAACAACTTTATTTGACTTAGACAATTGACTGAAACTTAACTGATGCTGGACTCAAACCGACTCGATGGCAAACTGAAATAGCTTGAAAAAGTTACTCAACAGACCAAACACAAATGACTCATGACTTGACTTAAAAAAAAACTTACAAAGCTTATGAAGGGCAGCAGTCCATCAAGATTTGAAATCATGATGACAACCACCTGCATAGTAATGAAATATGTACAATCATGTATAATGAGCTTTCCAATGTAACCAATCCAGCAGATGGCTACATACCAAATTTCTGCTCTCACGTATCTCGAGCAGGCGGAACGATGAACCTGTAGGCAACTCAAAATAACCACTGAAACCAAAGCTTATGATAATGAACCAGGTAAAATTTATCTTCTCTAGTGCTTGCAGAAGAATGCCAAAGGGATCTTGATAATCCTGAAGCACTATCTCGTTTGGAGATCCAGCTGCAAAAATATAAGTAGTTGCTTCATCCTGATCTGAAAGAACAGTGGGTTGCTGATTGATAGGAAGGCACAGAGAGGTATAAGCTTCTGCCATATGAGTGTTGGCTGTACATTCCTTGACCGTGAGAATTTCGGGCATATATTCCTCTACTTCATGATCTAGGTCATTCTTAAATAACAAACAATCTTCAAGGTCCTCAAACATGACAGCCTTATCATCTTTGTGAAGGAAAACATTATTTGTTTGCTGATCTATAAAACTAATTACAAGACTGTCATCATTTTCAAAAGAGGAAGAAGCTTCACCAACACTTTCATGACCATGTGTGCACTGCAAATCTGCTTTAGCTTGGGTTGTAGCATGACCTTTCAAGAGTTGATCTATCTCCTCTTCAGACAAAGGAGATAAGACTTTTTGTTTCCTTTTGCTCAAACAAGTCTTGTCTTCATATGACATGGCAATCAAATTATCCAAATTATGATTGAAAGAGGGTTTTTCACTTACTTGAACGAAGATCTCATCTTGCTGTTCATGAGCTAGCTGAATTACCTCCTCACGAAGGCTCTGGTCAATAACTTTGTCTTCTTCATACCAGATGATCTCAACAGCAGAGCTCTCCTTTATGGGATTTAGAACAAGGTTGTCTTCCTCATCGCGATCTGAATCTAGATTTGAAATCGCTGACTTGAATTTGTCACTTTCTGAACTTGAAACTTGACTTTCATGCATGCTGTCCTCTTCCGTGGGCAGATCTGAAACAAGCTCTTCTCTTTCATCATTTTCAGCCATATGGCCATCTTCAACCTGCTGATCTTGACAAGTATCTAAGATTTCTGTGTGCTGCTGAAACGGATTTTCATACAAGGCTTCCATGATCTCTTCATCCATGAAATTGTCATCTTCATAAAACTTTTCAAGGCTTTCAATAAAACTATAGGCATGCTTGCAACAGTCTTGAACTAAATTTAATGATGGATAAGAGTCCTTATATCTTTCAATGAACAAGGCATGAAAATCCTTTAAACAATAAATACAAGCAGGCGGCAAACTTTCATACCATATTTGGGCTTTACCTTCCAGAGTGGCCAAGAATATCTTCATCAAGCAATCTTCAGGAAAATCGATCTTGAATTTGCGAATATGCATATGAAATCTTACCAGATGTAGAGCAGCATCCTTCTTACCATCATCATTAAATATAGGCAAATTCCTTGACCAATCTACCTTCGGAATTTTATTCGGAAAACCTGGAATGTGATCTCGGCTCAAGGGAGCATACCTTCTTGCAATCTGATCCATCTTGACAAATCTCAAAGCTACTGATCTCTCTGCAGTGAAGTCACCATGAAGCACAGGTTGCTGGATTCTTCAGTGAAAGGAGTCGCCAGTGAATGATTTCAGCCTTTCAAGTGTCTGATCGTTGTCCACTATCAACAATCAGATCTAAACTTGATACATGTACTGGGGTAAAGTGTCAATGAAGCGCTATGTTCACAAATCCCACGGAGATAGACTGAAGCAGCGTTTATCTACTTGCGCTGATGTAAAACAAGAGCGTTTTCGAAGGCTTCTGGCGTAACTTCAGGCTCCATCTAAGACTTATGAAATAACACGACAATGAGCAAACGATTAATATGTTCTCCCCAGTATGGTCGCCAATATGTTAGCGCTTGGAATTCACCTAGGCTGAGATAGACAAACTCTCAAGGCTACATCAAGCCATTTCACCTCGTAGCTAGCCATACGAGGTATGAGAAGGCTCTCTCGGGTCAGATTCGATAGATCTTTCAATATGATTAGGCTGACCAATTAATAATAAAGATTTTAGGCTAGTAAATTGATAAGGGGGTTGATTTAATGATTTTTGGGGTTTTTGGTGGCAATTGGTGGAAGTGCAATTCAAAGTGCGGGGATTGAGCACAGTTTTCACAGGGCGATCTAAGGGGCAAGGTAGGAATGAGTGCTGATGTCTTAATTTGAGATGGATGATCAGAGATGATAGAGGAGAAGCTAAAGAGGGCAAACACACAATTCGAATCCTCTCTAAACAGTAGAAAACATTAAAATTGAACAAACTAAAAAGCTGAGCATGTCAAAACATGAGTTCAAACTTTACCACTTCATCTGTCCAATTTAGAAGCATAAGAGAGATGTGAAACACATAAACAAACTTACAAGAACATGTAGAGAACACACCATCAACAATCAGATCCACAAGAATCCTCAAAGATGTCTGTAAAACCTTGGCTTTCCTTGCCTTCAATTGCAGAAATAGATGCACAATATACAATAAAGCTTCCTTACACAAGAGTCCAACCATGAAAATGAGAAGGAGAGAGCATAATATAGACCATCTAGATCATCTAACTCCTTTCCCCACCTCTAGGGGTCGAGCTCAGCTTCCTAGGAGCAGTTTGAACTAATTCTAAACTAAGAACTAGAAAATAGGCAGCCCAACAACTTGCCTCTATTACTTAGCTAACTCATCCATGCATTAATTTTTCACTTTTTACATCATGGAAGCTTCTAGAAGGGTAAAGAAAGATAAAATCTACCAAAGTGCCATGAAAATATTACATTTATCCATCATCTACAAGTAAAAATAGTCAACCATAGTCAAAACAATGTTTTTTGACCAAAAATGTGAATTCTGGCAAATCTGGAAGTTCTGGTCGCGCCCCTTCACAGCTGTTTTTGAGTGGGTTCCACTGGTCCAAATCAGGTGCAAGATGGCTCATTGGAAAGCTTGGCCTGTCTACTTTCCATCCCAAGTGGAATTTCTAAATTTGGTGTTGATTTGACCCCTCAAAAACCATTTCTCCCAAGGTCACTTTCTGCAACTCAAAAAGTGGGCAGAAAGTCATTTTTTTGATGTATTTTGAGCTTTTGGAGGCTCAAAACTCAAAATCAGGCTTCTCCCAAGCATTGGTAATTTTTCTTTTTGCATTCCCTTTCCAAAAATGCCAAGTTTTCAAAATTCTGAGCAGTCCTCCAAAATGGTCTCACCCGGGGTGAGACCAAACCGTGGGCAAAACCTGTAATTTTACCAAAAATTTCCAAAATGCTCCAAAATTCTCAAAATTTTCACATTTTGATGCTAGATCAAGGCTGATCAGTACCATGATGAGTGAGAGATGCCTCAGCCAAGATGCGGAGTGGATTTGTCCTTTTCTTCTTCTTCGGGGCCTCTGACAGCTTCCTTTGGAGAATTTTCATTTTTGCCTTGCGAACATGTAACCTCTATGATGAACACCTTTGCCACCCTTACGAGGCCTCTGCTATGTCTCAACCTCTGTAGAAGAAGACCGGTCATCACCTTGCTCATTAGTCTCAGTGGTTGACATGGTGTTATTGAGCAAGGTGGAATAAACAAGTCAAATTGACCGCTGCCCTGCCTGCAAAATGCTGTGAAGTATGCTGTTTTCAAGGGGAAAAATCATGAGGGACATGTTAGGGGAGGGAATTTACATATAGGAAAGGGAAAAATATATACATAAACAGGGAATTCTGAAGAAAAACATCACATAATGCTAAACATGTCATTCCATCTCTCACCATTTGCAAATCAATACTTTATTTAGGGAAACTGTGATTTTTAATCACCAAGGGAAAGGACAATGAAAATCATCATGATGGAGGGGAGGATGTCATAAGCATAGGGGGATAAGGCAGCATCATCTATATACAAGTAACAGGCAGCTCATTTCAATTTGTTTTGAATGTCATTGAGGAGCATACTCTGTTTTTCATAATTTCAAAATGACCATTTGATGCTTTGGGAAACAGGGATTTAGGGTTTCTGATTGTAAGAGGAAGGGAAGGGGTTGTTGTGATCATTTTACAGTGGAAGGGAGAGGGGATTGTATCATAGGAATGAGGGAAAATAGAGGATATTAGGGATTAGGTTTAGGGGGGATAATGGAACCCATCAACAAAGTCTGCTGCCAATCAATTTTTGTAACAGCAATTCATTTAAAACAGAGGCAGCCTTATTTTTTCATTTGCCATGAGTAATTAGGGTTTCACTGTGTGATTTGATCATAGGGAGGGATTCAATTGCCTAGGGAGTTTAACTGAAGGGACAAGCAATTGAATTAGGGTTTACATAGGGAATTAGGTAGGGGAAAAAACAGAGTTTTGAGGAGGGGAAAAAGATACCATGTTACTGCAAACCCTAACCACAGCAAGTCTGATTTCTTTGATGTCTATGCAAATGAAATTTTGTCATGACCTTATTGAGCTTTGAAGTCTTTGACATATACACGAGATGACCCTTTTCCTTTGTTTTTTCTGAAGCTATGCAAAATGGCAAATTTCACTGTTTTTACAATTTTTTGAGTGCATGCCTTGTCATCACTTTTTTATTTGTTTTTTATAATGTTTCTTTTCATTCTTTTGCTGTACATTTACATAGGCATTTTGCTGTGTTACTAGTGCTTAGGGTTTGATCATTATACATGGGGAAAAGGTAGGGTTTATAGGGTTTGAAAGGACTAGGGTTTGCAAATGATTTAGGGGTAGGATTTGTATAATTGACTTGCAAATGAGATCAATAAGTTTGACATGTTAACATATGCAATTTGTATGGGGAAAATAAAAGGAGGGACAAAGGGAAAAATTTCCTTGAAAAATAACAAACTGTCACACATATTGCTTGCAAAAACAACTATTCATTTAACCTATTTCTTTATGGATTTCTTGCACAAAATTTATGATCATTACCTTCCTTTCCAATCCCAACACCATCATCAAACATGTGAATGAGGCATACCTTAATAACTTGAGATAATTTGAGGGTGATTTCAGCGTTTGAGTGAGTTTTTAGGGCAAACAGAAGTTCTGGTCGCGCACGGGCTCAGACTGGTCGCGCCCCTGTAACTGGTCGCGCCTGTGTTATTTAACACTGCGCGTTGGCCTGTAACTGGTCGCGAACACCCAGATGGTCGCGCACGGTCTCAGACTGGTCGCGCGCACCTTTAACACTTGTGCTTTGCAGAAACTTGCCCGAATTTGCTCCTTTCGCCTCTAACACATATTTTTGGACTTTCAAATGCACAATAAGAGTGAATTGAGAGGGAAATTAGCTTTTATAGGGTCACTTTTAAAAAAAATTTAACTTTAGAACCCACTTTCTAATGTTTTCAACTTGCTTTGCTTTTAAACACTGTTTAGAGTCTTTTTGTCCTGAAATGAGCTCTTTTGATGCGTTTGACTCCGTTCTTTTTTTTTTAGGTTGACCGCCTGAGGGACTGTAGTGAAGGAACCAGGGTTGTTGCCGGCACTTTTACAAATTCCTCATGACCTTGGATTTAAAAACAGGGTTTTTTAAATCCAAGGCATAAAGTGAGCTGTAGCTGAAGAAAATGATAATGAAACATATGTACAAAATTCCTTCCGGCTTGCTGGGCACTTGCTGACCATGACTCATTACCTTGAAATGATTTTGACTCAAAACCCTAGACCTAAGACCATGGGATCTCAAGACAAAAAATAAGAATAAGCATGACTCAATTACATTGTTGTATGACCTGATCCAGCAAAGCCAAGAAGGGAACAAAGACCAGCTCCTCCATTCAGTGTTATGGCATGCCTAGCGGGATGCAAGACTGACACTGATGAGACACCTATAAATGCATATGCAAAGAGTTATTGATCACTGATGGAGGGCTCAAGACTGACACTAACACAAGGGAGACCACTTCCACATAGATTGTCCCTGCATCCCTCGGATACTAAGGGACTGGTCTCCCCGTTTGCACAATTCGGTAGCGTCAACCTCTAATAGCCATGTTGACAACACACCGTCAACTAGTGAAAGTGAAGCCATAGGACAGAGAGGGAAAGCTAGATTTCCCTGCAAACTGCGTGAAGGCGACCATGCCATCCACCGTTGTCCCTTCTTAGACGAGGCTAAAAGAGTTTTGGAAGATCGCCCGGTTTTACCAGTGCAACTTCCTCCTGGAGATCAAAAACTCCTGCCAAGTCCTTCACCAGTTGAGAACCCGGCTGGCCCTCTCAGGTGGTCAGCCGAAGCACCTATCATTGAGGATGAACCGTCTGAATCCATACCTGATGAAAGTCAAAAGGTTGAGGTGGCAGTTGACCCGGTTTTGCCTTCAAAGGCTCTATCTTCGAATGATACCATCACAGAAGAGAATAAAGACGACACCATCCAAATTCTCTTCATCAACAGAGACTCCGACGAACAAGGGGGCAATTTGCCCATTCCTTTATCGCAGGAAGGAACTTCGTCAGAGTCATACCCGGCCGTCTATTCGGTCCCACCACCAAGCAACCTAGTTGTCTCGTTCGACTGGAACCAACTAGGCAGACCCCAGTTGCCAGCAAGCATACCATTCAGGATTATCGTTCAAATATACAGAATGGTAATGGCTAGCACCATCATTGATGAGGGGGCATCTATGAGTATCCTTTCCTCTATTGCTTGGAAAGCACTTGGTTTGCCAGCGCTTTTGCCTGAAATGAGAAATCTGACAGGCTTTGATAAAGGAACCAGTCGACCTTTAGGGATCCTCCCCAATGTGCCTATCACATTGAAAGGGAAGACCGTTCAAATGAACGTGATGGTCATTCAAGGACCTTTGGATTATAACCTACTCCTTGGACGAGACTATATATATTGCATGGGAGCCATCGTCTCCTCACTCTTTAGAGTAATGTGTTTTCCGCATGAAGGAAGAGTGGTCAAGCTCATGGACCAGCTTTCATTTCCCGGATCACACATCGCAAATAATCATATACCATCCCTAAATGGTCTCTTCACGCAAGAAATGACTCAACCCACGGTCCGTCCTCCTGATGAGCGTGAGTAATCCGGAAGGATATGACTGGAACCCAGGGGGCATGCGTCCTGGTCTGCTTCGGCAGAAAAACTTTGGGTATAAGGTAGGTTTCCGCGGGAGAATATGACTAGTTCGTACCCCGTCCGTGGTTGGAAGTGGGGTTGTTCTGGAATAAGATTCTCTTGTTAAAGCTACGTGTTTGGCACTGAGATCATTCACCTTTGTCTATCTCGGTAGACACCGCCGAAGAAATGTTTTGTTGAAAGAATAACAGAACAATCTTTGGGTAGCCTGAAATAGGTAGGCCTCTCCCGGCAAAACAAATGTTTTATTGGACTAAGAAGGGGTAACCTTGAAATCGTACTTTATGCTTGGGGGCATGCAAACCTTTTGGAGTGCAAGCAAGGGGCGGCTATTTATTTTTTAAAATTTTAGGTCCTTCCCTTTAAACCTGTAGGTCTAACCCTTTAAACTCGTAGGATTAGTCGTTTCCGAACTTGCATAACGAAAGGATCCGGAGCAAAGCTTTGTGAGATGAAGCTCCATAAAAAATAGAATCTTAATGAGACATTCTGATCATATGACTGGGTAATCGAGCAGTTTTAGCACACAGTTCATGCTCGTTAAAAAATAAACGCAAGATCCGAGCAGTTTTAGCACATAGTTCATGCTCGTTAAAAAATAAACATAAGATTGAGCAGTGTTTTCCCGCGTTTAAGCTCGTTAAAAAATGAACTATTCCGGTAAATAACCACCGTGAACGTAATATCATCAGCCATTAAAGCCTTGGTCGTGTTTGCCCACCACCTCCACTTTTCCATTGGCCGATCATTCTCCTCCATATGATTGTTTACCCATTTTGAGGAACAACTGCGAAGAGTGATTTCACTTAGCCATCCTTGTGACACTGCCGTGATTGGAAAATTCCAACCCGTACCTGGAATCAGCTGCTAACCCGTTTTATCACTCGTTCCTCAAAAGACGAGTCTTCTTTAAGCTCTTTTCATCTGACTCATAAAATATGAAAAGATTGTCGAGTTTTGGCCTTCCAGCTCGTTAAAGCGACCGAAAGTGCTATCCCTCCTCTAGATTTTAATCTTTTTGGACCTAAGGGATTAGTGCACAAAAAGATCGAGCGCTTGTTTTGTTTGGCTCGTTAAAACTATTGAAAACTCATCCCTTCTGTATTGTTTTATACTTTTTCAGACTTAAGGGATTAGATGACGAAAAGGACTTTCGGAGTTGACTTTACGTACCTTTTCAGACTCTCTAAAAATGAAAAGGACTGAGTTATCCTTGTCGTTAGACTCGTTAAATGCATTAAATAGCGACAAACTTGTCTTTAGACGAGAACGAGTTTCACTATCGCTAGGCTCGTTAAAACATAGCGATGGGCTTGCCCGAAGGGCAAGTTATAGAACAAGCATATGTTATCCTCCTCAAGCTTGACAAAAATAAAGAGGTACTGGTCAGCAATGACTGGGGAAAAATTGGGAGAAACTCAAGAAAACTTTGATGGTAGGAAGTCGCTCTTGAACATGACACTTCCACTCCGTGCCTGAGTCGGGTTGGGTTGTTTCATTCACCGGTCACATCACCATGGTCTCGCCATACCATCCATATTTGGGGTAATGCTACCGATCCATCACATAAGTGTTGCCATATGTTCAAGAGAAGTCGTTCAGAGAAGTCAATCGTGTCCCATCCACTGCCATACATTATCCTTCATCCTTTCATGACCGCCACCCTGAATCACATGTCATCAGATCATTTTCACCTCCATCAAAATCATTTGCTCCGTTCCGTGTCACTGATGTGGGATACATTAAGGCCCTCCTTTGACGGATCACTTCTTGTCGACATCAGCTCATTATCCAAGAAGTTGATCTAGGAACAACCCCTTCAGTACTTTGAAGCTTGCATGCCTCAATGGCAAGTTTCTCACTTCCGGTGACAGGTATACATCAATGACCTTCGACCGAAAGATTTTGCGTGGTGTTCGACGCCAAGTCCTTTATTCACACCATGTGAATTGTACTACAGTACCTTGAGGGTCATTATCATTATTGGTGATTCCTCTCGCGCTTGTTAACGGTTTACCTCATTGACCGGTAATCAAGCGATGTCTTTCCATGTTCGACTTCAGAACATATATCACATGGATCGACTTGTACTTAGAGTGAAGATCGAACGAGTTTGAAGACCCCGGATCTAGTTTCATCCATCCGGGCTGCGATATATATTCAGGAAAGATAAAGACATTGACATGTACATCATTGCAGCAGATAATCATCCTACCCAAAGGATGATAATTTCATCAAAATTATCAGTCTACCATCAGACGATTGTCTGTTCTATGTACAGAAAAATGAATTTATAAAGCTGAGCATGGGAATGCCCGCCTCAGCTAGATCATGAAAGCAGTATGAAAAATAATGTATTATATTGTATTGTGTTACAGGTCTCCTCCCAGCAATGAATGAACTTCGAATCCTCCTGATAAAGCATTTCACCCGATAAACGGCCTCATACTTTAGGGGGAAACTGTTATAGACATTTTTGTGCCTTACAGCTATAAGCATGAAATGTCCATAATCTAAGGGATCCAAAGTCCCTAAACATGTTGTTCCTACCCCTAGAGGAACAAGGCTAACAAACCACAGCAATTCACAGAAGTTCTCCACCAGAAACTGCTCAAAAACAAGTCAATTCAGGATCAATTCAGAGGCTCCACTAGCTGTCTGCGCTGAAATGCAAAGTCTGCATTGGCTACCTGCACTGCAACGCAGGTAGAAGCACTACCAGGGTGCGCTGAGCGGGAATTGAAAAATGGAAAGTTCATTCAACAAGGTGTCAAGACCCTGGAAGCTTCCAGAATCTTCCTCAATGACACTTGCCTCAGTGAATTCGAATAGTGATGAGTAAGAGGTTCTCAATCTCCAAGTGGAAGCAAGAACCTCCAAGTGGAAGCAAGAACTGATAGAGGGAGAGGACACTAGTCAGATCTCAAGCTGACTCATCCTCTCTCCAAACATCTATATATGGATCTCTCCTCCATGAGATCTTGAGGCTGAAATTTTGTTATTGCAAAGAATTGCTGTTGGTTTGAGATTGGAATCATTGGGTGCTTAATGCTTTGAAGGAAGGTGAAGATAGGAATTTCATTTGCTGGGAAGGAGATGCTGGATTGGAGTCCTCTGGGTTGTATCTCTTCCTGAACCTTGTTATTCATCAATAAAGCTATCTTGGTTTCTCCTATATGCTGATGTGTCTTTGATGTATGATTGCATTAGTATGTTTAGTTTATTTCTAATCCTGAACTAGTTATGAATATGAATCTATGTCTTTGTGTAGTGTTCTCTTCTTGTGATCTTGCAGGAACCTGTTGAAGCTGGGCGAGCGAGAAGGCAAGTAGCTGGGAACTCTCAAAGAGAAGAGAAACCAGATCGAGGGACAAACGGAAGACACCGGTTAGTCCATCCATCTCTCTTCATTCTTAATTCATAAAGGAAGAATACTAGAATAGCTGTCTCTGTTTGTTGCTAAGGCACTGTCACACCTTAGGTGGATAGGATCATCCTGCATAGGAATTTTTCCCCACAACAGTTGGGGTTGTTGCTAACAGATCTAAAGGCAGAGTTTGCAACCTCTGTTCTCTAAGTCTGTTGAATTCATCTAACCCGTCATCTTTATATTCCATTCTAGCCAGCGATTTAACTTGGGACATTGACTTGGCTGAGGAGAACAGGTCATCGAACATATCTTCTTTATGATCAAACTTGGTCAATTTTGCCTGTTCAAGTGCATTATAGGTGACTTTGTTTGGATCAAATCGCCTATTAGGAAGAGTTGCTAGACTTAATGCCTTCATTTTTTCAGCTTCTTTCTCTGCATGTTTAAAGTCATGCAAAGCGTAGACACCACATCTTAGAGGAAAAGAGGGCCAAACCTGCTTCTTTTTGTTCTTTAGAGTTTGTGTAACTCCTTCGGACATAATCTGATAGGCTATCTCCCTAGCCAACAGTTTATCAGGTACGTACAAAGGGAGGACATGAGGTTTGGCTTGGCTGCCGAAAATTCTTATATAAGTAAATTTTTCCTCTCCGAACCATCTTCCTATGGATGTCAAATCAACCCCTGCTTGGTAGGAAATCTTAGGAGCAGGTTTATCAAAAATAGAGTAGTGAATGGGTAACATAAAACCATTGCAGACTTGATATAAATGGTGCTTATAGTAAGTTTTCCACAACTTCTGATGGTATATATGAATGGGCATGGGGTCTTGTGGAGTCCACCTCCATCCAAGCACAGGAAATTCAGAATTAAAACACAGGGTGTCCAAGATATAAGCATTGTAGTAGAATGCGGGAATAAACCTTTCAGTGATGCGGGTTTTGCTTCTAAAATCAAGAACTGCGGTTGCTAGCTTATCCGACAGTATAGTTGCCCAATCCATTATTTCACTATTACATGCTGCCTCCATCAAAGGAACCATTTCTATAGTGAAATTAACGGAATCATGTAACCCCCACAATCTACACATCATTATCCCAGCATAACAATAAGGAGAACACAGAGAATCAACAGAGTACTTACCCGAAGACTCACGTTTGTGTTTTGCTGGATTTTGCCTCCAATCCCGAATGGGTTCAGATTCAATTTCGCTCTCTTCTCTGAATTTCTCCAGAAATGCCTTGTTGTACTTCTTCTCCGGTACAGGCAAACGATACATTTGCCACAAAAAATTAGGTTGAAATGAACCGAAGATTCTCCCATCCATGGTGCAAAAGGTTCTGTCTGTAATTGGGATTTCTTCAATTGCCCACCTCACTACATCCGTATATGGGAGAATTTGTTCCCGGGCTACTATCCGATGAAGGAAAGAGTCGGCTAAATCCTTTAGAGTAGCATCAGATTTTCAAGTTGTATCTGTTGTGGCTTGTTCTGCTGTCACCTCGGGTTCTTCGGCCTCAATCAAATTATAGGTACTTTGACAAGTAGTTTTGCTGAGTCCTAGACATGTAGTGTTGGATATCAATCCCTTTCTTTTAGTTCCTGGATCAGCGATGAGTTGTCCTGTGGCTGGCGAAGCGGAGGCTATTGCAGTCTTCTTAGATTTCTTCCCCATTATGCTTAAATCTACTGCTTCGGAAGAGTTCTGCACAGGAGTGAAAATGAACGTAATACATAGAATTGGTAGTGCAAACCAAATATGAGCGAGATATATTAATCAATGCATGATGAAGGATTAACTTAAAGTGGGCGCGGATACAATCTGTGAAAAGATTTTTTAGACTTACTGTTTCATTAAATGGCCGTTAAAACCTGTGAATCCTTTAAATTCCCATCATATCGTTTATTGGCCGAATGATTCGTTTAAGCGTGCCTTGGATGTTTTGGCGGTTGAGCGCAAGTGAATCGCTATTGGGAAGATAAGGCCTTTAATATGAATTAATCGTAATATCCCTGCTTTATCAATTTTTTGAAATTCGCGCTTTTAGCTTTATCACAATCGGCCGTCGGGGAAAACTTAAATCGTTATATTGGTTCCTTTTGGAATCCACGATTGCCGATAGCGATATCACCAATTCGCATCGGGTGTATTAACTGAGAACTTTGAAAAGCATGCATGGTACATCTCCGATCGCCGATAGCGATATCGCATCGCATCGGAGCAAAAGAGAGTTTTGTTATGATAACTCATTATTGCTGATATCCGATAGCCTTTTGCGTGTTGTCGCGTCGGAGAAAACCAATGGGTCTTTAAGTTATGCCTCCTTTGTCATTGCGACATGCGATCTTGTGATCGCTTTATCGCAATGATAAAAGATTACTCATTTATATATTATAAGACCAATTAATTGGTTTATCAAAAAGGTTTTGTAATGTTTTCATTTTGTTTTCAGATCTTTTTGAATAATACTAAGTTGATACCAATTAAAATAAAAAGGGGCCCATTTCATATTATAGTTTTCAGAATAAACTTGATATGAAATGGGGGGTTGTTGTAGAGCACAACAGGCTCATAATGATCTTTGTCTACCAGCTGCCCCTTATTCCACTGCTCACCTACATTTGGAATACCGGTTGCTTGAGCTATAGTCTCAGGTGTTAAGGTGAATGTCACACCTGCCAAATTGACTTGGCCATTGTGAAGATGGAGCACAAACAGTCTGGAAAGCTCATGGTGGTATTTGACTCTTTCCACCATCTCACAAAATTGATAACAAGATTGATGTTTGAAGCATGCTACAGCAAGAGGGCAAGCCAACAACTCAGTGAGTGTAGTGGGCTCCTCCCGGATGTGTTTCCCTCCCTTGTGAGGTCTCCTTGGTGCATGTATTTCTTGGAAGAGTCACTGACTGTTTCCTCATTTCTGTCATAAGAAGAATCTGACTCCATGTTTGCCAATGCTTGAGTTTCTTAGATGAGTATGAAGAGATTTTATAGTGTCAATAGGTATTTGCTGCTAAAAGATAGGGATTGATGGTAAGGACTATGGAGGGACTGTGTATGAGGGGTTGGGGATGTTGTTTGTAGGGTAAGGGAAAATGGAAAGGTTTGGGAATGATATTTAGGGTTTAGGATAGCAATTAGGGTTTGGGGTAATGAGATTAGGGATTAGGGTTAGTAGTTTTAGGGATATGGGGAATTGGGAATAGGTAAGTATGAATGAAAAGGGAGGGAGAAAATGAAGTGAGGGAATGAGGGAGTGAAAATGATAGGAGTAGGATTTAGACAGCAAAAATAGCGATTTGTAAACCCTAGGCAGTGTTTTTTCAACAAACTGTGCAAGGAACTAGGGTTTCAATATTTCCCTATTGAATCACCATAAATACTGAAGCAAACTCATGGATTGGCCATATGGGAATGTCAACTTACTTGTGCAATGAGGAATTGGCAATTTGGAATTTTGGAGGAGGTGTTTGGATGAATTTCGGGCATTGTAGACTGGTGCACCACGTTGGCTCGGTGCGTCACGCTAGTTATGAATTTGAACGTGGAGTGCGCTCTGTGTGCGTCGCGCGACCAGGTGTACCACGCCTTGACCCAGGTGCGCCGTGCTTCAAACTTTCACTGTTTTGAATGGAAAATTTCTCTCTTGGCTTTGAAAATGAAAATGCACTTGCTCTCCTCTCCTTTGGACACAAATAAGACTCCTTTGATATGAAAAGACTTTATATAGCAATAATTTTAATTTTTGACTTATGAAAACCCACTTTGCTAATGTTTGCTTTTCACTTGCTTTTTCAAAACTCTGTTTTGGGCAGTTTGCTTTACTTTTTGCCTTTGATGGACTAAATGCTTTGACATTTTGTTTCTTTTGTAGGAACTGGAGTTGCAAAGGCTTGGCAAGGTGACCAAGACTGCCTCTTTAACTTATTACATATGGAAAAATGAAATTATATAAGATTTAGTATATGAAACATAAAAAACTTTGTTTTTCCTCAAAACAGGGTTTTGAGGAAAAATCAATCACCGAGCATGTGATTATTGAAATTATTGTTGCTAAGACTTTACTTGACCTCGAGGAAAAATCAATCACTAAGCATGTGATTATTGAAATTACTGTTGCTAAGACTTTATTTGACCTCCTCATGTGCCTGCTGACCATTATTGAGCATTGACAAGACTTTATTGACGAAACCCTAGAACTAATGAGACCTAAACCCTAAAAATGAATTTTGCAGATTTAAAGGAAAAAAATAACTACAGATGACCTAAATGTAAGAAAATGGGCCAGCAGGTAAAGAACATGTGGAAAAATGTATAATATTCCACTACCATCAGATGATCCATGACCCTAATGGAATGCAGATGATTGGATGAGACACCTAACATGCAATGCAACAAGAGAATTTGATCACTAATGGAGGGATGAAGATACCGACACTAACAACGTAGATAGTGGGACAATGAGGCATGACTATGTTCATGTAACCATGATCTTGATACGACTGTGTTCTTAACATTACAATGACTTGGAGGCAAGAGAATGACTTTATATGACAATTATGACATTTGTTGTGACATGATAGTGACATTGTGATAGTGACCCTGTTGCATAACATATAGATAATGATATTGTTAACAACGACCTTGACATATTTAGACAATATAATAGAGATACTTGAATGTAAAGGACCCCTTTTACATGTGCATAGGTTGTGGCTAAGAAACACTATGATAGTGAGATGTATGGCAGTGGTATATATGTCCTTTTAATCATAGTATTATGAACAATTGGAACAAGAGTGACAATGGTAATCCAGTAGTAGTGAGTGGCAATAGATAATGGTGGCAGCAGATAGGTTTCAATTGGAAACAAATGTGACAGTATTAGTAGTGGAAAATAGTGGACAATAGTGGTAGTATCAACAACAGTGGTAGTGAGAGTGGGTAGTGGTTGTAGTAGCAACTTGTTGTATTTGGGTCATTTTCCCTGGTACGAGAGGCTAAAACTTTTTTAGGGAGCATTTGCTTCCTTCCAGCTTTGCTAGTAAACCCTTGGGGAGTCTTGTACTTCTAGTTCAACTGGTAAATTTGTATGTACATCATACATAACAAAGCACTTGGTTGAGACAAATTTTTTGTGTACTGTTCATGTGATGTTTTATGTTTTGTCTTGTTTGATGCTCTAAATGTTTAATAAAATTAACTAATTGTGAAATATTAAGGAAACACTAATTCACCCCTCTTAGTATTTCCAACAATTATTATTAGAGAAGGTCCTTCTTTGAAGCTTAACTGCTTGAAGGCAGATCCATAGCATTCAAAGTTGATTGGTGGTGACTGCAGTTGAAGATAAGATGGTTGTTGATCCCAAAGAAGATGTTAATTCCCTCATAGAAAAACTTCAAAAGGTGGAATGGGAGAGGGATTTGAACATATTTTTGTATAATAAGCTTCATGCAGAACATGAAAAACTGAAGAAGGAAAATACAAAGCATTATGATAATTAGAGATGGTTCGTAGTTGAAATCACTCAACTTCAAGATAAAATTAAGAAATAATAGATGCCAGAAAAGGATTGTGAACTTTATGAAGCAAAAAATCAAGTGGATCACCTCAAAAACATGTTGCAAGAGGAAAACAATAGGGAAAGCAACTTGACAAACCAACTCAAGGAAAAGGAAAAGGAAAAACCAAATAAAAAGAACAAGCAGGATAAAGAACTTGACAAACAAATCACTACCCTGAAGAGGGAACTTGAAGAAGCCAAAAGGACCGAGGAAGTCTTAAGAAGTCAAATGAAGCAGAAGGAAGAGGATTGCATAAAACATGAACAAGAAATTGTCACCTTGAGAGCATAAGTGGACAAGCTGAATAAAAAATTGAGGAGCTCACAGGTCTTGGATGACATTCTTAATTGCCAAAGATCACCACTTATCAAGATATGTCTTGGATATGTTGGTGAGTCCTCATGCTGCAAGGATGAAGATGTCAAAGATAAAGAGAAGTCACATGAAAAAGATGCAGAGAAGGCTCATGAAGAGAAGCCCCATGCCAAAAATGAAGAGAAGCCCAAAGTCAAAGCTTTGCACAAGTAAACCAACAATGGAAGCTGGAAAATAAATGCCTCAAGAAGTCAAGATGATGCATTCAATACAACGAATCATAATAGAGCATATATAAGTGGAGAGAAGCAAAGATATTCTCAAGGTTCAGACACCTTTATGGATATTATCAAGGGCCGTGACCCTATACACCCAGATATGCAGGCACATTCCATGGTTATTGATATACATGTTCTAACTATGGACTTAGAGCTAGAGAGTGCAGGGAATATAACATGAGTAATGATAGAGGGGTTTATCAAAGTCCTAGAGAAATATTTTTTGGAAGACAAGATAAAATCCCATATGTCTATAATAATGGAAGTTACAACAACTTTGCTCCATTGTTCAGACCAAATGTTGAGTGCTACCTATGTCACAACTTTTGCCATTTTGCACGAGATTGTACAAGCAACTTGAAGTGGATCCCACAAAACCAAGAAGGAAGAACATTCACCAGGAAAGAAGACAAGATGTCCAGGATATAGCAAATAAAACAAGCTTCACAATGAACTCTCATACAATTGGAAGACATAATGTAATAGGAGAGAGTACTGTTAGGGGGAGCCTGTGTGATGGAAGAGATGATGCAATAGGAAAGCACATTATTAGCGAGAGCCTATAGAGATGATGAAGTGGGTAACCATATTGCCAGGAGGATCCATATCACATGGAGATATCATTAAGGACGAGTCAACCACCCTTTTCCATTGATGTCAAAGGGGGAGAAAATATTAGAAAGAAATGAAGAGAAGAAGCATGAAGTCAAGGGGAGCTTATGCATCACACTAAGATACAATCTGTTTGTTGATATCAATGACAAAGGGGGGTATTATTGAGTATGTTATCATTAATGTCAAAGTGGGTGCAATAGGTCCAAGATGTCATCATTGATGTCCTCAATATGTTGGCTATCATGGATGAGATGATGCATTGGTGAAACCCTAGCTCTAGGGTTTGCTTTCCTTGGACGATGATCATACCCCACACTTGTTGGATATTTTTAAGATGCAGGTCAATGGAATTTTCTTGGATACCCTTGTCATTGGTTTCTATTCATCATGCTGATTTTGTTGATACATGGAGAGTTTTCTTGACCCTCACGGTTCATGAGATACACTTATTCAAGGATGAATCCCCCTTGTGGAGGTCAATATCTCCAAAGGAGGTGATGTGGCAACATGAATGAAGGAAGGAGGTAAGAATTGATTTTATGGTCAAATTAATAATATTCAACAGACCCAAGGTCCATCATTGAAGGATGCTTTGTTTCAATGCAAACAAAGTATTGTTGACAAAAGTCCAAAAGGATTTGGGGCAAAATCAATTAAAATGATTCCCTAGTTCAAATTATGAAGGGTGATTTTAAATATTGTTAGCCCTTCTCCGAACCCTACTTTTGAATTTAATGGTCCAAGATGTAAGAGCCATTTTGACTCCACAAAATTTAAAATTGAAAAATGAATTTTCCCTCCAAACCCTGAGTCGATTGGGCTCATATCCGTCCTCCAAAACTATATAAGAAGACCTCTCCCAAAGTATGTACTCAACGAATATGATCAGAAGTATTTTGTTATGAGCAAGTGCGGCCCTAAGGAACTTCAGAAAACATTAGGGGATTTTTGAGGTCTAAAATGGGCCTCCTAAGAAAAATGTACAACCAAAATAAACTTTATAAGAACCAATAGGATTCAAGATGATGATGTCAACCATGGGGGATGATTCACCATTTTTGGAGTAAAAAAGTACAAATATTAAAAAATAATAAAATAATAAAACTATTTTTTCAACTTATCTCCCTAAGTTTTTACTCAAATTTCGAGCGAGAGTACTCATTGGATGCAAAATTTAATTCCTCATCCAAGGAGTACCCATGTTGCATACTTTCTATGGACCCTACTACATGGAAAATAAGAAATACATGAAAAATGTGATTGCAATCATGTTTTTTTATGTATTTATCATTTTTCGTGTATTAGGGTCCATCGAAAGTATGCAACATGGGTACTCATTGGATGAGGAATCAAATTCTACATCCAATTAGTGTTTCCGCTCGAAATTTGAGTAAACCCATACAGAGTAAGTTGAAAATACGAGTTGAAAAAATGGTTTTGTCTTTTTCCCCTTTAAAATTTGATGATGTAATCTAATCTTATTTTATTATTTCCACTATTATTTTATAATTTCCTTAGGAGGCCCATTTTAGACCTCAAAAATCCCCTAATGTTAGTCGAGTAAGAAAAAGTATGGGAGGGTATTTGGGATGTGATCTTTTTGCAGGTGTTTTATTGGGCTACAAACTTGTCTTGCATACCAGACCCATTTAGAGTCAATCCTCTGTGGCCTAATAAACTTGGTGATTTGTTCTAATATGGTTTTAAGAATTTTGGGGTGTGTAAAGTTTGTGTTTATGGTTTAGTTGTTCCTTTCGATTGCAAATGGAAGTCACCTATTCTGAAGGCATTCAATGTCAATTAAAAGGTGGAAATTATAGTGGTCTCGACCCATTAGGGCATTAATTTTTGAGGGAAGATTTATCACTATAGACCAATGAAAGTTTTCTTTGTTTGGTATAGGGCTATTAGGCTATTCACCCTTGTTTCTGATTGAGATCTGAAGTAAGATTCATTGCATTGATCTTAGAAGTGTTGTATTCTCTTGAATGTGTTTGAATAACCTCTACGAATATGTTCCTTAAAAAATTAAAATTCTGAACTTACTCCTGTGCGTTGTTTTCTTGAGATTTGAAGTTTTTATGCTTGAGTTAGGGCTTCCTTGTAGCATATCAATGACACATGAGTGTTACATAGTGGTATTCATGAGTGTTACATAGTGGTATTCTTAGATCTGGCATAAATTGTTTTGTGGGATTTTGTGCATGCGTCCAATGTCAATCTATGTAGCAAATATATCTTAGTCTAGGTCCTCTTTAGTGAAACACTTCTGAGCAAACCTTATCCGTACCCGTGACTCTATAAGGACCAGCGAAGAAGCAAGGATGGATTGAATTTAATCTGAAGAACGTCACTGATTGATTAATTGTGGCAATTGGGAGCCTTGCACACATTAGATCTAAGTTGCAAAAGGTGTCCATATCTACCTTTGAAGGAATTTCCCAAGCATGTAATCAACATCTGATCATTAAATGGATATCTAGGCTTTTGCAAGAGACGTTTTAACAAGCTTGTGCATAAGAATATTTTTTTAAGCATTGAAGCCCTGAATCTTTCCTGACATTGGCCTTCTTCATATCAATGATTGGTAATGAGAAAAATATGAAGCACAAAATTCTAGAACCAACGGTTGTTTATTGCAATATGTTCTGAACCATTATCATTTGTTTTGAAGGATTTGAGGCAGTCTTATAATAATATGGATGTTGAAATTGATCTTGACATAGAAGCCAAGGATTGGTAACTGCAATTTTGAGGTTTGATGTTTCTTCAAAGAACTAAAGTCCTATTCTTGTTGTAGACCTAAGGCATCTTCGACATACAAAAAATTTGAGAAGTTGTGATCACTAACATGTTTGAACACTAAAACTACTCAAGGCTTGCTCTAGATAGATCGTTCAATTCTATTAAGAAGTATTAAGGGTCTTAGCCACTTGAGGTAATCACTGTCAAGTCCACAACTTCGTAGTATGGGTAATTTCTCAGAAAAATTATAAATATGATTGATTAAATGTGAAGCCTTCAGGAATTGCTAAGTACCTCTTGTAGTTCAACACAAGCAATTAGTTCTAAAAGTAACACATCATTTGGAAATTGAAGTGTCTCTTACCTTGATAAAAATAACAACTTTAATAATAATGTTTTGATGACTGCAGTGACCTTGATGACACTATGACTATACCGTTGGATGGAAATTACATTTTTATTTTTGATGCATATGTACTACAATATATTTAGTGACTTTGACTTGAAAATGATGTTGTATCTCTTTGAAAGTGATGTTGTATCTATTTGACAATATCTCCTTGACAATGATGTTGTAGGATTGCATGGACTTGTAGACAATGAGACATTGAGGCATAACATGTTCATGTAACCATGATCTTGATATGACAATGTTCTTAACATGATAGTGACTTGGAGGCATGAGAGTGACTTTATATAACAATGATGACATTTGTTGTGACATGACAGTGTCATTGTGACAGTGATCCTGTTTCATAACATATATACAATGATATTTTTAACAATGACCTTGACATGTCTGAACAATATAGTAGAGATACCTGAATGTAAAGGACCCTTTTTACATGTATAGAGGTTGTGGCTAAGAAATCCTATGAAAGTGAGATGTAAGATAGTGGTATCTGTGCATTTTTAATCATAATATTGTGAACAACTGGAGCAGGAGTGACAATGGTAATACAGTAGCAGTAGAAACATGAGTGCGAGTGTGTGGAAGTAATCCAAATTTTGGTAGCAGTGAGTGGCAATAGTGGTGGAAGTAGCTGGCAGTGGCAATAGACAAGTTTCTAATAGTAGTAGATGTGACAATAATAGAAGTGGACATCATTAGACAGTAGTGGCAGTAGCAACAACAATGATAGTGAGAGTGGATAGTGGTCATAGTTGAAACTTGTATTTGGGTCATTTTCCCTAGTACGAGAGTCCAAAACCTTTTAAGGGATCATTTACTTCCTTCCATCTTTGCTAGTAAACCCTTGGGGAGTCTTGTACTTCCTTCCAGTTCAATTGGTAAATTTGTATGTACATCATAGATAACAAAGAACTTGGTTGAGATGAAATTTTTGTGTATTCATGTGATGTTTTATGTTCTGTCTTGTTTGATGGTATGAATCTTTAAGAAAACTAACCAATTGAAAAATATTAATGAAATATTGGTTCACCACCCTCCCAGTATTTCCAACACTCTTGTTACCCTATGGTTTTGGGAGGTTGTATAGAGTTTCAATAAAGAACGTAGGGCACATTTTTTTCAAATTGTAACAGGAACTTCAAAGGTGCCTCTAGAAGGTTTTAATGCATTACAATGGGATCAAACAAGTCACAATTAGAAGGACAATAAAGTTTTATTGATTATTTTCTGCTACCTTTCATTCACATTCTTTCCACTTATGAAGATTAAATTGAAGTTGCAGATATAAAGGAAACATAAACAATAAGGAAATCACCTTCTTTGTCCATTATAGAAGGAAATAATAATCAACAAAAAGTCATCAAATTATAGAAGTCAAAATACCAGTATATGGAAAATGTCAGAAAATGCCTCTAGTAAATCGAACAGAGGGAAGAAAGTGGGCAACAACATAATTTTCATTTCTTGTGGACAAGCGATGTCAGGAAGGGGGGATTGTAATGTTCCTGAGAAATTATTTTTCTAAGAGACGAAGTAGCCTATTGATCCCCATAGGATATAGTCATCAATAAAGGGGAAAACCCCAAAATCTGGGCGCGTTTTGGGGCATTTGGGCAAAGAAACCCAAAATTGGGGTTTGGAGTAAAGTTTACTCAATAATTTAAGAAGAAGAGATCCCTATAGGAAATCTATAAATATAAGAGGGTTGATTTTATTTTGGATCATTTATCTATGTTTTCCTTAATCTTGAGGGTATGAGGGTTTTAACACCCATTTTTTCTTATCAATTTAAATGGTGAAAGACTCCACCCTAGTTGATTAAATACTTTTTTGTCTTTTGTTTATATTTTGTTCTAGAAACATGAATTTAATTGTTTGAAGGGCAACAAATTATCGTTGGGAAAAATTGGTGACAACATAATATCTAAGCCCATTGAAACTGGACAAATTATTCCCAAGGCTATGATGACTAATTTTTAATCATTACAAGAAGCAACACATCAAGGGAATTCACCATTCAAGGGGAAACGAGATATCTTGAAGAATATCTGTGAAGCATGAATGAATTCTTCTAAGTTTCTAAAGCAAGATGCACTTTCCTGAGGCTGGTAAAGCGAAGTACTAAGGCCAAATTGTGAAGTCTCCTAGGGTAGCGAAATACACTCAGACCTAAGATGAATTTTCGAAGGTTAAATCTTCACTCCGTGGTAGCAACATTCGTTTGAGAACTAAACCGTGTAAAATTTAGTTTGCGGTAGAATGAGAAATATTCTAAAGGGGGTCGAAAACCCTACAAGAATAGAGGTCATATCTCTTATCACCTAATGGCCACCTGAAATTGCATAGGAGCTATAAACCAAGAACAAAATCAAGTTGCGCTAAGCATAGACAAATGCTTGGAATAGATTAGGAATCTTGAAAATGAATGCAGCGACGTATTCTGAGGAAAGATCCGAACCCATAGTTCCATATTACAAGGTAAACACAAACACAAACCTGGAGGGCAAATCAGAGTTCACATACCCTCTGTCACCCCTTTGGGAAAATCACACCTCAATTTCTGGGCTATAATCGCAAAGTGAATAATCATTAGATTGGAATAAGGAATTGTCCTGAACAAATTTGACATTTTTTTTTCATTAGAGAAATTTTGAGGTCTAAAATGGGCCTCCTAAGGAATATTATAAAATAATAATGGAAATCATAATATAAGATTAGATTACAACATCAAATTTTAGAGGGAAAAAAGGAAAAAAATATTTTTTCAACTTGTATTTTCAACTTATCTCCCTACGATTTTACTTAAATTTCAAGCCGGAGCTCTCGTTGGATGCACAATTTAATTCGTTATCCAAGGAGTACCCATGTTGCATAATTTAAACCTACTACACGAAAAATGAGAAATACATGAAAAAACATGATTGCAATGACATTTTTTTCATGTATTTCTCATTTTTCTTGTAGCAGGTACTGAAGAATGTAGGTAGTGTCGGTCTTCATAATTGTATTTGAGTAATGATGTAATGTATTAATCAAATGAAAGAAAAAATATTTTTATTATTAAAGCATGGGTTTCATGCTTGGGTCAATGGTTTATAGGTCAAAGGCTCCATTGTAGCCTTCTAGGGTTTATGTTAAGTGTCCTTGTCCATGTCATAGTGTAATAGACCCTTCTTGGGCTTTGTTGACGAAGAAAGAAATTTATTTTTATGTAAAATAGGTCATTTAGGCCTCCTCCACCAATTCGTCCTCAACCAAGACAAGTCATCCTAATTGAGGGGCGTAATCTACTATCTAAAGGCAACAATTCGGCCTCATTTGGTGCACTCACTCGTCAAGTTTGATTTGCAATTTATGGGACAAGAAAAGAGTGCGAAATTTAAGGAACAAGGAGGACTTTTCTAAGTGAATAATGTAAACTTTGAAATGGGAACTATAAACTCAAAACAAGAACTCTAGCCAAAAAACCCCCCAAAAACATGACAAATCAACTCGAAAATGAAACGTGTTGATGCTGGAATAATGATTTTTTTTCTAGGGTAAATTTTCAACATGTTTTAAAAATGGCAGTGAAAACCAATTTTTTTTGTGCAAAAAACACCCTGAAAACGAAACGTGTTAATGTTGAAATAACGTTTTTTTTCTTTCTCGGGATTAATTTTCAATATTTTGAAATAATGGCGTAAAAGTTTTTATCATGACTCCGAAAAAGATTAAAATTTTGAAATAATAATGAAAACATAAATTTAAACATAAAAACAAAAATAAAAACAATGAAAAAAAAGTTAAAAAATAATAATAAAAAGTAAATCAAAATATATATTAAAAAAAAAACATAAAATTAAAAAAATGACAAAAAAATCAAATATATAAAAAAGACAAAAAAATTAAACATAAAAATGTAAAAAAAAACAAAAATGAGATTAACTAAGACAAAAAAAACAATGATAAAAATGTAAAAAAAAAAAAAAAAACTAAATTAACCTATAAAAGATATCAAAAATAAAATAAAAAAATAATATAAAGAAATAAATAATAACAAAAACATATTTTTGAAAAACATGATGAAAGAAAAAAAATAATGAAAGAAACAAAATAAAAAACAAAAAACAAATAAAAAATGCATCATTGGACAATTAAAAAAAAACATAAAAAAACCAAACATTAAAACAACACATTATATATATATATATATATATATAGATATATATATATATATATATCTATATCTATATATATATATATATATAAATATATATATATATATATATATATATATATAAATTAAAAAATAAACCATAATAAAAAAATCAAAATAAAAATTGAAAAACAATAAACAACTCGAAAATAAAAAAATCATTTAAAATACATTAAAAAAAAACATTATGAAAAAGCATTACAATTTTATTTTTATTTTTTATTTTTTAAGTTTAATATACAAACAAAATTAAAATAACAAAAAACTTAATAAAAATAAAAATAAAAAACCATAAAATATTTTTTTAAATATAAAATAAACGATAATTATTATAAAAACAAATTTTAAAAGAATTAAAAAAAAATGCTGCTATTCGGGTCATTTCTCTGGCTCAATTCGGTTCTAAGAATCAGATTGAATCCGCTAAGGTCCCTGACCCCTAGACGAGCTTTATCTGATTTTGAGAATCAGACAAAGCCCGCCCAAGGCTGAGGGCCCCTCGGCGGGCTCGCCAATTTTGAGCCTACCCACAGGCACTGCAAGTGGGCGGGTGCGCCTGGTCGTGGGCCTGCCTGCGTTGGGAAAAATGCTAAACAACCCCCTGGCCTACCCGGGTGACTCTTCATAGAATCAGCCCTCGGCAAGTCAGGAGGTTGATTCCCAGAATCGCCCCCAACAAGCCAAGGGGCGATTCTGGGAATCACCCCACTGGCCTGCTAGGAGCGATTCTTAGAATCGACCCCTTGGCCTGTAAGGGGGTTGATTATGGGAATCACGCCCCTTCCCAGAATCGCCCCGCACAGGCTAATGGTGATTCTGGGAATCGACCCAGGGGGTGATTTTGGGAATCAGCCTAGGGGGGCGATTTTGGGAATCAGCCCCCTCGTAGGCTAAGGGGCCAATTATGGGAATTGTCCCCTGGGCAGTGTTGGATTAAGGGGGCCTGACCCAGGTTTAGAGTTGTTCGCACCAACCAAAAAAACCCTAATTGCTGACCCTTTTGGCAACAACCTGCATAGTGTAGGCTGCAGTCTCACCCGAAGCAGTATTGGGGGATGCTAGAACTAGGTTTTTGCATCCAGGGACATGTGATAAGTGGTTCTTAAGCTCTGATAGTTCATATTTTCCTTTGCGTAGATCAGTATCCTTCTAGGGCTCGTTACTGTAACTAGGGTAAAATGGCTTCTAGACCTTTGCGAAGGTCTAAGATCGGTCTTTGCAGACCCTAAACAAGCGAATTATCCACTTTCACGCATTAATCGATAACCCTAGATTTGACTTCACGCAGATCTATCCAATTTATCAGAAAACATAATAGAAATAACCCTTATCTTCGTGAAAATAGATAATTGCTCAATTCATGCATAAACAAGATAGATTTAGTAGTTTTGTGCAACATTCATACATTATTTCATGAAAATATAGTATTGAGTGACAAAATATAACATAAGCAGAATTGACAATAATACTCGAATGCACTATAATTTTTCAAAATCGGTCTTTATTCAATTCCAACATTCAAATTATAGACTTCTCCGGCTTGCGCACTTAGTTGCAGGGGTCCACATACTCAGCTGCAGGAGCCTTCCCCTTCTCGCCTAAGTGTAGGAAGGAGAGCCTTCCAGCCTTAGCACTTGCCTAAAACAACAAAACTCATTCATAATTCACATTTTTTTTTAAGTTATCTCTAAGACTCACTATGACTCAACTATTTATAGCTTTCTTCCATACAATACCATGGTCCGCGAACCATGGGAGAATCTTAAAACTGACCCAAAACAAGGGGCTAAAACCCCTTTGACTCCTATCTATCTGTGCGCTCTGCATCCACATTTCACGGAGACTTTACATTATTTACAAAAACTTTTACAAAAATTGGGTTAACTAACCCCAAAACTGACCCTAGGGACCCTATCCTAACAAGCCCCCAACATAAAGATCGTGACTCGCCCTCGAGTCACTTAGCTGGTGTCTCAATCTTGTTGCATAGACCACCGAGCTCAACCTGTAACACTGCAACTTCAGTAGCACTCTGCGCCGCAGCTTGCTGCACTTCTTCGACCAATTTTTCTGTTGTTGGGCCCTCCATTGCTAGACGCATTGTCCTCTTAGTCTGCTGTAGCACCTTTATCTTTTCCTGAAGAGACAGAGTCCGCTGACAAGCTTCCTCTAGCCATGGTTGTAATATGGCCTTTAGAAGGGCCTCTTTCCTTTGCAATTCTTCTACCTGTACCTACAACTGCTTTCCTTATTGTAACTTTGTGAGGCGTTGCACTGGCGCTAACTTACGTGCAATCACTCGGACCTTATCATACTTCTACTGTGTCTCGTGGACATCAATGTTCAACTTTTGTAAGTTCGGGTCCTCCTGCAGATTTGTCCATAATTCCATTGCTACATCAAACATCATTGCACAGTCTGTGACTACGGTATCTAAGGTGTTCATATTTTCCTGGATTGCTGCTCTGCATTACTCCCGAACCTCTCACAAAGTCGTGGGCTATAACTTCAACTGTAGCTCTGCGATCTTCATTTGGAAATCAAAGGCAACCCTACCAACCTCCTCCTTTGATGCGCGTACTGCGGTAGCCAATTTCCTTATTTTTGCCAATGCTTTGGCATCCTCTGGCATGCTCAATTCAGGTATCAACTTGCAGGCCTACTCAATCGCTGTCTCCAGGCTCTGATTGCATTGTTGCATCTCCTCCTTTGCCTTCAACGCTTGAGTTTTCTCCACGAACATCTTCTCATTGTTAACCTTAGAGTCACTTATGATTGTGAGGGTGCACTACTCTCAAATCCTCAGTTCATCGGAATCCCCTTGATGCAGCGCATGGAGGGTCTAGAGCAGCAGTGTAGCCAAATTAAGCCCCATGTCCTTCACTGTGCTGATCACAATGCGATCCTAATTTGACTCTACGCGAATGGACCCTTTTAGAAATGGTATGACTCTGAGGTCCAGAGTTTGTTCCAACTCCGCTACTGTTCCACTTCCCTATGTCAGGCTCGCTTGCACCCCGCTTGTTTTCCGAATTCCCGCTTGAATCCTACTAGTCTAGATCTGCAGCTCTCATAGATCGTTTTGGACGCTCCCCAACATTTGCATATACTGTTGCTCAAACTGTTGCAACACCTCAGTTGTTGTGTCTCTAACCTTATCAACGATCTCATCGAGATTGCCATCTGTTAGCACCATTGGGTCGATGTGCATCTGCTTATTAGACTTATGCTTCTTCTGCTATCCAACAGTCTACTTTATTTCTACGCCTTTTCAAGGTGAAAGGAGTGTGCTGCTCCTTACCACCCCTTCCTTCATGTTCTAACATCTCCTGCTCATTTGTGTGTTGTGACGCTGACTTTTTGCCTTCTTTGGTATCCTGACATTCTGTTTCTGCTTGCTCTTTGGTAGCATGCTCTTTCTCCACCCTTTCTCTCTCCGTAATTGCTTCCTTCTTCTTCTTCTCAATCAAGGTGCGCGCGGCCTTTTGAGCTGCTTCCTTACACTTCTGCGTAGCTTTCGACTGCACAACAGAGCTCTCTGCACCTTTGCTCATACCCACCTCAAGCTCTGTGGGCTCGCACCACTCTGCTGGCCAAGTTCCCATGATCTCTTATATGTCTGTCTCAGTTACCAGATATCACAACTTGTGCCATAAGAGCTTGGGGTCTTTTCGTGCTCTGATAGAAATGTTGTTTAATTCAGCCTTGAACTCTGTGAAGGCTGTCAATTGTGAAAACAAGGTTGGGGACAACCTCAGTCTCTGACTAATGACTATGCATAAGTCCATCTCCATTAAAGTCCAAAAAATCTTGGACTCTTGGATCCACTCCAGATCTTTGGTTGCCCAGAGCAAAGAAAACTTCGTTGCTTCAGGTAAATCTTTCTTCTGTAGAGGAAACTGGCTGTCCTCTGACAAATTCCATGCGACCAAAATAATAGATAATAAAGGCCAAGCATAATGAAACAACTTTCTTCCTTCCTGGGCTTCTCATAAATTCTCGAGGAACTCCTTGCATAAATACTTTGCCCAATTATATTGGACTCCCTTCACGCACTAGGCTTCTAGTGACATTACCAGTGCCAAAACCTCATCTGCGTGACGCTTCCTCATGATTTTTCCCACAAGAATCTGGGTGGCAAACTGCACCGCCGGGTCCTGAATAGAGTGGATAGAATATTCGCGCGACTTCTTAACAAGCCCATATTATGCCTTCATCTTGTCCACCGAGTTGTTTTACTCAGTTTTCCCTCCAAACTCCTTGGCAGGGTTTGCTCCTTTGTAAGGAAACTTCGTTATGCGATGGATTAACATGTCCACTATCGGGATGGGCTCCCCAAGCCATAGGCACCCATCGTGCACCAATGCGAGGAGCTGGCATACACACACCATGTTGATAGTTGATCAATGATAATGCAGCACACAGAGCATGTGTAGCAGCCCAGCCTTCTCAACACCTCTGACCCACTTCATGGGATTGAGCCATGTAACCCTAGCCTCCTCATAGTAAATTTTGTTCATATAATTGTTGGTCGCAAAATGTGGGAACCTCTTGTGGTCTGCGAGGTCCCAATCCTCCATTTTTAGAATGAGAATTGGCGCTAGGACTGTGCCTTCAAATTCCACTTGTTCAGGCAATAAGGGAGTCGACACCATGAACTTCTCGAAATCTGGGTCCTTGGTAACCTTTCTTTTTCTCTTCCACGAAGGGATATACACAGGGAGCTGTGTGATGGGCTCGATGTTCTCCACATCCAAATCCTCCACTCCTTGGTACTTCTCCTCTTCCAAATCAACCACTTTCTCTGGCTGTTTGTCTTTTTTCTCCTTTTGGTGCACTATGGTGGTATTCCTCGGTGACTGTCTCACCGACATCGACTTCTTCTGCTTCTCCTTTTTGGCTAATTACTTCTCTTTTGTGGCAGATTTCTTTAGCTTTGACGACCTTGTCGCAGTAGGCACAAGGGTTGTAGCTTCCATACTTGAACTCTCAAGGTCGGGCGCATCAGACACAGTAGCTTCAGAACTTACAGCTTCGGCATGTAGCAGTCATTCGTTCAATGAATAACTCTTGGGCTGCTGTAGTGTAGTTTGCAAAAGAGGGGCACACCACGAACTCTTCCCAGAACTGATGATTCATAAGCTTCAAACAATAAAGTGCCCAAACAACTCTCATAATGCAAAGTATTCTTCATTGGACCAACACATGTAATTTATAGGAAGTTTTGAATTCAAATCTGACTGTTCCCCCCAAATTCTGATAATAAATGCATCTTTGGCGATAGATCTCCAAATATTTTCGCCATAAATAATGCCTACCCACTCCTCTTAACTAATTTTTGGCCATCAAATCATGAATAGTAACCCAAACGACTACTTTTGGACCCACCTGTGTGGCACCATCCTCCATGGCACAACTCCTCTAGCGCAACTTCACCTGTCGCACCCCTGTCATTCGTCGCATAGCCTTTCTACTACATTCTTCACCTAGTCGGGCAATGCAGTTTATAGTCCCGCAATCCCTTGCAACTTCCTGGATTACTAAGATTGTCCTGCATCCATATAGTCATCGCGCAGGGGCAAGATCCCCTGTGTACAACTTCAGCTTACTTCCGTTCACTTTTCTAGGGACTGGTTCTCCATTCAGCATCGTGAGTTGAACTGCACCACTGTCCGTGATCTCCTTAATAACATATGGCCCTAACCAGTGCATTTGAAACTTTCCTGGAAACTTCGTGAACTTGCTATCATATAACAACACCAAATCATCTACCTTGAACATGCACAACTTAATATGCCAATCATGCCATGCTTTCTCGCGTTCCTTTTGCACTTGTTGGTGAAATCCTGGAAGGAAGTGGTCTTCTTCTAACTCCATGATCTACGTGAGCCATTCCTCCAAGGTCTCGTGGTCTGCTATATTAGTTAAGGCTGCAATCCTTAAACTGGGCACAATATACTCCATCGACATGACTGTTTCAATTCCATAGACAAACCTGAACGATGTTTTTCTTGTCAACTTCTTGCAGGTCGTCCTATAAACCCATAATACAATAGGTACGTACATGTCCCAATCATTCCTCTACACATTTCATACCTTTGTCAATGCGTGCTCCAAAATTTTATTAAAAGATTCCACTATTCCATTTTCCTGTGGGTGATAGGGCATGCTATTTTGATGATACACCTAAAATTCTTCCAACATCACACTGATCATTTCATTTAGAAGATGCGTACCCCTATCGATCATCAAAATCTTAGGGAATCCAAACCTCTTTTTTTACTAATGAAAGAGTTGAACCTACTATTCATTAATAACAAATATAATACAGTGAGTAGTACAAAATTCTCAGACTCTGAGAAAAAGGATGACTGCTAGACAACATTGCAACTTCCCAGGCCTAATACAACACGAACTTCCAAAGAAGGAAGGAAGAAAAAGGAGAAGGATCGAGAATAAACTGTTGGAAATAATACTGAGAGGGGGGGGGGGGGGTGAATCAGTATTATCAGATCAATCAAACTTTTTCAATGCTCAGAAACATATACGCTACTTCAGTAAAGTGAACCAGCGTGTACACGCTACTGTGTCTAAAGAAAACAACGTATAACCAAAAAACTTATAATTCAGTTAGTTTATTCTTCAGTTAAGTGCATCAGGACATTATTCACCATATTAAGAGTAAACAAATGCAACAGAACAGATCATCACACAAAAGCCACACACATGAACACCATGATATAAGGTGGAAACCCAATGTGGGTGAAAACCACCTGCTGCAAGTCGTCTCTATCTTTCTTTAATAAGAACTTCAATTTACAATCTTTTGTACTGGTGCAGCCTTATACCAGTACGCAGGCTACAACCTGCAGAAGGCTTCAACCTTCTCTCGTTCTCCAAACTTCCTTGGAAGGGAGCTTCAACCCCCTTTGCTCTTGTACTAGCTAAGATACTAGTACGTAGGTGCAAGCCTACAATCTTCTTTCCTTCAGGTACCACTTTTCATACATTTTCAGACTGGATATTCCTGAAGCACAACATTACAATCTGAAGACCATGATTCATTCACAACTCATTGAAGCATAAAACACCCAATACAAGCATCATCAATCTTTGAATCACTGAACCACTGAAACCCTGTCAACACCTGTCACCAGAACACAGAGCAGACTACAGAACTCTGTAATAACAGTCAGACCCAACTGCAAACCAAGAATCAAGCTTCAAAAAGATATACGCTACTTTAATGAGAGCAACCCGCGTATACACGCGCTTTTACCAAGGACAACCTGCGTACAGATCTAAAAATAAATTCTTTCAACTTGCAGCTGTACCAGACATCAGTTAGACCCAGAACATAACATTGCGTCAGTATGTAGATCTAGAAATACGCATAAACAACCATAATAGTGCTTTTCAAACCATTTGATCCCGATCTCTCCTTAGATCTTGTTCTTCATTAACCGGTGAGATCTCTCCTTAGATCAGATCAAGCAATGCATCATCAACCCATAACCTGCATACTGGATCTAATACTTCATCAGATGTTTCAAGACTTTTCAGATACACTTGCCTAATGATTTCCTTCTCCTTATATAGCCTTAGGCCTTGTTCAATACCAAGAGCCAAAACCATAGAAATCCAATACCATCATCCTCAAAACTAGGGATCAACACGTTCGTCGAGACACCAAGGTCCAAAACCATAGGCACAACTTCCAAGGAATAACCGCCACGGACCAAAAATGAGTTTTCCAAATACACGCGCTTTTACTGAAACCAACCTACGTGTACACGCGACTTGGGCTTGATGAACCTGCGTATATGAATTTTCTCTTCTTCTTATAGTCTGATCATCAATTCCTTGCTGCTGACCTTATGCACTATGATTTGTCATCAGTGTGGTTTGCCATCAAGGACAACACTTGTCTCATAATGCCAACATAAACCCCCTAAAAAAGCATTAGAAATGGCCAAAAACTCGCCCAAAAGAAAAGAAATGGGTTCTGAGGCCTGATAAGAGAACCTCGGATCCTCCGAAGAACACCGACACTGAGAGACAGTCTCGTCCACTAAAAGATTCAACCAAGGGACGATACCAAACCAACAAATGGTGAAAGAACCAAGCCGCCGGAGCAAACAGCCCGTCAAAAGCCGTTCCATCTGCGCCGTTGAAACACCCCGATGAGATCTGACGGTGGAGAAAAATATCACACCAACCAAAATACGCGGAAGATAGCATGCGATCACGGTGGTATACCACCCAACCCCAACGCCACGTGTCACCTCCTGTGTGGGATCGCACCCAAAAATCTGAAACCGCTTACCACTCGAGCGAGCCGCGATCAACAGAAAACCACACCCGGAAAACCACGCCCAGAAAAAGAAAACGGCTCGCCCATAACCGGTCAATCCACACCGTTGAAACACCATAACGAGATCTGACGGTGGAGCACAATATCGCACCCACCATCCTGCGCGGAAGATAGCGTGCGATCACGGTGGTAATCCTCCCGACCCCAACGCCACGTGGCACCATCTGAGTGGGATCGCTCCCAAAAAGAAGAAACCACTTACCACTTGAGCAGGCCGCGAACAACGGGAAACCACGCAAGTTGCGGAAAGAAAGACTGGGAAACGGCAACACTGGTTTCACAGTTGATAGGGATCCCCTGCTCCCCGACGTATGCCGCTCAGACCTATCAAGATCTGAAGCGCTGGGCATACAGCTCCCGCCTGTCGGCTTCCCTTGAAGCACAATCCTCCTTGTCAATACCACTGTAGAACAACGGGAAACCCCGGTAATCTTATCCGAACCAGAATCAATAAACCCCTTTGTGAGCATGCTGTTGAGCCGACCCCTGCTGGTTGACCATACCCGTCTCCATAGCTCTCTTAAGGAACAAAGTATTGTCTTCAATAGCTTGGTTCTGACATTCCATTTTTAGCCTATTGTTAGGGAGATCGCACCAATTCATTACAACCCTGTTATCTGTGCAGACAACTCCTTGGTTAGCTAGCAAATCTGCTAGCTTGTTGGCCCTTCTTTTCACATGTGCAAATCTGACTGTTCTCAGGCTCTGTAGATGATTATGAATTCGTTGGAAGACTTGAATAAGCCTCCAATTTGAAGAGGCTTTTTCCGGTCTTGTTCCCTAGCTTATTCTCCTGACAGAGTTGATGACGATTTCAGAGTCTGCTTCAATGATAGTGTTTTGCCGATTTTCCTGAACCAGGAATTCGAGACTTTGCTCCATGGCCAAGGAGCGCTACTGCCTCCCCTGAATTAGAACCTATAGATGATGAGGTCTGAGTCGTGCGAGGAAGATCCAAATGTGAACATTGTGCTTTGAAGTGGAATTGCGATGGGAGATGACAAAGGAAAACAACCAGAAGATAGTACTTGGGTTTGCAAAGCTACAGCGAAATAAGAAGAGTTTTATTTAGAGTGCACTCAGGAAACCTTCATGGAATCTAAGAAGAGCTTCGCTGATGCCTCCACTTCAGGAAGCAAAGATAAACCAGAACCCGAGATGGACCCATATATGCTTACAATGTTCCTAGAAGCATGTATGAAACTACTGCATGACAGTAAGGTGGTGAAAGGGTTACAATAACTCATCAACAGATGAACTGGGACCGCACCAGGAGAACCGCGCGTAGTTCGGAAGATTGGAAAGCATAAGACAAAAACAAGAAGAGAGACAAGACTAACCACGCAGATCAGAGAATATGAGATGGACCAAGTAATTATGGATTTGGGATCAAATGAAAATGTTCTGCCAAAGCAGACATGGGAGCGAATGGGGCGACCTACGCTGCAGTGGTCTCCAATTCAGCTAAGGATGGCGAACTAGCAGAAAATAATACCCATGGGGTGATTGCAGGGAATAACTATGGATATTGAGGGAGCGAGCGTGCTGGAATACTTTGAAGTGATAGAGATTGTTTATGACAACAATCCCTACTCTTCTTTCTTAGGAATTGATTGGGTCACTGACATGAACAGGGTGATCAATTTGAAAAAGTGAAAAATGATTTGTGAAAAGAAGTCACTACTACACATAATTGTACCCCTGGACCCTGCTGAAGGATCGCGCTATATGGAGCCGTTGCGTGACTATGAAAATGATGATGATTTGGACTGCATCTATAAGATAACAGTGCGAAACCAAGACTGCGTGAATCCCACCGCGGATCGGTGGATTGCATGGGAGCGCAAAATCTCCTGTACTTCAGATTCAGATGAGGAAATAGAGCGATGGTAGAATCGGTTACATGAGGTAATTGCACTGAATTGTAATATGATGACAAGGTCCCTGCATTGCGTATTGATATAAGTAAGAGACCTGCCTACTTATGATGGTTTAAGTGAGGTAGATACCTTCTTGGATAAATTTGAAAGAGAAGTACCAGAAAAGCAACGATTCTAGGCCTTGGACTAGGTACTGCGCGCTACACCCGCGAGATGGTGTGGTACACACAAAGGGAGCTTTGATGACTAGCGCGAATGTAGGGGAATGGTGCACAAATGATTCGGGAAGCCTAGGGTGCGATTGATAGATAAGTAAAATGGGCAGGATGATCCACACATGCATCTGGGCAAGTGGACGTCGGCCTATGGAGAAAAGCCACAACTTGAGTGGGTGCATCTGTTCCAACATGCCCTAGATGTTATACCAATGAACTGGTATATAGAAATAGAGCTCTGCCATGGGACAAGTGAATGGGATGTCATGTGCGAAGGGCTTGTGATGACCTTTAGTTTTGAAGATGGGTGGGACAGTATTGATGAAGCGCTACAAGAGGTAAAATCAACCATCTTTAGGATACCACAAGAGCCGGTAGAATTGATTCAACCTAAATGGGCTACTCATCTGAGTTACACACTGGAATGTTATAATGTAACTGCCGAAGAAGAAGATGAAGATCCATGGAAATTTAACATTCCAGAGACAGAAGGCCACTGTGAGGTTCAAGGACCACAGATTGAGAATGCTAACATAACCACGCTGGTGAAGACTAAGTAGGTGATTATTGGTACAGAGTCAAAAACTAAATTCACGGAGATTTGAGACTACTAGGACAACACGACAATGGATAAGGTCGTTGAATTACTCCGCGAATATCAAGACTTATTCCTGACCAAGTTTATGGATTTGAAGGGAATAATTGGAGATTTAGGGGTAATGAAGATCACGTTAAAACCCGACGTGAAGCCAGTTAAGCAGAGGCCATATCGCTTAAATCCGAAATACAAGGAGAAGGTCCGCATAGAACTAGACAAGATGCTCGTGGCAAGCATCATTGAGTCTGTGGAAGAATCTGATTGGGTGAGCCCGATGGTGGTACAAGAGAAGAAGCAGAAGTACGAAATAAGAATATGTGTGGATATCAGAAAATTGAATGACGCGTGTGGACATGATCCATTCCCAACTCCGTTGACGGATGAGGTGTTGGACAATGTAGGCAGTCAGGAAGCATATTCTTTCACTGATGGGTTCTTAGGGTACCACCAGATCAAAATCGTACTGGAGGATAAGAGCAAGACAACCTTTGTGACTGAGTGGGGTTGCTTTCAATATACTGTCATGTCGTTTGGATTGAAGAATTCCCCTGCTATCTTTTCGTGCGTGGTTGTTGCGACATTTAGGGAATGTAGAAATTTCACATGTAGAAAAAACCGATATATGTAATGTCCTAAAGCATAATACTTGTTCTACTTCTACAAAACATTAAGCGAAAGCATAATCGAATTCATGAGCAACATCAAGTAGAAACATGCATAATTGATCAAGAGAAATAATCACACATAACACAAGATATATCCAGGGGAAAGCACCAGCATAAAACCCCAACTCTGTATTATCAATCAAGTGGAGATCCTCAACAACATACAAAAATAATCAACTCAATATCTATTCTGCTCTCTCAGTAGTCAGAAGATCCTGATGGTCTTCAATCAGAAGATGAAGATCATAGACTACCTAGGCCTCAATATATAGGCCACAAGTCCTCCAATCTCCTAAAATACATTTTCTCTTGGAAATAGATCCTTTTCCATGCAAGGAATACTTACTAGAAATATCTAAGCATCTGATAGTACACTGTCCCTCATTTGATCTCAACTGGGTCTCTAACAGAACTGACATTCAACAGTTATCCATGAGTGAATTCTCAGTTATCTAAAATAATAGTTGTCACATGCATGCAAGAATTAACAAACTATATTTTATTATTTTAACAACTTGTTAAAATAATCTAACTGGACTTGACTAGTTAGAACTAAGTCAAATGATTCTCTCATTATAGAACTCATACTTATTCCCTCAATCAATGGAGGAAATTAAGGATAAATTTCTCAATCAGTGGGACAACTCATGTGCATGCTCACAAAGACTTCAAATTCGAATTTCCTTAACTAATTAACTCAACTGAATTAATTAATTAATATTTCCAACTACTGTTAAGACGAAAATTAATTTTACTTCCTATAGATAGACTAGGGACTGCTATAAATAGGAAGGGACCTAGAAATGCTATTTTTAGAACTTTCTATTTTTAGTAGTTTCACCTCTCACCCAATGTGGCCAATGACCTCACTAGCCAAACTGCTATTTTTAGACATGCTATTTTTAGCAGGTCTATTTTTAGCACATTCTAAATTTTGCATTTCTTGTTGCACACTTTTCAACACTCCCTCTCAACAAGAAAGGCTTCTTCTCGAACCCGATCCTGTAACTCTAGAATGTTCTGCATGTAACACATATACCCGGTCCACTTGCTCCAACAACACTTGGAACAAAAACACTCCCAACTGACCACTCTGTTGGGCTAGGAACATACTCTGATGCTGAAGCTCTACCCGCTACTGACAAGTGCTCCCTCTCTGACATCTACACTACTGCAACATCTCCATGCATCTCGCACCATTGCACACCTCTTGTCTCACCTAGCACTGTGCAAAACACTTGTGCCTCTCGCATTGCTGCAGCCTGATAGCTATGCGCTGTCCTGGGATTCCTTGTACTGTCACTCTCTCTGCCGCTCCATCCACATCTGTCTCTACCCAATTGTTGAGTGATAAAAGGTGTCTTTTTAACTCCTATTTATCTTCACATTAATTGTCAACCTAGGGACGACTTTTTATTTCAAGAGTGTACTCAGCGTGAGGCGACTATTTACTTAAGAGTAATGTTTTGCAGTATAATGCTTAAAATCCAAAAGTAAATGAATGCTGGAAACAAAATCTAATTGGAACAACAAGAAACTGAAATGTTCTGAACTAAATCATTCACTCAAACAACCATCAATTGAGGATACAGTAGCAATAAATCTTTCCTCTAGAGATTGATGCAATTGAAATCAAACTGGAACAAGATAATCAATCTGGGAACGAGGAAGCAATAACCAATGCTATCCACAATTAACAGTCCTTAAAGCAATTAAAAGGAAATAGAAATTGAACTAAAGCTTCTATTGAAATTAAACTAGGAAAAATCTTTAAAAGCAAAATCTTTGCAATTAATCAACAGAAATGAACAACAAAGTAAATGGACAACAAACTGTAATTAAAGGAATTAAACGATGAATCTTATTTAATAAATCTGAGTAACAAACTCTAATTAATGGAATCGAATAACCAATCCTATTGAACAATAATCTGTAATGAATATCAATCAAACGGAACAACAAGTGGAATGAAACCATAATTGAAATAGAACAGCGAAGCTCTATTAAGGCATTAACAAGATAAATTATACAGTGTTGAGATTATTGTTAAATAATAAAAGGCCAACAACGCGATTCGTTAATATAACACACTGATATCAAAGAAATTAAACAGCAAACCGATTAACTTGCAAACTGTAATAAAAGAAAATATGAACTATACCACAACAATAATGAAAAGGTAGAGATACAAACAGCAGATCGATCCACCAGGGCTGGGCCCTCAACCACTGGTGAAACGCTGTTGAGCTACTGCAGAATTAAGAAGTTAAACGACAACACGTTTGTCGAGCCGTAAAAATAGTCTTTTTCACCTCTAATTACCTCATACTAACTTGTCAATCCAGGAATGATTTGTTATTTCAAAGAGTGTACTCAGTTTGAGGCTGTCATTTGTCAGAGTAATGCTAGTAGTATAGTGCTCAAAATACAATAGTAAACGAATGCTTAAAACAAGATCTACTTACAACAAAGCTCTTTAAAATCTAAATCAGGCATTTAGAAAACTAAGCAGTTTATCAGTCAAGGGTCTAGTAACAGTAACTCATCCCTCTGTAAACTAATGTAATTGAAGATAAACAGATCATCAACCTGGGAACTAGACAATAGATGTCAATGCTCGCTACAGTCTTAGATCATTCTGCAACACCAAAGCAATGATAACGAAAATAACAGGAAATGGAACAACAACTAAGAAATGGAATGGCAACTAGGAAAATGTAACAACCACCAGTTCTTATAAACAACAACACCTTAATCTACAGAAACAAGTGCAGCAAGCGTATCCTACAGAAATCAGATGGTAATCTTTACTCTAAGAATAAATCGGATAGCAAACGGAAATAGAACGACAACTGATTAGTAATGAAATATAGAACAACACTTAGAGCCAAATGTAAATGCACAATAAATTAAGATAAAAACACACACGACACACCTTAGTATTGAGAAAAACAATAATCTGATTTCGATACTACAAATATTAATCTTTAATTATAAAGAATAACGATTGTAATTCGTAATGGAACAGTAGTGTCAATTGAACAACAATCACAATTAAGTGTAAACCATAGATGAATGCAGTAATACCAATTTATGAATGTTACAACACGGGTACTCTGTAATTGAACAACAATAGCATTCTATAAGGGCTAGCAGCGTTATATCAATGATTAAAGGAACAACAATGTGTTACAAAGTCATAATGAACAATACGACATTCTTGTCACAGAGAACGATATTGCTCAGTTGAATCATAGATCAAATATCATAGAACCGTGATGTAAAATAATAAAACACAATAGATTACTGAACAAAGCTGATAATGAAAACCACACACGAACTAAAGATAATGGTACAGGAGCAAGTGTTCCACCAGGGCCGGGCCCTTAGCCTCTAGGGACACACCGCTTGAGATTATTCTAGGATCAAAGATGGAACAACAACCAGATTTATATTAAAGCATCAAAATAGAGTTACATCGGATCACTCCTCGACGAGAGTCGATGATCAAAGTCTCAAATACAGAGAAAAGTTACATAGAAAAATAACAGCAAATCCTCTCTTGGGCTAGCAATGCTGCCCCTTTTTATAACAACTAAAGCGGAGATATCAATGATGCAAAAATAGTTAAGGCAACGATCCCTCAGGATCAAAGGATTGTGAGGGATTCGCTAAACTGTTAATTCCAAGTTACCCATTTGTTCTCTTGCGCTGAGCCGATATCTCCCTTTCCTTTCCTTGGCTGATATGCTTTAATTTGGATCGCTTTGTTTGCATGTGGTTCCCCGCAAAAGGGACAACAGTTAACCTGGCCTTATCTTTTTCTTTAGAATGACAATCTTTCGTTTTTCCCCTTTCCTGCATAAGAAATAACAATTATTAGTATTTTTTTGTTGCGTATAAATCCCGTAGATTTTGTCATGATTTCTTATTATCTACTTAGTTCATGATGCAAAGGGGTTATGAGTTTTAAAGAAAAGATGACAAAATAATCCATAAAAACATACCTTCTTCAATACTCCACAACGTTCTTATATTAATCATGCATAACAACGTTTAAAAATAGTCAATCTCTGTTTTATCAATGAGAGTCGATGAGGAATTGTATAATTACAACAAGAAATCTCTCCATCTCTCATCTATCTCTCATCCTGAATTCATCCTTTCCCTTTCTTTGATCTCTGTTCTGATTTAAATACACAGAGAGCAGAGAGCAATTACAACTGTGATGATTACAATATGATCATTATTACAAAATTGGATTGTTTCTAACGAATTGATCAACAAGAAAATATATTTCCATCCATCTTTCAACAAGAGCAAGGCGGATTTGGCTTTGCAGCTGAGATTTGGAAAACGACCACACAACACATCTGAGAAAATCGTGCTCAAAGAACCCTACGTTTCTCTCAATACAAGCTGAACTTGGGCAAACTGTTCTTTTAAAAAGTTAATTTGGTCCGTTCTGGACAAAACCCATGTTCCAGATTTTCTAGATTCTTCTTCATTTGCCCAAAATCTCAACCGCAAAACTGGCACTTCTTATTTCAGCGAATTCCTGAGTTGGAATATTCAATGATGATTTAGAGATCAAATCTATAATCTGACAAATATATTGGAGGCTAAAATGATGAGTGATGTTACAAAATATATTGATAAACTGTCATTGATAAAATCATGCATAATCATCAATTTATTAAAAATAAAGGAGAAGAAATAATATTCATCCATAAGAGCATAAATCATTATAAAATGGATTTATATAATAAATTATAATAAATGACATGATAAAGAAGAGTAAAAATGGATGAAATAAGTGTTAAAAAGTGGTCGTATTCATGGCCCAACATACCCCCACACTGAATATATTGCATGTCCTCATGCAACAAAAAACTGAATATATTGCATGTCTTCATGCAACCCAAAGACAAAACCCATGTGTTAACCAAGCAATAAAAAAAATTGTTCATCCCAGCTCATGAAATGGATGGAACAAATGAATTCTTCCTCAAATAATGAATATTCAATTTTAGCAATGTTGATGAAGGCGTAACAATTTGTACATTGACGTTCAACTTATGTGTATATGAAGTTGCAGCAAAATATGATATAAGTAACAACAACTTCATTAACCATTTTCTCAAAAACTACAAACCAGATTTTGTTGAAATGTTGCAAGTAAATTTATAATATATGAATGCTTCTATGATCCAAAAATCAGATCGTTTTGATGCACGGATCATGAGATATAAACAAAATGGCTATAGGTGATAGTGCATGATTTCTAAAATATTACGAACTAATATAACTTGAAATTGTCTGGGTTTGTATATTTTAATGATATGTTTGTGTTTTCCAAAAATCACAAGAATTGAGTTCATAGTTTTAAAAGTATTATGGAAATCAATTTCTGCACTGAAATTGTATGCCTTAAATGAGAAAGAAAGTAGAAAACATCCATCATGTGTAGCAATTCCTCCCCCTCTATGAAGAATTAGCATGCCCTCATGCAATGCTAGAAAACAAATTGAGGTGGTTGCTACCATCTGTTGAATTCTATGCTTGGTGTAAAACAACATGGAATAAGGGAGGTGTTGAGAATGAATAAGAATAGCAATGGATGATAAAGAATATTAATGATATGATCATAAGAAAGAAATGAATGAAAGTAACACTCCCCCAAACTGAAAGATGATATGCCACTGAAAAATGAGAAGTGGTAAAGATGTGGATGAAGGATGATAAATAATGCTCAAAATGGATTTTCATTAAATTTTCCTAAATTCGTAATAAATCAGAAAATTATGCTATTTTACCTCAAGTTCTACCTCTGAAAAAAATGTAGAATGACATGTATGAACTGGCATTTGTTGAAGCTGATGTAGGTAGAGTTGGTGTTGAAAGTGATGCAAAAGGTGGAATCCAGGAAAGCACATCATGTCTGAACAATTGTTCACGTTCGTGAGTTGCTTGAGCCTCTTTTGTTAGTTGCAATAGTGTTGTCATGTTGCAAATAGAGTTTCCCTCCCATACTTTTGTTCTCCTATAAACAAATCACTACTTTGCATACAATATGCTTGAATCCACAGTGTTAGTTTTGAATAACAATAGATAAGATGCATGTAAAATTTTAATCAGAAAAACTTTTGTATACATGTAATACTAATCTTTTGTCAAATCAATAAGTTATGGCAGAGTGCAGTAATCATATCGCATGTTATCCCATAATGCATACATTCCCCCTTCCAATTGGAAAAGGGATTCCATGACCATAAAGCATATGAAAGGTGTTGTGTTGACGGAAAGGCAAGGGAATGAACAATACAATAGTAAATAAAGCATAGTACACATATCAATAATAGGACAATGAGAGTTATGGTTATAATGAGAGCAAAGTGTGTAAAGATAGTTATGAATAAAAGATAGGACACTTTGGATTGATGATAAGTTATGCGAAAAAGAAAAATGACAACAATATGCGAAAAAGATGCTTTGCTGACGGTATTCTAGTTGAAAATGATGCGATTGATCTGAAAATAATTTCTCATGTAAAGGTTCAAAATAGGGAAAAAATTAAGGAAATAACTTCTCCGATAAAAGGAAAAAATAAGAAAAGGGTATTATAGTAATAATTGACGATAAGATATAACTTCAATACCATAAGCAGAGCCTCTGCTACCAGCAGGCATCCATAGCCTCGACAGGGTTGCTTTTTAACCCATATGAGCCAGGATCCTCAATTTATAAATGGAGAGTTCCAGTGTTTTTCTACAGAAGAGATCAGTGTGATGGCGTGGTAACCAGATAACCACACTGCCATTCACTGGGATGTAGCAAAAGTGATCAGGCCAGCTCGTGATGAGAACTCCTGTTCTAAGGATAATTTGGTTATCCAATGGATCATAACCCTGGTGTGGTGGTCATAATGAGAATGTTACTTTGTTACAGCCTTATGAACATGGTAGGCTAGATTGTAATGAGACTTCCTATCCTTCATCTGCAAACAAAATTTTGTTGTTATTACACATTTTTATGATAAAAATAGGGAGGCTCAGTACTCCTTAAGAGTTGAGATGGTGGAAGAAGTTGAACATGTCAATAGAAAAAAATATACCCATAATCTCATTTATTATAGATAGAGAAGATTACAACCAGGAAGGGTGGAACCAACATGGTATTAAGATGATCAATCAATATCATGTTCAACAGAAAACAATGCAGTAAAGTAGTATATAAATAATTGTGTCTCTTTTGAAAAGAATCTATCATTAAGGAGCTGTCATGTTAAAGATCATAACGTGAATGATATTAACTTGCTTCAATAGAATCCATAATTCTTGTCCTCATAAAAGTAGTGTACTTCATGCCATGAAAGGGAATCAGTAAAATGTGATTGAGATGAACTAGGAATAATCTCACAAAAGGAAGGAAGGGTTGCTCTCGAAAATACTCCCAAAGTGTTGCTCATTTGAAGGAACAACAAAAACACTAAAAAAATGTGTTGTTCCTTGTAGGGAACAACAAAGAAAATGCATGCCAAAAAGCAAAAATACACACGAAAAGGTGTTGTTCCCTGTAGGGAACAACAAAAAAATGCATGTGAAAAAGTGTTGTTCCCTAAGAGGAACAACAAAAAATGCGAAAATGATGTTCCTTTGAAAAGGAACAACAAAAATGTGAAAGTGTTTTTCTTTCGGAAAGGAACAACAAAAACGTGAAAGTGCAGAAGTGTTGTTCCTTTCGGAAAGGAACAACAAAAACGTGAAAGTGCAGAAGTGTTGTTCCTTTTGGAAAGGAACAACAAAAACGTGAAAGTGCAGAAGTGTTGTTCCTTCGGAAAGGAACAACAAAAACGTGAAAGTGCAGAAGTGTTGTTCCTTAATGCGGAAGTGTTGTTCCTTTGAAAAGGAACAACAAAATGCGGAAGTGTTATTCCTTTGGAAAGGAACAACAAAATGCACAATCATAAAATGCAAGCACGCAAAAAAACAAATTAGCTGTTCACGGAATTGATGCTGAGGATGAGTTACAATTTGAAGGCAGCAACACCTGAAACACAAAATATAAGAGAAATAAAAAAAGAAACAACATTTTATTTAAAAATAATATGTAAATAAATAAATTAAGTTACAACAGCTATGATGTAAAAAAAATGATCTCTTTGAAAAATGTTTTGGCAGCAGTGACATGAATCTTCAAATGGAAACCAATTCTTCATTTCTTCTTGTTATGAATCTGTTAGGTAATGAACTGGATGAAATGCCCTTGTTTCACTAAAATTTCTTTCAAGAATCGCACGTCCATAAATTAACCTTCTTTGTTATGCTAAGACTTGCAAAAAACGAGTATCTATTGCAATAAAACATTAAATCATGGAGAAAGAGAGGTGTGCAGGCTCCCCTAATCCAATAATTATGCAAAAAACTAACAAGTAGTTGCTCTGTAGAACAAATCCACGGACAAAGTAAAATTAATTTATTACCTGCGGGAGAGCAGTGACCAATCATGCTAACCAACAGTGTTTCAATCATAACTTCTTTGTTTTTCGTCTGATTTGAGTGATTCCAAAGCCAAATGAGAGCTAATTCAAAGGTTTATCTCCAGTAGCAATAGGTTTTAAAAATTCAATTCTATGATATGTCAAATTTTCTTAGAACAACCTGCATAATAGAGTCATTTTCGATTTTCCAGCTTAGACCAACAGTTGATATTTCAAGCATAAATTTTTCGTTTGATGGCAGATTGAACTGATTCAAATTGAATATTAAAGTATATTCATTTATTTATCTCCAATAGAAATAGGTTTTTAAGACAAGAAGAATTGATGGGTCAAATACGTTAATGAACAACTGAGAAAACAGAGTTTCAAGAGTGCTGATTTATGATAGGCAGTCAGTATTTTGGTCATAAATTCCTCATACGATATCAAAATTGAGTGTTTCAAATTGCGTTGTAAACTAGATTCATAGAGGAATCTACCATAGAAACATGTTTTCAAAATATGGTCATTTAGGCTTCCAAAAACTGACTGTCCCAACTCTGTTCTTGAGCTGCCCGCTAGACACCCTGTGAATGTTTAGTTCTAACTTTTTCATTTCAAATCCAAATTGAGTGATTCAAATTGGGTTGGAAATTAGACATCAAGGGCTACTTAGTATAGAAATAGGTTTTAAAAATATTCACTTTTGGTCCCCCAAAACATGACTGTCCCAACTGTGTTTTCAGAAATTTCATCAGGCCCGCAAGCCAAAAAAATGATATTCAAGCAATTTTTCCATATTGATGATAAAAATGAATATAAGTGTTTGTAGAATTTTTATTTTCAATATAATTCATCTACATACACATAAATTATAATATTTATCATCGATGTTGATTTCACAGCGTGTTGCAACAAAGAAACAACTATTTTTACAAAAAAAAAAAAATGTGTTTGTTTTATTTCTTTATTTATTTTATTTTCTCCACTATCCTACTCTTCTTTGAGAATCAAATATGTTTATGTATAAGAGTATTTCCAGTGGAACCATTTTAAAAATAAGGCCTTTAGTATGCACATACCCAAATTTGAAAAATGCATATTAATGAATATTAGGGTATGTGAAGCCAACTTCCCTTGAAAAGATGGTGTCAAAAATTGTTGAAGTATGGAGTGATGCTGCAAACAAATGATGGAGTGAAACCAATCTTCAATATATCCTTTACTTTCTTGATTTTCCATAACCATCATACCATGAAATTCTTGAACTTCTAAAATCGCTTGTTGATGCAAACTAAAAGAAACCTCATTTTCTTCCATAGCTTCTACAATTTTTTGAATTTGAAACATTCTAAATCTCATTGTAAGTTTTCTCTAATGGCTCATGTGAGATAGAATGGATAGGAAGGGTGGGTAAATTTTGCAGTTCAACATTGTAAGCATGTTGTACTCGTTTATTATGGTGAGGGTGTGGAATGATTTGAGCAGGAAAATGTGTAGGGAATGAAACATTTTGATGATGTAGATGATTGGGTTGAGTGAATGGTTTTGATGGGAAAGCAAGATGTTGTGGGAGAGCTGGTGAAGAATATGGAGAATGTGTTTGTGCTACAAGATGAGGGAGAGTAGTCATGCAATCATAAGGTGAACCATGCCAAACTTGTAGACAAGATTGTGTTTATATTGAGATTGGCATGGCTGCTTTAACATGTGAGTATTCCATAATGGATTATGCAAGTAAGAGAATGAAGAGGAAGTGTTTTCAACCATACCTTTTGACCTTATTACAGCTTCCCCATCTCTTTGATATGCCACTTCCAAATTAGATAAGGAAGAACAACCATCTACGGGATGCTCCTTTCAGTAATGAGGGCAAAGAACTTCATCAAATTCTTGATTTTTCCGAACCTGCAAAACATTCAATTGCGAATTTAGAGAGCTAATAAAATCATATTTAAAATTTCCAAATAAAACACTGATTTCAGCTCTTATGTCTCTTGTTCTTGTAGTAAATTTGGAAAAGAATGAACAAATGTCTCTGGAATTCTTACCAGCCTTGGAGATTCCTCTTGAATACCTTATGCACAATTCACAAACATCATCATATGATAATTGAAAAACATCACCTTTTCCTATCAGATTTAAGAATTCTAAAAATTCATCTTGATTCCTTTGAGTAGGAGTGTTTTTAAGATCTCTTTTTCCAAATGCTTATATTTTGATTTTTGAAGGTTGTAATGAAATCGATCTACATAGTCCTCCAAGCTTTCATCTTCCCTTTGTATCATATCAAAAATATCTTCATTGTCCTTGCAATAGCCCTGGTACTTCTTCAAGAATATATTCTTTATGTCCTACCATGTTTGGATGCAGTGCCAACCTAGGCTCATGAACCATCAGAAAGCTGCTCCTTTTAGAGTAAGAGGAAACACTTTCAACCTTTGATCATTAGTGTAATAATCATATCCTCTACAAAGTATTTTGAGCTCAAGTAAGAATGTATCTGGATCTTCATTTTCTAAACCATGAAAATTTGGTAGAGAAGATGGGGGAATTATGTGCATTTTTGTCACTCCTCCTAGATCTTTGATAGGAAATTCAAAAGTAGAAATGTAAGCCATTTCTTACCACAATAGAAGATGTTCTTCATGTGTTTCTTTGAGGCTCTTTCTTCAAATGTTCCTGTCAATTGGTTAGTGAAATGAGTGGTGCTTACATCACCACTTGAGTGAAATCATTAGATTTGTTTTTCAAAATTTCTATTTTTTTTTTAGTCATTCACACAAAAATTCAAACATTTATTTCTACCCTAAGTTCTTTAACAATCCCATTGGAAAGCGGGTGGGGGAGCAGGGCTTTTACATGCTCCTATACGCAGGTTCTTACCTTCCGTTTTTAATACCCAATTCTTTCATAACATGCACTCATCAGATGCACACAACTCTTTAGAAATGGCTACACTCTCCCCGGCAATGGCGCCAAAATGTTGCGCGATAAAATGTGTCTTTTTAACTCCTATTTATCTTCACATTAATTGTCAACCCAAGGACGAATTTTTATTTCAAGAGTGTACTCAGTCTGAGGCGGCTATTTACTCAAGAGTAATGTTTTGCAGTATAGTGCTTAAAATCCAAAAGTAAATGAGCGTTGGAAACAAAATCTAATTGGAATAGCAAGAAACTGAAATGTTCTGAACTAAAGCATTCACTCAAACAACCATCAATCGAGGATACAGTAGCAATAACTCATTCCTCTAGAGATTGATGCAATTGAAATCAAACTAGAACAAGACAATCAATCTGGGAACGAGGAAGAAATAACCAATGTTCTCCACAGTTGACAGTCCTACTTTAAAGCAATTAAAAAGAAATAGAAATTGAACTAAAGCTGCTATTGAAAGTAAACTAGGAAAACTCTTTAAAAGCAAACTCTTTGCAGTTAATCAACATAAATGAACAACAAAGTAAATGGACAACAAATAGTAATTAAAGTAATTAAACAACGAATCCTATTTAATAAATCTGAACAACAAACTCTAATTAATGGAATCGAATAACCAATCCTATTGAACAACAATTTGTAATGAATATCAATCAAATAGAACAACAAGTGGAATGAAACCATAATTGAAATAGAACAACGAAGCTCTATTAAGGCATGAATAAGATAAATTATACAATGTTGAGATTCTTGTTAAATAATAAAAGAATAGCAACACGATTCATTAATATAACACACTGATATCAAAGAAATTAAACAACAAACCGATTAACTTGCAAACTATAATAAAAGAAAATATGAACTATCACAAAAAAATAATGAAAAATTAGAGATACAAAAAGCAGATCGATCCACCAGGGCCGGGCCCTCAACCACCGGTGAAACGTCGCTGAGCTACTGCAGAACTAAGAAGTTAAACGGCAACACGTTCTTGTATTAATCATGCATAACAACGTTTACAAACAGTCGATCTCTGTTTAATCAATGAGAGTCGATGAGGAATTGTATAATTACAACAAGAAATCTCTCCATCTCTCATCCATCTCTCATCCTGAATTCATCCTTTCCCTTTCTCTGATCTCTGTTCTGATTTAAATACACAGAGAGCAGATAGCAGTTACAACTGTGATGATTACAACATGATTATTATTACAAAATTGGATTATTTCTAACCAATTGATCAACAAGAAAATATATTTCCATCCATCTTTCAACAAGAGCAAGGCGAAGTTGGCTTTGCAGCTAATATTTGGAAAATGACCACACAACACATCTAAGAAAATCTTGCTCAAAGAACCCTACATTTCTCTTAATACAAGCCGAATTTGAGTAAACCATTCTTTAGAAAAGTTAATTTGATCCATTCTGGACAAAACCCATGTTCCGGATTTTCTAGATTGTTCTTCATTTTTCCAGAATCTCAACTGAAAAACTGTCACTTCTTATTCCAGTAAATTTCTGAGTTGGAATATTTGATGATGATTTGGAGATTAAATCTATAATCTGACAAATATCTTGGAGGCTAAAATGGTGAGTAATGTTACAAAATATATTGATAAACTATCATTGATAAAATCATGCATAATCATCAATTTATTAAAAATAAAGGAGAAGAAATAATATTCATCTATAAGAGCATAAATCATTATAAAATGGATTTATATAATAAATTATAATAAATGACATGATAAAGAAGAGTAAAAATGGATGAAATAAGTGTTAAAAAGTGGTCGTATTCACTGCCCAACACTAATCAGTCAGTTCCTGCTACTCCACATCGGGGCTCCCGTAGCAAGGTCTCATCCAAAAGGTTGGGTACCTCAAGGATCCTGCCCCTCCTCCTTGAGACTATCATTCTATATCTCTCCACCTCCTACCTGGAGGTATGGCTGCATGTGATCCCTCAGCCCACCTGGCTCAAAATCCCCCCCTAATGGAGGTATCTACATGAGTAGATGTCTCTACTCGGTCTCCACTCAGCTTCCCCTATTGTGGTTGCTCCACAACCTCCTGAAGCTGTTGCACCAATCGTGGCTCCTCCACAATCGTCTGAGACTTCTTCTAGCTTTGCATGCTGAGAGGTAATATACCCTCCCTCTCAAACACCAAGTCTCTATCAGTTGCCTTGCTGCTCAAGGCTTTGCATGCATCTTGAACCTTAAGAGCATACAGGTTCTTGACCCGTGAACCAATCTGCTTCACCTGTCTAGTGATGATGTGTCTAAGGAAAACCTTTCCCTTACTGAAGACTACATCATAGCATCTGTCTTCTAGCATCGCGATCGACATCAAGTTTCTCTTCAGTACTAGTGCATACCTGACATCAGTCAAGGTAAGGCAAGCTCCATGCTCCCTCTAAAAAATAACCGTGCCTACACCTGAGATGCTATACTTCTCATAATTACCCATCGCTATGAGTATCTAGAGATCTTTCTCCTCCAAAGTACTGAACAAACTATTGTCACCGATCATGTGGAAAGAAGCTCCATTGTCAAGAAACCAACCACTTCCCACCATGGATGAAACCATGCATGTGAAGAGTGTGAAATCCAACTCAAACTGTGAAGCAACTGTCTCACATTCAGATCCTTCCCCGACTCCCTTCTTGGATTTCCTCCGTGGAGAATTTGTAGCACAATGGCCCACCTCATGACAATGAAAGCATCGCACTTTCGATTTGTCAACCTTCTTCCCATCATTGGAAGAACTGGATTCAGAAATACAAACCTTCTTCTTCTCCTTCTTCGCCTTACTCGCTAAGGTACAGTTCTCCTCATCATCCATGCATGAAGAACCGTCTCTGGCACTCCGTCTGATCTCCTCCTGCATCAAATCTGACCATAGTTGTTCCCAATTTGGTAGTTTCTCCTATCCATTCACCGAGTCCTGGTAGCTATGCCAGCTCTTAGGAAGGCCAAGAAGTGCTAGACTCACCATATCCTCATCTGATGTCACGACCCCTACACTTTCAAGCTCATCCATGCATGTGATGAGCTTGGTTAGACACATAGAGATCATCTCATCCCTTTCACACTTGATCTTTCGAAGTTTGTCCTTCAGTGCCAGCTTCCTCTAATCATTGCTATTCTGATATAAATCTTTCAATGTTTTCCACATTGCAAGCAGAGTCTCCTTCCCATGGAGGCTCGAGACAATGTGATCTCGCACTCCCTCCAAGAGAATTCTCCTAGCTCTAGCCACACACTTCCTCCATTCCACCTGCTCAGTCTTGTCAATGGGCTTAGGAATTTCTTGATCAATGAAATCCTTAAGGCCATTATCTTCCAAAACTACCTCCATGCGATCCTTCCAAGCTATACAGTTTGAGCTGCCATCAAGGGCATACTCAAGCTTCAAACCATATAATGCCATCGATGAAATAGATGTGATAAGAACTTGAGATCTATATCCCGAATAATAAACTTTGAATTTCTCCTACTAGTATACTGTCCTTGCTTGATCAACTGTGCTCTGATACCATGTAGAAATTTCACCTGTAGAACAAACCGATATATGCAATGTCCTAAAGCATAATACTTGTTCTACTTCTACAAAACATTAAGCAGAAGCATAATCAAATTCATGAGCAACATCAAGTACAAACATGCATAACTGATCAAGAGAAATAATCACACATAACACATGATATATCTAGGGGAAAGCACCAACATAAAACCCCAACTCTGTGTTATCAATCAAGTGGAGATCCTCAACAACATACAAAAAGAATCAGCTCAATAGCTATCCTGCTCTCTCTATAGTCAGAAGATCCTGATGATCTTCAATAAGAGGATGAAGATCATAGACTACCTAGGCCTCAATATATAGGCTAAAAGTCCTCCAATCTCCTAAAATATGTATTTCTCTTGGAAATAGATCCTTCTCCATGCAAGGAATACTTACTAAAAATATCCAAGCATCTGATAGTACACTATCCCTCATCTGATCTCAACTAGGTCTATGATAGAATTGACATGCAATAGTTATCCATGAGTGAATTCTCAGTTATCTAAAATAATAGTTGTCACATGCATGCAAGCATTAACAAACTATATTTTATTATTTTAACAACTTGTTAAAATAATCTAACTGGACTTGACTAGTTAGAACTAAGTCAACTGATTCTCTCATTATAGAACTCATACTTATTCCCTCAATCAGTGGAGGAAATTAAGGATAAATTCCTCAATCAGTGGGACAACTCATGTGCATGCTCACAAATACTTCAAATTCGAATTTCCTTAACTAATTAACTCAACTGAATTAATTAATTAATATTTCTAACTGCTGTTAAGACCAAAATTAATTTTACTTCCTATAGATAGACTAGGGACTGCTATAAATAGGAAGGGACCCAAAATGCTATTTTTAGAAATTTCTATTTTTAGCAGTTTCACCTCTTACCCAATGTGGCCAATGACCTCACTGGCCAAACTGCTATTTTTAGACATGCTAATTTTAGCAGGTCTATTTTTAGCACATTCTAAGTTTTGCATTTCTTGTTGCACACTTTTCAACAAGGAATATATTCATAAGTTCTTGGACGTCTAGTTTGATGACTGGACTATATTTGGGCTGGTTAGGTGCCATGTAGCGAACTTGCACTTGATGCTGGATACATGTCGAAGATACCAAACCGCGCTCAACATCAAGAAGTTTCTTTTCCTCATTCCTTTCGGGAACCTGTTGGGGCATGTGGTTTGTAAACAAGGGCTGATGATAGACCCCATGAAAATCGCAGTGATTTTGAATTTGGAAGCGCTGTGGAGTGCGAAATCGCTGTGTTCTACTCTGGGACATATAGGGTACTACAGAAAGTCTATCAAAGGCTATGCCAAGATCACCGCACCAATGGAAAATATGTTGAAAAAGGATGCCACGTTCTGCTGGAACGATCACTGTAAGAAAATCCTATATGGATTGAAAGAAAAGATGGTTACTGCGCTGATTCTGGTCTTCCCGAATTGGAAGAAAGAGTTTCATGTCCATGTTGATGCATCGTGTATAGCGTTGGGGGCAGTACTAACACAGGATGGTGGAGAAGACTTGGATCACCCTATCGTGTTCGCGAGTCGCAAATTATCTAAAGCAGATAAGAACTATTCCATCACTGAGCATGAAGGACTAGCTATGGTGTATGCACTCTAGAAGTATCAACACTACTTGCTGGGAGGACATTTTAAGATGTATATAGATCATTCCGCGCTGAAGTACTTGGTCAATAAGCTTGTGTTAGGGGGGAACATATGCAGATGCCTTTTATTTTTCCAAGAATATGATTTTGATGTTGTTGTGAAGCCTAGACAATTGAACGCAGGACCAGATCACCTGTCGCGCATTGAGACAGGGGAGGAACCTACTAGTCTGGAGGAAGGATTACCCGATGTGCAACTCTTTTTTGTGCGCGTAGCGGATGGACATTTTGAAGATATAATTCACTTTCTAACAACTGGAACTGTGCCGAAAGAATACTTTGTCCAACAGAAGAAGGAATTAGTGGTGCGCGCGGCAGATTTCTCTGTCATTGTTGGGCATCTATACAAGATGGGGAATGATGAAATACTGCGAAGGTATGTACTTGAATTTGAACGAAGCAGCATCCTCGCGGATGCTCATGGGGGTGCCGCGGGAGGAAATTATGCGGGAAGAGTGACCACGCAGAAGATTCTATGCGCCGAGTTGTGGTGGCCAACCCTTCATTAGGATTCAAAAGCACATTGCAAGGCATGTGATGTATGTCAAAGAATAGGTAAGCCATCGTGGAGGGATGAAATGCCTTTGAATCCAAAAATGACATTGCAACCTTTCGAAAAGTGGGCAATAGAGTTTGTAGGACCTATCAAACCTCAAGGAAAAATAGGTGCGAGATATATTATCACTGCAACAAAATACTTGACCCGTTGGGTAGAAGTGTAGTGGATGAAGGATTTCATGGCTGCAACTACCGTAAATTTTCTATTTGAACACGTACTTATGCGATTTGGATGTCTGAAAATCTTAATGAATGATCGCAGTACACACTTCTTGAACGAAACAATCAACGCGCTTACAGAAGAGTTTCAAGTGTATCATCAGAAGAGTGCACTATATCACCCACAGGCTAATGGGATAGTAGAAGTGTTCAACAAAGTACTGGAGACTGTGCTTGCCAAGGTATGCAATGCGCAGTGAAGTGATTGGGACCTGCGCGTACCTGTAGTGTTATGGGCTTATAGGACGACATGCAAGAAACTGACGAGACAGACACCTTTTAGGCTTGTCTATGGAGTAGAAGCTGCAATGCCTATGGAATACATTGTGCCTAGTCTATGCATAGCAGCACTCACAGGTATGACGGATCGTGGAGCCCTAGAGGAGAGGCTCGCACAGTTGGAGGAGCTCTAGTAAGACTGATTTTTGGTTGGATTTCACCAGCAGGTCCAAAAACATCACGAAAAGTCTTGGCACGATCAACATATTAAGTTGCGCACCTTCAAGGTGAATGATTTGGTGTTTTTGTATGATAGTAAGTTCGATAAATTCCCAGGGAAGCTCAGAATGCATTGGCTGGGACTGTATGTTATTAAGGAGATCATAGATGGTGGCGTGGTGCAGTTGGTAAAGTTAAATGGAGAACTCTTCCCAGGAAAAGTCAATGGAAGTCATTTGAAGACATACACAGGGGGCTCGGCCATCTAACTAGCTGACAGAAGCACAGTCTTAGTGCTCCAGGCAGCTGAAAGGAGGTGCGGGACTATAAACTACTTTTCCCAGGGATTGCGCGATGTCAGGACTACGCGCAATAGTGAAGTGTCCCAGGGTCTGCGGTAGTGCGAGGGTAGTTGCGTTGCCACGCGGGTCGGCTGGAAAGTGATTGTTACAGTCACTATTGAGGATGCGATGCTTGGTTTGAGACCAAATGGAGTGGGCGATAGGAATTTAAGGCGAACTTTATGGGCTAGATTCTTAAAAATCTGCTGTTAATCAAGCATTAATGGACAACATGTGGGGGGAACAGTGGAATTAAAATTCGAAAGGCGCTATAAATTACAAAGGGCTGTCCAGGAAACAACACTTGGAAATTTGAGGACTGAGTAGTTTTGCGCACAGACATTCTTGAACCCAGACTTGTTTGATCTTTTAAAGGTGAATTCGTTGCTTGAGCAATTACCCGAGACGTTGAGAGAATTGTGGAATCGCACTATGGCAACACCTAAAGAAGCCATGGATACCAGAGTAATGACCGTCGAGGAAGCCACGCAGGCCATTACGGAAGTGGAAGCCCCAGAAAGTGCCGGGATAGTTGCAGAAATCCCTAAATCGCTGCGCACGCTGAGACCCAAGAAAGACAAGTAGGCCATGGTACCGATGCACGTATCACCTAGAAATCCGCTGAGGACTAGGCTCACCATGGAAGAAAAGGGGAAGGCTATCAATTTGGAGGCCGATGAGGAGGAAGAATTCGAAGAAATCCTGGTAGAGGAGGAGGATGTAGAAATGGACATTGAAACCCAGGGTGCGAACCCTCTTACCAGGTTGCCTGCATATGTTCCTCTGCATAAGGGTAAAGAAAAGGTGCCCAAAGATATAGATGAGAGCAAGAGCTCTCTGCAGACTTCGCTACTCCCTGATGACATTATTTTTGAAGGAGCACACTTGGGACGAGTGCTGATGCTGAAGTTTGAGGATTGGGATCTCACGGACCACGAGAAGTTCCCGCATCTCGTGACCGCACAACTCATGTGCCAAAAGAAAGACACGTCGGCTGGAATCATAGAATTGGAGCCGCGTAAATGGCTGAGAGGAGTTGAGAAAGCAGGGTTGCTAAACCTGCTCTGGGTGCTGCATTACCATCATGCCCTAGTGACCATTTTTGTCATCAGGCAATTGCTTTGCCTGGTACATGATGGGTGCTTATGGCTGGAGGAGCCCATCCCCATCACAAACCATTTGATTCACAGAATTACCCAGCTCCCTTGCAAAGGGGAGGACCCAACAAACATCTCGGAGGGAAAGAGTGATGATTTGGCCATTGCGGAGGCCATGAAGAAGAAGTTTAAGCTGGAGAAGAAGAAGAGAGGGTACGCCATTTCCAGCATCAACAACCCTGCGGTTAAAGTTGCAATGCAGATATTGGTAGGGAAGGTTATGTGTGAGTGCCGCACAGATGAGGTGCCCGCGCTAGTGGTTGCATTAGCAACACAATGCGTGGAAGGGGTCCAATTCAACTGGGCAAACTATTTATGCAGAGAGTTCCTTGAGAACTGCAGCGAGGCATAGGATCAGGGAAAAAATTTTCACGATGCGTGGCTTCTGTTGTCAATAGTACTGGTGGCGTGGGAATTGCCTGAAGATAGCCAGTTCCTAACGATCATGCAAGACCTTCTAGAGGTAGTGAAGTACGCTTCAATGTGGGAAACCAGGGATGTACAAAGGATAAGGGACAACAAAATATTCTCGATGCTCATGGAGATGAACATTAGAATTGGGATTAATTGCAAGCTACGGTTATTGCCCATGGTATACAAAAGTCTGCAGAGCTTCACGGAGCTCAAGGTAGATTTTTACCATGTCTACATCAGGGTGCGAAAGGACCCTGTGAAGACGTGGTGCAAGTTACCCTATCTGGTGATAGACGATGTCATCTTTGTGGTCCTAGAGTTGTGGCCACCATAGTGGCATGCTCCAGCTAGCTCTGCGGTGGAAGCAGAGAAGTCTGCCATGCAACGGAGGAAGGAAGAGGCGAAACTACAAATGACACAGTTGGTAGAGAAACGCAGGAAGGAAGAAGTAACATCTAAGGCCCAGGCAGTGCACGATGCTACGAAGTTGGCAGAAGAGTAGTAGAAGATAGCAGAAGAAGCGCGTGAAGGACAGGAGTCACCTTCACCTGAGCCAGAGACCGATATAGAGCAAGGTGGCGTGGACCTGTAGACAGTGTCCGCCCAGCGAAAACATCCATGCATGAGAGAATAGGTAGGGCCGTGAAAGAAGTCGAAGGCTTCAAAGACTTCGTTCGACCCGATCACCCTCACTAAGGGGGATCTCCATGATATTGGCGAGACAGTGAGGGATGTCACCGCGGAGGCCCTCTAGCAGTTTTATTAGCAACACTAGATGGTGTTAGGGGGTCCCCGGACGCAGATACAGGAGTTGCAGGTACGCACTCCACAAGCTGGCATTGTGTCCACCAGCGTCATAGTAGGCACATCCACGATGGAGGAAATGCTGTGTTCCCAGATGACTAACACAATAGTGCTGCTAGATGGTGCACTCATTACAGAAAATGAGGCCGATAGGCCTATGGTCAGTGGGTTGAAGGGAATCAGATTAAACATGGCTATGCTCCCTCGGGAGACACTCTATATTTTGCAGGATGGAGTCACTGCAGAACTACGAGCTAGGGAGGGTCACGCACTCCAGGTAATGAGCGAGCAGCACATCAACATGGAACAGTTGAGCCTGCAACGTGACGAGGTAGTGGCGTAGAATAGAAAAATAGTGCAGGTGGTAGAGGAAGCCTGCCAAATGGTCCCGGAGTTGGCCATCCAAGCAGAAGAACCAGTGGAGGTGCACGTCTGAAAATTAGCAGCAGGGGTGTGCGAGGCAAAAGAGGAAATGGCTAGGGTTCAACTGGAGCTGAACCTTCAGATAGCAGAACTACAGTTGAAGGTGCAACCTTCAACTCCGCCGGAGGTTAAGGAGCAACGCGCCACCATGATTACCACAGCATGGCGGCGATCAACACTGCAGTTGAAGGTGCAACCTTCAACTCTGCTAGAGGTTAAGGAACAACGTGCCACCGCGATTACCACAGCATGTCGATGGTCAACACTGCAGTGACAAACTGCACAAAGTTGCTTGAGCAGTCGTTTGAGGTCCTCACCACCCTGCAGGATGACCTGAACATATAATGCCGAGAGACAGAGGTGTGCGAGCTACAGTAAAGATACGACGAAGTAAAAGGGACCACGTAGATGGTTTCCGTACCAACAGATCTTGGGAGGTCTTCACAGAAAGATCTCCGTACCAACAGAGTAACTCGAGGGTGAGTCACAATGTTTGTGTTGGGGGCATGTTGGGCGCGGGATACCCCAAGGGAAGTTTTGGGGCTTAGAGCCCATTTTGGTCAAAGATTGTAATTATAATGTAAAGACTCCGCATTTTGTGGGTGCGGAGTGTGTAGTTTGTAAAAGAGTCATAGGGTTGTCCGCCCTTAGTTTTTTTATTGTAATGTCAGCTGTAGAAATCTACCCATGGTCCGCGGACCATGGGATTGTATAAATAGAGCGAGGCTCTAAGTAGTTAAGAGATCAATTGATAAGAAAATATGAACATATGATGTATGTGAGATAGATCTATGGAGTAAAGTCTAGTTTTTGGGTCGTAGAGTGGGAGAAGGCTCTACAGTTGAATGTGAAGAGGTCTAGTAGTCTGCAGCTGAGTGCACTGAGCCCTGCAGCTGAGTACGCAGGGTGAGTTGAGTCTGTGATAGTTGGAAGTATTAATAAAGAGAAGTTTCCTATCATTTTTGTGTATTTATTTCCCGTTTTATGCATCTGTTATCTTGGGTATGAAATTCAATTCTAATACTTATATGATGCGCGAATGTGTATAATTGTATTGATTAAGTGAATGCAAAATAGAATATTTGTTTACGCGAAGTATCTGTTAAGAAGATAACTAATATATGCCATGTAGTTTGGGGAAATAGTGTAGTGCGCTACCCTAGTAGCGTGAAAGCATCTCATCCCCTGGTTAGGGATACAAAAAAGATGATTATAATAGATCACAAAGGTATTGAAGGTTGGGACAGTGTGCGAAAAGACTCGCGCAAAGACAGATCTAGTTGGACTAAATCGACATCTTAGACATCTCAAGGGTGTAGAAACTTGGTTCCAACATCCCCCCATCCCGCTTCGGGTGAGACTCCAGTCCGCGCTCTGCAGGCTGATGCCGAAGAGGCCAGTAGTGTAGGGATTTGTTTGGATAAATAACTTCGAACCTGGGTTAGGCCCCCATAACCCAAAAATGGTCCCTTCCATCCATCAGGTAAAGTCCCTCACAATGTAAGATTAAGTTCATATAAGTTGGCTTTTGATTTCTCAAATAACGAGGGAGAGTGTGAAGCATTGATTGCTGGCCTTAAAATTATCAAAAATATGAGAGCAAAGAAAATTTCAGTTTATGGCACTTGGTGATTAAACATGTAAAAGGGGAGTACCAGGCCTAGCATCCAAGGATGCAATATTATCAAAATTTTGTCATTGATATTCTCAAAACGTTTTTAGAACATACATTGTGTTTGATTCCTAAAAGTTAGAATTTTATGGTTGATTCCCTTGCCACTGCAGCAAGTATGTTTAAGATCCCCATCCACTAAAATAAGAAGTTTTCAATTCATGTCAAGCATTGTCCAACTGTCCATGACAATTAGAGATATTGGCAGTTATTTTGGAATGATAATCATATTAATAATTTTCTGCAGATGGAGGATGTATTCTTGCATCCCATATTGATGATGCGTTTGATGAGAATGATCAGAAAATTGAGGCTATTGAGGTTGAAATGTTGCAGCTGAAAGACAATAACATTCCATGAGGTCTCATGCCTTTAGAAGAGTTATTTGATCTTGATGATGTCGCCAAAAAGCCAATAATGGTCCCCATGGAAAAATGTGTCGAAGATATAAACATTGGCATAACTAACAAGCCAAAAATGGTCAAGTTATCGAAGTCTCTATCCCTTGAGATGAAAAGTAAATACATTGCGTTAATGGAAGAATATTCTGATGTATTTTCTTGGGACTATACAAATCTAAAGGTGTACGACAAGAAAATCATCCAGCATACTATACCAGTCAAGCCTAATCAAAAGTCATTCCGTGTAATGTTCCTAACCCAGAATATTCCTCAAACCCCAGAAAAAACTCCAACCAATAATATGCAAATGATATAATAACCCAGAAGTGTTAAAATAACAGTGGAACAACATATAATAATGTAAACCAGAAATATAAGTAGATACACAAGAAATGCTAAGCCATTTTATTATACTGAGCAATATAATGAGTACAAGAGGTGATTAGATAGATGGCACCTCGAATTGCACAAGGCAAGTGAAGAAATACTCTCAGAATGACAAGAATGGCCTCTCTGCATGGATGCTGCTGGTGTGCTACTGCTGCTGCTAGGAAACGAAAGATGATTTGGGGTTGCTCCCCTCCTCAGAAAAAGCTAAAACTATGGATTCGGGCTCTACTCAAGAAACCCAAAAAAACCCAGAAAGCTTTCCTGGAATGGCCGATCCCCAAAAAACACCCTCTTAGGGTTCTGTGTAGTCTCTCCAATACCCTGCGTTGCCACCGAAGAAAACCCCTCTAATCTCTGCCTAAAACACTACCTGAAACTCTACCAAAAATCCTCCAATGAGACAAGAGCTGGACCCCTACTCAATCTCCCAGTAAAAAACCACCTGCAAGACCCCAATCCAACACCACAACCAAATAGAACTGCGTCCCTCTCCCAGTGCTGCGCAGTCCTCCAAAACGCTGCTAAAACTACCGCTAGAATGCTGATGAAACTACTGCTGAAACACCAAAGGAAATACCTTGCCCGAGCAGGCACTCGAAGTCCCTCGGGGCTAAGGGTGAGATCTCTGAACGGAGACACTCAATGCACTAAATAGTGTTGCAGACTAGCTAAACAGCCAACGTGCTCAGAAGTCGAAATGACTAGCTCAAAATTCACATAACTGAATGATCCAAAATGAGGGGGCTCCTATCTATTTTATAGCCTCTGACTCTCACAAACCCTAGGCTTACCTCTTCCTGTGTGTTTCCCTTCTTACCACGTGTTCTTTTCCTCCTGCGTAGTTCCTCCATGTGTCTGCGTGGGCTCCATTTCTGCGTCCCCCTTTGGCCCCCTTGGCTCCCCTTTAAGTCACAACGTTGACCTTTTATTCTAAAGTGAGTTATGTTCCCCTTCCTCACTTTTTAATAACTATAGAAGGCAAAAATTGAACAAAATCAAATATTCCAATTAGCCATAGCTAATTAGGAATATTACATTCTGTGAGAAGCTAAGGAGGATTAATCCTAAATTACTACCATCCATTGATAAAGAGGTATATAGACTCTACAAATATGGTATCATAGTTCCTATTCATTTTTCTGAATGGATGTCAAATCTAGTTACGGTAAGGAAAAAGATGGGGGAGATTCGTCTTTGTATTTATTTGAGGAATTTGAACAAACTGTCCTTGAAGGACAGTTATCCTCTTCCGAAGATGGACCGTATTTTGCAAAGGGTATTTGGGTCTTCTAGGATGTCACTTCTTGATAGATACTCTAGATACAACCAAATTTTGGTGCATGAAGATGATCAGTTGAAAACAACCTTTACAACACCATGGGGTACTTTTATGTACACCAAGATGCCATTTGGGTTGAAGATGTAGGGGCCACATTTCAACGAGCAATGTGTTAGCGCTTGAAATTTCACCTCAGGCTGAGAAAGGTAAACTCCAAGGCAACATCAAACCACTTAGCCTCGTAGCTAGCCCTACGGGGCAGGAGAGGGCTCTCTCCGGTCTATCTCGGTAGAGATCTTCAACGGGCGAGATAACCAATAAAGAACACTGATTTTAGGCTAGTAAAATGATAAAAGGTTTGATTTGAGATTTTTAGGATTTTGGTGGAAAATCGAGAAAAGGCAATTTTGGGTGCGGGGATTGGACACAGTTTTTGCAGGGGGTTCTTTGGGGCAAGGTAGGAGACTGTATTGATGCCTTTGAATTAAGTGAATGGATAGGAATGACCGGTGAGGAGCTAAAGAGAGCAAGAAACCTTCAAGAGTTCTCTTTAGACAGATGAAAACGTAAATATTAAGCAAACTTAAAAGCAGAGCATGACAATCATGAATTCTACTTTAACACTTCATTTGCCTAATTTGCAGAAGGAAAAGTAAGAAGATGATTCACATAAAAAACTTACAAGTACAAAGAGAAACACACCATCAATACATGTAACCACAGGAATCCCAAAAATGACTGCAAAACCCTGGTCTTTCTTCCTTTGCCAAAATTGCAGAGATACAATGAGTAATACAATAGAGCTTTCTCCCTCAAGAGTCCAACCATGAAAATGACCAAGAAAGTACATAATATAGGCAATCTAACATCTTTCCTTGCCTCTAGGGGTCGAGCTCACTATCCTAGGAGCTGTTTCAACCAATTCTAAACTGAGCACTGAAAACTAGGCAGTCAAAACAACTTGCCTCTATAAGCTAGGAAACCAATTCATTCATTAAATTTTTGCCTATCTCATGAATGAATCTTCTAGAAGAGATAAATGAGTGTAAAAATATCATAAAATTACATCATTTACAACAAGGAGGATCAAAATCCACTCCAAAAAGTCAAATCCAGTCAAAACTGCGTTTTGTTGAGCTGTAGGTGCATTTCTGTGAAAATTGCCCAACACGTCGCACCCTGATCCTGAACGCGTCGCGCGACTTTGGAGCTGCTTTTGAGGCCCTTTCAGGTGTCCAAAAGAGGCAAAAGTGGGCGTTTTGGAAAGGTATGGATGTATAATTTCCAACCCAAGTGGAATTTCTGAATTTGGTGGCCATTTGCCCCTCCAAAATTGCAATCCCCCAAGACTACTTCCTGTGTGTCAAAAAGGTGGCAGAAAGTCATTTTTTGCTTTTTTTTTGACTTTCTGGAGGCCCAAAACTTGGTGAAATTTCTTGGAAATTGCTGAGCAAGTGTATCTTTGCATGAAAAATCCAAAAATGCTGAGTTTTCCTGAAAAGGAGTTTCCCATCAAAAGGGTCGCGCGCGGCGCGTGACGTGTTGGTGGAGAAAACCTGTTTTTTGCCCAAAACATTCACAAATGACCAAAAATGCTCAATTTTTTTTGAAATTTGGGTTGGGAGTCCCCAATCAAGTACCATGCTCATTCAAAGAGGCTTTGGCCAAAATTTGGAGTGGATCAGGCCTTTTCCGTCGTTTTAGTGCCTTGGCCAACCTCCTTGGATCTAGCGATTGTATTTTTAACATTTCTTTAAAACCATGACACCTGTACAAAAAGTGAAGGAGGTTTTTCTTCCTTGGCCTGTTTTCGACACAAACCTCTCTCAGTTTTCCCAAATTCACCTTTGATTGCTTTGAAACATCTTTTGAATGAAACTGATCCCGATGTGTGAAACAAGGAATTTCGTGGAAATGAAGAGAAATGAAGGGGATAGGGGGCTTCTAAATTCTTGGGGAAATTTTTGGGAGTGGGGAGGGATGTTAGGAAGTAGGGGAAAGTGGAATCTCAGAGATTGAGCGAGGGGAAGGGGTCCAAAAGGGCAAAATACAGGCCAAACCTAGAAAATTGCCAGGTTGTAGCTAGAAACTAGGGTTTGTGCAAAATGAGGAATTTGGGGGATCTCAGGGATGGGAAGCATTTAATAAGGTACTTTAAGGATAGGGGAATGTGTATGAACATCAGGATACAAGTTTTGCCGATGATTTGACCGTCCAAGAGAAATTGCCTTCAAAACCCTAGGAGAGGGAAATGACCTTACCTAGGCGCAACTGAAGCATGAACAAGGTGTAAAATGACTCATTAGACACTGAGATGATAATGAAAACCCTATGAATGATGATAGACTCAGCTGAATAGTGACATAGATTGGCATTTTGGCAACTTTGAAAAGAGTGAGAGCAAACCCTAGACCTAATGCCTAGTGACCAAATTTTGCTTGAAGACTCACTGAAATGACAAAATTTGACCTTGACACTTCAAAATCACTTTGTAAGAGCACGTTTGATCACTGGAGGAAGGCTGGAAAGACTGACACTAACACAATGGACATTTCTTTCGTGAATGAAAGGGAAGTATTTCTAGTTATTTACTTGGATGATCTTACACTTTTTTCTAAATCTGATGAAAAGCACTTGCATCATCTAAGAACTGTTTTTCAAAGATGCAGGAAATTTGACATTTCGCTGAATCCAAAAATGAGCTTATTTGCTATGGAGGAAGGAAAATTGTTGGGGCACATTACTTCCAAAGATGGTATTCACATCCACCCTACAAGAGTTGAAGCAATCCAATAGTTAGATTTCCCAGGAAACAAAAGAGAGATTCAATATTTTAATGGAAAAATCAAATTTTTGAGGAGATTCATCCCCAACCTTGCAAAACACTTGAGAGAAATTACTAATATGCTGTGTTAGCACTCAGAATGAACCTTAACGCTGAGAAGAGGCTATTTCGAGGTAACCACAGACCAAGCTTTCGATCTCACATCTAGCCCTGCCAGACCAAAGAGGGCTCTCTCTTTGCCAACAAAATGTGGCTGCAATAAGTGAATCTTAGGCTAGCTATGAAATACGGGGATTTGATTGAAAGTTGAGGGTTGAAAACAACAAGAGAAGGGACCATTGGGCTATGGAATCGAGGCTAGTTTCTACCGGCAAACTTGGGGCAAAGTAAGTGCAATGTTCAGTTAGATAAAAAATGTAAATGAGAGAAGGGAAGAGGAGAAAGCTTGCTACATTGTAGGCATCAATCAAGGGATGGATCTACAATGGTAGTGTTAGAAGAAAAAGAAACACCAGGTTACTCAAATAAAGCATCTAACAGAGGATGGATTCTGCAAAGATAACCACTACATTTAACAACAAAATCATTGCGAAAGGAGCATCGTGCATGGATGGATTCCTAACACTTACCTTAGATAATGTTGTAACAAGAATTATCAGAAAAAACAAAGTATGTAAGTGAATTTATGAGAAAAACAAACACATGCTAGACGTTAAACACCGTGATGCATCCCAAATCTAAAAGATAAAAACTACTCCATTAAAAATAATATTCAGAAAAAGCTTTACACAATCCGAAGCAACTTTCCTCTGCTGAAAAATTTGAACCCTTTACACTCTAAAATTCATAAAATATATACAATTAGCTCATCCCTGTACTAAGGGAGTTGAGCTCAACCATCTCCTTAAAGATAGTTACAATTACATTAAATTTGGACAAAATTTATGAAAATAGGGGTTAGAGATGAACTCGTATCTCTTGAACCATAACACCTATTACAAAACTGAAAGAGTTTTTTGTAGATAAGGTTATGTTTAAGAAAAACTTCTCTCAAATCTTGGAATTTCGTTTCTAGCTACTCAAAATCTGTGCCACAAAATAATCTCTAAAACAGGAAATCATTAAATATTTAAATCTGTAAAAATAGGCTGTAAAGATCTAGTCAAATATTCCATTTCACGACACTTGTAAATAAAATGAAAGAATTTTTTATATATGGTTTGTGGGTGAAAAAAACCTCCTTGGGTTTCTCAAAATTACTTTCCATCTGTTGTAAAATGGCGCCGCACTACAATGGCTAAAACAAAAAAACAAATGAAAAATTTGTTTTCTTTTAATGTTGGCTTCAAATATCACTGCATATATCCCACATAGTAACACTTGTACATAAAATGAAGGAGGTTTTTGTTTTTTGGTATGTGTTTGACAAAAGCCTCTTTCACTTTTGTAAAATTCATGTCCGTTACTTCAGAAACTGATTTTGTAGTAAACTTGTCCATGTGTGCAGCAAATGACCTCAAAACATGCATAACCAAGAATCAATCATTCATTTCGATCATATCTTCTGATCCAGGAACTGGTTTTGGGCATGAAATATACCATTGGAAATATATTTCTGAGATTCTTCTGATGAACATACTTAGGATATGATTTTCACTGAAACTCATGTGCAAAACATCTCTGAAAACTAGACATAGTAAGAGCCCATTTTGATCCCTGGTGACAGGCTGCGAAGACTGGAACTAACATTGGCCTTATTGGGGATGGCAGCTCCTTGGAGGTGTCAAGAACACTATAGACCAAGTTCCTCATCCATTGGGAAATACGGTCACAAACAGCTGTAAACCCAAAAAAACTCATACCAAACCAAAAACATATACATACTACAATATGTACATAAACAAATACCAGAAACTGAAATGCTACCTTGGGTAGCTTATTTATTTACAAATCTACCCTACTCTGATGAAAAATTGATAGATCAAGTAATGCTGTAAGACCAACCAATCAAGTAGTTGTGGTAATGATGTGGTTGTTGGATGGTGTTTGAACCAGAACATAATTGGAAATTCTACTAGCAATATATACACATAGTACCTCTGGCTCTGTAAAAGGAAATCTGGTTTTTCATTCAACTTAAGAAAATATTCCATATATGCTGCTATAGGATCATAAAAACCATATTCTATCTGCTGCCCCAACTCATTAACATATTCTCTCGACTTGAGATCATCACATTCTTGCTGTCAATCAAAACATCCTTCAATCCAACCATCCAAGGGAAGCCTTACCTTTTCTTCTTTGGGAGGAGGGAGAGTTTCCAAGGACTGTTTAGGATCTTGGAAATCATATGATTCAATTTGAACATCCAATAGTTCAATTTCATTTTCTAATATTTCAGCAACTAAACCAAGAAAACAATTTTTACCTTCAGGTGTGAGTCGACTGGATTTCAAACAATGAAATATTGATGTTGAGAAACTCTGATCAATCTGAAATTTCGCTAACTCATTCCTTAAAGTTAGTAATATTTCCCCAGATAAAGGATTTTCCACATACCCTATCATTGGTGATTACCATCAATGCTCTGAAATCTGGATTCTTTGGCAGTGAAGTCGCTCTGAACTTTGAAGCTCGGGATCTTGAACAATGGAGCCACGAGGTGAATGATTTCAGACTTCATATGTGTCTAACTACTGTCCACCATCAGTAATCAGATATGCAACTTGAAAGATATTTCCCGGAGAAGATCTGTCACCTCATCCCTAATAACAACACCAATATGTTATCACCTGGATTGAGCCTCAGGCTGAAGGAAGGCAATGCTAGGGTAACCACAAACCATGCTTAGCCAAGTAGCTAGCCCTACTAGGCTGGGAGAGGGCTCTCTCTGTAAGGATCTCAGCGAAGATGACTGGATCAGGTAAAGGATATTAGGCTAGGTATAGTAGCATGAAGTTTTGGTTTGATTTTGAAATGGTTTTGTTGGATCAAGAGGAGTTGGACAATTTAGGTCTAGGGAATTAGGTCGAAATTGCAAGGTGTTCAATGGGGCAAGGTAGGCATAAGGTTTAGTACTCCAGGGCTTGATGGGGTGAGATTTTTAAGACTAGTGAGAAGCTAAGAAGAGCATGTGAAAACCATGAATCCTTCCTAGACTACAAAAAGCATGAAATGGTGAATGGTTTCCCAAGGCAGAGCACTGATGTAATGAAGTCTGCCTATCAACTTGAAAACATTCAATTAGAAGCAATGAAATGATTAAAGGAATATATAAAACACATTAACATATGATAACAGAAGAAGAAACTGTACTAAAACTCCATACCACATGGATCCCATAAAAATAGTTGCAATTCTTATTAATCTCTTGCCAAACTGCTACAAATGGTGTACAATCAAGGTCTGAGCATCCAGTTGAGTCCAACCATTTACAATGAGAAAGAAGAAGAATATATAGACATGAATTCAACCTCCTCCCATCCTCAGGGGTCAAATCCCTAAGATGAGGAGCTTATCTAACCAACACTAAACAAGAAACAGGAATATAGGCATCTTAACAACTTGCCTCTAAAAGTGAAAAACTGATTCATTTGAGCTCAAGTTGATTTCTAATGTAATGAATCTACTTTATATTACTATTTATCTATCATAGTTACATTCCAAGTCATAATTTACAAATTTAAATCATCCTCCATGAGAGAAAATCCAAGAACACAGTCAAAAACTGGAAAAATAGGCATCCTGAGCAAAATCTGCCCTATGCGCAGTGCCACAGGCACAACACTAGCGTCACTGTCAGGTCCCTTTTTAAGGACTTCCTGGCATCCAAATTGAGCTCATGATAGCTTATTGGAAAGGGCTTCCAATCTACGTTCCAAAACAACTAGAATTGTTTCATTTGAAGCTCACTTGACCCCTCAAAACTTGATTCTCCCAAGACTGCTTCTGTGTGTCCAAAAAGTGTCAGAAAGGTCATTTTTAGGGTGTTTTTTGACCTTTTGGTGGACCAGTTCTGCACCAAAAACTTGAAAAATATCTAGGGTGCATGTCCTCATCACTTTTAATCCAAAAATGCAAACCATTTCTTCATTGGGTGCCCCTAGGAAAAGTGCAGCTCTGGTGGCGCTGCGTGTTTAGATAGTTTTCCTGTGTGTAAAATTTCAAAATTTGCAAGTGAAAAAAATTCCTCCAAACTTGCCCAAAATTGGTGAGAAGCACCATCATCAAGTGTCCTGATGAGCCAAGGAAGCTTCAACAAGAAACCTAAGCCTATCCTCCTCATTTTTGCCTTTCAAAGCCCGCCTTAGCCTAGCTTTCATCTTCTTGACTCTCATATTGCAAATCTTGTTTCGGGTCCTGTAATGATAGGTCATGTGTTTGATCATCTGATTGTCTCTATTTGCCTTCTATAGCAGCTTCTCAAAGTGCAAGTTGACTCTCTCAAGCCAAGTCTCTCTATCATCTTCAATCTCCTTCTCAATAGGAGTCAAAGTGACTTGTGCCTCTTTGTCACTTTGTCGTTTTACCTTGAGCATTTCCAGCTCCATGAGGACTTGTTTGTCACTCAATTGCTTGTTTTCTTGTTCCAAATATGTGATGACATACTTGGCCCTCTCTAAGTTGTCCATCAGAGCTTGTACTTGAGCCTCCTTTTGTTGTATGATGATGCCTTTTATTGTGTCTTCATCCTTAGCCTCTAAGTCAATGATTTCAACTCCATGATGAATATAATGCTACTCCGGCTCATCATGCTCTTTCAAGTCAAAGTCCCCTTCCTCCTCATCACCAAAACTCTCCTTCGACATATTTTCCTTCCCTTTGTGTAGTTGCTGCACCTGTACCTGCTGTGTTGATGAAGAAGGCAAAGCCACTTCCACATCATGTGGAGCTAGCATTTGCCTATCGGATGATGAAGAAGGTAAGGTCCCTTCCACATCCCGTGAAGAAAACACTTGCCTGTTGGCAGTAAATAATCTCCTTGCGCCCCTCTGATATGTCATGTAAATGGGCACCTCAGTAGTTCTAGTCTCCTTGGTTTCCTCATCTATTTTCACCTGAATACTGCTAGAAGGTCCCCCTGCTTCTTGAGACACTGGTAGAGGAATTTGAGGACCCCTGAAGATGTAATGATAAATAAATGTCTCCCAAGAGATGTTGAGGAGACTGAGATGATGAAGAACAATCATCTTGATCACAGAATAGTGATAGAGACTCCTCATCTATTGAGGGTATGGCTTCTTCTGGACAAAATGAGCCATCTTCTAAATATTCTTGAACAATAAATAAGGGAGGTTTAACATCCTAACCCTGGTAAAATGCATGAGGAGACTGATGTGATAGGTGTAAAACCTGGAAAATCTTCCCTCACAAGTGAAATACTTCATGATGGTTTTCATCATGGGGACATACTTGTCTTCAAGAAATTTGAAAGGAAAAAGTCTCTTCACCTAATTTCTGTACCAGGGTTTGATATAAGGCTCATAATAGTGCTCATCCAGGTCCTGGGCCTTGTACCACTTCTCCCCTACATTTGGAATCCTGGTTGCATCTACAATGATAGAGGGTGAGACTGTGAATGTTACCCCAACAAGAGTCACCTTTTTGTCCTGAAGATGAGCTAAAAAAAGTCTGGTGAGCTTAGGGTGATGTTGAACTCTCTCTACCTGCTCACAGAACTCATAACAACCAAGATATCTAAAACATGTGACAACCAACTGAGAGGCCTGCAATTCCCTAAGGTTTGATGGCTCTTCTCTGATAATTCTGCCTCCCTTGTGTGGTTTTCTCTACTGCCTAGCTTTATCTGCTAAGGTGTCATTGCCTGTATTTTTCTCCTTCTCATAGTCTCGGTCCTCTTTGTCCATGTTTGCAAGGCTTGAGGTTGTATGAAAGGAGTGACTGAAAGTGTTTTAGGAGTGAGGGGATGGGAAATGACTTTATGGGCTAAAAATGAATGAGGGAGTAGGAAATGAGAGGGAGGGCTTGTTTTGTTTGAGAAATTTCCCTTGGGGAAGAGGGATAAAGGGATGGGAATGATATGGAATAGGGATAAAGGGATAAAGGGATAAGGGAATAGGGATAGGGAAAGAGTTTAGAGTTGTAGTGATAGGTGATAGGAGGGACAATGGGGGTTTAGGGTTTTAGGCATAACTAGGGAGATTTTTAGGGTTTCATATTTATCATGGAGAATGATGCTTATGATGTTGATATGCAAACCAAAACTGCAGCAAAGGAGGTCAACTTACTTGCAATGAAGGTAAGAGAGAGAAATTTGGAGGTTTCTTGAAGTTTTGAGGGTTTTCTGACCCTTCTGCTCAATGCGTAGCGCCGATACATAGATGCACAATGCCACTCCAGAAGCACAGTGCAGTGCAAAATTACACTGGGAACTTTGCCAGACACACAGCGCCAGGCCTCAATGCGCAACGCCAAGTTCTCAATGCGCAGCGCCAACCCTGCCTACCTCAAACGCACAATGCCACCTTGCTTATGCACAACGCCACTCCACCACTTCTCCAGAAGCGCAGCGCCAACTCTTCTTCGCCTAAAAGTCACTCAACCTTGCCTCTTCTTCTCACTTTTTGACTCCTTACTTGCCAAATGAGAATAATGAACTTGAAAATGAAATGTGAGAGCTTAAATAGGAGTAGATTTTGATTTTTCACTTGAAAAACCCACTTTCTAATGTTTCTTGTCCTTCTTCAAAACTCTGTTTTTAATACCTTTTCTTCTTTGTTTCTTTTCAAGTGGATAATGCTCAACTTGAACTGGTTTTTGTAGTGTTTCTTTGTCTTGTAGCAAGGAGAGATGCTCTAGTGCAGCTAGGATCATTTATTACACATAGTGACTTAAAATTACATAAGAAATACAAATTAACTCAAAATACTCTGTTTTCACCTCAAAAACATTTATTTGAGGTGAAAATTACATTAGGTTAAGAGATAATTATTCAGTGACTATGACCTACAAGCCATCATGCTTGACTTATTTATCATCCTCATACCTTTGCTAACCTTTATTTACACTTTTAAATCAGGCATCTTGACCTTGGTGATGAAACCCTAAGACCTAATGAAAACATGCCCTATGACCTAATGAAAGCATGATTGCCAATTGACCATGAAACCATAACTGAAGACAACCCGAAGAAGGGTCAGCAAGTATACTCTATGAGGGAGAAATTTGACTTTCAAAAGAGAAGACAACCATCAGTGGCTCAGTTTGACATTACATAATGAAATGATGTAAAATTTTCAGTATGGGACCCCCTAAAATGAAAATGCAAAGAGAAAACTTTGATCCTTGATGCAAGTATGCAGATACTGACACTAACATTGGCATTATTGGGGATGGCAGCTCCTTGGAGGTGTCAAGAACACTGTAGACCAAGTGCCTCATCCATTGGGCAATATAGTCAAAACAAAAAAAGTGAAAAATGACTCAATACAAACTGAAAACTGACTCACAACCAAACTGACTCTAAACTTGACTATAAACCAAATCAACCAAACTTGACACTAATCATTCAAACTTTATAGCCTTCACTTTGGGCCCCAAGCTCAGATGACAGTGTACTTGAAACCTTGCAAGGAAAATCAAACTGGTATATACAATGAAGGTGAAGTAACTTTAGGGAACAACCTCAAAAGTAGTAGTGCTTCAGGAGCCTACCATTCACTGGCCCTCCTGAACAATCTTGACCATCCATTTCCTTCAACAAAAATGCATTCTGTCCTCAATAAGCTGAGATTTTATACAGTCCTTTCCATAAATTATCAAACTTACCATGCTTTCCCTTTTCCTCATTCTGTGCATCCCACCGCAGCACTACATCTTCCAGCTGAAACTTTTCTGCTTTGGTTTTGCGGTCATAAATCTTCTTTATCTTCTCTTGCAACCGGAAAGTGTTTTGGGAAACCTCTTCCCTTGTTTGCTGAAGGTGAATCATTTGATTAATTCTGCGCTGAATATCATCCTCTTCACTGCCAGCTTCCTATAATAATCTCATGACCAGGACTACAAGTGATGTAGGAAATACTGTATCAATACCATAAACCAACTCAAAAGGTGACATACCTATGGATTTCTTGCTGCTCACTTTGTCGGCCCACAAGGCATTAACAAGCTTTCGATGCCAATTCTTCTTGTTTTCCTCCAACATTTTCTTGATAATGTTCACCAAGGATTTATTTGATGACTCAGCCAGCCCATTGCCCTGCGGGTAGTATGCCGTGGAATGACCCAATGTAATATTGTACTTGTTGCAAAACTCAACCATCTTCTTCGACTTAAATGCTACTGCATTATCTATTACAATATTGTGAGGGAACCCAAAACAAGACAAGTTATTAGATTCTAAAAATTAGATAATTACCATATCCGTGGCTGGCCTTGTCGGAATGGCCTCAATCCACTTGGTGAAGTAATCGGTAGCTGTCAAAATCCATCTGTGTTGTGTTGATGATGTGGGATGGATTTATCTTATGAAATCAAGTCCCCACCACTGGAAAGGTGCATTTACTTCAACTAGCTTCAAAGGAAGAGGAAGCAACTTCCTTTTTCCTTGAAAAACTTGGCGGCCATGGCAGCCCATCACTGTATTATATAAATCTGAAAACAAAGTCGGCCAATAATATCCTGCTCTCAACACTTTGTTAGCTGTTGTTTTCCAAAACAAATGACCACCACAATCACCTCTATGAAAATCATTCATTACCTGTTGAGCTTCATCTTCAACCAAACAATTAAGAAGAACTCCTCTTGGATCTTTCCAATAGAGAGCACTATTTAAAATGAAGAATTTTGTAGATTTGAGTTTTAGTGACCTACCTTTACTTCTTGACATTCCAGGAGGAGGCGAAAGATGTTGAAGAACATAAACTGTATGAGAATACCAAGGTGATTTGAGAAACATTTATGATACTTGATGGAGCGAGCCACCATCTTCGTCCTATGACATTGCTGCAATAAGATTTATGTCTAGAGCATGCAGATTTGATTCAGTCATTAGTTTTTCCAAACCTTGTCCTTTGATCAGTTTGGTAGGTTTAATCTCAAGATCATACTCTAACATTGATTCTATCCAATTACTCTTCTTCCCTCCATATCAGTTTGCATGAGAACATCCTTGACTGTTGCGTTAGGAACATATGCTCTTGGCTAGAGATTGTCACATCCTTGCTGTAAATTAAAACATCCTTCAATCCAGCCATCCAAGGGTAGCCTTACCTTTTCTTCCTTGGGAGGAGGGAGAGTTTCCAAGAATTGTTTAGGATATTGGAAATCATATGATTCAATTTGAACATCCAATAGTTCAATTTCATTTTCTAATCTTTCAGCAGCTAAACCAAGAAAACAATTTTTACCTTCAGGTGTGAGTCGGCCGGATTTCAAACAACGAAATACTGATGTTGAGAAACTCTGATCAATCTGAAATTTTTCTAACCCATTCCTTAAATTTAGTAATATTTCCCCAGATAAAGGATTTTCCACATACCCTGTCATTGGTGATTACCATCAATGCTTTGAAATCTGGATTCTTTGGCAGTGAAGTCACTCTGAACTTTGAAGCTTGGGATCTTGAACAATGGAGTCACCAGGTGAATGATTTCAGCCTTCATATGTGTCTAACTCCTGTCCACCATTAGCAGTCAGATCTGCAACTTGAACGATCTTTCCCAGAGAAGATCTGTCACCTCGTTCCCGACAATGGCGCCAATAGGTTAGCACTCAGAATGAACCTCAAGGATGAGAATAGGAAATTCCGAGGTAACTACAGACCAAGCTTTCAATCTGGCATCTAGCCCTGCCAGAAAAGAGAAGGATCTATCTTTGCCAACAAAATGTGGCTGCAATAAGTGAATCTTAGGCTAGCTATGAAGTGCAGGGATTTGATTGAAAGTTGAGGGTCAAAAACAACAAGAGAAGGGACCATTGGGCTATGGAATCGAGGCTAGTTTTTGTCGGCAAGCTTGGGGCAAAGTAAGTGCAATGTTCAACCAAATAAAAGATGTAAATGAGAGAAGGAAAGAGGAGAAATCTTGCTGCACTGCAGGCATCAATCAAGGGATGGATCTATAGTGGCAGCGTTAGAAGAAAAAGAAACACTGGGTTACTCAAACAGAGCATCTAACAGAGGATGGATTCTGCAAAGATAACCACTACATTTAACAACAAAATCATTGCGAAAGGAGCATCATGCGTGGATGGATTCCTAACACTTCCCTTAGATAATGTTGTAACAAGAATTAGCAGAAAAAAAACAAAGTATGTAAGTGAATTCACGAGAAAAACAAACACATGCTAGACATTAAACACCATGATGGATCCCAAATCTAAAAGACAAAAACTGCTCCATTAAAAATAATATTCAGAAAAATCTTTACACAGTCCAAAGAAGCTTTCATCCACTGAAAAATTTGAACCCTTTACACTCTGAAATTCATAAAATATATACAATTAGCTCACCCCTATACTAAGGGAGTTGTGCTCAACCATCTCCCTAAAGATAGAAATAGTTACATTAAATTTGGACCGAATTTATGAAAATAGGGGTTAGAGATGAACTTGTATCTCTTGAACCATAACACTTGTTACAAAACTGAAAGAGGTTTTTTTATATAAGGTCATGTTTGAGAAAAAATTATTTCAAATTTTGGAAATTTGTTTCCAGTTACTCGGAATCTGTGCCACAAAATAATCTCTAAAACAGGAAATCATTAAATATTTAAATCTGTAAAAATAGGTTGTAAAGATCTAGTCAAATATTCCAATTCACGATAGCTGTGAATAAACTGAAAGAGGTTTTTGTTATATGGCTCATGTTTGAAAAAAAACTCCTTGGATTTCTCAAAATTAATTTCCATATGTTGTAAAATGGCGCCTCACTACAATGACTAAAACAGTGAAACAAATGCAAAATTTGTTTCGTTTTAATGTAGGCTTCAAATATCATTGCATATCTCCCACATAGTAACACCTGTGCATAAAATGAAGGAGGTTTTTTTTATTTGGTATGTGATTAAAAAAAACCTCTTTTTCTTTTGTAAAATTCATGTCCATTAATTCAGAAACTGATTTTTTAGTAAACTTGTCCCTGTATGTAGCAAATGACCTCAAAACATGCATAACCAAGAACCAATCATTCATTTCAATCATATCTTCTGATCCGGGAACCGGTTTCATGCGTGAAATATACCATTGGAAAGATATTTCTGAGATTCTTCAGATGAACATACTTAGGATATGATTTTCACTGAAACTCATGTGCAAAAAATCTCTAAAAACTAGACATACTAAGAGCCCATTTTGATCCCTGGTGACAGGCTGTGAAGACTGGAACTAACATGCTGAAGAAAGATAGTAAGGTGAGATGGTCAGAAGATGAAAAGAAATCATTCAATGCAGGTAAATTTTCATTATCTACTGCTCCCACCTTGATCAGTCCTAATTACACTTTAGATTTCATTATATTTTCATTCACTTCCGAGCATACTTTGGTTGCTATCCTAATGCATAAGAGGGACCAAAAAACTGAACAACCCATAGCCTTTTTTAGTCGAACTATAAGAGATGCAGCACTAAAGTATAACATTATTGAGAAGAAAGATTTAGCCTTGGTGAAAGCTCTAAAGGAATTTCGGGTATACATTCTACATTCACACATTTTGGCTTATGTTCCAACTGCAGCAGTGAAGGAGGTTCTCATGCAAACAGATCCAGAAGGTAGGTGGGGAAAATGGATTGTAGTGATGCTAGAATATGATCTAGAGATAAAACCGACAAAGCTGATCAAGGGACAAGGTTTGGCTAAGATCATGGCTGAATCTAACTTGCATGCATTGGATATCAATCTAATTGTTGCCCTCTCTGAAGAAGAAGTGGAAGACTCACTAATATAGGTATCATAAATGTTTACTTCATCTCCTTGGTATTCTGATATTGTCTATGTATTACAACATTTAAATCCTCCACCGGAAGTGCCAAGAAGTAAGAGTAGATCATTGAAATTAAAAGCTTCAAAATACTATATCCTTGATGGTGTCTTGTTTTGGAAAGATCCAGGTGGTGTATTGTTGAATTGTCTTGTCGAAACTGAAGAAAAAGATGTGATGAGTGACTACCACAAGGGAGATTGTTGTGGCCACCTCTTCTGGAAAACCTTAACCCAAAAAAGTTTGAGGGTTCTTTTTTATTGGCCGACTCTTTTTTGTTGATGTGTATAAAACTATGATGAACTGTCATGAATGTCAGATTTTTCAAGGGAAAAGGAAACTGCTTTCATTTACTTCACGAATGGATCCTAATAGCAACAAATTACTTCATGAAATGGATTGAGGCGATCCAAACCAGGCAAGATACTGATTCTGTAGTCATTCTAATCATTGAATCTACTATCTTGTCAAGATTTGGTTGCCCGCAGAAGATAATCACTGGTAATGCTGCTAATTTTAAGTAAAAAGGGATGGCATAATTATGTGAAAAGTATCATATCAAATTAGGGCGTTCAACTTCTTATTACTCACAAGGGAATGGGTTGGCTGAATCTTCCAATAAATCGTTAGTCAATATAATCAAGAAGATGTTGGAGGTCAACAAAAAGAATTGGCATAAAAAGCTTATAAATGCTTTATGGGCAGATAGAGTAAGTAACAATAAATCCATAGGTATGTTGCCTTTTCAATTGGTGTACAGGATTTATACTGTCTTTCCTTCTTCTCTTGTTGTCTTGGTCATGAAGATTTTGTAGAAAGTGGGAAACGAACCGAATGATGTGCAACGAAGAATAAATTAGATGATTCATTTACAATAAACTAGGGAGGAAGTATTTCAGAATACTTCTAAAATTCAGGAAAGAATAAATAAGATTTATGACCTCAAGACCAAAGAAGATGATTCAACTTGGGAGATATATTTCTTCGTTGGGATGCATAGAATAAAGAGAAGGGAAAGCATGGTAAGTTTGAAAATATGTGGAAAGGGCCGTACAGAATCACAACTTTAAGAGGAAAGAATTCCTATTTGCTAGAAGAAATGAATGGAAAAGATTATTCAGGGGGAGCAATAACGATATGCTTCTCAAGCACTACCTTACTTGAGGAATTTCTAAAAATTTTCATTATCATTGCACATACCAATTTAATTTACTGTCAGAGTGTGAAGTAGCTATCATGGGATCTTGAAGCCTAAGGTGAAGGCCATAAGGTTTCTTTGATCAACTGCTGGTTTGAAATATTTAGTTTGTTTTTTGTTATTATCGAAGTCAGTCTACCAAAAAGTTTTCAGTTTTCAGTTTGGTCTTTGTGTTTTGACTCCATGCCCAATGGATAAGGCTACTTGGTCTACGGTTTTCTTGACACCTCCTAAAGGAGCTGCCATCCCCAGCTGGAGCCAATGTTAGTGCCTGTCAGTCATGTCAGTCACTAGTGATCAAAATATGCTCTTTCAAAGTTTTGCTAGGGTCTTAGGTGAATTTTTTTATGGTTTCAGTAGGTCTTCAAATAATTTTTTTTTATCGTTGGTTGTTCAGTCTAGGTCAGTGCTAATCATGGTTCTCATTAGTTGTCATGGTTGGTCTCAGATCAATTGAAGTGTCAGCATATAAGTCTTGGTCTAGGGTTTCCACTAACGTTGTCATTACTATGTCCAAATTCAAAGCAAAGAGACATCATTGTTATGTGTCTTAAGTCTTCACACCAAAGGGAGATAACATGTTAGGAAATAAATCTAATAAAGGTATCAAGCAAATTTTATGAAGATATTGCTGCAAAAGGAAAGTTATATTGTCATCCTCTGACATATATAAGAAAATGTGATTTCGTATGTTTTAAAGACATTCCACACATTTGTTTTCATCATTTACATGTAAAAAGAATACCATAGATCATTCATAACCCAAATGACTCACTCAACATCAATTCCTACTTTCCAAGTGTATTTTCCACCATTTCACTGCATTTTCTGCCATTTCACTACGTTTTCAAGCCTGCTCGCTACGTTTTGTGCATTTCGCTACGCTTTCTTCCCTCCACGCTACGTTTTCACCTGAACGCTACATTTTATGAGGTGTGAGGAAAAGGAACAACACCAAACATTTTATGCAGCAAATAAAGGCCTCTCCAGCTCAGTACAAGTAAGTTTAAAACAATCAACACCTAAACAAAGTGAATTTTTTGATTTTGGGTGTGGAACTCTCTCCTAGGGTTTCCATACTAAGTTTTTAGTTTTCAATGTTGTGGTTTGGTTTTCACATAGGTAAAATTGTTTCCCTATACATCTTACCCTTCCCTACACTTATATACATCCCCTCTATCATTTATAACTCTTCCCATTCATCCCCATAGCTTCTAGGGCAAAACCAAAACCCCACGCTACATTTTCAGTAGAAAGGGTAGCGTGGACTGTGTAAAAATTGTTTGTTGCCCTTCCTATCACTCCCTATCCTATTTATCACTTCCCTAAGATCCCTAAGACCCCTACCCACCTCCCAAAATTTTCCCATTGCTTAAATCCCTCCCTAACTCCTCTTTCCCCTCACTTCAAATCACAAAACCTAAATCCCCAATTTTACCTCATTAAAACCCCGTTTTTTCCATTTCTCATAGCCTAGTTTGCTATGAAAAATTTGAACATGGAAACTAAAAATAAAATCTACAACAAGGGAACATAGGTTTCAAGGTTTTAACCCATTAACACTCAGGAGTTTACGTCCTCACCATTTTCTAAACATTGTTTCTAGAGTGTTGGTTTCCTAAGGTCTTGTGAAAAAATCCAACAAGAGGGTTATCATGCTAAACTAACCAACCTATTTGCCACAAACATTAGAGGAGATAAGGTCAAGATTGTAGGGGTGGACTTCATCATTTCATCAAAGAGCATAGCTCTTGCCACAAGGATACCAAACAGTGGGGAAGAGTGGTTCAAAAACTCAGATTTGGACATTTCAAATTACAGGGCTTTCATCAAAATTTATTTCAAAGAGGCTCCCAATAGTGATTTTCCTTTTGGACTGTTGCTTGAAAGGTTTGCTCCATTAATGAAGTTCATTATGAAATATTTTACATGTGAGGGAACGTTTTCAACAGTATATAAGTATCATGTCAGATTGTTAATTCAGTTCAGCGGTGTAAAGCCTCTCAACCTACCTCACTACCTTTACAGAAATTTGGTCAAGATGGAAAAGAAAGTGCAAAACAAAATGGGTGACCACCAAGATAGTCTCTACCACCATGCTTTGATTAAAATCATTGTCCTACACCAGCTTGGACAAAAGAACATCTCTTGGGAAACCTTCATGCAGTCCACAATATTTTTTCCCTCTACTAGCAAGCCTACAAGCCACAATACACCACTAGAATCAACCAAACCAAGGGAGGTTGGGTCATCTAGCAGAGTTCTAGTAAAGAAGACACCTAGGGAAGAAATCAGTCAAACCTACATCAGAGGGAAGAGGCTTGTGTTTTCTCCTAGAGGAGAGGAAAGGGCCAAGCTTACTTCAGTTGATAGGGAAGCATCTCCACATCACCATGAGACATTACTCCATTAGCATGTTCATAAAAAATAGGGAAAACCATTGAAGCAACTTGTTATGGAGAAAGAGGTTGAGATTAGATATTTGAAAGATGATTTGTCTAAAGCCAACTACATGATTGCATTTCTGCAATAGGAAAATAGGAAACTCAAAGTGAATCAAATGCTAATGTCAAAACCTAGAATGGGTGTAGATGATGAGGTAGGAAAAGGTAAGAAAGTCATTGATTCAGAAAAAATGGAGGACATTGAGGTTCAATTCAAGCTAAAGAGGCCTAGAACCAAGGGCATGAAGAGGAAAGGAGACCAAATGAGTAAGGCATCTACACCTTTGGAGCAGCTAGACATTAACCCATCCATTGAACAAGATGTTGAGAAAGACAGAGAGTATTTGTTGGATAAGGTTAATTTCCACTTGGAGAAACTTCTTGAGAAGGCCAATAGGGCCACCAACTTGCAAAGGCACATGGCTAGGCATTACTACACCCAGAACAAGATTTGTCAAATTAGGGTTAAGAGCATGAAGGAAAAACTCAAGAAAACCCTAGAGAAGCTCAAGGAGAAGGATAAATTGGAAATTCTTGTTAATGCATCCTTGATAGTTTGAATTATCTTTCAGAGGGTCAATGGAGCAAATTTTGAGCAATTTTGGAAATTTTTTGAATTTTTGGGCATTTTTCCAGTTTTTAGCAGGTTTTGGCCAGAAAAGCTAGTGTAACCCATGCTACGCTTTTGCTGGGGGGGCCTCTATTTGACAAATGGCTTGGTGTTCTGGATGCCTTTTGACCTTTACACCAATCCTAGCAAACCATACCTCCACTACAACATGATTTGGCAGGTTAAAAAGTCCAAAAAGTGCCTAAAAAAACACCTTTTCTGCCCTCTTTTTGAACAACACGGTACGTTTTTGGAGTAGCTGTGGGTGAATTGAATTTTGGAGGAATAGAATTAGTCTTTTTCAGTGCTTAAGGGCTCTATGGTGTACTATACAGACATATATTTCCAATGATCTATCATGAGCTAAATTTGGTGTTATGAAACCAACTCACAAAAAGATAGAAAAGATAGATCAACGGCTTAAAAATCAGCCTCTTCGAGGGGGAAACCTACTTTACATTACACAAATGAAAAATTATTGGATGATACAAATGAAAATACCTCCTTTCTATATGTAGGAGTCTAAGGGGTCCCAATACAATCATAGCCTACATAACAATAATATTTTAGGGGCACAACAATAACAATAGTGGGCTTCTATGGGGCATAATAATAAAACATGGGGACTATATGGGAACAATAATACAATAAGTGGGTTGCACTAATAACAATAAGGGGTTACACTAGTAGTATAGGGACTTAACATTCCCCTCTCCTTCAAAAAGTGTTGCCCTCAATGCTTGAGTAGTTCTTGATGCTTCTCTATAAAATTCTCATGCTCCCATGTGGAATCTTCAGTAGGTAAGTTCTTCCACTTGATGAGATACTCTAAAATTGATTGATTTCGTAGCTATCGATTTCTTGCTTTTGTGACTTATTCTAGTTCCAATATGTTTTTTCCTTCCTCATCAAATTCTGCCAATATTGTTTGAATTGGAATCTTCTCACCTATAACCTTCTTTAAGCATGAAACATGGAAAACTGGGTGCACTCGGGAAGATGTAGGAAGCTCCAATTTGTATTCCATAGTACGAATATTTTGTAACACCTTGTACAAACCATAATACTTTGGTGATAATTTATTATCCTTCTTATCTTGCTTGAGGGACATTTGTTTGTATGGTTGTAGTCGTAGAAATACCCAGTCACCTACATCAAAACTTCCTTTGTTGCGATGTTGATATACGTGTTGTTTCATTCTATTTTGCGCCAAAGTGAGGTTATCCTTTAAGAGTTTGAGAACTCTTAGTTGATGCTCGATGTGATCTTCCACTGCTTGAACCATATATTTTTATTTTAAAGATGATGTGATGGATGGTGGATGATATCCATAAAGTGCCATAAATGGGGTCATTTTTGCTGCAGTATGGAAGGAAGTGTTATACCACCATTCAGCCAGAGGCAACCGCTTGACCCATTATGTTTGTTTGTCAGATACAAAGCAATGAAGATATCCTTCCAAACATTTTTTCACTATCTCAGTTTGCCCATCAGATTGAGGATGATAAGATGAGATATGAGATAATTGAGTACCCAAATATTCCTCCTCTTTTACTCCAAAGAAACATTTGGAGATTTTTGCATATAATTGTTTTTCCTCCAATAGTTTGAGCACCTTGTCAGCATGTTGAACATGATCCTTCCAAGACTTTTTGTAGATTAGTATATCATCAAAAAATACTAACACAAATTTTCTAAGCAAGGGTTTGAAAATGGAATTCATCAAACATTGAAATGTAAAAGGTGCATTGGTAAGGCCAAAAGGCATGACCAAAAATTCATAATGACCCTCATGATTTCTAATGTTGTTTTTGGAATGTCTTCAATCTTCATTCTGATCTGATGATATCTTGAACGAATATCCAACTTGGTGCAGTAAATTGCTCCATGTAATACATCCATTAATTAATCAATGAAAGGAATGGGAAATTTATCTTTAACAATAAGCTTGTTGATTTCCCTATAATCCGGATGCATGCGCCAAGGTCCTCCCTTCTTGTGTACCAATACCACTGGAGAAGAGAAAGAACTTTGACTAGGTTGAATTATACTAACCTCTAGCATTTTTGCAACCATACATTCAATTTCACTCTTTTGGGCATATGGATATCTATAAGGCCTAATCTCTGGGGGGAACACTTCTTAGAATCAAATGAATAGCATGATCATGATCATGAATAGCTGGGAGGCCTTTGGGATTCTCAAATACCTTAGAATGCTTGTCCAAAACGTTTTGAAGATATGGAGAAATAGATGATTTCGATGTGGGAACCTCTAGTGAACATAGTTGTGAAATTACGCCCTGTTGTTATTTCTTTAGAAGATTTATCATGCTGTTAGAGTTGATTATATTTCTTGGTTTCTATTTCTTGGTTTCCCTTCGATTCCCCTTAATTCAACTTTCTTTCCTTGCCAAAAAAATTTCGAGAAAAATTCTTGAAAATTAAAAGCTATCGTACCCAAATATTGTAGCCATTGGATTCCTAGTACAACATTTGCACCACCCATTGGAATGGAAATCATTGGACTATTCAAGACATATTATCCCATGGATAGCTTAATATTATGGCACTGTCTAGAGAAATTTATGGTTCCTCCATTTGTAACCATTACTTGACACACTAGTGCTGGATATAGGAAGCAATTCAATTCCTTGGTTATCTTACAATCAATAAAATCATGGGTACTACCCGAATCAATCAACACTATTACCTTTTTCTTCTTGATATTCCCTTGAGAGTTTGAGGAGTGGTAATTCCTGTCAATGCATTACAAGATATGATTAGATTCATTTCTTTTTTCTCTGGGATTGGTTCCTGGTGTATATCCTCTTCTTTTGACATTTCTTGTTCCTTTTCTTACTCCTCTTCCCCATATATGTAAATTAATTTCTTCTTTCTTCCAATTGTTGTGGTGTCAACCTTGTAGGTGGTGAAAGGTTAGGAGAAACACCACTTCCATCTTTATAGTTGTGAGTGGTGAGCTTCCTTGTTGCCATAATTTTTCTTTCCATTTTTTTTTCTGTTATAGACATATTTGGGAATTGCAACCCCAATCACATATGTTCATAAACTAAGGGCTTATAAACCCCTAAAAGTGTTTTTTCAAACCCTAAAGGATCGAGGTCAACTGATTACATCATTTCCCAGAAGTTCTCCCTGAAAAAATGCTCAGAACTGGTCAACACTGGACCATACATACTGCTCCATGCTGAGGGTGCAATGCATCTCACCTGTTACACACGGGGGTGCGATGCATACTGAAAAAGCCTTCTGTAGGGTGCAATGAGTGAGAGCAGACAAATGGTAGAGGTAGTTTGCTAGGTGGAAACTCAAATAATCTTCTAGAAACTGCTCATATGACACTTGCCTCTCTGAATTCGCCCAGGGATGAGTAAGAGATCATGAAATCTCCAAGTGGAACCAAGAACTATCAGTGAAGTGACACTAATCAAAATCCCAAAAGCTGACTCACTCTCCTGCAAACATCTATATATGGATCCCTCATCCTAGAGATCCAAGGGCTAGAATTTTGTAATTTGTAAAGAAGTGTTGTTGATTTCTCTTTGAAGACATTGTATTGTTGGGTGATCTTGCTTTGTATGAGGTGAAGAGGGCTTTCATGCTGGGAGCATGATGTTGGATTAGACAACTTGGTTGTAATCCTCCCTTCTACTACTTCTATCAATAAAGCTATTTGAGTTTTCCTCCATATGCTTGTATATCTCTGAATCTTGTATTTGTATATGCATTTATATGGTTAATGTACATCTGATCCTACATCGTTTATGGTTATAGATCTCTATGATTTTATGGTATTTTACTTCTTTGACTCTACAGGTGTTCTTTGAAGCGGGACAAGTGAGAAAGGAGCGGCGAAAGCTCTATCAAGGGAGAGAGGAAACACGCGAGGAGACTAGCGAAAGACTGAGGTTGGTACTCTTTGCTTTTCTCTCATCTATCTCTCATAAAGGAAAACACAAGTAACTTTAGTTTGTTTGTTTCTAAGATAGCTACCCATCTTAGTGGGACTAGCGGCTCTGAATGGACACTAGTTTTCCCGATAACAAAATGGTGACTCCACTGGGGAGCGGATAGTTTGTTTGTTTTGTTACTGTTGTTTGCTTTATAAACTACAGACGGAGCTTGAAGTTAAGCTAACTAGCCTTCAAACTGCTTTTGCTATGCAACTGCAAAGTAGATCAACACTGCTTCAGTCAATCTCCAGGTTGGTTTATGAACTAAACATCTAACTTGCAAAAATCCTAAGTGCCTTGGTGGTAGATCAAATAACCTCATTAGATCAGCCCCTATACTTTGTATTTACTGACAATCATTAGCTCAGCCTAAATCCTTGAACTTAGCTGCAAACTGTGAGTGAAAACCAAGCTCAGTCTCATCCCTGGACCATCACACTGTCTCTCATTGGCAATCTGGATGCATCGCACCTCCCGTGTGTTGCAGGTGAGATGCATCCCTATTTCCCTGTGTTATAGGTGCGATGATTGAGTAAGACTGTTTCTGCCTCCAGATTTTGGTTTTTTCTTCATTGTCTTCAGCTTTATTCAGTAGTTTTGTTGTCTATGATCAGTATATCACTATTGAAACCATCTTCCTTTGCATTATTTAGCCTCCATTGATAAAGAAATATGAACATTTTTTTATGTATTTTCATCATTTGCAGTTCTCTTTTGCAAACAATAACTTAATCGAACGTTCATCTTTTGGTTTGAAAGTGTCGCAAGTGTCGTTTTCAGTCAAGAAAAAGAGTGTCATAAAGTCTTCCTCTTTTAGATAGTTGGTTGCACTTTTGCCATTGTATTTGATTTGCATTAATAGTATTTCAAGCGTCGAAAGCAATTTTAAATTCGAAATCGCAAAGTGTCGTCTTAGTCTTCCTTTCATTTTTTGAATTCGAAATCGCAAAGTGTCGTATTAATCTTCCTTTCATTTTTTGAAATCGAAATCGCAAAGTGTCGTCTTAGTCTTCCTTTCAGTTTTTGAAGAAAAAATTGTCAGTACTGTTGCTTTGAAAGAAAATGATTTAGATCTGTACTTAGTTTTCTTTTCGTCATTCTCACATTAAGGAAACTGAAAAACAAATACATTCATGTGCATTTGCATTTAGACTGCATGCTGAAATTGATTTAGGAAAAGTGCATCTAGTGTGTACTCTCTGCTCTATGTTGAAAGAATTTCATTTCTCTTTCCTTAGTTGCTAGGATTTTCATTGCTAAAAGAAAGTAAACGATTGTTTATCATCTTAGATTGCATATTTAGGAATTGTATATCTACATCATGCGGTGAACCTTAAAGGCAAAATTATTAAGAAAGATCAACTGTAAAATAAGCCTCATTGAACATAAAAACACTTTGGAACCTGACGCACAACATTTAGAAGTCAACATTTAGAAGTCTAGGCTAGAGATGTATTCCAGCGGCGTAAAACCTGGTAACTATTTTCATTGTAGGTTGGGTGATTCCTCCTCTTTGATACGAAAAGTGCTAGTACGGAATTGTGCTCCCACGTACCGTCGAGTATATATTGGGAGACCACAATAGGCCATATATTTTATACTTAGGAAGCTATGTCTACCACCCTATCGATCGCAATGCACTGAACACAACATTCGAGAAGATTGAATGCTGTACCGTAAAAAGTATTCTGCAATTTTGTGATTGGTTTGGTAATCCCTCTGTCTAGATTTCCAAAACAATCACTTTCATTCCTTTTCAGACTCCTTAAAAGAAAAGGTCCATATGAGTACTTGTCACTTCAGGCTCATTAAAAATCGAAGGCGACTAGAGTCATCTTTAGCTTTTTCTCGACTCTTAAAAATTGAAAAATAAAGTTGTGTCAAAGCGTCATAAAATTTATTTTAATTGGAATAACGTCACTGTTCCCTCGTTGGTCTTAGGTTGAGAAAATGGAGTCTACCAATCAAGGATTTCCCCTTTGGGGAAATCCTAGTCCCTTCTCCTCTTGGGGAGATGTTGGTGCTCCACACATGGCTACATTGTCCCTTCCAGGACTCACAATTGGCCTGCCAGTATGGCTTTTCTCGACCTCTGTCGTTCAAAACACCGCAATTCCTCAGCAATCAAATTAGCAACCAGATGATACTGAAGTTGATCCCCCACCTTCTACTTCATTTGTTTCTCCCTCTCCTTCTTCCTCTTTGCTTGTTGAAGCTAGTTACGCTAAAAACCAAGTATCTGAGAAGAAGAAGAAAGGGAAGGAGAAGAAGAAGAAGAAGCCAATGGTGAAAGGGGGCAACCATGCATCGTCTGTGAAAATCCACACACTGCACTATCCAAACCTAAATCTCCATGTCTCATTTTCAAGGGAGACCAAAATGTTTGGTCAATTTAGTGTGTCCTAAATTGCTATTTAAAATGTCAATCCGAGAGTCGTAAACTGATGAAGTGAAGTGCACTGTATATGCAAGATAACCGATTTCTTATTTCTTTGTCATTTTTGAGTTTTTTGGTTTGTTTTGGGTTTATCTTCTATTGATTCCATAATGTGAGATGGAATAATTGAAAGTCAAGTATGGATGGAAATGGTGACTTCTACAATGATTTTCCAAACTTTTAAAGTTCTCAAAAAGGTTTTAAAACTTGTTGTGATGAAATCAATTCCTAAGAGAAAATAAAAATGTACCAAAACAGTGAGCTAGTGACAATGAAGCCCAGTATCCTTGCTGTTGTATAAAAAGAGAAAAAAAAACTGAACTTAAAGCAATTCAAAGATTGTAAGTAAAGCAAACTAAATCATACTACTTCAACTCATATTCTGACCCCTCCCCTTTTGACTCGCTCCGGCTATAGGAGATAATCATAAACAAATTGAGTAATCTGATATCTAAATTGCATGAAATGAAATTGCATAAAATGAAACTAAGATTAAACTACGCATTCATACTTCAATCCCTAAAAATGACATGAGTAATCTAATCACTAACTTGCAGAAAAGTAAACTAAATCATACTACATCAACTAATATTCTGATTCCTCACTATTTGGGTCGCTTGGGTATAGGAAGTAACCATAAACAAATGGAGTAATATGATATCTAAATTGCATGAAAGTAAATGAGCAAAACAGAACTGAAAGAAATGACAATGCTGGAATTAAAAATCAGAAAATAAATCAACAGAAGGACAAGATGATTTCATGTCATTAGTCATTTAAAACTATGTGAAATTGCACGAGCTGTCTACAAAAAACTGAAAGAAAAACACTGATCAGTTAACAATCATGAGAAAGCATAAAAGAAAATATGGACAACAGTAACATGAATATCAGGACAGTGTACTATATACAAGCAAACGATTATGGAAACAGTAGCATATTGAAATAAAGCAAGAAAATATACAGTAGTTACAGAGCCTTGGTGTACAGGGCCCTCTACAACTTCGGCCAATCAATACTCAATCATGAATTGAACTTTAAGAACACTGACTTCTCATATATTAAAATGCAGTCAAAACATAAAGATAGAGCACGTCACAGTGGGCTCGTAAAACAGTCAAGATTACATATAAAAAGATAACTATCAAGCGTATGATAACGCGTTATTTATAACTGAGGATGCTACAACTAATTCCTAAATTCTGCGCTACCAAACAGACTCGTGAATAACCACGTCCTGAGATCTAGCAGTATGGTAGCCGTGAAAATTAAATCTAAGGTGTGGTGGCTGTTCGATTTGGTTCACGGATCGATCCACAGGTGTTAGCACACCTCCAGAGATTGAGGAACTTGCCACGCAAATCTTCACGTGGTAAAAACAGAGTCGTGCCACCGCAAAACGCTTAGGTTTGACCACTACTTTGACTATCCTTGACCATGGCTGTTTGTGAGTGATTCGGTTGAACCAAGGGGACACACTCCATGTACACATCATTTGCAGCTTGCCCATGTGGCCGGATCCTGCACTAGACACCTGTAACATGGACTTCAACAAAATGGTTGCGGAAACTTGAGCCCGCTATGGAAAGTGACAAGTTTCCGCAGCTGATTGAAAAAAAATCTAAATCAAACAGTAGTCACAGGTCATAGTTAGGAAACCATTTTATAAGCTCTTTTTAAACTAATATGCAATGATTTGACAGCTTGGTGGGTCAAGTAAATGGAAAAGAAGGCTGAAAAGGTGTATAGGGAAGATGCAAGTTTGGGACTCAACATACCCCCACTGTGAAGGTGTTGCGTGTCCTCATGCAACCAAAATTTTAGTCATTCCCCTTTAATCCATATGTTCTAAAGCCTCTGCTAGTACATCCATTCCTCTTTTCTTCTTTCTTGGTGCTACGACCATCCTGTGTTTCCTTATTAAACATCTGAATTTGAGATTGATCAATTCCCTGCTCAACTTTCTGCACTTTTTCTTTAGTTTCTTGTTCTTCTTTTGCCATAGTCCCAAATGAAGCATAGTATTATCATGAATAATTTTGTCCACTTTGCTCTGCTCCTTAAGTGCTTCATTTTCTTGCTTAATATGCTTGTTTAGAACCTCTAATTCAAACATTTCTTGCTTTAAAGATTGGACTTGTGCATCTTGTGTTATGTGGTGCAGAGTGGTTGATGTACTCGGGCCTGCAGCTGTCTTTTCTAAAGATTTGAGGTAATCATACACCTCCTGTTGATTTGGATCTATTTCGGGTGTTTTTCTTGGACTGAATTCAAAGTCTTGTTGGGGAGGAGGACTGCTTTCTAGCTCTGGCCGAGAAGGGCTTTCATCAACATGTGGAGGACTAGTTTCAATACTCGGCTGAGGACGAGGTGGACTACGGCCAGTTGGAGGTTTCTCGGGTGTTTCCCCACCCAATTCGATGAAGTGGGGTCTTTTTACTTGTGTTTTACTCCCCCTTCCTCTAAGCCTGGTGCTTCTTCTTAAATACTGTGGGCTAGTACTCCCTTCTTCTATGCTCTGTTTTCCTTTTTCCTTCTTCTTTGCTGTAGCAGCTTGTTTTTGAAGATGCACTAGTCTCTCAGACAATGTTTGATAGTCTTCCTCTATAGATGACTCTAGTGATTGGTAGACTTCTTCTATGTTCTTTTTTCCTTTCAGTTTCCTCTGTTTTCTGTCCTTAGTTCTTTTCTCCTTTTTTTTTTACCAATTTATTGAGTTTTGGTAATAGGAGAGTCTTGGACTATGGCACTCTTTTATTTTCTCCTACTCCTTCTCAGTGTCTATGGTGTACTACTTTCAGGTGCCTCAGATGGCTCTTGAAAGTAATTTTTTACTAAGAATCGTTCCTAGGTATCTTTGTTTTTCTTCAGTTGGTCTTCAATGAGAATCCTTACATCCATGATGATATAAATGAGGTTCTATATTTCCTATGTTCTTTTGGACTGTGGTACTCATCTTTTTCAAACTTAGCAGTAAGAAATAAGGCAGATTAAGAGTTTGACTCTCTAAGAAGTTCATCAATAACCTAGCATGATACATGTACATTGCACCAAAGCGTCCTTCGCAAGTGATAAACTTTTGGATGATTAACAGTAAGCTGACCCATTCTTCTTTCAATGCATGAACATGAATTCCTTTTGTAAACACAGTAACGTCCATACGTGGGTTATGTAACATAATTCTCCATGCTTACTCGTCCACACTTTTGTTTTTAAACCAACACTCACCTTCCTGGGCCAAGTCTGTGGCAGCTGCTACTGTTACTTCAGTGACCGTGAGCTTTAAGTATCCAATTTCCACTATCTGGCCGTCGAAAGACCGTGCAAAGGCTTTCATTACCTCCTTGTTATGGCCCTTAAATTTTTGAATGAAGCGTAGCCATTTTGCTTTCTTCAAAAAATCTTTTACTTGGGGGTAACCTTCTAAATATTTATGTCCTTCTGGTTCTGCCCTTAGTAATCGTCCCATTCTTTCCTCTGTTTTGAAATTGAACTGAAAATTCAATTGCACGTGAGGGTTTAGCAGAGGTAAGGTGGCTCGGTTGTAGGGTTTATGGCAAAAATACAGTGGCTGCAATTGGAGGATAACAGGTAACAAGAGTGTTCAGGAACTGCAAGTGGAAACAGAGGATGAGCAGCCGAAGTGAGTTCACAAAATGAAGTGCAGACGTATGTGAAGAAGATGGTCTTAACAAAATGGTAAGGAAATGGAGTGAAGTCAGGATTTTGAATTGAACGGCTGCGTGTGAAATGTTACACATTTAATGAATGGTTGCAGAAAATGCGGTGGAGAGGAGCCGTAGTGAAATAGGTCAGATCTCATGATTACAAGTGGTGTATGAAAGTGCAGTCAACTATGAGTTAAACCCGAAAATCAATCATGAGACCGTTAAGGAATAAATGCATGGTTTATGGAATAATGTTGTGGGATGGTAATGGGTAATGGAGCTATCGTGATAATCATTGCACATAGTAGAGCTTTTATGGTTTGACAACTATGCAAAATTGTGCCTTTAATTGCTATTTGAAAGAAATTTTTGCTCATACCTTTGGAATCCTTGTCATTTGTTGTCCATTAGCTTTTAATCAACTGCTCTTTATTGATGTCTGGAGATGCTCTATGTCTTCATAGCATATGCTCAGTCACACCTGCATTTTCATGATTATTGCACTAACATTTTGACTGTAAATTTTGAAAAACAGAGTGGTGGTTGTGGAAACTGATTCTGGCTGTGGAAACTGCTTCCAGCTGTGGAAACTGACACAGCACCCTCTTGGCTGAACAAAGATAGTTAGATAATAACTAACTGAGTGGAAATGGTCCTGAAAGAGACATTTATTGATGAAATGGAATGAAATGAATGAGATGGAGTGAGATGAAGTGGAGTGAAGTGAAATGAAAATGAAATGGAGATGGAGTGGAATGACAAATGAAGTGGAGTGAAAATGAAAAAGAAGGAGAGAATTTTTTTTGGAAAATATAGAGTGTCAAGTGTCCTTGATTTTCACTCTACATTTTCTGTATAAGACTGCCAATTAGTGATTGGTTTTCAGGCTTATACAATTTTTATTTTTTTTTGAATTGAAAGAAACAAAGGCTAGGCTGGTGGGGAAGAAGGATTCTCTTGAAACATTTTGACAAATGGCTCTTTTGAGAGTGGCTTATGATAAATTTTCAATCTATGGCCATTCACAATAAGAGGAGTTTGAAATTCATCAATGGTCTTGATTCTTACCACTCCATTGCTAAAGACTTTGTCAATCTCATATGGCCCAAGCCAATGGGTCTGAAATTTACCTTTGAAGTATTTAAACTTGGAATCAAACAGTAGTGCCCAATCTCCCTCTTAAAACTTTTTCTCTTTGATATATCTGTCATGCCACTTAGCTCTTTGATGTTGAACTAGATCAGTTCTTAGGATTGCTTCTTGTCTGATCTCATCTAGCTCATTCAGTTGCTCCATTCTGTGCTTTTGGGCTTCTGATAGATTCATCCCCAACTGAACTGCCATCTTGAAAGTCTTGACTTGAAACTCAATGGGGAGCAGGACTTCTTTCCCATAAACAAGTTCATAGGGAGAATTTCCTGTTGTATTCCTCCATGTAGTTCTGTAGGCCCAAAAGGCTTCAGGGAGCCTTTCTTCCCAATCTCTTCTATGTAGATGAACAGTTTTGGTGATGATGCTCTCAATAACTTTGTTTGTAGACTCCACTTGGCCATTTGATTGCGGATGGTAAGGAGTAGATTTTCTATGCTTGATTTTGTATTCTTCCATCAGCTTCTCCATCATGTTGGATGTAAATTGGCTTCCCTGATCTGTCACAATTTCTCTTAGGACACCAAAACGAGTAAAAATATCCTCATAAAGAAAATTAACAACTGAATTTTCAGTAGCAGAAAGTAATGCTTTGGCTTCTACCCATTTAGTGACATAATCAGTGCATACTAATATATACTTCTTCTCTTTAGATTTTGGATTAATGGGTCCAATGAAATCTAAAGCCCATTTTTCAAAGGGTTTGATGAGTACTTGTGGTTGTAATGGCATTTCATTTGAAAGAGTCGGTTTCCCTACTCTTTGGCAGCTGTCACACCTTCTGACATATTGTTTTGTATCTTTGAAGAGGGAAGGCCAATAATATCCTAAAGAAAGGATTTTATAGGCCATCCTTTTTTCAGCAAAGTGTCCACCGCATGGTTCATCATGACATGCCTTAAGGATGTCAGGCATTTCATCTTCCCGAACACATCTTCTGATCACACAATCTAGCCCTATTTTAAACAATTCGTTAGAAATCCATGAATAATTTGAACTCTCCTGAATAATTCTTCTTTTTTCACTAGGAAATAAATGTGGAGGTAGCTTCCCTGTAACCAAATAGTTAGCAATATCTGCATACCAAGGAGTCTTAGTAGTTACTTCAAATAAATATTCATCTGGAAACTTATCCTCTACAGAAGAATCTTCGTTAGTATTTTGGATCCTAGACAAGAAATCAGCTACTGTATTTTGTTTCCCTGGTTTATCCAACACAGTAATATTGAATTCTTTTAAAAGTAAGAGCCATCTTGTAACTCTGCCATTAGTAACAGGTTTGTTCAATAGATATCTAATTGCAGAATGATCAGTATGGACAAAAGTTTCATAGCCTGTTATATAATGTCTAAACTTATTGATTGCATGAACAACAGATAAGAACTCTTTTTTAGTCACAGTATAGTTCGACTCAGTGGGAGTCAAATTTTTACTGGTATAGTAAATGGCATAAGGAACTAAATCCTTTTGACCCAACACAGCTCCTAGAGCTGTATTTGAAGCATCTGTAGAAATATGGAAAGGAAGTTTCCAATTTGGTCCTCTCAAAATGGGTGCTTCAAATATTCTTGTTTTCAAAGTTTCAAATGCAGATTGACAATCAGGATCCATTTGAATTCACAGTCTTTTGTAAGTAATTTGAAGAGTGGAGATGCTATTTTGGTGAAGTTTTCGATAAATATTCTATAGTATCCAGTAAATCCAAGAAAACTTCTAACATCTTTTTGACAATTTGGAATAGGCAACTTGGAGATGACTTCAACTTTTGATCTATCAACTTTAATCCCATCCCCCGAAATATGATGTCCCAAAACAATACCTTCAGTAAACATCATAAAGCATTTTTCATGACTCAATGAAAGGTTTGTTTCTTTACACCTTATAAGGACCTTTTCCAAATTCTCTAATGCCTCTTCAAATGAATTACCATAAATTGTAAAATGATCCATATAAACCTCTACACAATCATGGATTAGATCAGAAAAGATTCCTAGTACTGCCCTTTGAAATGTTGCGGGTGCATTACATAATCCAAAAGGAAGTACTCGGTAAGCAAAAGTTCCCCATGGATAGGTAAATGTGGTCTTATCTTGATCTTTAGGTGCTACCTAAATCTGATTATAGCCACTAAAACCATCCAAAAATGAAAAATACTTTTTGCCTGCTAAAGTATCTAATACCTGATCGATAAAGGGTAAAGGAAAGTGATCCTTCAAAGTTGCTTTGTTCAATTCCCTATAATCAATGCATACCCTCCATTTACCATTCTTTTTAGGTACTATAACCAAAGGAGAAACCCATCGGCTATCTGAGATTGGGTAAATGAAGTTTACATTGAGTAGTTTTTGGAGCTCTTCTTTCACTATCTCCCTAAGGTTTGGATTCATCCTTCTCTGAGGTTGTCTGATTGGTCTACTATTTTCCTCGATATAGATGTGATGAATGCAAGTCTTAGGATCAACACCTTTCATATCGGTATACTCCCATGCAAATGCAGTAGAATGTTTTTGCAAGATTTTGGTTAGCTCTCCATGTTGTGATTTTTCCAAGTTTTTGTTGATATTCAATGTTTTACCTAGAAATATCTCAATGGCGGAACTACCAAACTCTTCCATAGAGAAAAGAGACATTTGTCTAGATGATAGATACTCAATGTCAGAATCTAACTAAAATTGTGTGTGGTCATATTCTGAAGATGTTTCAAAGTTTTCTAATGTGTTCAGAATTTGACTATCTTCACTGATTTCAGAAATGGTAAAGACAACTTGTATAGTATCCTCATCATCAACCCATTCATTATCCCCTACTTCTGTGATTGCTTTTGCTGGAGGATACAGGTTGAATTTCTTTGTCGAACTACCATCAGAAATATATATATCCCCAGATCTACAACTGATAAAAGCATCAGCTGTGGCTAGCCAAGGTATTCCTAAGATGAGAGGGTGTCCTCCTAGATTACTCTTGGGAGTTAAAATCATGAAATCTACTGGATATTCCCAAGAGTCTAAGGAGACCGAAATGTCTTATAATACACCATCTGGTTTGATAATTGATCGATCTGCAAGTTGCAGTAAAGTAGGTGTAAAAAGAAGATTAGGAAGTTTTAGCTGTTCCATAGTCTATCTACTCATAATGTTGATAGCAGCCCCTAAATCAATCAAAGTATTTGGAATTTCTACCCCATTGATATGTGTTTTGACAATTGGACTACCGGGATCTACATACTTCTGCATGGTAATTTTTCCCATCATGATATCTGCAATTTTTCCTACCAGGTGGATTCTTCTTGTATCTCTTGGTTTCCTTCCTGGTCTTTTGAGACTCAAATCCTTTATTGTTTTTGCTAGAATAGGAATCTCTCTAATGGCTTGTAACAAGGGAATCTTGATACAGACATTCTTTAATTCATCTAGAAAATCATAATCAGGCAACAAAATTTGTTTTTCTACCCCTTTTTCAATTTGTAATCTTTCAGGAAAAGGAGGTGTAGATGAAGATGCAGGTTTCTCAACTATAGGAGTTGTGGGGGTTGACTCTTTTTCTTTTTCTTTTTGAGTGCTTGGGTTTTGAAGAGATGCTTCAGAACCTTTATTAGCTTCAAGAGAATCTTCCTCAGAAATGCTTTTCTTTTGGGCATCTATAGAAGGCTTGTCTAAAACTCTACCAGATTTGAGTTGTACATCATTAAGAGGAACAATCATATAGGTAGGAAATTGTTGTCCTTCTACCATGTAAGTATTTTGAGGATTTTTATTATTGGGGTTTGGTAATGGCTGGGAAGGTAGTTGATTTGTCTTCTGTTGGAATGGAAACAAGAGTTGAGAATTTGGATTCTGTTGAGAAGGTTGTTGTTGTTGTAGAAATGGCAATGAAAGTTGTGGATTTTGATTTGGAAGTTGTGGAGCTTGTTGATTTTGAAAAGATGGAGGATATTGATAAAATTGAGCAAATCTCCCATAAAGATTTTGCATACCATGTACCCATGATTGGAAAGGATTTTGAGGTTGGGACCAAGGTTGTTGCCAAGGATTCCAATTTGGTGGGGGTTGAAAGTTCATAGAGTTGTTAAACCCTTGATTTTGTTGCCCCTGCCAAGGTCTCCTTAAAACAAAACAGAGAGACTCAATTGAATTTAGATCTTCTTGAAAGACATCTTTGAGCCCAAGAATTGAAGGAAAATCCTTGGTCTCATGTTTTTCTGAACAAATCACACATGTTTCTACAACTTTTGCATCCAAGGGACATTCCCTTAGAGCATGTTTCTTCCTACATTTTGGACAAAAGATGGCCAAAGCTTCAGTTTCCGCTTTCTTCTTGTTTTGTATCTTAAGGGTGTCTAGTTGCTCACTAAGACTCCCTAAAATATCAGTTTTGAATTCAACAAGCATGTTGCCAATCTCAGCCCTACTTACTGATCCAGTTGCAGATTTGTTTGCTCTAATGAGAGAAGGATCTCTAGGCCCTTTCCCAGTTTTTGATTTTCCCCTTGAGAGATGGACACATAGCTCTGCTATATCATGAAGTGGAAGTTGAGATATATCTCCTTTCCCCATCATGTTCAAAATATCTATCCATTCATCTATAATGGCTTTTAATAGAAGGGGTTTCAAGGTTTCCTCATCTAAGTTATTCATTTTTTCTCTTTTCAGGTTGTATTGAAATCTTTCAAGTAAATCCTCCAAGTTTTCATCTTCTTTTTGCACCATTTTGAATACCTCATCCTTGTGATTAGTGGGCATAAAATAGTCCATGTATCTATCCAAAAATGTTTGTTTCATATCATTCCAAGTCCTAATGGATTGAGTGACTAATCCCATGAACCATTTCAAAGCAGCTCCCTTCAATGCTGAAGGAAACAATTTTAGTTTTTGAGAGTCTTCCAGATAATCATAAGTTCGACACACGACTTCAAACTCAAATAGAAATGTTTCAGGATCCTCATTTCGTAACCCATGAAAGTTTGGGAGGACAAATGGTGAGATGTTTTTCATTGTTGCTCGAGAATCCTCATCAACTATAGGAAATCCGAATGAGTTATCTCCATCCCTATTTCCCCCATTGTTACCTCTACCTCCTCCATTGTTTCCTCCTCCTCCTCTACCTCTACCTCTACCAAATCAATTTACTACTTCCTCTGTCATGATAGTTTCCTCAGAGACCTCAGAGTCCTCTGGTTCGTCTACCAATGGCGAACGAGGAGGAATTTCTCCCTCTTCTTCTTCAGGTGATTCTACTTCCTCAATTACAATGTGTTTTCCTATAGAAGTAAAGAAAGGGTCTTTTCCTAACTCATATTCAGTGGATAGTGTGCGAGAGTCTCCTAATTCAACTACTGCCTCTTGAATTCCAGGAATCCTAAGGCTAGGAATGTGAGTTGGAGATGATGGAGGTGTTTCTTGTCTATTCCTTGAAGTAGATGGAGTTGTAAAAATCGAACTCTTGGCCCTAGCTAAAAACCTTCCCCTAGAATCTCTTGCTCTATGCATGTCATTTTTATTTTTATTTTTCTTCAAGTCGGGCCAATAATTATCTTTTTGATCTTCCAGGTCACTCTAGGTGCAAGAAGAGAGCATAGTCAAGAAATTATTAAACCAATAACTCTCTTTTCTGATCCTCCAGATCACACTAGGTGCAAGAGGAGAGCATACTTTGAGAAGTTATTAATTTTTACCTTCCTTGAAATTTTCTTCTTGTTTTTTTTAAGAAATTGGCTACCTAGTTTCACTTCCCCGGCAACGTGCCAAAATGTTTGGTCAATTTAGTGTGTCCTAAATTACTATTTAAAATGTCAATCCGAGAGTCGTAAACTGCTGAAGTGAAGTGCACTGTATATGCAAGATAACCAATTTCTTATTTCTTTGTCGTTTTTGAGTTTTTTGGTTTGTTTTTGGGTTTATCTTCTATTGATTCCCTAATGTGAGATGGCAGAATTGAAAGTCAAGTATGGATGGCAATGGTGACTTCTACAATGATTTTCCAAACTTTTAAAGTTCTCAAAAAGGTTTTAAAACTTGCTGTGATGAAATCAATTCCTAAGAGAAAATAAAAATGTACCAAAACAGTGAGCTAGTGACAATGAAGCACAGTATCCTTGATGTTGTATAAAAAGAGAAAAAAAAACTGAACTCAAAGCAATTCAAAGACTGTAAGCAAATCAAACTAAATCATACTACTTCAACTCATATTCTGACCCCTCACCTTTCGACTCGCTCCGACCATAGGAGGTAATCATAAACAAATTGAGTAATCTGATATCTAAATTGCATGAAATGAAATTGCATAAAATGAAACTAAGATTAAACTACGCATTCATACTTCAATCCCTAAGAATGACATGAGTAATCTAATCACTAACTTGCAGAAAAGTAAACTAAATCATACTACATCAACTAATATTTTGATTCCTCACTATTTGAGTCACTTGGCTACATGAGGTAATCATAAACAAATGGAGTAATATGATATCTAAATTGCATGAAAGTAAATGAGCAAAACATAACTGAAAGAAATGACAATGCTGGAATTAAAACTCAGAAAATAAATCAGCAGAAGGACAAGATGATTTCATGTCATTAGTCATTAAAAACTATGTGAAATTGCCCGGGATATCTACAAAAACCTAAAAGAAAAACACTGATCAGTTAACAATCATGAGAAAGCATAAAAGAAAATATGGACAACAGTAACATGAATATCAGAACATTGTAATATATACAAGAAAACGATTATGGAAACAGTAGCATAATGAAAGAAAGCAAGAAACTATACAGTAGTTACAGAGCCTTGGTGTACAGGGGCCCTCTGCAACCTCGGCCAATCAATACTCAGTCACGAATTGAACTTTAAGAAAACTGTCTTCTCATATATTAAAATGTATTCAAAACATAAAGATAGAGCACGGCACAATGGGCTCGTAAAACAATCAAGATTACATATAAAAAGCTAACTATCAAGCGTATGATAACGCGTTATTTATAACTGAGGATGCTACAACTAATTCCTAAATTCTGCACTGCCAAACAGACACGTGAATAACCACATCCTGAGATCTAGCAGTATGGTAGCCGTGAAAATTAAATCTAAGGAGTGGTGGCTGTTCGATTTGGTTCACGGATCGATCCACAAGTGTTAGCACACCTCCGGAGATTGAGGAACTTGCCACGCAAATCTTCACATGGTAAAAACAGAGTCGTGCCACCGCAAAACTCTTAGGTTTGACCACTGCTTTGACTGTCCTTGACCATGGCTGTTTGTGAGTGATTCGGCTGAACCAAGGGGACACGCTCCATGTACACATCATTTGCAGCTTGCCCATGTGGCCGGATTCTCCAGTAGACACTTGTAACATGGACTTCAACAAAATGGTTGTGGAAACTTGAGCTGGCTGCGGAAAGTGCCAAGTTTCTGCAGCTGATTGAACAGAAATCTAAATCAAACAGCAGTCATAAGACATAGTTAGGAAACCATTTTATAAGCCCTTTTTAAACTAATATGCAATGATTTGACAGCTTGGTGGGTCAAGTAAATGGAAAAGAAGGCTGAAAAGGTGTATAGGGAAGATGAAAGTTTGGGACTCAACAACTATCATCGAGATTTTCCCTGCATCCCACAGATCTTGAGGGACTGGTCTCCCTACTTGCACAATCTGGTGTTTTCAACCTCTGACGATCATGTTGAGAGCACACCGTCAACTAGTGAAAATGAAGCCAATGGAAAGAAAGGAAGATCTAAATTTCCTTGTAGACTGTGTGAAGGTGATCATGCCCTCCACCGTTGTCCCTTCTTGGACGAAGCTAAAAGAGTCTTGGATAACCATCCTGCTTCACCGTAGCGACTTCCTCCTAAATACAAGAAACTCTTGCCAAGTCCATCGCTAGTTGAAAATCCAACTGACACATATTTTTTATCGGTCGGAGCATCTATCATTGAAGATAAACCTTCTGAGTCCACACCAGACCAAAGTCAACAGGTCGAGATGGCAGTCGACCTAGTCTTGTCTTCAGAAGGTCCACCTTCAGATGATACAGTCACCAAAGAGGATGAGAATGACACCGTTCAAATTCTTTTCGTTAACACAAAATCTGATGAACATGGGGGCAATCTACCCATTTTTTTACCGCAAGAAGGAAGTTCTTCAGAGATTTATTTGGCCATTTATTCGGTCCCTCGTCCAAGCAATCTAGTTATTTACTTCGATTGGACTCTACTAGGGAGACCCTTCCTACCATCTAATGTACCATTCTGAATCATAGTACAAGCTTACAGAATGATCATGGTTGGTACTATCATAGATGAAGGGGCTTCTGTGAGTATCCTTTCCTCAACTGCTTGGAAAGCGCTTGGTTCGCCATCGCTTCTGCTTGAGATTCGAAATCTAACAGGCTTCAACAAAGGAACCAGTCAACCATTAGGGATCCTTCCAAATTTGCCTATAACTTTGAGAAGGAAAACCATTCATCTAAACGTGATGGTAGTCCAAGGGCCTCTAGATTAAAATCTACTCCTTGGGCATGACTACATTTATAGCATGGGAGCTATTGTTTCCTCACTCTTTTGAGTGATGTGTTTTCCGCATGAAGGCAGAGTGGTCCACCTAGTTGACCAGCTTTCATTCCCTGGTTCAAACACAACTACTAGTCAAATGCCATCCCTAACTGGTCTTTTTGCACAAGGAATGTCTCATCAATCTCCAGTCCGTCCACCTGATGAGCACGAGTGATTCGGTGATTGTGACTGAAACCCAGGGGGCATGCACCCTGGTCTGCTTCGGCAGGAAAACCCCAGATATAAGGTAGGTTTCCGCATAGGATATATGACTAGTCTGATCCCCTGTTTGTTTAGGAAAATGGGATTAGACTGGAAAAGGATTCCCCCATCAAAGGTTATGTGATTGGCACTGACAACAGTCACCCTTTGTCCATTTTGATGGACAAAGCCAAGGAAGTGTTTTGTCTGCTACGTGGATGGAACAATCTTGCTAATGCAAGAACTTCCGTATGGTAACTTGGAAACTCTACTTTATACCTGGGGGCATGCAAACCTTTTTGCATGCAAGTGAAAAATGACCTTTTATTTTCTTAGTTTGTAGGCTCTCAACCCTTTAACCTCGTAGGTTGGTCATTCCTAGCTTGCATACAAAAGGCTCCGGAGCAAAGTTGCGCATGGGGCAAGCTCCCTAAAAAATGAACCTCTTGATAAGAGACATCCTTATTATATGGCTGGCACGAGCAGTTTTACGCGAAGTTCAAGCTCGTTAAAAAATAAACCTAGCGATGAGCACATGTTCCCCCAAAGTTCAAGCTCATTAAAAAATGAACCCACCTTATGTAAATAACCATTGTGATCACATATTTATCACCTTTTGAACCGTGGTCGTGTTATTACCATCACCTCCACTCTTTTTTAGCCGATCATACGCCTCCATTTGATTGTTTACCCTTTTGAGGAACAACTGCGATGAGTGATTCTATTAGCCACCTTCTTTACACTGCCATGATTGAAAAGTTCCAAACCTTACCTGGAACCAGTTGCTATCCAAAAACATCACTCGTTCCTAAAAAAACGAGTCTCCTTTAAGCACTTTTCATCTAACTCGTAAAATATGAAAAGATTACTGAGCAATTGGCCTCTCCAGCTCGTTAAAGCGATCAGAAGTGCCATCCCTCCTCTATATTTTAATCTTTTTGGACTTGAGGGATTGTTACACAAAAAGATCGAGCGTTTATCTTGTTCGGCTCGTTAAAACTATTGAAAAGTCATCCCTTTCATATTATTTCATACTTTTTCGGACCTAAGGGATTATATTATGAAAAAGGACTATTGGAGTTGCCTTTCCGTCTCTTTTTAGACTCTTTAAAATTAAAAAGGACTGAGTTATCTTTGTCGTTAAACTTGTTAAAACAATAGCGATGAACTTGTCCATGCAGACAAGAGCGAGTTTCACTGTCGCTAGGCTCGTTAAAACATAGCGACAAGTTTGCCTGAAGGGAAAATTATAGAACAAGCATATGTTATCCTCCTCAGGCTTGACAAAAATAAAGAGGTATTGGTTAGCAATGACTAGGGAAAAAGGGAAGAAAACTTGAATAACTTCATTGGTAGTAGGTCGCTCTTGAACATGACACTTTCACTCCGTCACCATGATTGAGTCAGGTTGGGTTATTCCGTTCACCAGTCATATCACCATTGGTCCTCCGTACCATCCATCTTGGGGTTAACGCTACCAATCCATTTCAGTGTCGCCAATATGTTCAAAGGAAGTTTCTCAGACAATTCACCAACCCAGCTAACACCTCATCCGCTGCAATACCTTAATGCTCCATTCTTTCATGACCGCCACCCTGAACCTTGTATCATCAGATCATTTTCACCCCCACAAAATCATTTTCTCTGTTCCATGTCGTAGATGTGGGATTCATTAAGGCCCTCCTACGATGGGTCACTTCTTGTTGACATCAGCTCATTATCCAAGAAGTTGACTTAGGAACAACCTTTTCAGTACTTTGAAGCTTGCATGCCTCAATGGCAAGTTTCTCACTTCCGGTGATAGGTTTACATCAATGGCCTTAGACTGAAAGATTTTGTGTGGTGTTCGACATTAACTCATGTATTCACACCACGTGAATTGTACTACAGTACCTTGAGCACAATCATCATTATCGGTGATTCCTCTCGTTCCTATTAACATCTTACATCATTGGCTGGTAATCAGGCAATGTATTTCCATGTTCAACATTAGAAAATCTTTTCACATGGATCGACTTGTACTTCGGGCGAAGATTGAACGAGTTTGAAGATCTCGGATCTAGTTTCATCCATTTGGGCTGCAATATATTCAGGAAAATAAAGACATCAAATGTACATCACAGCTGCACAGATAATCATCCAAACTAAGGGATGATGGCTCTACCAGAATCATCAGTCTGCCACACAGATGATTGTCTATCTTATGTACATGAAAATGAATTTATAAAGCTGAGCATGGGAATGCCCGCCTCAACTAGATCATGAGTATATTATGAAGATAATGTATTGTATTGTATCTTATTACAGGTCACCTTCCAGTTCGAAAAACCTTGGATCCTCATTATAAAGCATTTCACCTGACATTAGAAGATTTACGACCTCATGCTTTAGGGGGCAACTGTTATAGACATATTTGGGCACTGCAACCCCAATCACATATGTCCATAAACTAAGGGCTTCTAAACCCCTAAAAGTGTTGTTTCAAACCCTAAAGGATCAAGGTCAACTGATTACATCATTTCCCAGAAGTTCTCCCTGAAAAATGCTCAGAATTGGTCAAAACTAGACCATACAGACTGCTCCATGCTAAGGGTGCGATGCATCGCACCTGTTACACACGAGGGGTGCAACGAATATTGAAAAGCCCTTTTGTAGGGTGCGATGAGTGAGAACAGACAAATGGCAGAGGCAGTTTGCTAGGTGGAAACTCAAAGAATCTTCTAGAAATTGCGCATATGACACTTGCGTCTTTGAATTCGCCCAGGGATGAGTAAGAGATCATGAAATCTCCAAGTGGAACCAAGAACTATCAATGAAATGACACTAATCAAAATCCCAGAAGCTGACTCACTCTCCTGCAAACATCTATATATGGATCCCTCATCGTAGAGATCCAAGGGTTGGAATTTTGTAATTTGTAAGGAAGTGTTGTTGGTTTCTCTTTGAAGACATTGTATTGTTGGGTGATCTTGCTTTGTATGAAGTGAAGAGGGCTTTCATGCTGGGAGGATGATGCTGGATCAGACAACTTGGTTGTAATCCTCTCTTCTACTACTTCTATCAATAAAGCTATTTGAGTTTTCCTCCATATGCTTGTATATCTCTAAATCTTCTATTTGTATATGAATTTATATGGTTAATGTACATCTGATCCTACATCGTTTATGATTATAGATCTCTATGCTTTGATGGTATTTTGCTGCTTTGACTCTACAGGTGTTCTTTGAAGCGGGACAATTGAGAAAGGAGTGGTGAAAGCTCTATCAAGGGAGAGAGGAAACAAGCAAGGAGACTAGTGAAATATTGAGGTTGGTACTCTCTGCTTTTCACTCATCTATCTCTCATAAAGTAAAACACAAGTAACTTTATCTTGTTTGTTTCTAAGATAGCTACCCATCTTAGTGGGACTAGCAGCTCTGAATGGACACTAGTTTTCCCAATAACACTTTCCAACTTGAATACCTTCTCCAATGAATCATATTCCCACAGGCGAACCTCATGTTGGATGTTATCCTTTAAATTCCCTATGAACACATCAATCCTATGCTCCTCTGGAATATCTTTAACCCTTATATTCATATTTTGGAAGTCCTCAATGTGCTCCATCATTGAACCCTTTTGTTTGAGATTTATCAATTGGCTAAAAAAGGTGTTTCTTTTTGTATCCTCATAATGTGCTATCATTTATTCTGTAAAAATTTCCCAAGTGACAAATTGTTTACGAGAGAAAAGCCATCGATACCATACAAACTAATTTGGTTCCAAATATAAAGTTGCAATGCGTACCTTTTGTGTGTTTTGCACATTATGGAGATCGAAATATTGCTCCATCTGTAGTATCCATGTTACGGTATCTCTTCCATCAAAATTCCTCATATCCATCTTTGGAACATGGTGGGTCTTCAATACAATGCTAGAGTCTATGAAATCATGATTAACATTTCTTTTGTTCTCATCATGAGTTTCATTTACTACCCTTTCGTCATTAGTAAGCATTTTTTGTAGAAACTTTGTCAAATATGTCTTCAAATCTTCCATGTTTCCTTTACTTTTTTCTTCTATACCATCCATCTTAGCTTCCATGCCCTTTGAATTCCTTCAAACTAATTTTTCAACCAAACTTATGTAAAACTTTAAAAAAACTACACACCTTTTTTCAGTTTGTAGGAGCTCGATATTGAATATGATGTATATCTATAATTTTGGATCTTCAAGATCTGAAATTGTATCTTGCTGTAGTCGTCTGAGTCATCTTTCCAACCCCGCAAGTCTGATCAATATTGGATTCTCCAAGGAAGAGTTATGCTAAGTCTCCCACGATGATCAGATTATAGGCTGGTTCACTAGAGCGAACTTGTACGAAGTTCCACGTGTCATTGTTTCAACCTTAGGACCTAAAATTGATACAAATAAAAATAAAGGCCGTTCTATTTTCGTAAAAAAACACTAAATGTCTTTGACCATATCTCCGAAAATATAGTGAAACAAGATTTGAAATTTGGGTTCGAGTTTCATCAAGATTTCGGCTCAAATGGGTTTTAATTTTAGATTCTGACCTTTCGTAGAAAAATTTTTATAGTGAAAATTCCACGATGACCTGATCTTGCAAAAACCTTAACTTGCTTAGATCATATCTCTGAAAATATAGCAAGACAAGATCGGAAATTTGGACTCGGGGTTCATAATGATTTCGACTAAAATGGGTTTTGTTTTTAGAGTCTTAAAATTCGTAGAGAAAGTTTTATATAAAAAATTCCACGATGATCATTTTGGAGCAACGAAACCCTAGAATCCAAAGCTCTTATACCAAATGTTATGAAACTAGCTCACAAAAAGATAGAAAAGATAGATCAACGACTTAAAAATTAGCCTCTTCAAAGGGGAAACCTCCTTTACATTACAAAAATGAATAATTATTGGATGATACAAATGACAATACCTTCTTTCTATATATAGGAGTCTAAGGGGTCCCAATACAATTAGAGCCTACATAACAATAATATTGTAGGGGCACAACAATAAAGTGGGCTTCTATGGGGCATAATAATAACAACATGGGGACTATATGAGCACAATAATACAATAAGGGGGTTGCACTAATAACAATAAGGGGTTACACTAGTAGTATAGGGACCTAACATTTGGAGCACAGGAACCCCTTCAAAAATCACTTGCAAGCTGCACTCTACGTTTTGTCTAGGCACACTGCGTTTTTAGAAGAATTCGCTATGTTTTTGCCTGGAATTTCTGTTTCTTAATTATATCATCTAGTTTCGAGTTTTCATGGTGTAATTACTTGTGTTTGATGTAATTATGATATAATGAGAGGTAAATGAGATTGTTAGATTTATTTTCATGTAAATTTAGGCCTCATTTATGAGGAGTAGTTCAGTGAAAGTTTAAAAGGAGGGTTTTCTTTTACCTCCCTAGACATTAGGATTTTGTTGAGAACTTCATGTAATCAGTTCCTAAACTGAAGGATTCGACCCTAAGAGAGGGGAAGATGGTTTTTTAGTCTATATGTATTTATTTTTCTGTCATCAAAGAGATTGGACATCCGTGAGTAGAACTCTTGGAGCTTGTACTTCATCACATTTGCAGACAATCAAAGGAAAATTGCAACTATTATTCAGGAATTCTTGTGTTGTGAGTTTGTGATAATGTTTTCTCTTTCTTATAGTTTTATATGAATGATAAATCCATCGTATTTCCATTTCTATGCTTTTCAGTGATTTTCCTAAGAGGTTTTAAACAAAATTATTAGTTTTAAGCTCTGTTTTGTTAGGAACTTCATGTTTATGTCACTTGTCTTCTGATAAATGAATTCATGCTTTCCATGCTCATTTTTATATCTACTTTTCCACCCTACACTACATAAAAAAAACACCAAATTATCACAAAGGCATACCTACCCTACTCCTTTATATCTCTTGCAGCTGAAACCTTTGATCCCCTGACCTAGTTCCTTGATTTTCACTCCCGATCCAACAAAACGCTAAAATCTTCAAAACCCTAGAGCTGAACATATCTAGCCTATCATCTTTCCTACTCCAATCATCATTGGCTGTGAGCTCATAAAGAGATCCCTCTCTGGTTTAGCAGGGCTATCTGTTGAACTCTAAGTTGTTTGAGGTTACCTCCTTCGATCTTCCTTTCTTAGCCTTGGGATATTGTGAAGGATAACAAGATCAACCTGAGCCTTCTTTAAGATTTCATGGAATTCTATTTGCCGTGTAATCTCTTGCATCTTACTGCCATAAACACACAAATTTCAATATATAACAATATACTAGTTACCTTACCTTGTTGTATCAAGAAATATGCCCTGTGACGCAACACATCCATGCCATCTCTTAAGGGATTCCAATTCCCTTGACAAATCAAGTTATAACTAGAAACCAACTGTTATACCTGTCAATACATGTTCATGAATATAACACATATCTACATAATGTTAGACAAAATCATGGTGAATAAGACTTCCCATTTCCATGCAAAGCACTCATTTGTTTGGAATTACAGTTTCAAACATTGCCCAAGGAATTCTTACCCAAATCTTTCCTTTTACCTTTTTCCTTGCTACAATTAAATCTTACTATGTAATATCACATCACCCAATTGTTATTTATATAAACACATAAACTATTACCATGTCATGTTAATACCAAGCATGTTTCCCTGCAACTGTTCACACATGTAAGTCACACGTTCCAAAGTTCGAGACATTATATTTTAAATTTGAAATCAACCTTTACCAGGACTAACAAACATGTCATGATCAACTCATAGTCATAAGACATAATGCTACAACTATCACCTAATTACACTCAATTACATATCAACTATCTCAGCACATAATGCATTAGTACAACCATCTTAAAACAAGATCATTCCATCATGCAATATTATAGATACAAATTCATATCATGGAACTAATCAAACATTTAGACAACTGATAAATGACATAATAGACACCAAACACTCAAACACCAAATAAACGACATAATCAAACATTCAAACACCAAATAGACAACATAAAAAAACTCATACCTTAATGTATCTCATGGGAGACTATCTTGTCTACACAATTAATCTAGATTAGCCGATATAACTTCACAACATATCAACTCAAACATAAATAAAGTCATGATGTCCATAACAATACTAGCTAACATGCTCACATCATAAACTCATAAACAATTGTCATTCATGCATAACAATCACATATGCACAGTGAATCCAGATCAGTACAACACAATATCACAAATAGGTTGACTCATACCTGAATGTCATAACCCTAACCATCCACATATGTCAATCCAAATTAGCACGATACATATAACATCAAGATCTTAGTTGAAATCAACATAACTATCATGGATATGACCATATGGCATATAACAACAAGTTACTATCCTTATAACTAACCGACACATGTACATGTGATCAAAATGATTAACTAAAATCTATCATACATGTAACCACAATAATAATAGAAAGATAAGCGTATAAGTAACCCTAATGCTTGTAACAACCATTAACCACATACATGTATGTTAAACATACAAACCTATATGATGATCTGCCCCCCGGTGAAGTCTAGTGCCAAAAATTCACTTTGATGATTTACATCTCCTGCTCTATCTTAACCAACACATTAGCATCATAACAACCAAAAAAATCACAATGACACAAACTAAATACAATGACCTCACAATGCATGTTTTATTGTGACTATACATTCATAGCTATAACCATTACAATACATGCATAACAACATATAGACACTGACATGCATAACAAATGCATATACAACTAACATGCATTCATGACTAGAGCATCCCTACAACAACATCATCAAACTGTACATGGAAAAAAAGCTGCAGCAATGACCACTACGATGAATACTTAACAAGCACATATACAACCTACACGCATGCATGACGCACACACCACCCATCTAGTCCAAGTGTTGAACCACGTTGTGATACCACTCTATAACATCCTCCTCCCACATTTACCCAAGTTAACAAGTCCTTTGGGGTAAAATTGTGATGATAGGATACTATGATCCGATTCAACTCCCTATGTATAGTTAAGGAAGTGGAACCAACAAAACTAAACCAATCTAACCTTCCACACATGCTACAGAACCTTCAGGAGCCAACCAAACCTTCCAGGTGACCAATCCTTGAGACAACTTGACATTTCACTGATTTGGACCCTGAGCCACTCCCATGACATGCCATGCATGTGACTGAGGCCTTCCAGTCACTCCCACAGCAAGGCATGGCAGCGACTGTGGAAATTTTCAGCTAGTTATGAGTTAATGACCCCAGATTCTTTGCCACTTTTCCAAGGCCAAGACTCATGCCACTTCCCAGAACTTCATGAAACTTTTAGAAATGATAAATAACAAAGGAATAAGGATACTAATGCAAGAACTTGAGTAAGTACTTGATCTGACCCATACTAGTCATGACAAACGTTTCGTTAAACATGTCACAAATATATAATCTATAGGTCATAACAATAGAATCTGAGCATTTCGGTCTCATACTTATCTGAGAATCGTAAAGAAACATTGATTCCATATCGCAAAAGTTGCATTATCATATTTCAGGTCATGTACTCATTGTACTTTTAATTACTAATCAAAACATGATGAAAACCATACATCAAGTCTGTCATAAAACATACTCATAACCAACATATAACCAACATAAATAACAAGGATATAACAACCATAAGATCCACATATAAGCCAATACATTTACACATGAAATACCAAGGAGAAGGAGCTCTTATTAATGAATGCATAAGCCAACCAAGGTTGGGAATTCCAAGAACCACCCAACCACAGATTGGCTAAACCAAATCTTTCTTTCAGCCAATCACCCTCATGCCATATTCCAAGCATGAATGTGGGACTCACAACAAAATGAATCCAGGTTTCCTCTGGTTTCCAAACTAATCTAGGTTTCACTGTCTCCTAGTCTCTAGGATTTACCGTATAACCCTCCATACAATGGTTGAGGATTCCTAGGCTTAATCAAAGCTCCACCCTCTAGGATTTTCCGTATATCCCACCATTCACCGGTTAAGGATTTCTAGGCCCGATCAAGGGAACACACCTCTAATATTTACCTTATATCCTTCCATTCACCGGTTGAGGATTCCTAGGCTCACCAAGGTACACAAAATATGGCTTTAATGCAATCCAACCTTCTCTGGTACATGGTTTCCTAAGCCTAGTATTTTTTCTTTCAGTGACCACCCCACTCAGTTTCAAAACCATTCGGTAATCTAGCTCAACCAAATATAAGAGAACTGATCACACCATGGCTATCCAGAAATGGCAAGGTAAGGATGAAAAACATTGTCACACTTGGCAAAACCCATGCCAATGACAACAAGAGAACCAAATACACACATGCATGTACTATGCATGCCAAATCTAGCAAGGAAATCACACACGCAAATCGATACCTGCAAATAATCCCATTGTAGCTGCTAGATGTTTCTCTTCCTTTCTTGATCTTTACTTTCCTTTGCCTTCTTGGTCCTTCATTTGATTTCCTTGATTCAATGCTAGAATGCTCCAAGAATTATCTAAGTGTCCAAGAGTTAGAGAGAGAGAATAGAGAGAACTCCAAAACTGAACTAAAAAAACATTACCAACTAATCCTCAGAAGTCTTTTTATTAATGAGGCCTCTAATTTCTTCAATTTCCCATTATTTTCATTTAATTTCCCCCTGACATGCAACCTGTGACCTTTCACCTTTCTTTTCTCGTAATTTCATTTATTTTCATAAATAAAATGCCAATTAATGCCACTTTTCCTTTTCAAAGCCTTTGTCAAATTCCTTTAGCCATAATAACCAAAATGAACACCCACTAGGATGTTTTTCCCAACATTAAGCTTGGAATATGTTTCTCATGGCCTTGGCCTTATTTTTCCTTTATTAACACTATTACATGGAATTTTAACCAAGGCTATTACAAATGCTCCAAAATTTCTCTAAGTGTGAAAGAGTATGAGAGAGAGAGAGAGAATAGAATGAGAGTGCCAAAGACTAAACTGACCAAAGATGTGAACTGATCCTCAAAATCCTTTTTATCATGGAGGCCTCCATTTTATTCATTCCCCTTCAATTTTCCTCACATGCAATTCTATGACCTTTCACCTTAATTTTCTCCTATTTTCGATTATTTTCATAAATAAAATTCCAATTAATGCCACTTTGCCTTTGCCAATTTCCATAGCCATTTATTAATCAACAATGATATCTATCACTATGTTTTGTCCAACATTTATCTTGGAATATGTGTCCTATGACCTTGGTATTATTTTTCCTTTATTAACTTTATTACATGGATTTTTAATCGGGGTTGTTACAGAACCCTCCCTCTTGGGGGAACACCATCCTCGATGTTTAATGACACCTTTAAACCAACAAAACACATCCTGCCCATGGATATTTATAACGCAACTTGATGAACCGTTTATATCATATCCATTTGCTGAAAACATAACCTACATATCACGAAGTGGGAGGATACATATCTCCCATGTAGCTTCATCGGGCCCAAAGTGCTTCCAATGCACTTTAAATTGCTCGATTGCTCGATTTCAGAGCATGAACACCTTTCGCTGCAAAATGCACTGAGGTTCTAGCTAGAATTATGCTTCTAGTTCCACCTGTAGTATAGACCAGTCAATTACATGATCAACATATTTTATATACTTTTTAAGTAATGAAACATAGAAAACATCATGGAATTTCATTGTCAGAGGCAGTGCAAGATAGTAGGCCACTGGTCCAATCCTCTCAAGAATCTTGAAAGGCCCACAATATCGAGTTGCCAACTTGGCACATGATCCAATCCTCAAGGAGCTATTCTTTGCCTTGATTCACAAGCACACCTGTTCCCCAACCTAGAACTCCTTAAACACCTTGTGTTTATCTACATAACTCTTTTCCTGAACTGTGTGACCTTTATATTCTTCTTGATTACCTGAATTTTCAGTTCCATCTCTGCTAACATGTTTTGTCTAATCAATACCCTATTCACCAGATCACTCAACCTGATAGGAGTATCACAACTCCACCCATAATGTGCCTCAAATGGACTCATATTCAACGATTCTTTATAATCATTATTATATGAAAACTCTACTAGTGGAAGATACTCTTCCCACTTTCACTGCTGATGCATAACATACATTCTCAACATGTCCTCCAAAATCCTATCGACCCTATCTGTATGTCCATCTATCTGCAGATGATAGGCTGTATTGAAGGCCAACTCTGTCCCTAAACCTGCAAATATCTCTTTCCAAAACCTAGATGTGAACTTGACATTGTTTTCTGACATAATATTCTTCGAAACACCATGAAACCTCACTATATCTATGATAAAGACCTGTGCTATTCACTAGCTGAATTCATAGAATTTATTGGAATGAAGTGAGCTACCTTACTCAACCTGTCAACCACGACCATAATAGAATCATGATGTCTAGATGTCCTCAGAAAACCTGTAATGAATTCCATGGAAATGACCTCCTATTTCCACTATGGAATCATAATAAACTGTAATAAACCACTTGGATGTTTACACTCTTCTTTTACGTGTTGAAAATCCAAACATATCACAACAAACTCTACCACCTCTTTCTTCAAATTTGGCCATTGGTAGAAGTTCTTAATCATTGTCAATATCTATTGATATCCTAGGTGACCTGAATATGGATTGACATGAATTTACCACAAGATAAGCTTCTTCAACTCACTATTGTCTGACACATAGATCTTGTCCCTAAATCTGACCAAACCATCTGCCTTGAGATGACAGTGCACATCTTATTCACCTATACCTTGCTGTTGTATTCTGTGTTTAAGTTGTTGATACTTGTCATCCTATTGTCCTGCTTGCAAGATCTTATCCTGTAAATTTGTCCCATATGAACTAATAACTACTATGTGATTTATCTATACTCTTCTTCTAAGAGCATTGGCAACCCTGTTGTCTTTTTCCTTAATGTCCCTGATCTCAAAGTCAAACTCACTGGTCTTAGCCAACCACCAAGCTTGCCTAGCATTCATATTAGGTTGGTCAAATAAGTATCTCAGTCCATTGTGATCATTCATCAAGATGAACCTCCTGCAAAGAAGATAATGTCTCCACATCTTCAATGCGTGAATGATCACTGCCAACTCAAGATCATGCATCATGTCATTATGATCATGTTAATTTAGTTTCCTTGATTCATAACACACTACCCATCCTTCCTACATTAGAACCCCACCAAGTCCTCTATTTCTAGCATCTGTACATACCACAAACTCTTTTTCTAGATTTTCACTCTTTAGAAATGGAGCATTTGTAAAAAATTGCTTCAACTGATCAAAACACGCTACACATTCCTCTGTCCATTCAAATTTCTTTCCTTTTCACTGTAATGATGAAATAATATAGGATATACACAAGAAGTTCCTGATGGACCTCCTATAATAACCTTCTAACCTCATGAATGATCTGACCTCATCCACATTCCTAGGAGCTGGCCATTCCATGATAGCTCTGATATTTTCTAGATCCACTGCTATAGCTTCCTTGGAAACCACATGTGCCAAGTAATGTACCTCTGTATAAAAAAAACTACATTTACTAAGTTTGAAATACAACTGATGCTCTCTTAGAAATCTCAATATTGCTACTAAGTGCTCGAGATGCTCTTCCTCATTCTTAGATTATGTCAACATGTCATCAAAGAATACAATCACAAACTTGTCCAAATAGGGACACAACACATTATTTATCAAACACATGAAAGTAGTTGGAGCATTAGTCAAACCAAAACGAAGCACAACAAACTCATAAGACCCATGTAAAACCCTCCTCCCACATTTACCCAAGTTAACTGGTCCATTAGGGTAAACATGTGATGCAAGGTTACTGTGATTTGATTCAACTCCTAATGTATAGTTAAGGAATTAGAACTAACAAACAAAACCAAACTGACCTTCTACACATGTTACAGAACCTTCATGAACCAATCAACCTTTCCAGGTGACCAACCATTGAGGTAACTTGAAATTTTACTGAGCTAGAGCCTCAGTCATTCCTATGACATGGGAATGCATGCGACTGGGACCCTATAGTCACTCCCATAGCAAGGGAATGCCAATTATTGGGGATTTTTTTAGCTAGTTCTGAGCCTGCGACCCCAGATTTTGTGCCACATTTTCAGGTCTAGGTCTCAAGCCACTGCCCATAAATTCATCATACTTCTAGAAATGATAAATAACATTGAAACAATGATACTAAAGAAAATACTTGAACAAAGGCTTGAACTGACCCTACTAGCCATGATAGGCATTTCATCAAACATGCCACAAATATGCAATCTACAGGTCATATTAACATATTTGAGCATTAGGGGTATCATACTTATCTGAGAATCACTAAGAAGCATTGATTCCTTATCAAAATAGTTGCATTATCATCTATTAGGTAATATATTCATTGTACATTCACTTACTAATCAAAACATGATGAGAGACATACATCATCACTGTCATAAAACATACTCATAACCAACATATGACCAACAAAAATACCAAGGATATAAGAACCATAAAAACCACAAATGAACAAGTATATTTACCCATCAAATATAAGAGGAAAGGAAATATTACTAACATATGCAAAATGAAACTAGGTATGGGAATTCCACGTACCGCCTGACCATAAATTACTTGAACCAAATATTTCTTTCAGCTAATCATCCCCATGCCATATTCCAAGCATGAATGTGGGCTCTCATAGATGACATCCAACATAACCAAACCATGGATTTTATAGGCCAAACCACCTCAACCCTCAACGAGTGATTCCACCTCACGGTTGAACATCACTAACCATCACTAGATTGGTCTCTACCCAAGTTGTCCAGGGCTCCATAGCGCTTGTTCCAACAAGGGCTTCGAGGACTAGTAACTCAACCCGCAATCGCTACTAGTCTTCCAAAGATTTTGTCCAACCAGGGCTTCCAGGACTTGTAACTCAACCCACCATGGGATTCCATATAATTTTTCCAACCAAGGCTTCCAAGACTAGTAACTCAACCCAAGTTGTTACAGGGATTCTAGAGCATTTTTCCAACCAAGGCTTCCAGGAACTGGTAATTCAAACCACAACCAAAGGAACATGAGAACCAACCAGAAAAAAAAGGAAAGAAACCCAAAACACCATGACTATCCAATAAAGGGCAAGGCTAATCAACCCACTATCAATCCAGGCATTCTTCCATGCAATGACAGATCATAACCAAGAAACCACATGCATATTCCATGCATGCCAAAAATAGCAAGGAAATCGTACATTCAACTTGGTACCTGCAAGAAAAACATGCTATAGCTACTGATCCTGATGTCTTCTTGTGATTTCCTACTCTTTATTTTCATTCTTTCTCCAAAAATCTAAGTATGCCACACTCCTTGAAGAGTGCTCCAAGAAAGCTCTAGGTGTCCAAGAGTATGAGAGAGAGAGAATAGAGAGAGAGATCCAAAATTGAACAGACAGAAGTCTGCCAATTGATCCTCAAAATCCTTTTTATTAATGAGGCCTCTATTTTCTTCAATTTTACCTTAATTTCCTTGCATCTCCTCCTCACATGAAACTTGTGACCTTTCACCTTAATTTTCTCCTAATTTCCATTATTTTCATAAATAAAATGCAAACTAATGCCTCATGCCTTTCCAAATGCTTTTCCATTGACTTTTCCAATTTCCATAGCCATTAATTAATCACAAGTGATCCCCATCGCTATGTTTTTTCACAACATTCATCTTGGAATACGTGTCCCATGACCATGGTGAGTATTTTTCTTTTATTAATTTTATTACATGAAATTTTCACCAGGGCTATTACAAATCCCTCTCCCTTGGGGTAACACCATCCTTGGTGTTCAATGACACCTACAACCAATAAGAATGGTGAAAATTAAAACATACTTCCCATGGAGCTTTATAATTTAGCTCGTTGTAGTATTTACAATGATTATCCCGTTGCAAAAAAAACCAACATGACAACATAACAATATAACAACATGACAACCATAATGACATGACACCCATACTACTTATTGGAGCTTTATAACACAACTCATGGTGGAATTTACATCCATATACATATATACATATAACAAAACATAATACAAAATCATATACCGAAAACATTCGCTCAACCAACGAATAGAGAAGGATACATAGCCTGCATCTAATCTGCCATCTCCCATGTAGATTCATTGTGCCCAAAGTGCTTCCACTGCACTTTAACTTGCTCGATTTCTTGGTTCCGGATCATGAGCATCTTTCTCTGTAAAATGCATTAAGGTTCCGGTTGGAATTCTCCTTCTAGCTCCACCTGCAATATGTACTAGTTAATCACATGATCAACATATTTAACATACTTCTTAAGCAATGACACATGGAAAACATCATAGAATTTCACTGTTGGAGGTAGTGCAAGTCGATAGGCTACTGGTCCAATCCTTTGAAGAATCCTAAAAGGTCCACAAAACTGAGGTGCCAACTTGGCACATGATCCAATCCTCGAGGAGCTCTTCTTGGGCTTGATGCAAAAGTACACTTGTTCCTCAACCTAAAACTACTTAAACAACGTGTTCTAATTTTCATAACTCTAATGTATATCTTGTGCTACCTTTATATTCTTCTTAATTACTTGCATTTCCTATTCCATTTCTTCCAACATGTCTAGTCCAATCAAGACCCTATTCACTGGATCAATCCAACTGATGGGAGTTGTTAGGGCCTAAATCTACCTCAGGCTGAGAAAGGTAGGATATAGGGTAACATCAAACCAAGCTTAACCTGGTAGCTAGCCCTACCAGGTCGGGAGAGGGCTCTCTCCTGTCAATCTCAAAAAAAATGATCCATGAGGCTTGAGATGACTTGAATGAAGACTGATTTTAGTCTAGGTATTTGTGCAAAAGGGCATGATTGAATTTGATGATGTTTTGTTGGCTCAAATTGAAAGGCAGTTTTTGGGTCTTGGGAATAAGGCTCAGTTTTGCAAAGGTCTCAATGGGGCAAGGTAGGAAAGTGTTTTGATACTTCAAATTGAATGAAATGGAAAGATTTAGATAGGTGAAGATTTGAAGAGGGAAAGAAAACCTCAAGGATCCTCTTCAAACAACTGAAAACATCAATAACTAAGAAAACCCTAGGTAGAGCATTGCAAATTCAACGAATTCTACCTTTATCCTCGTTTGTTTGAGTTAATAAGAAGCAAGAGAGATAATGGCATACATAAAACACATAAACTTACAATTATAGAAGGAAACACAATATCAAAGCAACATGCCACATGAATCCCATAGAGTGCTGCAAACCACTGGTCTATTCCTTAACCAAAACTGCTGAAATGAGTATACAATAAGCTCCAAGATTTTCCAAAAGTCCAACCATGCTAATGACTGAAAAAACATAAGATATAGGTGAAAAAAAACTCATCCTAGCCTCTATGTGTTGAGCTCATGAGTTTAGGAGCTGTTCCAACTAATTCTAAACTGATAACTACAAATTAGGCAGTGGAACATCATGCCTCTAAAAACTAGGGAACTGATTCATTCAGTTGCAAACTAACTTTTCATGGATGAATCTACCTTCATGAGTGAAAATTTGACATAATTACATCAAGATCCATAAATTTACATTAAATTACATCATAAGTTTGACATTAAGAAAGAGAAAAGTCAAACTATCAAGGAACTAGGCGAAAAACAGAGTATACTTGGTCAAACTAAGCAAAATTTCCCCTATGCGCCGTGCTGATTTCTCTATGCATAGCGCCTGTTTTCAGCCACTTTTGGAGGCCTTCCCGATGTCCAAATTTTCTCCAAGTGTACTTGTTGGAAAGGTATACCTATCTACTTTCTAGATCAAGTGGAATTTTTAAATTTGGCCTCCATTTTCCCCTCCAAAACTGAGTTCTCCCAACACTGCTTCTTGTGTGTCAAAATAGGGGCAGTAAGGTCATTTTTTGGGTGTTTTTGACCTTTTTGGGGGCTCAAAACCTGTCAAAATTTCTTGGCCATTGGTAGGCATGCATATTTTTCCAAGAAAAATCCAAATATTCTAAGTTTTTGTCATTTGGAGGCCTCCATCAAAAGCGAGCGCCAGGTGGCGCAGCACATTGGGCAAGAAATTTTGTGTTTTAGCCCAAAAATTTCAAAAATGAAAAAAGTGTCCCAATTTTTTTTAAATTTGGGCTGAGTGCTCTCCATTAAGTGTTGTGTTGGGCCAGGGAAGCCTCAACCAAGATCTAATGTCTATCTTGCTACTTTTTCCTCCATGATGCCTTCTTCAACTTGGCTTTCAAATTCCTGATTCTTGCCTTGCACACTTTATTCCTTGACAAATAATGATATGCCATGTTTCTCAACATATTATTCTCATTGATGGCTTTCTCTAACCTCCTCTCCAAGTGGATATTAGTCCTCTCCAACCAAGACTCATGATCAACATTGATTTCTTGCTCAAGTGTTGTGAACTTGACTCTCCTCCATTTAGCAGCTTGCCGGTTTTCTCGTATGTTTCTAAGCTCCATTATGGTTTGCTAATCCTCTAGTTGCTTGTTTCTTTGTTCCAGGTACTTTATTATCCACTCGGCTCTTTCCAAGTTTGGGGACAAAGCATTGATGTCTGCCTGTTTCTCTTGGATGACTTCCTTGAGTTTTGAGCTTTGTGGGCCCAAATCCGTGTCATCGTCCTGAATGAGAATGAAATTGGTCTCCTACTCACCTAAAGGCCCCTCATCATGTAATGGCCTCTTTCCCTTATCCTAAACCTACTATGCTGATGAAGGAAGCGAGACCCCTTCCACCCTGGGTGGAGATAATACTCGCTTTGCTGTTGCAAACAACTGTCTAGTGCCCTTTTGATATGTGACAAATACCGGCACACTAGCGGTCTGTGTCTCATGACCCTCCTGCTGATGAGAAGGTCCACCTATCTCATGAAAAGTCTCTAGAGGTACCTGAGGAGCTGTGAAGAACTCATGAGAAATGAAGTCCTCCCATGAGAAGCCCTGCAAACCAAGCTGATGCATGACCACAATTTTGATGAGTGAAAAATGGTATATACTGTTAAACTGCTACTGAGGAGTCTTCTGTTGTACTAGTGTGGTCATCTTCTCAATATTTTGGCACATGAAGTAGGGGAGATTCATCATTCTCACCCTGGTAAAGTGCATCAACAATCTGATATGATAAGCATATAGGCAAGAAAACCGGCCCTCACAGCTGAAATATTTCATTATGAGTTTCATCAAGGGAGCATATGAGTCTTTCAGGTACCGAAAGGGAAACACTTTGATGAGTTGTCTCAAATAACTGGGCTTGATGTATGGTTCATAGTGTTCCCTATCAATCTACTGCCTTTTATTCCACTGCTCTCCGACATTAGGAATGCTAGTTGCTAGAGAAATAGACTCAGGTGTCAAGGTAAATGTCACACCAGCTAGAGTGGTTTGGCCATTATGTAGATGAAGCACAAATAACCGGGCTAACTCGTGATGATACTAGACTCTAGCAACCATCTCACAAAATTGATAATAGGATTAGTGTTGGAAGCATGTGATAGCAAGAGCGCAGGCCTGCAGCTCAGCAAGTGAAGTAGGCTCCTCACTTATATGCTTGCCACCTTTGTGAGGTCTCCTTGGTACATGCATTTCTATAGGAGAGTCACTATGTGTCTCTTCATCTCTATCATATGAAGGATCAGATTCTGTGCTTGCTAATATGTGAGTTTTCTTGATGAGTATAAAGAGATTTATGGTGATTTGATGTTTTCTACCACCAAGGGTAAGAATATGTGAGGGACTGTGGATGGGGAGGATATGAGGGGTTTTGGGACTATTATGACAGGGTTTTGTGGGAAATAGGGGATTAGGGAACAATATGGAAGTTTTAGGGACAACAATTAGGGTTTGGGGATTTGTAATTAAGATTTGGGAAAATGGGATTTGGGGGTAGGGGTAAATGATTTTTAGGAATATGGGAGTTTAAGGAATGGGTGGATAAGCTAGGAAAATAAATGGAGGAGTGACAAAGTGAGGGAGTGGTAGAATGAATTTGGCAGCAAAATGATAGTGCAAACCCTAGGCAATGATTTTTGAGAAATTGCAAGGAAATAGGGTTTGATTTTCTTCACACAACCACCATAAATTTTTTAAGAAAAATTCCTTCACTAGGAAGGAAAAGATCTCAACTTACTTGCACACTAGAAGACTTGAGTGATTTTGGCAATGTGAGGGAGTTTTCGAGAAAATCGAGTTTGGCAGCTCTATGCGCCGCGCCTCCTGTGTGTGCCACGCCAATTCAAAATCAACACTGAGGAGGTTGGCCCTATGCGCTACACCTGTTGTATGCGCCGCGCCTCTCACCCAGTGCGCCACGCCTCCAAAACTCTGTGTTTTTGCTGCGATTTGCTTCCCTTTCCCAACATGGCTTTCTACTTGCTCAATCTTGCTTCTTGGAATGCCAATGAGCTTTTGAATGTAAAAAATGGTTTATATACAAGAGCCTTTTAATTTTTGATTCATAAAACCCATTTTTATAATGTTTTGCCATATGATTTTGTTTTTCATCTTTGTTTTTTGAGCAGTTTACTTTATTTGAGCCTTTTGATGAACTGAATGACTTGATTTTTGTTTGCCTTGCAGGGGATGGAGCTACTGAGGCTTGGAAAGGTGACCAGGGTTGCCACTGAAGTGATTTACATACAATAGAACTGAAAATACATGAATTTATACAATGAAAAGCCTAAAATACTCTGTTTTTCCTCAAAACAGAGTTTTGAGGAAAAATACATTTCTAAGCAATTGATTATGAAATTTATTGGTACTGGAACTTTATTCAACCTCCTCAAGTTCCTTCTGGTTATTATTGGACATTTTGAAGACTTCTTTGATGAAACCCTAGACCTAATAAAACTGAAACCCTAGAAATGACTTTTGCAAATTTAAAGACAAAAGCGACTGTAGATGATCTTGATGAGTGGAAACGAGCCAGCAGGTAAAGGACATTTGGGAAAATGCACAACAAGCCACTACCGTCAGATGATCCATGCTCCTAATGGAATGCAGCTGACTGAGCGAGACACCTAATATGTAATTCAACAAAAGAATTTGATCTCTGACGGAGGGAGGAAGATACCGACAGTAACATTGGCTCCAATGGGGATGGTAGCTCCTTGGAGGTGCCAAGAACTACAGATCTATGGGAAAGCAGGCAGTGCCTTCGTCCATTGGGCTATGGAGTCAATAACTTCGACAAACCAAAATGAGACTCTTGACTCAATTTTAGGACCGAAATGTGACTCAAAATTGACCCAATTTCACTACTGAAATTGACTAAAAGACCTGACTCAAACAAACCAAACCAAAACTGAAATCAAACCTCAATTTTATAGCCTTCACCTCAGGCCCCAAACTGAAAGCATGAAAACAATACACACTTGCAATGGAATTTAAACAAACCGGTATGTACAATGATACATATGACAGTAGAAAATGCTTCAAAAATAGTACCATTTAAGTAGCCGACCGATGACTGGCCCACCGGGATAGTCTTCTCCGTTCATTTCTTGCAAGAGGAAGGAATTTTGGCCCCGATATGCCACAATCCTGTAAGGTCCCTTCCAAAGATTTTCAAACTTGCCATGCTTACCTTTCTCTTCGTTCCTTGCATCCCATTTCAACACTATGTCCTCTATTTGAAACTTGTCCACTTTTGCTTTTTGGTCATATATCTTCTTGATTCTCTCTTGCAGCTTGAAAGTGTTCTGAAATACCTCCTCTCTAGTTTGTTGCAAATGAATCATTTGATTGATTCTCGGCTGCAAATGATCGTCTTCGCTGCCCGCTTCTTGTAGGAGTTTTACCACTGGGACCACAAGAGGGGTCGGGAAAACTGTATCCACACCATACACGAGCTCAAAATGAGACATGCCTATAGATTTCTTGTGACTTACTCTGTCTACCCAAAGTGCATTGACCAGCTTTTTGTGCCAAACTTTTTTTTCGTTTTCGGCATCTTTTTAATAATGTTGACCAAAGATTTATTTAAGGATTCCGCAAATCCATTACCTTGTGGGTAATAGGCGGTTGAGTGCCCCAAAGTGATTTGATATTTATGACAAAAGTCAATCATCTTTTTAGATTTAAAGGTTGTTGCATTGTCAGTGATCAGCTTATTTGGACAACCAAAATGAGACAAAATGTTGTTTTCAAGAAATGAAATGATTACCGAATAAGTTTCCTGCCTCGTGGGTATCGCCTCAATCCATTTGGTCAAATAATCTGTCATTGTGAGGATCCATTTGTGCTGTGCTGAAGAAGAAGGATAGATCTCGCCAATAAAATCCAAACCCCACTGCTAAAATGGAGCACTTACCTCAATGGGCTTGAGTGGTAAAGGCTGCAACTTCCTTCTACCTTGAAAAATTTGACATTTGTGGCAGCTTGCTACTGTTTTGTACACATCAGCAAAAATAGTTGGCCAATAATATCCTGCTCTCAAAATTTTATTGGCCGTTGTCTTCCAGAAAAGATGGCCTCCGCAATCTCCCTTGTGAAAGTCTTCCATAACCTATTTTTCCTCTTCTTCAACCAAACAATTGAGCAAGACACCACCGGGATCTTTCCAATAGAGTGCATTATTCATGATACAAAATTTGGCAGCCTTCAATTTCAGTGTCCTACTTTTGTTCTTAGCCATTCTAGGTGGTGATGACAGATTTTGGAGTACATAAACAATGTCCAAATACCAAGGAGAAAGAAGAAAAATTTCTGATACCTGAGCGGGCAGACTTTCTTCATCTTCCTCAGACATAGCAGTAATGAGATTGATGTCCAAGGTGTGCAAATTTGACTCAGCCATTAGCTTAGCCAGCCCCTGTCCTTTGATGAGCTTTTTTCGGTTTGATCTCCACGTCATATTCCAACAAGGCAGCAATCCATTTGCCTCTTTTTCCTTCTGGATCTGTTTGCACTAAGACATCTTTAACAGCAGCATTAGGGACATAAGCAAGGATGTGAGAATGTAGAATATAAACCCAAAAATCTTTCAATTCCTTTACCAAATCAAGAACCTGTTTTTTGATAATATTGTACTTTAATGCCGCATCCCTTATGGTCCTGCTGAAAAACGCAATTGGTTTCTCAAGCTGGTCTCTTTTCTGCATCAAGACTGCTACCATAGTGTGATCCGAGGCAAATGAAAATAAAATGAAATCGTGAGTATAGTCCGGGCTGATCGAAACCGGAGTGGAAGAAAGGGCCAATTTCACCAAATTGAAAGATTTAATTGCTTACTCGATCCATTTGACTAAACTATATTTTTTGAGCATGTTTTTTATTTCCCTTAAATGTTTTGCAAGATTAGGCACAAAGCGACGTAAGAAATTCATCTTACCATTGAATGATTGGATTTATTTCTTACTTCATGGAAAATCAATCTTTTTAATGGCTTCCACCCGAGCTGGATCAATGCGGATGCCCTCCTTTGATATGATATGACTGAGAAGCTTGCCTTCATCCATGGTGAACAAACTCTTCTTTGGATTGAGAGAAATACCATACTTTCTACAACGCTGAAATACAATTTTCAAATGATAGAGGTGCTCTTCATCTGAGTTAGAGAAAACTATCAAATCATCAAGATAAACAACTAGAAAAACATATTTTTCATTAGCGAATGCAATATCCATCGCCCACTGAAAGGCTTCACTAGCATTTTTCAATCCGAAAGGCATCTCTGCATAGTGAAAAGTTCCCCACGGAGTGGTGAACACTGTTTTGTCTCTGTCATCCTCATGGACCAGAATTTGGTTATACCCGGAATACCCATCAAGTAGTGACATGCAAGAAGCCCCAACTACCCTCTGAAGTATGTGATCCATATTGGGCAAAGGATAGTTATCTTTCAAATATACTTTATTCAAATTTCTAAAATCAATACATAACCGAATCTCACCTGTTTTATTGCACACGAGCACCAAATTAGAAATCCAATCGGAAAACTGTATAGGAACAATGATACCTGCTTTGTACAACTGATTGACTTCCTTCTCAATTGAGGGCAACAACTTTGGATTTATTCTTCTTAGCTTCTGACGAAAATGCTTCCGATTTGGCTTGATCGAGATGATATGCTGAATGATGCTTGTGTCATATGCCTTCAAATCTGAATAATCCCAAGAAAATACATCAGTAAAAGAAGATAGTAAACTGATATACTTTGCTTTTACCTGTGGAGTCAATGCCTTTGGTAACTTCACCATTTTAGGATTTTCAGCTGATCCAATGTTCACATCCTCAACTCCTTTCTTGATTTGTAGCAAGCTTGGTTTCCAGGCCACATCATCTTGATCGAACAACTCCTCTAAAGGTATTAGACCTTTAGGAATGATGTTGTCCTTAAACTGAAAAACTTCCATCTGATTGACTTCTATATCCGCCTCACAATCATCATACTCCACATCAATAGAAGTGTCTTTGAATTTACCTTCATTTTGCAAAAATTCATCAATCTCTTCATCATCTTGAAACACTTGCCAATACCTTTGATTGTCAGGAACAACTGGGTGATGTTTCACATGAATCTCAAACTTATTGTTTGAATTCATCGGAATTTTCAAATTACTTGCTGCTGTTCCAAGTGAATCTGCAATGACATTCTGAACACAAGGGACACATGTCAAAGTATAATCTGAAAATAATCTCAAGATGTCTAATACCGCATTGCGGTAGGCCCGCATTCGAGGATACTTAGCTTGATATTCCCCTTTCACTTGCTTGATAACTAACTCGAAGTCGCCATACACTGAAATCCTTTTAGCATTCAACTTTCTGAGAATTATCAAACCAGAAATTAAAGCCTCATATTCAGCCTCATTATTTGAATAGTCAAAAGCTAGTTTATAAGAACATACCCTTACATTGCTTGGCACTTTGTTTGGGGCGAAAACAGGGCTACGTATCCAAATTCCAATTCTAGCACCTTCCCTTCCTACCGCGCCATCAAAATCCATGCTCCATAGGCCTGCTTCGTCCTCTTCCAAATGCTGAAATTCTGTTTGTTGTGTTACTCTTCCTTGCTATCCATCAATATGTTGTTGCTGTTGGAAGGCTGATTGCTCAGCGATACTATCAAGTCTTTGTCTTTCTTGCTTTAAGACCTCTCTAAATTTTTCAGTGATCTTGGTAATGTATTCTACTTCTACTACTTGGATATTTACATCATTAAAGCTATCTGAATACAAAACAAATGATTCTAAATCAGCATGTACATAGCTGATTGGATGATTTACCGGTTTCTCCTTGCTAGTAATCATGTACTTCATCTTTTTCTCTCGGTATAATTTTCTCATTTGACCGAACATGGGAATGGTAGCATAGGAGAAATCAAGCTGCATTGTCCCTTTGATCTTTGCTCCCCAAGATCTGGAAAGAAGCATGCCAAATCTAGGAGGTATATCCGCCACGACCACATCCATCAAAACATTTTTAGCCAGAATCTGATCCAAGCTGACCACCAAATCTTTGATAAGACCAATGCACCTTACTCTACCATAATCAAAGGAGTAGATTTCATGATACTTTCTAGTGATATCCAACCCCAACTTCTCCATGATGGCCTTAGGCATGAGATTATGAGAGGCTCCAGAATCAAACATAGCATTGTGTAATACATAGTCATGCACCCATAGGCTAATGTAAAAAGGAGCTACATCACTATCTTGAGACTGACCTTCCAATGCTAGACCAAAAATCAACTCAGGTCTATCATCCTCCACGTTCACCATATCAGATCATGGATCCAAATTCAAAATCTTAGACACTTGTCCTTTGTAGCTGTTGTTTTTTATCAGCTCAGTCAAAGGAATAGATACCTTTAACTTAGCAATTTCATTTTCTAAGTTAAAAACTGAAATATTTTCTACCTCTTTCATTGAAACATCCTTCTTTTCAGTTTTCTCCTTTGACACACTTGGCTGATTGGATCTTTCATTCGCTGATAGCATTTTGTTGGTGGTAGGATCAACTATCTCTTTTCCCTTTTTCTACACAATGGGAGGATCATTCTTTGGAGTTGTTATCTCCTTCTTTTCTGAATTGGATTTATGGGCACATCTCTATTTCTAAGTGAATATTGTCACTGTTGGGCTGACAAAGCATTCATGTATCCTCTTTGATATTCATCGGACTCCTCCTCAAGAACTATTTCATTTGCCAAGATGAAATTTTCGTCCCTTTGTATAGCTGAATTCTCGGAATACTCCTCATCTTTAGTAATAAAAATTGGCATATCATCAAGTGTAAAGAAATGATTCTCTTCTCCAATTACGTTCTCCTCATTGTCTGATTTCGGGCCATGTACAAAATTCTGCTGTAAGGGTGTCTTTACCTACTGCTGCGTTGTTTGGTCTTGTGTTCGCTACTCTCTTTGCTTGATTCTAAATTGTGGTTTCTGCTGACCACAAAGGTTGGGATTTTTGACTTGTGGTTCAGACTTGTCAATTGTCAATCTATCAAACATCTTCTCCATCTTCTGGAGCACTTGATTTGAAGTGGAAACCTCTTCCTTTATTGTTACTTTCTTTTTAGCCTTTGTTCTAGCTCTCTTTGCGAGTAGATTAGCTTCAATGCTAACTGCAATTTTCTGCATGTCTTCCAAAGTGGCCAGATATCTTTCTCTTAATTGATAGGCCATATCAGGATCGAAACCATCTGGAAACTTAATCAAAGCTAGCCCCATAGGTGGCTTTATATGATCAGGAATTGCATTGTAAACTGAATTGAATCTAATACAATAATCTTGAACAGACTCACCAACATTCTGCTAGATGTTCTCATATTCAGAAAGGATATGAAGAAGATTTTTCTTCACTTCCCAATGATCCAAGAATTGTCTCTGACGATTAGTCAATGTAGTGAGACTTGCAGCCGACAAAGCTCTGAACCACTTCCTCACTTCACCACCAAAGGTTTGTACAAACAATCTCATTGTCACATTTTCAGCATCAATATCATGAAGGTCGAAAAAATATGTCATCCTGTCCACATGTTGCTGAGCTATAACACCATGAGGAGTGCCATCAAACAGTGGAATTTTTCTTTGATAATCGGCGGACATATCATCCAAATTTTGAGGCAGCATAAGGGGTGCAAAACGAGCAGCCATTGCTCTCGGTGGATTTGCAATCGGTCTTGGGGATGTTGGGGGAGTGGGTGCAATTGGTGCATGGGGTGTATGGGGTGGAGATGGTGGTGAATAAATTTTGGATGTTTGAGGGGTAGAAGGAGTGGACAGAGATGATACCATTGTAGATTTTTTATCAGAGATAGAAGGCTGCACGGGAATGGTGGGAATGAAGGGAGTTTCGATAGGAATTCCAAAGCTAGATGTAATTACAGAAGACCCAAGGGTTGCAGAAGTAGACTCTAAGAAATTAGCGATATTTGAAGCCACAATTGAAGTTTGGAGTTGATTCAAGATATAATCATCAATTGATTTGTTGGCCTTTTCAGTTTCAAGATCTTTAACAAACTCTGGATTTAAGGCAGTAGAACCAACATCACTTTCAGATTTGGTTTCAAACAAAGACAACTCAAACTGCTCGTCAAACTCAAGATCTTCAAGATACTCAAAAACAACAGGACACGAATGATATTTGAACACGAGAATCACAAAACTTTCTTGGCGAAGGATTCTCGGAATAAGATTGGGATTTTCGTACACAAGAGGTGGATCAGGATTCGGATTTGCTTTGGTATATCTTCTGGAAGCCAGTGTGTTATTTTTTCCAAGAAATCAATTGGACATTACTAGCTTGTTCAACCCATCAAACTCTAAACTTATCATCCAAAATCTTAGAATTATTAGATGTATTGGGGAAATTTGCAAGTTAGATATCCCATTTATAAGACTAGACCGGAGATTGACTGAAGTGGCGTTTATTTACTTGTGCTAATGCAAAGAAAAAGTGTTTCGAAGGTTACCTGGCTAATCTTCAGGCTCTGTCTATAGTTTATAAAATGAAGAACACTAACAAACAAACAGGAGTATTACAACTTCACCCATACAATGCCTCAAACAGGCTCATCCTCAAAGATTCCTAATACCCATTATTGTAAGTGAAATCAACTAGTGGAAGATACTCTTCCCACTTTTTTCGTTGATGCATGACATACATCCTCAACATGTCCTCCAATACCGCAATGACCCTCTCTACCTGTCCATCTGTCTGTGGATGTTAAGATGTGCTAAATCCCATCTTTGTACCCAAACGTGCAAATAAGTCTTTCCGGAACCTAGAAGTGAACTTGGAATCCCTGTATGATATGATCTTATTTGTTACACCATGGAACCTCACTATATCTATGATTAATACTTGTGCTACATCATTAACCTAATATGTAGACTTCACTAGAAGGAAGCGCGCTACCTTAGTAAACTTGTCCACAACAACCATGATAGAATCATGTTGTCTAGATGTCCTCAGAAAACCTGTAATAAAGTCCATGGAAATGACCTCCCACTTCCACTCTGGAATCAGAATAGGATGAAGTAATCCACCTGGATGCTTACACTCTACTTTTACTTGTTGACAATCCAAGCATCTAGCCACAAAATCTGCCACCTCTTTCTTCAAGTTCGGCCAATAGTAGAACTTCTTCACCACTGTCAATGTCTTCTGATATCCTGGGTGACCTGAATATGGATTAGCATGAAATTACCTCAAGATAAGCTTCTTGAGCTCACTGTTGTTTGACACATATATCTTGTCCGCCATCTGCTGTGAGATGATAGTCCACATCCTATATGTTGGTACCTGCACCTGCACCTATACTCTGTTGTAACCTGTGCATAAGCTCCCTATACTTGTCATCCTACTAACCTGCCTGCAATATCCAATCCTATAAATATGTCCCATAAGAACTAATAATTGCTATGTGATTTATCTATATTTGCCTGTTATGAGCATATGCAACCCTATTCTCTTTACCTTTAATGTACCTGATCTCAAAGTCAAACTCACTAATCATGGGAAACCATCTAGCTTTCCTGGAATTCATATTCGATTGGTCAAATAGATACCTCAATCCATTGTGATCACTCATCAAGATGAATTTCCTTCCAATAAGATAGTGCCTCCACATCTTCAAAGCATGGATGATCGCTGCCAACTCAAGATCACGTGTCGGGTAATTTTTCTTATGCTCATTCAATCCCATTGATTCATAACATAATACTTGTCCTTCCTGCATAAGGAATCCATAAATTCCTATTTTACAAGAATTTGTACATACCACAAATTCTTTGTCTGGATATTAAATCTTTAACATTGAATCATTTGTCAACAACGGCTTTAGTTGTTCAAAACTTGCTGCACATTCCTCTATCCATTCAAATTTCTTAAATTTCCTTTGCAACGATGTAATAGGATAAGAAATGTGAGAGAAGTTCTTGATGAACCTCTTGTAATAACTTGCTAACCCCATGGATGATATTACCTCATCCACATTCCTAGGAGCTTCTCATTCCATGATAGCCCTTATCTTCTCTAGATCCACTGCTATGCATTCCTTGGAGACCGCATGCTCCAAGTAGTGTACATGTTAGGTCCCTATAATACTAGTGTATTCCCTTATTATTATTGTCATTGTACCCCTTAATATTATTGTTGTGCCCATGTTGTCACCATATTGTTATTATTGTGCCCCATAGAAGCCCAATTATTGTTGTTGCACCCTTACATTATTACTTTTATGTCGGTTCTAATTATATTGGGACTCCTTAGACTCCTATATATAGAAAGGAGGTCTTGTCATTTGTATCATCCAAGAATTGTTCATTTGTTTAATGTAAAGGAGGTTTCCCCCTTGAAGAGGCTACATTTTAAGTCATTGATCTTTCTATTTCTTCTATTTTGTAAGCTGGTTGCATACCAATTGGTATCAGAGCTTTGGATTCTAGGGTTTCACTGCTTCAAATATGTCATCGTGGAATTTTCGCTATAACTTGTTTTATACAAAGCTTCAGAAGCTTAAATTACAACCCATTTGAGAGGAAATCATGATGAACCGTGTCACTGAAGTTAAGATATTGTATCACTATATTGTCGGAGATATGAACTGAGGAATTTAGGGTTTTTGTAGGCTCCCGAATTGGATCTCAAATAGGTAACTTGGGAAAATAGTAATAACTTTCTCTCTAAGCATCTGATTCAAATTTAGTAAAAAGTGATAGAAAGTAGATGGATTGTAGTTTGTTAGGTATCCTTTTCAGAACCTAAGGTCAAAACAGTGACACATGGCACGTCGTACAAGTTCGCTCTACTAAACTAGTCTATAATTAGGTCATCGCGATATATTTGGAATAACTCTTTCTTTGGGAATCGAATTGCAATAAGACTTGTGGGGTTGGAAATAAGACTTAGAAGGCTATCACATGCTGAAATTTCATACTATCTCATCAAGTGGAAGAACTTACCTACTGAAGATTCTACATGGGAAGATGAAAATTTTATGTAAAAGCTTCAATAACTACTCAAGCATTGAGGACAACACTTCTTTGAAGGAGAGGGGCATTTTACGTCCCTATAATACTAGTGTATTCCCTTATTATTATTTTCATTTTACCCCTTATTCTTATTTTTGTGCCCATGTTGTCCCCATATTGTTATTATTGTGCCCCATAGAAGCCCACTAGTTGTGCCCTTACATTATTATTGTTATGTTGGTTTTGATTATATTGTGACCCCTTAGACTCCTATATATAGAAAGGAGGTCTTGTCATTTGTATCATCCAGGAATTGTTCATTTTTTTAATGTAAAGGAGGTTTCCCCCTCGAAGAGGCTACATTTTAAGTCGTTGATCTATCTCTTTCTTGTATTTTGTGAGTTGGTTGCATAACATTACCTCTGTTTGAAAGAAACTACATTTACTGAGATTAACATACAATTTATGCTCTCTCAAAAATATCAATACTACTGCTAAATGTTTGGCATGTTCTTCCTCATTTTTAGAATATACTAATATATCATCAATGAACACAATAAAAAACTTGTCTAGATAAGGATGAAACACATTATTCATCAAGCACATAAAAGTAGTTGGAGCATTAATCAAACCAAATAGAACTACAACAAACTCATAATGCCCATACATGGTCCACAAATATTTCTTGTAGATTTCCTCATCTTTAATGCATACTTGATGGTATCCTGACCTCAGATCAATCTTTGAGAACAATGCTGCTCCCTTCATTTGATCAAACAAGTTATCAATCCTCAGTAACATATACCTGTTCTTGATGGTCACGTTGTTCAACTTCCTGTAATCAATGCATAACCTAAGAATACCATCCTTATTCTTCAAAAACAACATTGGTGCACCCTAAGGTGATACACTTGGCCTAATGTACCCCTTGTCAAGCATCTCCTTCAACTACAACTTCAACTCCACCAAATCTATTGTGCTCATCCCTAAAGGTGCCTTTGATGCTGGTGTTGCCACTTGTACCAACGCGATAGAAAAGTCTACTTCCTTGTGAGGTAGAAATTCTGAAATCTTTGCCGGAAACACATCCTGAAATTGTTGTAGAACTGGGTATCTACTCAAGACATCTACATACTCAACTTCCTTATCTTTGTCACTAGAAATATGCACTGCAAATAGCATGCACCCTATCCTACGACTGTGCTTTGCCTGCATAGTTATAACCATTATGACTGATGATACCTTCTTCTTACCATGTAAGACTCTTTGTTCTCCATTGTCATCCAAGAACTCAATGTATTTGTCATAAAAATCCACTTTAGTTCTATAAATATACAACCAATCCATTCCCAACAACATACTATATGATCCCAATCGAAGTACATTCAAATGTGCTAATGTAGGCATACCATTCAACTCAAATGCACACGATCTTACCCAGTGATGAACTCTCTTCTTTGTACCTGTAACCAACTGCACTAACCAAGATTTTTCATGCACTTATTTATTCAAACCACACTTATCCACCAGGTCAAGATTAAAATAGCTATAATTATATCTAGGGTCATTCAAAATAGAAACAACTTGATCACAAAGCTTACCGTCCATCTCGATAATAGACACCTAGTGATATGCCTGCCTATTCTCCAATGTTGCATAGATCCGTGGAATGATCTTCCCAACATCCCCAACTATCTGTGCGTCTTGTGCACTGTAAACATGAGGCCTATCACCCTGATGTTGTGGAAAATATCTCCTGGGATGTTCTCCTCCACAAGTTCAACATTGCAAGGGCTTCCAACCATCACCCTTATTCTGTTCCTCAGACTGAAATCCTTGTCCTTTATCAAATGCATTAAAATTCTTATGTGGGGCCGCATTCTCTTTTTTACCTATGTCCTGAGGTCTAGCTCGTTTCTTATTCCATGTTCCTTCATTCTTATCGTTATCTTGCTAGTCCTTCTTAGTCTCAGATCTATGCTTTGATTGCTCAAAATAATGCTTTAGATTTCAGATGACCTCCTCCAGTGAACTAGGCTCATGAAAATCAATCTTGTCTTTGAATGTTACTAAACATCCAATGATGAATCTATGAATATTGGCCTTCTCCTCCTTGATGTAACACAAATACATCAATAACTCCAAGAATCTACTAGTGTACTCCTCATCAGTCATAGATCCAATTTTCAACTCATAAAATTCTTTTTCCCTATTGTCATAGTATCTCCCCGATAGATATTCTTCCTGAATAGTCTCTCAAACTCACTCCAAGTCAAATCCTCGTCACAAATACCTTTGACATTCTTTACATATTCCCACAAGATATCTGCTTTACCTTTAAGAATGAATGTCGCTATTCTAGCCTTCATGTTTTATGAGTAATCATGCAACCTAAAGAACTTATTCATACCAAGAAACCATGCTTATGCATTTTGTGACTTCTTAATTTCCCCTTCGAATGTAGGTGGATTTGCTTTCTTGAAATCATACAACAAATATCCCCTATCATTCCTCCTGTAAGGATGATAACGATGATGACCATGATACCTATCAGAACTAGAACTATAATAATACCTGTGTCTATCACCTCTCCTATCCGAAGTATCCAAGAAACTGACATCTTTAATTCTGTCATCTCTATCTGACCTATTCCCACCATGAGATCTACTGCCATATGCCCCATTAGTTTTGTCCTCCTTCTCATGGTTGATCCGATGTGGTCCTTGTCTCTGTAATTATTACAAACTCTAAAGGATTACGACATTAACTTCTACTTGTTTCTCCTATGCTTGCATGATTCTGTCATTATCTAATTTACAAATTCTTATTTGTGGCTTCAAAATTCTCAATGTGTCTGCTAAGTCAGAAGAATTCCCAACACCATGCTACTCATTTGATCCATAGGGAGAATCTTGGGAACTGTAGTCTACCATCTTGCTAGTCATATTTGTTGTTTTCTTCCTGCAAGGTATATCATGTTAGCTAAACCAAATCATAAACAAACCAACGTACCTCAGTGTAGTTTAGGGAAGGATATCTCATTTTCAAGACCACACACACGCACACACATATATGAAAACAATCTATTGGAAATAATACTAAGAGGGGGGGGGGTGCGTGAATTAGTATTTACAATTCAATAATTTTTCATTTCATAATCAGATTTATATACGATACTTCAGTGAAGTGAACTCACGTGTGCACGCAACTGTTATTAAGAAAACCAACATATATCCAGTGAACTTATGATTTAGTTAATTCATCATGTGTTGATCTTTAATCAATGCGTCAGTACTTTATTAAATAGTGGCTATGTGCAGTAATAACAAAATACACCACCACACATAAGAAACACACATGAACACCAAGATTTAATGTGGAAACCCAATGCAGGAGAAAAACCACCTACTGCTGTCATCTTTGTCTTGCTTTTAATATAAAGAAAATCTATTTACAATCTTATACTGGTGTAGACTCATACCAGTACACAAGTACCCACCTACAGAAGGCTACAACTTTCTCTTATTCTCCAGCTTCTACTGGAAGGGAGCTACAACCCCCTAGCTCTTATACTAGCCGATATGTTTAATAGTACGGAGGCACCAGTCTACGGAAGGTTAGGAACTTCTCTCTTCCTCCAGGGATCACGTTTCATAAATTTTCAGACTGGATACTCTTAGTACATAAAAACACAATATGAAGGCCACATTTCATCAAATTTTCACACTGGATCCATCAGTAACATTGAAGCTCAAACTCAATAATAACTACATCAACCAACAGTCAGTCAATCTGAACAATCAGATCACTGTCACCAAAACACTGTGCTGAACCCAAAAACCTGTATCATCATCCAGAACCAACTTCAAACTCAAAAATCATACGTCAGAATGTATACGCTACTTTAGTGAAGCCAACCTACGTGTATATGCTACTTCCTTTAACCAAACCTACGTATACCTCCAAAATTACCGAATCATTAAAAGCTCTAAATCAAAAATGTATCAACCAGTAACATTCTAAAGATCTACTGTCAAATTATAGCGATCTATACAAAAAAAGATCACCCTTCTCACTTAATCAATCAATCAATCAGACTCAATCTCCTTATTCATTCAATTCTACTTTTATATCTAAGAAGACATCATTGACAGACAATAGTAAAACAACAACACTGATCAGATAGATTAGTCATTTCTGAATAGCATAATTTTCATTTGCATACACTACTTGGAAGAGTCGAACGAGCATGTATACGCACCTTCACCAAGATAAACCAAAGTATAGATCTGCAAATAGTAACTCAAAACTTCACAACTATTCTAGACTTCAATCATAGCTAGATCATAACATTTATAGGATAAAACATGCATCAATATTCAGATCTAGCCCAACAATTATCAGATCATAGAATGATAAGTCATTTTAGGTCTCATGATCCTGATCCAACATTGTATCTAAAGGTGCACAAGATATTTCAGATCATATCATAACCATAGCCCTTACAACATAAGATATAATTCATATAGAAGTATTCATAAAAAACTCTTTCACTTGCACACTTGGCCCTTTGATATTCTCCTCCTTATATAGTTTTTCGCCTTTCTCAATACCTCGAACCAAAACAACACTTAGAGCCTGTGGTATTCTTGGACGGGATCAAATGACTATTACTCCGCTCAATATTGTGGGCTAATACCATGGTATTGACCCTTTGTATTCTTTAATCTTAAATTTCTTTGATTTTCCAACCCATACATGCTTTTCCTCTTATGAAAGTGTGCGCATACGTATACGCTCATTTTGTACAGTGAAACCGCTTGTATATGATACTTTGACAAGGTGAACCTACATATACAACTTAAACTACCTTAAAACATCCTTTTCCTTCAAATTCTTGATTCTGATTAGTAGTCCTTTGTTCCAACTTCCTTTTCTTCTGTACCGTTGCCCTGTTACCTCTAAATTGACCTATTACATTGTGAGTTTCCCTTTATCACATTTGTACTAACCTGTGAGTGAGTTGCCATCAAAGGAAACACCTATACCATAATGCCAACAGTCTCCCCCTTTGGACTTGATGGCAACCATATTGGTGTTTATTACGTCAAGTTGTAGAACCTGTTAGATATATCAAACAACACCAAGATACTCTCCCCCTTTGACATCAAGGGAAAAGGGCAAACCAAGATCTTCTCCCCCTTTGAGATACACTATGTTGTCCATGCTCCCCCTGAGTACATGCAGAGTCTGCAGATATATTTTTCAAAAGAATAACATGACTCTATAACTCAACTATGTGAGTATGACCTTCCTATCACCAATGACTCATACATACATCAATCACCCAACCAAGTGGGGATATACCAAATGTTCATACATGACTGAAAAATTGCAATTATTACATCATCTTTCCCAGGCATAGTGGGAGTAAAAATTACATCATATGTAATTTGTACATATGATGTACAAATTACATATGATGTATACTCATTAATAGACTATGACAGAAAGAGACATATTATTACATCATAGACCTTTACATGACCTTTACAACAAATGATATGAATATATTAAACCATTGTATAATGTTTTTGAAGGCTAATTCTCCCCTTGAACCTGTGCTACCTATGCATTGTCAACAAATAATTCATCAAGGCATCTTCATCATTCAAATAAACAACTATGAACAAGGCATATCAATAGACTGTAACCATCAATATTAGACTGAACATCCATGTCAGAAACTAATTTTGAGTCTGACCCACTATTTTTCTATCAGAAAAACATATACGCTCCTGCAGCCACAAAAACTCGCGTATATACGCGATTCTTCTTCATGAAACCTGCGTATAGGAACCATTCCTTTGAAAACTAGATTTAATAGCAGGATGATGTAGAAACTACTCCCAACTTTTGTCTGAGATATTCAAATGTTTCTTTGGGAAGTGGTTTGGTAAATATATCAACAACCTGTTATTTGGAGGGAACATACTCCAATTTAACCTTTTGTTCAAGCACTTGTTCTCATAGAAAATGGTACTTAATGGGTATGTGCTTGGTCTTAGAGTGCATGTTTGTATTTTTCAAGATACTAGTGGCACTTCTATTATCACATAGAATGAAGATGGGTGGAGAACATGTGATTTGAATATCTTGCAGTGTTTGCATCATCCCAAGTAGTTGTGTGTAGCAAGATGCAACAACCACATATTCTTCTTCAGCTATAGATAAGGCAATGAAATTTTGTTTCTTGTTGAACCAAGACACTAACCATGATCCCATATAAAATGCACCTCCATTAGTGCTTTTGATCATCAACATTTCCTGCCCAATCCGCATCTATATATGTATGAATAGTGCGATCTGTATCTTTAGGATACCATAGACCAAAGTATTGAGTTCCTTGGAGATATTTGAATGTTATTTTTACAACCTGAAGATGTGATTCCTTTGGATTTGCTTGGAACCTTATAACAATTCCTACTGCATGCATGATATCAGGTCGGTACTTGTTAGATAAAGTAGACTTCTAACCATCGATTTGTATGCTGGTTGATTTACTGTAGGTGATTCATCGTTATAACTGAGACTACATCCTATTACCATTAGAGTACATACTGGTTTAGAATATTCCATTATGTACTTCTTCAGAATCTTCTTGAGATATTTAGTTTGTGAAAGAAAAATACCATCTTTTATTTGTTGTACTTGTAGACCAAGAAAATAAGTTATTTCACCAAGTAAGGACATTTCAAATTCTGGCTGCATAAGAGAAGCAAAGTTTTGACTCATAGATACTTCATTGCTACCAAAGATGATATCATCAACATAAACAACAACAATTAGAAGTTTATCATTCTCAATCTTTGTGTATAATTTGCTGTCCATAGATCCTTTTGTGAAACCTTGTTGTTGTAGATGTTTGTCAAGACGATAATACCATGCCCTTGGAGCTTGTTTCGATCCATATAGAGCCTTTTTGAGCATGCATACAAGTTTTGCATCATTTCCTAAAATGAATCCTTTTGGTTGTTCAATATAAACTTCTTCTTCTAAATATCCATTAAGAAATGCAGATTTTACATCCATTTTATACACTTTGAATTTTCAAAAAATTGAAAGAGCAAGAAACATTCTTATGGCTTCAAGTCTGGCAGCATGTGCAAAAGTTTCTTCAAAGTATATACCTTCTTGTTGAGCATACCCTCAAACAAGTCTTGCTTTTTTTCTAACAACCTCTCCATTTTCATTCAACTTATTCTTGATTATCCATTTTGTTCCTATAACATTTTTATCATGCGGTCTAGGAACTAATTCCCAAGTATCATTATTTTCAATTTGGTCAAGTGTTACACTAAAAAATGGCACCATGACTATTTACAGTTAAGATGACTCTATCAACAGTCATACTACCCTCTTAAGCAAGTCTTATGCCTCTGCTCTCCATGTCAAACTCCAAAAAGAGAGAAAGTCTTTCAAAATGTATTTATCTCTGGGGACGCAGGTTCTCTCAACCTTACCTGCGGGGACGCACCCAATGTTCACAAAAGCTGCGTCTTTGGACGCTCTGTATGTAAAGGTGCAGGTGCGTCCCCCTGAAAAGGTTAAAATGCGCAAGTTTCATCTTTAAAAAGTCACTTGTGGTTATTTCTAGAGCATTCTAGAAGGTTGTTCGATGTGTATTGAGCGCCTCCAGATGGTTCATGCACTCCTACCAAAGAGGAACTTATCCCATCAATAGGGGAGCTATCCCATCCAAAGAGGGGACTATCCCATTGATGGTGGACCTGATTAACTTCCTCTTGAGCACTATAAATACAGGCATTGGGCCAGAAGGAGGGAGGTCAAAAGCTATACATTTCTAAGGGTAAATGCTGCAGGAATTAGGACTCCCATTTAGAAGCTTGTGAGGAGATATTGCCATCTTTGCTTGTTCTATTTGGAAGTGGGTGAGCTTTGTCAAAGTAGAGGAAGACTCTTGTGGACCCTGGAAGGAGCTTGCACAACACCAAGGCTCAGGTTGTAATGGTTCCTTTTGATTACCTTTAATGCAAATTGGTCCATTCTTCTCAATAGCTTGTTGTTTATGAGTTATTTCATGTAATCCTTGGTCTATATGTTGAATATGCTTTGTTTTATGTTATAATCAGGTGCTATTTAATTGTTTGACTGTTGGTGATTGCAGGTTTTGGAGAAAAGGAGGAGCTCATCCAGATCAATAAAGCTTGGACTTCTACAACAGCATTTGGACAAAGGTAAGAACGAAACACTTGATTTCTCATATCATAATGCATGTTTAGAGAAGGATAGCTCTAGTTTGTTTTGTTTGTCATTAGAATGTCTTAGACTTCTAGGAAGGTCAGTTGTGTCCGCACTTTTGACTGATTCCGTGTGACAAATTGGCGACTCCACTGGGGATTCCATTGATGAGAAAAGTCTTTTCCTTTGTGTGAACTTTGCTTTGAGAAAATTGGTTTATTTTTCTGGTTTTTGCTCTGTGACTTTGTTCTTGGGTGGGTTAGCTTAGGATTAGTTTTATTTTGGTTTTTCTTGAGTTTTTCAGTAGGACGCACCCTCTGAGTGCTGCACAGTGCGTCCCTGGACGCACTTTTGCTGTGTGCACAGAGCGGGCCCGCACCTGTGCTAACGGGTTGCCTGCGTCCCCTGCTAAAATTTGAGAAAATTCCATTTTTTGCATTTTTTGCTCTTAGATTTTGTTTTTTCTTAGTTTTTACTGCCCAGATTCATTAGTCCCTTGTCAAAAATCTTCACCTGAACTTGTTTCGATAGCATTGAGTGTTTTAGTGGATTTCATCGAAGTATAAGCCCTAGGGTTTGATTTTTGAGTAGGTCTTGTAGTGACTTTGGCGGTAGGAGTTGTCAAGCCTTAGATCTCTCTGGTTTTGTCAGCATTCTAAGAAGTCAGACCTGTCATAAAGTCTACCTGTGAGAGTAACTTACCATTGAGTTGTCTCTTGGGCCAATTTCGAAGTGCTTGTTGTTTAAGTCTTGAATTCCATTTTACAAAAAGAACAAAAAGATTTGAGTTTTGTTTTGACTAGTCTTTTGATTCTGCATTGGCTGGTCCTTGATTTGATTTTGATCAAGTAAAACAACCTGGAATCATCTTTGTGAGATTTTGCCTTGTTAGGTTTGCTTAGAGTAATTTCTCTTTTGATTTGCTTGTGAGTCAAGTTTTCATAGATTTTATAGCTTTTGAGATTGTTTTTTGTTAAGATAGGTTTATATGCTTTATTTAAAAGAGAAAATAAAAAAACATCTCCTTTGAAAAGTTTTGTTTCAAGTAGCTTTGAAAAGTTTTGAAAGAAAAAGAGTTTTTCGTGCAAGTAAAGAGTGGTCATGTTTGCATGCTTAAAAAGAAAAAGGGAATTGTTTCTTTGATTGTCTTTTCTAAGGAAGTTGTTTTCTTTAAAATTTGCATTCTCTCAACTCTCTTAGTTAAGAATTTCATTGAAAAAGCAAAGTAGCGTAAATCATCTTAGGTGCATCTTTGTAGTGGTTGGAGTCGAGTCTACACACCATTGGTTTCACTTCCACTACCTTTTGTCTTTAAATAAAAACCATAAAAGTAACGCTTAAAGTAAAATCGACGTAGTAACTTTTATTTACTAGGGCTCTGAAACACCAATTTAGATCAGGCTAGTGTCTTGGAGTAGGTGAGTAATTAACTCTCCAAGACAACAAAACCAAACAAGTAGCTTATCTTGTGATAGAATAAATCCAATTGTCTCACTTGTACTCTGGGAAAGCTCCTCTTAAAGGAAAAGCACGAGCTCGTGTCCAAACCAGTGAGGGGATCAATCCCCCCTCGTTGGGAACGACGCCAGACACGCACGTATTACAAACGGTAAACTTCGGATTAACCATTGTCGAGGAGCCAGGGGTCACTTGTCGGTAAACCTTGGATTATTGTCAAGGAGCCGGCAAGGGGATTGAGCTTGCTACTCTGCCCTTGCGTGCTGTCGGAGTTTAGACTGTTCCCCCAGGTGCATTTGTTGCGGTTGGTAACCTTAGTGACCATTATCTTTAGGATTCTACCGAGGTGACGGTGGAGGGAAGATCCCACTGTACCTGGAGCAGACATCGGCTAGACTCACTTGGATTTTCTGGGGGGTTCACTTCACTCGAGACGGTTAAAGTGGAGGAACTTGGTCTAGTCTATTCATTAAGCAGGTTGCCGGGGTAACTGTTCCACCCGCCACTTCTGTACTGAATCCAGCGAGGTTGGGCTTCATCACCAACTAGCGCTTTCAGTCTGGAAGGCTACTGTTTGTGTTTGGTTTGACGCCCTAGATTCTTTAGGCGTGTGATTCAAATTTGTTTGGTTCTTTAGAGACTTTAGGTGGTTTGATTTGAAATTTTATTTTGTTTTCGTGTGTAGTAGTTGAAAGTTTTTAGCTGTGGCGGAATTACCGAGACAGTCCCGTAGACTTCGGGGCCAGTCTCCTGAAGTTGTTTCTGTGGCCGAATTGTTGAGAAGATCCCGTAGACTTAGGGGATCACCTCCTCGAGACGATCCAGGTAATCTAGAAGGTTTAAAGGTCCTTGTAACTCCTCCTAGTGGCAGTAGAGTAGGTTCACCTAAAGAAGGAGAATCTTCCTTGGTGGTCCATCCAGATTACCAAAGTTTAGAGACAGGTTATAATCCTGAAGCTGTTACAGTTTCTGAGCTTGTTGGTAGTTTTTCGTCTGCTAGTGATACAGGAGAAGAACCAGAAATATCTGAACCTGTTACTCCGACTTCTAGTGTTCCTGATTCACCGAGAATAGAAAGAATTATCACCGAAAATCTTCCTGTTGGTTTGATTGCTATTGAAGAACTTGTTCCAGAGGAAGAAATAGGCGTTCCTAATCCTGAAGATCAAATTACCCTTGATCTAAGGGAGCGTGAATCTATCTTTTACAGTCCTCCTAGAAGTACTACTTGGTACCTTTCGTTAACCAATTATTTAGACAACTTTGGGCTAGGTTTTTCTACACCTCGTACTCCTTTTCCACCTGGAGGTATTCATACTCCTGTAAATATGTCTGGTCAGTCGTCCGTGTTTACGCAAAGTCCTGAATCTTTCTTACACGGCGGTCCTTCTGTTCCTACTGGGTATCAATCTCTTTCTGGTACCTTTGCGGGGGCATCTCCTCAACCCGTTGATCATGGGTTATTAGTTGGAAACAGTGGTAATGTACCATTGGGTGTAGGAGACATTTACATGATGTCAGGTTCAGTTCCCGTTTCCCAACCTCAAGGTGGCCAATTACCGCCTGGGGGGCAGCCTCAGTTAATGCCTGGGGGGCAACCTCAAGGTACATCATTCGTGTCTGGGGGGCAACCTCAAGGTCAGTACGCTCCTATGGGGCAATACATACCTCAAGGCCAACCCCAGCCTCAATATGTACCCCAAGGTCAACCTCAGTATCAATATCAACCTCAAGGATGGCAACCTCAAGGATGGAAACCCCAAGGGTATCAACCCCAAGGGTATCAACCTCAAGGATACCAACCTCAAGGTCAAGGTCAACCCCAGTACCCGTATTTACCTCAAGGTTATCAACCCCAAGGTCAATACTCAGGTCAAGGTTATCAACCACCTCAAGGTCAATCATATGGTCAAGGCATGGGAACTGCACCTTACAATTATCAATCCTATCCTCAATCCGGCTATGGATCTCAGTATCCTCAACCTGTTACGGGTCAATACCCTGGAATGTTAGTGTGGGATCCGTCACAGGGTCAACAGGTGTTGCAGCCAAGTATACAGTCGGTACCTCAAGCTGGACAACCCGTAGTTTCTGGTCCACCCTAGCAACCGCAACCTGTCCAGTCAAGTGTTCAAACTTCTGTAACTTCGGTAGTTACTCAGCCGCCAATTTCACCTAGTACTCCATCTCAAACGGCTGCTGCAACTACCGCCACATCTACCATACTTACTTCTGGAGTATCGACGGCTCCGGTTTCTACTGTCTCTGTAACCACTCCTCAGACATCTTTACCGTTGTCCGGATCTACGATTCAAACCACGGTCCAGATGCCTGTAGGTCAGCCTGGTATAAGTACGGTTGTCACTACTCAACCTCAATTTGTTCAACCTCCGTACCAGGGACAGTACCAACCTGGGCAAGCTGTCCAACAACCGGTTTACCAGTATCAACCGTATCCTGGGTACACTTATCAACAACCTCAGCAACCCCAGTACGGTCCGGTTAATTCTGGTTTTCCAGGAGGATATAATATCCCAAATGCGACTCCTGTTCCTAGTTATCCTGGATATCCTCCTCCTGGGGCCGGTATTGTGACCCAGAGTTTTAGAGATCCTAACTGGCAGTTACCGTTTATCGCAACTTTGGATTTACCAACTTGACGCGCCTAACGAACGATCCAATTCAATATCTTCCGTTCTGGCCGTCAATGCCAAATAAGTTGCCCAGCGATATACCCAAGTTCGAAGGTAAGTCTGGAGAGGATCCGTCCAATCACGTGATGACTTACCACCTCTGGTGTGCTTCAAATTCTATCTCGGATGATTCGATCCGCTTACGTCTTTTCCAGCGTACACTCATTGGTCTCGCGGCCAAGTGGTACATTGAGTTACCACGGGCCTCTTTTTACAATTTTAGCCAGTTAGCTACCTCGTTCTTAACTCACTTTCAGTTGCCGGTCAGATACGATAACGGCATGGAGTTATTAACTTCACTAAAACAATCAACCTCCACGTATATTTCCGATCACATTCATGAGTGGAGACGTCGAAGAAGGCTAGTGAAAGTTTTTATCCCGGACCAAATCTTAGCTGAATGGTTTGTTAAATCATTATTACCAAGGATTACTGAAGATGTAGCTAAGGCCGGAGTAGTTACTGAGGAGCAAGTCATTGCTCAGGCGCAATACCTTGACTTAGTTTACACTCAGTCGGGTACATTACACGAGAAGATTCCGGATCTTCCAAAGTCGAATCAAATCGCTGCTGCTCCTTCGGGATCTCATGCCGCTGATGGTATGATTGGTATCGTGAATACAAAGAGCAAGAAGAAGTCTTCCAAGGCTTCAACTACTCCTATTATCACTTTGCCCGATTCCCCGACAGGAGAGTCTTCTCCTGAACTTATCGCCGATATTCACGCTGTAGAGTCATCTACGGCCAAATCAAAAAACAGCGGAAAGAAGAAAGGAAAGAAGAAGGCTAAAGCAGACAAGGCTCCGAAGGAGAAAACAGAAAAGTCGGAAACCAATGACGAAAAGCGCAAACCTCGATATCCTTGTCTTATTTGTGAAGAGGATCATTTTACGAGAGATTGCCCTCATCGGGCCGAGGTTGTGAAAATAGTCAAAGGTTCTCCCACTCCTGCTGTGTTAAAAAATCCATTTCCGGAGCAGGAGAATAAGATGATAGGTTCTTCCTCGAATGCCAGTGAAGAACCCATTTTGATGATGTCTCATGTGAGGATTGCGACTCGATCGCAAGATTATGGTAGTAAGAATCCTGTTGATGGTAAGGAAGCAGAATCTTCTCACTCTAACCCATCAACCTCAGCTCCTGGTTCCGATCCACTACAGATCGAGAAACCTAACCCGGACTTAGTAATTAAACCGCCCGCCAAGGGTGTACTTCGAAGGTCTGCTTTCAATCCACATGCGAGAGCGGCCCAGAATTACAACATTGTTGAGGACTTAGCTGTTTCACCCTCAGCAATGTCGGCGTTAGAAGTGCTGCAATCATGCCCAGCACAACGAAAATTGCTTTTGTGGCTATAGGAGCTGTTGATGTTCAGGACCCGAATCTAATAATCTTCGATCTAGAAAATAGTACACCGCGTCTCCCCCATCAAATGGCTTTCCAAATTCCAGTGATAGTAAAAAACAGGCCTATTCATAGGACTGTGATTGATGAGGGAGCTTCTACGTGTATTATGTCGATTCAATGTTGGAGATCCCTTGGTTCTCCTTCGTTGAACCAATCCCCCACCATCCTTAAGGCCTTTGATGGCCGTGGGTTTCCGTCCGTTTGGTATTCTACAGGAATTGCCTATAGGGGTAGAAGGTAAAACCGTTAGTCTGGATGTGGAAGTGGTTGATGCCCCTCTAGACTACAACCTTCTTTTGGGTCGAAGTTGGTCATATGCTATGACAGCGGTCGTTTCATCGGTCTTCAGAGTAATTAAGTTTCCACATAACGGTAAGATCGTGACTATTGATCAGCTGACATACTTTTCATCCGACCCAGCCTCTTCAGAGAGTATCCAGCATGTCGGTAAGACGACAATCCCTTATAGGGACGTTGGTGTAGGTTTAGTTAAAGATTCCGGTTTACTGGGAACTTTTCCTCTCCCTCCACTCAGCGTAGAACCTTCATTTGCAACAATTCATATGATTACATCAGAAAACATTATTTATGATGATCCTTGGATTGTCCCATCTGACTCTGAGATAGACTCATTCGGTGATGCTATGCCCTTGAGTCCATATGAAATTGCTTATGAAGCTCTCTTGTCTTTTACCGACTCTCATTCAACCGAGATCGACCAAATGAATGTGGTCAGTGAAGAATCACTTTTCACCTCAACCTTAGAACGGATAGCGTTTCCCGAAGTCGTGTCATCTGACGAACAACTTCGCGAAATCCTAAGTGTAGACGATCTACCATGGGAGGATCTCCATCACAGATCTTCGTTTTTACCTAAGGATGATGCATTTGAAAATGATTTTTCATCTATCTTTACCGCTGAATATGTCAAAGACGCTCAGGATCCAACGAAACATTCTGATTCAGAGTTGAATTTAGGGAATATTTCTCGTACTATTCCCATTGATATTTCAGTGAAGCCCGGAAATGAGGAGAACATTCATATAGGTGCCGCATGTACAGAAGATGAAATCCAAACTTACAAGGCCCTATTCCAAGAATTCCGCGATGTGTTTGCCTGGTCTTACGAGGAAATGCCGGAATCGATCCTGCCATTGTTGTTCATGAAATAAAGACCTACCCGGATGCTAAACCCGTCGGCAACGGTTGCGTCAGATTCACCCTCGAAAAGCGGCTGCGATTAAAGCAGAAGTCGAAAAGCTGTTGAAAGCAGGTTTCATTTATCCGATCCCGTTAACGGATTGGGTATCGAATATTGTTCCGGTCAACAAGAAACAAGGAACAATAAGAATCTGTATCGACTATAGGGATATCAATCGAGCTTGTCCAAAAGACAACTATCCTACGCCTTATATCGATCAAATTATTGATGATTGTGCCGGAAGTGAAATGTTTTCCTTCATGGATGGTTTTTCGGGCTATAATCAAATCAATATTCTACCTGCCGACCAACCAAAAACGGCATTCATTTGTCCATGGGGGACATTTGCTTATTGCAAATTACCTTTTGGGCTTAAGAATGCCGGGGCCACTTTTCAACGGGCGATGTCTTACGCATTTCACGACATCAAGCACATTGTGCAACCGTATCTCGATGATTTGCCTGCTCATTCTTTACATCGAGCTGATCACCTTGTCCACCTACGAGCAATCTTTATGAGGTGTAGGCATTATCGAATTCGGTTGAATCCCCACAAGTGTGTTTTCTGTATAGAAACAGGTCGATTGCTGGGATTTGTTGTTTCAAAAGCCGGCATTCGCGTCGATCCCTCGAAAGTCGAGGCTATCATCAAATTGCCTCCTCCTTCGAGTTTGCGCCAACTCCAAAGTTTGCAAGGGAAAGCGAACTTTTTACGCCGATTCATCCCAAACTACGCCGAGGTCACTAAAGGTTTTACACGGTTGTTGAAACAGAACGTTCAATTCTTTTGGGACGAGATTGCCCAACAATCTTTTGATGCACTTAAACACGCGTTGACCCATGCACCGTTGTTGCATCCTCCCAACTACAACCAGGACTACTTCTTATACCTCGCAGCTTCGCATTCCACCATTGGAATGGTGTTAGTTCAAGAAGATGAATTCGGAGCGGAGCATGTGATATATTATCTCAGTAGGACCTTAAATCCCACTGAGCTAAAATATTCGCATGTGGAGAAATTGGCCCTGGCAGCCGTTCAAGCTGTCCAGCGTTTTCGTCACTACATTCTTCTCCGTAAAACTACAGTTATTTCGGATTGCAACCCTATGATTTACATTTTGACAAAACAACTGCTAGGGGGCAAGTACTCTAAATGGATCGTTATCCTGCAAGAGTTCGACTTGGAGTTCGAGAAGTCCAAGTCTAAGAAATCCTTAGTTTTTGCGGAATTGATGTGTGATTTCCCGCGTACTGACACAGAGACTGTGGCAGAGGAGTCCATTGCGGACGAATCTTTGTTTCTTATCAGTACTTTAGATCCGTGGTATGGGGATATAATCATCTATCTCCAAACCCAAACCTTTCGGCCTGAAGCTTCAAAGGCGGAACGTCGAAAAATTCGGTTTCAATCCCAGCAATACAAAATTATTGGAGATACACTTTATCGCCGGGGGGCAGACTTAGTTTTTCGACGTTGTTTAACTCACGAAGAGGCTGAGAGGGTTTTGAATGATTGTCACTCTGGAGCATGTGGCGGTCATATGTCTGGGTATGCCACAGCTCAGAAGGTGTTGCGCGCTGGTTACTTCTGGCCATCTATGTTTAAAGATTGTATCATTGCAGTCCGGAAGTGCCACAACTGCCAAGTGTTTGATCGAAAGATGCGCGCACCACCTGCTCCTCTCCACCCTATAATTGCCGTTGGTCCATTCGCCAAATGGGGTATCGACTTTATTACTTGTAACCCTCACTCGGCCGGGGGGCATGCGTATATCATCCTCGCGGTTGATTATTTCACTAAATGGGCCGAGGCGATGCCTACATTCGACGCAAGCGGCAAAACAGCTGCAGTTTTCGTATTCAATCATATTATAACTAGGTTTGGTGTCCCACAAGCAATCATTACTGACCATGGGAGCCATTTTCGAAACATCATGATGACTGAGCTTACAAGCCAGCTTGGTTTGCGCCACGACAGCTCTACTCCTTATTATCCGCAAGCCAACGGTTTGGTTGAGTCTATCAACAAAGTTCTGGTTATCATGATCCGACGAACCATTGGTATTCATCGGTCGAATTGGCACAACATGTTATTTTCGGCGCTATGGGCATACCGAACCTCAGTGAAAACCTCAACAGGGTTCACTCCTTTCCAGCTAGTTTATGGCTTGGAAGCTGTGTTACCCATTGAATGCGAAATCCCATCACTTCAAATGGCTGTCGAATTACTCCCAGCTACTTCCGAAGAGGAGAAACGTTTATTGTACTTAGCTAAATTAGATGAGACTCGACGTGACGCCACATTGGCAATCGAGACTCACGCAAAGCGAATGAAAGCTCAGTATGATAGAAATGTGACCCCTCGAAGTTTTTCGGAGGGAGACCTAGTGCTTTTATATGATCAAGCTAACGATAAGCTAGGTGCTGGAAAATTCGTTCCTATGTGGCATGGACCCTATATTGTAAAGCGAAAGCTAGCAAAAGGGGCTTATGAGCTGGTAGATTTTGATGGGGACTCTTTGGGTAAACCCAGAAATGGACTTTACCTAAAGAGGTATTATGCTTAAATGGTGGGTATGGAGAATTTTTAGTTAGGTTAGGTTTTCTTTCTAGCTAGTATGTTTGTTAGTTAAGTCAGTGTGCTTAGCTTAGCGAGTGTGTTTTTCGTCGTTATTCTGGCTTATCTTGGTTTTACTCTTGATATTGCAGATGTCGACGCCTCTCCAAACATACATTGGATTTGCTGATGGTGCTTGTCGTAGTACACGGAATATCTCTTCCGCAGCTTGGGTTATCTATTCACCCTCTGACGAGTTAGTTTCTATGCATGGGGTAAGCCTCGGTCAAACAACGAACAACATTGCAGAATACAGTGCAGTGGTTGAATTATTATCCGAATCTATTTCATTTGGAATTCGACGTTTGATAGTGAGGTTAGATTCTGAACTTGTTGTATTACAGCTTAATAGAGTTTATGCCATTAGAAATCCTGTGTTATTAAGGTTGTTTTTGAGAGTGCGTCTCTTGGAACGTGAATTTGATTACATTGAATATCAGCATATTCCAAGGTCCTTAAATACATTAGCAGATGCAATTGCTTCTCGAGTGTTGGACAGACATTTACGATAATCATGCAAGTAAATTTAAAAACATTTCATCATACATGTTAAACAAGATAAGCCGGTAATAGTGATATATATATAGATAGGAGTGTGTCAAAAAATATACATCGTCTTCGATCATAGGTTGAAAAACACCTTATGATCGGCAAAAATGATAGAGTACAAAAAAGTCAAAAATGTCACATGTGTCTACAAAGTGACTAGCCAATCACTGGTGGTGCTCCCTGTACGACACCACTGCACGGGCTACCTTGCGCAAAAATCTCCTAAACGGTCCAGGGACCGCGACTACATGGCGCTGAAGTCTGATAGGAATATCATCCATAGTAGTCTCAGGCATATCCGCCGTCAGATGCTCTAGATCATGCTCCAACTCAGCTAGTACCTCTGCAGCCGCCGCGTCCTGTGGGGCCGGTACCGGTGCAACTGGATGTCTCCTCTCAAAAGGCCAGAGGTTGGCTGGACGCTGTGGACCAACATCTGCATTTTGAAAATTTTACTGTCAGTTTTGAGACGATATATATAAAAAGAAAAAAAAAATATACATAATTTGAAAATTTGTGAGAAATAAAGTACCTCTGTCATCCCATTGTTCTCCCTGTGGAAGAACCATGTCCGGATCACCTCGAAAATCTACTCCGGCGTACGGAAAGTCCTGGATCGAGAAAACCTGGTCCTCCAACCAGTGAAAGTAACTATCAGAAAATCGAACAACTGCCGCGCCCTCGTCAGGATGCCGGGCCATCACCGCAACCCATCGTACCAGCTTTGGCTCCCGAGGACCCAAGATATCAACAGTGAGTTGCTGAGGGATCAGCATCGGAACTCTCTCTAAGGCAAAGCTCACGACTAAAGGCCCATATCCAAAAGTCTTCAGTCATCCGTTCTTTGCCTTAGTCAGTTGGCTCTTCACGTTAGCCGACACAGCATCACACCAGTTGAAAATGGTGCCTTGGTAACAGTCAATTGCCATCCGCATTTGGGACCCGGAAGCAATGTGTAAAGCGGCCGCGCCGCAAATTCTGGTAACCGTGAACGCTATGACTTTGAGTTCACGCAGAGTGATGTGTTTAATCTCCACACCTTTCGAATGGTGAGCACCAGGTGTGCACCAATCTTCCCGGAGACTAACAAGGGATTGGCCACCCGGCCTAGTCCCGGCTAGATTGAGTTGCTCGCCTCTGTTTGGCAAGCCAGTGAGAAAGTATACATCCGAGGGCTCTATCTCGAGCTGGTGCCCTCCTATGTAAAAGCATTGTTCTTGAACGTTCCATCTCTCAACTAGCCATTCTAAGAATCTTACCCGAGCCCTCATGCCAGGTATGGCCCAATATTTATATAACCCGCATTCTTTTAGGGCATCAATGGAAGGTTGATGTTCAATTGCAGCTAAATCAACGTCTTCATGCTCTCTTTCTCTCCAATCCAACATGGTGAGTGCCCTACACGCCAAGAAACAATGATTAGAATTGACTTGGGGAAATTTGACTGGTTATTTGTGGAGATTGGGGTTTTAAAATCCGCCTTTCACGGAGGACGCACCCCGCGTTTACAACACAGGGCGTCCGGACGCAGCTGGCCTGAAGGTGGGCTGCGTCCCCCGACCATTTTCCTGTATAGGAAAAAGTCGGGGGACGCAGGTCACCCGAAGGGCACCTGCGTCCACCGAGTGGCGCATTCTAAAACCTAAACCCCCCCAAAAAACAAAACTAAAACCTAAAAATCAACTTTAATCAGATGAAATTGAAGAGTAGGATGTTGTAAAATACCTGGAAGAGACGGCGTTCGATTCTGACGGTCGGATTTTCCGCAGCAACCACGGGAAGTTTCTTGTCAAAAGCTCCTTTTTCAACCTCAACAGTCAAACGGTAAAAATGACATGGTAAAAAGTCTTTTTATAGGTTTTTTGGATGAATTTGTTCATTTTTTACCATGGAAAGATGTTTTTCGATGTATTTTTGCCTATCTTAAACAGGTATGAGTAATGTGTCGCTTTTGTGCAGGACAAAGGGACTTAGAGGGAAAATTGTCATTTTTCACAAACCAAAATATCAGAGTCATCTTTTAAGCCCTTTTCTGACTCCTAAAAAATGAAAAGATTGCCGAGCGTTTCTTTTACACTCGTTAAAACGGAATTAAAAGACGGTCCTCTTATAGCCCTTTTCTGACCGTAAAATCAGGAAAAGATTGCCGGGTTTTTGTCGTTTCAAACTCGATACGGAAATAAAACGACGTGTCTTTGATCGCTTTTTACTTTTAAGGTCAGTGACACTAATTATGAAAGTACTCCTTGGTCGCAAGATCAAGCGGTTCCCCCAGGCATTATTTTATACTTTTTCGGGCTTGAGGGACACAAATCTACGAAAAAGCTCAACTTGGAGTCTTCTTAAGTTTTTCAGACTCTCTAAAATTGAAAAACGCCGAGTTTCTCCTATACTGGGCTCGTTAAACATTTCACAGTAAAGGACCTGTTCAATTACAAACAGGAACGAACCACTCCTTCCTAGGGTTCGAATCAAAACTAGGTTGGACTCATCCGAAGGATGAGCTTATAATCAAGCATATGTTATCCTCCTCAAGCTTGTTAAAAATAAAGAGGTACTTGCCAGAAATGGTGGGGGAAAAGAGAGAAGAATGAGCCTATTTGTTACCTTTTGTCTCAGAAGAAGCTTTACTACCACTCTTGAACACGACACTTTTCATTCACCTGGGTTGGGAAATCCTTTACCTCACAGTTGATCAAACCACTTTGAAAGTCTTCAGCCGGGTTCCGGGGATTAACTTTGAGTTATTTAGCACCAAACCATCTGTCGTGTCGTTATGTGTTCAAGAGGTCTGCAAGAAAAAAATTTCATCTGCAAAATACTTGTCATCCATTTGACCATCCCTGAGTCAGTCCTTACAGCAACATTTCTTCAACTTGAACAATGATTTCGTGTTGTGGGCTTGCCTACAACGGGTCGCTTTCTATCGACATCAGCACATTATCTAGAGAGATGACCTAGAAATCGTCAGTACCTTGAAATCTGCATGCATCAATGGCAGGTTTCTCGCCTTTGACGTCAGTTTACATCATTGACTTTCGATCGAAGGATTCCGTGAAATGTTCGACATCAACTCATTCATTCACATCTCATGGATTGTACTGGGTACTTTGAGAACCATTGACATTACTGGTGGTCTCTCTCACGCTTGTTAACAGTTCACATCATCGACTGGTAATCAAGTGGTTTCTACCATGTTCGACATCGACTCATTTATTCGCATGGCTAGAATCGTACCAATTCGAGAAGTAGGAATGAAGACCCTGGATCGAGTCTTTACCATCCAGGCTGCGAGGAGTTTTGTATTCATTATCTAAGTAGACTAATCATAAACAGATGGCTGCGTCCATACTGTGTCTACAAAAGTCTATGATTATGATGTACTGCAAAATCATTCCTGTATCAGAGTAGTTAGTTTGTTAGTTAAAGTTTTAATCTGAGTATGGGAATGCCTACCTCAGTGATGATATAATCTTATACATGTATTTTGTGTTGAAAATTGCAGGTTCTGACCAGGCTCTCCACGAGATAATCCTTGAAATGATAAAGCGCTTCACCCTTCTTAGATAATACAAAACCCTAATCTATTCCAGGCTTCGCACTTTAGGGGGCAATCTGTTACACTAAAAAATGGCACCATGACTATTTACAGTTAAGATGACTCTATCAACAGTCATACTACCCTCTTAAGCAAGTCTTATGCCTCTGCTCTCCATGTCAAACTCCAAAAAGAGAGAAAGTCTTTCAAAATGTATTTATCTCTGGGGACGTAGGTTCTCTCAACCTTACCTGCGGGGACGCACCCAATGTTCACAAAAGCTGCGTCTTTGGACGCTCTGTATGTAAAGGTGCAGGTGCGTCCCCCTGAAAAGGTTAAAATGCGCAAGTTTCATCTTTAAAAAGTCACTTGTGGTTATTTCTAGAGCATTCTAGAAGGTTGTTCGACGTGTATTGAGCGCCTCCAGATGGTTCATGCACTCCTACCAAAGAGGAACTTATCCCATCAATAGGGGAGCTATCCCATCCAAAGAGGGGACTATCCCATTGATGGTGGACCTGATTAACTTCCTCTTGAGCAATATAAATATAGGCATTGGGCCAGAAGGAGGGAGGTCAAAAGCTATACATTTCTAAGGGTAAATGCTGCAGGAATTAGGACTCCCATTTAGAAGCTTGTGAGAAGAGATTGCCATCTTTGCTTGTTCTATTTGGAAGTGGGTGAGCTTTGTCAAAGTAGAGGAAGACTCTTGTGGACCCTGGAAGGAGCTTGCACAACACCAAGGCTCAGGTTGTAATGGTTCCTTTTGATTACCTTTAATGAAAATTGGTCCATTCTTCTCAATAGCTTGTTCTTTATGAGTTATTTCATGTACTCCTTGGTCTATATGTTGAATATGCTTTGTTTTATGTTATAATCAGGTGCTATTTAATTGTTTGACTGTTGGTGATTGCAGGTTTTGGAGAAAAGGAGGAGCTCATCCAGATCAATAAAGATAGTAATACTAGATAATTGGAAGTTCATGCAAGAGTTCTTCTTGTCTATACTCCATACCTTTTTCTCCTGGAATTTGAGATTCTGGATGATTCTTTTGAACATACCAAGATGGAGTCTTTTCCCTGTCAGCAGTATCTTCTTTTGATGCTTCATTGGTTTCTTCCTCTATATTATTTTGATTTGATATGGGAAATCATCCACCGTCTTCCTCCTTGTCATCTTCCTTTATTGATTTCATCTGTTCTAGATTTCTGCATGCTTCATCAATTACTACATCAATACATTCAAAAATTTTACGAAGTCTCTTATTATAACATTTGTATCCTTTACTTCTAGATGAATAACCAAAAAGAATTCCTTCATCTGCTCTGAGTTCAAACTTACCAAGTTTTTCATTAGTATTTTTGATGAAATATTTGCTTCCAAAAACTTTGAAGTATTCTATAGTAGGAGGCTTACCATACCAAAGTTCATATGGAGTTTGATCACTATTTACCTGAACATTAGCTTTGTTGAGAATATTTACGACAGTATATGTAACTTCACCCCAGAAGGTGGCAGGAGTTCTAGATTCATCAAGCATAGCTCGATCCATTTGTTAAACTATTTTGTTCATTCTTCCCACCATACCATTTTGTTGAGTTTTGGCAACAGAGAACTATCTTTTTATTCCATGTTGTTCACAAAAATAAAAAAATTCATCTGATATGAATTCTCCTCCTCGATCAGATCTGAGACATTTGATTTTTAGATCTGATTCATTTTCAACTAAATCTTTGAAGGCTTTAAAATTTTCAAATGCTTCATCTTTATGCTTTAGTAAACCTATCCAACACATTCTAAAAAAATCATTAATGAATAAAATGAAGTATTCTTCTCCATGAGGTGACTTTTTCCTTGTTGGCCCACACAAATTAGTATGAATGAGTTCAAGAGGCTTACTTGTTGATCCTTCTTTGTCATTGAAATGAAATTTGGTTTTCTTACCGACTTGACATGGTTTGCAGATGGTATTTTCTGGGATGCTGATATCTAGAAGATCACGAACCGCCCTTAGCCTGCATGCTTTACTTATTTGAGAAAAGCTTAGATTCCCCAATCTTCTGTGCCATAGCCAGTTCTCTTATGTTTTTCTTATATAGCATAGTTTTTTACCTCCTTTAACATAGTTACCGATCAAACAAGAAAATGACCTAGTACCCATTTTTTTGAGGTAGCAAAAAATCGCTCGATTATTAATTTTTTTTTTTTATGTATCAAGTATGAACAATTTTTTTAAATGTTAGTGATTTTCATGCCGATTTTGAAAAGTGTTGATGCAGAAACAACACATCTTTTTAGAGGGCTTATTTTTGACTCTTTAATTTTTTATTTTTTTATGTATCAAGTGTGAACATTTTTTTTTTGTTAGTGATTTTCATCTTGGTTTTGAAAAGTGC